>CM061112.1:6075000-8475000 GCA_030770545.1 Macropodus opercularis
TGGCGATCACACCGCTCAACACAAAGACCTGAAAATATAGGAAAAATAACGTTTGCATATGAAAGATTTTTGTTACATTTTGATGCAGCAACAGGAAGCCATTAAATATAATGTAAAATCCAAACGCAAACTTCAGGTACCTCAGGATACGAACAGACTGTGAGTGGACCTGAGGTTGAGTTAAACGTCTTCATTACATCAACTTGTAACGTCCTGTGTCCTGTGTCTGAGAGGATGCACCACACCTGCAGCGAGACACAAACCGAAATATGCCTGATGGAAAACATATCTAAAAACCCTTTGATGTACAATAATCTATCCAGCGTTTATTCTCCCACCATGTCAGCAGAGGCCAAGGCGAAGTTGATGACGATGGCGGTGAGGGTGAGAACGGTGCGGGCGCTGTTGTTTTCATGAAACCAGCAGCAGAAGTGCTGAAGCGCTGCAGGAATCCACCTGAACTCTTCAGCCAGAGCTAAAAGCAGCATCAGCACGTAGCTGAGCAGAGAGACTGAAAACTGCAGAACAGCTGGCAACAGCCTGCAGAGGAAGAACACGACAGCAGGATGCAAGTAAGAAGGATGTGAAGTAGTAGTGTACAATGGAAATACTTCTGTTTAAATGTTTTGTATGATAAACCAGCTTAAAATCTCATATTTACAATGAGAAGTATTCTTGTGAATAGTTTGACTTTAGGCTGAACATTGTTGGTGTTTTCTCACCTCGGAGCAGGAATAACAATCTGAGCAGCCATTAGAAAGAGAAGCATGATGAACGAGCAGACCAGGTTGGACTTGAACATTTCGTCTCTCATCTGGGAAAACTGAAGCAACCAAAAAAGATCACAGAATGATCAGCGTGACCTCCCTAACCTGCCTCTGTACCTTCTTACCTTGTCCTCGATGTGTGCGTCCTTGAATAACAGGGTCAGTGGAGAGATATGCTTCTTGTGCACACGCTCAGTGCTTCGAACCTCTATAGCATGCTTGATGCGTTTGTTGATCTCTTTAGAAGTGGACTGCCACACGTAGGGCAGCGAGCCGTTTGTAAAGGATGCCAAGATCTACCAAAGAAGCAAAGAATTTGAATGGTGTGTGATCAACTTGGGATTTGAGCCTTTTACTACGTACACCTGGTGCTCAAGTCCCAAAACATTTCCTTCTGTTTGAGTTCCTGCACCTACACTGTTCGTATCAGTGTAGTTTCCAAACGTAATCTCCGTGTTCCAGGTTCTATTTGTTTTCTGAACTTTGGGGGGCTCAGTGTCAGCTTTGCTCCTCTCTTCTTGAGGGCAAATGAAGTAAGTGTCGATGTTGTGTTTGCGTAGAAACTCATTTCTGTCGCGGCCATGGCCGTCCTCTGTCTTGTAGGTGCCTTCTAGACAGTCCAGTGTCGCCCTTGAGATATGGATGCGTCTGGATGAGATACAGCAGACGATGATGACAAGGAAAAACCAAACAGCTAATGTGTTTCATCACGGTGCTACCCCGCTCGTTCCTCGTATTAACAGAAACCCACCCCGGTATGCCCCCTGCCTCCAGCATGTTGGCGATGCCTACGTCCCAGGACCAGACGTCAAACTGCCATTTCTGCAAGCCCAGCACTCCACACAGGACAGACCCAGAGTGGACCCCGATCCTCATTTCCATGTCAAATTTCATCTGCTTACACACGTACCTGGTGATGATGTCACATAGTGCTATCACTTGTTAAATCTAAGTGCATTAAAGTCTCTTTACGTCTCTTTAAACGATGCCAAGACCGACCTTATGGTGTTGATCATAGCCAGGCCCATTTCAACGCAATAACGGGCATGTGCTCGCTGAGGCTCTGGGACTCCTGATACACAGTAGTAGCAGTCTCCCAGTAGCTTTATCCTCAGGCAGTGGTACTCCTGTGATGGCACCAAACACAGCATTGGAATGGAGCACATACTGTATCTGTTACATGTTTTTTTGACACTCAGGTTTTTACCTCTGCAAGTCGGTCGAAGCGTCCAAAGAGCTCATTGAGGATTCGGACCAGGTCCTGGGCTGACAGGTTCATAGACAACAGAGTGAAGCCCTTGATGTCTGCGAAAAGGATGCTGTGGAGAGCATAACGGGGGAAAAATCTGTAAAAGACAGATTTACAGCTCATGTTCTGGTCCAATCATCTTTAAATAAGAGCGTGTACCTGACATCTTTGTACTGGTGGATGTAGATCTTGTTAAATTCTTGCGGATTGACTTCATTCTCCATAGCACTCATGTCAGCGATCATCTCCAAGGCAACAAAGCGAGGTAAGATTGACAGCACCAGACGCTCCTGTGTAGCAACATAGAGCCCAGTGCTACATTGAGGTACAAAGCCTATTTACTCATAGTTTGCAGGAGGATTTGGGAGACATTGTCATTCATGCATTCAAATCCCTCCGCAGGCCGTTGAACAGTACCTGTCTCTGGTTCTCTTGCTCTAGTTTGAGGCGGCCTTCAATGCATCGGCGCGTCTCGAGGAAAACCTGCCTCTGGGCATGGTCTGTCAGGTAGTGGATGAACAAGCCGGCTGTGTTCATACTGAGATACAGCAGGCCTTTGGCAAACACCTGCATCCAAGAGACCCATGGACTCCATTAAATGAAGAGCCAGTGTAATCAGAATTATCCATGTAACCATACACAGTAAATGTTATATATACAACCCAGTATCATGTTTATGGCCTAAATGGGCTTTACTGTCAGTGCCGATTAGAACACAAAGAAAGGTTTGGTGACTTCAGACTTTTCAGATGAAGCTTGCTATAAATCAAAAAGCTTTTTACCTTTCTCAAGAGTATGGCATCATCGTAGGAGCAAGCTATCTCCTCCAGAAGGTGCAGTACTGAGGTGAGGGAGCCGGCACACATGGCCCAGAGCAGAGGTAACGGCAGCAGCGTGTATGTGGCGAACAAGGTGAACAAAACGTACCACGAGGGGTCTTTTTCTAGTCCGTATATGAGTCCTCCCAGCACCTGGGTGGTCTGCGACAACCAGCTCGCCATGCCAGCGTAGTGAAGCCACTGTGGGGACATGGAGTCTTTGCAGTTTAACGCCACGATGCACAGTGTTATAGCTAACACTGTGAAAATACCTGTCAGGCAGCAACGCACAGTGTCCGTTACGGCCTCAGGGGCCAGTGCCAGGTACAGAACCAAAACGTTCAGTTTGGCCACAGCGTCTATGGCATTTGTGAAAGCTAGAGAGTTGCGTCTTTGGCGAGAAGAGTACTGCTGGTAAAGATTCTCAAGGTCATGAGACTTGAAGGTGTGCCTCAGAGTGGGTATGTAGATGCCCCACATAGTGTGACCCCAGTGCACAAAGAAGTCGGCGTCACTGGTGTAGTCTTTGAAAGGCCCCCTGACACTGCTGTGTGTGCTGGTGGAGCCACGGGCCTGGGAAGGGTGGACTCTAAACGTGGAGGAACGCCGTTTAGTGACCCCGCGCAAGGCCTTATGTCGGATTTGCCTGTTCATCTCCTCCATGTAGGCATCTGTCACAACCATCTTGTGTGCTGGCTCGATACCCACCTGCCAAAATGTGACAGAAAATGTGATGACCATAGCACGACTTCCTGTGTTCTATATGCCAATCCACGAGAAACCATGAGAGGCAACCATACACACTCACATTCACAGCTATAGTTAGCTATAAATACACACAACAATTCCATCTGGGTGCAACTAACCAGCAGACATCTATTCACCTGGGCACTGAGCTCCTGCTGGATGATGATGTGCTTTACAGCATTCTGCCACAGCAAGTTTTTCCGACGCAGCCCAGGTGATGGGGTTGCGCCCAGGCAGGATGGTTCACACAGCTCCATGGGGGAGACCTGCGTTGTCTCAGCAAAGGTCACCATGGTGATGAACTTGGCTGACAGCAGTTGCCAGAAGACTGGAAAAAAGAAGTGACAATGCAAATGATGTGAGAAAAAGGAAAGATCTGTTTAGCAGTGTGATTTATTTAATAGCATTTATAGAATGGTCAGCAAAGCAGGGTCACGACATTTAGAAATGCCATTAAAAGCCCGTTTTATAAAGACAGGGCTGACAAGGCGGCACACGTCTATATGTGGGAAAGAGCCACCTTCTGAGCTCCACGTGTTGACAGTCTATGCCAGCAGAAAGGCAGCCTTCCAGCAAATTATCTCGCAGCCAGATTTAGACCTGAGCCTGTTAATACCCAGAGTTAAACTCCTCCAGGCTCGAAATGCTGCCGTCCCAACCTTCACAGTCCAGTGTAAATACTCTGACGTTCACCAGCATCATGCGCTCACACCACACACTGATGTAAATATAATAGTCATACATTCGGCAAACTTACTCCGTTAAAATCAGCTCAGGTGATTTTCTTGGCCCTTCCATGCACTATAGCTACATCTTCCCCCTTATGGCCTTTCTCCACCAGGGAAACATGCACCTGATTTGTTTTCTGATGCCTTCTGGACCTTTCGGTGGTTCTGAACTCACCTCTGTGTTATTGCCAGGAGATTTATTTTGATATTTTACTCCAGTGATGACTTTCTTCTCAAACAGTGGCAGCTCTTTGGACTTCACGCGGATGATTAGCAAGTGCAGATTTCAAATACAAATGCCACAGCTAAAATCAGCTTTAGATGTTTAATCTGCTTAGTTGTAAATAACCTAATGAGGGTATAACCCACACCTCACCCCACAACAGCTGAGCATCCAATTAGCTATGAAACTATGAAACAAAAATCGTGTTACTGTTCAAATACTTAGCACCTGACCATGTTACGCCACAATAAATATTGTTAGTGTAATTGTGAGTGTAATTATGTAAAATATACATTGATTCTTATGTTTTAATAATGCACCTCTTGAATTTATTCTCTTGAATTCTGACTGCACCTATTTTGGATTAAAAGAAAAGCTGGACAAGATTTATAACCAACCTGTCCTGTTTCACATAATGCGTATCCACTCCTTATGTGCAGCTTTTGCGATAAAAAATATCCAGTCAGCTTGTTGTTATCCACAGTTGCTGGTTCCATCCCACATCAGTTACATACCAATCAAAAAATTAAGGCATAATCCAAAAAAAGATTTAAATTCAAGTCGTCCCAGTGTGCGATATCCAGATTAGATGAAGGGAAACACAGGTCCACTCGAAATGTGTGGAGTTGTTCTAGCAGGGTTGTAGGTCACCACCTGAACTATTTCGGAGTCAACAACTGCCACGACGCAGAACTGCAGGAATGAGCAATGCAAAGAGGATTAGTTAGTCAGCAGCAACTCTCGCTGGCCTGCTAAGCTGAGGTCACTGGCACCAAGACAATGGCAAGATGAATGCGATGCTCTTACCTTTGACCAAGTTACCAAAGCTTTCTAAATCATATACACCTAGAATAAATAACGTTGCCATTACATATTCTACTTATTGTTACGTAAAAAAGATCCCTTATTAACCTTCAAACGTGAAATTTTGACCACAGTAAGTAAAACACTGCCAGTATTTACACATTTAAAATGGTGGTTCTACCTTCTTTTTGAGAACATGAAGCGTACCTGCATTTAATAAGACGCGATTCCACATCCATGCATTATTCTATTCTTCTGTCCTTCATAAGAGTTGCTGGGATGCTGGAGACAGTCCCCTGTGGTGGCAAACAACTAAGTGCTGATGATGGTGAGTTCTGCCTGGGATCAGCATCAACAGGCCTGTGGTCCCTAAGCTGGTTAAAGTTTTTGAGCCTTGCTTTGCTAATTGCGTCCAGACAGCGCATACAGCGCTCAAAGCTGATCTAACAAGTCCCCATCTGTCCCACTATGACTGTGCAGCTCAGATGATTTCAACTAAATATAGCCAGCGGGTCTCACACAGCTACAGCAGATAGTTTCTGTTTGACTGCTGGCACATCAGCATTTCTCGCCAACACCTGACAAGCATGTAGTAAAACACTTCAATGTGATGAGATGCCACTGTTGGAGCTAGTCAGTGTAGATCATTATCAATCACCACTGTGTTGATTACAGGCACCTGACTGTAATACTGTGCACATTCAAGCTGTCATTTTATTTACTGATTCTATTCGGGGCACCAGTGAACTTGTGGAGAGGTTAGTTAAATAAAAATGTGTACATTTTCAAATGTGACATGCCTCTTGTTTTGCATTCCTTAGTTTTAACAGTAACTGATCTGTGCACATCATTTCTAAGGCGCTTTGTGCAACTGCTAACAACAAAGGTTGGTTTGTAACAGCCATCCCACAGTAGTCCTGCACGTCTGTAATGCACACAGACACAAATACATGTCTGTGTTTAATACAAGTGAAATAGAATGAAATTTTTACAAAGATATTATTTTGCCTTAAAAAACAATAATTACCAGCAAATTGTACATGTAGAACTGACACTCTCCCAAACCGCTTCATTATGAGCTTGTTGTTATTCCATCCAACGGTGCTGCACATCGGCTGCTATTTAGTAGGAGCCGAGCAGCCGAGGACACGCCTGCAGCTAAACAGGGCACATGAGGACAAAACCCAAAGACTCAATCTTTCGACTTAGTAGGGTTAAGGGGCCCTGGGAAGTAAGTACATTAGTGTGCTAAGTCTGCTGAGATGCACCGTGCATTTAGATTGTAAGGTGGAGACTTCTGCAATATTACAGTCAAAACAATTTTCAACATTTTTTACTTTACTCTTACTTTATAAAACTAGACATGCTGACACAAGGCCTTGGGTACAAAGTTTCCAATATCTCTTACACTTGTATGAATGAAAAGAGAATTGCAGACTCTTAATTTATAAAAAAAAATCTGGATTATTCAGTAAATAACCTAGTTATATATGGCTTTAGTTAAACATGTTTATGTCATGTACAGCAGCTGTTGCTTTAAGAATAAATGGATTTGGATGGACATAAAGTGACTGAAATTAAAATAAGTACCAACTAATGTATGTGTACAACAATAATCCGGGTTTTCTGGTGTATCTTAATTCACTATCCATGATATTTTTAAATACATGACTGCAATGTTAAAGCGTTTAATTGATCTCCTATTGTGCTGATTTTCCTTCCAGCCTCTTTATGTAAACAAACTATACAGACTGAAACGTGTGGGCACCGCTTAGTGTCTTTGGTGGTGGGGGGCTGTCACAATGACCAGCTAACGCCGGCGTGATGGTGTCCTACCACAGCTAACTTCAGGTGCTTTGCGTTAACAGGCCGTATGCTGTGTCCTCTACGGATTTTAATTCTCCCCATTTCATGGTGAGTAGTGAACGGAGACGTTAGTGAACTGATTTAATTAGGCGCAACCTGGCCAGTCCAGCACTTAACGCTAGCTAACGCGCATTAGCATTAGCATGGTAGAGACAGATAGAGGCTCGTAGCGCTAGCATGTAGCCTAGCTAGCCAACTCTCGTTAGCATGGCAGCAATTAGCTTAGCTAACTCACTGCGGTGATGGCTGTGTGATATTTCTGCCATAAGTTAAGCCTTTTCGATATGGCAGCAGTGCGTTCATACTCAAAAAAACAATAAACGGGTTAGTAGTAAAACACTTTACAACGAGAAATAGTTAAATGAAAAACCGTTGGTGCTACCAAACATTGCTAACGTTAAATTAATATTACTGGCAGCTCCTGTCAACTCTTTCGATATTAGCTATATCAATGAAACTACAAATATTTTCTAGTCAAATGTTAACGCCAGTTTTTGTTTTTTATGCTGGCCTAAATATATTCTAAGGGAGACAATATTTAGGAGCTCTACGTCTAATTATGAGTGGCTGACATCCACAGGCCAAACACAATCCAGGGGATTTCCTGACTTTCGAAGCGCCGGTGGAGACTTCGTTCTGGGTTGAAGTTTCGCTTCGCTCCCCGCCACTGTGAGGCTGGAAGAAGACTGCCACCCCGTGGCCAACATTCAACATGACAGGTGAGTAACTCGAAGTGCTGTACGCCCCAACTATCCACGGTCTAGAGACGATCCCTCAAGAGGTTCACTGGAGGTCACCTGCAAAGGAAGTTAAATGTGTGATTAGCATAACATAACCGGGATCCTGAAACAATCGCTGCAGATTGCGCCAATTTAATGTTACAGGAGCTTTTTGTTGGTGTTCCAGGTGTTTTTGAAGTGTAAGAAAATGTGCAGATCAGTCTCTCACCAAGCATTTTTCCGTATTGTCTTCCACTGACGACCACACTCTCCAACATTCCTCAGAGCTCAGTCCCACTGACTGAATAGCCGTGTGACACTTGTGCTTTTCTCCTGCTTCTCTCCTCCCTCCTGTCTCTCGCCCAGAGAGGGTTTTCTGGTGGATAGTGAGGCCCATTGTGTCAGTGACATGTTTATTAATGAGAGGCACACAGAGAAAGCAGAGCTGCTATTATAGGACTAATCGCTAATCTCTCGTTTAATACAGCCAGCCTGCAGATGTACTAACTGTACCACTGAGAAGCTTTAAGACAGGGACTGTGAGCTGGTGTTCAGCAGGAACCTTGAGTCATCCTTGGAGGCTGGTATCATACTTTTTGCAGAACTTGGAACTTCTGAACATTTCTGTTGAGGCCTGACGCAGGACTTGTTTATCTGTATGTGTTCTGTTTTATTGCACTTAAGATGAACAGATTTGTGTGAGTGAGTATACATTTTGTCATTTAGTGACTAAGGTATTGTGAAAGTGTAGGTGTCTGAATTGTTTTGTTAAACCGTATATTAGTTTATTGAGTTTTAACTTGTGTGATAGGAGAGATTTATATTTTTGCTTGGAGCTTTGCATAACTTTTTGGCTTTGGTTAGAAGGTTTTCTGTGTCTACGAAAGACGTAGTGTGTGTCTGAGTTTGTGTGAGTGCTTGTCTGCCATGCCCTTGCCTGCTCCTGATGCCCCGGCCTCTCAGAGGCTGGTACTGGACTGTCGTACCCTCATGGACCATCGCATTGGCAAGGGTGAGTGACAGACACAATCTCCTCTGTTCTCACTTGATCCTTCTCTGTTGCTAAGTTGCATGAACACAAAATTACTTCCCTGCTTACTGTCTCATTGATTGATAATGTCATGCTGCAGATACAAGCAACTATTTGGTCTAACTTGGTAAACGTTTCTTGTCTTGCAAGAGTTTTTGCTCATTGTGCAATTTTGGGAGCTACTTGGTGGCTCCTGTTGAATCCTACTGGCTGTGATCAGCACTCAAAAGTTTTTTTCAGAGTTGACTAATTACGGTGAAATCTAATTTTCTCTCTAGGTAATATTTAATTGCTTTCAGCCTAAATCTTTATTGATATATTCTAATGTTAATAATATTTACATGTGTGAATTTCTACTGGACATTCTAGTCATAACTGCCAAGAACAATGAAAACAAAGCTTCACTGTGTATGACACCCATCGTAACTCAATATCAAATAAGCAAACCTTTATTTCATCAATATTACTTGAAAAAAACATTATTAAGGTAATTTCTCCTCCGCATTTTTAATAAATGATCTGAACTGAATGTGAAATGATGTGTCTATTTGTAAGTAAACAGCTTCGAGGGATGAGAACAAGCTGCTGGACAGTTTTTATGCATTAATGTTTTAATGCAATGTTTTCAGAAAATATAGCCTGGAATAGTGAGTAAACACTGACAGACAGTATTTCACAGGTTTACAGTCGTAAGATGCAAATATCAGTACGCATCACTATACTGACACATTTTCCGATAAAAATGATTTGCTTCTATATTTGAGTTATCCACAAGTCACTCTGGATTAAAAATGGGGTGGTGGCAAAAAGTTGCATAAGCATAAAAAACTGGAAGGAAGTAAAACAGGAGGAAGAGGAAGATCAATGATTGAGACGAGGGAAAGAGTGATGCTGGCAGGAGGTGGAGAAAGGGAGAGCAGAGATTGCGTGGGTGGGAGGTCTTTTCCCTGTCTATATCTCTGGTGCACATTTCTGTCTCATACTCGTTCTCCTCCATTCATCTGCTTGTTCCTCTGCGGCTGAGAGAAATGATTTGTATTGATTTGACAGTGTTACTATGTCCGACTGCTTATGAAATTAGCACTTTCCCATTGAGAAGGAGCTCCGTTGCACGAGGCAAACTGGAAAATCCAAGGTCATCACTGCATGCTTCTCTCTGACGTAGCTTCTCAGCCCCGTTTAGTGCGCGTGTGTAAATATATCCCTGTGAGTGGAGGCTGCACAGCAGAGAGAAGTGTGAGATTCATAGCATAGAGAGAGGCTTTGCACCAATCACGGTGCATGTTCATATTGCCTTTTAGCTTCAAGCACACATGCAGGCATTCATACCAGAGCAAGCGGTGTGTGTACTCAGTGCATCTAGGCACAGCAGCATGTCTGCATAAGCAACTGAAGCTACACTGAGGAAACATCAGCGTCTGTAGTGACAGACTCCAACATCACGATCGATGTACGGTAAGAGTAGCTTTTTTTCCTGTTGTGTGCTCAGGTGCGTGTTGTTAGCCGTGTGAGTAATGCGAGTCATCTCAAGTTGAGCCAGTTTTCCCACATTCTGCAACACATTTCCTCGTACTGTTCAAGTGAACAGACTACCAGTCCTGTGTAATGGGTTCTTGGTCTCTCATGCGGATATCGTCTATCAAATCACACCATTAGCTAACGAGATGAGGATATTTCTTTTTGGTAAAAGATGCTTTTTACTGTTGTGTCTTCCGTCTATCTAATGTTGGTGGTGGTAACATTTCTGTCTTGTGATTTGTTAAGCTGCTTGCTGTGTGATAGAATATGTGGCTGAGAAGTTGTCAAGCTTCGGAAGTTGAATCCTTGAAATATTTTAATAGTATTTCTGATTATGTAAATCTGTTGTAGGAAACACAGATCACATAGCTCAATGCTTACTTAAACACAGAAGGATAATCTGGGCTGTTTGGAGTTTAGGCTGCCTTTAGTCAAATGTCACCATTCATCATAGCTATAGTGTAACTGGGACAGGTTGATATATGGTTTATTGATTAGCTCTAATTAAAGCTGTAAGAAGCTTTATTTCGTGTTTGTATACTAAAAGACTTTGGCTAATCAATTGTCAATAAATAAGCTGCATACTGGAAGACCAGATTCATTTTACTGTCTTGCGCAATTCTGTATTTTATGGAAATGGTGCTCTGGGCTTTATTCCCTCATAGCCCAGTTTCAGTGCCCACTTGACTGTGTTCATAGTGAATTGGATTGGCCTTATGTCACAAGGATTTGTTGGCAGCCGGGTCTGTACATCAGTTGGTTGGTCGCATTATACCAGGCATGTTTTCTGCCTCCCAACACTTGTGATGCGATTCACTGTATGCGAATTGGTGGCAGAAGCACAGTGTGTATGGTGTGAGTACCTTAAAGATATGTTCTGAATAAGTAGGGCTCGTCGTGTCGGAGAGAAGAGGCGACAAACTGACGTGTTCTGAATTTGAAAGACTGTCATCCTCTGTATGCCTTAGGCACCAAAAAAATCACATGTCCCTAATGTTGAGCAACTCACTGAGCAACAGCTTTATGTGCTGTATGTTCTCTCCTTACTGGTTTTCTTATCCTCTGCCTGTGATGGTAGATTCTGCTGCAAGCTGTGTTACTTATATACACTGTAAAACCAGTGCTTTGCATGGCAAGTTGAAGGTGAGCTTGACCTGCTTTGACAGTTCTGCCTCACTCTTTCTCTAACACACTCACAGATCAAATGTGTTTAATATTGTCCTTGTTGGGTGCCAGACCTATATTTACTGTCTCTGTCAGCCACGTGACTGTGGGTACAACAGAGCAGCTTTGTGACAGCAGGTGCAGACAGGACTCTAGATGCACTGCCCTACATGGTCCCACTCCTCCATTGTGTTTGTGTAGATTCAATAATGTGCTTTCTTTAGGTGAATTCTATTGTTTCACACACTGGTGGACCTTGACATAGGGTGAGGTTGAACATGTTTGTTGTTGTTGTTAGTAACGTTGTTTATGTGTGTTTGGAGTGCACACAGTGTTTCTGAGCCATGAAGTTTTTGTTTGCCCGTATTTTTCTCACTGCAGTTTTTCAGCCCCCTGTTTGTCTCTCTCTCACGCTCTAATGTGAGAAGTTAAGCTGACATCGTTAATGTATAATCTGTTAATGTACCAGAAGTAAAAACAGCCTTTCAAAAAAACAACCCTTCACACGTGCAAATGTGGCATGACGTGAATTCTGCGTTTAATTGTGAGTGAAACCTGTAAATATGGCACACAGTAGACTAGAGGTCCCCAGCGTTGGTGCACCAGGCTCCAGAGATATCTGCCTTCCCTTCATAATCTCGTTTGAGCCACTAACAACCAATAATTTGTTGTTGCTCAATTAAATGCTTCCCAAAGTGTGTGAGCATGTTTGTGTGGGTTAATGTGCAATTGTGTGTTGAGGTGCGGAGGAGCTCGGTGTCCAGCCCCTGAATGTTATTGTCAGGGTGCCATGCAGAGTGGGTGGATGTCGTGAGACCCCCTGCTATGTGTGCTTTTCACCGCTGTCATCCAAATTACTGTCCACCCACCTTATTGCACTCTCTTAGTTTCCTTCACACTAACCCACTGTTAATAACAACAGCATAGACAAAACTATTTTCTAACCGAAACGCATCACAGAAACCACACTGGGTTTTAAGAAAGCTGCAGTGAAGGAGTTTCTATGATACTCACGTTAAACGAACACTGCAAGGAAGATATATATCACTGAGCATTTATTAATTGTACTTTCTAGTGCTAGGTCTTCCCTATAAGGAAACTATACTTTTAAATATTGTGTTTCCTCTGAAGCCGACAGACTGGAGAGGGCACATTTATAGTGGACAAGAAAGATGCGATAAGAATTCTGGTCTGTGACTCATACACTGTATGACAATCTATCTCCATCTATTTCTTTACCTTTCTCCCACTGTCTTTCACTTTCTTTGTCCTCCGCTCTTTTCTCTCTTCACTTGGGACCTGCAACATTTTCATTAATTCACTGGCAACTCCTATACTCAGGCTCTGGGCCAATACAGCAAGAGTGAGAGAAGGAGGTAGGGGAAGGTCGGGTGTGTTCAGGAGGGAGAGAGGGAGCGGTGCAGACGTCTCATTAGTGTTTGAAGTGATGGAGGAGAGAGGACCACAGCTATGAATAGACATGCAGCTTTCAGAGATGAGCCTGAACACCAGCAATGCTCCTGCTGCGTAGTTCAGACAGACCTTTATAAAGTGGACAGAGGCCACGCAGAGACCTCTTAAGTTGTTGAAATGGTAAAGATGCCTTTAAAGGCTTTTCAAAGACGTCGTCCTACATAGTGACACATCCAGTCTTCTAGGCTTAGCCAACTGAAAACACCTCAAGGCTTGTGAATCTCAATGTGTAACCTAGAAGACAAATTCTGTCGTTTTAAGGACTCATTATCACTTGGTGTAGAGGATGGTCTTTAAAGGTGGAAACAGCGTGTTGGAAACGTATTAGACAGGCCAGGTTGCTATAAAAAGGTTTACTATATTAGTTTCCTCTAAATGTAGAACCTAATGCACATAAATGATCAAGACTTTTACCAGCCGGCAGTATGACAACTGGAATGTGTCCTCAGCAAGCAAGTTTCAGTGTATCATTAACTTCAGTCTTTGTAACTGTAAGAATTGCTGTATACTTTTTAAATAATGTAAAGAAGGACGATTATTTGCAAGTGAATCATGAAAGAAGAAAAGTTCTTTTGCTGTGTGGTTTTCTTCTAACAAACGCAATGTCTCCTGTCATTATTGAAGTTTGAGAATATCACCATTCCTTAAATTGGACTGCACTGCTGACAGTTGAATGATCTACTTTTTCATCAGCCTTTGTAGAAATCTATTAATTTTAATGTAGAGTTGTATGAAGGGTTAAATGCTTCTCTTTTTTTAGCTTATGCTTCTTTTTCTGTGTTCTCTCAGGGTCTTCTTATGACTCATCGCTGCTGAATAGTCTCAGCCAATCAGAATCCAGCTCTCTGTGCCTTCTTAGCTTTCTCCTTAATACAGAGTCTGGCATGCTGTGCATTTTGACCAGAGAAAAGGGGGCTGTTGTCATTGTAATTGTTTTGGGGTGAACTGTAGTGGTGCCAACCGAGCTGTTGTTTCCTTAAGCTCTCAGAACTGCCTTCATGAAACATGAAACGTCACAAGGTCAATTACTGTGTAATCATTTTAGCTTTTTGTCCTGATAGAGCTCTCTCAGTTGTGTTTGGTTATGGAGTGCAGGCACTTGCAAAAACCCTTTGTTATAACCGAAGTCTAATTAATCATCTACCTCTGTTTTGTTCTTTCTTCTCTCCCCATTTCACCGTGTCCTCAGGGGTTTGTGGTTGTTGCGGGGCACTCAGGCCTCGATACAAGAGGCTGGTCGACAACATCTTCCCAGAAGACCCAGAGGTGAGGATCTCAAGTTACAGTATGTTTTGATTTTCTATCCAGACCATTTCTCAGTATTCTATTTGTGGTTAAAAGAGTTGTTTACAAGCAGCTGAGCTGAGCATCCAAACATATCATATTTAGCTTTGGTTCCTAATCAGGTAAATGGAAATGCAGTCTCAGGACAACTGAGATAACGGGTGAAAAAGCTTTCCATGGCCTCCATACATAACTGTCTTCTTCAAAGCTTGTGGTGTTGAAAGCTTTGTCTGGTGTTTGCTGCCTTTTCCTCAGATTAACCGTGATCTGATACAGATGACTAATAAAGAGAATTCAGGAGGAGCAGATGATTTGCTGCAGAGATAACTTTTCATAAGTCCCGCTATGCTGCAGCAGTAACCCACTTTAGCTGTTAGATCTATGGCCAAAACTATGACACGGGCCACTGAGGCAGAGATCTGAGAGCTAACCTTAATTTCTGCAAGCAATGCTTCCAAATTGGTTGGTGGGTTTTACTCTAAGCTGTTGTTGCTGACACTGTAACAGTTTCCCAGCAGGTTGGGAATAATGAAACCGTCTGATAACATTTACTCAGTAAGTGTGCACAGTGGGTGAGCTTGTGGGTGGGTGGGTGTGCATTTTCTGTATCTCAGGGTTCCTAAGAGATAATTGGTGCCAAGATGCCTATATATAGGTTTCTGCATGTGTCTCCAATACACACAAAATGCCAGCACACATTTACCACATCTTAAAGATGATTCCTCAAGGAACCTCAGTAAAAATCCTTGAAGGAGACCACAGATCATTTATGATGAAGGAAGTGGATTCTCATGAATGTGTTTCTCTACTTTACACTACTTTGCTGCTCTTTATTAAGGTACTAATTGCTGGAGTAATTTTAGAATACTAGATTCTTTTAATAATCAATAGTTCATCTAATTAATACACATCTAAAATCTGCCTTTTAACTGGATCATTGGATCATAGTCGACTGCAGTATTCTTGCTGGGTGATCGATTCTGGATTCCAGCCTCAAGAGGCTTTGGAGAAGCAAACAACAGAAGAGTCATGGCCCTGTGCTGATCTCATCACTAGGGCCACACACTGCATTAATGAATGGCTCTATTTCACTTAGCTGTGCCAAGAAGCTGAAACCTGTAGCTCCTCGATCACAATGTCTTTCATTACATCTGAGATATCCTTTTCTGTTATCTGACAGTTCAAAGTATTAGAACCTTTTAGAAATATATGGTCCTATGTATATGTATGGCGTTTTAATTCCTCTCTACTAATGTAACTAGATCATAAAGTGGTAATAAAAAGTTAAGAAAGCTGAAAATATGCTTGAGTTGAGAGTGGGCCCGCAGCACAGCCTACTGCTTTATCAGAACAAACCTCACCTTCCAGGACACAGTCCACACACCGGTAAAATCCTAATTGAGGTGCATTTTAAGGTCAGGAACATCTTGCTGGTTGTTAAAATCCTTAATTAGAGACTTTGTCTCTCATTTTAAGGAGACTGCTGATGCTCCTAAATAGCGCTGCCTATGGATCCATCAGCCTAATACTTTCAGCATAGTCAGTGCAGTGACCTGAAATATTAGAAATTGTCCACGGCTCCTATCCAAAATCAAAGTCAAGGCTAAAGTCTTGTCAAGTGTTGCAAGTTGGAAAGTCTGGTAATTAACACAGCTCAAACTTTTAATTGACTGTCTTCGCTCTGTGTGTGTGTGTGTGTGAGAGAATAATGAAGACTTTCTCATCTAAATTTGAATTCCCTTGCAAGTCTGTGCACATGATGATAGTCATGCAGTTTATAGCTAATTCTACCTCACTCGTAATCTTACACTTACAAGTCTTTTTAGGTCTTGGCCTGACCTTTACTTGTTTTTTTCTTTTAAACTATGTCCTGGACTGTTTCCTCTTGTCTGAATGTTTCAGTGGACTATTTTTAGCTGTAAAGCTTTAATTTTAGCTCTCTCCTCCCGCTGGTCAACAGAAGAGCAGTGAAGTAGGTCAAGGGGTAAAGTTGCAGGTGACAAAATGTAACGTAGTTTCACACTAGTACTGAACACAGTTGCATTAGCTGAGAGATCGGTGTTGAATAATTATACTGAATTCCTGAAACATCTTTATCTTGTTTTCCATTGTATCCATCCTCTCCCTCTGTCAACCTGTTAGGATGGGCTGGTGAAAGCCAACATGGAGAAGCTGACATTCTATGCCCTGTCGGCTCCAGAGAAGCTTGACCGTATTGGAGCATACCTGTCTGAGAGACTGTCAAGGGATGTGACCCGACACAGATATGGGTGAGCATCACCAGCCAGTTGTCATTGAAAGCTGGCCCCAGAAAGAAGGAATAGGTTTAAACATTTAAATACTGCTTGCACATTTTCTATTTCCCCACACATTAACCTGACATATTTAAATTCATTATGAATAAATTGACCTAGTTGTCTTGGTAAAATGTAGTGAGAGGAGTTGTACATTTAAGTGTGGAGCCCTTCCTCACAGACATTTCAGCTAACAGCACATCGTCGACCTTAAAACTGTGCTTAAGATATTCCTAAAAGCATCCGTGTCCCACATATAATCTGGTGAAAGAAATTATTCCCTCACATGTTCTCGGCTATGTGTTCTTTGCAATAATTACTCATTATTGGTCAACCCAACCACATTTCAGCTGAGCATACAGAGAGGCAAAAACAACAGCGGGCACCAGTGTTTCTGTGCGGTCTGTTCTTACTTTATATGCAACAGAATTTTGTGTTTTTAATGACTCATGAATATGATGTCCAGTGATGACTTTTGCCAGTATAAACAGCCTGTGCGGACTGCATTTACCCTGGCAGAGTCTATGCAATATGCAAGTCTCCAGTGTTTGCCTGACAGAGTTCATAACGTTTAGATTGTTTTATAGTCACTATACAGGCAGACACAGATTAGACTGTATTTGTTTGTGGTGCCAATGGCCTAATTGTGATATGCCTCTATAACTCTTCTTCTTCTCCTCAGGTATGTGTGCATTGCCATGGAAGCCCTGGACCAGCTGCTGATGGCTTGTCACTGTCAGAGCATCAACCTGTTTGTTGAGAGCTTTCTTAAGATGGTGCGCAAGCTGCTCGAGTCAGACAAACCCAGCCTGCAGATTCTAGGAACCAACTCTGTGAGTGTCCGGCATTGTGCTGCCACCTTAAAATGTTTGCACATCATTAAAGTTCCATCTCTCCTTCATGACAGACATTTCTATGCCGCTCGGCTGATTGTACAGTATGAACCGTGACGCTGTGTGACAACATAAACATTTATGAAATAATCAAATCAAAAAAAGTTTTCGCTTTCCGGGAGCATAAATGTGCCATGCATCTGTGTTTGAGCTCAGACACTAAATATAATTTAATGAGCAAAAATTAAAGAGAGGGTTTTAGTGATTTAAATGTAGATAAATGCCCTCATGCTCAATTAATGTGTGTTAACATTTCTTCCTCTTTACTTCTTGTCCTTTTTAATAGCTTTAGAGGTGACAGGGCAGCTTGATTCCTGATGTGAAGGCAGGAAGTTAGAGATGTTACGAATACTGCGAAAGCATTAGAGAAAGATCAGCCATCGCTAAGAGTGGTGGGCAGACGGCCGTTGAGTGATGAGTGTCCTCTGATGTGGGAAGCAGCTATCAGCGCTATCCGGGTCGGCAGAGGACATATACAGGAAATCAGATTAGCTGCACACCAGATCTACACAGATGGATGAGACACGCCAGCCTCTCACTCATAATCTTCCTGCTATCATCTCTCTTGCACAGACTTAGGGGTGTGTATTTAGGACAAATGTAAGACCATACGCCCTTACACGTACATGCCCGCACGCACATACACACTCAATGGTATTGTATATTTAGTTGTGCATCAGAGTGGCACATTCGATAGCTGAGACATTTTTCCAGATTTTCTCTGCACAGCCTTTTTTTGACATCCAAGTCATATAGTTTTATATTTTATAATCTCATCTCTCCATTGCTTATGGTTTTAGATCCTGTTATTATCATTGAAGCTTTCAGTCGGATGTCGGATGTTTCTGCAGGCAGAACCAATGCATTAAAGCCTGGAGGCTGTCCAGTATTACTGATAATAATGCAAGGCACCTTCAGGGTATACACCACTGTAGAAATTTACTGCAGTAACAGCTGAGCTGCTTCACAGAAGCAGTTTTTCATTCACATCATTTAATTTGCTCAAGTATACTCCATTTAATTTCAAACCTCTCCAAATACTCATTTAGTGAACAGGAGATAAATTCACCAGGGCTTAGTTCTACGTCAACTCCAATCTTTTTGCTTATAGCTTTAGTAGTTTCCAACAGGAGATTCCTGTACTGTATGTATCTTCTGTTTTACTTTATAGTAATTGTTTCATTCTTGTGGCAGTGTCCCTACTGTTTTGATTATAAAAAAATTCCTGTTCATAATTTATCAACGGTTGTGTGGTGTGAAGCTAAATGTCACCGTGTTTAAATGGTGACATTTTGTGGCCCAGTGGGAGAGCTCCCTTCCGCCCTGTGCTTTTCACTCCTAATGACATGTTGTGGTGGAACAGTTCGACTTTCCTTTTAGAGATATTCACTGAGGATTAAGGCTAATTTTAATAAAGTTTAATGTTTAATTAAACTGAGGTTCTGTTTAATATGAACATGTGTCTTTTTTTCCTTCTTAGTTTGTGAAGTTTGCGAACATAGAAGAAGACACACCATCTTACCACCGCAGTTACGACTTCTTTGTGTCGCGCTTCAGTGAGATGTGCCACTCCAGCTATGAGGACCCTGACATCCGCACAAAGTGAGTAGACAGATGCTTGAATTCATTACTGCTGTCTATTTGTATCTATTTTGGAAAACTGCTGCCCCCTGGACCTGCTCTCTTAGTATTCTTGGAGTGAAGTGTTATTTTTGTCATCTAGAAAGATGATAGACAGTGACATCTTTTGAAGGATACAATTAAACATCGCCTTTAAAAATAATCGCTAGACACTAACAGATTTGGCCAAAAATAGACTTTTTCTTTTTATAGACTCCCTTGCCTATGTTTTGTCTGTGCTTGTTTTCTTCAGGATTCGCATGGCAGGTATCAAGGGCCTGCAGGGCGTGGTGAGGAAAACTGTGAACGATGAGCTCCAGGCCAACATTTGGGATCCTCAGCACATGGACAAAATTGTTCCCTCTTTGCTGTTTAACCTGCAGACTGGAGAACATTCAGAGAGGTGAGTGCTCATGGTAACAAGTGGGTGTATCGCATTTGTGGCTGTTACAATCACATAATAACATCATGTTTAACAGTACTATTAATATTCGGTTGTTTCTCAGACTAAGAGCTGTCCTACAAAATATGTAACATGTAGGTTATAGCAAAATATTAAAAACACTTATAAAGTGAATATAATGTTGCATCATTTATTAACAACCTACAAAAATGCCCACAAAGTTGTTATAGAGATGTTATAGCCCCAAATGAGGCTGTATTGACCTGACATGCCTTTGTCTCACACACACACAGTCATTGTCCTGTAGCCAAATGATGCCTGTCCTGCGTTAGGCCATATTTGTCCTGACAGTGTAACCAGCTATCGCCAGTGTCATTTGTCATCATGTCATCAGAACGAGTCCACTGACGGCTCCACTTATGGGCGTCTGTTTGCCCACCTGTGGTATTCAAGGGCAAAACAACAGGAGATTGGGGAGAAAACACCAAGGGGCTGCGGGAGACTGGAAAAGTGGAAAAGCATGAACAGCAATATTGCAGTGACTGTAGAATGAAAACATCACAAACCCTGAGAGATCCACCATGTGAATGTGAGAGAGAGAGATTCAGAGTGTGGAGCATCCTGTTCTTGGCGTTATTCCACACACTCAAATTCAGTTTGACGTCAGTGCTGAGATATGAAGGTTAGGGAAGCAAAGGGGGAAGGCAAGGAGAAGAATGCTGAAAGATTGGGTGGAGTGTACATAATAGAAATAAAGCGATAAGAGTGGTGAGGTTATTGAACGAAGGTGACAGACGGACAGAAGGAGACAGACACAATCCAGCGGAGAAACACATTTCCCTCTCAGCTTTCCTGTGCTGTGTGGGCTGCCCCTGCTGTGCATCCTCGATCTCTTCTCACACCGAGTTTAGTCAGTCATTACCAGCCCTAATACCCACAGCAGTCAGTACAGAGTTTAATTAAACTCACAGATGGAGCTTTTTTTTTCTGCATTAATCCCCATGCACATGAACAAGTTCATTTAAAAATCAACTTTAGTCACAGAATTGGCTTCTAAGAGTTTAGACTAATTTCTATAATTTATTTCTGGACATTATGCTTCTTGCACTGTTATAATTCAAAAACATGTACCACCGCTGATTAGTTGTTAATCATTTATTTGAAAAATTTAATTTCTGTTAGACATTGCCTCAGCACAACGTTTTATCATCTTAAACAGGTTTTAGATGCTCTGCTCCTCAGAGCCTTCAGCATTTGAACTTCTTTTTTTATGCTGAGAGGTGCAAAAGAAGATTCCACAGCAGATTAAAGAGTTGGGCTGTTAATAAATAATGTCATAATTAGCAGACCACCTGAGGCTACACATGACTAACATAGATTTATGGTGGATGCTTTGACTATGCAAAGGAAGAGGTTAAAACTGCTTGACCTCTTGGAGGTTTGTGTTCAACGCAGTGACTTGCTTGTCACTGCAGACTTTGTGTGGCTGCAGGGACTCTGCAGTCCTGTTGAGGTTTTGTGTTAAAAAGAAATCTAATTTAAAATGTAATTGATTTCAAACTCCTGCCTCTCTCTGGCTGCCTGTACCTCTCTTCTCCCTCCCAACTCGCTTTCCCCTCCCTCTCTCATTCTCCTCGCCTCCTCCCTACCGTTTCCTCTCCTCTGATTTTTGCTTTCTCACCTGCATCGTTCCCTTCCAGCCGCTCCCCTTCTCCGCTGCAGGCGTCGGAGAAGGAGAAGGAAAGCCCGGTGGAGCTGACAGAGCGCTGCTTCAGGGAGCTGCTGGGACGAGCCGCCTATGGCAACATCAAGAATGCCGTCACACCCGTCCTGATGTGAGACACTATTCCTGTTCTCTTTGCATTTCCTTTAGCACGTTAGCACTGTGTGTAGCCAGATTGTTACCTGTGTTCACATCTTCCTGACCGGGCACAGCAAGGTCAGTGCAAGGTTAGATAGTTGTTTCAGACAAGATCTAAGCGTAAGGTTGTAGGTTGCGTATAAACCCCTTTTTGTATCCGTGGTGTCATTTCAGAGACATATTTAAATTTTGTGTTTCTCTCTGAGCCTTTTTGTCGTGAGGTTACTTTTTGTTTCATTGTCTGTGTTTTACTTTTTCTATATGACTCATGTCAGCCGTACTGCTGCTAATTATGCTTCATTCAGTTTCCATGAAGGTCGTAGTATGGTTTGCGCACCAGGTTCGCCATCATGTTAATATTTAATAGGCATTAAACAAAACTCTGTGGATGAAAGCAGTATATAAAATGGGTCGACCATCACTTTTATATGCATTATTTGCCTTAACGAGTGCTGCTTGCAGAAAATGAAGTGTGCAGATTTTTTGAAATAAAGGTATTGTTTTACTGATGAAATTATTAAGATCAATTATTAAAATGTGCTGCTGAATTCCTGTCTTTAGTAGGAAGTATTCTCACTTCTCGTATTGAGTAACTCAGCTCTTGTTCATCCATCACTGTCTCTCTTTCTGCCTGTTCCATGCTTTAGTGATTTATCTCTCTCTGACCCGCCCTTTTTGTTTGTACAAAAGCACATGAGGACTCTGCAGTTTGACCAACTATTCAGTCGACCTTGAACGTGTTTGATAGATGTTGTGTGTGCGTTTTATTGCTCTCACAGATTCTTAACAACTTACTCTAAGTGCTTAAATTATAACTGTCATGTGAAATATTTTGGTGAACTATAAATGTGCTCTTTCTCTGTGGATGCTCTCCATCACCAGTGTCACGGTTTAATTACATCTTGTGTATCCTCCCTGTCCTCCTGTCTCTGTACCTGCAGGCACTTAGATAACCACGCTCTATGGGAGGGAAAGACCTTTGCAGTGTGTTGCTTCAAAATCATCATGTACTCCATTCAGGTGAGCGATACTGTGGCCACATGTTCTCAATAACCTCTACCTCACCCCTTTTTCCCTCACTATCACTCTGTTTCAGTTCTGAAACATTTTGTGTGATTCACACAGTGTCGTATTGTAAATATTGATCATATTTATAGGGTTTGTACTGGTGTACATTTCTTTTTTTCAGTGTGGGTTAATACTTTCCTTCATTCTCTGTTTTTTTTACAGTCTCAGCACTCTCACTTGGTAATCCAGCAGCTTCTAGGCCACCTGGATGCTAACAGCAAGAATTCAGCCAAAGTGCGAGCTGGGATAGTCGAAGTGTTGTTGGAAGCAGCTGCCATTGCAGCCAGTGGCTCTGTTGGCAAGTTATATTTACATACATACACACATTTACAGATTAACAACATCAGATGTTTAACTTGGAGGATGATTGTTTCTTCACTGTATGTACAGGCCCCACAGTGTTAGAGGTGTTTAACACTCTGCTGCGGCAGCTTCGTCTGAGTGTGGACTACGAGTTGACTGGCTCATATGATGGTAGCACCAACATTGGCACCAAGATCATCAAAGCTCATGAGGAGAGGCAGCTACAAGAAGCTGTAATCAGGACCATTGGTGAGTCTGCAAAGCCTCTTTGTGTTTTGGTTTGTGTTGACTTTGCGAGAGAAGCTTCTGGACAAGATCAGTTTGTCTGTGTTTATGTTTACCTCACTTATTCTCTTGTGAACCTTTTGTCTTTCTTTCTTCTTGAATCTTCATTATTCATATGATACTTGTGCTTCTGTCTCTTTCAGGTTCATTTGCCAACACTCTGCCAACATACCAAAGGTCAGAGGTCATGCTCTTCATCATGGGCAAGATCCCCGTCCCTGGGATTCACCCAACTCTCCCCTCGACAGGTTCTGAGTAAGTTATACTTATATGTCAAATAATATAATATATTACATGTTAAAATGAAATGTAAATCTGTACTTTGATTTTTTGTTTTGCATTTAAATGTGAATCTTAATCTGCTTTTCCTCCAGGCCCGAGGGTACCAGAATGATTCAGATTATGTTGCTCAAGTCCTTGGTGCAGGTATGTCTTCACTCTAAATACAATTACTGCAGAAAGCAAAAATATGATTCGGGAAAGATCAGATTTCCGAGTGGTTCTGAGTCAGTGGCCTTGTTAAGCCTTTATCCCAAACTACAGAAACAGGTTGTTGTTAAATTATAAAGGTAACGAGTCTGAGATTAGTAGGCAGCAGTTTTGAGTAGCTGACATTGTTCAGTGAGGGCCTTGTGCCACTGTTACTACCTTGAATTTTCCTGTTCAGCTCTTCATTATAAAATTGAAATGACTTGATCACTAATGTCTTAGGTGACAGCAGGTTTCCAGACCACTAACATGCTGACAGCACTGCCCAGCTCTTTCCTGGAGCCACTGTTGTCCTTCTCTCTGACTGAGGATCCAGAAGTTCGGCTGCTGGTGCTTCAAATCCTTCTCAGTCTTATTGACAGACATGAGAACAGGCCCAAGTTCTCCAACATTAGGTGTGTGGCTGTGTATCTTGGGATGCTGTTGGTTTGTCTAGTGCAGGGCTCAGTTTATTGTGTGGTGTAGCTCAGCTGTGTTAGACTTGTGCCTTCTTTCTGTGCAGCATTATCTCTGACATCTCTGTGCTCAAGCTCAAAGTTGACAAGTGCTCCAGACAGGACAACTTATTTATGAAAAAGGTACAGTCTGAACATCCGTACTTGGCTTTGCAGATTGCGTAGGAACTCAGCACCGATTTAGAAACTAAGCATTAATGGCTTCTACTTCAAACTGATGATTTCGATTTGCTGGTCTTCTTATTTACACTTGCTGTGGATCTGTTGAGGAATTATGGTTTAAAATACCCCCCTATGTCTTGTCGTGATTAATTATTCTCATCCTCCATTTACAGCATGGCCAGCAGCTGTACCGACACATTTACATGGGCTGCAAGGAACCGAGCAGCGGTCGACAGCACTATGAGACACTCTTCGCTCTTTTGGGTCTTCTCAGTGTGGAGCTGGCCAACGAAGAGGTGGTGGTGGACCTCATTCGCCTGGCACTCGCCCTGCAGGTTTGGATGCATGTGCATTTTTTATTACCCGTTTATGCTTTATTATATTTACCCAAGCTTCAGAACAAACATGGCAAAAAAATGGAAACTGGAAAGACAAGGTGTAAAGATCCAATATAACAAACTAATTCAACAAACCAGCATAAAGAAATGGACACAATCCAAGACACATAAACACAGTCTACTGTAAATAGCCTAAATGCATTTTAGGAGAATATATCAACAAGTTAGAGGCTCATTAAAGTGCCAGAATGTTTTAGGTATGACGTTGACAAGTCTCTGTATCCTGTGCAGGACCTGGCTCTGTCCACTGATGAGGGGCTTCCTGTTTATAACCGCTGTGCTGTTCATGCCCTCGCCGCCGCCTACCTCAACCTCATCTGCCAGCTCACCACCGTCCCAGCCTTCTGCCAACACATACATGAGGTCTTGGCCCCGGCTTCGTTGTGTGTGTGTGTGTGTGTATGTGTCTGCGTGTATGCATGTGTTTTAATAAACTGCCTTTATCGTCTACCCTTCAGGTAATTGAGGTGAGACAGAAGGAAAACCCCTACCTTCTGCCTGAGGATGTTTTCATTGATAATCCAAAGTGTGTACTGTCCATCCTTTCTCAAACCTTATACAGTATTGATTTTAATATTTAAACACACTTCACTCATATAAAAATACTTTCTTCTTAGGCTGCCTTCCTCACTGGAGAAGGTGGAGGGGGATGTGTTATTCCTCCAGTCGAAGATCACAGAGGTCCTTGGAGGTAGTGGGTATAACACTGAGAGGCTGGGTACGCCTTATGTCCCACAGTATACAGGTATTGAGCCTCTTTAATTTTAACACATCATGAAAACAGTTCAAAAGTCAAATAGAAAAACTCTTAGTTCAAGATATACTCCTCCTTAATTAAATAATGTTTTTACTGACTTTGCAGTGTGATTAAGGGTTAATCGTTCCTCGCTGTTCCCCAGGGGCTAGTGAGGATTTAAAGCTTTGTTAGAGGACGTTTCATCAACAACATTCTTTTTCCAGATGAAGACCGTCTGTCCAAGAGAAAGAGCATTGGTGAGACCATCTCACTTCAGGTGGAGGTAGAGTCCAGAAACAGTCCAGAGAAAGAGGAGGTAAGAGCAAAAGAAGCAAGTTCATGACTCTACACAAAGTTCCTGCTGCATCAAAGTTTGTTGTAATTCTTCTTTGCAGAGGACTCCAGCCGAGGAGATCACCTTTGAAACCCTGAAGAACGCCATCGGTATGTTCATGTGGTGAAGCCTTCATCTAGTTCCTTATTCATACTTACTATATGAACAAGGTCTCGCCACACTTCAGTGCTTCAAAACACATTTCTATTCATAAAGCTGATACTTCATACAGCTGAACAGGTTAAATTAGCCAATGTGAACTGAATGGAATGAAACAAGCTTCACTTCAACACGATTATAGAAAACATGATTAGATTTATACAAGAAGTTATTTACATTGCGGCTGTAAGAAGCTTCATTCCAGCACATTGTCAGTGTGGTCGACTACAGCAAATGTAGAACGAGAATGTCATTATTGTTTCTGCTTCCCTCTAGTGGACAGTGTGGGCATGGAGGAGCAGGAGCGGGAGCGGAGGAGACAAGTGGTGGTGAAGTTCCAGAAGGCCCCCTTTGAGGAAATAGCTGCCCACTGTGGTGCCAGGGTACATCAGAAACCTCCATTACTTCCATTTTTACCATACACTCAGTTAGTCCGTTTTTGTATTCTCATTTATTCTGTACATTGCAGGCTACACTACTGCAGAGCAAACTAAACCAGATCTTTGAGATTACAATCAGGTAAGATGTATATCAAATGTGATATTGTCTGACCAGTGCATAGTTAGATGACAGTGGTAGATGGTGAAGATTGTGGTTATGACTCACATAATGACGGAGGTTTGTCTCTGCATTCAGGCCCCCGCCCAGCCCATCTGGGACCATCTCGTCAGGGTACGGTCAAAGCCAGAGTCGATCTGTGCCCATCTACGAGATGAAGTTTCCTGACCTTTGCGTGTATTAAACCAGGAGGTCGACAGTGACGTTACAGAGATGTTGAACATTTGGGTTGAAACTGCAGGCAAGGGATGTGTGAGACAAACACTAGCTTGAAGCCAACTAAGAACAAGCCACTTCTTGAACAGTGCAGTTGCTTAAAATGACAACTGGTTTGCCAGGTGATTGGAGCCAGACAGTACAGCTATTGTCAGTTCATTCGCTAACTTAGCTGAAGACGCATTATTTAACTTACTCCCTTTAGTTTTTAGTGGGTCCCTGCAAAACCTCCACTGGTTGGATTTTGCTAATGACTGTGAGACAAATGTAGACTGAAGGTTGTTTTATTGGTTTGAGCACAACCGGACCCGGATTAATTAACCCGTCGCTCTGCTTTGCCCCTTACAGGGTGCCATTTTAAGATTAGTCTTGAAGTGAGATTTGACCATCTGTGCTTATTTTCTTGTGTCATTTTTCTGTTTCATTTGTGCGACCAGCGTGAGTCTGACTCACTTTAGCTTGGCTGTCATTTTTAGTAAGTGACTCAAAGAAGAATAGAAGCAAATATGAAGTCATTCCATCAGCTTGCTGTCGTTTTGTTTTGCCTTTTTAGTGTTTAGCCAAAAGTGCTTTTTTCCATGATGGGCATTTATTTATTGCACTTAGTCTTTTTTTCTTGTTATTTATCTTTTAGCAATAGTTTACGTGAAACTTAGTTGTTAATCTGTGTGCTATCCTCCAAAGTGAGTGTGCCTTACAGGTGACTCAACTTAAACATAAACACACCACGTCTCAGTCACACTGCAGGACGTTCCTGAACATCTGAAGAGCTTACTGCGAATTTTACCAGGTCAAACGCTAGAAGAGAATTGATGATCCTTTATTTTTCTCTTTCCCATATTAACATGTATATACAGAGAAATATATAAAACTTTAAGCTGATGTACAGAGTAGAGATGTTTTGTGTGTGCATATATAAATATTGTATATTGATTCTGATTTTGACTGCCACTGCACTGATTGTGTCCACAGATACGAGAGAGAACTGCTCAGTTGAGATTCTTGAAGGTTTTTGTTCAAATCTCTAAGTAACCAGCAACACGCGTTGATTTCAACAGCTCACAGTAGAAATCCTGCATCCTGTTAAAGCCAGTAGATCACATTGTATTGAAGTATTATTAGTCCCATCTGGTGAGACCGATGACGCATAGCCACAGGTTTTCGTACTGTCATCCTGACCTCTGTTGTTGCCGTTACCTCCCAAGTCCTGCTGGAAGGAGTTTGCACTCATTGCACTTCACAGTGCGTCTGTCTCGTTCAGCGACATCTGAATAAATCTAAAAGCCATTTCTTTGTGTGCACAGACACGCACAGGTAGAATAACATAAGTATAATGGCAATAATGTGGCAGCAGCCTGGCTAACCCGGTCCAGCTGTAGGTAGACGATCGCTTCGTGTGTTTTAGGTCGCACCTTCTGTTGTGCTGTTGTGCGCATTTTGTGATGATTTGTCTGATTTGTCTTCGATTGTCATGTGTTACAGTCCAGTTGGCTCCATTCGTTTCGTTTTTACTGTCTCTACGTGTATGTCCGCACTCGCCAGTGCCTCCGACTGGCTGTTCATGTTTACTGTTTTGTCAGCCTCAGTGTGCTGATGAGTGTATTATTGCGTATCTTTAGTTGTTGTCTTTCTGTAAGACCAAACGCTTCAGACACAGTTTGTCCAGTGAGTCTTTCCATCACGTTTACGAAGAACAAACCAAGTAAGAGCAACGTGCATCTGTCTGAACCTTCCCGTGACACCTTGTAAAATTGTTTTCTAGGCATCTTGCAACCTTGCAGTGAAGACCTGTAACTCTATCAGTGTGCTTGTCGTCATCGCATAGTGTAATGTGTAAGTGACGGTAATCCAATTTACTTTTGTCATTACATGTCTAGTTAATAGATCTGTTTACAACGTAGTGCTGTAGGTAAAATCTGTCCATTCTGTGAACTTTGCACTTTAAAACGGGATTACCTAGTGACGAAGGCAGCTTTTACATTGAGAAAATGCCTTATGAGTGTCATAACCGACTGCATGCTAGTGATGTTGCTGTGTTGTACAATAAATTTGACTGTAACTATAAAAGGTCTGATCTGTATTTTTATAGTCATGAGTCATTCTGACAGGAATGTTTTCCTACGTGATACAAAATGTTGCTTTCATGCATCATCACACAAGGAATGAGAAAACAGTGATGCCGGTCAACTGCAGGGTCCTGAGCAGTATTTAGCAGATGTTGTTATTCTCCGCTTTGTGCTAGAAACCGATCTGTTTCTGTTGCACAACTTTAATTATGCTTGTTTAATGTGTCCTACAACCTTCAGCTAAACACGGTGTCAATCCATGAATGCTTTAATCATCAGGTTACTATTAAAGAAGGAAGGGCGTCCCTGCATTCTCAGCGCTGACGTGGGTATGGAAGCTAAAAATGAAAGATGGGACCTGCTCATCATTTACACGAAGACAGAGGAGACGTTTCTGTAGGATGAAATCGTTACGTGTCTCAAGTAAGAAAGTGGAAAATGAAAATGCCTGATGGGTCCTCAGGTGTAACAGTCAAAGCATGACTCAGCTGACCTACTGCTCCTCGTCGCGCTTTCCACCCACCAGATGACACGCAGCTTCTATTCATTTTGGCCAAAAGCGGACAGGTGTGTTACGTCAGTCCATTCAGCATCTGGATCCTGAGATGGTTTTAACGCCTGGAAATCAAAGTCAAAACACGAAGCAGTGCAAGGCCTTTCTGCAACGCTCTGCGTCCAGACGTTCTAGAAGCGTGGCAGAACTGCAGCAACATCAATGTCACGAAGAGCAAATGTCCTGGTCAGATATTTATTTCTTGTTGCTTTGGCTTTATTTTAGCTATGTGGCTAATAGTTTGAGTCTGTGCCTGCGCTATCTGCGTTTAACATTAAACACAGACCGTTTTCTTTGGCCTGATACACGTTTACTGCTACATCAGGGAGAGTGATGTAAACTCGCATAACGGTGATGGTTCCCAGACGTCTTTTCTAGATAAACTAGGGAAAAACTGAGTGATCTGAACCCTTGTCCGCCCATTATATCATTTATATCAGCCAGATTTCCTAGAAGCTTTCAACCATGTTTTTAAATTTAGGATGAAATCAGTCAAAAAGGTTCTTTGTTATTTGCCCAAAACAAAGTCATCTTTAATATTATGTTGATATACCAAAACATTCAACACTGTAAACAAAGTGCTGTGTCTTTTAAATAAATAGTTTCGTTCATGTCTTGCCCTGGTGACGTGTTCTTTCATTACTTTATGACGTTTCCACAGGAAAAACAACAGCTCGTATCAGGTCAAGGCAGTGAGTGTGTGCATCTTTGCATTTATTCAACATGAAACTGCCTTGTGTCTTATCTTTACTTCAGGTTTACTTTGGCACAGAAAGTACATTCAATAGCATGCTATTAGTGAAAAGTCCTGTATTTTAAAATGAAGACGTGGGTATTAACATGCAGCGGCTGTGGTGCTATCCAACCAAGCCCCCCTCTTCTTCCTCTCTGCCCTTCATTTGTCCTATTCTCTGAACCTCCTTGACTGTAATGGTCCTGATCAAGTTGACCAGAAGTTTCTCCTGCCAGGGCTTCATGAGCCCGTCGCTGCGTTTGGAGGCAGACGAGCCCCCCCATCTGAAGTGACTCGTACGGTAGGTGCCAGCTCTCCTGTCCTGCAGGCCCTTCCGTGTGACCTGCGCCCTCTTCGTTTGCTGGTTTCGCTGACCTCCTAGAGTGCTGCCCTCAGAGGAGTCCGGCGAGGCCAACACTTTGACAGGCCTGCGTTTACGACCGGGTGGCTTCCCCCAGCGGAAGTGCTCCATCGCGTAGGAGCGCCTGCCGTTGCTGTGGGCCTTTAGATTTGGTATCTTTTCTCCTAAGGGCTTCCCCCAGCGGAAATGCTCCATTGTATAGGAGCGCCTCTTGTTGCTCTGGGCCCTCTGCTTTGGCTGTGCTGGCTTGTCTCCTGGTGGTTTCCCCCAGCGGAAATGCTCCATCGTATAGGAGCGTCGCTCGTTGCTGCGAGCTTCCAGATCTGTCGTCTTGTCTTTAGAGGCCAGTAGAGCCAGGATGATGCTGAGTAAGAGGTCACCGCCACCATCATCATCACTACTGACCTTTTGATCCATGGCACTGAGCTCAAGGTATTCAGTCTGGAGCAAAGACATGCAGTAATGAATACAGTCCTGGTGGAAGAAAGCACGGAAGGAAGGTTTTAAACGAGACTTAACGATGATGCAGTAATGATACAGTATCATCATAATCCTGTAATTTGTCTCTTCAAAGTTGATTTTATCTCATGTAGCTCATGTAATTATTGATATAATATATAATATATTAATTAATGCTACAACCACAGTATTTAAATTCCATGCATACAGGTCCATGCATGACTTCAGGATTTTATTTATAGCTGCCTCAGCTCAGTGACTGACCCTTATAACATGCATTTTGTCTCCTTTTTCTTCAACTCAAGTCCCTTTTTCGATCTGCACAGAACCTGGAGTTGTGTCATTTAATTGTTCAAAAAAGATTTTTTTTTTCAGAGCATCTTGCCCTTCTTGAAATGCCTCAGTGACTTTAAGGAATCTAATTTCCTCGACTCTCCTAGTGTTCGGAGTCAGAGAAAAAGAAGAAGAACAACACAGAAGATGACGAGAGGACAGTTTGACCTACCAGCGTTCTTCCCTTGTTGCTCAGGTCACTGCAAACGGAGCTTTCCCAGCACGCCGACCCACGCCCAGGGACACACAGATACACCACGACCACCAGCACCAGCCAACACAGACTCACCATCTTCAGCCTGGTGCACAGGACAGAAACACAAGCGAGGCTTTGAGCTGAAAAGTAGGAAAGTAATGTGACTGCTGGGAAAATCTCCTCAGAGCACATTGGATGTTTCAGTGGCAGAACAGTCCCAGCAGGCACAAATATTCACTTAATCAGTCCCAAATGGGAAGAAAGTGCTGCTGTTGTGCAGAAATACAGTAGGTGTCTTGATGGCTGTACTTGCATAACGCTTTCCGCCCTTGCTTATATAACTTGACATGTTTCAACACTTTCTTTGAGGTAATTGGTGCATGGGTAGCCGAGTGTGTGAGTGTGTGTCATGGCTGAATAATAAGAGTGAGTGAGTTTAAATACCAATAATCAGCCTCTCTCTTCACGTGTGTGTGAACAGAACAGTTGCCTTCTTTAGCTAATGAATATTCCTGAAGAAGCTTGAAAAAACGTTTCAAGACATTTAAAGTTTGGAAGATGCTCTATTTTAAGTAAATATTCTATTTCCTGTGCATATTTTCATTCTTACTGGCAGAGTCAGTCATTTCTGTGTGTCGGTTTAAAACTGCGCCTCAGGTTCGGTTCTTGAACAGGACTCATTAAGAGTCTTAAGAAGCCACAATGAGCCTTTGTTTCAAGCCACACGCCGCTCACCAGCACAGCTACAGTAGCTCTGCTGTGTCCTGCTGTTGCACTCAAAACAGTTCAGCAGTACAAATAACCGTGGCTGCCCAGGACGCGCGGGTTGTCACAATAGCTTGAAGTTATGATCAACCTTGGCCAGAAGTCTCTTACGGTGGATCAACACGAGAAGAATTTTAAAAACAAGCGAAGGTGAAAACAACGAGGTGATGGTGCTATTAACATAATAACTTCGGAGTCTGTGCGACGGGGTGACCTGAGGCCAGGGATCAGAAGGTCGCGCAGGCAAAGTGCTTATTAAAGCCGCTTTGTGAGATACATGTTGAGCAGCTGTGACCTTTTCTTCCACCTCGCGGAACCTGATCGATGCTCATATCAATACACAGCAGCAAATATAGAAATAGTCCCCATCATAGTGGCTCCTCTCACTCTTTCTGTATATTTCATTGAATTATCCTGAAGTGTGGAGGAAGTTAAACTCATTTTTCGACAGGAAATAGCTTTGAGTGACTTATGATGTAAACACCTCTCTCCATCTCTTCCGTGTTTTTATCACTTCTAAATAACATACTTAGAGAAATATCTTTTTGGGGGGGCTTGTTTAGATAAATCCTATGAAAGCCTCCCTTCAAAAGATTTCACGCTGCATGAGTCAGTCTCCTTTGCTTTGTCAGGAACTGTTTCTCCCACCCTTCTCCATTACTCGGAGTGACTCCTTGGTGGGCCATCGTCTTTGTAACTGCACGCTTCCGACAGTATGACTCACTCAGCTGAGCTCTGCAGACTTAATCTGCTCAAAAGAGCCTGGGACTGACAGTTAAAACAGGTTGAAGCCTCAGTGTTAACGACATGTTGACCAATTAAAACGACCTGTAAGTTGGGTTAGTGTTTGTAGAAGCATGTCGTTGAATATTAAGTCAAATGTCGTGCTTTTAAAAAAATCAGAGGTGCAGCCTCTACAGAAATCCAGTAGAAAATAATAAGTAAGTGTAGCTGCATGTGTGAGAGAATCCTAAGTCTACCTGTCAGCAGCTCTGTTTAATCAGTGTCTCTATGATTAGTCATTCAGAAAAACCAAACAAGTTGCAGAAAATCCTGTTAAATCAACACAACAAGGTTAAAGCAGTTGTTTTACCTGCTCCAGATGCTTTTCCTCCCTCTCTTCTTGTTCTGTCTTCCTCCGTTAGTGGTGACTCTTCGCTGTGATCCCTCTCCTCCTCTCCGGCTCGCTCTCTGCTCGCTGATGAAATGCTCAGCAGGAGAAGGTCTGCTGTCGCTTCCTAAGAGGAGGAAATCTCTTTATATAGACACGAGAAGTATGGAGCTTGGAGGCTGCAGGCCTTGGGGTGCGATTGAGGTAAGGGGTCTCCTGCTCTTTCCTGGGTGGGGGGGAGTGTGTGTTTGTGTGTTTGTGCAAAGGCCACCCACACAGCTGTTAATCAATGGAGCGGCTCACGTCACCAGACGACAGGTGAAGTGTTGGTTACAAGGTAAGTAGTCGCTGCTTTGCCTTTTTTCCAGTCATGCAAACCCTGGGATCCCCAGCGACTGATGCTGACAACTGACTGACACTGTACGGATAGAAATACTGTCCTGACGTTAAGCCCCATGAAAGGTCAGTTTATTAGAACACTGAGAGACAGCTGCAGTGAAGCGTGTGAATCAATGTCATTGATTACATGGTTTGGGGTTTTTTTTTTGGTGGTTCTTGATTATATGTTGTGCATGTGTCTCTGTGTGGAAACTTCATTAGGAAGATGTGAGTCACTCCTTAGAAACCAGTGCTACACCTGAAGAACTACACACACACACACACACACACACACACACACACACACTGCTTATGACGCTCGCGCCACGTTTATATTTACATTTTTTTACTTTTCTGAACTGGAACTTGTGAAACAACAAGAACACGAAGTCTAAGGAAGCGAGAAACAAACAAAACAGAGAATAAAATAACAAAGAATTAGAAGAAGCACTGGGACAACTTTGACCCGTTTAGACCTATTGGTGGGAACATTCATGCGCAGTTTGACCTATTGTTTTGCTGCACGATAAAACATATTATGAGAAGATTAGAATTACACCAAGGCATCATCAGTCTGGTTCACAGGAATGTCTTTCTCTTTCCAGCTGGCTCAGGTTCTTGATGTTTCCACATTTTTGGCTCATAGTACGATCTCTGTGCTTTCTGCTGAGAAACTAACCTTGTGTGATCAGATATTATATAAACCAAATGCAACAACACGTGCCATCTGTAAGCTGCACATTGTAATTATCATCCTTTAATGACATCTTTGGTAATGTCTTCATCCATGCTACTTGCACTGTCTTTGACAATAGACACAATCTGTACTGAGCATTCTTCTGGTGCTGCGTCTTCAATTGTAACTTATAACTCCACAGCTAACAATGCTACCTGTCACATAAATATGGTTACCAGAGTGAGGTTGTACGGCAGGAAGAGAGTCCTGATGGCCATTGCACAACTGATTCATCCCGGAGTGGGAGCAGTAAAGAAGCGACTCAGCCTCCGTAGATTAAAGTCATTTCACCTCCGTGTGGCCTTGTGCTGCAGGTGGTGTTTGTTCTGGGCAGCTCCTGTCGTGGATTTGAGTCATTGCTGGACATGACTGCGAAAAACAAAGAGCATTCTAGCTCAGCCTCCTCTTCTATGGATATAAAAAGGTTCCAAACAAATGGAGATGCTGCACTGAGTGTAATTCATCTCACTGTTGATGCTGCTTCATTCTACTGCTTAATAAAAACGATAACACAGCCCCCAGACACGGCTGTGCAGGGTGTGAATCACTGCCCAATAAAGACGCTGCCATTTAACCAGCTGCCATTTATACAAGTATTATCATCTCATCAAACAGATTTGGAAGCAAAGACATCAGCGACTCCACGTCTCCTCATGCATAACAAAAGATCAAGATGCACTAACGCCTCTCTGTAGGATGTTGAACTGACTCATGAATATGTTAAACAACCCAAAATACGTTTTTATGTGTCCCAGCCAACTCTTGCTTTAACAGAGTTTCAAGAGGCGTTGGCTGCTTTTCCTTCACTCCCAGGTCCAACTGATCCCATTTCGTTGGATGACGACTGGGTGTCTATGCAGGTCAGGTCATCTGCATGCATCTGATTCATCCCTCGTCTTCTTAGACAAACATGGAGGCGTGTTCAGGGTCACTGTGCTGCAGGAAAACAAACGATTACCCCAGAAGATAAGACAGCATCTCGCTGCTACTTAAGTTTGTCCTCAAACAGTGCCGCCAGCCAAGCACCCCCACAGCATCACACCTCCCCCTCCTCTATGTGTACATCTGACCACAACACAATTTTTAAAACCAAAACTCTCAAATTTGAACTTTAATTTTGTGATGAATGATTCTTGTTGAATGTTAGACCAGTAGAACTATAAATCAATCCTCACAGGCCTCATGAGTCAACCTAGGATCCAGGTTGCTCCATTTAGGAACCTGAAGGCGTCATGCGGTCATGTTCCCTGTGTCTCCTGTCCTCTGTTTTGTTGCAGTGAAAGAAAAACTAAATGAAGAAAATATCTTCTCACAATCTTAGAGTTATGCAACAGAGCACAACATCACTAGAATCAGGAGGAACGTCCCGTTTGTCGTGGGAGGTGGAAAGAAGACGTTCGAGTGGAAGGAAGTGAGGAAGCTTGTTTACAGCTGTAAAAAGGTTATAACCTGTTCGCCGTTTTTCAGAAAGCTCTGTTTTCTTCAGCTGCTGTGCAGTGTGGTGCAGGTGTTTTTAAAGTTTTCACCTTGGAAAGGAGAAGGTGAGTTTTTGTGGGTGGGAAGTGTCAGCGTAAAGTGGATGAAAGAACAAAACAAAGAGCTTCAAACGTAGCCGTTTACTGTGGCCGTGGCCTCTGCGAGCACTGGGAATCAGCTCGTCATGTTCTGGGTCATCACAGGTGGTTCAAGAAAGTTTAACAAAACACCCACGAGTTGCTGTGCTCCAGGAGGAACTTTCCAGCAAAACACAAGCTACGGGGAAGAGATCCTCTGCTGGCCCAGAGCCAGACGTGAGGATGTCTTCAGGCAAGCAAATGCTCCCCCGTCCACACACAAACACACGCACGCACACACACGCTGTTTATCTACAACCAATGTGAAACCGTTCAGCTTTAATTCAAGCTGTTTGACATAAGTTTGGCATTAACATCCAGGAGATATTTCCATGCAAACGCCCCCATTTTTCTTTCATCAGACTTTCAGATTGAGAAATGTTTGAGTTAATGGGTTTATGGTAACAACTAATGGATGGATCCACTGAGCACCAGGGAGACTAAGGCTCTGATCAGGTCATCTCAGGTTAGTGACCCTGAGCAAGTTAATCACACGTTTACTTTTATGTTTAACCTATTAATAGTGAATAAATATACTCAAGTACTTTGAGATCTGAACATGCTGGATATTTGCTGCTGCTGTAGGTTTCACATTGGCCACAAGAGGCTGCAATTTGGTCACAGATAAGTCAACTGCATCCTCACTGTTGAATAGTTTTTGATTCCTCTACATGCTCAGTTATTTAAAAAGCAGAAATTCAGAGTAGGTGTGCTTTCTATCACAAGTTGTCAAATCTAGTTACTAAGTGTTAAATTTAAATACAATCATTTGATAGTTTTATAGGTTTAATTCTCAGTGAACCTACATTTATCCCTGACAGGAGATCAGGCCTGATGTCTTCAATAATCCGCCTCTTTGGTGCGTTTTACTCTCCCGTGGCATCATTAAATGTGGCGGTAAAATCCTTGAAGGTGCTGCAGTATTTATAAAGTTTGCTTTGAAATGGTTTAATGAGATCACTGTGGATTTAAAAAGACATAGAGCAGAACAAAGTGGATGACAGCAGAATATTAACAGAGAGGAACTCGACTTGTTAAAAGCAGTTTGAGGTCACACACTGAAAAAGTATAAAAACGGGTTCATTTTTGAGTATTTCATTTTCTTTCTAGTGGGCTTTAATCTACATACAGAGTGAAACCATAAAACAAATAATATCAAACTGATCAATAACTAATCAATATAATAATATTTAGGCTTCTGGGTTTGAAGTTGAGGAACCTCTACACTTGGGTGCAGCCACGACTACAGACAGCTGCTTCAAATAGCACTTAATATAATATCAGAACCTTCTCTATCGTCTCTGAAGTAACGTCCACAGCTTCCAGTCTGCATGTTGTAAACATGTAGGTTATGCAAATAAATTGCTCCACTGAGGCTGGAACTCATCTCCAGCCAAAAGGCGACACCAATACGCGAGGGGACCTCCTTTGTTCGCCGTTTAGTCACCTCTGTGGCCCCTGGAAAACCATTAAACGAGGAGGACTTCTCCCAGGAGCCCGGCATTCCTCACATTCCTCGGGTCTGATGTCAGCAGAGGGGACGGCGCTCCTGACGCATCTGGACGCGCTGCTGCCTTCACGGCCAATGCACAGACTCGGGATTCTTAAGAAATGTGAGTAAATCTTACAAATGTTTTTACACAACCTTTTTAATAAACTATAACTAAGTACATACGTCAGAAACTACAAACACCAACTTTGTATTTTTTTACTCAGCTTTGTAGATTCTCGGACAAGACATTCAGAGAAATTTACCACAGTCTTCTTGAGACCAGAACTTCGTGAAAACGTAAGGTATGTTAATTAAACTTAAATCTAAACTTTAAACTGCACACTCGTTATACAGATTCGCTCGTTTCCATGTCCCATATGAGCAGACTGTTATTATCGACCCTGTGAAGTCTGTTATATTGTTTTACAGTTTAAGATTGGGTTTAAACTATTACACAGTTATGTTGTTATCAGGTTTTATAGTGGCCTAAATGTCCCACATGCTCATTAAGTCGTGAGCCTCTAGATGCTTCATGCTGTGAGGGTCCTCGGCTACTGCTTAACGCCTCCTTTTAGCGCGTCCCCCTATGAAATCCGACGTGTCCTGCAGCGTGTGAACGCACCGTGAGCTCGTCTCCCCCCAGCGCTGAACGCCTCCATTGGACTAAAGGGGCCACAACTATAAACACACCGGGAGCTCGGAGCGGAGCCCACGGTCAAGTTGGACAACTCCACTGTCTGCGCTTCTCCCTGAAGAGCCCGAGAGCAGAACTTGGAGAAAACCGGACCGATCTTTGCCCGTTTTTGCCACTTTTGTGCTGTTGTTGTTGGTTTTTTTGAGGCTGCGCTCACACGTTCAAAAGTCCGTCGAGATGCTTTCCGCGTGGGGACGTGAACGCATCTGAGAAAAATTAAAGCGTTGCGCTGGGGATTATTGACTCTGATGTGAGCTTCAAGGGCCGTCGAGCGAGTCGGGTTCACCGCCATCGGGGAGCAGAGAGCGGCATGTAACTCTGGGCCGAGGGTGAGTTGTCTCGGAAAAGACAAAAAGTTTCTTCCTGCTGCTGCTTGTTCTCTCCGGCGCGTCTTAAAGCAGAGGGAAGCTCTGTTTTAAATGTAGGCCAGATGGCTGTGGCCACGTAGGGCAGACAGAGGATCCCAAATACTTTAATGCCAAGCCCTCCCTCCGTCCCTCACCCCCCTCCTCCAGCAGATAAACACACATTATAATACAGCCCCAGGTCCTTTATATCACAAAGGGGGAGCTGGAGAATATCAGAGTATTACTGATATATAAGTGCCTATATTCCTTGATTCCAGAGTATCTACGTCTGCTATTACTTTGTAACCTGCACAGATCCATGTGTGTCAGATTTCAAGCCTACTGCAGCCACCTCCCTCCACAGTGATCCCAGTCCAGCGTGGGCCCGGGGCCCGACCTGGTGGCGATGACATTATGACTTTGTTGTCGAGCTGCCTGTCCTGCTCACGCCCCGGCTCCCGCTGTGCGTACATGTTTGTGTGCCACTGTCTAAAAGATGTGTTTGGACACGCACCCTGCAACAACCGCCACCGTGACTGTATGAAGGCGAGAGATGTGTAAAGGCAAATATGGCATAGCTGCAGGAGGCGGAGGCTGCACACACACACACACACACACATCTGGCTGTCTTTAAACTCAAAGGCATGCTGTATAAATTATATGGTGCCACAGCAAGTGCTCGGGAGTGCACAACACTGGTGTGGCGTTTAAAGAACCACGGCTCAGAGCTGTTCCCGTCACATTATGGTCAGGCCGGTTTTAGAGACGACATAAACTATTTAATATCTGTGTATGATGCCTCTCACTGGGCCATTTTTTGGTCCAGTTTCCTCCGAGCATGCTTTGTTTTAGGTCAGGACGCTAAGATCATAATAGGTGTTTACTGCCAAATGTGAGGCTGCGTGTGAAAGGAAAGTGGCTATTGTTTGTGCAGGCAGTGGTCACTGGAGTCCGAAGCCCGTGTAATTACTAGGTGGGTACAAACACACCTGTAATTTTGGTCAGGAGTTCATGGTATAGCACATAACGAGCGGGGAGGAGACAAGGCAGGCGGCGGCGCTCATTCACTGAAAGTCGAGAGGTGTACGCCGTCTTGTGTGTTCCTCATTACTGCAGGGTGTAAGTCAGTTTAACATACATGCTCACCAGCTTCATGTGTGCCAGTAGTCGTGCTCAGCACATTTGATTTATTTAGGTTTCTGACTGCACTTCTATATCGCTGGGAATTTGTGGCCTCTGTATCACCTGTACAGTCTAACTCAGTCCACTGCAGAAAGTCTGTCATTAATTCTACCTTTACAAGGTTAGAATTTCTCAGTTCAAGTTGTAGCTGTCAAAGAGGTGGTAAATCTACTATATGTTTATTACTGACCTGATCGTATATAATCATGATTCCAGGCAGGCGGTAATTGCTTCAACATGCAGAAGGTGCACAGATACGTTCTGTCAGCGGATCTCTGGGTTGTGTAAGTGCTGACAACAACATGGGAGAGCGTGCTGTGACCTGCCGCCCTCTCCCACACGCCACCTCGGGCACCGTGGTGCTGCAGGTGAGTTGCTGCGGGACACGCCCACTTTTGACGGGTCAGGCCCCTCAGCCTGTGGCCTGCCGGGACGAAGGGATATCTACCACACAGACGTGTACGTGACCCTGGTGACATCAAGCAGAGACATCTTGCGGATGACGTTGATTAAAATGTGTCAAGTTTCCTTTCTGCTGCGTCATTATGTGTGTTGGATACAGCTGGATGTAAACAGTAGCAAACCCAAAGTGTTTCTGCTTTCATTGCCCTGTAAACTCAGCGCTATTGAAGTGCTTGTTAGTGTTAATGCCTGAGGCTTCAGCTGGGAGAAAACGCCGTGGAGTCGTGTTTATGTGCATGGTTGTGAGAGTGTGGTTCCCAGGAGGAGGGGGGGATGGAAAATGTGAACAGCACTGCGGCTTGGCAGGAGCGGACGCGGTGGCCGGCGCTTGTCGTGATCTCGTGTCTCTGTTGAGGTGGAGAGCCGCCGCTATCAGTCTGCACCGTCCATTGTTTGCTCGCTCTTTCCTTTCATCCTCCGTTTATTCTCTCCCTCCTCCTCCTCCCAACCAACTGTACCAACATGATAAGAGCCTGAGAAACACTGGTGTTACACATCCATGCTTATCTAAAGTCTTATTTTTCACACTCAGGGGCTGGGAATCACCCTAAAGTACATTTACAAGGCACACATTCAAACGTGTAGACGCATGCTGCACTTTTTTCCCCCATTATGCCTTTTAATTATACCTCTACATTCTCCCGGGCCTCCGTGACATCAGTCCCCAGATCTCACAGCCACAGGATGAGACGGCAGCGCTGCGTCATTGTTGGTCTGGAAACCAGTCTCTGGCCAGCGTCAGGCTCCATGTTCTCTGGAGTTTGGAATAGCTGTGCCGTCCTCAAACACTGGACATTCCCTGAGTATTACCATGGCAACGTGATGCATGAATTTCCACTTCAGTTCAATCCCTGGATTTGTGTCTGTCCAGATGGAAAACTGCAAAGAGCGTTTAATTGTGCAGCAGTGAAGACCGGGCGTTTGCTGTTGTTGGTCATTTTCTGTGCTCTTACGCTGTAAAGTAGAGGATGCGTGGACGTGTGACTTTGTGTGAGCTGCAGCAGATGCGCCTGTTAGCAACACACTGTCTGGCCTCCTGGCTCCACCATCTGTTTGCAGCTGCTGAAGTGTCTGTGTGGCTTTGTGTACAAGGCACAAGTTGCAGGCGGAATCAGACACAAGCCGTAGTGTCGGATCGCAACGAGAGCCTGTAGACGCTCTGGGAAATGTGGGAATATTATTTGTTGTCATAATCAGAAGAAAGAGTCCAGGTGAACTAGGGTTGAGTAAAACAGCCTTATGTGCGTTCCTCCGGTTTGATCCAGGCTTGGCTTACGCTGGTCGGCCAAATTAAAAGGACAGGAACTGGAGAAACAGTGGTTACGAGCTGTGAAGCACTTCAGCCGTTTGTTTTGTGTTACAGGAGCAGGGGGGTGTTGTGGGTATTGCACACAAAGACAAGCAGAGATCAGTTTGATTGAGTTACACACGCTACACTTGCGTCCCCTGATCTGGTCTAATGGTCTCAGCAGTAGGTGTTGTTGTGTTCCTGCTGGAGAGAGGCCTCGCGCTTCCTCCCAGGAGGAGCAGGCTCATTTCAGCGTGTGATTAACCATTTGAACTGCTGATTGTGATTGTGTGTTGCTCATCTGCAGGTATGTTGTCATGGTGTAATAATTCCTGACTGTGGAGTTTGTGCAGCATGTTTCAGCTTGGTTCGGATTCTGTGAGTCGACAGAGACGTTACTACAGACAAACATCACGCCCTGAGGGGAAACTTGTGTCAGCGATGTTTTTAGCTGGTTTTATATCCCTCTTTTGTCAGCTGTTCGCTCTTAACTTCAACTATCTGTTAAGCCCCGCCCCCTCTGTAATTACTGATGCTGCACCTGTCGCACTTTCCCGCGTGGCACAGAGTTTACAGTGCTACTGAGGGGATGGGCGGCCATCTGCCTCGACTGGTTGGGCTGAGGAGCCGCTGTCCTCATTACAAGTAGTTTCGTGGTGCGTTCAAGTGCCCACTTTTTGGCCCCGTTGGATTTCACCATTGCCAGTTCTTTGATGGTAGAAAAGTAGAAAAACACTTGGAAGGCACGAAGCCGACGACAGGCTGACAGACTACACAGTGTCTGTGTGTTTCAGGGCGTACGTGAGCCCACACAGCTGAGGCTCAAGGCATGCGTGTCTGTGAGGTTGGGCTAATCTCATTTAATTTGCTCTTTGTTCACCTTTTTAGAATAAAAAGTGTTGGCTCTCGCCCACTAAAGTTGTTTATCTTGATTGATGTATGTACATTTCTCATGTCATCACAGTCCTGAAAGGACGTTGTCAGTGCGGTTTGAGGGCACACAGAAACAACCACGGCCTTTCACCTTCTGATGCCTCATAACACACACCGGTTTTGGAAAATGGAGAAAAATCCCGACAAAAGCGGGGAACGGTTTCATGTATATTTAGCCGAAGCTCACTTCCCTGAAAAAGAAACAATCCTCTTCCCTCGGTTTTCCCTCTCGTTTTCTCCGCACCACAAAATTACAACGTGCAAATTCATAAACGTATATGCTGTTTTTGCACACTGGAAATAAACATGACGGTCAGGAGGGAATGTTGCTGCAGTGCTGTGGAGCAGTTTTTTCTCTTTGCATGGAGGGGTGGGTTCAGTCCCAAACTATTGTCTGTCTGTCTGTCTGTGCGCAACCACACACTCCTGAACCGTGCCACTGATTGCTACTTTAGACTCGCACTAACTACTGTCTGGTCTGCTGGCGAACCTCTGACGAACCTGGTGTGTGAGAGCGCTTGTGTACGTGTTTGTGCACTACACAGTGAAAGTATGTGTCTTTGTTGGTGTCTGCGTCTGTCTTCTTGTTGACACAGCTCTCTCAAGGCTGCTTACTTTGGGAGCGTTGAGGTATTTTGTGGGTGGGACATTGGGGGGGTTCCCGTCATAGTGACGTCATTTCCCTTAAGCCCGAGCTTGAGGTTGGGGTCAGGTAACGACTGGGGGTCACAGGTAAAGCAAAGGGGATTTACCCACCTGAAAATGGAAGTTGGTGTCAAGGCTCAATAATACTAATAAAAAAACCAAATCATGAATGATGCCACATCCCAGCGATTGTAAGGAATGTGTTACGGCTTACGAAGTTCGGCGCGGGTGTGATTCCCAACGCAGCAAACAAACGCAGATGTAATCCGACGCTTTGCAGCTTCTTGCCTTTTTTCATTCAAGACCGGCTCTGCTGTCTCATTTTCTCCCACATGCACACACAGGCGCGCGTGCACACACACTTTCCTGCCTTGTGGTGCATACTTGTGTCAGGTGTGCTCTGTTTTTCCAGTCAGGGTAGAGAGGAATCTGGGCCAGGGTCCAAGCTGACTATCAACATCCCTTTGCCTGAGCCCGGGACAAGAAGCAACACATCCACGCCATCTTTCCTCCTCCTCCTTCTCCTTTTCTAGTCTTCCTCCTTCTTCCTGAGCGCTGGAGCATTGTCGGGTCATATTTTGGTCTTTTGCATTGCCTTGCATTTTGCTATTTTGTCTTTTTCCCCCTTACGCTCTTGGCCTTTAAATCCCAATGTTTCCCAGCTGGGTTCCCAGTTTTCCCTGTGTTTTGTTTAGTAGCGAGTGTGTTGGGCTCTCATGTGGTGCGCGGAGCCTTTATTTTTGGTTTAATGATTTACTTTTTGCCTAACAAGGCAACAGCTTAGCCACCACCCTTCAATGCCTCTAGCTGCTGATATTTAATATATTCCCAATGGCAGCATCAGCACGATTAGAAATCCCATAGTGAGTAAGGCGACATGTATTTATTCAGTGTGTAGCGTGTGTGTGTGAGTTGTTCCCGTCTTCAAAGCTGTTTTCCCACCACACACATGAAAGCTAAGAATTGATGAGTAACCCAGTGATGAGTTCAAAGTGCTCCCCAAAGACCTGTGTCAACCACACAACCGGCGTGTGTGTCTATGTGCGAGTGTGTCCCGGCCTTAACTAGTTCACAGCTTCGCGAGGCGTTCGCTGACAACTGGAAGTCAACTTCTGTGTATCGTGGCTGAGGAGTGTGTCCTTGGATGCGTATTACACCGCTGTGTGTGAGCTTACACACTATTACATGCTACAGTGTGTGGTGCTGTGCTGCTTTCCAGCAAAGAAAGGGGAGAAGGGAGGTAACGAGAGGCCTCCCACACAGGCAGATATGAGACCGAGGAGCTCCATTAGCTCCTCAAAGCCAGCTGCCGGGCTCAGATTGATGTCTGCGCTCGTCCGTTTGATGTCCGTTCAGCCGTAGCCTCACATCTCTGCCTCCGTCTCCCAGCTCTGCCCGACACTGGGTCTCGTGGGGCTGGAGAGAGCACAGCTGCCACAACTAGAGGATAAAGCTGTCTGCTACTGTGCCATTCCAGCACCCGCGCTGCCGCTGGTACCGCCGGTGAATCCAGCTCTGTTTTAAGTTGTTTATGGGACATAGGAAGGATGATAATACGGGGAAATATGGTGTGGGAGTGTTTGATAGCAGGAATGTTTACAGATTAGAACGCTGTGAAGTTTTCGCATTCCTGTGGGCGCAGATGTCAAAGGGTATAATCCACACAACTATCTGTAGAGTTGTTTTTAAGTTACATGTTATTGACTAACTCTCCTGTTGTTTTTATCTCTCTGCGCAGAACTAGTTCCTCCTCCTCCGCCTCGTCGTCCTCCTCCGGCTCCTCCTCTCCAGACATCTTGGGGAATGGGCCAGCACCTTGCCAGGGTCCATCTTTCCACCCAGCGGTGCGGCTGGCGTCGCGCACGAGTGAGGAGGGCAGCAGCCAGGTCATAGAGCCTGCTCACTCCTCTCTCTCTCTCTCTTTGCTTGCTCACACGTGACCTTTTGACTTCTGACCCAGCCGCGACCTTTTGGCCAGCCATGCCCTTCCGTCTGAAGCTGCGGCGCACGCGGCGCTACAGCGTGCTGAGCAAGAATTACTTTGTGACACGGATTCGCCTGCTGGACAGCAATGTGATTGAATGCACTCTGTCGGTGGAGAGTACGGGACAGGAATGTCTGGAGGCGGTGGCCCAAAGGCTGGAGCTACGGGAGGTCAGTCTATTACATGTTCCTGACACATGCTCAGTGTCCACGGAGCACAGCTGTACCACACTGGTTAGAGAACCAGACACGGCCAGACTCACAACTGTTTATGGATGCTTTGTCACGGTGCGAGTGCGTCCTTTTGTGATGGCCACGTGTCTCTCCCTGCAGCCTGCGTGTGCTTCCCTGCCCTCATGTGTCTCTCTCCTGCAGAGTCCTTGTCTGTCTCTAACGAAGCGTGGTCAACTCTGTCCTCCCTCATGTCCTTTCGCTGTAGTTTGTTTCTTATTCTCACCCTGTGCAAACGCATGTGTGTGTGTGTGTGTAGACTTCAAGTGTGTGTGTGTGTTCGCGCCACCTGCAGCTGCTGACAAAGTGAGCGAGACGGGCGGTGTAGTGGTGCTTACTCACAGAGCGTTGTGGTATTTGCCAGGTGTCAGTGATGTTAGAAGTTAAGTGTGCGCGCTTTGTCAGGTCTGTTTGTGCGTTCGTGTGTCCATCTCATTTAGTTGGTTTCACTTTTATTTGCTGTACTCCAGGCCCTGAGGGTGTGTATGTGTTTCCATGTGAGGAAGGAGGTTTGTGTGTGGATGAGTGGTGTGTAGACACCCATGCAGCTGTGATTTTACGACTTTCACTACAGTAGAGTGAAGTCACGTGACTGAAACAGGTGTGCACACACCTAGACACACACACACACACACACACAATCTGAATTAGATACATGTAACAGTGCAGGGACTAAGTTGTGTTCATGCAGTTTCTTGATTGCAGGCGAGACCTAATAATTTGGCTGCGAGTAAGTTGTTTATTGTGATTTCATTGAACGGGACTTGCCAGTGCAACAGGAAACAATCACTTGTTGCAAATTGGAGCATGTTGACACCTGCCCCAGATCTGTTCAGGCTGTAAGATTTATAGCTTCATCTAGAATATGATGAGAGCGTGTGTGTGTGGGGGGGGTCATCCTCGGCTAGGCCTAGTTTTGTTGGGGATTCTTGCAGCCCTGTAGCTTCTGTGTTTTCCTAAATGCTTCTACATTTAAATGGGTCTAGTGTTTATGTTGAATGTAGACTCACTTGTGATGTCAGGTTGGATTAGATTTTAAGTGGAAATATGTGCATGTTGTGTTTCAGCTGCTATTAGTCTCTTCTGTGTCATCTCAACAAGCGGCTTCCCTCCTGGACCCATTTCCCTCCATCCCTACAAAGCTCCACTTCCCACCCTAATACTCTTCCATTAAGGTGCTTTTGCTACGCGCTGACTCGTCTCTCGTTTCGCCCTCTCTTCTCTCTAGACCCATTACTTCGGCCTGTGGTTCCAGGGAAAGACTCAGACCCTGGCTCAGCGTTGGGTGGAGCTGGAGAAACCCCTCAAAAAGCAGCTGGACAAGTTTCGCAATGAGCCACTGCTGTTTTTCGGAGTCATGTTCTACGTGCCCAACGTCTCCCGACTGGAACAGGAGGCCACCAGGTAAAGAGTGTCGTAGTGCTGCGACTCCAGCCACCCAGCGACGTATCGAACCATTTATCATGACAGCGTGTGCATATACACATGTAGATCTGTGAGCTGTGAGCGTCGGGTAGTGTCAGTTCTCATGCTAGTGAACTGTGAAAAGGCTGCACACACAGACTCGCAGCGTGCAGGTCTGCCTCACACCGCTGTGGGGAATTTGCGGCTTCTACCTCGCTGGATGTGGGAAAGGTCGCCGGCAGGTCACAGATCACCGTTCTGATGCTGGAGTTAGGTTTTAAACACAGCGTGTGTGCATCTACGTTGTTGAACTTCCTCAGACCAGACGCGTTGTTGCGCTTACACTGAATTAGAGTAATAACGACTGCAGAGTGTGTGTCTGCAGTCGTTATACAGAAACTAGGACCCGCTCTAGTAAAGGGGTGGTATTCTAGGAATCCCTTGCAGGCTTTATGGTGTGTGTGTGTATGGGGGTTATGATGGGGCCTTGGGGCCAATTTAGGAAACAATGGTTGCCTCTTTTTCTCAAGCTCCATCCTTTTCTCTTGCAATCTGTGTACATTGTGTCACCCTCGCTCTTTCTATGGCGATCGGACGGCCGCATCACCCCAGTCCCACATTTTCACTGTCCTTCTCCCTTTACCCTCCTTTTCTTCTCTCTCTTCTTATGTTAGTCAGGAATGTTGGCACAGCCGTCCAGCGTAGGAGGCAGACCACACATTCCTCCCAGCAGAAGTGCTGGGGGTAAAAGGGGATGGGGGGGGGGCGTCTGCTTTAACGCACACACACACAGTTACACTCACTCACCTCTCACACCTCGCACACTCCCCCAACCATCCTGCGAAAGCCAGCTGCAGCCTTGTCAGAGCAGTCACTCACAATGCAGCGCATTGTAAGAACGTACGTGCTCCCTGGGGCGAGCTTTTCGCCAAGCGCTGTCCGTTTGTTTCACAACTTTTTGATAGAGCCAAGATATGTTTTATTACCCATAATCCCTAAGTCTCAATGCCTTTTATCCATTTTACTTTGAGCGCTCTCAGTCACTGTGGGGACATGGATAACCCTTGTATGTGCGTATTCTACTGACTCAAGTGGGTCTTTTTGGGCACAGGTAGGATTTAAATAAAGAGGAAGACGAGTGGGCACAGAGAAAGCAGACGTTCGGCAGCAGCACTAGGTTTTGGGTTTGTACCTTGTTATTTTTGTGGTGTGCTCTCACTGCCCTTGTGTGTTTTTTTTTTTTTTTTTGCTCGTACTTATACATATTCACAAATAAAACTCTCTTCATACTTGTGTGTCCAACAGAGCGAGTGGATTCGGTTTTTGGGCGTTTGTGCTTTAGTTTAACAAGACCCAGGCGGAGCAAAGTAAATAGTCCAATTAAGACGTTACATTAAAACGAATGCACAAGTTTAAAGCGTATCTATCATACCTTGCCGCAAACCACAGACACGTTTAAGTCTTTCTTGTCTGACTAAATGTGATTTACTGACAAAGTAATGTGAGTTTTATAAGTTGGTGGTCTTTGAAGTGCAGCGTTTGACTGATGTGTAACCTGACACTGGATCTCCTTCTCTTCCCGTCCAGCCATTCATCTGGTTCTCCGTTCCTCTTTTCCTTCCTCCATGCAGCTGTGACAATTACCCAGAGCAGGGGGCTGATGTCTGTGTATGTGTGTTTTTGTGTATGTGTGCTCATGCTACTAATCCAGTTATCATGCAATTAAGGCAGTAATGCAATAAAGCTGGGGCCCCGTGTAAACACTGAACTCCACTCATATTTATGCAGTCATGTCTATAGTTGTTGTGATCCTAATCACAGTGAGACAGAGAAAGAAGACTTTTACACATTGTTCTGATAAATGGTCTCAGTTGTTTAATCAACCAGTAAAAACTCGCTGGTAGCGTTTCAAGTGTGAGGGTTTGCTGCTGTTTTATATTTGTACAAACCGTGTAACTTGAGTCTCTTTGGGTTTTAGATTGGTGGCCAGACTAAACAAGCATTCTGAAAACGTCACCCCGGGCGGTCAAGATTCCTGACGGGGGATTTTGTTTAACTATTTTTGTTTAGATCTTTTAGAGAATAACCCTAAACACTGAAAACGTTAATACAATAAAACCTTTTGTGGAGCCTCATTTTGACCCTTGACCTTGTAACTTAACCTGGAGATACAGTTTTCAGACAGATTGTCCATTAGCCCATCTGTCTAAAAGTATAAACTTACTTACTCACATTACTGGTCAAGTTAAAAAAAATATAAACATGCTATATACTGGTTGAAAGTAAATAACTTCTGTCTTCCTGATATAAAGGAGGGACACAGTGAGGGACCTGAACCGAGAACTGTTGACCGGAGTGGGGCCAGCTGGCCTCAACAGACCCTAAGGCCCTAACACTGGCAGCCTTGAAATCCTAGCTTTGTTCAGCTAGTTATCACTCACACACACACATCTGTGCTCAGTTGTGCCCCTTGCTGATTCAACACATTTCAAAGTGAGCTCGTCCTGCGTCCCACACAGGCCGTTTGGGTCCGTCGTGGGGCCGGAGAGGGCGGGTGGTCAGGGGTCACACCACCGCGGAGGTGGCGCCGCTGGAGGAGGGCGTGAAGCATATGTACAGGCATAAACACACTCGTGCATGCACATATGCTTGGAGCCTTGTTGTCCAGGCCGCTTGGACATCTGGCAGCACGTCTTGAGCGAGGCCTGAACATGCGTGGGCATATAAAGGGCCCTTTGTGCCTGTGTGGCTGCCTGGACTGCCAGCAGAGCTCTCTGCCAGCATAGAAGTCAGAAGGAACTCCTAGTGCGGAAAGCTCTATGCTGATGTCCGTGTGTAGTCACCTGCTATTACAGTTCGTGAGGTCATAAAGACGTGCAGACCAGGTGAGGTGCTATAAGGACGTGTGTTGCATCAGGGAATTGATTCGTGAAACTGTTCATTCATGATATTCCTGAATATATTGTAATATTAAACTTGGCATCACTAGAAAGTGAGTCTTATCTGGAAAATATTGACTTATTGAGGACAGGATTGTCTTTTAAAAAATATAGGAACACATACTTGCAAATGTTGGTTCGTTTCAAATGGATGCATATCTTTCCATAACTGAATCCTGGCCTGCATATGTGGCTAAGATAATTCCATATACAAACACTTTCCTTCGAGCATTGTGCCTTATTAAGGCATACACTCACATTTTGCTGCCTGTAGTTTTTTTTAACTACCACAGTACTAACACCACAATTTTTAATACATGACTACAACAAGCATTATTTAAATGATAGTGGTTAATTCTGAATACTACTACTTTTTGCGTTAGCTATGGCAAAAAAAAAGTGTTTAAATAAAACAAACAAAACCTTCATTTGACTTGGTCTCAACCAATAAATATGTACAGAGGTCACAAGGGAAAAAGCCGAACTCACTAGGAACCACTTGTTTGTAAATGTTTTGTGGCTGTTGTGTATAACTTGGCTTTTTGCTTTCACGCTTTCACTTGTTCATAGATATTTTAAAAGGTTGCTGTCCCCCTTCGCCACTGCTGGTCTCGCATGTGTACAAACACCACGGTGTCGTTAGCATTGAACCTCAGAATGACAAGTAACCGCTGTCGACCTCAACAGTTCCCCAGACCCCATGTGAAGAGCGCTGGGAAAGCACAGCCAGTTTATAAAAACAAAGTCCACAATCATTTGAAGGGTTTTGTGTCCTGGGGTGGCTCCGCCCCTCCAGACCACATCTGGCCACGCCCCCCACAGCAGCCGAGGGTGGTTGTGGTTGGCTAATTAGAGGGTTGCCACGGGAACGGAATGGCAGCTTAGCCAATGGGTGTAATGACAGGGTGAGGGAGGAGGGCAGGGTCAGATTATAGGCCTGGGAGTGAGCTGAGTGGAGCTCGAAAAAGAAAAGAAGAGGTGGGGGTGGAGGGAGAAATATGAAATGAAACACAAAGCAGGATAACAAACTCCTCTATAAGGCTATTTACAGTGCAGCATGGAACGGGAAATAAATCATGATGATATTTGAAGAACTGGCAAGAGGATGCCTGAATGATTGACTGTGCACGTCAGCCTCAGTGGTTTTCACATGGATATATGTGTGAACTGTGGGATTATCCCATGCAAACCTCTGCTCACGGCTGTGTATTAGTGTGCATTTGCACAGGAAAGGTGTCTCAGCGCCAACATCGGAAAGACTCGGCCTGTGGTCACCATGGTAACAAACAGGAAACTGCGCGCGAGTTTTTAGGCAGCTGAGCCCGGTCACCCTGACAGTTCCCTCCTTCCTCCTGTGTGGCCACTTCAAGCAACCCGGCGATCCACGGCTAAAAGTGGACAAAAGGAGATCAGAAACGTATTTCAGCCTCTTGGTTCTGGGACCTACCGCGTTTTCTAAAGGCTGCATGTGTTCAATAGTCAGAGTTCCTGTCCAGCTTGTTTCGGTTCTGCTCGAGATTCAGCCAGTAATAGTGTGATGCCCAAATGTACAGGCCTTAAAATCGTTTAGCTTAACCTTTACTGGTGTACATTTGGCTTTACTCTCTCTGAGTCACTGGTATTTTGAGTAGAGGTGATTCACTCATTCCTCTTTTGGATTCTGCAACATCTCTGGCATTGTGTTGACGGCTAACGCTGCTGCCAATACTGTCTTGACGCATACTTTCTGTTGCACAAAGCCGAAGCAGAAGAATACGACTGATGCTTCAGCAGCAAAGCTTTTCCTACTTAGTGATGAACTGAGACCCAGCTCTACTTCAAATAAGAGGTGCTCAGGGACAGTGTGGCTTTTTACCACCAGGTATCAAGTTGATACGTGCAACATACAACTAATGTTGGGTTCTTTCATTCTCTGGTTGCTTTCTAGGTATCAGTATTACCTGCAGGTGAAGAAGGAGGTGCTGGATGGACGTCTCCACTGCACAGTGGAGCAGGGGATCAGACTAGCTGGACTAGCGGTGCAAGGTAACTCACACCCACACGCATGAACAAGTATCTCGTGTGAGTAATCTACCAGAGCGAGACAGACGGCACAAGAGAGAAGGAGTGAGCACAAACTCACTTTCTCAGGTCATCTTGACTTCACTACCTAATATGGCTGCATACCGCAGGGAGAGCCCGGTCCACTTGAGTTCCTGTGGTATCAGTCTTAACGCACGCAGACACACAGCCCCACTCCATCTTCCCCGTGTTGTTCCTGCGTGCTGTCTGTGTCTCGAGGGGAATGTAAACAGACAGTTTGCTTATCGCTGGCTCCAAGGTTAACCAAAGCAGCATCAGGAAGACGCTTATCTGTGCGGAGAAGCAATGATCCTCCGCTACACCAGGCCCTATGTGAAGGACTGACTGTGTTAATATGGGGGGACGTTATTCCACTTTTATTTTATCAACAACCACAAGATACATAGTAGAACCCATATAGCAACCCATAGTTTAATAGTTAATTATGTTATGAAAATGATCTCCTGCTGTTAGTTAGCATTAATAAATATATGTGTGTGTGTGTGTGATTATAGCTGACTTTGGAGATTTCACCCAGTTCATGTCTCAGGACTTTCTCAGGGAGTACGTGCTCTTCCCAGTGGTGAGTTCCCAAACCTTCACTGTTGGAATATTCGCGTGTTATTGTGAGTCTTGCCTGAGGGTCCACATTCTTGTGTCACCAGGTTAGAAAACAGAAAGAGTAGCAATTATCTAAGAGTAAAGCTGAGATAAAGATCTGGGATCGTTGTTCTCGTTACTCTTTTTTAGATATAAGTTGAATACTGTTCCAGTTACGTTTTGTACATTTATTTTCTATTTACTTTTTGATCAGTGCTTTGTTTTTCTCACAGAACTGGCCTAATGGAGATGAGGTGCAGGAAGAGTGGACCCAGAAAGTGGCAGAGGAGCACAAGAGTCACTGGTACTGTCAGCTTGACTGTATATGTGCACATGTGAAAATAAGAGCAGATACAGAGACAGTCACACTTATTGTACGTGGGACTGTGTGTTTTCCAGTCGAATGCAGCCTGCTGAGGCAGAGCTGCTGTACATCAAGGAGGTGGAGAAACTGGACGGTTTTGGCCAGGAGAGCTTTGCTGCCAAGGTAGTCAAGTCATATATCACCCTCCAACCATGGACCTTAGATTGTACAGAGACTTTATTGTGTCTTAATGGTGTTATTTTTGCATAGGACAACTACACCAATGACATTTTCATTGGCGTGTCCTTCATTGGAGTATTTGTGAAACACCGAAATGGCAGATCCATCATGCTCCACAAGTACGTTATTCATTTATGCTGAGTTAGTGGAACCAGTGCAAAAGTGTGGGAAAATCCAGTCCCGTTCATTGTGCGTTTGTTTCCACGTGTGTGACAGGTGGAAGGACATCGGTACCATAGCGCACAACAAATCAGCCATCACGGTGGAGATAACAAGCAGAGACGACACCATCATTTTTCACATGGTGAGTGTTGTGTCTACAGGCGATGTCAGCGCACACACGCACACATAACGCGCTTCGTACAAGGTTTCCAGTGGGAAGTGCTGCGAATAAATGTGCAAACACGTTGCCAGATATCCCTGCACAGAGACAAATAAAGGGGAGCTGTGTCAGTCTAAAATATCTGTGTTTTTCTTTCGGTTTATCTGCAGGAGGATATGGAAATGGCCAAGTATGTCGCTCGTCTTTTCACGGCCAGACACAAGTTTTACAAACAGAACAAGATCTGCGCAGAGTGAGTCTCAAGGACGCGCAGAGAGGCCTGCGAAGGCCATTAGAACGTCTAAAACCTCTAGTATCTGATATATATATTTAAATAATTCCAATAAATGTATTCAAAATGTTTGAACCCTCTTTTGTGTTTCCCTTTAGACCCACTCACTCCCCTGCTCCCATCAGGAGGAGACCCACCTGGACCCATCGCCTCTCCCTGGTACCAGAACAACTTTACTTGGTTGTTGCTCCAAACACAGTCTTGTTTATTATTCTCTCTGTCCTGTGGAAGTGACACCAGAAGCTGGGAGACAGAGAGAGAGAATTTAGGAGGGGGTGACAGAAATGTTCGCGGTTAGAGATTTGACCCACTCTCCCACTCAGGGCAGCGCTTTAATTGTGCCATGGAGCCTCGGTTTTAACGTACGTTGGCGGTGTGGTGGGTGTTGTTGGAAAGTTTGCAAGGGTGTTGCTTGGTCTGATTTCCGGTGCGACAATGAAGGCAGTGATTTGTGCGTCTCCCTCCCTGCTGGCCAGACAATGGCACGGCTAAATGTGGCACAATAGCTGTTCAGTCAGGCCTCTCAAGCGATCAGATGTCTGTGTGGAGAGCCACAGGCATTGGTGGCTGACAACTCCGTGGCCTTAGAATCAGGTCGTAGCTGGTCCCAGTCACCTGTTGATTGATGCTTTAGAAGGAAAAATAATGGCTTTAGTTTTGTAAATAATAAGGAAGTATGTAATATTAAGGTTTAATTAAGGTTCCATGATGCATTGATACATGTAATTTCATTTTCCATTCAGCCACGGCCCCAGTCCTGTAACTTCCAGTCCCTGCATTCCCAGTACGGGGAACATTATCAGGACACACAGAGCTCTCAAGGTATGTGCCAAACACACTCAGTTCCAGCCCTTTACGGCTTTCACCACAGCGCGATTTAACATTTTTGCCTCCCTCAGACTAAGTTGAGTTTTTGAATGGAGCTAATTGTGTCTTTCCGATCAGGCGTGTGACTCACAGCCCATTTGTGTTTTAACTGTCTCCAGCCAATTAGAGCTCATCGTTTTGGGTGCAGAGCAGTGACCTCATTTGTGCTTTACTTCCTTTATTGTCTTGCTCACACACTCTGCCTTATAATCTGAAGAGCTTCACTCATGTTGGCTTGACGGTGAAACGCACCAGTGGGGAAAAAGCGCTGTGGGTGTGCTGCTATGTGTGGGTGTGAGATCACTCTGCAGCGTGACCTCAGGCATCACACTTCATTTTGCTCTGTATTTCTGCCCGGTTGTTGGCTTGAGAGAGTTTCACACGAGAGAATATTCATACTAAGTGTTCAAATCATAAGCATACCACTTTGTACCTCATTACACGGGGAAGGAAATTATCCCGATACTAGGACGATACGACTTCTTCTGATGTGGTTGTTACTGCTGTGTAACCAAAAACCAATGAGGATCATTTTTGCCATATCATTCAGTGCATGTCCATTTTTTTATATCTCGTTTATTTGACTTTCAGACAGCATATTCCACGATGACCCCTACTATAAGTCGGAGACCAGCCTGGACCGTTGCCAAGTGGAGTTTCCCTTTCGGAACGGTACCGTGCCCAATGGAAGCATGTACAGCAGCCCCAGCCTGAGCTCCCTCAATCACTCCCAGACTTTCATCCCGCCCTCGCCCATGTCCTCCAATCTCAGCATCCCGGGCAGCGAGCTCATGCGCCCAGACTACATCCCCAGCCATCGCCACAGCGCTATCATTGCCCCGTCCTACCGGCCCACGCCGGAGTACGACGCCGTCATGCGTCAGAAGCGGCGCATGGTCTCTACCCATCATGACCTCCAAAGCCAGTCTCTGCGCAGTCTGAACATCAGTAACGCCTGCGCTTACCGACAGCCCGAAGCCCTGGTGTACAGCCAGCCTGAGATGAGGGAGCGGGGCCCTTATCATGGTTTAGGGCCAAACCCTGGACCCTACACACCACAGGTAGGCGGAGGGGGGTTATCTGAATACTTTTTCTTGGCTTCATGTTCTGTGACATTAAACATTGTTTAATGTGACTGCTCACTTTGCAGATCAGCTACAGTAAGCCTGTATCCCACGGCCCTCATCAGGGAGGACCGGCCAGCAGCCAGGGTGCCTGTCATTCACCCTGCGTAAACGGTGGCGGAGGCAGTGGTGGAGGCGGAAGCTCCATCTCTCACACTGTCAGCACACCTGAGCTGGCAAATACAAAGCAACAGGGGGCTAATGTGGGGATGCATGCAGCTGCAGCCCACATGCTGAGAAACCACATGTCGCGTCCTCCCCCACCTTACCCTTCCAACTCCTTCCGCCCGGCTACCAGCACACCGGACCTAGCCAGCCACCGTCACCGCTGCATCGGAGGCAGCAGTCCAGAGCTGGTCACCCGCATGGTGCAGCTGTCAGTCAAGACCTTCCAGCCGGACAGTTCGGCCGTAGTGCATCAGTCACTGCAGGAGGTCAGTGAACCGTTGACTGCGGCTGCAAAGCATCGCTCCACCCTGGGCAAGAGACACAGCATGGAGGTGATCAGCAGCATGAGGGGAGGAGGAGGGGGGATGGACAGCATGGTGATGAAGGCCATGAATGGTCCCCTTCATCGGAGGAATACTCTCAGAGAACATGTGATGCCACCACAACAGCCTCAGCCCGTTCCCCCTCCCCAACCACAAACCCCTCAGCCTCAAACCCAGCCACAACCCCAACCTCTGCCTCAGCAGCCAAAGGAGCTGCCAATGCCGATGCTTGCCCAGAAAGCATCAGAGGCGTCTGTAGCGCCACCTTCAGCCGTGGCCTATCAGCATCAAAAGACTCTCTCCAATGCTACTATGCTCATACATAGCAGTGAGAGCGAAGAAGAGGAGGAGGAAGAGGAGGAGAGGCCTGAGCTGGACGTTCAAATCCCAGGTCTCAACGAGGATATCAGCGCACAGCTCCAGGCTGCTCTGGCAAAGCTGCCCAACAAACCCCCTCCAGAGTACCCTGGCCCCCCTCGACCTCCTAGCAGCGCGCAGATTCGCACCCACAACCACACTCACCATCAGAACCACACTCAAGGACCACAGGGCAACCAAGGACCAATGGACCTAAACCAAGCCCAGGGACGGGCCGCCAAAGCTGGGCAGAATGAGGGTGGTGGTGCCGGTGTTGGTGGGACACTGACCCGAGGAGACCAGGGTGGGGTAAATGGTGCAGTTTTGAGTCCATCCATTTCAGAACCAGACCTGACCAGTGTGAAGGAGAGGGTCCGGAAGGAGCCAGTCAAAGAGAGGCCGGTGTCAGAGATGTTCTCCTTGGAGGACAGCATAGTGGAGCGGGAAATCGCTCAAAGGGTAAGACAGAAAAGAGACAACTTACATTTTACCAACGTTATTTTTTTTGCCTTTATATTGTGGGATTTTTTTCTGTATTTTTGTTAACTTTAAGGAGATGGTGCGTAACAGAGCCTGTTATTCTGGTGTAGATTTAAGTGGTACAGGCTGTTGTTTGCTCGCTAGTTTCATAGCCCATGATTAGCAGTAATCCAGGGTTCAGCACCTGAGAGGGTAGCACTAGGCTCTGAGTTCCCCCAGGCAGCTAAAACCCATGTAAATCCCTCCAATTATTCTCGGGGCTAGGTGTTCTCGTGTAGCTCCATTAAGGAGCAAACATTTAACAAAGCACCAGAATCCAGGTATAAAGTAAATCTGATAATCTCATCACTTGGATGTGCTAAACCACAGTGTTCAGTATTGGTGTTGCTGTCTCTTCATACGGGTGATGTTAAGTCAAAACTGATGTCTTAATTCATAGCAGCTGGTTTGTTGTAGATAGTGACCCCTGGTGACCACCAAGCTGTTGTTTTGACTGTCCCATGGGGGACGAGGTGTAGAGGGTCAGGGTGGAGCTGTCCTGGAGGTTTAATAGCATCAGAGATTAGGAGACGTAATCCTTGGAGGAAGGAGGGACCGTGCGATGTGGGTCAGAGTTTGGTAGAGAGAAAGAGTCAGGGTGACAAAGGGAGCGAGTGTTCGGTAAAGGAGAGGCCAAGGTGCTAAGGGGCATAAACAACAGTTGCAAGAATGAAAAACACGCGAGCAAGAAAATACGAGGATTAAAGGAAAAGTTGAAGGCAATCAGAGAGATAAGATCTGCTAATAGGCTTTACATGCTTTACAACCTGGCTGGTGGTTCACAGCCAGGTTTGCCCTACAAACTGTACACGTACGCACACACGTCAGATTCTCCACACCCACGTCAACTCTGTCGCCAGACCAACGCTCGCCAGTCAGACGTCAAATGCTGTCGCTACCTTTAAACACGATACCGGGATTTTCTTCTCTATTGAAGACGCTGGAAAGACAGAAGATGTCGGTGGACTCCATGAAGAGGCCGCTGATGATGGCCGCCCTCAACGGTCTCTACGTGGCTCGAATGCCTGTCCCCGAGAGTCCTGCGGAGGACGTCACCAAAGCTAACACAGATGAACGGGTAAGATGCTTGCTCATGCTTTAGATCCTGTGTGGAATTCTCTAAGCCTGTCCAGTAAATCCCTTTGTCTTGACTTTAATGAGGCAGTGTCTTTCTCTAATTGATAATCTAATTGATCTCAGGACGCTCTGCCCAAATCTTCTGGGCTCTTTTATAATGTGATGCTTGTTGCGCATTCGTCGTTCATAGATTGTTTGTGCCTGCAATCACACAAACTGTCAACAAATTGTGATCCTACCAGATTTATATATACAGCTACTTTTATTCTGAAAATACGTCCAAGCCCAGTTCTCAGGTTCATTTAATTCCATTTCTGTTTGCTCGCGTTTAAAAGTGGCGGTGTGAAAACCAGCCTTTGTCTCGTCCGTTGCTAAGCTAAGAGGGGCAAGCCCTAAGTGGGCTGTGGAACGCGTGGCATGGTGGTGCTTATCGCCTCTAGGCCCGCTGGTATGTTAAGAATGTGACCTGACAGAGGAGAGAAAGCGAGAGGGACAGAGACGCTGCCCTCTCCAACATGACAGGCTTAATAAACATGGACCCAAGCGAATCTACAGCTGGGTTGATGCATTACACATGCTTTGAGCCTTTTGATATCAAAGTCAGTAATCGGCTGTGAATGTCGACGAGCGTTTAGAAATGAGGACGTATATAATAATGAGATTTCAGCCCTCTCCCCGTGTGAATAGTCTCTCAGTTTTGGTGGAATGTAAACGAATGAAAGCCCTCGGGGGCTGAATGAGGAACGTCTGAATGATGTTGCTTGGTATTCAGCGTCGAACACTCTCTAGTTGCACTTTCTTTTTCTCTGTCTGTGCAGTGTAAGAACTTGGAGTTGAAGCTGGAAGAGGAGCAGGTCTTCACAGAGTACGAGCAGGTGTCCAAGAAAAGGTCCAATTGTGTCCTCACCACAGCAACGCTGGCCGACAACGCCGAGCGCAACCGCTTCCGCGACGTCGTTCCTTATGAAGACAACCGGGTCGAGCTTGTGCCCAACAAGGAGAACAACACGGGCTACATCAACGCCTCGCACGTCAAGGTGCGCTCATAGGGTGGAGATGATGCAAACAAGTAGCTTAGTGCATTTTTTATAGAAAACCCTGTGTAGTTCAAGAAACCTTCTTGATAACTTAAAAACAATAACAACAAACTGAATGATTTATGATTCCAGTTTCCTAAGTCAATGAATAATTAGCCTTAACTTGCTTTGCAACACCCATGTCCTATACACTGCACTATACTATATGCTTTGTGCTAATCTAGGTTGTGGTCATTTCTAAGCAGGGAATGTCTTGAAGGGAAGGATGAAAGGCAGCTATTGAAAGTTGTTTGGGCCTTTAAGCTCACAGAGCTTGTGGAATTCCTAAAGAATGTGGTCCAAACTCCAAACCCTCTTAAGTCAACCTGAGCTTCTCTCACTAGCCCTCTATTGCTCAGCATGCTTAGTTGCAAATAATGTGTGTGTGTGTGTGTGCACAGTCTAGTGTGTATGTGTGTGTTTGGTTTGCATATGAACATTGAATCACCGCCTGTCATTGTGTAACCCTCTTACACCCCCTGTCCCTCCATCGCCATCATTATAGGTAACAGGCGTAGAACAAAGGGCCTTGTTTATTCCACATCTATCTCTCAATACAGTGTCTAGAGTCACAAGTTGGCCTGAGGAATCAGCAGGGACATGCTCGTTATGTAGTGGCACTAAGAAATCTCTGTGGTTGGAGTGTGTAGGAGATGGAAGCGGTGTCAGGGCTGTGTGGCCTTATAATTATTAATAAGGGAGTTCAAAATACAACTTTAGTAGCGCTGCAGCCTGAGAGTAGGCATCCCAGGACAGTGTTTATACTGCCCTGCAGTGGCGAATGACATAGTTATCATTAATCAGCTGTTTATATATGTGTATTGTGTTCGGCTCGGGTTTTCCCAGGTCATGATCAGAGGAGAGGAGTGGCATTACATCGCCACCCAAGGCCCACTGGCCAACACCTGCGCCGACTTCTGGCAGATGGTCTGGGAGCAGGGGGTCAACGTTATCGCCATGGTTACTGCTGAGGAGGTACACACACACATATGCACACACAGCCGCTAACAGCTGGCGTCTGTCTGTTGAAGCTATAGGATGACAGAGAAAATGTGTGTCTGGGTCTATATGTGTGTGGGCAAGGTTCATCTATTACCGCTCATCCTCTCCTTTCAGTCAGTCATTATTTTCCCCTTTTTTCCATCAGGAGGGAGGCCGGTCCAAGTGTCACCGCTACTGGCCCAAACTGGGCTCCAAACACAACTCAGCCACTCACGGCAAGTTCAAGGTGACCACCAAATTTCGTACTGACTCGGGGTGTTACGCCACCACGGGGTTGAAGGTCAAACACCTGTTGTCTGGCCAGGAGAGAACGGTCTGGCACCTGCAGTACACTGACTGGCCTGAACAGGGCTGTCCTGAATACGTCGGGGGATTCCTCTGTGAGTGTTTCATCATCACCATCGTGAGCTGATGTGGCTTTTAAGACATAGCAGGACGAGATGAAAACCACTTCTCCTTCCTGCAGGCTACCTAGAGGAGATCCAGTCTGTGAGGAGACACACCAACTCCATGCTGGACACATCCAAGAGCCTCAATCCACCGGTGGTGGTGCACTGTAGCGCTGGGGTGGGTCGCACCGGCGTCGTTATCCTCACTGAGCTCATGATCAGCTGTCTGGAGCACAACGAGGTGGGTGGACGGTTGTAGTGAAGGTTCAGGATACAGATTTGGTTCAGCTTGCATTTATAAATTTGGCCCTGCTATAGATAATACTGATATTGTGCAGACACTTTTTCTGATCTTTCTGTTGTCAGTGCAGTTTCTGCTTTTCCTAAATGTATTTATTTTTCACCAACTGTCTCCTGTTTTGTCTCTCAGCCGATGGAAGTTCCTGTTATGTTGTCAGAGCTGAGGCAGCAGAGGATGCTGATGGTGCAGACCATCTCCCAGTACAAGTTTGTCTACCAGGTCCTCATCCAGTTCCTCAAGAACTCCCGGCTCATCTGAGCCCAGGCTCACGACCTTCAATGTACAGGTGTGGCAGGATGGCAGCAGCAGGCGACGATGGTACTTCAAATACACGTGATTGGATTCAATAGATATAACTATTGCAGATTAACAGATAATAACTGAACATCAGTTGGAATCAGATCCAGATAGAAGTTGTTGTTATGCTGAGTTTCGTCTCCTGTTGAAAGTACAAACTTACATCAAGGAAGTACAGAGTTTGTGTTGGCCAATGGTTATAATCAGTGTGTTTCCATTTAATTGTTTTATTCCCTTGAATAACGTTCAGCCTCAACCTTGGACCTTTCTGTGTCAAGCATTCATGCTGGTGCTTTTTGTCCACGTTCGGCAGGTCAATGAGCAGCTGGTCTCACCTGCAGGTGGTATGACTGTCTACAAATATCTTCAGTCATCGAGTCTTAGTTACAGGTGGAACAGTTGCCCACCGGCTATATTTCTTATTCGTCATCCAGCCACTAGTAGAGGTGGCACCATGCTGCATGAACAGAACTTGGCAGCAGTATTATTACTGTACTCAATACTCTGAAAGAGTTTGCCAAACAAAAGTATTCTTTGAGTCTCTGTTCTAAAATGTTTCTTTATTTTTATAGTACTGATGATACAACAAATATTTACTTCAGCATTTTAACAAATGTGTTTATTTATTTCTATCAATTTGTGGTCACCTTCACAGTAGAGCATTGACAAGTCTTAATTACTATATTTTTCATAAAGCCTTGTCAGAAGATCTTCCTTCTCCTGAAGCTGCCTCAATTAAAAATGGTCTTTTTTCACATCAAACACACACAGTACAGTTCACATTTCTTACCTGAAAGCATCTCAGAGTCCAGCAAATTTGAAATAATTCATACAGATTGTTTGCTTGCATACACAGTCAAAAATACAGTGTCCCTGTACAGCAAACCTGTTTATGTAAAGCACCATTGTGCCTTATTGAAACGCGAAAGAACGAGAGGCTGCCTGAATACTGTGTTTGTACCTCCAAAGATAAAATCTGTAAATCAGTATTGAATGGTTTGCTGTTTGTTAAAAGAACTTTTCAGATCATTGCCTAGCTCTCGGGTGAGAATTTGGCAATGGAAGAATGCTGATGTCTTGGTTTATTTTTGAAGGATAATCGTGTACAAGTCACACTCTCTTTGTCAATCTGATCTAAAACCAACAGATTCCTGATCCTGTTCAGAAAATTACATTCTGAAGAATGTCCTTTTACGTTACAATATGCTTTTGTATGAGCCCTAATGCAAAGCGCAGCATGTCCAAACCATCTTCGTACATAATGGGCATGTGAGAAAAGATTTCTACAAATGTTTTATATAGTTTTTTGTCGACTTGGTACCTTACAAATACTGCAACATAACAAACTATGCATGCATTTTTATATTTTAATGTATATATTCTCAGATGAGTATAAGCTTTATGCTCTCTCAACATATAAGTGTTTGTTGCACTTCTATTCCTTTTGTTACGGTATTTTCCTACACAGCATTCCACAATTTGTTTATATGTAATTTGCCCCCGTATGTTGTCATTTTTGGCAAAAATCCAAAATACGTTTCAAAGTATCTGTGCTGTACATATGTTTTGTATATGCTTTTTCATTGCATTGCGTCTTTTTCTCTCCCCAACCATGTATGAAGCTTTCTTACTTGCTTATTATGCAATAAAGCCTTATTTTCTTTAAAGATTGTGTCTACAAAGTCATATAGTTTCCTTCGTAGTTAGTAATACGATATGTTGATGACTGCTTCCCTTAGCATTATTGGAAAGCTGAACTAGAGCAGATCCTTTACTGGGGGTTTCCATCATTCAACAGACAAATGTAAATATTGAACTAAAAAGTTGCAACATTTATAACTGGAACAGAAGCATCTGCTCAAAGCGCCTACCACAACGATAAACATTACATTCATTCTTAGTACAAAAGAATCTTGCATTCACGACGTCTTGCATGTTAACATATGCATGAAAACATAAAAAATAAAGATTAAACATAGTCCATAGGAATCAACATCATTGTCGTTAAAGCCGTGTTCTGTCGTTTCCTTCTTTGTTTATTTTCATGCCATGTCTTTGCGCAACTCTGCCAAGTAGAAATGATCCTTGCCATGAGCCACCTCCATTATGGCCAATGCCTGTATACACATGAACAAATATCATTTTACAACAAGTGATGTATGTTTGTGACTTTCGAAGCATATTCAGCTTCAGTAAATTTGGTAGTTTTGCTTTGCAGTACTGCTCAAACATTTGGGGTCACTAAGAGGCGCTCAAAGCCCACAGTGTACAGGGATGAGAAGGTGGCTGTTACCTTCTTGAATGCACTGACGCCCATTGAGTGCCTGTCTAGCCCCATGTACAGTCTGCCCAGTTTCAGATGCATGGATGCCACATTCAAGGAGTAGGGTGGGTACAGCTGACTGTGCAGAAATCATACATCAGAATTATTAGCACAAATAATCAATTTCACGTTTGAAATATCTCATATATTGCAAAAGATTGTGTGTAAAGATGCTTTCGAAGGGTCGTACATGTAAGGTTTGAGGATCTTCTCGCCGTATGTGATAGCACCATCAGCATCCTGCATGTGGATGCAAATCCCCATGGCTTGGTACATCATGTGAAGCATGTAGACATTAGAGTCATCAAAGACGCTTCCCATCTTCTCTAGGCTCTGTTCACACATTTCCAGTAACTCACTAGGGGGTGCCATAGAGTCAAGGCTGCAACGGGGCAATCACCAATCACACAAAAGTGAAACACAGTCAGTGTATAGTCAGAGCCTGGGAATGTTTTCATCAGAGTAAAGTGTAGTTTGGCTGCAATAGCTAAACAGGTGACTACTTTACTACAACATATTTTGTTTAAATTGAACAAATGTTGACAGACAACCCAGAAGGAGCAGAGGACTCAAGGATATTCCTTATGTGTTTGAAGGCTCTGAACTCTCTGATGGTTTTCCTGGCGTAGCGCGTCATGTTGCTGATGACGTCTTGCTCAATGGGGTCACTCTGCTTACGCACTTTCAACTTCGCCTCATCCTGTAGATGTCAGTCAAACGAGAGGGTGCTATTGAGATGTTGAACCACACCACAGTTCACTGTTAGTGTTGAGGAACGTAGTGTTTTTCTCTAGGTCTTACTTTGGATTTGCTTTTACATTCCTGACAGTCACAGGTGAAGTAGTAGGACTCTCTCAACCTGTTGTTGCGGTCATCTGTTGGATAGAGGAGATCTATGTAGCTGATGAGAACCTACAGGTGGAAATCACACACAGCACATGAGAACCCAAAGAACTTCTCAACTGGCTGCTGGATAGTCCTTAAACTGGAGGTCAACAGGTTAGTCTAAAAATAACCACCAGGCACTGCATTCCACCCTGGAAACCACACACACATATAAAATAAAAAAACAAACAAACAAAAAACAAGACCCAACCCCCTCTAATGGCAGCTGTCCCCTTTCCTCACTTCATCTCCAGGCTTCATGTCCTGCACTGCTCGAACCTCAGCTGCCGTCCCATTATATGTGACAATGACGCTGGGAAGACAGCTGTGGTTTATAAGTGCCACGCTGTGAGGAGAGACAGACAGGAAGGGAATAAATAGACTTCACTTTATATATTTATACTACTAATATATACTATATATATATTTCTCCCTCTTACTCTGGGTAGACTGCAGTTCCCATGTGGGAGAGTTCGTCATCTTCTATAGTGAAACCGTTACAGGCAACCTGAAGAACAGTGAAGAGAAACATTTCAACCCAGCTGTGTGTGTGTGTGTGTGTGTGTGTGTGTGTGTGTGTGTGTGTTACCTTAGAGAAGAGTATGAGCAGGTCTTTGTGGTCAGGCATCTCCAAATGCTTGGAGTAAAACCGATACAGGCCAGCAATGTCAGCCTCATTCATTTCTCTTCTCTCATTGTCTACATCTTCCACATCTGTTATGTGAGAAATGAAAGGCTTAAATTTGATTAGAATTTTAAAGGATTGATAAACTATAACTACATTTTTGAGGTAACATGAATGACACTGATTTCCTCCTAATACAACTCTCCAAATCTCTAAAACATTACTGTTGCCAAGCTAACGTCAAGATATGAAGCAGCAACAGTTGTACATGACTCTCACTATGCCAAGGCAGGAACACATTGGCACGACATCATACACACATAATACAAGTGTCTTGTCCATGACCTGTAACACTAGATTCAGTTTATCCTGACACATTACACACCCCCGTTGACTCAGCGTTGCAGAGGAAAGCTGAGCTTCTCCCTGGAGATGCAGGAGCATCTCACACAAACCCCAGCAAACTGACAATGGCTGTTCTTCACAGTACTTGCTACAGTCATGTGCAAAATGTAGTTTTGTGTAAACACATTCAAAGACGTTTGAATGTGGAAAGTCTTAGTATTGGGTAAGTACAACCTCGGACAATTTACCAAAACCTAAGCCAAAAAGACGGCTTTTACTTACGTGACTGCATCTCGCCTATCAGTAGAATCTTCTCAGACACAGATCGTTCTTTCTGCGATTTCTGAGTAAAGCAGACAAATTCCATAGACATTACCTGACTGGAACAAAGATGTGCCGGACAACAGACCAAACAGGCCTTTCAGTGACCATCCAACCTTCTTTGCGAGGATTCGGGCCAGCAGCCGGGACATCTCCGTTGGGCACCAGTTGTCTCCAAATGCAGTCATCGCTGAGCACTCCAGCTTGTGCATGGACCAGTCCCCTTTCTGCATGCAAACAAAAACATAGACGCAAATATATTAGTGGTCATTGTACATTACACTATATTTGTCACCTGTGTAGCCCGTACTGTGCACAGCTGTACAAGTTCCTGCCTTGATTACAGTGTTGTCAGATGCTGTTCAGGGAACAATGTATTAGTGTGATTTTCGTTCCCACCTGACATTTTGCATTGCAGTAGAACGCTTTCCTGCACTTCCCACATCTTGCCAAGCCTTCTTTCCTAGAAATGACAAAAAGCAATAGATGTCAGACGTTCGAGCTCACTACAGGTCAACCTGTGGACTGAGCAGACATCCGTAAGTAGCACGTGTATCTACTTTTATGTGTGTATCTGTTTGCCAAGTGTGAGAGTGTCCATTTGAACATCCTGCTCCATTTCTTATGAGACAAGAAGCACCAGTTGCCGGTGGCCCGTCACAGCCGATAGCAATGAGGGCCTTTAAAACATTCTGTGTTATTAATAGAGGCGACCTTATGTAGGAGCAGCTGCCGCTACCGCACTCAAACACTAAGATCTTGAAGAGTTGAGACTGGCCGGTTTAAAGTTGGTCGAGTCGACATGCGATACGGGCATGTTGTGAAAAAATGTACTGACTTCTGATCAAGTTGAGCAAAGGCGTCTGAGCGTCGTCACTCTTAACTGCAACTAATAGCTCTGCCTTAAATATTATGTGGCTACAGAGACTGGTTTCAAACTCTACAGTCACAACTGGAAACTTTTTAATTTCACCTCACACTGTAGCAGAAGCGAAGAGAGGCAAGCAGACATTTGATTCACCACCTTCCACAGCACTGGGGTGCACCTCAGTTACCAGCTTATCTGTACTGTCCTTAGTCTTGGCAGTCAGGAGACGGTTCGCATGCTGCAAGTGCTTCTCTGGGGGTTTGGTGGCTTCGAAGTACAATATGTAACTTTTAGGATTCCAGCTACAAATAGCATGAGACTTGAACTCAACCCTCTCTGCCGCCTTCCATCTCCCTGCTCCTCTACAACTTCACCTCTACTTACCAATAAGTGCATTTATGCTTAGCTAATAACGAGTTCTTGTAAAATACATTGACTTATGTATATATTCAGCCTCGTCTTATTTACCTTATAGACCCTAATTACTCACAACTACAAAAACAAGGGGATCACCTGGTGAAGCAGAATTCACAGTAGCAGCCTCTCTCCTTTACAGACAGCACGTAGGCGTAGGCAGGGCTGGAAAACAGGAGCTCGCCGACTTTGTAAGGTCTCGTAACGCGGAGACCTCGACCTTTTCCCGGACTCTCAAACCTCTCAAGTCCCCCGATGCTGCCCGTCATCGTGGCTCCTCCGGGTTATGCTGCTACTGAACCGTGGAGGCTCCACATGGCGCAGCGCCCCCAGCCCGCTCCGGGGCGTCACCCGCCCCAATAATAGTCCGCAGAGTTCATCCAGCTGCACCTTTAGTTATAAAGCAGTGTGGCTGGTATAAGGCGCCACTTAAAGTCATTTTAAGAGTTACGTAAGACGTTACGTCAGGTATGACAGTTGATGGACAGCGTTTCCATGACAACAAGCCAAGATTTCTAATTGGAGGCCAACGTCAACTGTCGTTGACATGAATTCACGCACGTTACATGCTGTACAATAAACTCTGAATGAATCTGTTATTATTCTCGTTTTATGCTTTACTTTATTCAAAAGAGCCCTAAAGGTTGGTAAACGCGAATCTGCGAACCACAGCAACGACAATAAACATCACTATTGAGTGCATCCTACGTGAACGCGCGTTGGGGTGTCCGCCCGCGCACTCGCTTCGCCAATGTCTGGGGCACTCAAAGCATCAAAGTTAAAGCCCAAGTGACGTATTTAACAACAAACAGTTTCGCGTTACAGGAGTTGGGGAGAAATGCCGGTGTTGTTACACACAACAAAAAGTTAACACAACTTGAATGAACGACCGGCGCTGCTAGCTTGTTTAGATTAGACGTCATCTAACAGCTAGCGCTAGCTTAACTAGCAACTGGTTAGCTAACCAGTTAGTTTGTCTGGCTTGCATGACCCAAGGAAAATCCTCAAAGACTGCTGTCTACAAATCCAACAAGAACAGTGGAGCTCTGTGACGGTTCAACACCATGGATTCGTTTTATCTCATGATGTATGGAAGGTAATCTAAGTAAGTCTGAAGTAAAGAGAAACGTACTAATGTGGGGTCAGACATATAATTCATAAACATTACTAGTTTGTTAACATTGTTTATAGTTAACCACTTTACTGACTGTTTCAGACAACTCACTATTCCCATTTTTAGGTGATGAGGCCTGTTTGTAGTTCTCTGAGTCAACACTCTCACTTATATATTTGTCATTGTCTTTGTTCAGGAGTCTGCTTCTCTGTCCATTGACCTTGCGCACATCCACAGCAAATGTGAGGGAAATCATCTTGTATCTGTCAAGTTTATTGAGGGTAAGTACTGCACATCCTTTTATAAGCGCATCTGTTTGGGTAGCAAAGTGTTTAGACAGACCAAAACAGACTTTTGTGTTTTGATTGTGCATTTCTGAATGTAATGTGTTATATCTTATAAGCTCACGTACACATAGAGGTTGGAGGCTTTTCTGCACTTCAACAAGGCCACCTGGTGGTGAGGACTGAGAATGTCTTAAAAGTTAACGTGCCCTTGTGTCATTAGTCTTTTGACAAATTAAAGTTTGCAGTCTCATTATTTTTTCAGTTATTGGATTTCGGTATCAAACTGTAGCAAATTTATAGTTGGTTGCATTACACACCATTAAATTTGCAGGACTTTTCCCATCATTTAGTTCAGATTGACAGAATAAGCCTTTCAATGATTTTCACTTTTGTCACATTGTGCCATCATGTGGGTGTGAAAGGTAAGTGCGCCTGAAAATGCTTGAGAAATGCCTGACTGATTATCTGACACCATTCAGTTCAACAACAAACACTTCCGATGTTTTGTACAGATGTAGTAGTGAGAGAAAGAGAGAGAGGGAGACATATACTCAGGTCAGGGACTTGATCTTGAATAAATTAAAATATTTCATAAGCAACAGTGCAAGCACATCACATGCACCTGCACTCTCTCTCTTTCTCTCTCTCACACACACACATACAAGCACAAACCACTGTCCCTCATCTGTATCTGAAGGCTTTATCCAACCTTGCCCCAGTTTCCCCCGATTTATTATAATTCCATTTTCCCATTCTTTCAATCTAAAGATTTGTTCCTCCTCATTTTTAATAATGTGCAAGCAAAAGAAGCATGTTCCCAGGAGATTATTTCGTCTTCTTTGGCATCTCGTCTTGATTACATCAGAGCAACCTGATTTGATTTGGAAGAAACCCCCCTGTTTTGGTATGTGATCTCTTTAGGCCTCCCCACTGTGCTGATTTCTTGCTTTGTCAGAGCGGATGATCTTGATGAATATGATCTGAAAAAGAGGGCGGGAGAGGGGGATTAGATGAAAGGATTATAATTTTCAGTGATGAGAAATAATAAGAAACAATAAATCCTAAGTAGATTTAGTTCTCAAGAAAACCCTGTTAGAGTAAATCAACAGAATAAGAGACAGAACAGTTGTGTCAAATAGACCTAGTTGACCTGAACTGTTTGTCCTGAGACATCGAGTTTTTTGTTTGAGTTTAGAATATGTATATTATTGCAAGGTATTGTACTTTTCTGTTAGAATTGACTAACTCTAAATGTATTTATTTATGTCTCTGGAACTCTGCTGGAAGGATGTAACACCATCTGCCAAAATATATTCCTTTATTTGCTTGCTAGTGTCTGCATAGGTGTCCAACTGGGTTGAGTTCTGTCAATGTGATGTCAAAATATGTCTTTCCAGCATATGTATATTCAGTTGTCACTTTTCGTCACTGTTCCAGTGGCCAGGTGAGCAGTCTTTCTGACTGAGGCCTCTGCCGTCCATGCCTCAGCAATAAACCCTATTTTCCTCTTCCCATGGGAAACTTATCATAGTCATCCACACTCTTTGGACAAGTATTTGAAAATGACAGCTTGGGTTTTTTATTATTCTGTGCATTTTACACAGCTAAGCAACTCATAAATTAATCAGGAATGTATTCTGCAGAATTATTGCCAGACAAATGAATATTTAGTACAAATTACATGTACTTCATAGTTAATGTTTGAATTGAATGCAATACAGGTAAATATAAAAAAAAAGTGAAGAGAGATCTCTTCAACCCTCGAGGAATTAATGTGAAAATGCTTTGCAGTATGACAGTAATTCTAGGTATTTTACTATTAATAAACCAACTTAGTGACTTAATTAACAAAAGAACAAGTAAATCTACAGTTTTACTGTCTTATAATTTATTGTATGCAGTCAAAGCTGTCTTCACCTTGAGGGACCACGTTTCATAATATGTAAGCACTCTGGCTGCTTTTACACATTGTGTGTTTAACTTATGGGCATACTGTTGATGGATGTACGCAGTACATTGTCACATTGGGGACCTCGTAAAACACCAGCTGCTAATGCTTCTCTGCCATGAGGTCGTGAACGTGTGTAGTGTGTGAAATCCAGTGCGGTTAAAGGCCTCGGCTACTTTTGGTCTTGCGTTAGTAGTGGACTGAGGAGTCCTCGACTTTACACTCATGACCTTGTCATCGCAGGCCTTTCCCAGCATGCTGTGCTAATTAGGGGTCGTCAACAGGCCGTGGCTTGAGGGTTGTACAGTGCTGCGTGTAGTAAAGAGAACACGGGGACAGGGGGGGTAATTGATCATTTTGGACCTATTTTAGACGGGTGCATACCAAGACCCTATGTAAGTGACTATATTCCCCCAGAGCTGAGCCCAGGCTGTAAATTCTTTCTGACGAACTCACTGACTTGACTGAGACATCGTCTACCGTCCCGCCTTTTCCCTTGACAGCCAGCTTGGGCCTTAAGCCTTAACTCCTCTGTCTCCAGTCGTGGCTGGGGGGGAATGTGACGCCTGCCTGCCTGCTCGCCTGCTCAACCGTCTTAGCCCTGTGGGCTTTGCGGGTGCGGAGTCTCATCTCCCACTGTTTATCCATGTGTCTTTGCTTTGGCTCGGGCCATACGCTGTAGGCCACTGTAGGCTGAGTGGGGTCCACTGCCCTGTGTCACCCACCTAAGCTCTGCTTTCACTGGAGGGCTTAGCGCCTCACCCTTCGGCCGCTTTATGAGCAGACAGCTGGACTAATCTGTCTCCCTCTTCTCTTTTCTGTCTCCCTCTTTCTTTCTCCTTGCATCTTGTCTTTTCTCTTATTTTGGCTTCAATTTGCAATCTGCTTTGTTCACATGGATTTCAAAGAGTGACATCATGATTTTTTCCTCAATACATACACACCCTAGTCCCACCAGGCCCGGGTTCAGTACAATAAACGTAATAAGTGAAAATTCATCTTCACTGACTCTGATGTTACAGTATTTGGAGTGTGGACCGTGCTGAGCGCTTACTGACTGACATAACTGCAGCTCCAAGGTCTTAGTTCCAGGTGTTTGTGAGCACTGTGCTGGATATGTGTTGATTTTGTTGGATTTCTGTTCATTTTGTTAAATGGATCATCCAAATCTCTTCGCTTTTGATTAGTCAGCAACGAGTAAGGTTGCCTCAAACTGCAGGTAATTTGCGCTTTAAGAGTTGACTTGGATCAAAGACTTGGATTTCAATAACTTGACTTACAGTATTTGTTGGAATTACATGATTAGAACTGCAAATGATTATATGGCCACATAATATAGTCTTTTGTATTTGTATTTTTGTAGTTGATTATTGTGATTGTGACTTTTCAAAAATTAAACATTTGGTAATACAGTCTAACACTAAACCAACTGAGTTCACCCCATTCTTTCTTTGTCTCTTTGCCTTCCTTTTACGTCTCACCTACTTTTGTTTTCATCTTTAATTCATATCCATTTCACCCTACGCCCTTCGTCATCCCCTCTTCTGCCCTCCCATGTTCTTTCATCTTCCCCTCGTCCAGCTCTCTACCTCTACCTCCTCCTGCCTGCCTTTCCTTCTCCTTCTCTTCACTGTCCTCTTCAGCCGTCTAGCTAAACTTAGAAGTGACAACAGTTGCAGGGTGACACCAAGAGCTAAATAAGACCAGAACAATAGCTTCTCCCCTCCTCTCCACCTCTCACCCCTCATCTCCAACTTTAATAGACTGCCATTGTTCTCTCCCTCTACTGTTGCTCTTTCAGGGAGTTTGTTAGCTATGCTAATGAAGGTTGGGCTTGTGTGGGTTTAGCGAGTGGGGATTTGATGCTCTTTAACTGGGCACTTTTAGAAAGGAGAGGCGATCATAAGTGTGGCCGGGCAGCTATTTACCACCAGTCAAATGTCACAGGCGTGTGGATGTGATACAGCAGTGGAAGTACATAAGAGATCTGTTACATTTCCCAAGCACTTGCTTCTATTTGATATCCGCACATTGAAACCACCATAACCAGAATAGTCAGCAAAATGTAGAAAAAAAGGTATTATGCAGGAATATGTACCTCTGCCCCATCTAATGCACAAGGTACTGTATGTGTCAGCATGTCAGAGTCCTTGCAGACAAAACTGTCGAGTAAGACAAGATGCACAGACTACTGTAAGTATAGTGCAGTCAGTCATCCAATCAGTTGGTAAGTCTGTAAATAGCCTAGCCGATGGCTCCTTTGAGCTTTCCTCTAAGAGGAATTCTCTTTCTCCTTGGTGTATTAATAGTGCCTGTGCATTGTTTCCTACAGCAGCGCTGCTGTAATCAAAGGAAGTTAGCCTGCCAAGTATACAAATATTTTCCTTTGTCCCTATGTTTAGCAGACATGTAAGAGTCAGTCATGTGTGGTTGTTCATGGATGTTGATGTCTGCGTGACTGTATGGGCAAGTGTGTGCATACTCATGGGTATTATGTCAGGTTGTGTGTTTATTTATGTGCGTAATCGTATATGTATAGTGATACATCCTTTAATTGTTTGTGTGTCAGTGTGAGTGTGACTGTAAGCCACTCATGGACAGTGTGACCTTTTATTTGGGGTCATGTGCTTGGCTGGCTGTTGATGTATTAGTATGCTGTGAGGTGTGCTTATGTTCACAGTTATTGTAGGACTTCAGGTATTGGATGTAGACAGAAGCACACAAACCACCTTTTAATATGATTATAATTATATTTTTCCCATTTCATCTCTGAACAAGACTATTATAATCAAATTTGTGTGATTGCTTTATAATTTTATGAAAATTAGCAATTTGAGCTCACCTTTTAATAAAGTAACGAGGTCTGTTTGAATGGAAACCATTAGATCTCCATGCTCACTATTGCACTATAACTCTGCAATAGATATGATTGTCTGACATTTTAAATGTCACAAAGGCCAATTCAGTAGTTCCAGAAACACCGCTCATCAAAGCCTTGACCTGTCAGTCTCTGTAATTGCTGCTTTGTCTCAAACATCCTATAGTTGTAGCTCTGCTCTGTATTAGCTCACAGCCCCAAACAAGCACACACAAGTAAAGCACAATGGTTTTATCAAAGGTGTTGCAGTTTACCTTTGAAGTATTATACACATGGTCATGTATGCACACATGTCTATGATCAATAAAATACACAGGATAGTTGTATATGACAAGTGCACTTGGTTGCTTGTCTGGTGTCCAAGTGGTGGCGTTCAGGCATCAGCGGTCACTTGGAGTCGGCCAGTGACTCACCAAGGGCACAATGGAATTAGTGAGATTCTCTGAAATGTGACAGCTTGCTCTGGCTAAATGGTGTAATAATCTACCCCTCCTCTCGCAAACCTCCAGCAGCACATGCACACGCACACATGTTTGTGCTTCTATCTTTGCAAGGACATTCCTTGACATAATTCAGTTCCTGGCCCATAACCCAAACCTTAACCTAACATGTAATTTTAACCCGATCCTTAAAACCAAGTCTTAACATTCAGACAGCCCTTTGAGAACGTGCCAGAAAACAAGGACTGTAAAATGTCCACACTTTCAAGGTCTAAAACTCATACTGATCCTCACAAAGATAGCCATACAAGTGTAGACACAAACACACACTAATTCAGCCCCCTCCCATTCAACCCCCCGCCCCCCCATACCAACTGGCACAGATAACATTGTCTTAAGCTATAAAAAAGATTTTTCCCCTCCCTCCATTGCGGTAATTATTGAATTAATGCAGATGGAGAGAGACATCTGCATGTTAAAGTGTTGGCCTCTCTCTTATGCACAGCAGATGTTCCCCTGTCATTTACTCAAATTACGCTGCTTAGATACATGGAGGGAGAGAGAGCGCGAGGGAGCGAGAGAGAGAAAGTTAGTCGCCAAGGCGACATTGTCTTACAGCTCTGAGTGTCAGCTACCAAGTTTTGTGTCTGTCCTTCAGGTAAAACCCTGCTCTTTCACTCATGGTGTCCAACTGCAACACAGTTTTATTAGCTTAATTATTACATTTAATCATTTTAATTTGTTTGTACCTTTCAAACATAAAGACAAATCAAACGTGAAACTGAGAAATTCATTAGAACATAAAAGCTGTGTAACTGTAAATTAAATTAATTCAGCTTCATGTTGCATAGAATTTTATGACGGGAATAAATGAGAAATATTAAACATATTATGAGAGGTTTTATTCAGGAAGACCTTACTTCCGGCCCAGTAATCATTCAGTATCATGTCAGAAATATCCTACTAATGTAAATATATTTACAAGCTTACTTTCCAGCTGTCGGCCTCTCGGCCCTTATTGCGACTAGGGACTTTACTGTAAAGATGAGACCGAAGGGACAACATCCTCTTAAAGTTTATCCGTTGATTATTTGAAGCCGTGATGAGACATCAAGAGAGAATGAGTATGAGAGCGTCCCTATAAGTGTGTGTGTATCTGATGACAGATAGCCAGGGGACCTCCTCCTTGGGATTATGTTCCAGGGTGGTTTGGTCTCATCTCTTCGGATTATGTTGATACAAAACATTCTTGTATTATATTTTCTGTGCTTATTGTATTAATATTCTCATGCAGTTTCTAGAAAAGCTCCATCCCATGTCTGCTTTAAGGTAATCTTCTTCCACTTGAGCTTTTAAAATGTTCTTTTATGAGGGTGGGGGTATCTTTGTAACTATACCAGCCTACTCTTGTGGTTAGATTTAACCCCTCTCTTGTCTTTAACATGACTCACACAACATTCCACACAGTGCATTATACAATGTAACACTGATAAATATGTGAATTGATTCGGGCAGTGCCTGACTGGACCTCTGGTCTGGCCTACAGCAAAGCAGCACAGCAAGTGGACACATGCATTTGATAAATTAATTACAGGTTACAGGTTACTCTGTGTCTAACCCTGGAATAAACTGTAGGTCATCTGTGTCTTTTTTGATCTACCCTCAAATAAGGATCATTAGCTATGGCAATCACAAGAGAATCAGAATGTATTTATTTCTATGGCAATACGAGTTTAGTTATTAATAATTTGAAAATAAGCACAACAACTTTAGCTGAAAATGTGTGTGTCCATGGTCTGATTTGGCTGAGCAGTACTACACTGTGGTCTCATGTCTCTTGATGCAACTTGTTCATTTTCCTAAGAAGTGTTGTATGAATCAGTCCATCCAGACACATGTACCCACACACAAACACACATGCTCTTCCTCTAGATCTCTACAAAACCCAGCAATCCAGTTGAATCCGTACAACTTCCTTCTGTTCTCATACCAAAAGCCTTAAAGCCAGCAGATGCTTTCACGTTATCATTGCCAGTTATCACTCTTAGCTCCCTCTGATAAGACTTTAGTTTCTGACCCAGATGTTAAGGAGTTCAATTTGTTAGATGCACCAGAAGAGCGGACAGGGAGGTGGAGAGATGAGTGAGCATCGAAAATACCCACAGGCTTGAGAGATGAGACGTAATATGCCTTTTTTTTGCCTGGTGTTGTTTCTGAAGCGGTGTTAGTGCGGTAAGGAGCTCAGCATCTAAAGAGGCTTTGGTATGGGGGAAAGATGGGCCATATTACAGTGAGGCCAGAAGCCTGCTTGATTAATGGGCCAGGATAATCACCTCATCAAATCACTCTCACTTATTAAATCTTGTTTAATATCGTAATGAGTGCCCTCCTGAGCTGCTTCGGTAAATTCCCTCTCTCCCCAGTGCTCTATGATTCTCACTTGCTTTCTTCGGCCTTCCTGTTCAACAGGATAACTGAAGACACCAAGTCTTCTTGCTGTTTCTTGTGTCCTTGCTTTTATTTCTGTTCCTTTATGTATTATTCACAATTTAGAAACATGTTTCTTCACTATAATCATAAAATTTGTGTTTTAGATTTAAGACAATCGCGGTTCCACAGTATACATCATTCCTGGTGGTAGAATTACAATATCTGCAGCCGCTGCCTATTCATTTAATCTGCCTTGTTTTTGATGGATGATGTGCTGGATTTTATGATCATAAGTCACTGTGTGTATGTGTATCAGGACTAGCTTGAAGAGTGATACCACTACCCAAGGTTTTGGTACACTGGAGTTTATGGAAACACTTCAGGTGAGGTAATATCTTTCCTGTCTCCTTCTACGTGATTTGTTATCTCTATCTGAAGCATCTCAACAGTTACTTCCTGTGCATGTGTGTGTGTCCATGAGGTTTTCTAGGATGGGCTTGCGTCTCCTTCACTTGACCTACACAGTGTGCCTCATAAGAAAACAACATGCCATAGTCTTATTTATGGTCTTCCATGTGTCACGCTGTACCATCTTGGTAGCACAGCTGTAACTGCGTGCTTCTTCCAAGGAAGGACAAAATATTTCTCTATCCCCTCGCCTCCTTCTTCCCATTTCCATTGTAAATTATATGTGGCTTTCAATAGCCACCCCTTCCACCACCCTCATCCCAAAGTTGGATCCTATGCTTTGTTGTCTCTGAAGGCAGGCAGTCAGAGAACAACTGGCTCAAGGTGACCAGTGCAGGCTTGAGAGTGAGGTTAGGGCTGCATCTTCCCCTGAGTGCCTCCCATTTTTTGCCTTTATTGTTGGGGAGCAGCTGTTGTGTACCTGGACCCCATGAGTGGCGCCTATGCTGGGTATCTTGGCAGCCAGGCGCCCTAAGCTTTGGATACCAGAGTGAATCAATTCTTAAAGATGACTGTCTGCGTGCCGTGTCACATGGACGGGCCCAAAGTGAAGGGCTTAGGGGGCTCTGGAGCTGGAATTCTCTTTGATGGAGGGGCTGGAGAATGAGGAGGGAGGGGAGGAAAGGAAAATACGGGGGAGGAGATGGTCCTATTGTGCCAAGGAATGCCCTTGACGGAGATAGAGGGATATTGTTTTTATACCAATGAACACTTTTGGACTTAAAGAGACTTAAAGATGATGCAGCTGCAAAGGGGATGAACATCTTAGCGTCTTAGCTGTTTTCATAAATGGCAGGCTGTGCACACCTGTATGTTGTTAGTTCCTCTTTTTTGCTGTTAACTATGTGTTGAAAGCTGCCATAATATGTGTCACATGCAAGAAGCTTAGCATCAAGTCATGTGAACTTGTTAAGGTTGGCCACTTACTGTGTGGTTGACACGGACCCTCTGTCCTAATACTCACAGAACCAAGCTCCATCTCAACAGAGGTTGACAACAGCAAACATGTTGAGATGTTTATGACCTACCTGGCTCACAGGCCTAACCCGCCTAATGTCCACTAAGAAACCTGAGAAAGTGAAGATGATAAAGGATGACAAAAACAGATTGACATGTAAGCTAACCTACCTCCTCCCACACTCTTGCTATTTCTCTTTTTCTTTCTTCTTACACCCCTTCAGAAAAGAATACCCTAAGGACCACCCCCTCCCTACCTTGCTACCTTGGAACAAGCAGGTTTATTCATAGTTCAGAGCAGGGTGCTTGGGGCAAGCTGCACGAGAAGGTTAAGGATGAGGGGAGATAACAGTCTGGGCTCAGCAACCAGCAGTGCCAGTAGAAGTAGCAGTAGTGGTGTCTTTTTTAGAAAAAGAGTCTCAGGGCCACCCCTTGTCCATATCCATTTCATGACAAATGAAATACCACAGGCTTGGACAGAAACAATGGCTTGTTTGGCTGGTTGGAGGCAGTGTGGGAGGATGTGGTGGTGGTGGAAGGGGTGGGGTGGGGGTCTAAGACTAGCTTCCAACCCCTGCAGCTGTCCTGGTTGTCACTCCTTGTCTTAAGGCTCACGCCTGGCTCAACGCTACAGCCAGTGGATATCTGTTGCTGTGTGCGCGTGTGTGTGTTCGTGCATGTGTGCATATGTACTTGGGTGCATCCTGAGTCCCTGAGATACTGAGAGGTGATTCTCTCTTCTCAACTGAGTCTGAAAAACGGCCCCAGGCACAAAAGGCAAGTTGAACGGTGTTAAGACCCCTTCGGTATGGAGCAGACCCGAGCCATGAGGTCATCATCCTTGGTTTAGCAGCCTTTGTCCTGCTGACTGATTGACAGGAGGGGTGGCTAGCAAAGACAATTGTGGCATCCGTTACAGCCATGGATGTCACTCAAGATGCAGAAGGTCTCCATTATAAAATACTTTTATTACTAATTACTTTTATTAATTAAACTGAGTTTAACCTAGAAAAAAAATCTATCAAAAACAGAACATGGTAGTTGTAAATTAAAAATAAATGTAAGTCATGTAATGTAAATCACATACCAATACACAGTGACAGCTAATGGATGGTAATGGTTTGGCACCTCCACTCTGTGGGCCTCAACATAATATGAATATTAAAGTCTGTGAATCTTTTAATCTGTGTTGTAACAGGTGATAAACTTTAATACGCCTCTAATATTCCATCAGTAAGCCTGTGTGTGTGTTGCACAGGAGAAAGACAAATCTCTTCCCGCCTCTCTCTCTCCCTCTCCCTTATGTCTCAGAGATTAGCCTTTGCTCAAACACCTCCTGTTCGTCTAAGTAATTAAAACATTAGAATTACCGGATTATAAACTGCTTTTGATTTAATCCAACACTCGATGCTCCCACCATCTTGCCAAATGGGTCAATAGGAAATATAATGGGCCTCTGTGATTTCTGATTCAGGGATCTGGAAGAGTCAAAGGATGCCAATAATGGCTATTAAAAGAGATATGTGTTTATGTGTGTGTGACAGAGAAGGAGAGATAGATAGAAAGAGAGAGAGAGCCCAGACTGCCTTTGCCCTGAATGCCATCTGTCTTGTACCCAGCAAGCCCAGTTTAGACTGTAAGAAGCCAAACCAGTTCAGTAGCTCTACCCCCAACACACACAAACACAAATGTATAATTACACACATGCTCACTATGACCTCTTAGTGTACATCAGTGCACACATCAGTGGAGTTTTTGGTGGGGATACCTGCAGTTGTTTGATCTTTCTTTAAGATAGTTACAATGGTCAAGCCTCTCTACTTTAACAGGTGTTTGATGCTGGGGCCCCCATTCCAACTAAGAAGGCCTTGTAGCAGTGGGTATTTATTAATTATTTATGATACTTGTCTACACCCCAAACGTGTTATCACATATGCTGAACAATGTATCCCGGAACACTGCACCGTTTCTTGCATAATATAATATGAAAGCAGGGTCCTCTGCAGCATGGTTCTGCGTGTGTGTGACTGTTTTCCACTTGTGTGTGTGTGTTCATTATGTCTTGTGTTTCTCCCAACAAGAGGTCCAAGTTGACACAGTGACAGGCTCCTCGCAGAGCGACAGAGGGGCCCTGCCATCCAACAACACAGGCTTTGTCGCTCTGTTTCTCTTGGCTTGTTATGGACTTCCTTCTCTCTCTCTTTCTTTCGCTTTCGCTCCCTTTTTTTGTGAGCCCAGTTTCTTGTCTGAAGTCTTAATTTGGGGCGCTGGCCAGTGGGGAAAGGGAAAAAGAGGCGAGGGGACCAAGGGAGGGAGGAATGATTGGGGGAGAGGAGAGGAGGTGCGGAGTTGTGATGGCTGCAGACGGACGGGTCTTTGTTCCTCCCTTCCCAGGCTCCTCTCTTGAGCCTCTGAGGCTCCAGTTGCGTTGAAGCCATCCAGAGAGAGAGAAAGAGAAGGGGGGCTAGGATGCGAGGGAAAAAAGGGGCCACAATGATCTGTCCAACTGGAATCTTCCAATTTCACAAAACAAATGCACACACATGCTAGAGATGTGGTGATTGAAGAAAGCAGTGGATAGAAAATGGAACAAGCACAAGATTAAATGCATGAAAACAAACTAAATATCATTATGTAGGATTAAGAGAAGAACAGAACATGATAAGGAAGGAATGAGGAGAACATCAAACACTGGCTCACATTCTAAACTGCATATGCTGACCACTAGGTGTCCCCATCACTGGTGCCATATGTGGGCAACCTAGAGTTAATCCTATTCTGTGCCAGTGACTTTGGAGCACATGATATATGTTGTTTCATGTACAATAGATAGAATTCAAATTAATTACAAACACATAAGACTGTCAGTCTGTAAAATGTAAGATCAGAAAATACACACACACACACACACACACACACACTTAGCAATATTCTGCAGTTTCAAGCCCACAGTGATTTTGCAAGAGTAGGTGTCAAAATGGTTCAAACGGTGGACAGCTCATTTTTGTAGTTGGTAGGAGGATCGCACAGAGGAGAAATCGAAATAAGGTCCTGAGTCCTTGAGTTTCTTCGTCAGAAAGGCTCCAGAGTATGGGAAGTTACATCAGTGCTTGTGTGTGGTAATATTTATCAAATAATGTGTTTGTAGTTTGGTTGGCGTGCTGTAAAACCGCAAATGCCGCACTGAAATATACCTTTAGAGCAAAGCTGAAAAAAAAATCACTTTCATCACCAAATGGAAAATGCTCTTGAAACAAAGTGAGCAATAACAAGCAGCAACGAAGGGAGGAGGGACTTAGAGAAGGACCTTGGGGACCATGTCAACGTTTTCTATGTCGGAGCAAGAACAAATATTGGGCAAACATTGGGAAAGGCTGGCAGCCTTTGAGATAGTAGGCCGTTGATCTAAGACTGAGGAGCTAAAGTCCACTATCTCTTGTCTGATACGGCAGTCAAGGTCTGGCTGACATGCAGAGCCACAGAACAAACATGGATACCTGAAGACAATAACCTTTGAACCTCCAGCAGGAGCGACATAAAAAACAGGAAGTGGTGAAAGTGACTCTAGTGACTTCCTCCCTGTAGGCCAAGAATGAATCAGGGGGGAATGATTGTAAGTACATGGGTTATTGTATGAGAGGCATGCACACACATACTGTAGCAGACACATGCACACACATTAGAAGTGGAAAGCACAGATGTGATGTGTGCATGTGCCTGCGTGTGTGTGTGTGTGTGTGTGAGTTGGAGGAAGTGAGAGAGTGAGTCTTCAGATGTAGCGACAGATGGTATTTGATTACAGAGCAGACGGTCGGTGTTGTACAAAGATGCTGTCTCAGCCCTACCTAAGGAGCTGTAGCCTCCGGTTAAGGCAAGCGGAGGGAGGCGGGCGGAGGACGAGAGGGAAATGTAACATGGGAGAGGGGGGAAAAAAGAGAATAAAAGCAAGCAAGCAAGAACGACACAAAAGAAGCAACTCCAAAAATGAGCATCAAAGCAAAAAGAGTGAGAAGCAGTGAGGCAAGAACAAAAGGAAGAAAAGGAGCAGTACAACGTGGAAAGTACAACAGAGGTCATGATATGAAAAGTGCAACATGACACAAAGAGAACTGTGAATCCTTTTAAAGGTAGAAAAGAAAGTCAACAATTAAACAGATTTAAAAAAAAGAAACGCCTTAAGCATTTTCTGTCAATATGTTGGATTAAAATCTTTTCAACTAGTTTGGCAGCTTTTTGACTGAATGTAGACTCTTCTTGGTTTTAGAAAGAAAAGACACCAAGACAACATTTTAGAGATGATTATTTTAATACTCAATTATGATGACTGATCAATAATTGTAGCATTTTTTTAGTACAAATGTCAACATATTGGTTGCAGCGTCATCAGTCTCACTTGTTATTGTTATTATACTGTATATTCAGTATAAAACTTTTTGGAAACTGCACCTTTTTCTTTATTCATTCATTCATTTGTCTTTAACAAATCTTTTAAACACTGTTTAAATTCCACAAACATTTTGGTAGTGTTATTGTTCACATATGTGTATGGTTGAGAAACTAGCATGCATGTTTTCGTGAGCGTGATGATTGTTGCATTTAGCCTGATGAGGCAGCATCTGCAGTCCGTAGAGCCTGTGGAGAGGTTGGCGCTGTGTAGTCAAACCTGTCATTAGTGCGTGGAATCATGTAAAGAGCAGAGCAGCACTAAGTCACCGTGGGCAGTGAGGGATGCAGTGTTAATTAAAGCGAACATAGGCGACGCCTCACCTTTAAATTATATTTTACATCAATTTATTTAAACAAAGAACACATTTTCATCGTGCAGAGGGAGCCTGTGAACCCTGCGATCTAAAAACTCACAAGCAGCAGACACTTTGTACTGTATTTTTCATTTTTATTTTCATTTTTATTCATTTTGCACAAGCTTGCATATATACTGCACATACATTCAGTTCATTGAGGGTGAAGGCACGAAAGGCAATTTGACCACTAGTTGTTTTTGGGCTGGGCCAAAGCAATACAGGGGAGAAATATGAAGAGAAAATACAAAACTGCTTCAAACTATTTTCAGCTCTCAAGCCCACCCTCAGCGTGGTTCGGAACAAAACATTAACAAACTTGCATTTGACCTGTCTAGTTTCATTTATCTGCCAAGTTCTCGCTTTTTGAATTTCTTCCGATTATTCCTAGAGCTTTTTTTAAATAAATTTTATTACCGTTTTTAGGGTGGTTCTACTTAATGAAATGCAGTACAGCCTTCCCTGTTTTAAAAACAAAAGAAAACAACATCAAATAAATTAGGATAAATTAAACCAATAAATTACACAAAATCTGCAAGACAAATAGACAGCAATAACAGAAAAAAGCAGCCATGTCATGAGTTATATTTTACAATGTGTGTGATGATTTAGACTGCATTTAAAACATGGCTGTTCCAGTTGGATTTACTGCACTAGAATTGAATATTAATGTCATACAAAAAGCATCAACACTATTTACATAACATATTGCTAAGTTATACAAAGGCAGTATTTATCACTGTGAATCCACGTCATTGTTATTTACAATAAAGAGGAGCGATGTAATAATAATCATAATAATAAAAAAGAATTACTACTGAAAGCCTCAAGAAACAAAACCCCTTTCACACAGGTCAAAAAAACACATCAGAGGAAATTATCACAACACACTCACACATTCACACACACACCAAACACACGTTGCCAACGCTTAATGAGAATCATTTACATGTCAGGATGGTACTCCCATGGGCGGGGGAGGGGCCACAGTGTTGAGAATTGTGTCACTCACTGGTTCACAGGTTCTCATAATCGGTCTTTTCTCTCATGCAGACACACACACACACACACACACAATGTAAAGTGTACGGAAATTCCACAAAAGTCCAAAGTTTTCTCAACCAGGTAAAAAAGGGTATAAATAACTTTTGTCTGTTTTCTCCGTTTTTTAAGTGTTACTGTACAATGTGTGCCCACTTCCATGACACTAGCCTTCCTGTCTCTTTACTGGGTCAAATCTAGTCGATGGTAATCTGCCCTCAATTCTGGACAAGACGTGGTCCTTAGATTGCCAACTGGCTGCTCTGTGACATCATCATTACCCAACTTCGAGCCTGACGCACCGTTCTGTCAGCAAAAATTAAACAAACGGATGCTGGTGCAACTTCAAGGGCTCTGCAGACGGGACACAGAGCCCTGTTAAAGGCATGATAAGGAAAAAAAACTTTCCTTTGTGGGTTTTTAGAAGAGTGGTTCGTCCAATTGGAGAGACCAGGTCATCTCTCTTTTTTTTCCCACTCGTTTTTAAACCACTTTCACCCATCCTTCTCTAGCACTCTGTGTGATAATAGAAAAAACTGTACAGCTATATTTGTTTCACCCTGACATTATTTACACTGCCAACCACATTTCACCAAAATTAAGTCCAAGTTTATATTTCCCATCTCAAGAAGACAGCTATTCAACATAAAACAAATAGAAACTAAAAGGAAACTGGTCACAAAACCTTCAAAAACCTACAACTATTGCAAATCTACCAACAAGTCACTTTTTTAAAGTACAGATTTAAACAAAACTGTCATTAAAAATACCCTTAAGATTTCTTTAATGAAACAGTAGCTAACAGTGCCTTTCAGAGAACTTCCACTACAGTATATATTTTTCCCATAGATTTATATTTTACAATTCTTAAAAAAGGCTATATATATGTATTTCAATAATGTTATTCCAAAGAAATCTAACAACCCCAGAAAAGGAAAACCTGGCAAAAATATTTTCAATACAGTATTATATTAAGGTTGCAAATTTTTTTGTGCACATAATCCTGAATTAACCTTTTAGGCCCAGGAACTGTTTAACTTTAGGGCAGGGGGGCAGGAGGGGTGGCGGGGGGTGGGGGGTGGCATGTGATAATAATCTGTGCATCAGATAAAAGCGTCTTTTCCTTTCTCCTTTGTTTGTGGCACTTTACAGCCCTTGGCTGGTGCTTTGAGACTTACAGGGCCTAGCCCATCCTTCAGTGAGAAAGGTTTCCCACTCTTTCTCTCAGGGCTACGGATCTTAAGAAGAACACTGTCGGTAGAGGAGAAACATAATGAAGGGAGTAACTCGCTGTCTTTCTCTGCCTCCTTTTGTCAAACGCTTTGTCCTGCTTTGACAAGTCAGCAGGTTAAGCAACCTGCCCCTTTTGATCTTTTGTGAGATGCACGCACACACACACACACACACACACACACACACACACACACACACACACACACACACACCGTAATGTCCAAGGTGAGATCAACAACTAGGTGGCACGCACTCTGCTCTAGAGACAGTTCTGTCATTTCTTCAAACTTACCTCATCGAAAGGGCAGCTAAGACTAACTTCTTAAAAATGTCAGAAATCCTGAGAGGGCAGATTAAACTAACAAAACACAAGATAGACATGTGGAACTTAAGTGGAAAATCTGGGATTAGGATCTCAGCCAAAAGTGAAAGGAATGCCATTTAATAAACTGGGCACAGTGGCTTCAACGGACACGCACGTTGGGTCTTAAAAGCTGCCAGTATGGGACGGCAGGACAGAGCAGAGGGTTTCAGGTGCGTGGTGCTCCTCGCTCTGTGCCTTTGTCCCAGCTCTTTGTAGTGCTGAGAGATTCTCCATCTACCCCTGGGGTGAGAGCTCACCTCCGACCTTGTATTGTTGCATTGAGAGAGGAGCTAGATCACTCAAAGGCAGGTGAATGTAGAGAAGGAGCAGTGTGTGCGTGTGCTGTTTGTGGGGGAAGTTCCACTTGAAGCAAAATTAGCAATCGCCTGTGTTTCAGTTCATTTTCACCTCGCTCTGCCCTCCTTGAATTATTTTCCTCTGTGTGATTCTTTTATTTGTGTCTTCAATATTCAGCACTTACAGTATAGTGCCGCCATATTTTTTGACATATTCAAGTATAAACTGCAGTTGAAATTACTTCATAATGTAATTTACACCTTAAATAGGCTAATCACAATTCAAGCTTTATAAACAGGCTGACTTCATATAAAGTGAGTTAACTGGTGAACAGTGCTTCAGAATGGTTAAAAGCTGAGTTGTGTATTTCATAGCTAAACAGTAACGTATGTTGTGGTAGTATAGTAAGCACAGCTGGAGTGGCTATGGAAATGCTCCCACTTCTGCATACTTCTATATTTTTGCATTATACTTCCTGTAGCCTACTCCTTTCCCGTCATTTACTGGTCCTTTGAATAAAAGGCTAATCAGTTCTCTGACGGCCTCTGGATTAAAACACCATATCAGAACACTTCCCAAGCAAGTTGCCCCAGACCACACCACAAAAACAAAACAAAATAAACAAAACCAAAGTCCACTTCAGAAATGGACAGACAAAAACAACAGTAGGAAGAAGGATGAGAAATATGGGCAAAATATTTCAGAATCTAAACTCTTTATAATATTAATAGCAATAATTTATTTTTTTCTGCAATGGCATCAAGGGACAAACAAATCTCTAAATGCCAATTTTCAGCAAGCAGTGATGACAAATAATAATATTCATAAACAACAATAATAATAATCAAAATAACAATATATACCCAATAAACACAATGCCCCACTTGCAGGAAAAACACACTTCAAAACATGGTAGAGATCAGTAGCTATTTAAAACTAGGCCAAGTCCCACAGACCAGTACAGACCAGTACCACAAGTCCAGACTTAGTCCAGTCAATAACCTCACTAGGCCTTGTTTGTGTGTGTGTGTGCATGTGTGTAACTGTCCGGTTAGGGACATCTTCAGTTCCACAGTCTATTGAGCACCCACGTTGCGAGGACAGTTCATTGGGAACTGGATTGGAAGAGCATCCCTTGGTGCCACGAGTAAAGTGTTCAAGGAACCCAGCCTATGTTCTAGTAGTGTTAAGTGGATCTCCTTCTTAGACTCAGTGTTCATCATATAACAGGCCAAAGTAGCTGAGGGTTCACACAGTCCAAAAACACCCACTAAAATTAGAGTCTCTTCAGTTCCGCAGAATCGAATAGAAATAAACAAAACAATAATAACCATCATGATAATTATTATATAAGAACAACAACACATTAGCTAAGCCTTTTAGGAACCGCCACAGAGGCTTCGGATTGGGAATGCTACTTCATAACTTTCATACATTCAAAGAAATTTAAAAAAATTCAAAACAAGAAATCAAAAGTAATGTTGGGGAAAAGGAATAAACAAAAGAGAAAATCAGTGCTATCAAAGCAATTCTATCAAATCAGAGAATATATGTTTTTAGAAAAGCACAAAGCGTTGAGCGAGGAGGAGAAGTAATTTACTCGTGTAGAAGCTCTTGGAGACAGTTGGGGGACTTGAAGATTTCAGGGACCTCGCTGTCAAGTTTGCAGATGACCTTGTAGATGGCCTTCTTCCAGGATGGGTCCAGATCTTTGCCGGCAACGATGGCGTTGAAGAATTCCCTCAGTGTGATTTCAGCCACCTCCAGGAAGCGATTAGGGACCTTAACATAAATGAAAAGAAAACAACTGGTTAATCATCTGGACATGTTTGATCACTGACCATCTTTATTCTTTCTTTTTTTTTCTTTTAATTTCGTGCTAGTTCAAATTAACGTATGTGGTCATTTTACAGTTACCCATTGTGATGGTTTCAGTGGCATGTATGATTTGTCACCATGGGAAAGGGGGTGACTTAAATCTTGATAATCAAAGTGAGTTGTCTCTCCTTAGTCCTGACAGACACTGTTTCCCCACGACGTATGCTTTGGAAATGCTCAGGATTAGCCTGTCAAGTAAAAGTATTGGAAATTTGCTTCCAGGAAACCTTGATCACCTGCCATAATATAGCTCCAAAACATTTAGCAGTGGGCTCAGTGGTTCCTCTGCATTATCCTCAACAATACAAATGTTTGGATTTCCACACTGGATGTAAAACAATAAATCTCCCATCTCCTAAATGTCTACTTCCTTAAATCCAGTTGAGGTATCAGCTTGAGAAAAGTCACTTCTTGTGAATTCTCAGGTTTCTCACACCTCTGACTTCCCTCCCCGCAAGCATGACATCTTTATGAGTCCCACTGTAAATCTGTGACCGAACGAGCGAGAGGAGCTGAGTGAAGAGTGGTGGAGAGGTGCTGGCAAAAGAGGAAGTACTAAATGCTTTGGGAATGGGGAGACACGCTGCCTCTTTAGTGTCCCTGACAGCAGCGCTCACCAACACCATGGAGATGATTAGTCTGGCAAAGATCTGTGACACCTTCCCCTAAGCCAACACTCTGTCACACACACATGTTCATGCAGGCGTGAGCACGCACACACCAGTGCACACACCTTCTTGTGCCAAGAAGATGACACATCCTGTACTGTGACAGAGCTGTACCTAATACTTGCAAAACACGCACACACCCTGGCTGGATTTCTTTCCTTAACTCAAAGCTCCAGGGCAACACGGCCTTCAGGGGTCACCTGCTTGGATAATGCTGACTATCCTACCTGCCTACCCCCCTTGATGCTCTCACACACGCTCGTACAGTACACAGCAGCCAGCTAGCTTAAATGCCGAGCAGTGCATGCTCTGCTCTGCTCCTCTCTTCCAGTGCCCTGCAGATACTCATCAGGAGTGTCAGGACACAACAAGGTTAGTGTCCACTGACACACACACACATGCACACCGGCAGGCCTCTTTACACACACACACACACACACACACACACACACACACTTATACACACACGGGACAGCCAGCCGCCCCCCTCGGGGTGATGAATGCTGGCTAAGATGCCCCTGCGTCTGGTGTGCAAGTGTGTGCATATCTCTATCCGCTGCTCAAGTTGAACTGTGAGTTGCGATGGAGAAGCTTGTGCACTGTACGTGTTTGTCACACACACAGAGAGAGAGAATGAACCGCACAAGCTAACCCATTTCCCCAAATATTGAACTCCCCACTGGTGGGATAGACGTGGATTGTCTGTGGAATACTGGCACAATGACCCCAGTGTGAGACCAGCTCTATGTGGAAGTGTGTGTGTCTGTCTGTGTGTGGGCATGCGCACACTTTTCCCAACAGACCTCTCTAACGGGCCGGTGCAGCGCAACGCCCTAGCCATTAGACGCAGGGAGTGCCGCATTACTAAGAATATTCCTGCATGGAATTTCTCCTGACGTTTTGACTATAAAAGGACAGCAAAACGCTGACTGCAAGGAGAAAGCAATGTCAAGGAGAAAAGGGTATTGGTATTTCAGATCCTCTTGACTGAGAGAGCGAGAGAGCGAACACGGGAGGGAGGGAGCTAGAGAGAGAGGTCTTGGGGGAAGGAGGGGCAGAGAAGAGTCTAAGGAGAGAGAGCGGAGCGACAGTAGAGAGGGAGTTATTCCTGTCCCACAAGCTTTTGTTTTGCGAGTATGTGTGAGTTGTGCATGTGAGGGAGCTGCCTCCTGACCAGCAGTGAGCCTTAACTGTTTAACTCCCCCCAGTGTCCCACTCTATCCCCCGCCACCCCCACCCCCCTCTCTCTAGGGTCAGCTGTTGGGCCTTTGTTCCAGAGGCATTGTGGGGGATTATCCAGTGTGGCCGTTCATTCGCTCGGCTGTCCGGTAAATGGGGCCAATCGCGTGGCTCACAATCCTTCATACATATTTCATAGGGCTTTTTAACAACTTCTCAGCAGAGCCCAAAATTAAAGGACAGATGTACAAAGAGGGGAGGAAAAAGGGAGGGAGAGGCAGGAAAAAAGCATGTAGAGAATTGAGGAGACAGAAGTGTGTGTGAGAAATGATGCCTGGAAAAGGCGAACAAGGTGACTGAGAGTATGTCCACGCTATGCTGGCTAAATAAAAAAAACTAGGATTATTGGAAAGCATCTAAAAATGCTGGTTCATCGTTTTGTAGCAATGCACAAGGACGACATAATGAGTCTGTCGAGGCAGTTAGTTATTCTGTAATTTAACAACTTTAACTTCCCAATCACAAAATACTGACGTATTATTCACCATCAAAATACATTTTTATAGTATTTCAATTGACTTATTGGAAAAATATGAAAAGCAGTAATTACTAAGGCATTGAAGAGTGCATAGGTGTTGATAAATAGCAGGAGGTGGACTGTCCTCTTGTGTTGTATTACACAATTTTGTTGGTTGAACGGGGGAGGAGGTAGAAGATGAGATTTAGTCATTGTGTAATTGGTGGTGAGTGGAAATCGCTTTAAAATGTGTGTGGACATATGTTGTTTATACGCATTAGCAGCATTTTCAGAATGTGGTACCTCATAGTCAGGAAAGTCTAAGCGAAACCTGATCTGATTGTCTGAAAATGTGTAGATGTTCTGACAGAAGGTGTGAGAAAGACAGATAGTGGTGGGGTTTATAATCTGTGCTCTCGCCCCCGTGTAACACAATACGCATGGAGCCAGACGAAGATGGAAAGAGGGGTAAAAAAAATCAGATACACACATTTCTCTAACCATTTCATGATTCTGTGTGTTGGACAAATACGAATCAAGAAGAAAGAGGGGACGTCTCTGACAGCTTTGAGCCAGATAATTACTCATTTACCGACTCCCCTCTCCGCTCCACAACTCTCTCCCCCATTCTCTCCACCTCTTTCCATCTCCCTCTCTCGTGACAGGTTGCTTTGAGACAGAAGGATAAGCTCTTTTTCAGAGAGAGGGAATCGGATTTCCTGCTTTTTGATGAGATAATAAAATATGACAGAGGACAATAGGAGCCTGTGGACAGCTTGCAGGGAGCTATTCACTCCAGTCGCGGCCCCTGTCTTAAGACTGCTTAGACAAACGTTTAAAAAGGTAGCCAGAGGCCCAAGCCCCTCAGATGATGGCTACTGTTACACATGCCGCGTGCGTGTGTATGTCTTTGCATGTGTTTTGGTAAAGCCTGAGAAATCTCCTCTCCCCCTGTGACTCAGGGCTGGCTGTTTGTTTGGCCAACGTGTTTCTGTCCCTTGCTTTTGGGAACTGTCAGGAGATGTATTGCACCTTCTATTTGCACAGCGTTGGCCAAACAAGACGAGACCCTGGAAGATAAGGCTGTGTGTGCAAGTGAGTGTGTACGCTCACAAGCTGTAGCCTTGAAGGATGAAATGCAGGGACAAAACATTAGCCTTTGATGCCAGACAGGTTAATTCCTAACCCTAAATCGGCCTGGGAATACCAACACTTCCCATGCTTTTCGGTCGTTATATACTGTATGTGTGAGAAACTGCGATATTACAGATTAAATTTTTTACACTCCTTATCGTAGGTACAAACAAATTTTCCTGACTAACTAACTAACTACATGTTTAAAAGCAAGCTCTGAAAGCCCTGTGACATTTCATTGAGTCAAGCCAGAGCTTCCCGAACCTCGAACACGCTGTCACACATGGGCCTCTATTCCTCACATATCTGCTCCAATCAGTAATCTACAAAGGCCTTGATAAGCCCTTGGTCCACACTGTCACTTTAGGCAAACACAACCCATGTACCCTTTTTTCCTACCCCTCATTGCACTTGTCCCCAACCCCCTCTCTAACTGATAGGATTGTGCCATGACTGAAGAGTCCAGCCAACTGGGAAAAGATGGTGTAAAGTCACAGTGAATCCTTCTTTCAGTCTTTCATTTTCTTAATTTTTCAGGCTTCCTAGATACTTTTCAGTCGCTCTCGTCTATAATTTGTGAAGTGTGGCTCACCCCTACTGGGACGGGGAGCAGTTCTTAAAGCTGAGCAAACACCAGCCACCCTCACACCACTGATAGCCTTGAGAACATTGAGCCTTGAGGGTCCGTTGTGAAAGTGCATGTGGGTATGCGCATGTGTCTTTGTTGTTTGGTGTGTGGACGTGTGTGAGCAAGAGCACTATCGTCACATGGGCCCTTCTCAAGGTGCATTTCAGCCAAGGAGTCAAGGACGGGACAGGGTCAAAAATGAAGATGAAGTTGCTTTCTCTTCCATCTTCCTTGCATCCCAGCCTTAGACATATGCACAGACTGAAAATTCATATCATAGCAGGGGCTCTTGAAATCTTTTTCCCCACAGCTCAGCCCTAGATAATTAAAAATTCATTGCCTTTCACTCGTATAGTGGACTTAGGCTGACATCTAAATGAGATGGGGGGGGGCTGTAATGGGGCCCCTGGAGGTCAGGAAGTCAGCACGGCTGAGAGGGACCAAGAGAGCAGGAGGCAGAAGGAAAAGAAAGGAGCAAGGGAGTCTGGAAGATAGGAACAGGACATCTGGAGAGGAGGAGAACGGAGGAGGGAGGGAGAGGAAGAATAAAGGGGTAGGAGGAAGGAGGGTGTGGGTGGGTGGACAAACAATAAAAGATGGAGAGCAGCAGCGAAAGAGGGAGGATGAAAGATGGATGGATGGGTAGAAGGAGAGGATGGAAGGGCAAGTGAGGCAACAAGATGGCAGGAGAAAAAAGAAAAATAATAAACTGCAGATTGGATTGAAGGAGGGAGAGTTTGGCATCAGCAGGGGAAATGTGAAGTAGTGTGTGTGTGTGTGTGTGTGTGTGTGTGTGTGTGAATGGGGGGGGGTGCTTTGACACATCTGCAGTTCTGATGCACGCCCTGGTCATTTTGGCATGAGTCCCTTTGCCACACTTCATTAGTCACACACACACACACACACACACACACACACACACACACGATTGGAGACCAAAATGGTCCAGAAATAATGACATAATCAGCAGCTGTGCCACAAAGCAGGCTGCTCCTCACAAGGTGACCAGGGACAGAAGAAGGAGGGAGGAAAGGGAAGAAGAAGTGGAGAGGAAAAGGAGGAAGGGGGACAATAATTTGTTGGACCATCACAGTCAGACGCTGTTTGTGTGTGAGAGCAGGTGAGAAGAGGCGCAAGGGGATCGTGTAGTTCTTTATTTTTAAGTGGTTCCTTGCTAACTCTGGTGCTCTAGGCTTTCCAAGCAGCTCTGGTCATTTAATCAGTGCACAGATTAAAGTGACTTATTCTCTCACATGCACACGTAAGAGTACACACACACACAACACAAAGTTAAGTGAATTTTGTGTTGATTATATTGACAATTGTTTAAACCCACTTTAAGGTAATCCTGTTTTATTTATTGTTGTGTATGGTCGCATCCTGGACAGGTATTTAGGATAATTGCATGCACAGAAAGGAATATTTGCTGTGATAAGATCTTTTCTCAATGGGATAAGAGGGTGATGGGAGGTGTGTGAGCTTGGTGTTGACATAAACCCACTGGCAAATTGTATCGGTTGTATTTTTGGCAGCTCTGAACCTAAATCTATACGGCCAGCTTTTCATCTCACTCCCTCCATCTTCTACCTCTTTTCGTCTTCAATCGTTCTTCAAAGAGCCTCGAGCCCTCGAGCCTTTTAGTAAAAACACCGCACCTGGCTGCAAGTGCCCGTGTATGTAATATGTTTATATATGTTTCTTTGTGTGTTGGCTTGTGTGTCCGGTGTAATTGCTGTGAGCTCAACAGTGCTGGTGAGAAGCACCAAAAAATGACCAAGAATGAGGGAGTGTATGACAGGGAGGGGAGAAAGGAGGAGAAAACAGACATTAGCCTCTCTGAGTGGAGAACAAATGGAGCCCCGAGAGGGACATGAAGAGGAGGAACGAGGGAGAGAGGGGGGAAGGAGAGGTGAAACACACAATGCTATGGGGCATGGCGGTTGGACAGACAGCATCTGCTCTCAGCTCTCTGTGGCTCTAGTAATGGATGGAGAGCTGGAGAGACACTGAGAAATGCAGGAAGGAGGTAGATGGAGGGACACAGGAAGAAAAGCAGGAAAGAAAGGATGATGAAAAGGAAGGACGGGGAGATGAAAAATGTTCTGTTATTATTTACTCAATTTCAAACAACTAAAACAGTGGATAAGTACATGGCATTATCAATTTAAATGGAGAGATGACAGACGGGTGGGGAGACAAAAGGGAAAGAGAGACAAAAGCAGTGACACGTCTTTCTAAAAGGAGAAAGAACAGCTGATAAGGGTGGATATATGATACCTGTGTGGGTGTGTGTGCTCACCACTTTCTCCTTTACTTCACTCACACATAGAGATCATAGAGACTCCTTCTGAGTGCGTGTGTGTAGTCTTTGGGAGGAGTGGTCACTGACAGAGGAAACTTGACCTGATCTGTCTTATAGAAATCTGAGAGCTTCCCAGAGCCCATCATAAAACTGCCTTTTTATCAAGAAGCCACCTCTTTCCCCGCTGCCTCGAACACATTACCACGTCGCACACATTCCTGTCTTATGAAAGATGATGTGTGTTGTCATTGCGGGTTCAAAGACACACAGAGGGGGCTCCAAAGTAAAAAGAAAAGGACACGAAGCGAGAATTTTCACTTGAGTCCTCACATGAAAGCGCTGTTCGCTCAAAGTCAAGGCTTTGGGAGGCCGGGTGTGCTTCGGAAGACTTTGATGGTGATGGACGGAGTGAATGAGAAGCGGAGAAGAAAGAGAAGAAGGGAGGGGATCAGGAGGGGGGCTGAGAAAAGAGGAAAGTAGAGCCGGGGTCTAGGTAATTAACGGCAAGCTCTTTAATTACTGCTGGTGTTCATTGTGCCAGAAGGAATGTGACAATTATGCCATTAAAACTTCCTAATGGGAGGAAAAAGCGAGGGAGAATGGGGGAGGGGGGATAACGGAAGACATGCAAAAGAGGAGGATGAAAGAATGAAAGGAGAGAGGCAACAGAAGGAAGAGAGAACGTCGAGTGTGTGAGTGAGGGAGGAGGGATATGAAAGGAAAAAAGGGGAAACAATCATGACAAAGAGGAGCTGGGAGGGAGATGGGGAGCGTATTAGGCCAGCACAGTGACAGAGCAGATTAGCATCAAACAAGAAAGGCCACAGACGTGTGTGTGTGCATGTGTGTGAGCGCTGAAACAGAGGACATATTCATTCCAAAGACGCCACCAAGGTGGATGGAACTTTGATGATGCAGAATCTGGCAAAGGGAAAACTCAGTGTGTCAGAGAGAGAGAGTGTGTGTGTGTGTGCTGAATCTGCGTAGGCTCTTGTTTCAAGTGGTGGTGCAGGCAGGTAGGGGAGGAAGAGGAGGAGGAGGAGGTGGAGGAGGTGGAGGAGAAAGGGGAGAGATCCACAGAAAAGGGCCTTGGGGGCATCCTGATACACATCCAGTACATTTCCATCTCCACATTACCTCTATGACTCACACACACACATCACACACACATATAAGACGGCAAAACATAACAAATGTGTCTGCACATATATAATACACACAAACACACCATTCCCACACAAACATCAAACAGCGAAAAAACACACATCCCACGCACCCGCACTCACAAACACATACGGTCTCACACACACAAATAACACCCACACACACACTTTTTAAAAAATCCACACACTAACACGCAGAGTCTTCGTACTCACCAAGGCGGTTGGGTTGTCAGGGGGGTTAGAATTTGCATGGCTGGGCAAATTTTCCTTGTGCTAAACTCTAATCAGCTCCTGTATCTCTCAGACACCTGCCCTGCAAAAAAACCTTAATATGCAAAACACCTTCCCTCCCTCCGCCGCCCTCATCCTCCCCCCCCGCTACTGCAGCTCCTCGGCCAACAGAAGACTTATTCACCTGGCCTCTCTCACTCTTTTCCTCTCTGTCTGTCTTCTTGCAAATTTTCACATTTATGTATGCAAATAGGCTGTTCCCCTTAAGCCTGTTTCAACAGCAGCTTCCTGGTGCCAGGAGAAGAATGACAGTCTTGTCTAAGGTGTTACGGGGATTTCAAAGTTCAGAAAGAAGGGGTTTGTCCGGGGGGAAAGATGATGAGTTGCCGCAGATCGGGCAGGTACAGCATGTTCATTGGGTGCTGTGTGCAGGTTTGGGTATTTGCAAACTCCCTTCCTAGAGGTTTTCACGCTCATACCGTAGCGGCCAGTTATGTGAGTCACACAAGCTTGTCTAAGAATTTTTTAAAATGTCGTCCAAAGATATACACAAGTAAGATGAGCTTTGTGAAATTTCATTCTCGTCATTAGTAGTTTTTAAAGCTTCATTTTTAAAGTTGTCCTTCAACCAAAAACATTTTTTACCTTATTTTTAAAATTTTTTTTTAGGTTTACTACACTTATATGCCACAGAAGGGTAAATATGCAACTTTTAAAAAAGTAAGAAGTGCAGACCTCCAGTGCACATACAGGGACATATGTTTTGAGTTTAGTAAACTTTTATCTGAACTTGTGATAAAAACCCAAAATGGATATGTCATGCATAAAACTATATTGGTAAAGGATCTTAGATGACTTATCTGACCAGTAAACAGACCCACAAAACCAGAATGTCGCTAGTTTCCCAGACTTTTATTCCTGTTGTATGTGTCAGCTGATTTACCATAAGCCAATATTAATTTGATATGAAATTACAAACAAGCTCCTGGAAGAAAAACAAGCCTCACTTCCAGGCTCAGTTTCTCTTAATTGAGTTGCACCCATTCAGGGTGTGCTAAATGATTTTTAACAAAATAATGTACGTAACGGATCACTTTAAACTGTCCCAGTCACAAAGCAAATAATGCCTGAACAGGTCACGAGCAGCCAAACAGAAAGACTTGAGTCAATTCGTTCATTTGCTTTGATGGACTTTTGGACCTTGTTCAGAAAAGTGCTTCTGCCTGCCAGTGTCTTTCAAAGCCTCCCTTAGGATGGTTGAAGATGGATGTAGGGAAGTGAGTGAGTGAGTGTGTGTTTGGGTGCACACAGAGGAGTCCCAGTGGACAAATAACAGATAGAGAAAGACGGGCGAAAACAGAGAGAAAGCGAGTCAAGCACTTTAAATGTGAGCACTCGCAAAACTCCCACAGCTCGCAAGGGCACGTCATCTCTCTTTCTCTGTCTCTCCTTCTACGCTTCTTTTTTCCCTTTTCCATTCCCCCTCAAATATCCTTTCTCCCTCTCTTCCTCCCTTTCTCGTTTTCTCCTTTGTCTCCAAGCTCTCACCCTCTATCCCCTATCTATCCATCTCTCTCCCCCCACTTTCTCTCCCCTTCCTCTCACTAAAACAGTGGGACGCTTAACCTTGATAGCAGTGAGATTTTTTCCCCCTCAAAGTGACACGCACACACACTGGAGAAGTGCTTTGCCAGCATGCCAGGCCGGTCCAAGGGACGGCTGTACCCTTCGAGGTGAACAGGACACTGGGAAATGCAGCAACAACAAAACACTCACACACATCCCTCTATCAAATACACACACCCAGATCACTCCAGGTTCTTCTTAACACAAGCCTTTTAAAGGTCTATTGTCAGCTGACATTGAGAGAGCAATGGCAATCCTGAAACACTACACACACACGCACACGAGAAGGCGGTAAAAGGAGAAGTGTGGAAAAAATGAAACCTGCTAAAGGTGAAGTTGCCTGCCGAGAATTTATGGTTACAATGCACTGGAAGACAGTCACACACACATAAACGTCTCACTACACATGATAGGTAAATGAGGACAGGGGAAGTAGAGTGTAGTTTCTCAAACAGAGACACACACAAAACCACTGAGGGGAAATTAACAGTGAGGAAGAGGCTCCGTGAGCGAGGTGTCAGTGAGGATTCTTCCTCATTAGAGGAGTTCCTCACTTTTCTGTATGTTGGAAGCCTCTCATGCATGCTTTAGAAAAACAAATATTTCTGTCTAGTAAAAAAAAAAGAGACTTGAACTCAGCATTGATAAATAATTAATAAGTGTCAAGTGTTTCTGGATGTTGACCTTGTTAAGATCTCAGCTGCATCTTTCTCTGAGCACAAACATTCTGGATTTACTTATAGTTTACTGGGGGTGTTTACCTCAAAGTCATTGGCCTTGTTGTAGTGCATGTTTAAGGCTCGGAAGAGCTCACAGTCGCGGCTAACGCTTAGCTCCTCGACTCCAGTGACTCCGTCGTTGATGGCCTGGCGAGCAAACTTCTCCATCTGGATGTAGTAGAACTCCCTGAAGTTGCTGAACCACTTGATCAGCTGGGAGGTGATGCAGCGGTTAAACTGGAATGGAAGATTATGGGGAGTTAGCAACATTCAAGGGTGTCAGTCTGCACGATTTTACTGTGAGGTGTCACTTGAAATCCACGTGGTCTATCAGTGCGCTTACAGAAGGGAAGACTGTCTGGCTAAACCTTATTAAGCCACTGGATTTGAGCGTGAGGGAAGAGAACAAGTGTAAGACAGCAAGTCATGTCACATCAGGGATTTGAGGCTTGAGGCGATGACTTGTAAAGAGCGAGGAGGAACCCGAAAGAAAAAGATGAAAGACAAGAGCAAGAGGGAACACAGATCAGTGACTGAGGGAAGATAATAGAGACATTAAGAAAGACAGCAAGCGCAGGGAGGGGTGCAGGGGAAGAGATACTGAGAGAGAGAGAGAGAGCGGTTGTGTGTGGCTCATCTTCCCCACTGGGACCATCGCTCCCCCCTATCATAACCCTGAGAGTGGAGGGAGAGGTTGAAAGGGGGGTCGACCGCAAACACATAATTGACCAGAAAAACGATTAAGTCATCATCTGAAGCGCCCTGGCCCGCAGGGGGCTCAAACATGTACTTAACCCCGTTCACCAATTACACCCTGATTCTTCTCCCTTCGCCGCACCTCCCTAGCAGCAAGAATGGAGTTGAAAAAGAGCAAAACAAAGAAAGGGAGAGAAAGAAGAGCTGCAGAGAAGGGTATGGCTATCTGATCTGTGCCGCTTGGCTGGATTCAATAGGGCGAGGTAAACCCATTAACACCCTCGACCAGTCCCGGCTCGTTTTCCGCCTGGTCTCAGCAGTAAAAACACGCTGTCTAAACATCCAAACTCCTAGATAAGGACCTCTGGGGTTCAGGGTGGCGGGCCAGTGCAGTCACCCTTACAGAACCCAGTGAGTGCTTAGATCTGACCCCTACGAACCTGCAGATAACTTCTTTTCTCACAAATTCAAAATTCTGCCTTCTATAAACTTGATATCCCCAACCATCACCCACACCCTTAGTCAACGTACACACATGCAGGCCTTCCCTCCTCCCTCCCCTCTGCTCTTTTTGTGGTGCTGGAAGAATGGGGGGACAAAACGCTACTAAACGCTGAGCGGACTGCTCGCTGGGGAGGCAGAACGGTTTTGACATGGAGATTAGGCTCTGGCTATTGTTCGACAACACACAGACACACACAAACATGTGTGCACGCTCCCCGCGATCTGGGATGGCAGTCAAACACACGCACATACAAATGAAGAGGGAAGGGTGAGGCAACAGTGCAGAAAGACAGGCAGAGAAGTTGTCAAATCAGAAGAGGTGAGGTAGTTGGACAGGGCGAGAGGAGAGGGCCATGCCTTACTGGAATGATCAGTGGATGACATAATGGCAGAGTTGAAAAGAATAAGTCCGCTTGACATTGTTTGGCAGGGGGGAGAGGAGGTGTAGCATGGTGGCTGCACTAAAGTGCAGGGTGAGCATAAATGGGGAAATGAGGGAGGGAGGAGAGAGCTCATGGAGAAGGGGAGGATGGCTGCAGGTCAGCGCCGTCAGACAATGCTGTTTCACTCGGGGTGGGGGATGCAGAGGGTCGGAACGTGAGCAGTCAGCAAGCTGGGGTCGTGACATCCCCAGTGTCAAACAAACAAACTACTGACACTTACAAATATGTCGGCCGCACAGGAGCTATTCTTAAACACACACAATGTAGCCGACGGTCAATGTGTGACAGCGCACAAACACACTGTTAGTTGAGTTTAGCCTTCCACTGGTGTGAGGATCAGAACTGGTTGTGATTCTGGGATATTGGTCAGTTGGTGTTGATGTCGTGCGTTTGAGTGCTACACACTGAGTTTCCATTGCTCATGCAGGAGACCTTTGGTGTCACTGCAGCCAAGTGACGGATAGATTTGTTGCTTCAGACAAGAATTAATTTATTACACTGACAGCTCGGAGAAGATGTATTAGAGCGTGTGCAGCTGATGTGTGGCTCAATCACAGCACACAGCCCACAAAAGACACAAAGTACGGGCAAAGAAATACATTACATTACATTATGCCAGCATCAACTGCACACAACACACTCAGGAACGCAATACTGGCAAGTCCCTGAAACAGCTTCCAGCAGTCTTGGTTCATTAAGTTGCTGGTGGGGAACAGAGACCCCCTGACAGCAGCTAAGGACAAGAGCGTTCAGTGTAAGAGGAGACAATCGGTTGAAAGGAGCACATTACTGCAGCTTCTTAATCAGTGCTGGCAGGGGTCAGCAGGCATAGACATGAGATGTAGCAAGGAAAATGAGTGTGTTTCAGTCTCAGTGCGTTATATGTGTGTTTACAGGACTGTGTGTGCGCCAGGCTGAGAGGTCGATGAGAGAGAGACAGCGCGAGCGTGTTTCTCACACTCACACTCAAGAGCCTGTTAAAGGTCAGCGCTTAGTGCTAACAGCACAAGTTAGAAAGTGGCACACACACATGCACATACGCATACTTAAGTCCAGAATAGGAGAACACTCAGCATCATTAGTCGCCTGCCGGACGTATTCATGTGTGTTCCACATACGTGCAGATTTATTAATATTAGAATAAAAGCGGCTTCATTTTCTGCTTCAACGTGTTTAACTGAGAAGCCTTTGGATGGAAAGCCAAAGTGTCTCTCACCAACACTTTCAGTGACATTGTGGTCAACAATAGAGCAGAAAGCACACTGATGACCTCAGAGTGCTAAGCTACATCCACAACAACCGGAGAGGAGGGCTGAAAGACAGAGAAGCCTGCACGGGCCTCCCTCTCTCTCGCGCTTTCTCCCCCACTCTCTCTCTCTCTCTCTCTCTCATAAGCCCCTTCACAGTCATCAGGGCTTTCCAACGTTTCCTGTTTTTGCAGGGGTGAATTGTGGGAGATAATCTCCGGCTGCCTATTGGCTGACTGCACACAAAAAGCGGCCCTGGAAAGCAGGCTTTTGTTACTGTGGCGACTCAAAATCCAGTCGCTGGCTTTTCTTTCTCCCTGGCCCCGCCGAGGCGCACATACCATGCCACCCCATCAGCGAAAAAAAAGAAAAGAGAAGGAATGACATATAGAAAAAGGGAAAACCCTCCTGACCTCTGCTGCTCCACAGCACATGACTGGCTCAAATACTGACGCTTGTCACTAAAAGAACCTCGGGGAGATGGACAGAGATGCAGGATTTCTGTGTGTGTGTTCAACAGTGTTGGCTTAAAACAAAAGAAAATTGTATCTAATAAACATAAATCTCCAAACAGTGAATTTACATACAGGGGTAATAAGTTTAGTTACAGTAACTCCATTAATTGAATGAATATCAGTGTTTAATCTGCTCATTAATCTTCACCCTCTGTTAACACATCGTCTGCTGTGATAATGGACGTCTTACAGCTAGTGTCAGGCCGGCGCTATCATTAGCTGCACCAACAATAGTATTATGACACATCTGTCAAAACATTGCATAAACACCAAAAGTCAGAAGATGTCACAGTCATCTTAAAAGGCGCATAATGAAGGGGAACAACCACTACAGCGTCCTCCAGTTGTACGGCGAGCCCACTTCCCACGTTCATTAGGTTCTTGACAGTCAAGACCCGATTAGTTGAGACCTGATTAGCCTCGAAGACTTTTGTCTGAGAACAACAACTCACTAAGAGGCCACCCTGATTGAATGTAATTAGATAGTCTCATTCCCATACATGTGTACTCATTTATAACTAGAGTCTATTGTCTTCTGTTAAAAACAAAAACAAACTAATGTGAAGCATAATCCTCTTATGTATCTTGACCTTTTTTTTAAGTATTTGTGGAGGTCTGTTATGAAGAGACCACCTCCTTGGGGATGATTAGTCAGTAAATAGAGGACATGACATTTTTAACAGCATTTTTTAATAACAAAAGTCTAATTGGTTATTGGTTTATTTTAGTGGTTATATTGGTTTGCTGTGATATTGACGACTAACAAATCGCCATTGACAGCTTGACATTTTCTGCCCAATCAATCAAATTCCCAGACAAAGTCATGTGAGTCGCGAGTCATAGTTGATGGTGATGGCATCCAATTGGGGGCAGCTGGGAAAATAGGGAACCTTTATCTTCTGATTTGAATAAGATGGCCTGGATCTGTCACAGTGTTTACCCCTCTGTATGGTCCGAGAGGGGCACACACACAAAACAAAACAACAACATGAACAAACTTGGCTGTGCGCACTACAACAGCCATTGTGTTGTTGTTCTTGTTTTTTTCTGCAGCTTATATATTGTGCTTTGTTTTCCAAATTTCCTTCATTAAACTCCCAGTGGAGCTAACGCTCATCGTTGCCATGTTCCCTAAACCGTCTCTTTCTCCTCTCCCCTCCCTCTATCAAACCATCCTCCCTACACCTGCTCAGATAACCACTCCTCCGTCTCTAGGCTCCGTCCTCCTCTCTGCCCTCTCCACCCCTCCATTACTCATCCCGGTCTTTATCTTTAGAATACTCATAGGCTCTCCAGCTCCCTCATGTAAACCCATTCAACTTCCTCTTCTTTCATCTTTTGCATAAAACCATAACTTAGTGAGGGGATAGGGCCTCATTTCAAGACAGACAAGCACACATTGTTCACGGCAACTGAAGCTGGCACATCACAATTAATTCTAACTTCCCCTTTTAAAGCAGGTGTAATTACAGTGAAATTCAAGAAGATTCGACTACAGCAACCCATTTTGAAGATAGCAAAGTAGAGTCACAATATGGTCAACCCTCAAGTTGTAAAGCATTGGACAGTATCAAAGTTTTCAAAGTAAATAAAATGCTGTTTGGACTCACCTTCACATCGGAGAAGAACATCTTGAGCATATTTGAGCTTGGGTAGCGGGTGTAGAAAAACATAAGTTTGGCCTTCTTCAGATGATTGGGAGAGAGACCCTCTTGGATCTGAAATTGTTGCTATTAAGGAGATTAACAACAGTCTGGAGTAAAAACCAATTTAAGCATGAGGCAAATGTTGCTGGTGATATTATTACAAATACAATACGTGCTCATTTATAACTGGGACTAAGTTTGGCAAGAAATTGTCCACTGGATGATAGGTAACCAAATTTTTATTTCAGGCATGAATGTAAGGTTGTTGGTGGAGGGGCGCTTGAAGATGGTGCACCAAAGCAAAACCATTTGCTTGCAATTAGCATCATGCATATCAGGTGTGAGAGAGTCACGGTAAATAAAACACTGGCCAGCACTACGGCCGATTCTTTTACATAAGGAGGCTCATTTCACAGTCAAAATAAGCAAACGCCTTTGCCTACACCCTGCACTAACCTCTACCCAAAAAAAGGAAGAAGAAAAAAGGAGACATTTGCATATCACAGACAAAGACAGCAGTTAACGCCAGTGACAGGCAAGAAGGCCTAATGGCTTGGCGGCAACACTTGCCAAGCCTGAATATGACAGTGTGATGTTGGCGTCTTATCAGTGATAAAACGAGATCTAGGAGACACACCGGCCTAAACGGCATAAAAAAACCCTCCTCGTACTCACATAGGCCACATTCAAATACATGTCAGAGGCCTTGTCTTCCTAATGGATCGCCTGGATAGAACAGCGGAGAGGATGGAGATGGGCTGTTGGGGGGCACCTTGAGGGATACTATGGTTCCAACCTTCAATTACATTCCCCTCCTCCTCCCTCTGCTCCACCCCCTCAGCCTCTCTGCCACTGCCAAAGCCTTGGAGAAGCAAAAGAAGAAGGAGGAGGAGAAGGAGAAGAGGGGCTCTGAGGCTTTGGACTCTGCCAGTGATTGGGGGGACTGAAACACATCTGCGCCACTGAACGGCCCAAGCCATTTCCATGGTGAATTAACAGCCGTATAATGCATCTGATAATATCAATCTGGAGGATAAGACATTGAAAAGGGAACAAGGGATGGGGGCAGGCTGAATGGTGAAACCTCAGGCTATTTTAACAAGGGTTGAAGCAAGACCGGCTTAGAATTAAACCGATGATACAGCCCAAAGTTGCCATGAAAATTATTTACACTTGGGTGGGCAAAACTACCTTGCTTGATATGATGTATGATCTACTGGGGTGAGTGTCAAGTGTCCAGATGTAGCTGTAACTATAGAGTGGGAAGAAGGCATCAGCTGCTAGATTGGATTGCCCTTGGCCTCAGGGTTACAAAGCAAAGCCAGCAAATGTTGAACCACGCTGGGCTGGCTCCTTAAAGACCCCGTCTACTTTGTCTGCTTCAGTGAGAGAGACGAAAAGAGAGAGAGTTGGTTGTATACGCAGTGAGGGTCTTGTGGGGGAAACCCTGGCAGACTGGTGTTACTCTGTCAGGCCTGGCCAAAAGAGCAGCACTTCACTCTCCACACCACACCATCTGCTCCAAGTGGAGGGGATACAATGGATCCTCAGACAGAGCGGGAGAGAGAGACAGAGAAAAGGGAGCTCTTTTTCAGTAGGGCAAGGTGGGATTTGTTTGCTATGAAAGCTGCGCGCTTACACTTAGATTAATTTGTTTTTGCTTTTTCAATTAGGATTAGCATTACTTTCCTCTTATCAATGAAATTAAAAATTATTTCAAACCGAGACATCAAGGTTTTAACTTTCCAGCCATAAGTGCAATATCGACTCTCTTCAGACAACAATTAAGAAGCTTCATATCTCCTGATGAGGCATTTTCATCTCCAGTTCACTCACAGCTTGCAAATGTAATTGTGATTGGACTTAGGGGTGACGTGTAAGGCTATTATTTTGTCATGATGGTGCACTCATACCAGCTGGCCCACTGTTCGCCTGCCACATCTGACAAGACATCATCATTCTCGCAACACTTCCCCAAAGCCCAAAGTCATGAGAGGAAATTGGCTACTCCACTTCCTAATTCCAGGTGTAAGGACAAGAAAATTTGGAGTCGGATTGGGAACAAATGGGGAAAATGATAGCAGCCATCTGCTCCACGATGCTGCTGAGAGCCAGTGAACTTGAACACACCTCGCAAAATATCTGACAAGCTGCGCCTGACTTCTCAAGCTCAGAAAAAATAAACAGCAAGAGAAATATCCAAAATTCTTCATCATTAGAACTACAAACACAAAGAGAGTAGTAGCGGACGAACTTGTGGAATATAAGATAAAAAAGCATGTGCTATCTACTCTATTCTTTCCATTTAGGAGAGTACATCTGTTAATGCCCTGAATGTATAAATGTTACAATGAAAGAAAGCCACAGCATCTGGCATATGTGGTTATTGTTTGATTGTTTTTTTTTTACTTTCTCTCAGTCTCTGTATGTCTCTCTCTCCCTTTTCTCTTTTCATCCCTCCATCGGGAACCAGTAGAAGCAAAGGATTATGGATCTCTGGAAAGCGTTCACCCTTGGGTCAGAAGACAAGACAAGGCGAGGTAATGAAAGATAAACAGCTCGCTGCAAACACCTGTTAACGTCCGCTTCAAAGAAAAGACAGGGAGGAGGGGGGTTTGCAGGGAGGGAAAACAAAAAAAGAAGTATTTGGCTGCCAAGCAACAGCCGAAGGGCCCCCCGGGCTGTTGACAGATCTTTATGAAATGAAAAAAAGAGAAAAGAAACGACAATGATTGTGGGCTTTTTACAACAGCGATGGATGATAAGAGGAACACAAGAGAAAACACAAGCAATCATAAATATACATCTTTGCTGAGTCCTCAGGCGAACCTTTTGTGACATGCACACACAAAAAAGACACACATGAAAAATCCAAGGCAGTCGGGTGCACTCAGTAATAAAACTACAGGAACCAAACTGTGAAATATACATTCTTACATTACATATTATAAATTTTACGTCTGAAATAATGGCCAGTCGCTTTAAGACAAGGCTTTGTAAGGACAGACAGTTTGACAAGAATCAAACTTTCATATGGGTTGCGCAGGAAATAGAGAAGACACTGACTGTATCTGTTTAAGCTATTAGTCCTGAGTCTCCTGGGGATTCAATTTGAGCCTCCCATAGGGGTTAGCCTCTTTATCCACAGGGCATGAGTGGGGCACACTGGGGTTAAATAAGGGAGGCTATACAACACCATTGTGAGCCAAGTTTCAGGATACTATCCGCGTCTTGTTTTTTCAGGACATTTTTTATAAAAGGAATTGGGGCAGTAAATGTTGTGGGGACCTAATCGTCCTAAGTAAGTGATATGTGACAAGAAAGCCTTTAAAGCACTTAGGACTCGAAGGTGGAAGAAAAGGCTTTACCGTGCTGTGAGAAGGAAGGGGTATGAGTATAAAAATAAATGCAACAATGGAGAAGAGAACAGCAGTGGGAGGAAAAGTGATTCATCAACAATTTCTCAGTTTCTTAGGCTAGATTCAAACAGGTTCAAAAAGATTTGATTTTTAACTGTTTGTGGTTGAGATTCAGATGTTCTACACCTGTCTCTACTGGGGATTACTACCTAAAATCCTACTTTTTTTTTACTTACACAGGCATGAATCGGTCTGAACTGAACAACCTAGGGTTACACATAAATTGGTTATAGCTTTTTAGCCTCCATAAAACACAAATAGCTCTGAGGTTTTCTTAAAGGATACATTGCTGCCTGAGTAGGGGGAGATGTCAGCCATGTCCTGGAGATCACTGCACTCAGACTTGATGAGCGACAGGGAGAGCCCCTCGGCTGTGCTGCCAGGATGGGCTGGTGAACAAGAACGATGGTGGTGCCCCAGGTGGTGACCTGATGCCATCTTGGTCCTCAGGCTGGTGGTTTCTCGGGACAGGTCCATGGAGTCGGGTGAGGAACGATCCTTGCCTGTGTAGGCACCTGTAGGTGCACCAAGAGGACTCTGGAAAGGGTAGCCCATGAGAGGCAAAGGAAATGGATGTCTAAAGGATGGGGGGCTGAAGCCCATAGTAGCAGAGAGTGAAGAGGGGTGGAGAGCAGGATGGTGGTGACCACCATGGGCACCAACCGCTGAGGACTGGTGGTGGTGCTCACCAGGTGTCTTCCTCACGACTAAAGGCAGCGCCTCGGTTTGGTCATTGGTGGCACCTGGCATCCCGGGCATGCTGGCAAAGGAATCTAGTGGATTGGGAATGATGACATCCCCAAAGCACTGCAGCCTCTGGTTGGCAGTGTGGAAGTTGGGGTTGTCTCCATTGACAGCAGTGGGAAATCTTTCAGGAGGTATGGAAAGTGGGGGGAAGGCCTGCTGGGGAGTAGGGCGTGGAGGCTTGGCAAACACCTTAACCACTGTGTCCACTACTTGTGTCATGGCTGAATTGAGTTCCTGCTTTAGTGTTTCTGCCAGCTGTTTGCCTTCAGCATGCATTGAGGAGGCTGGACCCCCTTGTCCTTTGCTGCGGCCAAGACCCTCTCTCCTTGGCTTGTCTCCGTCAGCCAGCAGGGCTTGCTCCTGAAGTAATGCCCGTGCCCTGTCCAGGAAATGTCCTGGGTCCAGGTCAGACATTTCATTGTCAGAACGCAATTCATCTCCACCCCGGTCATCAGCGCCAGCGTCAGACCTGACTGGGCTGTCCTCGGACATGTTTCCTATGTCGTTGTGAAGTTCATTGTGGAGGTCATTGTGTTCTGAGTCATCAGTGGAGTCGTAGATCTGAAAGAACTTCTCCTGCAGCTGGCGCAGCTGTTTCTGCATGTCCTCCAGCTGCAACTTCAGTTGCCGTCGCTCCTCTTGCTTTTGTTCCTTCCTCTGGCACACCAGCTGGGTGAAGCTCTGCTGTTGCTGCTGAGGCAGACGCTGCTTGCGCTTGTTCTCCCGGCTGTTGCTGCTACTGCTGCACACTTCACCGCCCCGTGGAGAGCTGGGGGCTTGCTGCTGAGCCTGAGGAGGTGGGCAGTCTAGCTCCATCTCTCGTTCTCCATCCATCTCATGGTCACGCTCGTGACGAGAAGCAGCAGGTACCACCACACTGGGTGAATGGCTCATGCCCCGTATAATGTTCTCTACACGGGCTCGCTTGGCACGCAGGTGTTCATCATTGAGACGTTCAATGTCAAAGGTGGCCAGGCCAGGTGGACGGCCAAATGGTGACAAGCATTCTTGAGGGGTGCTATCCTGGGAGGAGTTGCTGCAGGCATCTTCCTGGGGAGCATCTGAACTTGCATTGGAGAGCCCTGATCCAGGGAAGCCTGACTCTCCTCTCTCACTCCTGTCCCCTCTTTCTCCCCTCTCAGGTCCTCCTCCATTTTTTGCCATATTATTCTTGAGAAGCTGGGAGATAATAGTGGTGCCAGGAAAGGGCATCATGGCGTCCTCGTATGAGTTGGCCCTCTTCAGCAGCTTTCGGAGTACATTGGATTTGGACTCACTGTCGCTGGCTGATACAACGCCAGGCCCACCATGTGGCTGCACTACAGAGCACTCCATGGAGTCTGTGTCTGATCCGTGGTGAGAGTGAGAGCTCAGAGAGTTCATGGCACTGAAAATGGCTGCTTTGGCGCGGGCAATGTTGTCAGTGGTTGCTGTTGTGGCTGCTGCTGTGGAGGAGGCTGTGCTTCCCACTGTCCTCTTAACACCAATGTCCACACGTCTTCGTTTGGTCTGTCTGTTCAGGAGGGAGTCGCTGTCATGGTCCGGCATCACGGGCTGCTGCTATTGGGCCATATCCCACAAACCCAGTCCTCTAGGATGGAAGCCTACCTGTGGGCACAAATTAACATATAAAGCTCTTATCAAACCTAAAAAGTAAGAAATATTTACAGCATCCAATCCACTCAGCCAGTGTTTTCAGACATTTTAAAACTAAATCTACAATAAACAGAGAGGCTTGAAAATCTTTATACTGAAGAAATCAACCTCTAAAGAATTACTTTAGCTGACAGTATGGATGTAAACTTAATATAAAGTTTCATCCCAAGTGAGCTGGCAGTTCCTTCTAACATGTTTCTACAAGGACAGGGACACCCGTGATTACATTTAGGCAGTAAGGACAAATGACAGACGGGTAAAGGGAACAAGCATGATGGGGTCAGAATTAGGCCTTGGCTCAACATTCCAGGGCAAAGTCCTACATTTTATCCTGTCCCCAGATACACGGCGCACGACACTGAACCAGTTCCCACGGAACACAAAGCTGCATAAAATTATGATAATTACTTAAGTACTTGTCCCCATTTCCTTGTTTGTGTGCTTTGAGCCAACAGAGGAGCTATTAGCTCATAAAATAAAGAAATATAATAAGAAATAGTTTTGAGATAATCTTATTGATAAGCGTGTAATTGTGCACACTTCATAAAATTATATTGACTAAACAAACTATAGTTTCATCAGTACAACAAAATACTTAACACACTCACACACTGCATGATTTTAAAATGCAATTCTGGCGTTCGCATTAATCAATATGGCCATCATATCTTAAGTAATAGCAGGAGTGACACATAAAAGAAACACAAAATAGGCCTATTGATTTTGGTGCCAGCATGAGCTCACGTCTGTGTTTTTTGTTTGTCTTTTCATCTGGCAAGGGCAGTTAATTCTGCTCAAATGAATAGGTCACAAAGGTCAACTCTGGCAAGGAGCAACTTAAAGTGCTCTTACAAAGACCCTAATGCCCCTCTGAAAGCAAAACGTTTTGTCAGTACAGACCAGCATCAATAATGCTATGTAAGCAGCAGTAGCAGTGTCACAGTCAGAGTCATATCAGATGTATCCAATCTCAAGTGTAGCAACAATAACAGAAAGAAATGTATGTGAATGTTGTTCTTTAAAAATGTGATAATATTGAAGTTACTATATTTATGAACTTGGCAGTTTTTTACAGCGCAAAGTAATTGATAGCTTCCTTTTTGCGCCTTTGAGAAACACACCAGCCCTTGTTCACGCAGAGGTTCAGTGTAATATAAAATAAAACAAATACGACGTAACTTAAATGTTACATTAAATGTTTGCGAACAAACAAACGTTGCTTTGATCTATGCTGTCTTTTACACCGATCTGCAAAGTAGCTATACAATTTTTAATTTAAGTACAACGTTTGATTTAGATGTTGTATTTTAATACGCATGTCATAGACGTTTGTTAAAGTGTTCCATTTGAATGGCAGGGAAAATTTGAAGATTTCTGTCTTTAATTTCCCTTTAAATAAAATTAATTATATTATCTTGGCATTATCGCGGTAGTAGAAAAGGCATATTTCTTGTCACTAAGCCTAATAGGCACATTCACACCGAATACACACACACACACACACACACACACACAACTTTGCTGTTGGCTTTGTTCGAAACTGTGCAGTGTAAAGCACCACAAAAGCGACATTCACTGACACGTTTCCCACTCTGAAAAACACTTTGTAAATTCTCTGAAAAAACTCTGAAACTAATCATTTTTCTCGACGTACATGTTGGATTAAATGTTTCCCCCTTTAAACCACCAGTTTTCTGTATGAGCAGCCTTTGATGAATGGCTTTAGCTCAAGTCTTGGCAGCCATAGCCAACAGTTTAGTGAAGAGGTGATACAAGAAAACAAAACTGGACTTGATCGCCTCAGGATCTTAACAGTGAGCTTGAAATAGTCGCCAGCACCTGTCTTTTCCGACGGCGCACCTGTCTCTCATTGCCCATGCGCACTCTCTCTCTCTCTCTCTCTCTCTCTCTGTGGCTTTTGAAAAAACTCTCAACAATGCAACTATGAACTGGACAAATAAACACCGAGCTATAGGTCATGGGTCCCACGTATACACCTCATCACTTTGAACATCATCCTCACCAGAAAACACTTATTTTTGACCTTAAACCAAACGCGGTAACAATTTAGAGTCATAACAAACAAAGAGTTAAATATAAGGAGTGATGTTCGGATTTGAAACTCAGATCAGATGAATATAATATAGTCTTTCTAACTTTTACGAGTTTACAAGTCAAGCTACATTTGCTTTATTAGGTAGCAGCCTCCAGCCAGAAATGCCTGTTTCTTTGCACATCTGGTAACACTAAGCAATAAAAACATCAGACAAGTGACAGACAATTGCGTACACTTAAAACAATAAAGGCCGAACATACAGCCGTAACTGCCTAAACATTTTATACAAAGACACAAAAGGTGTTTTAAAATGAGATGTCACCCAAACAAAGAAGTAATAGCTCGTTCGCGTTTTTAAACACGCACGCGCGAGAAAGCCGAACATAAGTACGTAAATCAAAGTTCCTATATAAAATCAACTTGTATTAAATCACGTTTCAACACACTCCGTAAACTTACTTCGCAAAGTTGCAGATCAACTTGATCTCCGCTGTGATGAGGAAGGTTGGGCTACCGTTCGCAAACCATCCTCGCAAAAAATACGGGCTGCACACGCAACTCTTAGCACTTATCAAGATGAGGGGAACGAAACAGAGCAAATAATGTCGTATAGATATGATTAGCTGTTGATCACCGGAATAAATTTCCAGATAATTATGTTTGATTTGTTTATTTTTTCCGCCCACCGTGCGCAGGCGAGGCAGAACGAGAACAAGAGAGGGAGGTATCCGAGGACAAGGTTACTTACCCTTTAGATGAAGAGGGGGACAACCTGAACTCCTACGGCGAAAAACAAGAGAATAGACGCTCAGCACGACGGGTTGCTGGATGCTGGGATATAACAGTTTCTCAGAGCAGGAAGAGTTGGAATAAAGTCAGCGACGCGAGCGAAAGGAACAAAACGGGAAAAACATAGAAGATGAAAAGAGCTCTTGTGCGTCGGTCTCTCCCTCTATCCTCTGCTGCGACTACAAGAGTGAGAGACATAGAAAGAGTGTTAGAGAAAGAGAGAGAGAGAGAGACTGTGGGTGCGTGCGTCTCCGAGGCGCACTGGATGCAGAGGACTGGATGCTGGAGCGCTCCTCCGCCACTAAGATTCACTTTAAGACGCGGCTGAAGGAAACAGGAAGACGTGCGCGTCATGAGCGGCGTGATGTAACTGTCGCAACCTACCAATAAGAAGCGTCCGTCCGGTCCGGAGAACAACGAGCTGAACTTGACCAGAGAATGGGACTTGAGCTTGCAACTAAAGAGAGAGAGAGGAAAAAAGGAAATACCACTCTTACTAATCTCTTTCTTCTCAAAATCACCGACTGTGCGAGTAAGAGTCGTTATGCACTTTGACATTACACCTACTTAAGCCGCTATAAAACACATAGCCTTCATCTTAGTACGTACATAAAACTTTTAATAAACCGACGTTTTAGTCCATGATGTGTTAAACAAAGTACATTGATCAGGAAGTAATAATTTAACAATTCAAGGTTATCTATTCTAGGTAATCTACCCCTGTGGTAGATTTATTCAGTACACATGAGAAAAAATATGCAAAAGTGCATGATTTTAAGATGAAAGCAGTGTTAAATGAATTGTCAAGGCTGGCAGTTTTGTACCGTTTTAATGCAAATGTCTCCGCACACCTTCCACTTCCCAAGTGGCAGTGAAAATACAAATGAACTTGTTTAGGAAACAAGGTTTCGATGTTGTTGACGAGTTCATTAAAATGCGTTGGCATCATTTAATATCAGTTATTTTTAATCCATCATTACTAACTTTATCACATTTCACCCTTTGCCACTCGGAGCGTATTTGTATTTTGAACAGCATTGGCATTTTTTCCCAGATACATCTCCATATTTAGCCTGCACGGTCGCATAGAGAATGGCAGGAGAGGATCACTTGGGTATTGGAGGTTCAAAGTGGCATGTGGAGATAATTTACGTGCAGGGTTTTGTGACTGGTTGTAGTCTGATTTATGAACAAGCATAGACGCACAGAGGCTCTCGGATTTGCTTCGGAATTTAGATTATCCACAGACGCCAATAAGGGCTAAACGTCTCTTTGTGAAATGCTCCGTTAAGAGACGAATATCACCATGAATCGTTACTGTTTCTGCAGCCTGCTGCCACTGACACGTCCCCGTGCGTAAAGACTGTCGTGTCATTATTCAGTAAAACGCAAAGTAAAACAACCAAATTCAAGTTTGCAAAACGTGAGTTTTTTTTTTAATGACCAATTGGATTTTTCTCACTTTTGGAAACTTCCCCACCTGTAATACTGAACCGTGCGGACGCTGACATCTGATCCTTTCCACAGAAAACCCCGTTTGACGCTTCTGATTTATGAAATGATGACGGCTGCTCGAACTAATCCGCCTGACAAATTGGATACTTGATACAGCAATTTTTTGCGCTCTGCAAATGTTCCAGCCTTTACCTTTTTAAATCAGTTCAGTGATATTATTAGAAAACAATTGTTTTTGTGACATTGAAAATTTATATTTGCAGACCTTTTATGTGTGGCGGTCACTGAGTACAACCATATTTTTGTATAAAGGAGTTGACATCTATATTTTCCACCGTGAATTGCAGCAAACAATACGCCTATAATTAAACACACACAGGACGATTTAAATGTACTTTATAAAGAATATATACGCTATGTATTATTATTTTTATTATTGTTATTATTATTATGTGAGTTACGTGTCTTTGTATAAACTCATTTGTAAAACCTATTAACAGTAGATGCCCTTTTGCCCTAGTTTTTATCTTTGGATCCATTTGTTGCACGCAGAATAGTCTTTTATGCCCTGCGCAAACAGGATCCTAAAGTACTTAACGAGAAATCTTATTTTCCATATTCCCCTCTGTTAGGTGCCAGAAAGGAAAAGGCGCGTCTCTTTTCCATGTCGCAAGCAAGTGTTTTTAGGACGAACGAATTGCAACGAAGTCAGCAAAGTTTAGTGTCTGGAGTGTCTTTTCCAAAGCAGGTGTCCCGGTCCCCTGCTCCCCTCACTGGCCTGTGGCTGATTTGGCCTCGCCTCCCCTGGGTCTCGTCGGTGCGCACACAGGCTGGAAAACAGGCCGGGACATTAAAGAAACGCGTGTTTGGAAAAGGAAGACTCGGATGAGGTGTAGAGGAAACATGCTGGTTAACACTGGCTGCTCTTATCGCGGCCCATTCCAGGTGGATCAACGCGTGTATTTATTGCAAACTCACTTTGCCCCCCTAGTTGGGTCCAGTGCGACACACCTCGATGCCCAAGACTGATAATGCGCGCTGGCACCGCGCACTGATGGCCGAACTTATTGACATATTTATTAGAGTTGGGCCCGAACGCAGAAGAAGGCAGGCAGTGATAACAATATTTCTCCCAGAGGTGTTGTAAAGGTACGTTTTTATCACAGTCTGACCGCAATTAAGAGGTAATAAGTGTGCACACGTGGTGATATGTCGAAGTGGAGACATGACAGTGGCCTATTTTTTCTGTGTATTAATTTGGATTAACGACAGGTCAGCGGCGTTTCTATTATTATTATTATTAATATTATTATTATTATTATTATTACTTTTTGTGTCCGGCCTGAACGAGTCAAGCTTAATTTTTACGGAATTTAACTTCATTGAATTAACATCGAAAGAATTATTATTATTATTCGGGAGAAGACTCAATCTCTTGACCAATAGTGATTATAAAAATAGCCTTAATCAGATAATGACTTGATGAGCTCCTACAACAGCTCCATTTCTTTTCACAGACATAGTTTTTAAGAGAAATGAGAGAGGAGAGCTATTTGCGAAACCACAAGCAGAGAGAGGGAGATGGTAGCGCTAAAAGCTGTTTTGTTCCGGAGAGGTCTCCGGGTTCCCGAATAAAAAGGTTTAGGAGACAGGCTAGAAGAGAGGAGGATACAGGATTAGCCCGAGTGTAATAAGTGAGTAGGCGTCTCTTATAGCCTCTAAGTTCTTGCTGGGCCTCGTGTCCGGGACTTTTTCAGCTTCCACCATCCACAAGGGTGAGGATTCTGCAGGAAACGATGCATTATCGAAACGGGGAGTCTGTTTGACCCGAACATGATATAAGAAACATCTACAGTATTACAACAACACGTATTTACATAAATGTTATTATTAGTGATATTAGTTATTGGCTACCAGGGCTGCAATAGCTGGTATAGCGTGCCCCCCCATGACCCACATCCCTCTTTCTAGGCTACAAGTATGATGATTATGGAAGCGAGTGTATGTGCTTGAGAGAGAGAGAGAAAGCGAGAGAGAGAGAGAAGTTGGTCATCCACTGTGGCCTGCTTTATTAATGCCATTCAATGACACAGGAGCATACTATAAACACACACTCTCAATATTTGCATGAATGGATACTACCGAGGAAACAAATGTCCGACAAACATTCACAACATGCACAAACAACAGCCACAGCAGCCTGATGACAAGATAAACAGCCAGTAATACGGATGACACAGAAACGTCAAGAAACGCTCCCTTTCTGTAAGAATTTACACTTACGCACACTCCAACATTTTCCTCACACGAGTGTCCCCGACTTTCAGACACGGCGATAAAAGTACAGTTTTGGATCAGCTTTCGTGGTGTTTACAGACATTACAACATTTAGTTCTACGCGTGTGTTCCATAAGGGTCCTCCTCTGCTCTGCGTGGATGTAATAGGCAATTAAAAGAATGCTGCTTATTGAGGCTGATGGGAATATGGCTGCTGTCAGGCTCATTATAACCACATACACAACAGCGCTGTAAATGAAACAGTCCTATAAGTAAAATCCTCGAAATCAGCTGCGTATTGACGTTTGCTCTGCAGAAAACAGCGCAGCAGATCGCGCGTTAACTTGTCTCAACAACAACCTTGAAAATAAAAATCACTTCCTGCGACAGGAGTTTGGGCTAAGTCAACAGGAATGAAGGGCGCGCGCGCACAGGCATACGCGCACAGACAGAAGGGCAGACACACACACACACACACACACACACACACACACAGCGCCTTGGAGGTGCTTGGGCGGACATACACGCTGGGAAATCGCCTGGAACTGTATTAAGCCTGACGTCCTTAAAACAAACAATGGCACCATGAAATAAGGGCTTATGTGCTCAAAGTCAACGAGCCCCTTCAGCAACTCTCTGTGTTTATCTCTCCCTCTGTCTGACACGCACAGACACACACACACACACACACCATTTCTTGGGGGATACACACTCAAGCTCAGCGCTCCATCGGGAGGGGACCAACTTTGCTCCTATGAACTCTCACCTGTCAAAACGCAGCAGAGGACTTTACTTGGTAAACACGAAAGGACTTCAGCTGTTTACTTCTGGCGGTGACTTCGCGTGTTTACCGCGCTGCAAGGCCAACTTTCCATACACTTCAAGTCGAAGTTAACCCCTTAAAGCCCCTGAACGACGTTTAGACTGCGCGTTTCATAAACGCGCGTTGTCTTCTGAGCGTCCGTGCGCCACCGCCTGCCTACTTTGCGCATGCGTCCACGTTGCCTTGATTTCATTACATTACCTCGTGGATCAACTTTTTAAAAACGGATGCCGAAATAAAGAGTAGCATCTAACTAAAATTCAATTTTGTATACTTAAAACACAGAATTTGCACATTTTTGTGTAAAGTATCGCATAACCATATCTGCGCCTTTGTTTTTTGCACAGCTATTACTCCACTGCTGCAACTATTCTGCTACTGCAGAAAAAAAAGCACGGGGTTGTGGCAGATAAGCGGCGGTCTGTTTTCGCTCCTCTGATCAGCGGTAATTATATTTGTTGGCGTGGAGGTAAGTGGTCCTCCCCGGGGGGCGCATTGTACTCGACGCACTCCATGTCATAAAATAAAATTACAAGGAAAGGAGAAGATATCCTACAATAACAGAGGCGAGTCGTAAAATCAAAGAGTGGCTAAATTAAATCAGAAGGGAAAACCCTCACGGAAAATACATTAGAGTTATGATGGACGGGGCAGGGTGCTTCAAATAAAACGCAGGTTAATGAGTTTTTAATAGCTTCTACCACTATATGGCTGGTTAACAGACACACACACAGAGCTTTCTCTAGCTGACTGAGGCAATTAGTGACCAGTTACCTGTGCTGCAGCCTATATGTTATATAACTTTAACAGAGATGCAGTATATATAGAGGAGTGACATGTAGTCTACAAAGCCTAAGTAGCTTCAAAGTGTCCCTCTCAGCTCACATCTGTCTCCCGTTATATCTTGAGCTCTTTGCAGCAGACTGCTCTCCGACAGCAGCGGGCATTCACATGTCTTGTACCTGTTGGCACCCTCTTGTCTTTTTTCTCTATCTTTGTAACCTTTGACCCCCAGCCTGGATGCCTTGGCCCAGCGCCAGCAGCAGGCCCTCCTCACCAGACTGGCCTTTCGCTAGTGACCCCACCTGACCTCCTGCCGACCTTTCACACCAGAGGAGAGTCGGCTGCCCTGGGGGGAGGTCAGAGGGAGGCTAACACCGTTTTAATGGGCCTGTAAACACGCAGAGATGCAGACAAACACACATGGAATGAGACCAGTCATGTTTTTTGCTTATCTGATACCAGACAGCTCTAGTAGTTCTGTAGATGAGGTTTTACATGAATAAATCAATCATTCACTCGATAAATCTATTTATATTGTAGTTAAGTAAAGATTGTGAGTAGCCCATACTGTCCTCATCACTGTGTTAATTAAGCCTGTGTTTTGCCTATATGTGGCTTTACAGTGTAATGCATGAGTGTGGCTTGTAATTAATCAGCGTGTATCCTCTGTTGGGCCATGCATGAACATCCTTCAACCACAGGTTGAAACCGCAGCCTAGATGCACACATGCGAATACAACTGTCGCCCTGCATAGTCACATATATATCATGCATATTCTGCGTTTATGCCCCCCCCCACACACACACACATACTGTCAGTATTTTCAAAGACTTCCCCGTGGACAGAGGCGTCTGCCAGCGCTGCTATAAATCACGGTGAGGCTGGTGCTGAGGGCAAGGCGCACCTTGTCCACGTTGCTCCCACTCCTGGGCTGAATAAACCATAACATCCTGCCTCTCGTGCTGCCCGACGCCCTGCGAGCACGACCCTAGAGAAGACCCCCCCACACACCCACACACCTCCTTCCATATACTGTGCCCCCAACCCTCTCCACCCCCCTCCCTCTCCCTTTAGCTCATCTCTCCCTCCATCCCTGCCATTGTTCCTCCTCTAACTTTAGGAGTCGTAGCAGTTGCCGTACAGGTTGGGCAGGGCTCTACACATTTGGATCACCCCCCCCCCCCCACCCCTCCGGCCTTTTTTTTTTCATTTACTAATTTTTTTCCATTCCAATGACTTCCTGCTCGGAGAGTGGGATGAGAGAGAGAGAAAAGAGTAGACGAAGAAAAAGAGAAGAGCAAAACAGCAGGAAGCAAGCGTTTAACAGGAGGATGCCGACACCCTCATCCTGTCGTGTGCCGACTTGGTTCAGGTGCTCTGGGCCAATCGACTCCCTCCGCTCCATTTACCTCAGGGTGTGCTGGATTTGGCTGAGAAGGTGCACCTTTCCTCTATGACCCCCTCTGGAGGAAGTATAATGTTTCTGGAAAGAAAAGAAGATGATTTTACCGCCCGGTCAGAGGAGCCAAGTGTTCAGGCACATAATAGAGCATTAAACCCACCACCACCCAACAGAAACATAAAAGCAAACAAAGAATAAAGAATGCGTGAAGTGTTAGGTTATCTGCTGATTATTTCCTTTGATTTTTACAGCAGCTAAGGGAGAAGCAAAGCAAACAACGGCACAGCGGTTGGTTCTTGGCATTCTACTTGAAGGTCTTATTTTAGACACAACCAGATAAAACACACTTCGGAAAAAAACAACTCAGAAGAGTGTTGCTTGGCAGGCAACACAGGGGATTCCTTCCATCAGAATTCAATTTCTCAGTAAAAGGCTCAAAACGGCCAGAAAACTCACTAATATGGGTGTTTTAATTTGAAATGCCATTTCCTGTTGGCAGAAGAAGAAACAGGAAATTAATCAACAAATATACCGTAAGGAAAGAAAAGGTTAATAAGCACACACGCGAAGGTTTTTTGCTTGTGAGTGCTCAGAGGTAGCTCATTCACACAGAGTCCAAATCTTTCCCCTCCCCACTTTATGACAGGACACATCCACCACAACACCAGAGGAGCCTTGACAGGACAAGAATAGCGAGACATGTGCCTATTTGTGGCATCATTGTCATAAAAATAAAAGATCTGGCTGTTGCGCTCTCTCTCTCTCACACATACGCAGTTAGCAGCTTCTTTCTGTCACCTGCAGGCAGCGTGAGTGTGAGTCTGTGTGTAACTGCCACACCACAGTTTCATGCCCCAACCATGGACTAACCTGACTATAAATGAGCCACAGTGGCACCTGTGTCTGAACAGATCAAGAGTAAGGACAGAGGGAGAGTCTCATTATAGGACTGTGTGTCTGTTGTTCCATTTGTATGAATAACTGTTCTAAGAATAATGTCCCCGCCTCGGTTCCGTAGAGTCCGTCTGTCGATGTGCAGTAAATCTAAGGTTCAGGTTTGTTGCGTTAGGCTGGGATTGTGGAAGAGACGACGGTTGTTCTGTTTCTGTCGCTGCTTGTAGCTATTACTTTTTCACACAGCCATGTCTCTGAGCATGTGACCTTACAGTTGTGTGTAAATCATTTGAACTGTTTGAAACCTGAGATTTGGTTTGTTTTATTTTAGACACATGCTCATTTAGAGGGAAATCTAGATTTGGTTGGTTTCGTCTTGTCAGCAGAGTTGACATGGTCAAGTTTGTTTAAAGCAAATATTTACATTAGATCAACTGTTTGCTGTCACCTGATGAGATTCAGTCGAGTCAGTTTTTTTGGCGAGATGAAGTCAGTTGAGGTCTAGGTTTCATTTTGTAAGTTGTGGTGTGATGTCCTGATGAGGAGCCACTGACATGACTGCAGGCTCCGCAGTAGAGCACTGGTGCTTTATCATTCTGATAACATCACATAGTCATCGGTTGATTCTGAGCCCGACTTCCCTCCTGCATATGTGCACAGTCATCCACATTAGAGCACACCCTGCTGTTTTCACTTGTCTTTAGTTAAGCCAGAAGACAAGCGATGCCCAGGGCTGTTCCTGATCCTCTTGGCCTTTTCCTTGCAGGAATCTCCCCTTCCTGTACGGAAGTTTATCCTGGTCAGCCTGCCTGTCACCGCCGCCTCCCAAAGGAAAGTGACAGCGGCTTTATTCACCCGCTGACCCGTAAAAAGGACAGAGGAAGAAAAAAAACAGACAAATATATATGTGTGTAACCTGACTAAGGGCTTCTTTTCTCTCCAGTAAAGAGACTCAGTGAATCTTGTGCGTTCAGCACAATCTCTGCATATGTGCCTGTGCCATGAGTATATGCATCCTGTGACACGTCCTTTGGCCAATCCTGCCCACATAAATGCACCTTTCCTCCCCCTTTAATGTATCTTTTGTGTGTCCAGATTGTAAAAACACACAAATCCCATTATCCACCATCCATTTGTCTGAGCTCTAACAGATTGTTCTTTTTTTCTTCAACCTTGGGAGAGAGAAAAGCAGATAGAGTGAAAGACTAAAGGATGATGATGTCCATCTGCTCTGGTGATCTGTCTCCAACTTTGCCTGGCATCCGCCTTTTCTCCAACTCATTCTGGTCCCATCACACCCAGAGGACCCAGGCACTGGCCTTGTCTTGACCCAGTTTAGAGCTTCCATTCTGGGCTTTCTGATCCATCTGTGTGAGGGTTCAACTGAGAATCCTGAGATTACTGGATGGTCACTTAAGAGGAACAAGAGTGAGCGAGTGCTGTCCACTTAGCCAAAGATTATCCTTTAAAAGGAAGGGGTTGGCAGTGGAGATAGAGGAGAGAAGGAAAAAAAGATGTGCTTAAGAGATGGATAGAGGGGGCGGATGGAGGGAGAGACTGTGAGGACAGAGATGGAGAGAGGGCAAATGAATCATATGGAGATAAAGTGTGTGTGGGAGCGGGTTAACAAAAAAGTGAGGAGGAGGAGGAAATGCAGGGAAATGAAAAGCTGAGATGAAGGTGAGGTGACAGAGCGACGGAGCGGAGGAAGGCTGGTGGAGATGGAGAGATAACGAGAGAGCGGAGCAGGAAGGATGAGAGCAAGATCCGGATTAAGCAGTAAAAACTGTGGAGCATCCACTTTCCAAACTGAAGATTTGTTTTCTAGGGCTTTTTGGTGTGACGGTGCACATTTATACTAACTTGATGAAACATTGTCAGTGAAAAACAAATCTGATTTATTGCCTAAGAACCTGTAGGAATTTGTTGATAAAGGCTTATTGTACGTTTGCTGAGGGCTACTCCTTTTTCTTGTGAGCAAAGAAGTAGAGAAAACTTTTGCTTGCAGTAGGTGCTTCATAGAGAGGTACGTAGAGGTATGTATCATAGATGTATCTACTGCATGTGCTCCACTCATTCATGAATGTATGTGACTGAATAAAGTGGGATTGTCTGGTTTTGGGAAGGATGATTGAGTGATAGAGAGAAAAGGAGAGATAGCTTCCTATTATATGATTGGATCAGTGATCTTTCCAGTGTCCAATTAATGTATTCCCATGGTAGACACCCCCCCCCCCCCCCCCCCACACACACACACTCACACTGTGTAAATACAGAATTAGGGAGGGCTTAAAGCTCTGCCATCTTCTATTTCTGCTGTGAGCCCTCTCTGTATCTCTCTACCTAAGCAGGATGGGAAAGAGGACAGTCTCAGTGGAGGAAGTCATAGGGGTTCAAGGATGAGAAGGAGAGAGAGACAGAGAGAGAGGTAGACAGGGGGAGGAGGGTTCCCCCACCACTCATGTTAATCTCCTCATTTTCATTTCTCTTACCATCTGGGATTAGAATGATTTTATTTAAAGTGTCAGCTTGAGCCACCGGATTGAGAAATCTGGATTTCATAGGGATTATTATTACAGAGAAAATGTGCGCGCGCACTTGGTGCGCATAGATTTTTTTCTTCTCTATCGCTCACTAATGACCTGCTTGACCAACAAATGGTGTTTATCCTCATTTTCAGTGCCCGGATAGATGTACACACACTGTGATACACCTGTGTGTTTCATATACACTTAGAAACAGAGTCACTACACAATAGATGACAGCCTGTGCAGGAATCAGAGGAATAAGTCCTTACGGTGAAAGTGACATAGCGCAGACATGATCTTTTCTTTTTCTTTTCATCTTCATCAGGACATCATTCAATTTCCTGTTACCTTCAACAAGGCCAAGTGAAATGAGGTGAACACACTCTAACCGCAGCGTCACCCTTCAGTGTGTCAGATTTAACATCTCATCTACATTAGGATAAGGCTTTCACCACTCAAGAGTAAAAAAACACCATCACCTTTTCATCCTAGGGCCAAGCCTTTCATTCTGCCTCTTCTCATTACATTAAAGGATGACGGAGGCTGTACGGTGGCTGAGCGGTATTTAAAGACACCATCCTGTTCATCTGTTTAATTTCTCTTTATTTATGAGACTCCCTCCTCCCTTTGCTGCTTCCTCCCTCTACTTAAAAAACAACAACACAATTATGTCACACACACTCTACACTGTGGTGTGTGAAACCTGGAAAAAAAAACTTTTACTTAACTTAAATCTCCCTGATTAGTCGTTACTGGCTTCAGGCCTTAGATGATGCAAAGGCATATGCATCCTCACAAACAATGTTGGAATTAACTCTGAATAAACACATGTGAACATGCAAACATACACACACCCATTTTGAGAGCAAGGTCTTGGGAAGTGGGTTAAGCAGGACGGGATCACCTCTCGCTGTCCTGTCCCAGCTTAGGAACATTGAGAATGTTGGGTGGGAGGGATGGCGGATGAAGGTGGAGGTGGTGGATGGGGGGACGGAGATGGAGAAATCTTGCAGAGGACATCTGTCACACTGAGCAACTTATGAGCTGCTTTTTTCCAGCCTGCTGTGTGACCCATGGATTCTCTTGCATGATTGATCAAGAACTATGAGCGTAGCAGAGTAGGCCTTAGCCCTTGCACATGGCCTGGGAAACCCCATGCATGGATCTGTTCAGTACAATCCTACTGAGCATTCATTTAAGATGTAATTGCAGGGATAGTTAAGATACAAGAAAATTATTTCTCAGTCTTAGCTTGGTCTGGACATAAGTAATTTTAATAAAACACCATATAACATTTCTGTTGCCGTTTTGTCACCTTGTGTCCACATCTGACGATGCAGCCGGCGATGAATCGAGAGCTGCAAAAGTGCACAGATGAGAAAATGTGTCTCCCTCCCGCAGGTGTTTAAACTATACAGTAAACAATAACGCTTCTCACACACACACGCACACACACACAACTGCTCGTGTACACACAAACACAAAAGGCTCATTGTGTTTTGCTGTGTCTGCTAACCCATTCTTTTTAATCTGGGATTATGGTATTCCCATCACGATGGAGACAGAGGAAACAATGCTTTATTTCATGGGAGGAAATGTGCAATAGTGATGTTAACACCTCAGTCTGCCATATTTAACCATTACACACACACACACACACACACACACACACACACACACACACACACACACACACACACACACACACACACACACACACACACACACACATATGCAGTCACCTGGCTGTAGTATTTGACCCTTTCTGCTGAGCAAACACATCTAAATCTCTTTAGAATTTAAATCCAACCCAATCTTTATACATTGTATTCCAGTTGTTTTAGCTTGTGTGATGTGAGTAGAGAGTAGTACCTTTGAGCCTTGCTGTGAGGACTGGCGGTACAGTGTAGCTGCTCCCAAGGGGTGTAAACTGACACTGAAATTGTCCATTAACACACTACCAAGTCTATTCTTCTCTATTGTGTCTCACTTCCACGAGCCATTTGTGGCTTTAGTGCTTTGTCTGTCCGGCCTCTTTAATGTAGTTCACAGCGTGCGGTAATAGGATGCCACCCTACAGCCAAAACACGGGCTTTGGTAAGAATATTAGTCATTATACAACAATAGATTATGTTTCAACCAGAAGTGAAATTTGAAGCTGCTCTTTTATTATAAGAAAGCAGAATTCTGAATTTGGAGATTGCCTCGTGTGCTCCGGTGGTTGAGATGTAACGGTGTGCTGGTCTGTGAATAAGACCTCTGGTGATGGCTGTATTTTTATTGTGAGGACCCAGGTGTTACCAGCGTCACACATGGACACTCATGGTACCGGTGTCCTGGCACACGGTGGCCAACAGGAGAGGAGGCCAAGATGTGTGTGTGTGTAGATGGATACTGTGCGTGCAGGAATATGGCTAAAACACTCCTGCTGGTGTGAGTCAACCTGAGAGACAGCCAGTGTTACTATACTGAGAAGTATAATCATACTAATGCTTATCCATCTATTGATGTATATCAAATATTTGTTGCTTTTTGAAGCCTTTTCCTGTATTCAGGATGTACTTAGATCGAAAATGATCTAATTAATATTTATTAAAATAAAGACTGTTTTACCAGCATTGTGTTGCAAAGAATCCGGAGGCGTTTGAGCTTTTTAAAGCTTCGCTCAGTGTTTGTTTTTGACCACATACATTAAGGTGTTTCCCTTTCAGGAGCATTTAATTACAATAATAGCGATGTCATAAATGCGTGTGCTTGTCTGTATGTGTTTGTTTACACATACGTATGCATGCAGGCATGTGTTTGTGTGTGTGTGTGTGTGTGCACCAGCTGTCTGATCAGTAATCAGTTAGCAGTGGGCTAATGCAGCCTCCTTAACCCAGGGGCCTCATAAGACTGCCTCTAGCCCAGCCCCTCTCTTTGCCAGGGACAAATCCATTACCCAAAACAAGGACATCAAATGTCAACACACACACACATACACACACACACACAGATTGCACACGCTCCAATGTGTATTTGATTTGTGTTAGGAAAGGAGTGTGTCTCCATGAAATGGGAAAGAAACATAGTGCTAATAATTATTGATGCTACCTTTTGGTATCGTGTAGATGATTGACTGTTACAGATGTTTTCATTGCTGCCACAATTACACTGCTAAAAAAATAATTTGCGTCTAATTCAAACTTTTTAGGAATAAAAAAATGGGAGTGAATTGAAAGAAACATTTTCTAAGTGGCATTTCCAAGAAGGGAAGCTTTAAACGAAAAGAAAACCTCTCCAAAGGGATCCTGGGCATCTTGTCAAGGGCTCTGTGACCAAACTGCCGTTCTACAAAGGCGAACATAAATAGCAAATAAACTACACTGAACACAGACCCTCAGAAGTGGCACAAAGACTGCGGCAGCTCCCCAGGGGCCTGGTAGTAAGCAGCAGCGTTTACATATCAGCGGCCCTTGCAGCATGTACAGTGATCTGGCAGGTTGGGGAGCTTTGATGCTCCGTCACCCAGCAGGTCGGGCGTATCGATCCCCAGGGCGGTGATGCTTTCTGGGCTGGCCTGCCTGGGTGACAGGACCCCCTCTTGGAAACCTCCCCAGTGCCCGTACCCAGCAGATGGCCTCAAAGAGGGACCAGAGACACAGGGCCAACATCCAGCTCTCAAACAGAGGAGCAGAGGAGCAAATGGCCTGTTAATATTTCATACAAACACTCTCACTCATCTCTGAGCTAGGAATCGGACAGTATTGTGAACGCAGCATGAGTGAGTGTTTGAAGGGGCAAGTGTGTGTGTCTGGGGGAAATCAAAGACATTTTGATGAAATATGAATAGTTTTTCCACAGCTTCACAGACTCCTTGTGCATAGCAATTAGTAATCACACAGTTATTAGTCAAAGGTGAGAACAGAACAGGAAGAAATGCAAAAAAAGATGGACACGCTGACTAAAACTTGCATTTCAGTAAGAATAATAAACCCGCTGCCTTCTCACAAATACACAGACACACACTCACCTCCCCAATTACTCTCAGCACCAGATCCTTCTCTAAGCCTCTGCTGTGTCTTGTGAGCATAACCTGTGCGCTAATAGCCCATAACCTCTGTACAGATCAGTGGAGGTTATGCTATTTGCTGCTTGGTAATTGCCCTCTTCATCAGTACTCTGTGTGCGCAAGCAGCAACGCAGCCAGCCCCGGGGTCCTCCTGATGTCATTAATGTGTGATTAGGGCCGGTGGGGAGCAGCAGTTAGGAGGTTAAAAAGCCCCTGACAGCCCTCATCATCGACGAGGAAACCCTGAGACTGATGCAGGGGCCACGCAGATGGGCGAGAGCGAGCGGCTGCCAAAGCCCTAACTTGTTATTCCTCCTCACCTCCAAAAATCAAGGCATGCTAATAAATGGTACTGACACGGGCAATGCATGTGTACAGCTGCACATACACCGAGAAACATAGGCTGCACACACCATGAAGACGCCTTTAGGTCGTGGAAGAAATCATGACTGGATGAAAACGATCATGAGAAAGTCTGGGGACAGCAGCCAAACTGTTCATTAGAGCTCGTGTAGAGAAAGTTTTGCCATTCTTTCAAACAGGACACTGACTGAACTTGAAGTGATGAGGTGGCCGTGGGAATAGAGAGCTGACAAGTTATACTTGAGCAATCTAAACTCTAACTGAAAGTGTCTGACTAAGTGCTCAATCATGTCAGGGCTGTAGGATTCCTTTAAGTTGTCATCTTTAATACATGAGACGATTTCCAGCCCCGGCTGCGCAACAAAGTCATTAGACTGGGAGGAAAGATGAAATATAAATCAAGCATCCCTCTCTGCCCCCTCCCCAGTGAACAGGTGGCTCAGTTGAATGAGAGGGTGCGCTAACTTGGCTGTCACCGTGTTTTCCAACAGAACCGCTGCCTTCTAAAGCCAAACCTCAGTGAATTATACATCTATGGCAGTAATTCTCTCAGAGGAGAGGCAGAAAGAGAAAGTGAGAAAGGGGGGGCTAAGAGAGTTAGAGAGATTAATGGCTGAAACGGTTGTTTTTGACGCAGCGATCCTTGGCTCCGCTTCCCGCCCGCCGCTTATTGGCTTTTCAGAGCACATTTATTTATTTCGTTAACAAGAGAGAGCGGCCACGTTGCTGTCACTTTTTTGGCTCGCTCACCGCCACAGCAGACTTGTCATCTCCTGCACCGTGGCGTGCGCCTTTGAACCCTGCCACAGACTACAGAGTGAGAATATTAATAGTGCAACAAACAAGACTTTAAAAATAGCAGGGTTCTGTCAGAGGCCGAGTGTCGCTGACACTCTTTGTCTAGTGAAATTACCTGTAGGAAAAAAAAAATGCGTTGAGGGAAAAACATGCCGTCATGCTTTGTGACAGGTTTTCAAGGACTTCAGAAGTTGGACATCAAAAGCCATTATCTCATAAACATCTAAACAAACCATTTATTAGCAAAGTTTAAAACAGTTCTGATCCAACTTCAAAAAGACAGTTTTGATTAGGTTTCCCAGATCATCAGGAGTCCCACTTTAAAAAAAACACAAAGATCTGACAGATAAATGTGATGTTTCCTCCACATAAGGCAAAGTCAAGTTTGAAATGTATAATCAATCCTGCACTAATCTATATTCGGCCTCTCAGAGGAGTCCACACAAAGCGCCGTCACCTGCGTTGCCAATAAACCCATTCAAGTCCATTTCAACACAGTGTGGCATGTTCCAACATAATCTGTCCAGGAGGTCGTGACCTCCACATCCCCTGCTGTGGAATAAAGAGGACCTCAGGTCGGGATGACAGGAGAAGTCTTCCAAGGAGTTCATGTTACCGCATGTCATAATAACAAGAAGCTACTGTTCCCCCGCCAGGCTCCTTCCCCCTTTGTCTTGGAGGGGCTCTGGACGGGGGCAGACAGGACGCGCTGGCAGAGCTGAAACTGAATATTATCATTGGGGGGAATCTTGTTTCATGTTACTAAGCGGCTAGGCCAGCTAGCTGGGAGCACTGTCACTTCACCGGATGGGAACATTTCGCCTTCAGTCGCACTCCCAAACGCGTTCTTAAGCACCTGTTAAAATACATCTACACGTTCCCGTTTCCTCGTTTTGATCCGTCTTATTCATAGGCTCTACACACAGACAGATGCTGTACACTGACACACACGCGCGCACACGCACACACACTCACCTTCCGTGGCGATTGAGAGGTCAATATCTCATTTTACCGCCAGCTACACTTTCCTCTGTCACTCACAGCTCCCACTCCATTCAAACGGCAGGTTAGCCCAACAAAGGAGACCGCAGGGGAGCTGCCCAAGTCTTTCGCTTACACACACACGCACAAACACACACATAACGCGGACAGTGAGAGCTGCTGCGGTGCTCGGAGCTTGATGGGTTCTTTGTGCTCATCCGTCAGCCAGCCCCTGGGTCCTGAAGATACCTTCAGTCAGCGAGACTGCCTCCCTGAAAGGAGGGATTCACACAGCTGAAATATTGATGCCAGGAGGGCACCTGCAGTACGACGACCTTTTGACCTCTCCTTTACCTTCTTCGAGGAGGAGAGGCGGTAAAGAGAAATAGGAAGTGTACGGATACGCTCATTTGTTTCAATGCAGATGTGAGAGACTGTGCAGTAATTCAGTCTGGTGGAAAGTTTGCACAATTTTTCTAATGAATACTTTCAATTAAGAAAAAAATCTAACAAACACTCAGTAGAGGACAGATAGCACAGTTAGCCTTTGACTCAGAAAGGGAGCGATGAGAGGGAAAGATGGCGAGGGAGGGAGCGGGGAACGGGTCGGAAGTTTGACATTCCTGTGGGCGATGTGTGTCTCGTCAGTGAACGCGTTTGGATTCTTTTAACGGGAGTCGATACCCCCTTCCGCTTCCCAAGCACTCACTGTGAGCTGAGCCGGGGTAATGCCATTGAACAGGGACAATGGGGCCTCTTAAAAGGCAGCTTTTAACTGGGCGTGTGCACGTGGATATCAATACAGCCGATAGTTTTCCATGTAAGAAGATCAAACGCAGAGGCACTGGGCGAATTCTGAGTGAAGAAGCATACAGACAAATGAATGGAATGACTGGAGGGAGTTTAGGGGGAAAAGTGTTTCTGTTTTGCTGTTGTACAACATACAGGCGTTCTCTCTCTGTCCCCCACACACCCACCTTTTCCCCCCATTTTTCTCTCTGTCCCTCTTTTTCATTTCGCTCCGACGCACATGCTCTAACGTAAGCTCTTCAAGTTTAAAGCGTCCGTTTTCAAAGGCGCTTGGGTGCCTGTATCACCGCCTTAGACAAAAGGGCCAGCTCTTAGGAGATAGAGGGAACATCTGAGGCGGAGAGCGAGGGGGAGACAGGAGCAGGGAGAATGAAAGCGAAAGGACGAGAAGGGAGAGCAGGGTTAGAGAGACAGAGTGTGAGCGGGGGAGACAGAGAAGGAGAGAGTGAGGGAGACAAGGGAAGAAGAGAAGGAGGGGGCACGATTGTGCGCTTTCAACTGCCTTTTGTGGGGCTCTCTGCAGATGTCACCAGCTGTTCCCCTGCACGGAGGGTTCCAGAGCGTGGAACATCGCCTCCGGCCCCGTCCTCGGCCACCTTTCAAGTGTCAATCAGACAGAATGGGTTGGGGGGTTGGTGACTGTGGGGTGGAGGACCGGTTGAGGGAGGCAGGAGAAAAGGGGGACTTCTGTGGAACGAAGGCAAAGGAGGCCAACAGGCTGGGCTTCGGTCACTGTCCTGAGAACAGTGCCAGCGATTCGCCATTGATTTACAACTCCCCACCCACCCCCCCAGCTCCCCTCCCATCCCCAACCCGCTCAATAACAGAGAGAGGATGGAGCCAGCCGTGTGCGGCGTGCAGACAAAAGAGGCCCGTGGGCAAGGTTAGGTGGAGATCACACGGCTGCTAGGCTACTGCTTCCACAGCTCTACCGTTAGCCATGGCGTTAGTGATTAGCAATAGCTGATGCCCTCAACGCAACCCCTCCTCCCTACCGACGTTCCTTGGTGCAACACACGCGGAACCGTGAGGGTGACCTACGATTAGACGGGGGGAGGACGGGGCACAGTGGCGGGAGCGAGAAAAGTTGTCATTGCGAGTGAACAGGCAAACATAAAAGAGGCTGACATATGGCGTGATTGACACGGAGACAAACAGCGTCTAACGAGGAGGAGAAGGTGTGCTTAACACCGCTTAACCTTGGAGCGTCTGGGCCGCTGACATAACTCCGAGACACTTTTATTGACGACATCAATATCTACTGTACGGGCGTGTGTTTGAGTAACCTTCTGATCCATCCGGGGATGATGGCGCTTAAGCCTGCAGCACAGAAGCGTTTAATCACTGAGACAGGGTCGGCCGTAGAACCCACAGACAGGAACCCAAACAACTCCATCAGCGTTCGCGTTGGCCCCGTCGGAAAATGTCGCTTGTGTCACACTGATGTGAAACAATTCAAAGGCTTTAGAAAAACAGTCATTCTCTCATTTTATTGACAGCCTGAAGTGAGAGTTGCGGACTCGCAATGCATCTTATCAGTCGCTGTAAGTAGCTCTATTATACACTCTATTGCCACTGCCCTGCTGATAACCTCTGTGCCGAGGCTGTAAAACAAAGGCCTTTGAAGAAGAGGGCGACCGGTGGATTTCATGTGATTTATGTCTTCTAAAAACAAGATGGCTGAGCAGAATCCAGACTGTGGTTGACCTCAGCGCTTCCTGTCACCTCTTCTTGTACAACAGTGTGTTTCTCTGCTCAGATGTGTTGAACATGACAAGTTCGACATCACTAACGTCTGTAGGAGTAAATCACACGGTTATCACACAAGACATGCAGTGATCTGTGGCATTGTTTGTATTTACAGACTCCAGACTGACTGTCTCACTCAGAAAGCAGTGGTGTGAATGAACATGTGGGGAAGTGTTTTTTTATCCAAAACAATAGGTTTAGCTCTGTAGTGTTCATGTCATAAAGTCTGAATAAATGTTTAGACATGAAGCGATTTTGTATGTTTTTATGGCCGATCTCACCCAAATCCACTGATGAGTGACTTGACTCATTAAAAAGTGATCCAAAAGATGTTTCCTGACTCTGGCACAAGAGATGACCCCTCTTCACATTTTCATCACAAAACAAAAGGAGGCCAAATCGCTCCTGCCTGTCAGACACGTAGCAAAACACCACTTCAGTCAAAGGGGGCAACGCTGTTTTTCCGTGGGGTAATATCCTTGGGCATTAATCACCCCAGTCATAAATCAAAAGACTGTGACCACCCCTCCACTTCACTGCCCCGCTGCATGCCTCCTTTACTTCCCAGCTCCCCCGCCGTGCATATCCTCTGCCATCGACACAGTTAGAAAAAGTTGAAAAATCATAAATCAAAAGATGACCTCAGCTATCCGGCCACACGCCATCGCCCGTCCCCCGCTTCTCCCCGTCCCCCCTCCTGCCACACCATCACCCTCTCATCCTCCTCGACCTTCTATCCATCAGAGTTCATCAAACGCGTCAGAAATCAAGAGTGGCTTCCTCAATATTTCCTCATCATCCGCCCCCCCATCTGCCCGCTTTGTAATCACCACTGACCGAATCCTACACCCACCTCCAGCCAGAGGTCAGGGGGTCACTGTGAGGTCCTATGGCTGACTGGCTGAATGTGTCTTTGTCTCACCCGGTACGAAGCTCTGCTAACTTTGGGAGCCTGCTTGCAGAGGTGGCCCTGTGGTCACTGAATCCCGTGTTTTTCTGATCCCCCTCCTGCAGAAGTGAAAAATAGCAGGAAACGTATATCTGTCATTGTCCATTCAGGAGATCACCTGTAAGGAAACGAAGCGGCCCGCAAGTGCTGACACAATCATCCCTGCCCCTAGCAACACATCCTGGTTCCGGCCCAGACGCGAGGGACTGTACAGTACGTCTGAGCTGCTCCACTTCCTGCCCCACAAGGCAAAGGGGGGTGGGGTGGACAGCAGGTTATCACAGGCTGAAGGGGGAATTCTGGGAACAAAAATAAAGACTTTTGTGCTCGGGGCTTAGATGAAGGATTTAAAAAAATGAAATGCAAGGAAGCAGATGATAAACAAACAGTCAAGACATGCTGTAAAATCAGATCAAACCCTTTGCACGGCAGACGTAAAAGTGTAATTACAAAATGTCACGTAGACACGACGGGGACTTGATCCTTAGAAGATGCTTTTGTCATTTCTCATTAATTGACAGCTCAGGAACTCCAGCAAACAGCGCAGTTGATTTACCTCAAGCAGTCACGCATGTTTTTGAATCGACTGCCTTTTCTTAACCCTGACTCAGCGAACGACCGCTGTTTGATCTTCTCTGCTGTTGTGATGTCGTGTTCCTCCCATTACAAAGAGTACCAGGAAACGGTTTCCCCTGGAGAGCTGAGAAAGAGACCCTGTTTATCCTGAGCAGACCCCGTTCACGTGATCACGACCCAGCCCTGCACCTGGCCCCAGTGACAGGCCAAGTGCACACACACACACACACACACACACACACACACAGTAATGATATAACAGTTGTATGCACATTATTTCTTTTACATAAATAAATGCAGGTTTAGGTATTAAACAAATCAGACTGCGCCACATCTGGACATGTCCAGCAGCTCACAGTGTAAACTAAAGCAAAGTTGATTTAATCAGGTCCTAATAATGGTAATAAATGAACATTACAACATGTTGAAATGCTTACCAGCCCACATGGGAATTAAAATGTCTGTCTCACACACACCAGAGCATGCTTTCTAAGAATTTGGATGGCAGAGTTAGTATTCCTGTGTCTTGCCAGAGATTAACCTTATTCCAAAACCGGCCTCAGGCCCAAGGGATGTTTTATTTTGTGTATCCTCTCACCCAGGAAACATTACACTCTTACTATAAATACTCTGCCAGAAACCACCAAACATGTTGAATCAGGGCCACAAAATCTAATTTGGCAGCAGGGGTTTGCATTGTGTGGCCGGCGCAGAAGACAGAAGTGCTCTGACATCTCGTCTTTGTGCTCGTGAGGAGTCACATTGCAAAGCGGTGGAATCAAAGACTCGTTGAAAACTTTGAACAGTCTTTCTAGTCGTCTTTTGTGCAGAGAGCACTTTGAGACGAGAGCTTTGGGTGTAGCTCCACATCTTTTCTGCTCTTTTCTTATTTACCTTTCCTTTTCTCTGTGGCATTGAAGTTCAATTACTTCATCTACTAGTTCGGTTACTACAGTATCTCAGACGCTTTTCTAGCTTTTTTCAAACCACTTAATTGCACCTTTGAGTTTAGGCAAACCTTGGGAGGCAGAATAGATTTGAAAAGTTTCTTTTTTCCACTCTCTCTCATGCACACAGTTACAAATGCCTCTTTTCTGTCCCATTCTTTCTAGTTTTCTGGCTGCCAACTCTGGAGAAGCTCTATTGTCTGGAGGACCAGCACCTGTCACCACAGTGTTAAAACGCAGGGGAGAGGGGCTGTATGGAGTAGCACGCCCTCAACAGGCCAGTGGACATGTGTGGAAACACTTCAGTGTGTGTGTGTGTGTGTGTGTGTGTGTGTTTGTGTGATTAATCCACTGAGCAAAGACAGTTTGAGCTGTTAAACAGCTGAGTGTCAAAGGGCTTTTATCATGGCGAGTGGCGCCTGGACTGACACACACACACACACATCTCTTGCACATTCGTGTACAACATCAACGCATAGCACTAGACTGCCTGTGCACAAACACTCTGGGCATGCGCCACCCAAGCATGTAAGTTGATGGCAGAGATCTCAGTATCATAAAAAGCTGTTAGGAACACACCGACTTCCAGATCCATGTCGTGCCTGTGCAGACGCTGTGGTGGACCCAGCTGTTGCTACTTCTCACATCTCTCATGTGATCAGACATCAGACATGGGCGCGTGTCTCGCAGTCCCAGCCGCCTTATTCATTTCTTCATACCTTTAATGGTAAGACTGCCAGAGTGAGCTATCACTGGTCGGTTTGTTAGGAAAGTCTGTTTAATAAAGACACAGGAGAATTATCACCTTTCTAACAGCTGGACTTTACAGGTGAACCTAATAAAGTGGTCAGTGACAGTGTACATGTTTAACGTGTTGCTGTTTTCATGAACTCGTTTAGTTTTTTGGTCACACTACAAGTAGATTCAGACTTTTTCTCACTTGTGCACTTGTGTCTCACGTCATAACAGCTTCTGTTATGACGTGGAGCTGTCCTGACACATGGAGCTGGCCTCCGTCGCTTGCACTGCAATTAAAACCTAATCCAAGGCAAAGAGTCTGACACCATGGCTTCAGATCTAGTAAAGCTGTAAGAAAAGGTTTTTCAACATGTGGACTTGACAGGAGCGTGGAGGCGTCATTTAGCAGCGTAGCCTGAGCTCTGCGAGTGGCAATTAGGCAGAAAGACCTCGTCAGACATGTTGCCATCTTAAATCACTCTCATGGTTTGAATGTGCTGGAGTGTCCAGCGACTGCTGGGGGTTAAATTGGGACGGGAGGCGTCATGGAGGTCACTGAACTTGTGTCTGTGTGTAATTAGGACGGTTTGAGTGTCTCAGAGCTTTCATCATGGTGAGTGTGTCACACTCCTCAGCTGCTGTTCATGTAAGTAGGCGAACGCAGATGCTTTCATTGATGCGAGACGACTTTCATGCATTGCTTGCTGCAAAAATGTTGTGACGTGAGCGCGGTTTGCATCCTCATTATCAATAGGAGGCGCTAAAACAAGCAATGACAAAATGACCCTAGCTCCTCAATGCACGCATAGATATTAATGATTCATTTGCTGGATTGGCCAGCAATAACTATGTTTGGACCCATTAAGTTGGCAAACATACGCTATCGTGTGCTAGCATCCATATTTCCCCTCTTCAGCTACCTTGGCAACTACTGAAAGACGTCACAAGGAAATTAATATTAATATCTCTGACCACACTGAGGCTGTTAGGTTAGCCATGGTCCGATGCAGACAGACGTCCGCTGTAAAATACGCAGACTTACATATGTCCGTGCATCCATACACCCACATCCTCTATACATCATTACACATTTCTCATACAGACACACACATACACATGTTGTGTATACTGATGCACGCTTGCCTGCACATGTAAACAGACATACATACACTCACACATCGCACACTCCTCCCCCAGTATAACCTACATCTTTATCTAAATAAAGGCATGTTTCAGATTACCATGCTAATGTGGAGGCATTGTTTACCAAACCACTTTCCTCTAGTCTCTGGGACCCTCCTTCTCTCCCTCTTGTCCCTCCCTTCCCACCCCCATCTCCGTGCGGACCTCCTGATTGTGCATTTGCAGCCCCCAAGTCCTCCACCCAGCCATTATCTCCTCTTATCTTTTTCTAAGTCCCTGTCGCCCCTGCCCAGAAAATGGCCTCACATTGTTACTCAGGAGGAGTTAAGACGCTCTTTGCCGCACTGAAATGCTCCCAGCAGATGTTTCACCATTTGAGCGCTTTTTATTGCCTGGGCTTTCTTCCGTTGAGGGGTGGAGGGAGAGACGAAGAATAGGATAGATGGAAGGGAGCAGGGATGGATGGACGGTAGGGGAGGAGGTTTTAAACATTAGAAGGCCAACAGCTGGTTGCTTCTCCCTCCCTGGGTGCATTAACCTCTTTGGCCCCCTTGCAGCAGTGCCAGTACAAGGAGCCTCTCAGCATCTGGAGCTTAAGTAGGGCAAAAATATTACTGTCACCACGGCGAGGGGACAGCAAATCCTGGAAACAGGCTGCAAGATGGGAGAGCAGGTCATGGCACTGTAAATATAGAAAAACAGCGGGTTGGTGAGTGTCTTGGGCAGCATAAGATTAAACGTTAAGCTTTAGCTAAAAAACAAAACAGGCCTCTAGTATATAGAATAATTGTTCTTAGCTGACTGGGGCGTCTGCAGCATCTTTAATTTATTACGATTCATTTGGCATCTTTCCGCTTGTTTTGGTCTGGAGTGTTTGGAGACACAACCCCAAAAAAATCAGACTTACTTACATGAGCTCAACCTGTAATCTTCTGTGTCAACACACCTTTGATTCTCCTGCTAATACATACAAAGGACATGGTAATAACCAGCTTCCCAAGAAACCCAGCTTTCTCCCTCGAGTTATCAATGTCAATTTAATCCTTTCCGCCTTGTTTACTTGTGAAGTTTTAGCTCACGGTTTCACAGCTTCAAACTAAAGAAACGGAAATGTGAAGTTAAATCAAGCAGCAACCTGAAGCAGTAATTGCAGATTGCGTGTCATATACCTGAGGCTATCCTGCTGCTTACGCACGCACAGACACACACACGCAGTCGTCTCCATTCAGCGGCCGTCACTTTGAACCTCCAACGTGTACCTTTTCTTGAGTAAACAAGCCGATTGTCTGTACCTCTCTCAACCCCTCGGCAGCTGCTTCTCCTTAAGCCGCTGCCATCGCTGTCATCATTACCACCATCAGCAGCGTCATTATAATCATCAGGCTGCTTAAATACAAGACAACAAAGGTAGAGACACACAATGGGCCTCGGTGGCTTTGAGGAACATATCAAGGCTTAGTGAGAGAAAAGACAGAGCGTTTACTGTCTTTTTTTTCAATAGGCGGCCTTTGCCTCATGCAGGGCTTGGCCCCTTTCTTCATCTTTACTCAGTATTGGGTGTTGTGTGCTCAAGGGAAAGGTGTGTGAGTGTGGGTGGGTGAGAGCACGACAATAGGGGCAGGTGCTCCTGAGTTTACCTTCATGCAGCTTGTTAGCTCAGGGAACAGACACACAAACACACAATGCTCAAGGAGAAAAAGTGTTCGCTCCCTGACACTTGCACGCTCGCCTGTCGTCGGTGTCATCGTGATCGCTTCCTTTCGAAAACCAACGTGCATCATATCACTCGTGGCTTTGCTGTTGGCACAAGTAGATGACAAGCGTCAACTTCCCGTGTTGAAAACGCACCACGCTCTGTCCTCCCTGGTGAAAGGAGGTTATTTCGTGTATTTAAAGGGACAGTCCACCGAGTTGAGATTTGAAAGTGAATTAGTCGTTCTGCAGGGAAACTTGAAGTTGCTCCAGAGAAGCAGCGAGCGTCCTTCAGATGAAACGCCTCCCTGATGCTACTGACACGACGCAGGGCTGGGAGCAAACTGTCTGAACAGCTGATGAGAATAGGGACAAGATGGATTTTGTAAACCAAGAATATTCTTCCCACTGAGAACCTTCACACACGATTTACCCTTTTAATTTCTGGCCCTGTTTACCTCTCCTCCTTGAAATGCAAGGAACATGGAGCCTTTTTTTTTGCAGCCGTGGGGGGAAATTGCAGGAGCAGACACTTCCAGGGCCAGGTCTCATACGGCAGCACAGCTAGAAATTAATTAAAACAGGGCATGGGAGTGGGGAGGGCGAGAGAACGAGAGGGACAGGCGGGGAGGGAGCGCAAGGAAAATACAGGCACACAGAGTCAAAAGGTTGTTATGCAAACGCATTGTCATGTGTGTGTGCCTGTGACTGGCTCGCATGAGAACACCAGTTGTCCGCTCGCGACCGTGGAGCGAGATCCTGACACAAATCCTTGGTAAGGGTCCTTTTTCCGCCCTCCCTCCCTCGCCCTCGTCTCTTTGCCATCAGTAAATCCGGGTTTCGCTACAACTTAAGCACTTAGCTGTAATCCCCATGAAGAGGCGATAGCCCTGCACAAGTCACTTTTCAACCATTAAAGGCATACAATAGGGGCGTGTTAGGGACTCACTTAAATGGATTGAGCACAAAGCCTGTGCTTGATAAGTTTTTAGCTGGGAAGAATCCGTCGTTTACACCCCTCCTTTTGTGCATTCTCTTAGATGTACTTGTCTCAACAGTCTAAGCCGATTTTATCCCTTTTTTGCGTTTGTTTAATTCCTACAACACAGAAAGGCTTTAGGGTATGTCCTATTTCTTTCTTTCTCCCTCTCCCATGTTTTTCAACAAATGTCACAGTAAGAGCTTCACAATAGAGGATATTTCTATCCACTTCCTACAAACTAAACACAGGGGATGATGGCCTCTTCTTGATATTTCCAAAGCTCCCCCTTCAAATTAAGTCACTGCTTCTAATCTTTTAACACAGCGCATCAGCCGGACTGAAGGGAAGTGTTTTGATAGGCTTGTCTCCCTTGGACGAAGGCTGTGCAGGAAGTGGACTCTAGACTCTTCAGCAAAGACTAATACCCATCATCCTTTGAGGCAGCGAAGAATGCGTTCTGATACTGCTTATCAAGGCAAGAACACTGAGACACAAGCAGCCAAGAAAAGAGACCAGGGACAAAACAGGCATTGTCACTGCTCGTCATTTACACGCTGCCTACAGAGGACTATCGTGGAAAACAATCCACAGTTGTCACATGTGAAATCAATTAACGATAGAACCCATGGAAAACCAGGATGGAGGAGGTTTCACTGTGGAATGCCACAAACAAGATCCACATTTTGAGAAAGAGGGAATTTTGTGAATTCTTTCTGCTTTTGTAGTGTAGTGCTTGCTCCAGCCATCATTAATCCCTCACTGACGTGTAGAAAAGCCTGATGTTACAGACATCCGTGATGCATTTACTTGTTTGCTTTATTTCTAAGACTCTTAGACTTTTAAAGGATTCTAAGGAAAGTGCTTTTAGTCCCACCGACAGATGAAGTCTTACAAGAGAGCGAGAGGGACGCCGCTAAGTCTCTGAGAGCCGATCTAATCCCGAGGTTTGAGTGTTTGCCACTGCCACCATGTCTTAAAGCACATCTCAGTAGGAGGTGCTGAGATGCTCCTCTGGGCTCAGGACTCTAATGTTTTGATTACGCTCATCCAGCCAGACCTGCGCCGCCCAGGCGAAACCTCCATTTACGGACCAGACAAAGACAGGACCCCAGGGACTGTTAAGAGTATTAAGAGTATAACACACATAGCACACTGTTCACACACACACACACTGATGATGGGGTGCATGGCTTTTAAATATTACTTCACATCAAGGTCAGACCACTGTAGGATGTTCTAAAACATAGGTAAACGCCATGTGTCAACACACGTGTGTCAGCCTCGAGGCTCATGTTAAACACCAGTGGACTAGCATTGGGCAGACATGTGAAGGTGTTGGGGTAGAACAGTGTGTGTGTGTATATATAGAACGTAAACAAAGCATGGATACAGTAAAATGAAGTATTACTAATAGTAATGAAGACGAAGGCATCATAATAGTGATACACACACGTCCATGTTGAGCAGTGTTTTTGGAGAGTAAAGGGTTAAGTCCGCCAGCTTTCTCTCTTCCTGTTGCTGGCTGGGCTGTAAGGCTACTAAGTAGCAGCTGTCCACCTGGCGAAGGAAGACCCTTCTCCTGACGCACACACCAAAACACACACACAGACATACACATATATGCCCTCTTGAGAAACCGGTCTCAAACTCTTACTAACACACACTCCTATCTGCAAGTGCATACACACACACAGACACACACACACACATCATGGAAGAGAGGCCCAGATGGTCAGGGAGGGGAGCAGTGCCCAGTGTCAGTGAGCGAAAGAGAGAAATGGAAAGAGAGGGAGTGAAAAGAGAGAAAGCGACATAGGGAAGAGAGTAAGAGAGTTGGAAAGAGTGAGACGAGGGACGGGAGCCAGGCCCAAGTGGAGGAGCTGAAACAGGAAGACAACATCACACCCTCTTAGCCAGCCAGAGATGCAGACAGACAGAAAAAAGGGGCCATCACTGTTACCAAACACACACAATCTGTAGTCACATGCCTCCAGTGAAGCACCACATCCACCGTGAGTGTCAGCTGAGATGAAGATGTCGATGCCGCGATGTTCAGTAAATGGCTACTAAAGCGTAAGGTCAAGATTCTGAGAGGCTGAAGACACCGAAGGAGGAAGGTGACGATAGCGAATGAAATGAAAGATTTCCAACCCTCATAACAATTAGTTTTTATGTACTTTCTATACTATTCACATTAAGCCACAAACACAAAGGAAGGCGTCTGAGCAGCGACTTTTCCTGCTTTACTTCATTTATTTCATGTCACAGCCGCGCTTTGATCGCTCCTCTCTAATAATTAATGTGGTTTTTGCCGCTCGCTGCTCTTGAAGTCATTGTTCCAGGCTCCACTGTACCAACAGGAGCTGGCTTTGACTCCTTCACCTGTTGGGAAAAGCACAGCTCAGCACACTCCTCCAGCACTGCCATCACCTCCACCCCCTCCCCTCCGTCTATTTATCCACCCCTCTTTTACTTTGTCCTCTCTTCCTCTGGGCTTTGAATTGTCTCGAAGGGGCCTCGGTGGCACTTTCACACATTTGTACTTACACGTACACACTGGACGGCTGGTGTCTCTCCAGAGCGGAGACAGTGGTTGGCATGTGTCATTCATCCATTATTGATCAGATCCAGCTGCTGTCATCTACAGATCACTTAGAGATAACACTGTTGTCTTTGTCTAGTACCCCCCCCCCCATGTGTTCAAAAGAGACAGCAAAGAGCAGAAGGGTAAAGGCCATTTAATGCAGAATATTTAACAACAACATCAATGTGTATCAACCACACACACACACACACACACACACACACACACACACACACACCTGCTCCTGTGACAGTTTGCAGAGCAGAATCATCCAGTTCTCATATTACACCTGTAACCACTCAGTTTTAATCATGTAGTTATTAGAGGTTAATAATTTATGCGCTTATGCAGTTACAGACCACAAATACTTCTGAGAGTCGATGTTACAGAAACCCTGTTTGTCAAGGATTTAATTTTCAGTCATGCTGCTTATATGAACAGAAAACAAACTGGTAAACACTGTTTATTAGCTTATATATACATATGAATATATACAAATGAAAGTCTTTCGCATGCTACTGTGTTCAGTGAGAGACAGAGAGAGATGCACTTGTTGGTTGAAGGTTTGCAGGGTAAGAAGAGGGTCTGAGGGAGGAGGGACACTCTGCCCTCTGCAACGTATCCACTCAACCATGTCTGTTCTCAACGCCCCCTCTCGCTTTTCTCTGACTGCCTTTCTTTTTTTTTTCCAAATGCAAGTCACCGTGAAAAATGTGCTGGTCCAATATTTGCACAGAAGTGGTGCTGGGACAGGCAGATAACCTATCAGTATTTGAGTTTGGCTTCCCATGCTCCAAATAGCCATCCTCCGCCTGTTTAGCTTATTGATTGGCTTGGCAAGAAACTAGGTCCCCTCAGCAGTGACCAAGGTCATACAACACATGGACTCTGTGCCATCCATCCAACCCCCAACACCACCACCACCACCCTTCAACACCCACCACATTCTCCTCCTCCTCATTTGTCCACACTTATGAAGTCAACGTATGCATGTGGTGTATGACGCTTTGTTCTCACATTGTAACCACACAAAGGGAGCAAACAGTGTAACGACGTGTGGGAACTGTAGAGATGATGCAGTAACGCTAAATGATCAGACTGTTAAATAAGACACATTCCCAGATATTCAGTGCCCGCTGGGCTGTACATCCGTGTGTTTGCGTAGTGACTCAGGGTGTGGACCAGAGGCAGCGTCCTCCACTCCTCTGTGAGAATCAATGGGATTGAATTCTGAAGGTTTTCTCAGGGGCATCAGCTCTGCTTGTCAATACTGCTCTGTGTCACAAGTGCATTCTGTACTCACACATCCACTGTCCCAAGCCAGACCCCCCCCTCGACATACCCCCTCACCACATCTCCTGCTCGTCCAGTCCTTAATTAAACTTGCCCCATTTTCCCTCTTTTTCCACGTCCCTCCCTCCTTTCCTCTATTTCCTTTTATTTTATTGTTTTAATTCAGACTCTGTGTTCCCTCTCTGACCTCTATCCTGTCCAGTGGGAATGTTATCAGTTAAGAAGTTAAAGTGGTTGGTCCAGCAGTAATAAAATGATCAGGAGACACTTTGTTAGGTGCAAGTAAATGTTAAATTCCAAAGTGGGATAAATTTTGTTTACAGAGAATTTCTAGTTTCAAGTCACTGTAACTGTGATGTAGATGTTTTTCTCCAACTGCAGTGAAAACGGATTAACACAGGTACATTATATCATAGTGTTTTACACAATCTAACGACAGAAAGTCAACATTAGATGCTCACTAACTGGTTGGAGTGGATGGCAGCACAGCAAACCACAGAGAAGTTCAAACTCTGGAAAAGACAATGATGTAAGACTGGAAATGTTTGGCATTTAGTAAAAGTGTGGCGACTGCGGATCATTCTGCTTTATCCTGCTCCTGATTTGTGGTTCGGTGAAAGTCGGACAGGGTTAACCTGTGGCCAGCAGATGATGAACAAGACAAGCTGTGTGATTTATGACTGCTGCAAGATGTTCTGCCGTGTTCCACAGTGACAGATACCCCTCATGTTCCCAGAGTCCTTGCTCGGAAACCCAACCGACTCCGAGGGGAATCGGCTTATCTCCACCCCCTCCCCATTTCCAATTTGAAAGGGCCCCTTGGATACCTGCTGGGTGCAGGCTAAAAGTCACACACACACAAACACATGCAATTTATACACAAACGCATAATCACTTACTGTTGCACTCAAATATGGCTCTGGGGAGTTTGAGTGTCATTCTCCGGAAGGAAAGAAGGCCCCTGGGTCACAGCTGTGTGTGTCTGAGTCCGATCTGGGATCCTGCCACACAGAGGGAGGCCTTGGAGCCTGAGGCTTGCCTGGAGGCTACAGCCGGGCCTTAAAGGACACGAGACACAGACAGAGAGGAGGTGTTGCCTCTCTCTTGCATCGAGCCAACAGCTTTACACAGAAAATACAGACGATAATCAGTGGATCATCCTCTTCACCTTTTTAATTTACAGGCTTCTGAAATTACACATGCAAGTAACTGCTCATCTAACTTAGCTCAGAGCTGTCGTCTCCACATATGCATTCACTGTCCCACACGCACACACGCGCTTACAGTGTTAGCCCCCGTCGCTTAACAGCTGTCTGAGATGTGGCAGTGTGGCGCACCCATGCTTCATCATTGTCATCTCCCTATCACCTGCATTCCTTCTCCTGCTCTGCCTTCTCCTCTACTTCCCTTCATCCATCAGCATTTTCAGACACAGGCCTGTGACAAGGGCACATCCATCCTCTGGCCATACATCACCTTTATAGGGGGATGGCGAAGGGGAAGGAGGGAGGAAACTGTCCTGTCCCAAACTCCTTCACAGCTTGGGACAGAGCCAGGACTCTGTTTGTCCCCTTTGTCTCACTTGGTTTCATCTAATTTTCTTTGCTTGTATTCCATGTTTTCATATCTCCCAAAATCCAAAATATGTGAATATTGTTAGCACTGAATAATTAAGGAGTAATGTTGTAATGTAATGTTGCCATGAGTCGCCAAACAGTAAACTTATAACAATAAGGTGCTCGACGCTCCTCGTGGTGAGTAGAGGTCACCACGCAGCAGACGTCAATTTGATTATGTAGGATGTATAGTGACAGCGTGTTAGCTGTTAGCTCTCCGGTGGTTCGCCTGCTAATGTTAGCCAGTGCCACTAATCGCTAACGAAGGTCAGCAGCTGCCGACGCTGCCTCAAGCTTCCTTCGGTTCTCTCCTCTACCCCGTCCTCTCCATCCCTGGCTCCCTCACCCGTTTCTTCACTTTTCACACCTGGACTCTATTCTTGGCTTTTTGTTTACTGCTTCTGTTTTCCAAAGTCCCATCCTCCCCCTCTTCCACTGCACCATCTATCACTCACTCCCTCCTTCTCACCTCTCCCTCTCTCTGCTTTTTCTCCGTCTGCCCTTGCTCTGTTTCTCCTCTGGCTCACCTCTCATTAAGCTCCTGTGCCTATTGCTGCCATGCCCAGTGTCCACCCACACGTCTCACACCTCTCTTTCTCGCTTTTGGTCTCTTATCTCTGTCCTTCGCTCCCTTTCCATGTTTTTATCATGCCCTTAAGCACCTTTCATGGTGGTCTGGCTGATCTCCCTCCATTTGGCATAGCTTCTCTTTAAAAAAATTCTTTAAAAGTAATAGACTATAATTATTACTTATTAGATTTAAATTTTGTCCTAATTTGGATCATGCCACAAAACAAACACGTTAACCTTGAAGATTGAACTACATAAACATTGTGTCTTTAATAATTAAGTGTGACTGTTGATGTTGATGGTCTTAGTGTTTGTCGTAAATGTTACAATAGGCTGCGACTATAATCCTTCTATTACAGAATGTTGCATTGATCTTGTTTTAAATACAAAATGAATGAGACCCAGGTTAAAAAAACTTTCAGGTGTTGAACTGTGAGCAAACTTCTTTTCTGTTTCTGAACAGTCGTGTACCAGCCTGTCAGAAAGGAATCATTCGCCATTAGTGTGAAAAGGCTTCACGCGTACAATGCAGAACACATGAGCATCTCCGTCACTGTGCCCTTTCTCTCCCTCCCACGTATGTGTGTGTTTAGATCACCCGGCAGCCTTACCTTGACCGCACGGCTCCTCCATTGATTACTGCCTATACTTCTTCGTTCAAAAACACAATGCATCACAAAGACCAAACTGTCCGTGAAGGGCTAAAATAATTGTTTATAATAGACCCTCCACTTGCAATGACAAGAGTGCTGTGATGTGTTTTACGGTGTAGACAAGAGCTCCGCTTTGTGCTCAGGTAATTTTCTTTCCAGGCGTAAGTGGTCAAGGTCTGGCGTTTTTAAACACATGCGAGTGATGTGGTGTGGGGGGGACTGTATTGTTTCAGGAGATGTGCCAATGTCCATGTGAAGAGTAGCAACACTCGTCTCCCCACTTGAGGAACAATAGAATACACTTCAGAGATGCTGCGTATGAAGTATGTTTATGAGTGTGCTCCGACAATGAGGGGACGATATTACACAATGCAAGAAATGGGATTAGCTCTGAGAGAAATGAGGTGGGCCCGGCAGACATCCTTGACATTCCCGGATAATTAAAACCCGTTGACACCCTGAGAAAAAGACTGATTCACAGGCAGTGTTTACAGTAGCCGTGGCCACAGTGAGAGCAGGAGAAAGTGGGCTGGAGTCATTTGGACATGGGGAATTGTTGAGGTACAGTGAGCGAGAACACATTGTGCGGATGTTTTGTTTACATAAAAGCCTGCTAACAGCTACTGTAAACCAGGAGCTCTGCCAAGGCTCACAGGTGTCATCAGGGATCTGGCTACGTGCCATGCAGAGAAAAGACCCACAGGCCCTCAGGCCTGCCTGGAGGTGTCACCACGCTGCAAGATGTTCCAAAACATCACGTTGACAGGTCGGACGAGGGTGGAGATGAGGTGGGAGACTACATCTGGAAGCGAACAAGTGTGTGAGCAAGAAAGAGGAGAATATGACGATTTAAAGACTTGCCTGTGTGTAAAGCTCAGAGAGGTGAAAGGAATGAGAAAGAGCTTCTTACCCCAGTGTTGGGTGATATATATAATGACATGGTATGATCCCAGCACCTGGTAGTTCTGTACTGAGAAGAAGAGAAAGATACAGCACGCAGACCAAATGCCTTTGGTTAGGTCAGAGTGTCTTCTAATGACCTCATTTACTAGCAGCCAACACACTGAGCAGCAAGACCCTCTCCCTTATCCCTGTGTGACAGTTAACAGAGGGGAGTAAGGATGCTGAGGAGAGGAAAAGAGAGGAGGGACGCGGAGAACAGAAAAAGAGCGGCGCCTGTGACAAAATAAGAAGGCGAGGAGGATGAAAGAGAAAGGAGAGATGGCGATGGCAAGGTAAGACAGCCTGAAGGAGCAGCGCAGTCACCAACACAAACTCAACCTTGCCAAAGAAAATAGGTTACCTTTGTTTCTCCGCGTGCCCAGGGGAAGCACAAAGTGGCAAGAGATGTGCCCCTGTGTCATCCCGTAAACATTTAACCAGGAAAACTGCCCTGCAACTACTGACAACTCCCCCCTAACACTTCCCTCGTAACACGGGAGGACGTGTAACGTTTAGCGTTTTACCCGCACACAGTGGCAAACAGGTCCATGGCTTATGTATCTATGATAGGCACCTTTTATTTGTGAAAACTGAATAAAAAAGAATTTGAAAAAAATTTAATGTCAAATTCAGACCCTGTAATGTAAATGTCTCATCATTTTCTGCTAAAAAAATGTGAAAATGATGTTAATTAGTCATTAGTTGTTTCTAAACTACAATGAGAAAAAGTGTAATTGTGAAAATTATTAGGGACGTTACCTCAGAATACTTGAGTGAGATTATTATTTCCCATCTTAAAAAAACCAAACGTTTAGTCAAATATTAAAAAGACTAAAATATGAAAAAACATTTTTGTCTAATGCCTAAAACTAAATTATAACTGTCTCCGCTCAGGTAAAAACAAGAATTCTATTCAGCCAGGCAAAGGTTTGTCGTCGTCTTCTTTTTTTTTTGACAGTGAACATAAGTGCATCCATCCGTCGCTCCATCCCGCTCTCCTTCCATCCATCTGAGCATCGCTAAAGCTCATCTTAATCTCCCTCTTCCACAATCACGGAACAAAGAGCAGAGTGCTGGCAGATCCTTGTTTTTCTAACTAATGTCGATTACATATTTGATAAACATGCATTTGCATTAGCATTAGCCGAGGTCAGGATTAGCAGCGTTCATCCTCAAACTGTTCTGTCTCTATGCTTCGCCTGTTTGTTGATCTTTTTTTCAGGCTTTTTTTTTCTCCTGTTGTTTGTGGCCATCTCAAATCCTAAAGGACACGAATCCACACAAGCGACAGCACAAATATTTGAAAGGGTGATTAAAAATCGTTTGGGAAAACAGATTATTGACTGTTTCCTTTTTTTAAAATCAATCAGTAAACACAAACAAAATGCTTTAAGAAGTCAAAGGGGGTCAGAAGCAGTTAACATGTTATCAATCCATTTAGATTTCACCTCACTTTCACCTAAAGGTCTCATGAATAACATCCATCCTCGATTTGCTCTGAACACCTCTTTTCTTGCTTTTGTTTACTGGACATTTATCCCTTGATATGTAACATTTTTACTGCAAAATATTTCAACAAGTGTGGAAACATGCGAAAACGCTTTTATAAACGCCGTCCTTCTGTCTTTTCCTCGTCTGTCCGTACAAAAGCAGTAAAAGGGAAGAATTAGCTCCAGACAGCTGGGGCTCAGAAAGTTTCAAGTGGCTCTGTTGACCGCACACAAAGACACTGATCTGCTTAGCAGGCTTAAAACTCTCCCTCTGTCTCGTTCTCCCTTTCTTATGTCAGTCTCTTACTAAAATCCTTCTCATACCCCCCATACACACTCCACACACTGAAATGCCTCAGACACCGTGGGTCAGATCTTTAGTCGTGAATGAGGATCTTAAAGACCTCTCCCAACCACCTATTAGGCGGCTTAGAGGCATATAATTGTCAAACAGACGCTCCTCTCCAAAATGGGTTATTAAAAGCCACATTGTTCCTCTCTGCACTAAAGGTTGAGTAATCCTGCGGCTTAAGCAGCCGAGAAATGGTGCGTTTTATTCTTTTTCTCCAGCTAATAAGATCCTTCCTTTTATGAATACTCCTGCTTTAATTGTTTGACATTAATGCTAATCAAGCTTTTGTTTTTTTTGTAACCTCTCTGCCAGACTGATAGGTATTTGTTTCACATTTGGCCTCTGTTCTGATTCATAAATTTCCTTCTAGCGAAATATGACTAATTTAAAGGAACACGGTACATGTAGAACATTTAGTAAAGAAGATCACAGCAGCAAACTGAAGCCATGGTGGTGAAACGAGGAGCTGCCTTAGTGTCCTTATTATGTTTGTGGCAAACAAGAATCCGTGGAGGAGTCCTGTGGCCAGTGCTAATCACATTTTATTAGCTTGCTCGTGGATCACGGAAGCAAAAAGAAAAACAGAATTAGACAGCGACTTTCTCTGCGTGTTTTAATTGGAGACATGACAGAACAAATGCTCTGGAAGTCTTGATAGCTGGAAGATCATTTAAGGGCAGGAGTACAAACCAAGTGAGGAGAGGGAAACAGCCTCCTTAATTAAAATGTTGTGGTCTCCTCCGTTCCTGAGCAGATAATTAGAGACCTATTAACCTTATGGACGCAGGCAGAAAAGCACAAAGATTCTTCCACTAATAAAGCAGCACCGTGACAGGAAAGTCAAACCAAGACATTTGGCTGCAGACTCTTGGTTAGTGGAGTCATTAAAATTCACTGACACTAAATCTTTGAAGGCCACTGAATATTATACATGAATTTGTACATGAATACCTGATATTTATGTTCAAGCCATTTAGTGCAGCAGCTGAAGCACTTTCCTTCCTCGTGTCTGTTTGTTGTGGACGACTCAACAACCATCTCCACAGAAAGACATTTTTTTCTTACATTTCCATAACGACAAGTGCACCTCCAACACTGTTATTTCTGTCACCGAGAACTTAAGCCAAACACAACGATTTGAGAGATTAGAATTGTTCAATTAGCTTTCATTGAAGCCAAGTGATTGGTGGAAATGAAATCCCGGCTCTCCTGCTGGATCTCCGGGCCTCCGGGTCGAGGATTTGTAGAGAACGTGATTGGTTGCTCGTCCCTCCAAGAGTCATCCAATTGCTGGTCCATGTGGACCCCTCTGACCCCTCCAGCCTCCTCATCCTCCCAACTCCATGGCTCCATTTAGCAAACAGAAGCTACTAAAGGACTGCTAAGTTGTACTTCAGCGGTCCTCCAGTCCAATCACTCATTTACCTGAAGTGATTTTATCACTCTCCAGAGATAATCATGGAGAGTCCGACACAAAGTGCTGGGTTATTGAACTGACAACGAACAATTAACAAAGTTATAAACCTTGTCAGTGTTCTGGTTGAGCATCTTAATAAGGTATTACTGGGGAGGGTTCGGTGCATCAAATGTGCTTTATTTAGATGCCGTGATGTAAATAAACAGTGCTGAGTTAAACTAGACATTAGTCTCTAAGTAATGGACGGTGGATATCCTCTCCAGATGGATTTCTCCCTGTCAAGTAGCTCTAAAAGGTTTTGGGATTTGTGGAGTGGGCATGGACACTGGTTTTTGCATTTTGGGTCTTGCACTACTCGCAGTGGTTGGTCTGAGGGGAGATTTTAAGAGGGGAATTATCTGGAATGGAGAGGGTGGAATGGAGGCGATTTAGTGTGTCTTTGTGTGTGAGTGTGTGTGAGACACAGAGTGAGAAAGCATGCCTCAGCGGCCCCTTTGGTCAGTGTGCAAAGCAAACCCACAGAGGGGCCCGAACGCATGGGCCGTTTTTTGAGAAGGCTGACTGCATCAGCTTTGCTCAGATCTCCCCTAATCCTTCCCACTTGAACCTTAGTCCACCACAATCTGCATGCCAACAGATTAACACAATACGCAAAGATAATTCAGCCAGCCCAGGACTGACAGTGATCTCACAAATCTCTGAACGGCCAAGGGAAGATACCTCCCCAAACCCAGATTAAGTCCACAGATCTGAAGCCTTAGACCCTCTTAGGGCATATATTAGCATTACTGCTGGATGCTTTATTTATATATATATATGTGATTTTAAAAACAGATAATACTGCCTGCTCAGCTTGAGTATCACAAAATCTGCCTTGGGTAGGATGGAGATGAGACCATATCCCAGATTGAGGGAGTGGGAGATGGACAGAGAAAGAGCCACAGCTCTCTGTAATCCATATTATATGCCTCACAGAGCGGGGGAATTATTTAAGAAGCTCTTTGTTGTACTCTTTTTGAAAGTGTCATCTGGGGACGGGATGAGGGCAGCCGCTTCTATTCTGTGGCAGATTACGCGATTTCAATTAAGAGGCTGAAGACGGAGATTGGAGAATTATGATTTGCATTTTCACAAGATGTAAGGTTGACAGATTTAGGTAGGAAGGAGAGAGAGAGCAGCAGAGGAACTAATAAGTTAGGTTCACTGGACTTTAACTTTTGTCCTCTTAGTATAAATATCCCTCTTATTGAATTACTCAACTTCAATTTAAACACACACATCCAATAACGAATATAAGCTGTGAGGTGTTGAGGTGACACTGTTAGAATACACAGTATTATTGTACCACATGTAGGTCAGATGTGAAGCCAGTCCTCCCTCCCTGTTAAAGAAATGTAAGCCTGTTCAGTCACTCATACAACACACAGAGCTGCTCGTCAGAAAAATTCAGTTTGAGCAGCCCCCGTTTGCATCTCCAATCCCCCAACTCATAACTTTTTTTTTCTTGGGGGAGGATGGGTGGGGACAAAGTTGCCAAACTCCTTCCCTATTGTGATTTTCCCAGTGCGGTGCTGGGATAGTTTGGAGAGCTTGCTGTGTTCCCGCGGCGACAGACTGCGGCCCCTCTCTGCCGCGCTCAAGGGCCCTTGAGGCGGCCATTATCTGGACGCCTGCCTCGCCGAGGCATATGGGTAATTACTGAGCTAATAGAGTGATGGAGGGAGAGGCAGAGGCAGGAGCCTAGGCCAATTAGATGATGCATTAGTGCTCTGTCTTTTGTAAGCACCTAATGTGTGGGGAAAGGATGGGGTAGATAGAGAAAACGTGTCATTTCTGAAGGGTCAGGATCCTTGAGCAAATGCAAACAGTCTCTCTCTCTCTCTCTCTCTCTCACGCACACACACACACACACACACACACACACACACACACACACACACACACACTTAAGAGAATCAGAAGCTGCTCATGCATCTACACAAGCATGCATGCACAAACGCACATAGACACTGGGAACACATTTGCGCTTAGAATGTACCAAATCGCACACACTGATTACCGGGCTTTGTTTTGCTCTTTTCTCTAAGTGTCTGAAGAGTGTGAAGTTGTAATTATTGCACACTCTGGCTCTACCTCATGCCTGCATGTGCAAATACAGACACACACACATGCACAGACCAAATGCAGATGAGGCCAAATAAACGAGGAGACCCTGCCCAGTCTATTGAGGTCTGCTATGAGAATCCACTCCATCAATTACATTAAAGAGGCTGCCTAATGACGGCCACAGCTGTAATCACGCTCAGCTGAAGCATTTTACACCCCGCTTCTTTGTTTTCACCTATTATCATCCAGCCCACAAAGGAGAGAAATTCTATCTCAAGCATCGGCACAGTGTTTTGAGTTAAGAATGTGCTTTTTTGTCATCATCCAGTTTTGTCAGATTGTGAATCAGTGTTTTGGCAGTTGCAGCTGGAGTCATTGAAGTTGGCAGTGAAAAGTTGTCAGCTCATTGCAGTTCTCTTTCCTTTTAGCTCCACTCTCACAGGTTGCAGTGTGTAAAAAAAAGTGTTTCAACTTCCAGAAAGTTAAAAAGAAAATGGAATTTCAGAAATTCAGCGTGCAAATTTCGCCAGTGTCCCATTTGCACGATTTACAGGATAATTATGAGTTAGTTTATTAGTGAACTGTGATCACAACCCTTTCAACTCTAAACGGCGAGGACTGAGTCAGACTGTCCCACCGCTACAAACATGTTCTCTTAAATCCCAACAAGCTCCATGTCATTAACTTAATTATTACTTCACTGTACAATTAGCCTCAAAACAGTCCCATCCCAGGGCGAACACAGCCTGGACTTTATTGCCGGACCAAAGCGTATGATTAACATTGCGAATCATCTTCATTGTTAAACCTCTAACAATAACTCCAAGGACCTTTTGCTTTCCCCTCCATGTTGCCTGACTGAGGTGTCCGGCCACTTCACCGTCAACCCCACAATTACACACATACAGAATGTGTGTGTTTCAGTGGAAGGTATTGTTATTCATTCAATCTCAACAGATAAAACTGTAATAGCCATGTATTATTATTCCCTATCAGAAATAGCAGCTCTCATTATCAAACAAAAGACCCTATTACTGATATCATTATCAAAAGGGGAAATGGAGGAGGGGGCCTATAGCTTTCAGCGTTTAAATGACTTTGTTTTACAGCCCCTTAGTGGGATTTTACTGTTGTTGTGATTGGCATGTTCGTTTTTAAAAAAACAGGTCAGCGTCACATCTTTGACCTTGTTGCTGCTGAGCGACAATGTGTGAAGTTAGTGGGCGATTATTGGTAATGGTTGAGCCACAGCTCTCCTGTCATGTGGGTTTTGTTTTATAGCGGTCGTGGACATACATTAATTGCACCTAATTCAAGCCCAACTTTGATGAAGAGAAGTGGGTGAGATGAAACTCAACCGCGCTCGCGTTTTTTTTTGCGGACACATTGATCTTTTGTGCCGCCAGGAGTAGCTTCAGGGAGGTTCAAAGACATTCCCAGACTGAATCACCTTGAGGAGCTTGCTTCAGGCGCTCTTAGCACTGCTGACTTGCAAATGAAAGGGACTTGTCGATGGGAGCTGGCGTGAAAATATGTTTTAAAGACCTTTGAAAAGACACTGTGACCGCTCAACGCACTCGCAGGCACTGAGGCGTGGCGCATGCTAACATATTTAGGTTTTTAGTTTCGATGGGATGCGTAGGGAACCAAATGTTGAAGTTGATTATCAAAATTGGTAAATATGACTTTTTCTTAATAAACTAGAAGCTTCATTATCAGCTGTGAGTCTGTGATTGACCACGTACAAATGAATCTTATTTTATAAAATTAGGTTTCATCATTTTATTTTAGTGCTTGAGAAGCACACACAAAACTAATTCCTCAAGTAAAGCCAAAGTCTAAACTAAATGTTAAGCAGGCAATTAGCTATTAACTATCATCATGATAAGAAAACCATATTGTTTAGAGTGCAATTATACAATTAACGCCTCTGCAGTAGTAGCTGTTAATAGCATATATCCCATTAATAATAAACTCATTTAATGTTTCTGGTCATGGGTTTTAATTACACGGACGCTGACATTCCTGCACTGAATGGAATGTAGAAGAACTGTGCAGCCTCTCTGAATGTATTGATATGTGTACATACACTTTCATGTGCGCATTAAAATGAAAAGCATTTAGTAAATAGTTTCTCAGTCACAAACACAGACGTGAAATCAATCGGTTTTGTTATCGTAGCCGCTGAGGACTGTTACTGTGGGTTGGGAAGCTGTAGATACTTTACATAAGCCTGGCACGTTGTGTAAATACGGCTCAGCAAACAAGACGGTGGCTTTACTCTTCGCTCCATCCGTCTGGCTGCGGGCGATACAACCGAGTAACGGACTCTGGGACAGTGGAGCCAAAAACAAAACGCATGCTAATGTGTGACCTGGCTCTCGAGCCTCACCTCCTGCGACAGAGAACCATAGCTCTCAAGTACAGCCAACTTGGTCCTTATTGTATGAATGGGAGGCCCTCCTCTCCCGACATTCAGACACATAACCATACTTCCATCCTCTCCTCCTCGGCCACCCCCCCTCCCCTCTCAGTGCCCCCTGCCCTGGGTAACACCAGGGCCAATCTCTTCTGGGCTGAAGGACCCTTCAGACGTCTACTGAGAAAGAGCAGAGGGGTGGGAAAGAGAAGGAGAAGAGACGGGCATAGAACAGAGGAGATGCCTATTGCGTCGGGCCCCTGAGGGTTATGGCTATAGTTCGTGTTGTGTATTAATGTGTGCGCTGGTATTCTCTGTCATGCTAATCTCACTGTGTTTCTTTGTTGTGTTGGCTGGTGTCTCACATGTGCTCATCTCCCCTCTCTTCCTTTGCTTTCTTCTCTTTATGCTCTTCCCTTTTGGAGTGGACGATCAGAGGGAGTAATAGGGGGTAAACAGTGCTGTTGTCTAAAAGGATCACATTTGAATAACTAATACATTGTTAGCATTAACATACATTAATTATTCAGCCCTGCCTGCAAAGGTGCAAACCATTTTCCACATAAGCCTCGCTTGTTTTGTTAGTTGCTGTTTACAGAAGAAATGCTTCCAGAAATCAGATGACACATGAAAGAACCAAGAATAAATGCGACCGTTCAAGCACCTCAGCTTGGTATAATCACCTCAGCCTGGGGCCTAACACTGCTGCGTCCCTTCTTGTTGCACATTTTTTAAATGAGGAATATTTGAGAGGTGCGGACAGTGTTGAGTAGTCGTCAAGCAGCGTTTTGTTCTGCACTTTCCTCCTGATTACTTTATCAGTTCAAAATCTTGGATGGAATGAGAAATTGTGAGTGTGAGCTGAGCCAGAATTTCCTGGAGGTAGCATCTCTCTCAAGTCTCAGTTGGTGTGGATGGATGGAGGAGAGGAGGGAGGGGGGCTCTCCTCCTCCGTGTTTATCCACAGTAATCAGGAGTCTGTGGAGCAGGAGCGGAGGCTTGGCAGTGGGGGGACCCTGCCACATTAGAGAGGAATGAATAGCAATGTGCCAAGCCTGGCACACCAGCACTTTAGACACAGCATCCTTTCTGATTTGGTCAAAACTTTAGGAGGGAGAGAGCAGGAGAGAGAGAGATGCTGAGACTGTAGATACGGAGCAAACTGGACCGTTGTCTCAGTTTTGTGTTGTCTTTTTTTTTTTTCATCTTCTTCTCTCCGCTCATGAACTTTGCAGCAAAGCAATGGGGAGGAACAAAAGGAGCCGTTCTGGGTTGACAAAGAGGAGAATAGATGGTATGCGAACGACAAGCTGCCATCTGCTCTGGAGTACGACCAAAATCTTGACACACTTCAGCAATCCCACAATCCCCTGCTCCAGGAGCGTTCCAGGCGCCCCATTCATACTCTCCCCTCCGCTCCCAGAATCTGTGTGATTTCCCCCTTTTCTCTCCTCCTCAATTAAGTCATTAATTCCTTTCTTCGCCCCCCTCTTAATGACCGCAAAGGCACAAACAAGCCCTGGTTGCTTCCTATTGAGGTCCTGTGATTGGGCATAATTGCTGCGAGGGCCTAAGTACGGGGAATCGGGAACGAGGGTGGAGGGAAGTATTGTCTTTTGACTGCAACGAGCAGACAAGGGCAGAGGATGCGCATTGGGTGGAGCCTCTCTTGACCTGAGCCACGTAAGTTCCAGTGCACGGTCGGTGAAAATGAATTATAGGCGTCTGAACGCGTCATAAAAAACACAGGGGACTGCATAGATTTCCATGTTAAACAGCGGGTCTTTTGTCCACCTCCTAATTATTACGACACATCATGTCTTCATCATGCAAGTTTCAGGACTGCCATGTGTTGAGGGCTTCAGGGGGAGAGGTGCTTCTGGTGGGAGTAAAGGAAAGTGAGAATAAAGAAGGAAAGGCAGCCAAAATCCAACCCGTGCACAGAGATGCTTTATTTGCTGCAAGGTGTGTGAGGTAGTCATCTGGCATGGACGTGGCACTCGTGCAAATCTTTCTGTTTCTGTGCTACTAGATTGTTTCAAGCTGGCGAGCCCCCGTTCGCTCCAGCTTTTGGTCTAGAGCTCGGCCCGTTAAAGGGAGATTCAGGGCCGGTTGTGACTGGTGCTGGCTCGCTGCGTAACATCTAATGGCTTCAAGCGAGCGGTGTCCACCAAGGATGCCCTCCAAGGGAGAGGGAGTCCAACAGTCCACCCTAAAATCAACCGTCTTGTTTGGCTGATTGTGCATTATGTGACCATCTGCAAAAAATTGGGAGTGTGTGAGTGTGTGTGTTGTAGGGGTTTAGTTAAGGGGTGGGGCCGGAGTAGCTGAGGGATGTGCAGGGAATTAGACAGTCTTTAATAACACATTTTGGGGATAAATGCATTTTTGAAATACTCACAGATTGCTCCATTTATAGAAGTGGAGAAGTAGAAACAGAGAGAGAAACGAGAAACAGAGGGAGAGGAGACCAGATAGAGTAAATCTCCAGATTAGAGATTAGCCATAGTAACAGATTTAAAGGGGTGCCTGGTCCACAGCCAGCCTGCTCAGGCATCTATCAGGCTTCTGCTGGCCAGGCCTGCCATGGCCCTTCTAAGTAGATCACTCAACCCTTACTGAGGACGCTATGCTGCCACTATTATCTCCCGTGGACTCTCATTCATTCTCTCTCCCCCTGTGCGCTCAGCTCTCAAACAGGACACAAAAGGTTCTGCCTGAATCGGTCTGGGGCTGTATGGACAGCGTTTCGTCCACCCTTCCTGGCTAGAACTCTGGCTTTTACCAATGTTCACCCCCCTCCTCCCAAAATAAAAACTCCAAAGCCCCTTTGCTAATGTCCAGATCAGAGGAGCAGTTAAGCACAGCCGCTCAGTTTGCTAGTTTCAGGAGGGGATGGAGACAGGCGGGGTCGGGGTATTTACTCCTTTTAATGTGTAATGGTGAGAGTGGGTGTTTGCGTGATGCAATGAGTGCTGTTCCCCTTGGCCTAATGATTATCTTTGACGTTTTTAGGCCCTGTAAGCAGTTCTTATTGGAACCTAATTCCTGTTTTTACATGGGTGTAAGTAATCTGCTGTAATCGGCGCATTCACCCAAACACACTCACATATGTATGCACAGAAACGCAGTCCGTCAAATAACTGTTACACACACTTGGTGTAAATCCCTCAATCAAGCTGCAGGGGTCGGACACATGGAGTGGCTCTAAAGGTAAGAGGTTAAATATGATCTGTGGGAACTTTTTCCGTCTCAGTCGTTTAACCCCCTTATAGCTGTTTAATCGGTTTGGGAATATGTTTAAACAGACATTTTATACATCTGCTTGCTTCTAAATCTCTCTGAGCATATGAGCTCATTGTCAACAGCCAGACTCAACTGCAAGTGCACCGATCCAGAGACTTCAGTTACATAAAACAGTGTATGTTGAAATTAGCTGTGTCAGATCAAATGTGAAGCTGCAAATGTATTTGTAAAAGTAAAACGAAAGAAACAAATGAGCAGCCTTATCTTGTCTCGTCTTGCATTCTTCTCCTCTAAGCTGCTTACGTGCCAGTTCTGGTCCGATACGGAGATGAAATCTTGGAGAGGCGTGTCTCTGGACCCAGGAAGCAGCGGCCACTGATTGGACCATCGAGCTCTTGGATGGAGGATGTGCTCTGTGTGTATATCACACACACCCCAAAAGACGGCGGGACACAATGAGAAATCACAGCTCTTTCACTTTCCATCCATCTGCCCGCCATGGAGCGTGCTCAGTGTGTGCCACTTGGCTTAATTCTGTCCCATCAGCCACCACAAAAGCCCCCCGATCCAATCACTGGGATCAGACCTGGGCCAAGACCATGGAACGGGGAGCCAAGGAACAGACCAGAATCAACAGCCCATTCTCTCAAGATCACACACATGTAGAAAAGGAAAGACGTGAAGAATATGTATGGCATGGAAAAGGGAGGAGTAGTTCCACCTCTGATTCTATTTTTCAAGCTCCAACTTTTACTCCAGGGTTGGATGAAGAGATGACAAAAGTTAAACAAAAACGTCACCATATGTTACAGCTGCTGTGCCCTTTTTTAGAGAAAAATAGGCCACGAGATCAGGGTAGAAAGACGAGGGCAGAAAAATACTTTTCACCACACATTCCCTCCTCTCTCTCTCTCTCTCTCTCTCTCTCTGCTTCGGCCTCTCTCACTCGGTGGCTGTTAATTGTGTGAGAGCAGGTCATCAGTAGCAGTGCATTAGAATAATGGAAATAGATGGCAGAGACCTACGGATAGCAACACAAGCCATCTTCCCTATTTGCATGGCTGTGTGCTCCGGGACAATTATGTCATTATCACAGACCTGTGTGTGTGTGTGTGTGTGTGTGTTGGATGACAGACTGATCACACTATTTCACTTTCACTTCTGCATTTTAAAATCTCTTAACCACTTTCCTTTAAACGTTTTCCCAAATCTCCTTCTTGTATTTCAACACATACAGCTTAAAAGTGTGACTTAACTACTGTCATTATCTGGACAGAAAACGTTACCGTGGAGTGAAGCCAAGCACCAGGGGAAAGCCCACGATTTCACCCTGTGACCCTGCGACGCTATATGGGGATGCAGACATGGCCTCTTCCCATTTCCACCGTCTGCTGGTGAGGAAAACAAACAGAAACTCAAATGGAGGAGAGTTAAAACTCATTACTGACAGCATCTTCCATCCGTCTTCCTGTTCCCTGTCTACCACTGAAATAAGTCAGGGATTTCAAAAGGTGATCAGACCCCATCAGCGACCTCAGGCTTGAGAAAACACAGCAAAAAGCAGAGAGGGGTAACCTTTGGCCCAAACAAGTGTCGGCTTCCTCCTCCGTACAGGGCTGACACTTCCTCTTCTCATCAAGACTGGGAAGAGGAGGCTACCTGCTAACCATGCACTGTCACCCCGTGGTGGCGGATAGAGCGTGTTAGCGTGTCTGTGTCTGTGTGTCTGTGTCTGTGTGTCTGTGTCTGCTGTGCTCCTACTTAGATTTGATCCCACTAAACTAGGTAATGACCTATTGAAATCCCCACCAGACGACCACTTTTCTCTACTCTTTCAAAACAGCCAGAAACATATAAAGTAGATGTTTTGATGGTGGCCAGATCGCAGCGCTGCCTGAATTAAAAAAAAATAGTATTGACATGACAAATCTGAGCAGTTACGAACACGGACAACAAGAGACCATTAAATCCATCAGCAGAGTCTTCAGGCTGTTTCGGTAGCGACAGAGATGTTGGACAACATGCATTTATCTCACTAGCAGCAGGCATTGTGGAGAAAAGGTGCGAGGTCTTTTTTTTCTGTGAAACCTCTTAGCGTCCCATAATCAGGAGTGATAATGTGTCTCATTCTATGCTAATGTGTGTGTTTTACAGCAATCAGGCGACAGGTGATGATAGCACGCACTGAGAGATGTTCTGCTGTGTGCTTGTGCGGCGGGTGTGTGTGTGTGTGTGTGTGTGCGAGTGCGTAAGTGTGGACGCAAGGCACCATTAGTGACTTCCCAGGTCCTCTTCAGGAATACAATGGGCGGTGAAATTGCTTTAATGGAAAAAGGCTAATGTGAGACGCACACACACACACACATACACACACACACACACACGTGTACACACACATGAACACACCGCCTTAGCAAATCACTCAAGCTGGTGAGAGGTAGAAAAAGGGAGGATATTATCACTTACACTTGAAAAAATAGAGATGGAGGAGAGAATAGACAGCGACTATTCTACTTACTTCATGTTTCCACCCACTGCAGTGGGGAGTTTTCCAAAACAGAGGCCTGTGGGTTCTCAAGTTAAGATATAGCTGATGTTGTTTCTAACCTAGCAGCCAAAAGTGGTACATTTAATTACCACATGTAGTCAGTGCTGTGGTAAAGGACCCTTTGCATAGTTAGGTTAACTCATCCATACTCCAGACTTCTTAGACACAGTTTCTACAGTTTGTTGTTGTCCACTGGTTCTAATCACAAACAGTATAGCAATCACTGTCAAGGCCGTCCACTCACTTATTCAGGCCAAGAATAAGAAATGGCAGACATGCATGATTTATACGCTCGACTGCTCACTGTGCCGAAGCCGGAGGAAGAACGACCGACCCGACAGTACAGACGCGCTGACGGCCGCTATCAAAGCAACATGGTCTTCAGTAACACCTCGACTGCTCCGCAGGCTGTTCGCCTCCAGGCCACGCTGCGCTGATGTGGGGATTCATCCTGACGTAAGTATGGGGCAAGACTGAAGGAAGGAAGTCAGTGAAATGATGAATGAGCAGCCAGTTGCTAATTAAAGGTTTTAGTCTTCTAGAATTAGAGTAGTGACATCAGAGAAGTTCTCTCTGCCCTCTCCTGTAAATTAATACAGGAAGTCTTTTCATCCTCTCAAAATAGAAACTAAATAAGAAAGATAAATGGTTTTATAAACCAAAATGTGATTTGCTTTAGTTCATCATAGTTCATCAGGCATGAACCTGCTCAATGACAGTGTGTGACTGTCTGCGAAGGTATCATGGCCTAAACCCAAGTCAACTGTGTGTATTAGCATAGCTTGAATAGGCAAGTCACGCTCTCCTTTCTTTGAGACACACACACACACACACACACACAGCCGTACCCTGCTCGGTAAGACAAGGCACGTCCCTCCTTTGCCTCTAAATGGTCTCATCTGTGCCCTGCTCAAGGCTGGCGAGGCCGACAGCATCTGTTTGACTGCAGGCCATGCCATAAGGTGCCAGGACTCCGAGGATCCTCCGCACTCCCTCAAGAACACTGCTCTACGCCCAGCTAGCCCCACCCCTCGCCCCCTTTCACCCCTTCACGCCCACCCTCAGATGTTTCGCTAGTCCTCCACTATGCCATGATATCATGAAGTCCAGTTAAATCAACGGCTTCTGCTCCTCAGTGACCCAAAGCTCTCCTCTCCTCTAAACACCCGCCTCCCTCCCCTAATTTCCTCTGACTCCAACCACCCTTCTTCTCTCCACCTCCCTGACACTCCCCCATTCTCCCCTTTTAATGCCCCTCTGTCAGAATGCATAAGTTGTCACCTACCTCCCTAATCTGTTCTATCTTCCCCCACCCTCACCCCTCTTCGTCTGAACCCCCCTCCCCTTATTCCCTCCCCCAGGGGGGGGAGTGAGGCCTCGTAGGTTGTGTGTGGTAACAGGATGCTCTCTGTTGCCAGGAAGACTTGCGCCTTGGAGGAACAGACAGATTAGCAGGTAGATTATCGCTCCCATCTTGGCGCTCAACCGTTCCCAGGAATGCCTCCTCCTGAACAGACATCACTTTGCCCTCCAGGTCGCCTGCGGCACCTCCCAGAAGCCCAGACACCAAGAGAGGAGAAAGTGATCTGATGGCACCCTCTCGGCCTCTCTATCATATTGTCTTATCTTTCGTTTCCCAGTGGGATAATTAAATAGCCCTGCGCTGCGACCACAACATGTCTCTGCACCTTGTGTGGCACCAATGGGAGCCACTGCTGAGGAAGATAAAGGCCTAAGTATAGAGGAGACATGATCTGGGAGAAGGAGAGAGGGGAGGTGGTCTCATGACAGAGGGGGTATGCAGTTAACAAGCGGTGTGGAGGCACAGAAGGTGTGTGTAGCCAAGCGTGAGGAAGCAGTTGAGACAGCACAGGCCCACTGAGATGACCGCGGAGCTAATGCTATGTTAGTGAGCTGCTAACGGCATGCCTGGGCACTGGCTCACCGCCCTTCCACACACATCACCCATGCCCACAGCGCAACGAAAGGAGACACCTCAGGTCTGGGGGGGTGAGGTATTACTAGTGACACGTCTTTTGGGCACCGGTTGGGACTCCTTTACCATCTGAGCCTCTCGTGTCGTGACTCACATGCAGGCACCTGGGTTGCATACAGAGACCCCTAAATCCAATGTGGCAGGAAGGTGAGGAAGAACAACGCTCAGAGCAGGAAAGATAACCGGCACTTCGAGTGGAGGACGCGTCATGCAGCAAGGCACCTTGGGTAATTTGACTTGAAGGGAGTTGATACACCTCTCAGGGAAATGAGACATTTAAGCTTCAGTTACTGTCTTGCTTTCCCTGAGGCGTTTTTTTTCTTCATCTAGCTCCACTGCTAAACCAATGCAGCCAGGTTTTCACATGTAGAACTCACAAGATAATAAATCAGCTTAATACTGCATCCACATCCACCAGAATGAATGGACACTTAGAACTTAAAGTACTGCATGTTATGTATATTTTTATCCTAAAACAAAGGCTCCACAATTGCTCAATTGCTGTATTGTTATGTTCATACTTCTCATATGTTGGAGATGAATCTATTCTTATTTAAAAGCTGAAGGTCAGACTGTTTAAAGGATGTGTTTCATTTAAGGACCTACAATGTTTCTTCTGACCCCTCAGTGACACGGGAAAGCAGAGCATCACAGTATGTGACCTGTTTATGGGATCATTCAGTCCTTAAGGTCATACAGTGGTTAATTTTTCAATTGTTTTTTAAAAAAGGCAGCTCAAACCAATTCTAGGAATTGAATTATGTATTTTCTAGTTGAATCGTCTGTTCTGTTTTCTAGTGTCTAGTGGAGGTGAATGACAAAAGCTGCTCTGTAGCATCAGCTCAGATCAAGGCATGAGGGCAGTGACCCCACGCTGACAAGCAGTTAACTGTCAGACCAAGAGGAGATTTAATTTGACTTTTATTTTCATGCAGAGCTTCTTGCTGGCACATGCATTTATTTTCAAGTCAACACTGTTGTCACTCTAAAAGTCAGAATCATTTTAAATGTGAGGAAAACGATACGTTTCACCTGCGTGATAGCTTTTGTGTTACACTTTAGCAATGTTGTATAGAGAGATGGTGAAAAGACTAAAAGTGTGCGTCACCTTTACCTGCTGCACTAGACAGTGCACCTATACCTTCCCATCTGCTGTTTCTAATGCTGCTGTGTGTGCGCGTGCAGCGGTAAGGATGTGTGTGTGGTTTTAGGGAGGAGGGGGTCGGCAATGAGGAGGCATTGTGTCTCTTCACAATGACATCATGGCTCTGACAGAAGCTGGAGAAGATGCCCGAGGTCTCAGGACATAACTCTTCAGCCTGGTGCAAGTGTGTGTGTGTGTGTGTGTGTGCGAGTGAGTGTGCATCCCGCTCCCTGGGCTATAGGAGTCCTCCTGGGCTTTCTGAACGAAAGTCAAAGCGTCAAAGACGAAAACAAAACCTGACCACCAGCAATATGAAGCAGAGGGCAGGCCATTTGGCTGCTGCCTACTCGCTGGTGCCTCTTCATGGAAGCCATGGGTGTGAGAGCTGAGGGGAGGTACATTTGAGGAGAGAGGGAGAGACAGAGGTGGGGAAAAGACTGCTGAAAGAGGGAGAGAGAGAGAGAAAGAGAGGGAGGTCCAGGAAGTTGCAGTAAAGGGTTCAGGGGTCAAATCAGCCTGCAGGCCTGGGTGACGCTTTCAGGGCTTTGAATGCGAGAACTGTCCTGCATCATGGGAGTCCTTGGCATGTCCTCTTAATCTTGCCTCTGACCAGACGGATCCTTCCCCGTGGCTCTGTGCACACAAAGACATAATATATAGGATACACACATGTAAAACACATGCACCTTGGTTCTTTGTGTCTGGGGAGCAAAACGGACACAAGTGGTAAAAATACTTGTGTCCAACATCTGACACAAATAATCAGTGGAAACACAGGACTCACCTGTCACCACAGAATGCATTCAGTATTTCACAGGCTGATATTTACGTCTCGTTGAGACAACGTCATCGTACAAATTTGAACTATTAGAGGGAGAAAGTCTTCATGTAGTGACAGAAAACGTGCTCGGGGGGCGTCTGAAGCTATGTGAACGCTGTGAAGGCACATCCCACATCTACAGTGAGTAAGATTGACAGGTTTCTTCTCTGAGCTGCAGTGAACCTCCTGCCCTGAGTGCGTGTGTAATGAGAGACAGGTCTTATGACAAACACTAATCAGCCCACACTCTTGACCCTGTGGCAAACGGGCCTGACACCGCTAACAACTCCTCTGACCCACGTCTGTCGAGACGACCACGTGTGTTCAGGTAAATGGGGAAATTCAGCAAGAATTTGTGCATGATCACTTCATCTAGATAGAATGTGAATAAATGGAATGTTTTGGAATTATCATTATTACATCAGGACTCTAAAACGATTAGAAAGAAATCAGGTGAACAGGAAACCTGATGATGCCAGTGTCTTTATTTAGTATTGGCAAGAAAGTCAACTAGTTTACTAGTTTACTAGTTTAGTAAAGGTTCAGTTTTGAAATTTTGGGTTAATAGATTGGGGGAAAAAAAATTAAGGATTTTTTTTACCAATTTAAAATAGATCATAGACAATAAAAGGTGTAAAAGTAAAAGACTCTACATACATACTTTCCAAAGCGACTAGTTGGAAGGTTGTGGTGACACGGTTGAGTGGTTGCATTAGCACAGCAACTACGACTGTGTCGCAAAAGGATCCAAGTGTATCAATGAGTGCTGGCTATTTACCATGCAGTGTGTGTGCTGGCTCGTATTACGGTCACAGTGACACTTAACGTGAGTGACAGCGGCTTTCTAGGAGCGTCATCACTCCAGCTGAGAACAGAGGGACTGTGGCCTCACCAGCTCCTTGCACATGCAGGAATCCGTTTATAGACAAAGAAGACGTCATGCTGTTCACGTACTCATCCAGGTGTGTTTATTGTTCTTCAGAATATAGAACAGACTACAGCACAGTAGACTGAGCGTTCAATAGAAACAGAACAAACCTAATACCACTGTTCGGGTTTCCTAAAAATAGGGAATAGATGATTCATGGATCTTGGAAGTTAGAAACTCTGTTACTCAACATATATCAGATGGCAGTGCAGTGTAAGTGGCTGTGGAGGGATTACGTTAGAGAAACTTATTGAGATACATTGTGATATTTCTAGTAGTATTTGTAGTGTCATCTGATTAAACAGGACATTATATGTGGCCTGTGACGCCACCATTAACAGGCATAGAGGACACGATCTGTGAGGCAAGTTAGCGAAGGTGTTGCAGACAAATAAAAAGGTATCATGCTAGGAGGTACTGTTTTGAAAAGACATTATTTACTGCTTGATGGTATTTTCATTGAATAAATATATTACACAAATCATATTTCTGCATGCAGAAAATGCAGCGCTGTGATATTTCTAAAAACAACATTGTAAAAGGGCTGGTGGTACAAGGTTCATCCTCTCACTGTCAGCACAGAAAAGAAGCCGGCATCTGTTTAACTGGCCTGACCTGCAGTTATGATCTACTAAAAAATGAATAAATAAAATTCAGTGCTTCACTCATAAACACAAATCCTACCTGATCTAACAGAATATGTGTTCACTGGCCTTGCATAGTGTTCTTCTCTGGTACCGTATGTGGGCTGGGTGGCTGTAAACGTTCCATGTTTTAAGAAATGAGACGCCACAACCCCAGAATGAAAAACAAAGCAGTGTGTCAATGTAATCTCGAAGGGCGTAATAGAGTGTTACAGATGTCTACACAGGATATCAATACACATCGAGGTTTATAAAATGCAACTTACATTTGCATCAGTTTGAACTGAAACTATAAAATCCTCAATAATGCAACAAATGAGAATACAAAAACGTCACCCGTCACTCTCAGTCATGTCATTTTGGCTGTATGAGACAGTATTGTAGTGGATCATCACCTAGCACAGGTACTCACCATATAAATTATTGCGCTACACGTATCAAGTATTCCCTGCACCAGAAAAGTTACATGGTAAACCCTCTATCAGATGAAGACATGAACGCTGTGCAAGGAAGGTAACACTGCTGCTCGACAAACTGTAAATCAAACATGTCTGCAGCAAGCATGTTCTGGGTTTACTGTGCCAGAGGAGTCTGTTCGGCACGGCGGTCAGTTTTCCAGTAAGCAACCCTGGTTTCCTCAGCTGCACTGCGCACAGCATCTATGCAGGCCAGTGCACCCTGGCAAAGAAAGGGTGGGACTTGATGTCATCCACGCCTCCCACTCCTGCCCCCAGTCTCTCCGTTGGGTTGTACTGGAGCAGCTTCAGAAAGGACACAAGACATTACATCGTTACATTCGGAAATAAGCTGTGATGACCAGTGCCTTTCCTGAACATTTTGTAATAGCCACACAAATTCTATTCAGGATTTGCTATTGGGTTTTCATATCAACACTGAATTTTAAACAGTAAAAGTAACAAGTAGCAGACCAGACTCTCACCTGCTCAAGCAGAGATCTGGCCTCCTCTGAAACAGACTCAGGGATGTTGAGAGCTGTGTGGCGGCTGATTCCTGCTGGGTGGCACCGGAGCAGCGACTGTGCGGAGGGAATGAGAGGTGGAAAGAAGAGGGCCAGATCAGTATCAAATCAAAACAAGAAAGAAAACCTGACAGTCCGGGAGCTGAGAGGAGCGATATACTGACACCCGCAGAGCCTAGGTCGAAGTGAGGGCACAGGGACCGGACAAATAGGAGGAGACCAAACAGCCCAAGCACCTGAAACAACACTGATCGCACCAACTATAACACCAGCATCATTTTACTACTGTTGCTCTTTCTTGGAACTGCTCCGTGTGTGTCACTAAAAGTCATAATGACATGGAAAAACATGTTTTGGTTTGTTTGTTCTTGGTTTATGCAGCATACTAGAAGGACCAACAGTTAATAGGACGCCATTTGTTTTTGTTTTAGTGAAGCTTGGCCCAATAAAACTGCTTCATTCAGCTGACACAAAATTGTTGCAGAAAAATAAAAAATAACTCAAAACTATTCCAAGAAAGGAGAAATAGGGAGCATGAAACCTGCAAGTGCTTCTCTAATCGCTGAATACAGGCCTATTGTTGAAATAATTGACAATAATAACTGTAATCATATGTGGCCACAGCACATCTTTCAGCAGCTACACATGGAAACTGAAAATGCTGAAGCAGAACGTGTGCAGCAAGAGAGAGCGGTAAACTGTTTGTGTGTGTTTTTTTCCATCAGGTAGGTCGGTTGCCTCGCTCCCTCTCTCCTGATACATGCTGCAGGAGATCTGGCTGGGTTCCTAGCCACAGCCAAGACTGCTCCAGGCAAGATCTTATCCTGCAAGGATCAAGAGACACTATGTGTGCCTTTGTGTTTGTATCCTTGCCAGGTCCGTACCCAGACATAATCATCAAAGGAGACATCTGTGTAACTCACGTTTTTCTTCCAGGTAAGAGGGTGTGTATTGTTCGACATACGATACTAATCCAACATCCCAACTCATGTTTAGGCCATTAACAGCAGCAACTGATGACTGACATAAATATGGCCACTGGCAATTAGAATTTATTCAAATTTCATAGACGATAAAAAATGTAAAAGCACAATCTAGGGTGGGTGTCAAAGTGTACGTATACTCCATCAAGAGAGCAGCAAGTGGTAATTAGCATGTGTGTTTGTGTATCTGCTGTTTTGCAAACAAAGGCACTGAGATGCCCCTTTCCTCCAAGGCCTGTCTTGAAAGAAGGCCCTGATCCTGGACCAGCTCAAGCACCATGAGAGCTGCCCCAGTCTTCACCTTCCACGCCGATGTGAGGTCGGCATGCTCTGAGCCCAGCGCTGCTCCAGGAGCCAGCAGAGAGGCCCACGGAGAGCTGACCCCTTGGCCCAGCAGATGGAGCTCAGGCTGGGGGAGAAAGTCACACCGACACCCCTGGCACTCCCCGAGAACCAGAGTAAGAGACGGGAGCCAAGACGCACCTCACACACATACACACACCAAAAAAACAACTGTGTACTCAAACACGTACAGACACGCGCACAAAATCACACACAACCTGGCACGACCATAAAGAGTGTGAGAGAGTTGAAAGCCAAGGCACCTACAGACATCCCATAACAATCCCATAACACCTTAGCAACAAAGATAACGTTTTTAATACTTTTTGACTCACCATGCCAGTCAGGAGCTCAAACAGGATGGAGCCCAAACTCCACCAATCACACGCTGTGGTCTCCTCGCTGATGCCTCCCACCTCTGGAACAAGAACAGACACAGGTTTCTCAATAAATCAAGAAGCAGACAAGAATGATCAGCCAGCCATGGTCTAAAATGAGAAAACAATCAGTTATATTCAACTAAAATTATTCTTTGATCTTAAGCTTACAAGCCTTGCTTTTAAACTCAGTGACATCTTGAATACTTACAAAAGCACGGACACAGTCTCTCACACACACACACACACAAACAAGTGTGTGTCTCATAAAGGGGTGATTTGCATAATAAAAAAGCAGTTAAATTGAGGAAACCGTCTGTGCTGTAACTTCACACCATCTGCATGACCTGACCTCAAACACAAAACACACAAGCATGCATACATACATACAACACACGCGCTCACCAAGAAATGGGTGGAACCAGAGAACAGACAGAGAAACGTGTTCGCTTAGTCTTTTCCCTCCTGTAGTAGAAGGAATGTTCACCACAAGCAAGAGCAGCACTAATGATTATTTTAATTACAGATCCATTATCTGCAGGGTTTTTTTTGTCAATTAGAAGAAATTGCTTCTAGTAAAATTAAAAACAATTTCATTAAATGTCTTATTTGGCTCATTCATAGTCCAAAAATATTGATTAACATAAAGTAAAGCAATGAATCATGAAGCCAAAACCTGATGATAGGCTCGGAGACAGTGCACATTTAAGTGAGACATAGTAACCAAGAGTCATCCTTGTTTGTCGAAGTTGAAACTGTATGTGTCACTAACTGCGCGTGTGCGTGAGCTAGTTCCACTGGGTACCAGATGGCCTCTTGTGCCGTTCAGCTCCCCTCCACTCCGCTCTCTCCGGGGGAGAGGGGACCCAGGGTCACGGCAGTGAGCGCCCAGAGACCAGCTCCTCAGCTAGAGGAACAGAAGAGACAAAGACCCCTCATTTCCTCCAGGCTGCTGGGAACTCCAGGGCCCCATGCAGCTCTCTTGCAGCCAAGGTTAGAGAGGGCTATGATATGACTTGCATGCTGCGTATACACAAGATACAGACACACACGAGTGTACAGCCAACTGAGCAACCAGTCTCCAGGGCTCCCCAGGATTACTGTTTTGACAACCAAGGAGAGAAGATCGTCATTGAACGGACTAGTGATACCTGCGTAGTTAGGAGCTGGAGGGGAGATACTGGACACACACACACACACACACACGTCTCAGAGCAAGGTCGATGTCATCACAATGGATTAATGTCTAAGGAGCTGCAGGGAGAGTACAGTGGAGCTGGCTACACTTACCGCTCTGTCAGAGCGAGGCAGGGAGAAAGGGAGATAGAAAGAGGATGGGAAGGGAGAATTAACTGCATCCACAGGCCATGGGTCACTCAGAGCCCACTGTTACAACGTGCTGCAATCTGGAAGCCTTTACATCTGACCACTAATCTGATATTTGAGTTCTTGAACAGCACATAAAACTTTCAAATTACTCTAAGAAAACAAAGGACACCGAGGATGTCTCATACAATGGTGCAACAATACATTGCGTTCACCTCATGGCTTCTTCTTCTTCCGTTTCCCTCAACAATGCAGTTCCCTCTCGCTTTGAATCTTAATCACAGCCCATCTCCTCTCTCCTGGGGACCATAAGGAACTTTCTCTCTTCTCCTCTTAGGCTGACTTCCCTAAAAACCTAACCGACACTCATTGTTGAAAGAGGAAGTGTATTGCAGGTAGGAAGTAAGGAGGGATTGTTGGTATGATGTCCCAAGACTGAATGTGTCTTGTGTTAGACTCTGAACTAAATGGTGTATGCAAAGCACAGCTAATGCTTACCCGTGACTCATCCTCACTGCAAGTACAAATATTCAAATACTCTAAGCAGAAGTACAATGTTTTCCTTGAAAAGCTTTTTCAAACAATGGCATGATACCTTAGTGTCAAAAGAGGAACTAAAACTTATCTTCCATTAGATCACAAGATCAGCAGGTAAAAGAGAAAGAAACAGAAAGCAAACACAGCGTAGTGCCTGGAACACATTTACCTCACTTACCTGAGAGGGGAAGAATATTGCATTTCCCTTTTCTTAGACACTGAAGACAATTGATTTTGGCCTTGTTCCCCCTCAGTGGAACAAAACAATTTCCTTTTCTACAGAGCTCAGGTTGTGTCACAGTGTCGCTCTGCAGCTTTTTTTTTTTTTTATTTCTTATTAGAGAAAAAATATTAGCCATCTGATGTTTATCAATAATGATGGAAGGGTGAGAATGTAAATAAGCTGAAGTGCAGAATAAACAGATTACAACTGTGCCGCTGTATTTTCCGAGTCCACTCCCGTGTTTTTCGGGTGTGAATGCGAGCGTTTTAAAAACATGTTCCCCTCCTTCTTGCGCAGACACTCAAACACACACAGACGCACATACGGTCACAGAAGGCCCCCTGCTAGCTTTCTGGCAAACAGTCATAAATCTGTCATCAGGAATGAAGCTGTCGCTAGAGCTGACCCCATCTGGATAAACAGCAATGCATAACAAGGGCAGAAGAGACACAGGCTCACTAACCTGTTCTTGTGTGTGTGTGTGCGTGTCTTTACAAATAAAATTTAAATTAATAGATTACGGATCTGCTACGAAGTGGATACAAGTGTGAAGGGCCACAGTCATTTCTTTGTAATAATGGCAATAAATGGTGACGAGAACGAAACACAAGAAAAAGAGACAAAGTTGTCTGTGTCTGATGGACAGTCTGTAGATATGTGTGTTTATCTATAACAACAGCTTAACACACCCCCTGTTGGCTGCTGTTATGCATTACATCCCTGGAGCCACATGATCCAGCCTCCTTCAGATAACAGGACCTTTCACACCTGTGCTGAGGTCAGTTCAGAATATTTTACCCATAAAATATGTGCAATCTGGTTTAAAATTTTGATTCTTTATCAAGTGAGAAAATCAGGTTAAAGCTTCTTCCATTAAGAACATTAGTCAGGTTTAAGCAAAATGTACTTGCATGTTTAAAACTGACTAAACTCTGTACTTTGCCAAAATCTAAATCTACCAACCCTGCACATACACCAACCTGACATGCCTCCGTGCTTACAACGAGAACCTTTATTAAATTAATTAAATAACAGCTTAAGTTAAGCGTTGAACTATACATAGAGCTCCTTGCGCTGCTGGAGCATATGCTTCCACGAGCTCCTGCTTCCACTTGGCTTTTAAACAAGCTGCTGCTAAGGACTAAAAACACACACTTTGGATATTACACAGAGCATTTGTTGCTTTCAGATTTATTACAACAGTGTCGTCCCGTATGTTCTAGACACAAGGTGGATTTAAATCTGAAGTGACCTTTCTGGATTGATGGAGAGGATGAGTATGAGAGCACAGCTTAATAAAAAGTGTGTGGAAGAGTGTATATGAGTGTGAGGGTCATTGTGTATGTCTCAGAATGTGTTGCTGTTATTTAAGGAAACAGTTATACACTGTGCATATTTAAGAAAGGTGTCGTTAAAAACATTACACATCTGTCAGTCTATCCAACAGCCCAAGTGTGAAGCCATATGCCTGAAGCAACATATTGGAAAACTTACCCACCCATAGATGTCAACACACACTGGCTACAAACAGATACAAGCTAAGTAGGGACACAGCGCTGTCATCTAGCAGCAGTTTGTTTTAGGCAGCTTTTAAACTGCATGTCAGAGCGGCCATGAATTTGCTGGGGGCCGCACTGACCGGCCACAATACCGCTCGACTGTTGCACAACAGCAAACTCTACAGGACTACGAGAGAACTGCAACACGATTCTCTAACCTGGTACTAGAAGAGCAAACGCATCCTCCATATCTTAACCAGTGAAGCTGCTGGTTAAACGTACAGTTCCAAGAAGTACAGCCTGTGTTACTGTTCAGTTTATTAGCTGCCTTTAACTTTATAACACCGTCTCAAAAGCATTAGTGTTCATATGTGTTCATATGTTCAGTGCTCTCGTGATTACTCTTTACACACGTTTATTTTCGTCTGGCTATGAATAAAGGTTGTGTGACCATGGGAAAGTCCGACCTCTGACCCTGCCTGCCTGCACAGAATTAAGCCAACACAAACCTCCTACTGACAGTCAAACAAACAAGCTTCTAATTATTAAACATAGAAAGCATCAATAAACGGTGATTCATTCATTGTTTCTACATCTTACCTGGTGCACAGTACATATTGGCGATGGCATCTTTGTCACAGCACTCCTCCACGTCACACCAGCTACAGAAGTAGGTAATCTGAACGTGACCTATCGGAGAGAGGAAAAGACAAAGTGTTGGGCTTAAGATGAAAATGTTAAACACTCACTGAAAGCTCTGCCTCCTGTCAGCCCCACACAGTCAAGTGTCACGGCAACACTCCACTTTTCAAACTGTTTACTCACCTTTAGAGCACTTCCTTCCCCTGTTCCTTTCTGCCTCTCTAAATCTCTCTGTGAGCTTTTCAAGCACACAGCCTCGACGATTACTCCTGTTTAGCGGCTACCCGTTAACGCTATCATTAGAACTAATGGTGTCATTAGGTAGCCATGGCCATTAGTCTGGGCTAGCCAGACTGATGCACCACACTACGCCGTTGATGGGCCCTTTAGAACAATAATTACCACCAGGGAGACGAAAACAGCCACTCAGCTAATTAGACGCTTGTTGATAACGAGGTGGAGAGAGATGATTGCAGGACGACAAAAGAAGAAGTAGAGGGGGAATCTGTGACCTAGTGGTAAAACAACACTTTCCTTTCTCAAAGAGCCTTTGTTTTGGTAAACAGATTAGATCAGGTGGATGGATGCGGACACTCTCTGAGTATAAGCAGTAAATAGTACTAACGTAGTCAGAGAATTCAGCCACCCACTTTATGTTGCATCCTTACAGTGATGTGGTTTTACACGAGTTTAAAGGACCTTGTAAAACATATCTTGCCCCAGTTTGCTGTGTTAAAGACTAAAACAATTGACATCTAGTGCAAGTTGTAGCAAAGCTTTTAGAGAAACACCAGCAGCGATAATGCATGGCATACCTTGGTGGTCAAGCAGGATATTGTTGGGGTTTAAGTCTCGACAGATAATGCCCTCTTGATGCAGGGAATCGAGGGCCGTCACCATCTCCACAGCCCAACATCGTACAAACTCCTCTGGGATACGAGCTTGGGATGCAGCCAACGACAGCTCGTCCAGCTCTGCAAACAGCCGCGATACTTCTTTATCAAATTCAGTGCCACCTGTATTACTAATTCCCCCTGATGATTCACCATCAAGACCTAATAAATTTGCAACCACTTGACAGACCCCAGTCCCATTTGTTGCTGAGACAGAGTCTGAAACCAAACCAGTGTTTGCGCTTGTACAGGCCTCTACTTTCTCACTAGGAAAACCAGTATCTGGTACATCTATGTCGAGGGAGAGGTCATTATTTTGGCATTCAAGATCAACCATCATTTTGTCAGAGGCATCTTCTCCAAATGCCATGCTGTACTCATCCCACAGGGAGTTATAAGGAGACGAAGACGCAGCACTTATATCATGGGTTGCAGAGGCTGTACACAGAGAGGAAAGCTCTTGCTCCTGTGGCTCCTGCTCCTCTTCATCAGGCTGACTATGAAGCTGTAAAACATCCGGCTGGACAAACGTCTGAGAGGAGGTTGGGGCCTCAAGGCCTTGACAAACTCCAGGAGTCTCAAATTCCTCCCGTAAAGAGGCAACAGTGCCACTGGTTATAGGAAGATTAACCAAAAGGTCTGGTGGGTGACCCTCATCCTCTACTACTGCCTCTTTAAATGAGATCACTGGTACTGATTCATTAGAGCCTTTATCACTAAAGTCTAACCCCCAAGATTCTGAGCTATGTCCTTTGACCACTGGAAAATCCTCAGTCACATCAGAGCCTAGGTCAGATGTTGAAAAGAGGGGGACCTGCTTTGTCTGCTTATGAGGCGGTCGCTGCTCCCCTAAGGTGAGGCAGGTCACCTCGCTAGCACTATCTTTGCTGTCAATGCGGAAGAATTCCAACGGCGTATGTTTTGACTGGTCCAAAGACAGAGGCATAGCAGGGGATGGTAGTGGACTGAAGACTTCGCTGTTGTCCTGGGTCTCGCCAAAGGATTTCTCATTGTCGTAGGTGTGGCCACTTTTGTCAGAAGACTCAGTGAGGAAGCCAAGTTCCTGAGAGCTGATGGGTGAAGAGAGGCTGTCGTTGCTCAGCAGTGAGCGACTACGTGAGGATGTGGCGGTCAGCGCAGTGGGCACTTCCAGAGACAACATTTCCTGTTCGCTCTTCTCTTCTTCCTCCTCCAGTACATCTGGCTCTACTTTCTCTTGTTCATATTCATTGCAAAGTGTTAAATAACTGTTGGTGCACTCTTCAGAAGTGGCCCCTGAGTCTGACTGGGGCCCAGTCTGTTCAGTCAGCCTACTATTGAAAACGCCTTTAACAGGAGACGCAGTGCCCTTTAGTTCTTCCTTTTGTAGCTCCGGGAGAGAACCAGAACCAGTAACAGGCCCAGAACTAGAACTGGCAGAACCTACATCCAGCTGTGGAACAGTATGCTGCGGAGAACATACAGCCACTGTGTGGCTCTTCTGGATGAAGGGAATGTCAAAGCTCTCCTCCAGGTTGGAATTGTGCAGGTACTTTCCAATGTGAGACCACAGTTTCCCCCCTGAAAAAAAGAAACAGGAAATTAAACAGGAAAACTGTATGTTTACTCAAGGAATGAGGAATTAAAAAGAATTAAGAGAAGACTGTCCTATCATTCCACTAAATGAAATTTCCCAGTAAGTATTTGAACAAGGTGGGAATGAACACATTTAATTACATTATTGAAAATGTTAAAAAAAGTAGTCTTTTTTACTAAGACTACTTAATAAAAAGGCTCATTACCATCTACTGATGATCAAGGCAAACAAAAAACAAAAGCACTAAAACCAATTTTGCTAAATAGGGTCTGGGTGGGTGTGTTTAGGTTTCCAGCACAACGTTAGCATTTTGACTTCTCTCTGCCTTACACACACAAACACACACAGCTGTAGTGTGAGCAATAGGAAGCTAGCATCTGTTGTGTGTGATGAGAACAGATAGGGAGTTCACAGTGATGATAATGATAGCAGGGCAGCTCAGTGGCTTAGAAAGTAAAACCATCCACATGTTGTTTTGTCCAATGTCACTCAGGTCATTGCCTCCCCTGTCTGAGCGTCTATCCTGATTTAAAATCATCAACTAAACGATATGCTATAGAATCATAGGGGCAAACCTAGATTTTGTGCGTTACAAAGCTGGGATGTAACAGTGGTACAACTATGTGGTTTTTAAGGATTTAATTACCTACACCACATTATGTTGAACAGCCCCATGTGATAGTCCATACTGTCCACTAATATTAGCACAGGGTGGTTATGGAGTAGACCAGATTGAACAGATTAAAGAGTAATAAAAATAAGGCTGTATTTCATTGCATGCACTCACTGCACACACATCCTAGAGTGAGTGGGATGTAAGGAGGTCCAGGTGTTGGCATAGCTAATGAAGCATGTCACCACCTGGTATTCAAAATAATGACCTGTGACACATACTCATCTCTATCAAACATCTGTCTGGAACAAGGGCAGAGAAAGAGAGAGAGGTGAGTGATGATAGCAAGAGGAATCACAGCTGGAGGTAAAAAAGACAAAAGAGGGACGGCGTGGACATGTCTTACCTTCAGCATACTGCAGCAAGAGGAAAACGGTGTCTTCAGACACAATGAACTTCCTCAGCTGCACCATGTGGGGCACAGAATGAGGCATGATGGTCCTCTTGGTTCGTCCACAGTCACTGCTCCGTCGCAGGCCCTGCAGGTAGTGGGGGTGACATTTTTAAGTAAAAGGAAGCACAAAAAGGTGCATTTAAGGACAAAAGGAGAAAAGTAATATTAACCCACATAAGAAGGACATGGATGGGGGAGGAAGAGGAAGGTGAGTGTTTAGGTGGTGTTAAGACTAAGGTGTTAAAAAAATGAAAAAGGGGTTGTGGCAAAGGAGAAACCTCCCATTAACAAAGTGCCAGCTATGCCCCATGGCTACCCAAAGTCACTGGATTCATCAAGCCACATACAGCGCGTGACTTTAAAACAGCCACACAAATCTATCAGCGCTACAAGAAAAGTTCACATTGGCTGAGTGTGTGTGTGTGTGTGTGTAGTCATCTGTGCTTGCACTGTGCGTTGGCATCTGGCACACGTCTCACACCTGAGAGCAGAGGAGCTGACAGGGACAGGCCCATTAGAATCAATTACACTGGTCGCACACAGGGGCTTCTGGCACACTTCACGCTTACAGTCAAAAGGACAAGGATGCTGGGAGCACACATACACACACGCTTACCTTTACGATGAACGTCTCCTGTGTTCTCTTGTCCACAACTAAAAGGACCTGTAATGAAACAGTGCTATTAATTGCCACGTTTGAAACAGACAGACAGCTGTGATGTAGAGGTTATGTCTTCCAGGGCAGAGTTTTTCAACGTCTGGGGCAGACCACACATACGGGTCAACGCAAGATAACTAGAAAGATTTGGTATTAACACAGCAAACCACGTTAACCAAACCCATCATACGCATGTATGATAAATGGAGACAAATAAAAAAAAGATAAGGTTAAAGCACATAAGGAATATTTAGGCGGTTTCTAACTGATTTCCCTTCTGAGATTTTTTTTGCCACATACGCTCTTTGATGAATATGTCCACACAGAGCCTTCCAATGTGTCATAACTGAAACAGTAATTGTGGCAGTGCCATCTGTGCATAAAGTACCTCTCAGTTCACTTTCCTTTACTTTTGCTCTCAGTCTCTCACTTTCTTCCTAATATCTCCATTGCTTGCTTCCAGCCCTCCTCCTTTGTGCCTCTGTGACATCTCCATTGCTCTTCTGCCTCTTTACTGTCTCAGGGGAGAGCTGGAGCATATGTGTGTGACCCGGTGTGTTTGTGCATAGTGTCGTGCTTGCGTATGTTTTGTGGGTGCGTTCTCTCCATGTGACCCTTGCTGGGACCAAACAGGTGCAGGCTAAATGGATATGAATGGAGCTGTGAGTAAACAAAGTGGCAGTGCTAGCCAGGACACTAATATAATTAAGACACAAACATCAGGGAAGGGGGAGGTGGGGAGCAGTAGTGGGGTGGGCAGTAGGGTGAGGAGCTCTCTCCATCTGTCCCCTCTGTCCCCATTAACAGTGAAAGTAGGGAAGAAGGAGGAACAGGAAAAAGAGGAGAGGAAAGCTGGGACATTTCTGGAGAGCTTTCAACGTATTTCCGTAAAAAACAGATTCGTTTTTCTAAAATAATGCAGATTTCTGCGTGTGGGGTACCACATGTTGGTATTGTGTCAACATTTTCCTTAGGGTTGTGTGCGCGTGAGGATGAGCATCATTGATTCAATGTTGTGTGTCGCTTCCTCAGCTGCTTGCCAAGCCATTTCATGGCTGAGTGGTGAAGTTGCTTCACCGGCAGCTGGTTGAGAGGACCGGCAACCTAAACTGACCTTGTGGTGATGCTAAACACAGACACACACACACTTATCCTTTACCATACCGCCCAGTAAATCTATTACTTTTATTGCTTCAGATAAAGGAGACTGCTGAAGAAGGAAAGGGCACCAGGAGAAATTACCACCCACATTTTGGGCTCAGGTCATGAATACCTGCAGTAAATGAGTGTCTGCTGGGCCTGAGGGCAAGTATTTTGTAAGGTCACAGTTAATTTTTAATAGCTCTCTCCTTTTGTATTTAGTTTTAAAGGACAATATCATGACTTTACACAAGACAAAGTGTTCTGGTTATTACATGCTCTCTTAATTGTTTATGTAAATCAAACAAACAAAAACACAAAAACAATGAGTTTAGAAATTCTGACACATGTTAAACTGACCTTATCTATGATCCCCAGGACTCTGTAAGCTCTCAGCTCCTCAGACAGACTCTGCTGGCCTCCGTGGCTAGTGGAGGGGCAGCAGTAAGTCCCTAATGCCTTGGAGAAGAAAGTTTCTTCTGAACTTAGACAACACTTTACATGGTAAATGTGCTTTTGTACAAGTGATCTTGCTGCCACTTACCACTGTCTGCGTTGATCCTTGACCCATGTTGCTTTTCAGATGCTGACTGGATATTTGTTCTGCGCGCATCAGATACTCTGCAGTCTTCTTCTTCACTGCCTCTCGCCTCGTGGGACTTGGCTCACCTGAAATAGGGATACAGACCAAAACATTTTCTATACAAAGCAGCGGCAAACTTGTTCTAGTAAGTTATGGTTCTGTTGGGTCTTTTTCTGGCCCATGGAAACTTTACCAAAATATAAACTCTATTTGAAGTAGCCGCTATTGACTACACAGTAACCCAGTCACTCTTGACCACACTGACCTTGCACTCCTTGCAAAAGCAGGTCCACACCACTGCGATAGTAAGAAAAAGCTGCCTGGTAATCTTCCTCTTTTTCCTTCTGCACAGCCAAACAGATAAGCTCATTGGCTTTGTCCAGGTAGTCTGACTTTATGTCCTTTGGGTTTCCACCACTGGCTTTTTTCAGACTGCTGGAAAAGAGTGATGCTCGGCCTGGCCAAGTGACCTCCGGGTTAGGGGCTGAAGAGGCAGGGACTGGGGCAGGAGATGGGGAGCGGCGTTCATGCAGAGAGGGCAAACGGGGGCTGCAGCTACTGCTAATGTTGGTGGCTCCCCCAAGTGGGTGGTTTGGGGAGGTGCGACCTGAGGCCATGCCATCATCGACCTCTGCTAAAGAGTCTGTATCCACAGCCAGGGACGTCAGGTCGCTGTCACTGGATGGGCCTGGGAAGGATAGAATACGGTCAACACAGGAACATACTCACATGTGTGTACATTTCAGAATAAGTATACTGTACAGAAAAGAAGTAGACATTTTGGTGTGTAAATATACAGCTTTTGTACCTCCATACTCAGATGTGATAGTCAAATCATCTGCACCACTGATGTCTCTTTGAACTGAAAAACATATCAATATCTCTGAGCAACTTTGAATTTATAGTTAGAGTAAATTAAGGTACGTTTCTTTATGCCACAGTGAAATATTGTATGTGATCCTACCATCAGAGCTGCAGTCTGATAAACTGTCAACAAGGAAGTCAGAAAAAGGCTCAGCTGGTCCAATCAGCTCTGAGCCGTCGTGGACCTCGCCTCCCTGGAAAAGTATTAAGACACTGCAGTGGACTGTTTGGAGAATATGTGTTTCTGCATTTGAGCCGGGCTGTACTTACCTTGAAAAAATCTTGAATGTGCTGACTACTATAGAGAGCAGGTATATTGGCAGAGAACTGTAATAGATCCTCGGAGCATTGTCGCCTTTGCTCAATTACTGAGTCATCAAAACGACCTATATAAATAAACAGGAGACCATTAGGTGAGCAGTTTTATCAGCTATGTTTTTCTTCATCAGGACAAACATGTGACAAAAGGTTTGATTCTTACCAAACACTTTGGCCTTGGCAAATGGAGGAAACAGCTCAGACTGGCTACATACATTCTTGTGCAGCTGCCAGAGATTCTGATGAAGCTTCCGGAAATCACTGTATCTCTTCCATACTGTTATCTACAGAAGGACGCACAGGGGAGATGAATGGTGACAGTTGCCTGAGTTAAGGGAGGAGTTTAAACATTTATGAAGCTTCACAAGAACAAAAACATTAGTAAACACTGCTTGAAGAAGTAACTTGATTCAGCACGATACTGTTCCTCCTATAACTGTCCATCCTACTGCGCTAAACCACGACCATCTAATTTATATTGTAAGTGAAAGTCCAGCTCTCATCACATCTTGTAATATAACTTTTCAAATTCAAGCCACAACATTCATACACCTACTGTGATCAATAGTTACAGCGCTTAGTCTACGATAAAGCAAAACATAATGACACGTGGTGTGATACAAGCCCAGTTTCCTAAATGTCTTTGTTGGTCAGCTGATGTAAGATAAACTTAGCTGACAACCACTCGGTAATGGTAGTATGTGTGTATTCAGGCAAAGCTCTTTAGCTCCGTCTCTTAGAGACACGGGGTAATTGACATCATGCTCATTGCATTAGCACTGGTTCCATGCCAGGTTGCATTCCCTGCTGTAACACAGTATGTACTTCATCAGCACTTGTGATACATTGTGAGAAATAGAAACAGGTAAGTTCTATGAAAAACTGTTTAAAAAACAAAAAAGTTGTCTTGAGTGAGATAAAATACATCTCTGTCCAACTGAAATATAGATTAATAATAAACGTAATAAATAAAATGTTAAACATCAGTATTGAGACACAAAGTGACCTTGAAACGTACAAAAACTACAATAGGTAAATATGTGCAAAAGAGGGACACAACAACTTTCCTGATTCATATATATTAAAGTCTAACTGATCTTTTTATATGTATAACTGCGCCGGACATCTATCTTCCAAAACTATCAGCCACTGTTTAGAAATAATGATTCAATGTCCCACCTCTTGAACATCCTCTGGGTTCTTCCTGGAGATTATCTGTGGAGAAGAGAGATACGGCAGCTTAAGTACGAGTAAATCCAACATCAGCGTACAGCAGAAGTCAGAGCTGGTTTCCCTGTCGCAAGTCTGAGCAGAGACAAGCTCTGACTGTGACAATGAGTGCTTTATGAAGCCAGTGACAGACGTCTTGAGTGTTACCATGAGACATCCCGAACATCCATAACAAGCAGGATGGCACATAAGCAAACACTCTCTCATCCTTTCCCCAGGTTTCTGAACTGGGAATGGTCACGTAGCTTTAACATCTCTAACACCCTGAGTCTAATAACGTGGATGAACTTTATCTTTCCCATTTTTAATTTTCCATGTTTCTCAGTAGCAGAACCTGGTCTGTGGGTTACTATATGCTATTAGAGAGTACAATCGAAGCCTGGCTGTCCTAACATGCAGCTGGGTTTCACAGTGTAAGACACCACAGGGCAGAGATTTCCATCCATTGACCCTGGTGGATATAACTGGTATTTAATAATAATACGAACGTAAATAGCGTCTCTGACTGAATAAAAACAACCGTATCGATGTCTGGCACTGCCTCGTTGGTGTGGATAACCTTGATCGACATACCTCGTAACATCGCACGTATTATAACACAGCAGGCTAGTTAGCTAACTAGCTTTCTAGCATTAAACACGGTCGGATTTATTCACTGTGGGAAATATTGCTGTTAGCAACCAAACATCCAAGTGGGAGTAAATAAACACTATTCAGACATAATCACGTCTGAATACGTCTGTTTGCTATATCTGACATTTTTACAAAAACTGCCACCACTGTCAACTAACCACAAAGAGGCTTTATGATATGTTTTATGATACTTGGGCTCGAATCACACCTCAGGCTACACAGCTAGCCTGCTAAAAACACTTAGCATTCGACTAGCTCTCTGTAAGCACCGATTACTTACCGTAGCGGTCACTTTGTACACAGTATAGCCTTTCTTGTGCTTCTTAGGGTCTGTGACAGTATAAAACCGAGCAAGTTCTCCCGTGTCCCGCTGGGATAACATTCTGATAGTGACAACATTGCCAAAGCTACCAGCCTGTTAGCCGTACACATTCATTGCCAACAGTAGTGACATTAGGTGAAACGTTAGCGCGCCCCCCTGCGGACGGGCGGCAGAACTGCGCGCCTTAATGTCATAACAAGTCAAAAATGTCAACATAAAAAAGGCCTGTTTGGCTAAAGGTTTATTACCAGGACACAAAGGAATTTAAATCTCATGTTTTATTACTGATTTGCACATACAAAAGTAGCAGTGGCAGAAATGTGGCTAAATCTCTGCATTGCATAATTAAGATGCCAAACTCTGACCTAATGTATTCTACCGTTTCACCATTTCCCTATTGATAGTGTAATTCTTCTGTTCATATCTGTGCTTTTATAAAAACACAGTAAAACAACAGTTTACCTTTCCGTATGACCTTTGAGTAACAGTTAATTCTAAAATACAGACACATGCTATAAAAAGATAACGTACAAGTACAAATATGTTGAATATTGAATATGATTTCAGGGACTCAAGGTCGTAGTGGATTGGATTTGCACAAGCAACCACGTCACCCTATCGCAACCCTGAGCAGAACAAATATCATTCCAGCTGGATTCAGAAACCATGAAGTGCACAGTCCATGGGATGGAACACGCTCACAACTGGCATTTGGAGTCTCCATCATCTTCCAGACAATTCCACCTTCGTATTTTAAAAACTTAGCCTGTGGAAAACCAAATATGATCCAGTTTTATGACACTGCACGAAACATGCTTTAAAAATACTTAAATACGTGATACAGCACCTAGACAAACAATGAAAATAAAATGATTTGACTTCCTTTGCAAATTAAGTGTGTTTTGGAAAATGCAATGAACAAATCAAGACCAATTTAAATACACAACCTTTAATGGCTGCTAAGATGCAAAAGCAAAACTAAAACATAGCAGCACAAAGATGAAAATATGTGTCATAAATATAGTTAGGTATAAATACTTACATCTTCATCAGTGACAATCTGAACCTGTGGGAGTGTCTTTAGCGAATTCTCATACTGAGCAATTTCCCTGTCAGACATCCTGTCAGAAATTAAAATACAACAGAAATCAGAGTCATAACAGAGCTTAACAAAATACCATCCGCAGCAACAACAATGTACTGTACACCAACTAAAACACGCCATCTCCAGAACCACTGGTCTCTCACTGGTAGCTTGAGTTTGGTAGCTGTGTTGTATTTGGTTGGCTAATACACATGGCGATCTTTGTTGAAGGATAATAGAACATGAAGGCAAGGCACATCTCATCTGTAGTTGCTAAACCCATCTGTTGGAGGAAAATGTGAAACATGCAGTAGTAGAAGAAAGTACACAAATGTGTATGTGTATGTGCAATGATTAGTTTACACAGTATTAACTGGGGATAGATCTAGTATGTAGTAGTCACTACCTTAGTGACTGCAGTGCGATTGGCAGTACTGTAGGTGCACTCCACAACAATGTCATCACCCTGTAGTGGGACAGGTAATATGGTATCATCATTCGTGTAGAACTAGTAATAGCACAAATAAATGATGTAATACTAGTAATTGCCTTTTAACTATATGGTCTTCATACTTTGCTTTGAAGTCCTACCTGCTTGATGGTTTTGACTTTTCCTAAATTGGTCACTTGCTGTAGATCGAAGTTGTAGTTTTCGTCTAAGCCCAGGAAGTCAATTTGCTTTCCGTTTCTATGTGGAGCAAAGGGTGGAAAATTAGAACAAATGTTAGTATGATACGGTAATTCTGCTTGTTACAGAAGTACAGATTATAATGAGACTTACCGATATTGTCCAACTCTGACTTTCCTCCCAGTCAGGTGAGTGTGCAAAATCACAGCGAACATTTGAAGGTCAGGCATAGGATTCACAAGCTCAGAATGGAAAGAAAATAATCAGAACGATTGCCGAAAACACATCATCCATGAGTATTGTTAGAAACAATGAAACCCTGTCTACCTGAGAGAGCACAGTGGTGTTACACACCCCGTAGGTGTGGAACGCAGTGGCTTTTGGAGGGATGTTGTACTCAAAATTGGCAAGTTGAAGCACACCGGCAGTCAGGATGCCCACATCATGCTGGCGGAGTTTAGTTGTGTAGTGTAGTCGCAGTCCCGAGTTGTCTTTCCTGCCTGTACAGAGAGAGATACACGTTTAAAAATGTTGTGTTTTCAGCACAGAATGTAGGATAATATAGTCTATGTCACAGTAGCATGAATGTATTTTACATTAATCTTTTTTAATGGTCGTGTTGATGCAGTGCATATGTTAATAATACAGTAGTATTAAAAGACATACTGGACCTTTTTCAAGGTTTGGATTATTGTAATGGATTTCCAGCCTATAGAAATTATTTCCCCCTCCTCCTATTGGAATTCCTGCACTTTCTGGAAGCGTCATAGCCTGAAGGTGAAAAGGATCAGCGCTGGTCAACACGTTGTCAAAACAAAGCCAGCACTTTAAATACGCTCTAACTAGATATGGACGCTCTCCATCACCTCTCCTCCCACTCCCCAGGCAGCCACGACCCCGAAGCAGACGTCCCCTATCTCGCCCTGGTAGCACGGCTTGTCGTACGGTTCCCTCACAAAGGAAGGGCAACGATGCAGGAGCATGTGATGAACGATGCCTTGGTTCTCAATCACTGGTTCAATCTGAGACATGTTTAAACGATAGTGGATGAGCTCTTCCACATGTGTATATACGGTACTTACCTGGATAGTTTTACAAGAGAGCGATCAAATATAAGAGGAAACATGAAGCAAGACTTCGTTACCTGATATATGTGAACTTTTGTATTTAGATTTGAAAGGTTCATGACTTTGCAGTGGTAGTAGGTCTGAACAGGAGGGATAGTGATCTGCAAAACATTAAGACCCAAGCTAACAACATCTACTGTGACACTTTGCTTTTATTTCATCCAATAATGTGGAAAAGAAACCTTGCAAATTCTGTTGTTCCTACATTCACTGTGACGTCCAGGTAGTTGTGGCTGGGTAAGGAGGTCCTGGGAGCATAGTTGAGAAGGTTGACCTCTCTGGTGCCTCTACGAGCACCGTGGTAGCTAATATCATCTGTTGTTCCGTATGCATAGATCAACTTAATGGGCTGAGCCTGTTAAAGTTATGGAGAACATTAAATATTTGAAAAAGTCTTTTGTTAGGGGTTATGAGATGTTGCACATCCCTGTATTAAAAACAGAAAAATCAGGTCTTTTGTCTAATGCTACCGTGAGTAGTTTTTATCACAAAAGCCATATAGAATTTCAGGTAAACTTTATGCACCTCTAGGACTGGATGCTGTTACCATTGTATTCATATGTGAAAACACCCAGTCAAAGACAATGTAAAGGAACATTCTGTGAACCTGCAGTAACATGAGAACGGACTGAAGCAGGAAACTTCCAGACATACAGAAATAAATAAACACTACACAAAACTAGGCTTTGTTAGAAAATAAAGAATCGTCTTACAGTAATTTGGACGTCCTGGTTATCGCATGTCTGAATGGGCCTCTGAAAAGTTAGAATGGTCTGACCATCGCTTTCGTTCAAAGATAGGAGGGTGTAGCTCTGCTGTGTATCCACCAAAGGCCTGGAGTTCCCAGTTGCATAATAGTCCTAATGCATGAAACACGTCAGCAGCAGCATTAAAACGTTTCTCGCCGCTACATTCTTAAGAGCTATCATGCACGACTTACTGCAAAGTAGCTTCCACTTGTTCCAGAGCCCCCTATGACAAGATCTGAGCCCTTCATTCCTCCGTTTGGACTGAAGCCAATGCCCACCCAGCCCGTTGTGTTGACTGCCAGTTGGAACGTAATTATTCCTTGCAGACTGTCAAAGCCCCACTTCAGGCAGACCAGACTGTCCGGGTCCAGGTACACCATGAATGGCATGAAAGGGTCCAACGCCTCATTCCCGTTTGTCCAGACCAGGAGCAGGGAGAGGAAAGGAACCAGAAAGCGCATGATGTCTCTGCTGGGCTGGAAGTCTTCAAACTGAACTCAGAGTCTGCGGAGCAGCCAAACACCCTCCCGCCCTCCCGCCCTCTGGCACACCTGTGCTGCTAGATGAACGCCTGTGATGCAGGTGAAAGGGCTTAGTCATCTATCCTTTGCCCTGAGCCAATATTACTACATTTGCACTAGCTTTGGATGTCTCATTATTAAATCTTCCATCCACTGTTTCTGATGTCAAAAGAAGTACAATTGTTTAATTTGTTTTTAGACTGTGCTCTGCCTGCCTCTTCCCACAGGCTGTGGTCAGGTGTGCCCACCTCAAAACGCCTCCCTCATTGATACCAACTGGTTCCACCGGTTCTTTGGTTTCAATTGACAGACAAATGAGACCACTGCTGGACACAGGTGTCTGGGAATCTAAAGTGTGCGCCTCAGACGCCGTCCCCTCTTATCTCTTATCCCCCTTCTCAGTTTCTTACCTTTTCCTATATTTAAATTGACTTTTTACAAAAGAATAAAACTGTCTGATGAAAGGGCAAAATAAGATAAAACTAGTGGAATAACACCAGGAATAAAATCTTTGTCCATTCAGTTTAATTATGTACAAAACATCCAGTACAGAACCCCAACAAAAACCCATCTTGAACAAGCACTAGGTGAGGTGGAAAGAAGCGAAGTGAGCAGACATCTGCCTCGACCGGCTGGGGTGAAGCGACAGAACGCAGACCCAGCACTGGGCAGGTGCTAGAGCCCTTACGTGCACACAAAGAGATGGTATATAACCACTGAGCACAACCAAAGGCTGTTCATAAATAAAAACGAGCCTTAATTTCTAACCATCAGGATCTGTTGTGACTCTACATAACTGTTTATGTTGGTTTAGCATTTTTTGAATGCATTTAAAAATATAGTTTTAATGTGAATCTGAATTAGCCATTAGAATTTTGTTGTCTTTTGTCTGTAAATCACTTTTACTCAATATAACTTAAAACCACGGTTTATGGTGTAATACCACAGCGAGTCCAACAGATGGCGACATTGCAGCAAGAACCGAGGCCGGGGTCACTCCCTTTGAGCTGCGGTGCCAGCTGTGAACTGTCAACAACCTTGTCAGTAAAAACACCACAACAGCCTGTTATTATAATAATATTCTGTGACCACAAGTTACTTTGATCAGTTTAAAACTATACATTTTTAAATAAAAGTTCTGACGACTTTACTCGGCTTTTTTTTTTTTTTTTTTTTTTGCCTGTTGTTATTTCGCAGAGTTTTCTGCGCCATAATCGTCTTATGCCGCAGTCGGTGTTGATTTTCCTCTCGTCTGCGTCGAGCTCCGCTAATTTGCAGCAGTCATGTGCTGGAGGCCGCGGCGAGGCGGGCAACCTTTCCGGTTTGTGTCCGTCCGCGTCCCTCCCTCTGCGCTGTCAGCAGCTCCTCAAACTTACAGTCGCGCCGATCTGCGCCCGTCTCGACCGACTTGTGGCGCCCGGAGGAGCAGAAACTCCTGGAAGTCATGTGTTAGAGCCCGTCGGGCGGCGGAGGACAGACTGCGCGGACATCGCCTCGAGTTGAAGAGCAGCGCGGGGGGGAAATGTCCAGCTGAGGGTTGGGAATCCTCAAAACAGGGCCCGTGGTTGTAATGATTGATCAACGCTGCCAGAATGGCGCTAAAGGTACGTCCGCAAACCGACTCCGACCGCCCGCGTTTCATCCCCTCAAAGCGGGCGGTGGACTCGCAGTTTCTCGCATTAGTTTCCAGCGAACACTTGACTCGATAAGTGGCGAAAACTGCCCAATGATGTGGGTTCGAGTCGTTTAATGGACGCGGACAACGCGAGCAAATCCGGTAAATGTGAAACGAATCGTTTCGCGTTAACCAATATGGAAAAAGTGTCTCATTAAGAAAGTGTCTTGTGACATTTTACTACCTTTCCTGTATGGGCCATTGCTGCCTTTGTAGGATTCTGGGAAATGTAGTCTGTTGCGTGTGTATGTTTTATTCGTTCTGCGTAGTTTAAACGAGCCTGTAATGTTCATTAATTCAGCCTGTTAGTATCGACATTACACTTACTCATAATATTAGAAGCGTGTGACCTTCCTGTCATAAAAAATAACAGGAAAAAGGTGTTTCCTCTCCCTTTTGTTATGGTTTTTCTTTGACAGCCTTTAAAGTATCTTGTCATATTTCATCCCACTGCATTTTGGACACATTACACTGGATACACTATATATATTTATAATGAACATTCTGTAATCTATGCTGAACCTTTTATGGCTTTTTAACAGGGTCTGATGTCATAAGTAAATATTTAAGTTAAATGAAAAACAGCTGCCTACTGTTGTACATTGTTCTGCACAGTAAACATCCAAGAGAAGTAACAACAGCAAAACATTATTTGTGTGAAGGTGGAGTTTAATGCTAGAAAACAACTGTGCAAATCCCAACGTGCCATTAAGCTTCACAGATCCTTCACCTGGAAAATCCATGTCATCACTGTCCCACTCAGACTAGAGCACAAAAACAAAGTGCTTTCACTTCACAAAGCAAAGACCGAGCCAGCACAGCTGAGGCTATGGTTACAAACAGTCATGACTCCTGCTGTCATCTATTTCCTGTCTAAAATCTGATTTTCTAAATCCTGTGAGGTGGCAGGCGTAAAAATAGATCTTTGTCCAAGGAAGAGTAAATAACCTTGCATTCCATCAGTGATTAATGGACGAAGTTGGTTTGATAGTCGGACTGAATTTGATCGCAGTATGTCAACACAGACTTTTTAGTTTGGATAAGAACCAGCTATTGAAAGAGTCTGATGAGTCAAATTCATGTAAATAGTATACTAGTCAGCCCTAAGCACGAAGACATTTAGGAGAGTTTTCACCCGGCACCTCTCATAGCAGAGCGAATGTGGGCCACTGGTGCTGTGGGGGAAGTGCGTATTATTGGATGTGGGTCAGTATGAGAAGAACCGGCTTTTGTGTTAAACTCAGCCAGGTAACATTCAAGTGGTAGCCTTGTCTGTATAAGACGTTCAGATAAAAAAAACAAGTTTTTCCTGTTTTGATGTGTCTTTATTTCACTTTCCCAGGCTACAGGGTGTGAAGAAATATGTGACTATATTTATATGCATTACATATTTCAAACCGTCTCCTCTTGTGTTTGTGTCCAGGCAAAGGTTTTATATGACTTCACCGCTGAGGCTGGAAACAACGAACTGTCGGTGACCGAAGGCGAAACAGTCACGATCACCAATCAGGTAAATCCATCCCAGGATTCCTCTATTGTCACTGGACGCTGGAACTGCGGCGTCACGTCTGTGTCTGGAACAAGCGCAATGTTTGATTTAAACTTTTTTGGTGATAGTAGGATACACTAACAAAAGTATCTTGTAACTTAAATGACCTCCCTGTAGCCTTGTTAATAAAAACCAAACAGCCGTATAAAGGACTCACGTGCTCGCAGGTTGTCTAGAAACGAGGAGTGTCTCACACACACACACACACACACAGAGGAAGGAAGGGGCGGAAGGGTTAAAGGGAGAGAGCAAACATGATGTCATTATAGCTGGTGATCAACAGTTCAAAGGTCACGCGCTGTGCTGGCCTGCATAGTTTTGCAATGAAGGCCTGCTGTACTTGTAAATCTGGATGCTTCTTTCGCCTACATGTAAACGTGCTGTGGAGGAATTCGTCCCGGGAACCTTCACATGTCGTTACAGACACTGGTTGCTGTCTTCAAAGTGTGACTTGGGAAGAAACCGAAATAAATAAACATGTTTACAGTAGGTTGGTTTCTACTGATGACTAATAGGCTCGTGCTCACAGCAACAAAACAGACCTTATTCACGTCCTACAGAGGCTGAGCTCGCGTTGCTGGATGGATCAAAGATGTTGGTGATGAGGTTGCTGTGATGCTGACATTCCCACGTGATGCCTGCACTTTTCTGGCGTCAGCTGCAGTAACGTGTTTGTTCTTCCTGACTGTATTTCAGAACATTGGAGGCGGCTGGATTGAAGCACAGAACTCAAAAGGCGAGATTGGACTGGTGCCAGAAGACTACATTGAGGTATTCTGCCCATATCTCTACAGTCAAGATGTTTGCTATTTAATAGACGTGTGAAACCACAAGTCATATTTAGCATTTCATCTTTTCAGTGACTTTATCAGCCCGAAACTGAAATCATAACAGGATGTGACTCCTTTGGGGCTTTGCTGGTGAGATTGTTGTGTGTGCTTCCAGTAACTCTGACTTCAATAAGCAGAGACATGATTCAGGCCAAAGACCATTAACAAACTGCGACAGTTTGATTAAAAAGTGAAGTCTCACTATAAACACTTACTGCAACCCGTAACAATGTAGGGTCTCTGTGTACAAGACGGAGGCTGATATCAACCGACTGCCAAACTCTTGTTTGCCTGACCGTAAGTTACCTCCGCAGCTACCCCAGGATTTTATGTTTAATGAAAACCAAAAAAACAATGACGACAAGTCTATTTACTTGCGTAATATCTAATGAAAAACATCAGGCCACAGCTTATTTCTCAAACTAATTGGTAAAACTACGATCTGCAAAAGGAAGTTACATTAAAAAAGTAGCCAACAAGATTAGCTGCTGATAGCTGATTTTTTTTTTGTTGCACATTTTTGACAGGATCACATCGCGACAGCAGAAGACAACATCTACATCTGTGTTTGGTAATTGAACCTCTGTGCTTCATTTGCAGCTCGGCAAACCGTTTGCATCAGTGACAGGAGGGACAGCACCCACCCCCAGTGCAGCAAACCCAGACCTGTCCTTCTTTGACGCTTACGCTCCAGCATCAGCACCTGCACAAACCCAAGTAATGATAATATGGTGTCATATCAAATGGGGAAATATGCATAAATGAGTACAATAATACTATTCACAATCAATCGCCCATGTTCCTTTTTCTAATTTAAACGTGTCTATGAAATGGGCGGATGGTAAAGTAACAAGTGAAAAGCAGAAGAATGTGATGACGTTCGTGGCTTGTGTGAACCTCAGAGATGCAGAAGTGAGAGCAGCTGCTGTCGCGTCATGTATAACTGCCGTAGGACGACTCCGGTAAAGTAGAGCGTTTTGTCGTTAGCCGGCAGGAAGTTCCGCGTAGATGATTGTACTGCTGGATCAGTAGAAATCTCCTCACAGCGAGCGGTTGAGCCATGGCAGGAAATGTGTCGACCTCATCCCCCGACGGCGTGTAACACGTACACACGCGAACACATCTGCTCACGGCATCAGCTGGACCTGCCCTGGAAGCCTTCACTGCCAGCGCTTTGTTACGATGTCACCTTCTTTTCCCCTCAAGGTGGATGCTGGGGGCTTGAGTCCCCAGCCGGAAACCCCTGACACCCCAGTTTCCCCCTACCTTACGTCCCCTGATGAGGTAACCTCCAGCTGGGGGTTGGTGGGCATGAAACCAACCCCTGCCACCTTCACCCATTTTAAATTGTTTTTATTTTTGCACCAAGCCCTCTCCACTTTGATTTGGCTTGCTTTAGCCCCCCCCCCCCCCCCCCGGAGACAGCATGATCTCATCTTTGCGATTCACCTCACACCGCAGACACACTGACACATCACCAATCAACTCCCACACCTTTTATGTCGTTCGTATGAATCAGCACGTAAGAGAAAGTCAGTCTGTGATGGTTGTATCTCACGTTCATTTGACCCGTCACACTAATGAATCATTGGACTAGAAGACACGCAGTGATGATTAGAGTCACCAGCGATAACAATCACCAGTTTCTCACTTAGATACATTAAATGCACTGCTACACGTCGAGAGTGTTGTTACTGCAGCACCGTGTGTATTTGTCAATGTCATTGCAGCCGTTTGCTTCGAAACTACAGGTGTCTTTATTTCTTGTGAATGTGCATTATTTACCTATTTATTGTATGTAACAACGCTGCTCTGGGTTCCAGCAGCACTGTTACGCTATAGAACGGCGACCTACAAACACACACACACACACGCACACACACACACGTCTTGCATGACTTCTGGTAGTGGTGTGTACAGTATGTGTCTGTATGGCATGTGTGTCATTTGTGGACTGGAAATATAGTGTGTGTGGGTGTGACAGTGTTTGCATTATCTTAAGCATGTGGCATTTAAAATAGCTAGTGTCATATTATTTGTATTTCAAGCTGCATGTGTTATGAAACATTAAGGTATAAACCACAAACCTAACATTGTTTTAAAGGGGACGGTTCTGCATGTTGTCTTCAGACTGTGTCAGATCAGGTTGAACAGACTCCTCTCTGCTCTCGCCCTCGTTAATTTCTCTGCTTTTCTATGTGTGTTCCTTCTAGGCCAGTAACGGTAATGACCCCTGGTCGGTGTGGAACGCCAACAACCCCTCGGGGGGCTCCAGCAACAACTGGGCATCCAATCCGGAGGGCACCCAAACTGGGAAGAGTGCTGCCGACCCCTGGGGCTCCGTGTCCCATGGCCACCCTCAGGCGTACCAGGGCCCAGGTGAGACCTCTCGCTCTGATCAGTTTAAGTGCTTGCAGATAGTTTGCTGTTTAAACTGTCATTATGCGGGCGGGGTGTGAATACATAGCTGCTGGGTGAGCGATTTGATGAGTCAGCGTTCTTTTTGGACACTTGTGTGGCGTTATCACGGTAGAGGTTGCCACAACATTAGTACGCAACCCAGCCTCCACTCAACTATTCTGAACCACAGTCAAGGTCTTGGACACGTAGAAACACTCTCTGTTTGGGTGAAGAATGAAAGATAAGAATAGTTGAGGAGGAAGATTATTAGCAGTGATGATACTTGTGAAGGTTATTTATAGGTTTCCAGTGATTTTAAAAAATGTGTTCTACCTATTTTTCCCCTTGTTTTTAATTTTTGACATTTTTTATATACACTATTAAAACTAGACTGTGAAATTAGCTGTTTACTTATTGTTTACAAATGCAGTTTTAAGTCCGTAATGTGGCTGTGCTCAGGCATCGACCCCTCGTCCCCACAGTTTGAGGACAACACATTCCAGCCGTATTCTTAGCAGACTGTGGAAAAGTTAACCTTACACATGACTCATGAGGATAAATTACTTGAGCTGTTTAAGTTTCCCAGTTGTTTTTGTAAAAAGGGAAGAGAAGGAATAAAAGATGAGGGAGAGAATTAACAGACCTTTCTTTCTGTCTTACCAAAGGTTTCTGCCCGTATCCGTACCTTATTGATTACACAGGTATCCTGTGCGTCGCCCGGTTAAAGCTTTTTCCTAATGTGCTTTTTTTTGTCTGTGTGGATTGGCAGCAAGTTCTCATAAAGATTTTCCAGTAAAGACTTTAGGAAATGATTTAAATTCTTAAAAGCATGTGTGTGAGCTGATCGGTTTGCGTCTTGACATTAACTCTAAATTAACTTTATTGTGATGATGACGTACTAAATGCCTGAGAACTGAATAAGCAGGGGTGTTTAAATAGCAAAGAGAAAGTAAAGCAGCTGTAGGTTATTCTGAGACGATCTCTCCGTCTACTGTAACTGTACCTTTTAATGATGCGTTTGGTCAGAAGCTCAATTAAAAATGAGAACAAATCCAGTGCAGGTGACTTTACAACTAACTTGCTTGTTTGGAAATGTTTTTTGTGGTGGCTCTGTGTTCAGAGTTTGTGATCTACGTAGTCCCCCAGAGATCTGCTCGGAAACTGCAAACCTCTTGGGAATTCATACCACCTCTTTTAGTAGTTTCCAGGAATTAAGGTTGAGAATTAAATCTAAGTAAGAGATGTTTTGAAATGGTTTATTTCTCTTGTCTGTGTCTGCACCTTGCAAGCGTCGACCCTTGGCACCAGGATGCCTGCTTTCCATTTTCATAACAAACTAGTTGCCAGAGAGGGCAGTGTTTGAAATTCTAAATAAGGGCAAAGTGTGACGTTTGCAAAATTTATCACTGTTGGTTCTTGTACACTTCCACATGACACAGCAGATTGCGGAACACGGAATCCGCACGTTTTGACATTTTCGTTATTCCAAACGCTTCATCTGACGCAGGAGGGGAAGACGACGAGTGGGACGACGAGTGGGATGACGTGAAGTCCACCGGAGGCTACGCCGAGTCAGAAGCTGGAGATGGTGGAGCACTGCAGAGAGGAGGAACCACTTCCATGAAAATCTCCCTCAACAAGTAAGAAGGAGTAGACCACAGTAAGAAACAGTTAGAAAAACGGACAGGTCCTGTACATTACTATACAGAGAGCTGCCTGGAACACAAGCCACTGTGATCAGCTGTTGAGTGATCAGACCCTTGGCTTACAACGTCTCTCTGAACAGGTTCCCTGGGTTCTCCAAGTCTGGTCCAGAGCTCTACCTCCTATGCAAACAGTTTGCTAAGGGCAAAGACAAACTTTCTATCTACGTATGTTATCTCCATGTAATCATCAAAACGTTAAAGCATAAATAAATGTTATCACTAAAAATAAACCGTTTCCTAATCTGCCCTGCTCAGATGGGAGAAGTGGGTCCTGTTTGGTCTTATCCACAAACCCAGCTGGACTGTTTGGTGGCTGATCCCAAGAAAGGCTCAAAGATGTACGGCCTGAAGAGCTACATTGAGTATCAGATCACACCTAATGTGAGTATCGGTCTATTAGTGTTTAATGCACATCCTACTGCATGAACTGACTCTCACTCCATGTTGATGCTTCAGACCACAAACCGACCAGTCAACCACAGATACAAGCATTTTGATTGGTTGTATGAGAGGCTCCTGGACAAATTTGGTTCAGCGATCCCTATCCCGTCTTTACCAGACAAGCAGGTGACGGGTAAGCAAATGTACGGCTGTTGTTCAAAGAAGCTAAATATGGCTAAAAAGGTCAGCATTTGAATGTTTAGTGTTTTTTGTGCTCCAGGGCGTTTTGAGGAAGAGTTTATTAAGATGCGTATGGAGCGGTTACAGGGCTGGATGACCAGGATGTGCAGGCACCCAGTGATTTCCAGTAGTGAAGTATTCCAACTCTTCCTCACCTACAAGGACGAGAAGGTGTGTTGATATCAATTACTAAGAAAAAACTTTGGAGCTTTTTTTAATGCCTAATGAAAACAAACGAATACTTGGAGCAGGACTGGAAGACGGGCAAGAGAAAAGCAGAGAAGGATGAGACGGTGGGAGTCATGGTCTTCACCACAATAGAACCGGAAGCTCCAGACCTGGATCTCGTAGAAGTGTGAGTTTCAATAGCCCCCAAGTGGTGACATTAACCGTGTCCCGTCATGTTTTGTTTACTGTAACCTCGTCCTTCGCTTCCATAGGGAACAGAAATGTGAGCAGTTCAGCAGGTTTACCAAATCCATGGATGACGGTGTGAAGGAAATTCTCACAGTGGGAAACGAGCACTGGAAGAGATGTACAGGCCGTATGTAAACACAACACTGAATCAAACTGGCCTCCCATACAGACCACGCCTTTGTGCTGTAATCACCGTTTACTCTGGATCCATTATAGAGTATTTTGTCAACTTGGTTTTCTTGCCCCCCCCACAGCTTTGCCTAAAGAGTACCAGAGAATCGGCAAAGCCTTTCAAAACCTCTCTTCTGTCTTCACCAGCAGCGGATACCAAGGTTCAGAATACCCCAAATAGCAATATGGATTCATTTGGTTGTGTGGAAATCGCAACCGCTGTGATGGTTTAATTCCTTTTTCTGCCGTAGGTGAGTCAACACTGACTGATGCTTTAACAGCTGCAGGAAAGACGTATGAGGAGATCGCTCAGCTGGTTGCAGAACAGGTAGACTTGACTGCTGTCGTAACACCCTGTCTCATAACTGCTCCTTTGTTTTCTTCCTCTGGGTATTTAGAAATCTGCAATGTCAACACTGACCCTGTCAGGGATGTTGGTTTGTGTCTTGTAATGATCCTGTTAAGGCATCTGACATTTTGTTAAAGTTGTTCTGGAAATGCTGAAAAGCTGCTTCCAACATCAGGATTCATCTCATAAGCTTGTGCTGCTGTAGAGTAGTTAAAGTCCTGATCTGGACCTAAATGAATTCAAGGTCCTGAAAGGCTCAAACTATGCCGTTTATCTGTGTCTACCGACGCTGCGTGGATCAGTCCTTATGCTCAAGGGCAAGGAAAGAATGTAGGTGGTGGAAAGTATTTACAAATGTCCAAGGTGTAGCATCGCACGAGAAATTCAGGATTCAAGTAGTGTTGTTTGCTGTTAGGTCTTTTATTTATTTAGCCGATGTCGTAGCTGATTTCAGGCAGCTTCAGTGATGTAGTGTTTCCGTGTGTTGTCTGTTATCTGTACATATTTCAGATCTGCGCCGTTTCCTCTTCTGCTTTTAAATTCGTCTTTTTTGTCACAGATTTAAATGGTGTCACTGGGTTCATGCTCCTTTTGTCTTTTTTTGTTTTCCCTCCAGCCCAAGAAGGATCTCCACTACCTAATGGAGACCAACAATGAATACAAAGGTCTTCTTGGATGCTTCCCAGACACAATTGGCATTCATAAGGTACTGTATCAGGAAATAATAATAACGCAAAGTTAAGCAGTTGTTTCAAAACTGTAGGACATGCATACATTTACAGTTTTTTTTTTTGTTTTTTTTATTCATTCAGGCAGCCATAGAGAAGGTGAAGGATGCTGACAAGCTAGTGGCCACCAGTAAAATTACACCCCAGGACAAAGTCACCATGGCGAAACGAGCAAGCACCATGTCCTACACATTGCAAGGTACAGTGCCGTGCTCTTCTCAACAGCAGAAGTGAAGGGAAGCGTAGATGTAGCCTGATCTATACGGTTTCTGCTCTTCTACTTCAGCTGAGATGAACCACTTCCACAGCAACCGTATCTATGACTACAACAGGGTCATGCAGTTGTACCTGGAGGAACAAGTCAAGTTTTACGAGACGGTAAAGACATTTTTACTGAGCAGCGTCCCCTGTGCTTTGTGTTGCTTTGTTACGTAACGAGCCATTGCTTTGTACTCCGACACTCCACCAGCGCAGCCCCTCTCTGGTTGTGCATTCATGCCAGTTCTTTTATCTGAATCCCCAGATTGCTGCAAAGCTGAGACAGGCACACGGCGAGTTCACTACGATGTAAAGGCCTTCGTTTCTTGCACCATTCGACGAGAAGATTCAGTTTCCCAAATATTCTCGCTTATACTGCAGTTTCTTTGTCCCTCCTTTTAATTTAAATCTCACTTCTCTCTTTCTCTCAGTCTGAACTCGTCTCTTACTCAGCTGCTCGTGCCAGCAGTCCCAGCTCATAATGTTACTTCTGTGTGCTGGCCTCAGACGTTTATGAGCATGTGCAGCAACTGAAAAGGCTTTTTGTTATTTTACTGGTGGTACACATTAGCACTTGTAGTGTCTGCAGGGATAGCAGGATAAGGCGCCATTTAGACGCACTTCAGCCTTTCTCCAGGGTCACAAGCTCGTCACACGGGATGTCAAACATCCAAGTCAGTCTCACCCTTTCGTTGTTTGTAGTCAATCAGAAATTTATCAGAATGTTTGTGTGTTAAAAATGGTAAAGAAAAGCAAAAGAGTTTCGAGCACAGTGACGTATTGGTAATTTAAACCAAAGTTGGGGGAGCTGATTTCAATATGCATAATTCATATCAGAGCTTTACTGTCTTTTCTTCAGCCACTGTTGAGTTGGTTTTATAAATACTAAATAAGATGATCTGGAGTTGTGAGGTGTAGCATCATGTGTGTCCACTGCTGGCAGTGCCTGGCCCCTTATCATCCTAAGCTTCCTCAAACGCTAACAGGAAGCTCCACCTTTTTCCTGTCTTGACCACATGCCTTGTCCTTCTGGAGGAATAAATCAAAAAAACCAACAACTTTGCTTTAGTGGCCCCATTTGTGTATTATGACACTGCAGTTTACATTTCAGGAGAAAAGACAAAATGTGGCGTAATTGACACTCAGGTTGATGTTCATTCATTTCTATTGCCCAGCTATCCTGAGGAATATTTTTCCTCTGACTAGATTTCAATATTTTATTTTATGAATGTAACAACGTTACTGTAAGAATCTGTAGATTAGCTTAGGACATGGGTTATGAAATATACTGAATGCAGTTTTTCCTTTTGGCTTTTCACCACCTGGGTTTCAATCATTCTCTAATCTTCACTCTTTATTTTTTTTTTTTATCACTCGATACATAAAAATATACACATATAAATAAATATATATATTCTATTAAAACTATCAGGTGCTTCTTATCATTGAGATATTATTTTATGTATAGATATATTTGTAATACTATGTAACTCATAATTCTGTTTGATTTATTAAACAATGATTTGTATTCACTGGGAGCTGCCTCATTTTTAGTGTGTGTGTGTGTGTGTGTGTGTTTAAAAGAATCCTCATCTTGTTCGGGTCTCGTGCATAACACTATGCCCTGTGAGTTTCTTTACCCCCACAGTAAAACCCTTTTGCTCACTTGCAGATTCTTGCATGGGAATGAGAACGAGCCAGCGGCCTGTGCGAAGGGTCACAGAGTGTGTTTGTGCAGCCTTTTAGAGAAAGAGGCTCTTTTACCCCACATTCAACTCTCACCCTCACCAGGCACAGCTCAGTGTGTAGGGCACATACTGTGTAAGTGGCTAAATGAGGACACTGTATGTACTTTTGTCACTAATACATTTCTTGGCTCACATTTCATTAAATTCATAAATGGCTGAAATTCAAAGTATATGGAAAACAGCCGAGATCTATCGTTAACATCAAATACAACCACACTTTGAATTCAGAGCAGTTGTGCCGTCCTTGTCCTACTGGAAAGACGCTGAGCCTCACTCGAGCGTATGAACGAGCGTATGAAACCTGCCTTTTTATTTGGCTGAGTTACTAAGAGTGTGAAAAGTGTTGAAGTATGAAACTAAACGTACAAAATATTAGTAGAAAATGACGAAGAACTCACTTTCCATGACTGATTCACAAACGTCCTTGTCCCAAAAGTAAAGTTTGTGTCCAAAAACACGCAGCACATATTCTTATGTGCATTCAGTTCTTATTTTCGGACAATATCGAGCACATCAGTCACGTTAATTACAGTAACTGTTGACAGGCTTGACCTTCACTTCCTTCTCCATTATTAAAAACAGGCAAATGTCCACGTTATTCCCTTTGGTGTTTGACCATTATCTGTTGTCACGGTGACAAGCGGGTTCGGAAGCTGCGTGGTCGGATCATCATGCTGACTTTGCGTAGGGAGTAGTAGTCAGAGTCTCTCCAGGAGTACCAAACAATTCCATCAGGACCCAGGGGCCCCCGGGTTTTAGGGGTGTAGTGGCCTCCCTGCAGGGTGAAGTAGTTAAAATGTTAAAAGCCTCCGGTGATCTAGAAGCTACAACCTCAGTGTTAATGTGTTTGCACCTACTCGGTAGTAGACACCATTCAGGTTGGCATAAAAGCACTGGTTGTACCACCAGCCGCTGTGGGAGATCTCGGCACAGATGTTGCCACTGTCTGGTGTACTGAAGCCCTGCTTGTCGTGGTACCAGCTGAAAGAATCCTGGGCCGAGCCACTGAAGCCCGACACGTGGAGACGGTACTGATGCTCCTCATCCTCCACGCTAAGAAAGACACACCAGAGAAAAATGAAAAAGGGTGCAAGAATACGTGCCGGCATCTCTACACTTGTGCGTGACACTGACTGGAAGCTCTGGTAGAGGGCGTGCTTGTGCTTGTGGCTCCAGTCCTCCATGTCGATGCGAAGGCTGTAGTCTCCCTGGGAGCTCAGGTGGTGTATGTGGTCATTGCCCAGCCAGAACTCGGAGTGCAGGTCCCCAAAGCCGTCCCTGTAGTCCCTCCAGTTGCGGTCAAAGCTCACCGAGCCATCAACCCGCCGCTGGATCACAGTCCAGCCGCCACCTGGATGAAAGCAAGTGGGTGAAAGCATATGCCACCAGGGACTACAGGCCCTTTGGCGCCTCCTCTATAAGCATCACATCACTGCAGTACGGCCTGGTAACAACACAACTCACCATCTATGTCCATATCACAGTAGACCTGCACAGGCATGCCTGCCAGTGACGGCACTACCGTGTAGAGACCCGACCTCCTCACGCCATTGTAGTAGATGGAAGCACAGTCTATGGGACAGTTCCTCACATGCTGAATCTCTAAACAAAGAATGTGAAGGGCTACCAAGGAGTAAATGAACAAAAGGCAAGGGCTCCCTCTGTTGGGAGATCAGAGCATGTGTCCTTCTCAAAGCGCGTACCTGGGTGCAGGCCTTCTGCAGCACTCAGGAGAGGGTTCGGCCGAGCAGAGTGGACAGAACAACCGGGGTTTCTTTGCATATTATCCACCAGAAGTGTCAGATTGTGGAGCTGGTTCTAAAGAGAAGCTCAGATGAACAACGTTTCACAGATCACCAGGTGCACATGAGTTGCTGTGTCTTTGCTTCCCTAAAAAAGCGGAAATAATAATTGAACAGGAACCTGGAGATCCAAGATCAGGGTTCCCTGTAGGTGCAGCAGAGCGGTGGCCTCGGCGTAGTGCTCTTCTAGCTCATGGAAACGATGCTCCAACGACACGTTGAAATGGGTCTTCTCTTCACTCTGGCATCCGTAGAAATACGCAGACACACATTTACACAACAAAAGGCAAAATAATTAGAAAAAATGCAAAGACAGGAGTGAAACCTTATTAAACCAGGGAGCTTCACCTACCAAAACAACAGAAAATATGGAACTAGAATAATAACACACGACACACGAGCTCCGTCTGGCTGGCCTTCAAGTGACGGAGGTGGGGATCTCTGTTTGTCTAGGCTCACTGCCTGAGACACACGAGGCAACACGTGGAAGAGTAGCAGGCTAATCCTGTTAATGAAGGTCAAGGACGCACTGGGGGAAGACAGCTTGATGACCAGGCACCACATTACAGTGCACAACAAATAATATAATGTGCTTCTGACTGAGAATGACTCTAAAAAATATAAAAATATAAGTGTTAAACATTCATTTGCCAGCTAGTTATATAGATTATATACAAAGCAGACGTCACCTTTTTTATTCTTTCTTTCTTAAAGCAATCATTTTGCTTTTCCAAGGACAACATCCAGTCAGTGTCCAGGCAGATTACTCTGCTTGACCCAGGCCTGCTAATTCAATATAGACATCTCACCTGCAGTTCAAGGGCTTTGATGCGGTGCCGGTGGTTCCTGAGCTCCTCCTGCAGTTCAGAGATGGTCTCCTTCAGCACCCCAACCTGCTGCTTCCGCTCCTCGTTCTCGTGCAACCAGTAGGAGACCTCGTCCGTGCAGCGAAACATGTCTGGGCATCTCTGCTCATCCAGCTGAGGCAGCGTGGCCACCAGACGACACATCCCGTCCTCCATCAGCTGTAGCACGAGGAAGACGGGTTTACGGTGTGGTATGAGTAGTAAATCTAGGAGGAGGGCCCTCTGTTGTCGTGACCGTGGAACCGGCTTTGTACAGTAAATACCTGGTTAGAGTAGTCCCCACACTGGGAACCGCCGCCGCCACGCTGAACGGTCGTGTTCGGATGGTCGGCTTTGGCCCGTGCGAGCAGCACAATGAGGAAACAGAAAGCTGAGCACACAGTCCAGCCAGGAGGGTTGGTTAAGGACAGGGGAGACATTGTTGCCACGCCGTCAGTCTGTCCCTGCCTCGTTTGAGAGAGTGGGGGTGGCACTCTGGTGAAGAGCGAAACGGAAAAATAATTCTTACATTTGTGCACGAGTTTAATTCAGCTTTCTGGACACTTGGCTGTGACGTCATGTCCTTTGTTTGGGACACAGACACACATGTGTTTGTCTCAGTATGACTAACAAGACCTGAACGTTTAAGTGAGATTAATTAGGAGGGAGGTGATCCCCTCCGTTGATCACATTACTGTAGTTAACTCTGGCAACTCATTAACCGCACAAACAGGCTCTCACATGCACAGCACACACACCACACACACACCAGCTGCTCTGACTGCAACTAAGCTCCATAAGGCAGGTGACCGTCGTTGCGTTTTCTAACTTTCCAAGCCCGGCTCAACTCATAAATGTAACGGTAACAACACTGGAGAAGTCCTTTGCAGCAAGTGCAGCTTTCAAGCTGCCGCCCAGAAACAACCCTGTCGCGTGCACCTGCAGCACCTGTGGGACGGTGGTGTACTCACCCTGGTTCCACAGCGTCTCCTACCCCAGCGCTGGCCCATTTCAGGCCCAGGGCTTCTCTCCATTGTCTTCCTCTCCTCCGCTGTCTCCCTTCCAGTATCGCTTTCACGCTCTGTGGCTCATTCTCATCTAATGTCCCTCACTCTCCCTTTCTCGCTCTGTGTAGACATCTTAGTGCCATAATCCAGCTTTAAGAGGATTCGCAAAGACTGAGGGATGGACAGAGGCCGACAAGTAGGGAAGCAATAAAAAAAAGAAGAGTTAAACAAAGACACAAGGAAACAACCCGTTAAACTATAAAATTATTACATCACTTTCCATTAAATGTGGCAACAGAATCTACTAAACTGTGTTTCGTGGTTTGTAAAAATTCAGAAGACACCAAACTTCAGAAGACACCAAAGCCACAGGAGTAACAAGGGCTGACACATGTGGCAGTTTGAGCCTGTTACAGGAACCAGCCTCTTTCCTCTCCTTTCTGTATTTACCTGAGTGTTTGTGATATGTGAACGTGCATGAAACCATGCACATGCGAGGCCACAAGGTGGGGCCATGTGACAACTGGCGCATGGAACACACCTGCAGGTCATGAGCGAGGTGATAATGAGCTTCCTCACCGAGGTGCCCAGAGACACAATGCAAACAACAAACAACTCAGCTGAATTACAGGAAGGGAAGGAATTTGCTGCAGTTCTCTCACAGACGGCAGCGAAGCCACAAAATGGCTTAAAGCAAACAATAGAGCCAAATTAATTTAGCGAGTCCTGCCTGGACCTGATGAGTAATGGAGTAATGGAATGTTTTTCGTCTGGCGCCATTACACATTTGTAACTGTTCACATATTATCAAGTTAAAGGTTTTGCCTTAGGCTCCATTTATTGCGTTAAATACATTTGAAATTGTCCTTAAGTGTCGTTTGTCACAAAGCAGGTTCTTAAAATTAAAACGTGTCCTAAATTCCCTTTAGCTTTGAATGTGCACCATGTCTGATGAATGATCTGTCCTGTAAGCAGCTGTTTTTTACAACTGAAGGGTAATTAAGGAAAGTTCACCAGCCAACAGCTTTTTACAGTGAACTTCACTTCAGTGGTTGTGACCTAATTTTCCGTATCTGACACAGCTTTTTAAACGTCTGTGTCAACATAATAAAACACAGCTCACACGTTCCTTCTGAATTATTCATCGTGCGGGGAAGAAAGGCTGGTAAACATTTGTCATGATGTCATGTGGCTCTTTCCACCAGGTTGACTTGGAGCTAAAAGCCGAGGCTGAGTGATGAGACGATTTGACAAGGCGGAGAACAGGTGGTGATGCTTTAACAAGCAGGTGGAAGGAGAGGGGATGAGGAACGGAGGCACGTATGTCACTGTGCTGGGGACATGACGCATTAATCTGAATTCAAGCGGAAACAGAATTAGCGTTCGTTCATTCTTCGTTCTACGTGGGGTGGATGACTGCACTGACCAAGAGTACTTTCTATAAAATGAAATGGCTCCTGACATTTAAAATCACCAAACTGGTGATGCGCAAAGGGCATCAGCTGTTAGATTTCCCAGTATAAGAACCAACTTTCTCTTTCTTCTTATAGGCCTTTAATGAACAATGCTTCCTCAGGCTGTTTCACTCCAGAAATCAAATGCTTGCTCGCGCTGCACTGACGTGCTGCAGGTGAATAACAGCGTCGGGGATCAGAGGTGTGGTGGAGAGGCTGACATTTTCTTAAGAGGAACAACATGACCAGGATCCTCATTAGAAGCGGGGACAGGCGGTCATTTATAAAACATACAGGACGTTTTACTCGGGTTTTCAGACGTCTATCGTTGATTGAATATCCTTGAGTCAAAAATGCTTTACACAGAAAATCAGTATTCATGCGTCGTCTTTCTGCAGCATTCTCAGGGTGGATGTTTTTCAGGCAATTACAGTGGGCTGTACATCGTACGTCATGCTGGACACATTCATACTCAGATATGGAACCGCACACGAATAAAAAGCTGTAGGTTTCAAGGCCGAGCTTTAAACTGTAATAAATCTGAGGAGACACTGCTTCTCTACCGCGATGTGCAGATTATTAAAGTTAAAGTCAGAAACAGCCAAAATGCTGCAGCGTTCTTTTGTTTTGGTGAAGAAAGGTTCTTGAACACAACACCTACTGATGCAATGTGGACGCAATGCATCCAAGATATTCCTTCCACAGATATGTTTTCCTCTCTTCACATTTCTGAATGATTTATAAAACGAACCTGGGCTTCACTTCCTGGATTTCAGTCCACTTGAGGAACGTGACCTGCTCTCGTTAACCGTGTCAGTTATGTTGGCAGATCCGTCGACCACACCACAGCCTGTGTAAAGCACATTCAAGGTCGTTTGGTGTATTGTGTGCTTCAGTCTGTCAGATCTACAGATGCAGTTCTACCTCATGTCGCTCCTTCCTCTCACAATCGTCTGCGTCTCCAGAGGACACGCTGCTGCTTCACAGGACAGAAGCAGCATTTCACACATACAGTCGTGCCTGAACTCACAGGCCGTAGGGAACGTGTGTGTTTGTACGTGTGTGTGTGTGATGCACATTGCGTAGAAATGCACCGAAGAGAGTGAGGACATGTACTGTAAGTGCGAAAAGTACAGGTTTGATACAAAGTGCATTAGATGGACAGGCCACACTGGTTTTACGTCATCAGAGTCACGTAACTCCACGAGTAGAGGCACAGTCAAGCTTACACTCATCATGCTTCATTATAGAATACAGCCTCCTCTCAACCGAGGGCACTGAACTCAATCCAGATACTCTACTCTATGGACTGCAGCTACTCATCAGGGAAGGATGCGAGTCAACACACAACAGGCTCAAATAAGGATCAAATAAAATCCCTTTGGTCATAATTGAGTTTTAGTTCACACAAAATCAATATTCTTGCTAGTTTTTGAAGAGCACTCTTGAAGTCTCAGACTTCAAACTAATAATAAAGCTAAAAACAGCAGAGGGTCCTCCTGACAGACTGAAACCAAATAGCTTCTACAACTATGAGTCAGTTCTGACACAGATAATTGCTGTTATGTTTAATTAATGGTTGTACATTTACATTTCATTAATAAAATAGATGTAGCGTCTTTATTAATGCTTTTATTTTAATATGTGGCACAAATGAGAAAGTTAGTTTTGATGCAACAGGACATGACATTCCTCCAGCTGTTTGTCCTTATTGTTCTTGGCAGCCATTGTTCTTTCATGTGCCAAAGCATCAACAGAAGAAAAATGTTACAGCAGTTGTTTTTGAGGCAGAAATAAATAGATGTTTTGTTATTTCTCAGGAGTTTTCTGGCAGAGGTGCAAATTAAAAGCAACAGGAGAAAAAAAAAGATAATTTAATACGCTGGAAGGAAGCAGGACATCACAGAAGCAAAAGCATGACAGTGCCCTGTGAGGAAACATGGCACAGCTGCAGTAGATGCTCACTGTGATCATCCTAATGCACTTATACTGTAGCACGTATAACCTGGCTAACCAGACCTGACGGTGCTTACATCTCTGGTGACCATAACATTTCATTGCATGCACTAATCGCTGGCCGCGGTCGACTGGATGTCATCGTCCCCATAGCTACGGCGGGAGCTAAAAATACTACTAATGGGTCCCGAACAGCCACACGTTGTTCTCTAATTCTTAGAAATGCTTTGTTTTGTCTAAGCACAGAATAGGATGAGCCGTGTCCATACTCGGTCTTGTGTCCACGTGCCCAGCATCGCTCAGGGATCATGAAGCAAAGGGCGACACCACACGCACACAAAAGCATTAATCTGGCCTGGACAATGACTCAAAACGCAGTTTACACACACCTGAATCACATCATGTTTACTTGACGATCGCAAAGGTTGTCTCAGACCTCAGGCTGCTGAAGAGTAGCAGTCGTCAAACTGTTGAGTCACAGCACGTTATTGGCTTCTTCTTGTGAGGAAACGAACTCAATTGAACTCAGGTTATTTTGCTCCATATCGAACAATGTACCAACCTGCAAACAGGAACGTATACAGAGATTTGTGACTCTTCCACCTGTTTGCTAATTAAGTTCCTTTTTAAGTAGGCATTTGTCATCTGTTAAAATACTTCAGGTTCGGTTGTGTCTCTGACATCACTGACCTCAGTGAACATGTTTTATCTCTTTGCTTTGCACTCATCTGGGTTTTGTCCACTTTGTGATCTTGAGCCGAGACGAGCTGAGATAGTGATTCACACTTAAAGTGTTTTATGCAACCAAGTGCATGCATTGTCAATGAAAATGGTTAATCACCCACTTAATCACACACTGAACGCTTTAATCACACTTCAGTATTTATCACAATGAATAAGCGCAGCTGTAATAATGAAAGTGGAGTCTCTGCTAGCTCTCATCGCAGCGATGATAATTTTGCATGACACTGTGCACAGGTAAAGCCCTCGTATATCCTCAGTGATGAGACATTACATGTAGCCTAGTCAGCGACAACATCGCAGTGGAATAATGTCCAGTTTCAACATTATTAATACAGATTTTCAGTTTGTTAATGCAATACTGGTCCACTAATCATTTTTAAATGTTTGTCTGACATGACCTGGAAACCATGGCAACAACAACATTTGTGAAGAGGACAGAGTCTCCTTACTACATCAATCGAAGTTGAAAACACATAAATAAAGGCATGAAGAAGAGAGAGACAAAGAACTCAGACATGCTTCTCATGATCATGAGCAGGAACCACGTCCTTGATTGACAATGAGTGATAATTTCCCAGAATCCCTCATCGTACTGTGTGTCAGAGCATAACTCCATCCTCCCACCCTGGCTATTTAACTTAAAGCTATCTCTGCCCACTTCCTTAGCTTATTATAGTGACATGGCTTCTCCTTATTCTGCATATATATATAAAATGATGATGAGACGTGTGTTTATATCATCTACAGCTTTACAGCCTGTAATTAGAAGTTTCTGCTGCCACTGTTATGATTATGAAACAGTTTTACTGGGTAACCCTCATTCATAGCAACAAGAGACTACAGGAAAGAACACGCTCTATGTCGGGAATCCCTTAAAATGACTCATCGCTCTATCAAATATGACACATGTTTATCTTCTTAGTGTTGGCTCGAACTCTAGCTGAAATCCTGAACCTGCTGCAAAATCAAACCAGATGCTAAAACCGCCTTCCCCGCAGCTGTTGAACGAACAGACCTTGGACAAGAAATACAAGTAATAGTCTGATCCTACTCACATGCTGCACAGTGGGTTCAAGGTTTTACCCTCGAGCAGGAGGCACATAATAAAAAGAAAATAAAGGCGATCAAGTCTCAGTCAGTTCATTTGTACTTTTATCCGACAGAAAGGGTTTAAGTCAACAGCCATTTCACATTATCTGTTCCTTTAATCACCTCATCTAGATAGTGAGTGTGAAGACACGAAGACAGAGCCGTTGGACCATGCGATGGAGTCACTGTTAATATTCACTATTTCTGCACAGACCAGTGAATTCAAGGCAGCAATATTAATAAAAACCTTGGAGGAGACATTTACTGCGAACTCATGGTAAATTCATAATTATTTTAGTTTTTTCGTTTACAGCACACTTGTTATTTTGTCTGTATCTGCCTCTTTAACATCTAGAATTTCCATAACCACATCAGGAAAAGCTGCCAAACATCGCAAAAGACTTTTCAAAAGACAGAGTGATGATCTGTCCTGCCTCTGCAGCTCCAGACTCTCATGACCCTCTAAAGTAGAAGTAAGTGTAGCTAATGGATGGACACATACAAAGACACGTTCCCAATTTAATCTGGTGACATCTAAATTACTGGCTTGTCTGCAGCCTCATTTGTGACCCTTACTGACACACACACAAATGCTCGGCGAGTCAGTCCCGTAGCGTCACCTACACAAACCATAGCAGCCAATCAAAACCTATTTTTGAACCTGAGGGCGTCACATCTGCAGAACTTACTTTTACGATGTCTGTCTGAAATGAAATGTCTCACACAAATGTCTTATCACACAGTTAGCGTGATGATGGGTATACGTTGTAACGTTCACTTAGTGGTCATGTCATTTAATCATATAATAGGATAGACTGTAGAACATTACTTTAATTTGCACAGCAGTGACACTACTGGATGCTTTGAAATGCATACTTCACATTCATCCCTCCCATTGTGACTGTACGTATGGGCAGAGGAGCCTCAGTGTGTCCATGTGTATCACACTTGTTTTAATCCCACACCCCTACACCCTGTAACTCAGTACAGGCTGCTCTATGCCAGGGCAGCTACCAGAAGCTTTACTATTCCTGGAGGCACATGACAGATTGTGGGGCTGAGACCAGGAGGTTGGGACGTTTCTGCTGCCGCTTTAAGACTGAGTATTTTAATTCTCACAATTTAAAGACAAGGAAACTGAACTCCACATATACATTTTCATTAAAGTTCAACCTTAGACACTTCTGCTTATACAAGGTCCATAAATTCAAAATGTGTCTATCACCATGGAAACGAAAAGGCCGTGAATCTGCCTCATCAGACCGCATAAAGATTTCATGTACGTAGACGGAGAAATGATGGAGGTTGAATTTTACATGACATGGCGTGAGTAGAAGGAGAGTCACGACAAATGGTAACCTCAGTGTCGAGGGACACAATCAGTCGTGGCTAATTTCATTTATTTTGAAAGCCAGCATAATTTGTTATCATATAATATCCCAGAGGATTCCAATGTGCTTCCATCAAACTTCACAATTACATGGCATTCACATATTTAGACACAAAAACCGGCATTTTGATGTGACTGATGGCAACAAAGGTGGTTTTTGTGCAGGACTGTATGTGCAGTAAACATAACCCAGTGCTGCTTATACAATGCATTCAATGCACTGTTGTCTTAGATGAGGAGGTTTGCAGAGTGACTGACGATGTTGTCCTTGCATCACGTTACACTTGAGGCAGTGTATGAAGAAAAAGCTGTTTCTCTAGCCTTCTGGTTACTAGCTGCTCCTCAGGACGACGGCTACAGCTACTCTCGAGAAGAATGAGCAGCTCTCAGCGCTTACAGTGTAGTTCACTGTAGTGAGAAGAGTCTGTGTCACTGAGCTTTCCGTGGTAACTGCAGTCTGCTGGCTCAGAAAAAAACTTATATATATATTTATGTATTTGCTCTGTGAGGTGCAGCAGCAAGAGAGAAACTCTGCGTTTCAGGAAGAAACTGTTTCCTGTGGAGTCTCAGCACACGACGGTTTGATTCCAGCACCGTGATGTCCTGAAATGATCATCATCACTGAGAACATTATAGTTATTTTATTCATACAGTCAGTGAAGAAGAAACCGCTTTTGAGGAGATGCAGTTTGATGAGATCACGTACAGTAAGTACCTATTACCGGTGTGTGGGATATATGAAAGCAAAGGTGCGGCTTTGCAATTGAGTTGCCCGGCAACACAAGCTGCAGTTATTGCTTTCTTTGCCACATCACGCCTGTGTCACGAGCATCAAGAAGCAAATACGGGTCAGTCAAGCTGAGTTCAAACTCTCAGCCTCCCTTTCCTGTGTCTCACTGTTGAAAGCAAATGAAGAAATCATTTCCTGGAAGCCTGTTATTTGCTCAGTGTGTTATATAACTTCAGCTTCACACCCCTGACAATCCTACTGTGTTCGTGCACTAAGAGTGAAACATACTGGACATTGTTGCATCACGGTTTCGCAAAGCGTGATGCTACCAGATACAGCGTAACAGTGTATAAACAGGTCAAGCGAAGTTCACTGAAGCACCTTCAGATTGTGTCAAACCAGACAAGCAAGAATACCATTAAAACAACGTTATTATGGGTCGACACCTAACCTGAGGATCAGCATGACAACACTGTCAGCGTAGCGTCCAGAGCAGAGCAGAGATAATCGTAGATTCACTTCTCGCGCTGTTGCAGGTAAGCGGAACATATTAACATCTGGTCAGTATCTGTCCCGTATAATTACCACCTAGGTGGCACCGGCTGCAGATGTAGAAAGTACACAGCTCACAGAGACGGAGTGAAAACAGATTTTCTGTTGCCTGTGTGGCTGTGAGCGACAGAATAAGCCGAATCTGCTGTGGCCTAGAAGGCAGTCGTCTCCGTTCTCTGACGCCCACACTGCTCATCTGACTGTATAGCACACAGAGTGTTTATGGAGGCCAATAAAAATACTCCCATCTCAGACTCAAGGCTGTTTTCACCCCAATATGTTTCAAATCTTTTGCATGCAATTTTTTGACAGTGTGTTGTCTAATGGTTTCATTAATCAATATGCTGATTGTAGTGTAGTTGTGTGTGTGTACACCTGTCTGTCTCCAACTGCAACTAAATTAAGCATTTGTTCCGGAGACAACGTCCCATTAATCTGCTGTCAGGACTGAAATTTGAACCTTTTTCAGAAGACTTGATTGTGGCAACGATGCGAAAACTTCCCTTAATTTCATCTCTCGCTGCAAACTCCACACCACACAAGCCCAGAGAAAATGTTCCCCGCCTTCTCCCCGATAGGACGTGGCGCTGATACTGTAATAATCATGGATCCTGCAGGCTGAAAATAACACGGCTAAAAAATGACTCTGTGTCATATGTCATTGCTGTGAATGCGGCAGCAAATCAAATGTCATTTTATGAATAAAGAACCAGTCAATTCTGGGAATTTATGCGACATGCAAAATGAATTCTGGGTAATTGTCAGAATATTCTGGTCTTCATCTTGTGGTAATTTGTCAGGGTGATACATTGGAACTACTTGGACAATTACTGATAGACTTTACTCAGACACATGAGGCGTTAACCCCTTTAGTAATAAACCCTTTCCTCACCAGGCTTCTCAACCTGAGTAAACAAATATACTTTTTAATTTACAATATAATTTGACAACACCTGTTACTGTAGTAAAGTCTGTCTGCGTCAGTAATACCCGTTCAGCTCCCGTCCTAATGTTAATTAACCCCCCGCTGCCAAGACGTACTGTGACCGAGCACTGTGTGGTAGGTGACACTGACATTTCAGTGGGTGAAGAACATGGCAACAGCAAATGTGCTGTTTTTCTGCATCAGAGCAAAATATCTGGGCAAAACCTTGAAATAACGCCACGCTGAGGTCCCCACCGAACCGGAGGATCACAAAAGCAAAAAGCAGTCAACCACTCAAGGCCGACTCTGCTACTGTGCTGAGTAGCTTCCTCCTCATGATGTTGCTCCCGCTGTCAGTCTGCATCTTCAACATCTTCAGCATCATACAGGTATAAGAGCCTTCTCTGATGACAGTATACGAGTGTGGCAGGTGGTCAGGCAATGTTGACGGTCCTGTGTGATCCGACTGCCCAGAACACAAATCAAGTGGAAAGAGGGTCATGTTGTCGTCCGATTAATCAAAGCTCTATTGGACGCTGATCTCCCCTCGAAGACTCTCACGTGGATTCATTTCAATAACGGCACGTATGCGCTACTAGCGGTACAGCACTTCAATGTTCTGCTCTGTGCTGACTCTGATGAAGGGCACATGCCCAAAGGCATCGACCTGAAGTGTTGCTGGAGTTTTGTCCACTTGAGACTATTTTCATCCGTTACGCAAGTCTGTGGGAGGTATATAGAGCTGAAGTGGCTGGATGAGATATAGATGGTAAAAAAGACGAGTGGAAAGAAAAAGCCTTGCATGTGACCTTTTAACGAGAAGGATGTTTTGACTGTCAGACCGCAGATGTGTAAGTTCAGACTTAATCGGTCTAACAGAGACAGAGGCTGTGACTGAACCAGAACTCAGTCTACATGAAGACTGACTCAGCAGCAAGTCTAACATGCATCCGTTTTACTGTAGCTGCTCCATTTACAGCAGCGACATCAACTGTGAAAGACGTGAGTACTGATTGTTTTCTGTGCATGGGTTTGTCAGGAGGTCATAGTTATAATAGACCTTCACTAATGTGATTTTGGCCAAACACCGTTGACCTACACTTTATCTCAGTCCGTTTCTTTGATGGTCTATCATCTGCAATCATGGCCTTGATTGCCTGATGAATACAGGACTGTCAAGTAATTACCGCAGCAGCACAAATTGTTTGCAGACTTCAAAAGGGCTCTGTCGGCTTTCACACTTCAAAGCACAAAAAACATCAGAGCCAGTTCATATTCTGTGTGTTCATTTTAACAGGCCAACGTGTGTGTGTGTGTGTGTGTATGTGTGTGTGCTCATTTGCAGGTGATTTATGAAAACGGCTCGAGCTCATTCGACCCATTTGTTCCTGCCAGCTGATTTTTTCCAAGAAGCACACGAAAGATTGTCATCTACACTGAGACGGAAGCATTTTTGAGCTCTGTCGTCCATCAAGACCCAGCGAGTGGAACAACCAGACCTGACATTTAACACGCAAAGGTGTGTTAAACGCAACATAACGAGGGAGAAGCTTGAGAACCGCGGCAGTTATCGAAACTGTTTCCACCTTGGAGCTAAGTGAGTGTGAAATCATGCATCTGCTCTCAGCCCTCACACCGAACGGAGTAAGTGATGTTTATGAAACGGTGACAAAAGACTGAGGCTTCTGGTCACAGCCGTGCCCCATTAAATCTGGCGTTTCTTTACACCTAGCTTTGCACGTTAAGCTGTCTCCTCAGTAAAGGCTGAAACGCTTATTCAAACAAGATTAATGTTAGTCTCACTGGGCTTTAACTATAAGTAAAGTGTCAAAGTGATTACACATGAGCAGCAAACATTTCATCTTCAGCAAAGGAGCCTGCAGGTGATAATTCTGCTGATAGATCTCTGCAGAAGGAAGAAACTGCAACCTCAGTAGAAATGATTGAGGTGAGGAGGTGATTCAGCAGCATTTGGAGTCGAGACAAAATTCATTTGTCGAACTTACTGAGTTGTTAAAACGCAAACAACAGTGTAAAATCCGTGCGCACTTTAAACTCTGAGCCTTTTATTTGCTGATGCTCTTGCTGTCACACTGAGACCATAAATCTTTAAACAGCTCCACTCATCTATTCCTATGATACAATTATCATCCATCTTTATGTATCGCTCGCTGCATTTGGCACAAATAAAAAGCAAAGCAAAATATTTCCAAGAAATGACATTAAAGTCATAAAAACCTAAAAATGAAAGTCTAATTGGCTCTGTCAGAAAGGTCACACGTGATCTCTAACGTGCTTGCACCAAGCCAGTATCTGGCAACTTGTTGTGCCATTAGAAGAGATTAGAGCAGTAATAGGATCCATTAACACTAGAAGTCCCAGAGATTTCTAACCCTCCTTTGGCCAAGTGGATGCTAACTGGCTAGTCTTTTGGCTATCATTAGCATCAATTCATGTGTAAATAAGGTCATTACCTGAGCAATCTGCAAGGGGTTTGGGGGGGTGTGTGTGAATGGTTGCTGGTGGCTTGTTTGTATGTGTGGGGGAGGGATGGCTGCTAAAAGAACTTGTTTGACCAGATTTCCCCCGCTTTGCTGCTCCTCAACCAAAAAAGAGCCTGTTTGTGGACTGACCTGACAGAGACAGTGAAAGATGGCACAGTGTGGCATGAAGAACAGGTGGGGACGTGTCTCCCTTTCACCCCAATCAAAGCGTAGGCTGCAGATGGAGAGCCAACGGCTAAGGCCAGGAAAAGTATCTCGAGTCGCCTTCAGAGCTTCCTGTGTTTCATCATCATCATGTTCATTGACATGCTTTATAGCATTCAAGAATAGACTATAAAAACATGCACAGGAAGATGTTCATGGTCCTCCCTGAACTAATGGCATTTATTGCAATTGTCATCTTGCGGGTGATTACCAAGGTTCCATCACGTAGTACCTTGGTAATGGTTGCTGGTGGCTTGTTTGTATGTGTGGGGGAGGGAGAGCTGCTAAAAGCAGAGAACTTGAGTCTCCTGGATGATTGAGAATCTTCACAGACTTGATTTACCATTCAATTCTTCATTCATGAATTCAATTCATTCTCACATTGGAATGTAGGGTCTTGCCCAGGTATAAAAAGATATGAATTAACACATCTAATTGCACACAGCTAGCTCTCAGATGAGAGGTAATTCCTTTTGTACCCAGGTGGATAAAATCTCACTGCACATAGCCTACTACTTCAGTGCCCTCAAGAATTCTGTGGTGTACGAACCTCCTCTCCAAGAAAAGAAAATGCAGAGAAGACTCACCACACAGCAGGCCTTGGAAATGAACCTGAGTGAAGTAAACCCTTGCGACTCAGATGGAGAAGACATAGAACTTCAGCCGGATTCAGACTCAGTGCTGTCTGATCCGTCTTCAGGTTAGGTTTCATTTCATATTATTTCCTATTTCATTTGAAACCAGTAAGTGGAAAACACCAAAAAAGCAGAGTGGAGTGACATAAATCATTCATCACGAATTACATCACGTCCTACAACCCTGGTCTACATATCACCGTTGATGAACGGCTTTTCCCGTCAAAGACTCGCTGCTGTTTCCTGCAGTATATTGCAACTAAACCTGACAAGTTTGGGATCAAGTTTTGGGTGGCTTGCGACCTAAAATCCAAGTACATTTGTAACGTCCTCCCATATCTTGGCAAGGATCCTAGTCGTCCCAGTGGAGAGAGACTGTCTGAAAATGTAGTGATGAGGCTGATGGAACCATTCAAGGGCAGAAATGTTACCACGGACAATTTCTTCACATCGCTGTCACTTGCGCATAAACTTCTTAGCCGGAAAACTACGTAGTACGCTGACGGCGTATGCGCCCAAACGGAAGAAGACCGTCTACATTCTTAGCAGCATGCACAGCGTGATTCAGACTGAGAATACCACCAAAAGGAAGCCAAACACTGTCACCCTTTACAACACCACAAAGTGTGATGGACCAGATGGTGCGGGAGTACACTGTCCGCACAGGGACACGGCGCTGGCCAGTTGCCGTGTTCTATAACATGATTGACATGGCAGCACTGAATGCACATGTGCTGTATCAAGCAGGCACCGGAAGGCAGGAAAGACGGGTGGACTTCCTGGTGGAGCCTTCAAGAGAGTTGACTAACTCTCATATGTGTGCGAAGAAGGCAAGAAAAGAACAATTGCTTTGGACCCAACCCTCCACACCAAGCCCTGGAAAAAGAGCCACGTGTCAGGTCAAACACCGCTGCAAGAACAATCATGCCACTGTGCGATGTGTTCACTGCTACAGATACACATGTGGTACATGCAGACGGGAGATACCATGGCAGTGCCAGGATTGTGAGCGATTGCTGGAATGTACTCACTCACTTTTTAATATTATTTGTAAATATGTGTACAAATGGTTGGTTTCTTTAATTCATTTTGTACTATTTATATCAAACATGTGGTGATTTCTCCCTAAGATGCAAAGTGAAACACAAGTTTCCTTGAGGTGGCTCAGCGTGGCCCCACATTGTTTACATAACAAAAGCAATCGTTCACAGCTGATTAAGGGTATTAGCCTAAAGCCTTCGGGCCGATCGGCCCGCCGGCGGGTTTTATAGGTAGAAAGGCCAAATGGCCCATCTCTGGGACTTCTAGTGTTAATGCAACAATGTCACTCATAATAAGATTAGTGTCATGTTACAAAAGCCATATGTTTTCACTGAAGGCGCTGCTTATGTTCAATGGAAACAGTCAGCAAATTAGGACAAGAGATGCTGAAGCATGAGGTCATACCTCAGCAGAAGACTCTTGATGAAATGACAAAGGGCTCAGTGCATTCATGGATCTCTCTCCCAGAAACACACAAATAGATCTCCTGCGACTGGATGCTTCTCTTGGAGTGAAACTTTGTCCTTTGAATGGACAGAGTCGTCTCCTTCATGATTACTTCACCACAAAACACAATGACAGCTCCACTGTGTCACTGCATTTATTCAATCAAGAAAATGCTTTTACAGTTTCCTCCTGTGACATTGATGAGGACTTTAAATGGTGCTGTCTGCAGAACGAAGAGGACAAAGCGATGAAAACACACTGAACATTTCATATCGGATGGTGAAATGGAAGCGGCTCAGTGGAGAACAACGACTGTTTCAAAGCAGCCCTGAAGCAAAGTCAGACTGTCACAGTCCCAGCGCGCAGGCACTGCTCAAGTGTTGAAGCTGCGCTGATGAAACAAAACCAAAAGCAAAAGCCCCCATTAAATGTTTCTATGCACCCGACTTGAGTTCTAATGAATCTTCTCTGGCTGACCTGACCTCTGTTGCTGGGGAAAGAAAACTCAGCCTCGCTGGTCTAATGCGTAGACGCTCTTGGTACAAAGCCTGTCTCTGGGTTAGTATTGTTCTCTGCTGCTTAGAGACATTTCCATTTTTCTCGTGCTCTCCATCTGGCTGCTGGCACCGTTGCTGACTGCACCAATATTGCACAGCCGTGGCAATGAAACACACAGCTAGTGGGCTTATGCTGCAGAATATCCTCAAAATGTTTTGCGCTACCATTAAAACGTCCAATTTCCAGTAACTATGGCAACATGTAAGCAAACCGTTAATTGAAATGGGTGCCTGGGTCTTTGGATGAAATTGAAAGTGTTATTGGACATAATATGACTGAATGTAAAAAAGAATGTGACTCTGTAACATAAGTAAACATTCAAATAATGCAGATGCCGTCACACTTCCAGCAGGAATGTGTTTTCCTCCTTCTGGGTAATGGAGGGAATGAGCTGGAACCACCGTGCACACGCTCTGTCCAACAGTGAAAACATGCTGACTCACTGATTCAAAGTCACTTCAGTTGTCTCAAAAAAGAAAAATAAAAGAGTTATTTTTAGAAACAGCTGCAGCACACAAATCAGATAATTATGCTTTATTAGACTATTGTGTTTTTTTTTTTCCAGTATTTCGACATGAACTGTGAATAAACTACTGTGAATTGCTTCTCTCAGAGTTAACACCCTCACATGTACATCATTGAATGTTTAGCGCTTGGTCTAAGGTTAGAGTAAGGGTTAGGGTTTGTTAAGATAAAGGCTGGATGCGTATGCTTGAGGTCACGGTAGGTCTCCAGAAAATAAATTTAAGTCAACGTGAAGCTCCCATGAGAGATGAATGGATGAAAGCCTCTCAATTCAATTAGGAGTAGTAACTCATGCTAATGGGATCAATATTGTGCACTTGTAAACACAACGACCTCCAAGGAGCTGAACAAAGCCTGACAATCAAATTACTGACTGTCCCTGTCAGTCTCGGGTGGGTAAACAACGTATGCAGGACGCTTTTAATAATAAGTCCCGTCATATGAATTCGGCTATTGCACTGACACCTGACCTCTGTGGCTGGTAAGCTGACTGTAGTCTGGTGGGACATGTGGGGTGTCACCGGTTTGATTCGTTTGAGCCAGAAGCTCCATCTGTTCCCTCTCAAAAGCTATTAACACAGACAGTGAATATAAAAAAGCGCAGTTAGCCTCCAAACAGACTCCCGTGTAAGGAAACAACTGAGCTTCCTTTGTTGGTTTTCGTTGAATACTCTACTTGGCTTCAGTTTCTTCTGTTAGTGCCACTGAGCCAGACGCTCGATTCCTGTATTTCACAGAGAGAAAGGGCAAAAGAACGTGACCTGAGGATTTGGGTTGGTTGCGTTACGGCTTCAGTTATGATGAGCACAATAACAGAAAGAACACCCATTGAAAACGTGTTCTCCTAAAACCGGCCACGTTGTTTTGGGTCCAGAACGAACCAAACCTCTTCTCAGTGAACCCATAACGCACAGGACGCTCCTGAACATCAAGTAGCTCCTCTCTCCCACTCCTCCACTCTCCTCTTCTCAGCAGTGGCAGCGCAGCTTACACTGCGGTCAAACCAGCCGTCGTTCGCTCATCCGTCGTTAAGCCAGCCGCGCTTTGAAAATGTCGTGCGCCCGTATTCCACGGTTTACAGCAGAGCATTAAACGCGATGGAGGCTACTTTCTGTTTTAGCAATAAGAGTCTGATCTGCTCTAATTATACATTACAGCAAAAATAAATATGAATACACACGACAAAGCTGTCACCTCACAAAGAACCACGTAGTTTTACTGCATGGTTTAGGATTTATTAGTACTTAAATATGGCATTTCATACTGAAAATACAGTATGATTTGTCAACTTTGATGTTGAATAAAATGACTTTGGTGCATAATGCCAGGCCCAGACTAATATCTCCTTGTTCTACTGGACCTGTACTCTCACCTCACAAAGAACTGTGTACTTTTACTGTATAGTTTAGGATTTATTAGTACTTAAATATGGCATTTCATACTTAAATATACAGTATGATTTGTCAACTTTGATGATAAATAAAATGACTTTGGTGCATAATGCCAGGCCCAGACTAATATCTCCTTGTTCTACTGGACATGTACTCTCACCTCACAAAGAACTGTGTACTTTTACTGTATAGTTTAGGATTTATTAGTACTTAAATATGGCATTTCATACTGAAAATACAGCATAAGTTGTCAACTTTGATGATGAATAAAATGACTTTGGTGCATAATGCCAGGCCCAGACTAATATCTGCTTGTTCTATAGGACTTGTACTCTCACCTGAGAAAGAACTGTGTACTTTTACTGTATAGTTTATGATTTATTAGCTAATAAATATGGCATTTCATACTGAAAATACAGTATGATTTGTCAACTTTGATGTTGAATAAAATGACTTTGGTGCATAATGCCAGGCCCAGACTAATATCTCCTTGTTCTACTGGACCTGTACTCTCACCTTACAAAGAACTGTGTACTTTTACTGTATAGTTTATGATTTATTAGTACTTAAATATGGCATTTCATACTGAAAATACAGTATGATTTGTCAAATTTGATGTTGAATAAAATGACTTTGGTGCATAATGCCAGGCCCAGACTAATATCTGCTTGTTCTACTGGACCTGTACTCTCACCTGAGAAAGAACTGTGTACTTTTACTGCACGGTTTATGATTTATTAGCTAATAAATATGGCATTTCATACTGAAAATACAGTATGATTTGTCAACTTTGATGTTGAATAAAATGACTTTGGTGCATAATGCCAGGCCCAGACTAATATCTCCTTGTTCTACTGGACATGTACTCTCACCTTACAAAGAACTGTGTACTTTTACTGTATAGTTTAGGATTTATTAGCTAATAAATATGGCATTTCATACTGAAAATACAGTATGATTTGTCAACTTTGATGTTGAATAAAATGACTTTGGTGCATAATGCCAGGCCCAGACTAATATCTGCTTGTTCTACTGGACCTGTACTCTCACCTTACAAAGAACTGTGTACTTTTACTGCACGGTTTAGGATTTATTAGTACTTAAATATGGCATTTCATACTGAAAATACAGCATAAGTTGTCAACTTTGATGATGAATAAAATGACTTTGGTGCATAATGCCAGGCCCAGACTAATATCTGCTTGTTCTATAGGACTTGTACTCTCACCTGAGAAAGAACTGTGTAATTTTACTGTATAGTTTATGATTTATTAGTACTTAAATATGGCATTTCATACTGAAAATACAGTATGATTTGTCAACTTTGATGATGAATAAAATGACTTTGGTGCATAATGCCAGGCCCAGACTAATATCTGCTTGTTCTACTGGACCTGTACTCTCACCTTACAAAGAACTGTGTACTTTTACTGCACGGTTTATGATTTATTAGCTAATAAATATGGCATTTCATACTGAAAATACAGTATGATTTGTCAAATTTGATGTTGAATAAAATGACTTTGGTGCATAATGCCAGGCCCAGACTAATATCTCCTTGTTCTACTGGACATGTACTCTCACCTTACAAAGAACTGTGTACTTTTACTGTATAGTTTAGGATTTATTAGTACTTAAATATGGCATTTCATACTTAAATATACAGTCAAAGTTGTCAACTTTGATGTTAATGAATGATGATAAAATATTTGGGGCATAATGCGAGGCTCAGACTCTTTACAATTTATAATCATTTTTCTTGTAAGGTGTTTAATTTGTGCATCCTATCATGTATCCTTGCGCCACAAAAAAAAATCCTTGCGCTCCAGGAGTTTGCCATCAGTGTTTTTCCATTGACAAGTTTGTCGTCGTTTTTGAGAAGTCAGAAAGATTAACATTTACAAATGGCTTCCCGAAAAGGGTATGTATTTCCTTTTTAATTACTCTATGTTGTTTTCTTCAGTTGTGGTTTGTATTTTAAGTATTTGTCAGCTGCGTTTCATAGAAGTACTGTTACTTGCTAATTGCGTCGTTATAGGCTTTGTCACGCGTTGCGGCGTTTTATTTGTTTACAATCTTTTGCTGGTGGTGACGGGATACATATAAGTTATTAATAATGAAACGTGTGTTGTATGTCAGTGTTTAAAAAGTAGTCACTTTATTTTGACCTTTGCTTTGTTTGCCGTAAATGGGTCGCAACTGAAGCCGTAGGCCCGTATTGTTATGCTAATTATATAAATATCGTAAGCTTTAACAATACTATTAAATTACAATGACTTATGAGTAGCTAATGCTTTTAATGACTTGTCAACAGCTTTGTAGTCAGTGGCTTAAAATGTTGTAACGTTTTCTATTATTTGCCTCTTCTCTTCAGAGTCTATGTTTTCTCTGCCTTTGGAAAGGTATGTTCCATTTATTCATCACTAATTTCATACATAGTCAAACCTTTTATTTGTGAAGCGTTACATAAAAGTTGACAATGTAAATAACATGGCCTTTTTCGTAATAGGCTAGAAAAAATATCCACACTATTGATGATATACTCTCAGCAGTCAGAGATGTTCAAGCCTCCAAAAACCTTCAATGTGAAGATATAAATGATGGTTTCTGGGTTGAGGTGTGCCAACATTTGGGGATCACCAGTTTAAAAACTCACAGAAAAAGGCTCAGACAAGCCTATATTCAGCACATAAAGGTAATTATTTTCAATGAGCCATCAGTGTCAACATGTTTCACATCAGTCTGCAGAAAATATAAATACATGTTATGACCTTCAGGACAATATTGGGAGAGCTGCTGGATCTGAACGTGATGCAGGGAGCCCCAGTGAAGGTCAGACTGATGGAGCGGGGTCAGCTCAAGCTGGACTTGATCAAGGGAGCCCCAGTGAAGGTCAGACTGATGGAGCGGGGTCAGCTCAAGCTGGACTTGATGCAGGGAGCCCCAGTGAAGGTCAGACTGATGGAGCGGGGTCAGCTCAAGCTGGACTTGATGCAGGGAGCCCCAGTGAAGGTCAGACTGATGGAGCGGGGTCAGCTCAAGCTGGACTTGATGCAGGGAGCAACTGCAATCAGCACAACAGAGTGAGTCCATTCTCTCCCATAAAAAAAAAACTGTAAAAGAAAACTTAATTATGGGTTGATTATTCAGTCTATTGGCATACACCACACTGCTGCTTATAATTATAATTTTTGATTTTATTCTGTCAACATTGTATGATTACATTTAGATTTCTAAATTGGTCAGATATCTTAAAAGTTAGGTAATGTGGACAAGTATGATTAAATGTATGGTTAAATGCAGCTTGTTTTAGACTTCATATTCATGCAGTTAAACATGTCTACCGGTAGAAAAGTTTTGACCAAAATTATTGTTGAGTGATGTTTGTGTCCTTTAACATTTGTCTTTTGTCTTTTTGTTGTCTTTTTAAATTATTAGGACATAGGATTAGTTGGTACTTCAACATCATCGTCATCCTTAAATGAAAATGATGATCAAGATCAATTTTTCAGTCATTCAGTGCCACAAAAACCTTGTTTTTTTTTTATTCCTGAAGAAGACTGGAAGAACTTAAGGAAGAAACAGCACAAATGTCATTTCAAAACACTGAACTGGACAAATGTCATTGCAAAAGGAATACGCAGTGTACACCCATTTTGCAGTATTGCATTCAAACGGCATAGTGTGAAATCAAGTGCGTCAAGAAGAACTGGCCCTCTGTTTTCTTGCTCTGGATATTGTCGTTTTGAAGAGTGTCCTGTTGAGGTCACAGTCAAAGTTTTTGATGAGTCATCCCTAAAGGCTACTGTGACTTTTACGGGAGACAAAGTGTGGCACAGTCGCAAAGAACTGAGAAGACGACCTGTACGTGCAGATGACAGAGCTACAATGGCAGATGCCCTCGCCACAAAATTACCACGCAGCCTCTATTTGGAAAATTTAGGGAAGTTGGACGAGGCTGTGGTAGATTCAGGTTGTAGGGACCAGGTTCCAACTACTGGAACAATGAAAACCCTGTCCTGGAATAAAAAAAAACAAAACAGGAGGCATAGCAATGACGTGTTAAGCTTGCAAATAATGCATGAAGAAGAGCAGGGGTCCCCGGATGCCATTATTCAAAAAATATTAATGCATCCGAAAGGAGTAATGCTCTGGTCCAGACAGATGCTCAGCCTGTTTTACCAGAGGTGTAGGGATGACATTGTTTATCTGGATGCCACTGGGAGCATTATTCAAAAACAAAAGGGTCGTAGTGCACCGTTCTACGTGTACGAGCTGGTGGTGCGCCATCCTTCAAAAGGATCATCCCCTGTGCCCGTAGCAACATATGTCACCAACGACCACACGACTGCCTCTGTGTCATTTTTCTTGGCCTCATTTGTGACGGACTTAATACGAGAAAAAGGACAGAAAATAAAGTCAAGACCAGTGATGTTTATTTGTGATGGCTCCATCGTTTTGTTGCAGTCACTGTCTTACAACTTCTGTGGAGTCACACTGCAGGAGTTGTTGGACAGATACTACAGTATCGTGACAGGACAAGCCCAGGAAGATTTATTGCGGCTTCCAATTTTGCATCGCTGTTTGAGCCATGTCATGAAAAATGCTAAGGACCTTTGCAAAAAACAGTAAGTGTTTGTGGTCTCTTCGTAAAGATAGAACTTACTGGTTGTTCCTATGGTCGATGTGACACTAACTTAATTATGTTGCAGTGCCCCTAAACATTACCACCTGGCAATGCATACCTTTGGTGCCATGACGCAGGCAACTACGATGGAAGAGCTTGACGAAGTTTTCGTCAGTGCTGCTGTCGTCTTCTCCAGTTCCCACAGTGGCAAAAATGTTGACAAACATTTTAAAAACCTTCAAGTCCTAATGTCACAAGATGGAAAATGTGACATTGAAGAGTCGTCCATTGTGGAGCAGGACTTTTGCGTATGTTCTAAATACTATGCTTTTTCATTCAGAATTGCATATATGACTTCGTTATAATCTATTACCTCAATTAAATCTCCTTGTATCTTGTGCAAATGATGCATGTGCTTCTTATTTTTCTGAATAGAATGATGTGGGACCAACACCCTTCCAGTATCACTTCGAGCAGATAATTCAGAGGGAGGAGGTAGACAAAGATGGCGAGCCCAATATGTATTTCAGTCCAACATTCATCCCCACATTGACTAAGTACTTCCTCCCACATGCTGCTTTGTGGACTGGCCTACTCCTGGGTAAGGTGACCTTTTTGAGATATGCTGAATATCTTAATTCTTTAGGGAAATTAAGTTTAAATATGTGAATAGGTGATCTTGGACGTCATGGAACTGGGCCAGTCTATCAAAGATTTACACGGAAGTTCAAGATAGCAGCTCGGAAAACAACACAAGTAACGTTATTTATAAAATATTAAATATTGTTCTTAATCCATTTTAATGTTATTTAAAGTATATTTAAAGTAAGTATTTAAAGTAAGTTATGAAATTGAACTTTCCTTCAATTATAATCTTTATAGAATTACTCGCAAGACAACCAGACCCAAGGGATCATGGAGAAGAGCCAGTGGGACCTGAAGAGGATCCGTTTTCAAAGACGGCGGTTGACAAGACTGGACGACTTTGTGGCGACATATAAAATGACTCTGAATGGTCTTTTAAGAGAGTTCAGAGATTCATTTAAAGGGAAGCACAGGGTACATAATGCTTTGAATGCTTTACAATATAATAATTGAAGTTATTTATAGATAGATTATATCAAGATAGATACTAAAAGAAAACTATAGTTGTTATGTAATAAATAGGTAAACCTGTTACAATTTATATTTTAAAATGGTACAGAGAAAATTATGACTGATAAAACATTTTAAAATGTGCTTTATTGCAGTGTTTAATGTGACTATACACAAAATCCATAACATGATATAACAGACCTAAAACTTATCAGTACAGTTCCCAGAAAGGGTGAAAGCTTCTAGAGGCTATGCCAAAACAAAACTGTATGAAAATTTCATCTATTCGCATTCATTTCATAGCGACATCATGTAGATGAGGAAAGATGGAAACAAAGGAGACAGAAGAAGCGAGGTGTGTACGTGAGGCCTTTAGTGAAACCCTTTGTTCAGCGAAAGATTAAGGTAATTTTCATTATTTTTGTAGGTTATTAAATTTAACTTCAAGTTTCCTGACAGTTTTGTTTGTTTTCTAACACAAATTACTTTATTTCTTCAGAGCACAGACAAAAACATACAGACGGAGACACTAACCAAAGCAGAGGAAGAAGAGGTAAATCCAACTGATAACAATGAACAGGTACATTTCTTTCTAGCATTTCAGTAATTACTAAAGCTCTGATTCACCAGTAAAGCAATGGAACTTGAGCCTTTTGGGGAGACCGGCCATAATTAAATAATTCCATTATTCAAAATTTTTGCATAACTAACAGTTTTGTCCTTTGTAGTGTCCACAAGATGTGTCATCTTCACGTGCTTTGCCACCTGATGCAGAAGATGCTGCATCTCAGGTGAGGTCTATGTTCAGTGTGTGTGTGTGTGTGTGTGTGTGTGTGTTGTTGTTTTAACAATAACCTTTTTTGCCCCCAGCTATTCTCACTGTGGAATAAAAAGGACACAGAAGCCGTTGTGTCAGTGGTGCCCTCTCAAATTAGGGGCCACAGCTTCATCATCCACCACAGTGAGCTGAGATCACTGAGGCCACATCAGTGGCTCACAGGAGAGGTACAGTACGTCACAGTAATGGCAGAACTGTATTATAAAATTATATTCTGCATAAAGATTTTATGTTATGACTCTTTTAATTACTTTTTTTATACTCTTAGATCATCGAGTGCTACTTTCATCTTGCTGCAAATAAACTTCATCTGGAAAGTACAATGTACATTCTGAACCATTATACTGCCAGTGTGATCCTTTTTGGGGAGCGAGAAGAAGTTAGGAGGCAGAGTCTGTCAAAGGTCAAGGCTATTTTTATAAGTTCATTATTTATTGTATGTTATGAAAGATCTCACAATATGAGCCCTGAATCCGCAATGTGATGTCTGTGAATGTATGTTTATGTTGCAGATTGACTTCGACAACTACAGGGCCATTGTGTCCTTTGTTAATATTGATAATGTACACTGGAAGTTCTTGGTGAGTGCTATGAGTGTTCATTCATTCACCTTACGTTAATTTTTAAAAATCTTGTGCCTGAAAATATTTTCTCTTTTATAATAATAGTATATTGATGCTGTCCAAAGTAAGGTGTATCTGGTGGATCCGGCAAAAAGTGACAAAGAACTGACAGAGTCCGAACAGGCCGCTAAACGAATGGGGTAAATAGTATATAGATATATACTATAATATATTAGATTACAATTGTCAAACATCCTGTTGATTAACAGTAAGTATTGAAAATCATATGATAAAAATAACACAGATGAATTTTCTATCATCATTGTCTTTGACAGGTTTTCACATTTCATGGCTTCATGGCTTTGTCTGGTTTTATTAGGTTCAAATTTATGTGACTCGCTTTTCTCAAGTTAAAACACTTTCACCTATGTGGCTGTCCGTGTCATTTGTGAGTTGTCATAAAATGTTATTTTATTTTGACTGCATAGTAATAATACTTCTACTACTACAGTGACTACTTTAAAATGAGACGAGCCTGCTACAGCAGAACTGACTGGGTGGGAAAGAAATGGAAGGGGGCCATTATGCAACACCCAGTTCAGAAAGATAGCAGTAGCTGTGGAGTCATTGTGATCTTGGTAAGCAAAATTAAGGTTAAAGTCCTTGTTGCATAAATGCATGATCACAAATATCTCACTCTTAGTTATTTCTTAGATCTAACGTGTGTTTTTCAGATGTCCAAGTTAGTGATGGAGGCCTACCCAAACATGCCTAAAATGGAATTCCAAACATCAAGGAAGCAGATGGCACAGGAACGCACCAACATTGCGCTTGATATATTACATGCTTCTGGTGCGTAAATCTTTTCTTGTAGTCTTTTCAGTCTATTTTGCAAATGGAAATTAATTGTACTAATTCTCATGTTTACTGAGTATTTATATATCTACATCTTAGTATTCAACAAAGACACAAACTGTGCTATGTGCTCTACCACAAAGCCACCAGGACCAGGACCTTCCTTCACAGACTGGGTAAAGTACTGTTTTATTTTTTAGATTGTGGATGTTCAGCATGGAGACGATTAAAATATTATTTAATTTCACAGTGTGCAACATGAGAGAATTTGATTGTAATGATGAACAATTTGTAATATATATGTAATGTACATAATGTGATTTTCCCAAATGCTCATACATGTGTCACTTTACAGATACAGTGTGATACCTGTTCCAGGTGGTATCATGCCCAGTGTCTGGATTTTGATGAAGCCACAATTCAAACGGTTAAAACCTCAGATTGGAATTGCTGTCTTTGCGAGTAATTCCTGTATTTAGATATTTTAACAAACCAGTTAAAATGTTTGAAGGTAAATGTGCACTGTATATATCATGTTAATAAAAGCGGTTGCTGTCTATTTCTGCATTATTTCTCATGATTTGTCATTTGGATCAAGTTTCTTGAGCGGGATATTTAAGTACTAATAAATCCTAAACCGTGCAGTAAAAGTACACAGTTCTTTGTGAGGTGAGAGTACAGGTCCAGTAGAACAAGCAGATATTAGTCTGGGCCTGGCATTATGCACCAAAGTCATTTTATTCATCATCAAAGTTGACAACTTATGCTGTATATTTAGGTATGAAATGCCATATTTAAGTACTAATAAATCCTAAACTATACAGTAAAAGTACACAGTTCTTTGTGAGGTGAGAGTACAGGTCCAGTAGAACAAGGAGATATTAGTCTGGGCCTGGCATTATGCACCAAAGTCATTTTATTCATCATCAAAGTTGACAACTTATGCTGTATATTTAGGTATGAAATGCCATATTTAAGTACTAATAAATCATAAACCGTGCAGTAAAAGTACACAGTTCTTTGTGAGGTGAGAGTACAGGTCCAGTAGAACAAGCAGATATTAGTCTGGGCCTGGCATTATGCACCAAAGTCATTTTATTCAACATCAAAGTTGACAAATCATACTGTATTTTCAGTATGAAATGCCATATTTATTAGCTAATAAACCATAAACCGTGCAGTAAAAGTACACAGTTCTTTGTGAGGTGAGAGTACAGGTCCAGTAGAACAAGCAGATATTAGTCTGGGCCTGGCATTATGCACCAAAGTCATTTTATTCAACATCAAAGTTGACAAATCATACTGTATTTTCAGTATGAAATGCCATATTTAAGTACTAATAAATCCTAAACCGTGCAGTAAAAGTACACAGTTCTTTGTGAGGTGAGAGTACAGGTCCAGTAGAACAAGGAGATATTAGTCTGGGCCTGGCATTATGCACCAAAGTCATTTTATTCAACATCAAAGTTGACAACTTTGACTGTATATTTAGGTATGAAATGCCATATTTAAGTACTAATAAATCCTAAACCGTGCAGTAAAAGTACACAGTTCTTTGTGGGGTGAGAGTACAGGTCCAGTAGAACAAGCAGATATTAGTCTGGGACTGGCATTATGCACCAAAGTCATTTTATTCATCATCAAAGTTGACAACTTATGCTGTATATTTAGGTATGAAATGCCATATTTAAGTACTAATAAATCATAAACCGTGCAGTAAAAGTACACAGTTCTTTGTGAGGTGAGAGTACAGGTCCAGTAGAACAAGCAGATATTAGTCTGGGCCTGGCATTATGCACCAAAGTCATTTTATTCAACATCAAAGTTGACAAATCATACTGTATTTTCAGTATGAAATGCCATATTTATTAGCTAATAAACCATAAACCGTGCAGTAAAAGTACACAGTTCTTTGTGAGGTGAGAGTACAGGTCCAGTAGAACAAGCAGATATTAGTCTGGGCCTGGCATTATGCACCAAAGTCATTTTATTCAACATCAAAGTTGACAACTTTGACTGTATATTTAGGTATGAAATGCCATATTTAAGTACTAATAAATCCTAAACCGTGCAGTAAAAGTACACAGTTCTTTGTGGGGTGAGAGTACAGGTCCAGTAGAACAAGCAGATATTAGTCTGGGACTGGCATTATGCACCAAAGTCATTTTATTCATCATCAAAGTTGACAAATCATACTGTATTTTCAGTATGAAATGCCATATTTATTAGCTAATAAATCCTAAACCGTGCAGTAAAAGTACACAGTTCTTTGTGAGGTGAGAGTACAGGTCCAGTAGAACAAGGAGATATTAGTCTGGGCCTGGCATTATGCACCAAAGTCATTTTATTCAACATCAAAGTTGACAACTTTGACTGTATATTTAGGTATGAAATGCCATATTTAAGTACTAATAAATCCTAAACCGTGCAGTAAAAGTACACAGTTCTTTGTGGGGTGAGAGTACAGGTCCAGTAGAACAAGCAGATATTAGTCTGGGACTGGCATTATGCACCAAAGTCATTTTATTCATCATCAAAGTTGACAACTTATGCTGTATATTTAGGTATGAAATGCCATATTTAAGTACTAATAAATCATAAACCGTGCAGTAAAAGTACACAGTTCTTTGTGAGGTGAGAGTACAGGTCCAGTAGAACAAGCAGATATTAGTCTGGGCCTGGCATTATGCACCAAAGTCATTTTATTCAACATCAAAGTTGACAAATCATACTGTATTTTCAGTATGAAATGCCATATTTATTAGCTAATAAACCATAAACCGTGCAGTAAAAGTACACAGTTCTTTGTGAGGTGAGAGTACAGGTCCAGTAGAACAAGCAGATATTAGTCTGGGCCTGGCATTATGCACCAAAGTCATTTTATTCAACATCAAAGTTGACAACTTTGACTGTATATTTAGGTATGAAATGCCATATTTAAGTACTAATAAATCCTAAACCGTGCAGTAAAAGTACACAGTTCTTTGTGGGGTGAGAGTACAGGTCCAGTAGAACAAGCAGATATTAGTCTGGGACTGGCATTATGCACCAAAGTCATTTTATTCATCATCAAAGTTGACAAATCATACTGTATTTTCAGTATGAAATGCCATATTTATTAGCTAATAAATCCTAAACCGTGCAGTAAAAGTACACAGTTCTTTGTGAGGTGAGAGTACAGGTCCAGTAGAACAAGGAGATATTAGTCTGGGCCTGGCATTATGCACCAAAGTCATTTTATTCAACATCAAAGTTGACAACTTTGACTGTATATTTAGGTATGAAATGCCATATTTAAGTACTAATAAATCCTAAACCGTGCAGTAAAAGTACACAGTTCTTTGTGGGGTGAGAGTACAGGTCCAGTAGAACAAGCAGATATTAGTCTGGGACTGGCATTATGCACCAAAGTCATTTTATTCATCATCAAAGTTGACAACTTATGCTGTATATTTAGGTATGAAATGCCATATTTAAGTACTAATAAATCATAAACCGTGCAGTAAAAGTACACAGTTCTTTGTGAGGTGAGAGTACAGGTCCAGTAGAACAAGCAGATATTAGTCTGGGCCTGGCATTATGCACCAAAGTCATTTTATTCAACATCAAAGTTGACAAATCATACTGTATTTTCAGTATGAAATGCCATATTTATTAGCTAATAAACCATAAACCGTGCAGTAAAAGTACACAGTTCTTTGTGAGGTGAGAGTACAGGTCCAGTAGAACAAGCAGATATTAGTCTGGGCCTGGCATTATGCACCAAAGTCATTTTATTCAACATCAAAGTTGACAACTTTGACTGTATATTTAGGTATGAAATGCCATATTTAAGTACTAATAAATCCTAAACCGTGCAGTAAAAGTACACAGTTCTTTGTGGGGTGAGAGTACAGGTCCAGTAGAACAAGCAGATATTAGTCTGGGACTGGCATTATGCACCAAAGTCATTTTATTCATCATCAAAGTTGACAAATCATACTGTATTTTCAGTATGAAATGCCATATTTATTAGCTAATAAATCCTAAACCGTGCAGTAAAAGTACACAGTTCTTTGTGAGGTGAGAGTACAGGTCCAGTAGAACAAGGAGATATTAGTCTGGGCCTGGCATTATGCACCAAAGTCATTTTATTCAACATCAAAGTTGACAAATCATACTGTATTTTCAGTATGAAATGCCATATTTAAGTACTAATAAATCATAAACTATACAGTAAAAGTACACAGTTCTTTGTGAGGTGAGAGTACAGGTCCAGTAGAACAAGGAGATATTAGTCTGGGCCTGGCATTATGCACCAAAGTCATTTTATTCAACATCAAAGTTGACAACTTATGCTGTATATTTAGGTATGAAATGCCATATTTATTAGCTAATAAATCATAAACCATGCAGTAAAACTACGTGGTTCTTTGTGAGGTGACAGCTTTGTCGTGTGTATTCATATTTATTTTTGCTGTAATGTATAATTAAAGCAGATCAGAAGTCTTATTATGAATAACAGAAAGTAGCTTCCATCGCGTTTAATGCTCTGCTGTAAACCGTGGAATACGGGCGCACGAGATTTTTAAAGCGCGGCTGGCTTAACGACGGATGAGCGAACGACGGCTGGCTTGACCGCAGTCAGCTTACCCGGTGCCACAAGTACAGCACCTCCTCTCATCCGAGCGATCCGAGCCGCTTCTCCTCTCACAATGTCTCCAAACACCTGGATGGATTTCACGGACGCGATTCGTCCCCGCTGCCCCGTTTACGCTGCGTCTTAGCGCATCTTTTGGTCGGGAACGAGACGTACTCGCTGGATGTATGTATGATTATTTTTTTTACACAGTAGACTGTAAAGTGGAAGGAAACGCCACTCGGTGAAACCATGTGGAGAGCGGCCACGTCCCTCGGTGGGAGAACCGGAGGCACAACGCTGCTGCGATAGGAAAGCTTCATTTGCGCCTTTTCAGGGGGGAAATCCTTCGATGAGGACACACAAAGAGAAGAGATGGTAGAGAAGTAAGTGAGCAACCGAGACTTTGCATGACTTGTGCAGCCAGGGAGGGACGTTGCAGCGTCACAAGAAAAGGACGTTTGATCCAAGGTGTTATTTACTAGTGCGTCTGTGATGCCGGTCCCTCTGTGGCTTCCACACAGTTGTTTACATGGGAACTTGTCTCGTTGTAACTTTTTCATAAACGTACTGCGTTGGCTTTGATTAAATATTGTGCTGTATGAACAAGACGTGTTTGAAAACGTCTGCCTATTTAAAGGTGCATTCAGCTGTTGGCTTTATCTCCCTGTTCAGCCTCCTGAAGTTGTTTACTATGAAATACCGTCTGTCAGGACCTCACCGGGTGATTATGTGATGTAACCTAGCAAGCTGCTTGGAAAACAGGAGAACGTTCATTTTTAATAAGCTTCCATTCAGTCAGCTCCGAAACCCAACAAAAAAGGAGCCCAGAGCAGAATCACAGTGTCCATAAGTAGATTTACGTTCATAAAAGGAGGGTGAGAGAGGAGAATGGATGCTGATGTTGAGAATCACAGGTGGTTTATTGGTTCCCCTCACTTCACTGAGGACTGCGAATAGAAACTGCTTTACCTGCTGCATGTCATAAAACAAGCGAGGATTATGCAAGAAATAAAATGAACCTGGCCTAAATGAAATGACTGAGTTAGCTGCAGAGCAAACACACAGAGGAGCACAGTATCATCGTGCGGCATCTTGTAGATCCACATTAATCATTTCCGTGTTTGCAGTGGCCGCACCTGACCTTCTTGACCCGAAGACTGCAGCCCACAACGCCAAGCCTCGCCTGTCCTTCTCAGCCAAACCGGTGGTGCTGACCACCCCAGAGGATGAATGTGACACCCGGCCGACTGTCATGAGGTGGAAAACTGTATCAGCCATCTTCTTTCTGGTGGTGCTGTACCTCATTATTGGAGCGACAGTGTTCAAAGCGCTGGAGCAGCCCCAGGAGAGTTTACACAAACTGGACATCCTTGAAAAAAAATTGGTTTTCTTGACCACGCACGCCTGCGTAAACTCCTCTGAGCTGGAGGATCTGATCAAGGTAGGCGGAGGCATCAGCAACACGTTAATTATTCAGATCTTCTCTTCTGCGAAAGCTAATGATGCTTGACGGCATTCATTTAAATATTCCACATTTTGGTGCAGCACATCCATTCACATTTAACAAACACCCTCTGACTCCTCCTCTATCTATTATTAACATTTACAGTCAACCTAACTTATGTGGCTTGATGACAAAAATGTCCTCCTTGATGATTATTACTTAACTAATGCGACCAAGCTAGAAGGTAAATGCATTTGTCATTCACTGCTACTTTTCTATACTGTATCTATCAGTGGATGAGGGCTCATAATAAAAACTAACTTCCTTTTATGTGATGCATTACAGGAACTAGTTCATTTCACTGTTATTTTCGACTAACATAGCATAACGGTTTCATAGCATATTTCCAACCATGTTTTATTGGGATCACGCTAGTGACATGACAACAAATGCAAGATTTCTTTATGGATCTGCCTGATGTCAGGCTTCTTGATGTTAGAGATACACCTCTAGTGTCTTCTTCTGCAGCAGCATGTGTCTTGCTTCAGCCTCAGCGCCCACTACAGCGTTGGAGAGCAATAACAGGCACAACAGCATATGTACAAACACACTGCCTCCACCTGTGTAGGCTCCCACAGAGGATTGATGAAGGATTTGCTCTCAAAGGAAGTAATTAAAAAGTGAGTGATGTCAAAATAATCAAATGATTTTAATCTCCCCGGGCGGTTCGCTTCGGCTCCGCTTGGAAACAGACAGCGTGGTCTTGGCGATATCCTGTCTCATCATTTCCCATGGCCATTGTTAGTTTGCATACAGCTGAGCGCCAACACGGCGAATCAATGCGGCTGCGGCAGACAGGAAGCAAAGCGGCAACGTACGCTGTCGTATTGTGCTGAATGCTGTTAGAGGCACGGTAGACGCCGGTTTATCTCTGAACCTGATGCTTTGCTGTGATTGGAGATAATATAATAATTCCCTCTGTTCCCAAAGTATCCAGTTTATTAACATCAACTCTGCAGCAGTGCACGCTGTTCCCCGAGGTCCCACTTTCTCTTTTATTTGTCTTAGTAATTACTTTGTACCTTGACAATCTATTTGGACCAGGAAGCCGTTTGAGTCACTGCAGTGGACCCTGTTAGCCAGGGTTAGTTTTAATAACCAGCCGAGGACAAATTATTCCAGCGTTGAGCTGTGTCTGCCGCCGTCCGTCCTTACTCGTGGCATTTTAGGTACTGTACACCTGAAGTTCAAGAGATTCGGTCCTCGAAAGTTAAGTCAGAAAACATGTTGCTGCTTTGTTTTCTCTGCAGCCAGCTTGCGTTTACAGTAAAGAGCTTGTCACTGAGCTAAGATGCTTTCAGTCATGTCACACACATTGTACTCCTTCATATTCACACTCTTGATCGCCAGGGCACAAAACACCAAGTTATTCCTCGGTCCTCCTCTTACCATGCTCTGTCTAAGAAACAGAACAGTGTGTGCTAACTTTAACGTTTCCTTTTAGCAAGTGGTCTCAGCCGTCCGGGCAGGTGTGAGCCCTTCAGGAAATTCCTCCAATCAAACGAGCCTCTGGGACCTGAGTTCCTCCTTTTTCTTTGCTGGGACTGTTATCACAACTATAGGTAAGACCTCACATCCTCCTCTCTCTGTAAAACAGTGAAATAACAATATGAAAAATAAAGATCACATGCATTTTCTAAAATGCTGCATCAGTTTTGGTTGGAGACTGCAAAGTGCTTCTGTACTGCACAGCCCATTTACCATTGTTCTGCTTGCACAAAGCTGGCAGAGGCACAAAATAACTATGATGCCATGAAGTTGCTTACAAAGCAACATTACACTTGCTAAACCAGAGAAGGCATCAGCGCTTTCTCCATAGTGTGCTTTGTTGCTACAGGATGGCACTCTGACACGGAATCGTGAGCAATTTGCAAAAAAAAATAATTGGTCACGCTCATCTGCACCCAGAGTTTGCTCTCTTCTCCACAGAGAGGAGAACAGTCTGTTGTGTTTTCGAGAAAGGGAAGTATCATCATCACAATTATCGTCATCAATGAGCAGGAGCATCGCCGTCGTTTTCACGCCACCGCTGCCTTTGTGTCCGTGTGTCACCTGCGGCTGTAAGAGATCACTGATGAGGAACCGCTCCCTCGCTCTCACACACAGCTTGTCTGACAGCTCACTGGGCTCCGCTAACGTGGACCCTGACAGATCTGTGTGTTCCGTGTTCAGTGAGCTGCTGCATTTCACGTCTCCAGCGTCCTGCCAAAGCCGCAGTAATTCCTGAAGAACGAAATGTGACAGCGCTGCACTGACTTCATGCTGCCCTCTGCTTGTACCACATTAAAGTAATTATGCTTTAAAAGGTCCACTGTGGGAAAAGTTGCTAATAGGCAGAATTCTGCACATCTAGAAAATGTAGATGCATCTAAATGATCCATATGTTCGCAGTAGCCGAGAGACTGAGCTTTGATTTCGTTGCAGAAATATCTCCCAGGTTATCTGAGCGTTGCCTTTGATGCTTGTTGGTGTAAACAGGCCATAACTGCCATGCTGAGGCAATCAAAGCCTTAATTGATTGGTTGTGTGCTTATTGCTGCGAGACAAACTTATTAAAAAAAACATTATAGTCCAAGAAGGATAACAATTCTGCAGCCCTGTCAGATATATATAGATATATAGATATAGATATATATAGTTATATTCTCTTTGATTCACTTAATTTGGCCAGAGGTGGTTGAAAAGAATCCATATCAGCAGATTGATTCGCTCATGCAGAGATATTTAATTGGATGTGCAGTATGGAACACCCCCACTTTTCTATATACTAAAAGCCAGAAATGAAGTGAAATAACTTCACCTTCCTCTGCTGTCCTGGGAAAAAAAGAGGTGCAGTAATGACTGATCTCACATTTCCCCTGAGAACGTCTCTCTAGTTATAATCTGACCAAAACACATTTCTAGTTTTGTTGCTCTTAGAAGTTATATTGAGTCATGTTGTGATGTCGGTACAGTAGAGCATAGGTGTCTTTTTCTTTACACTTTATCTTATCAGTGAAGCAGTAACTTCAAGTTAAAGTCTATTTATTTATGAGCTTACGTTCTCTGTGTTTGTTTTCCTTAAACTCCTAAATTCCACCTTCTATTAGATATAATGAATCCCAGGGAGGTGATAACAAGCTTTTGGTGATGCTTTCCTAAGCATGAATTGTTCTTCATGTCTGATACTGTCAGCTGAGGTGATAAACAAAAATGCATCAGTTAAATTAATAAGTAAGAAACGAAGGAAGCTGCTGTTAGTGTTTTTGTTGATTGTGTTTTGTTTGGCGGAGACGTCCAGATGTGCTAAAACTACTGTAATTTCCTGTCTCCCATTGAACTAATCACGAAAGAGCTGATTGACAGATTGTCTCATGTTTTTTTCTCATCGTATCCCAATGTGAGGCTGGAAATTCATCATTAGACAGGCTGCGGTTTCTTTCCTTAGACAGACAAAGGAGATGTACAGTATTTATTTATTTGTTCAATCATTTATTATGCAGGCCTCTAGTGAAGCATTATATAATAAAATGTTTACCTTGTGTGGGACTAGGTTTGTGGCGTAAGACAGAGGGTCGTGTTTTCAGGGTATTTCAGCATACGGACGTCTGTAAAATGTGTTTGGTGAGAAGATGAAAGTGAACCAGTGATGGACTCACGTTTGTGTGTTTCTCGGTGCAGGTTTATGTATGAAAGCCTGTGCACATCACGCTATGTCTATTTCTTGCCCTTCATTTCTGGAGACAAACAAAAAATCTGCAAATGTTGCTGGAGACTTGATCTTATGAGTTTGCTTCCTCTCATCCCTGCTCCTCGATAGACGGTGAAGTTGTGGCAGAAATTTCCGCTCTGCTCATTTGTCTCTTTTTTTTTTTCCAGATTTCTTACTGTTGTCTGAGTCAGACGACTGTTCTTTCTCTCACTAATGAAGTATTTCTAAGCCATTCTGTTGCTTCTGTGTGCAGTGATAACAACACAGTCAAGATTATGCAAAGTTTTCTTCTTTACCAAGTTTGGTCGACTGAGTTGCTGAAAAGATGCTGAACACTAATAGGATGTCACAAATAGAAATCACTGAGACAGTTCAGCAGTAACATGCACATCTCAGCCCTGTATTACTGTGTTGTAGCTCTACTGATTTCCACTGGTATTTGAAATGAACGCTGCCTGTTGCTTTCTCCTATTTCTCCTTCAGGATTTGGGAACATCTCCCCCCACACAGAAGGAGGACGGATCTTCTGTATCATCTACGCTCTCCTGGGGATTCCTCTCTTTGGGTTCTTACTGGCTGGCGTCGGTGACCAGTTGGGAACCATTTTTGGAAAGGGCATTGCCAAAGTGGAGAAGATGATTGTGGTGAGTGCTAAAAAGCTGGTTGTGTTGCAGTACATCTGAATTTCGTAGTTTGACTTCAGCTATGAAGGGTTGCCATGTCAACAGCATCCTTGACAGCAAAGTAGAATGCAGACGGTTTCTTTTAGTCAATATATTAGTTATTTTGGAGTAAACTTTAAAAAAGAAAAAGGTCATGGTAGCTGGTTTTCTACTGAAATTACTGAACTGTCATTTATTCTTTATGGCAGCAGAATGAACAGATCGATACATCGCTCTGAAAAACGATAGACTCATTACCACATGGCAAGTCGTGCACTGACTTCTGTTAACAAACCAACACAACGTAGACACATCAGGGTTCAAATCAGCGTCTGACAAGACAACTGAGCTCCTACAAGCAACAAAATCAGTATTGTTTTTGCGTGAGCCCCAATTTATTCAGTTCTGCAGCGTATTCACACGGCAATGTTTTCTATGCAGTGACAAATTATGTGCTGACAAAGTATGATAATAAAGTATTTTTCCATATTTGTGATATTAGAGGCAACACAGGCTTTATACCTCATGATACACCTTTTTGGCTTAAACCTTCACACCCATATGCACACGCACACAAACTCTCATCAGCTTGCAGCTTTGAAAGCTCCATACGTCATGTTGGATAAAAACGTTACCCGGTAAATGACTAGAAGGTCGTTGGGCATTTAAACAGCTGCTCAGTGCAAACGTCAGACAGGATGATGCCCGTTGGCAGCAGTGGTTGACACGGTTTGCGGTGTTCGCACAACAAACTGATGCAACAGATTGAGTGACTTTTATTTTTCATAGCAAAAAAACTCGTATCTGCTTTCCATCACTGGCCCTTTACCAGCAACACATCTGCTGTTTACAACCTGCATAATTAATCAACCGGACTGAGCAGGTAACTGACAAATCAGTAGATCCCAACAGACGAGCAGATGAAAGGTTTGAAAAGAAAACAGAGTCTTAACATAAGTGTAGCTAACGCTGCCTGCGAGCGCTGCTCACATGCAGACTGTAAACGGCAGCACTGTCCTGTCTCATGAAAAGCTGATCCAAAACTGATGATGCATTTCCAGAGCAAACAGGGCTGCAGGTGTTGGCTGGACAACTCCCATACGGCTGTAACAGATTTTAGTATACTCCACCAACAGACCCGACGATTCAGGAAGCGAGTGTGTGGCAGCGAGCTGAACAAATTATGAATTGCAGTCATTGTTGTCTCTCCCCTAAGGAGGAGAGAGTTTGTCAGCTTTAACAATGGGCATCACTGAACCATAGGAGGTGCTGACGTCAGTGCAGTGCAGTGACGACGCCGAGGGAGAAACCACCTCAGCTTCACTGGCTCCTCTGTAAATATGAACTAATTAGATCCTGCAAGGCTCAGTGTAGATCTCTGTAAAATAAATAGTACTGTACTGGTGAGGACTTCACAGAGTGTGTGATCTGGAGTCTGTCCCCTCAGAGGCTCTACGCTTTGCTTACGTAACCGAAAGGAAAAGGCACAAAACACAGGGAACCCGCTGAAAACGTGGTCACCTCAAGTTGAAAGGGAAGCAGAGAACTGGGGACACAGAACATCCTTTAACGCAATGTAGTGCAAAAGAGATGCAGGGTTGGCATCACATTAAATTCTCATGCGGCACTTGTGGTACAGTTGGAAAGAAATGGTTTCTGAGAAGGAAGGAGGTTGAAGGAAGTGACTCATCAGGAAAAAAAGCCTGTGGGAAGTGGGGAGCAAGTGTTAATTTCCTACACAATCGCATGAGGAAGTGTTTTGTGGCACAAGGAGTGTAAATAAAATCCTGTTCAACAAGTTATTTCTGGACACTGCTAATTATTAAGAAAACGTCCAGTTGTTTTCATTTATAAGTTCAGCACGTATCTGTTCGCTTGCTTAAAAAGTCTGAAATGTGTCCCCCTGCTTTAAAATCCTCCAATGTCCCTCCTACAGAAGTGGAAAGTGAGCCAGACGAAGATCCGCGTCATCTCCACGCTGCTCTTCATCCTGTTCGGGTGCCTCCTCTTCGTGGCCCTGCCAGCCGTCATTTTCCAGCAAATCGAAGACTGGAGCACGCTGGAGTCCATCTACTTCGTGGTCATCACTCTCACCACGATCGGCTTCGGAGACTTTGTCGCCGGTGAAAAAGGTCACTTTTCCCACTATTCATCAGTCACCACTTCTTAGTGCGAACTGAGCAGGAAACACTTTTGACAGATTGTGTCATGACAAACAGTCTGAGTTGTGTGGTGGTAATTGTCTTACTTCTAAAAGGTCTCGGACATCCGACAGATCTGTATCTGTATCTTAAATCAGAATGATTTCTGCAGAAACACTCACACAGAGTATGAATTTGCAGTCCACTGAAAGTTCCCTCTCAGATTTTGGTATTTTATGGATCTCTGTATGTCCCAGTTTATTTCTCGGCTGGGAGCAGTTGCCAGGCAACTCCATGTAGCCACTGTTGACTGTTTGGATTAAGAAATAATGAGGTACTAAGTGCATTTTAGAAGCATAGCTTGTCACCTTTGAACAGAGAAAGATTATTTTTTATTGCTTCCAGCTTTTAAACAACTGCTATTAGTGGCTTCATACTGAGCCCAGAGAGGAAACCCGCATCGATCCTGTATTCCAACCCTTCACAAGAAAGCACATAGCTTCAACGACACATTCTGTAACATCGATTGTTCTCTGGAAAACGCTAAACATGAAGAATGCGAATATGCGTGTGACTAGAAGAGGCAAGAAAGACAGAAGCAGAGAGCTGTGTGTGAGCGTTAGTTTGATTTAGCCTGCTCACCAGACAACAAGGAAGAGGCAGATGGGAAAAATCACAAACAATTAGCTGCTACATTAAATTTCCCCGAGCAGGGTTAATGATTATAGATTAGATCACTGCACCTGTGCCAACACTAGAGATACAGTAACTTAATCAGCTTGGACCGCTGTTAGTTAAACTGGTGCAGTAACGGCTGGTTTTCCAAATGCTCAGTGAGCAGCCTGTGCTGTAAGAGCTGGGTGGGTTTTGAGGTGGGACTGTATTTAAAGGTACCAAACACTATACTACTACTAATTTTGATCTTGACAGACTTTTCTAAGAAATAACTTATTTCTATAGTTTAATTGGGAGAAATGCAAGTTGTCCAACTAAGCTACTTTTGCAGCACTAACACAATTAAATTTATTCCTTATTCTTGCTGTCAGACTCTTGTTATACTTATATATAAAATGATCCTACTGTACATAGAACTGAGTCAAAAGCCCCGGGGAAATTATAAGCAAAGCCACGGTGGTAAAACATCACAGTCCTCTCAGATGAAAACCCAGGGCTCATTAAATGATGCAAGCACGACGTTAAAGACCCGCTTTACTGAGTGGAGCTCGACGACTGCATCACATCTCACACGCATATGAGTAATTATACCGAGTGTTGGTTTGACTTGCAGGTGGGTCAGAGAGTCCAGACTACTTGGACTACTACAAGCCCGTGGTTTGGTTCTGGATACTGGTGGGCCTGGCGTACTTTGCGGCTGTACTCAGCATGATCGGAGACTGGTTCCGGGTGATCTCCAAGAAAACTAAAGAGGAGGTACGTGATGCTGCGAGTTGCCATAAATATGAATATATAATTTTTGGACGGTATGTAAGTACAAAGCTGTGTTCGCATCCATCCACGCTGTCTCTACCCGTCCATGTGTCCGCTGCAGGAAGTAACCACACACTAGCTTCATTACTTTACTCTATATAACATTAATAGTTGGGAGACTGTCTGCAGTGGGAGTCCTTACAGGCATACATGTAATTAGCAGTACAGCTGTGGAGGCTGTGAGCTCCACAGAGAATTACATTAGCGCGACAGAAAGGTCTCTGTGGGAGGCTGGGGCTTTGGAGGAAGGGGATGAGGACAAGCGAGCAGGCCAAGTGAGAAGAAGGAGGAGACAGCACAAATTTAAGTGTCTGCGCTCTGGTGTGTGAGCGTCTAATGTGCGCACACATACAGACACGCACCATGAATTTTAAACGTCAGCACTCAGAATTCTGTTTTACACGTCAGAGCGTGATAAATAAATGAGGAGCCCGGAGAAGGAGGCCCGCTGCGTTACGGAGGAGAGACCGACGATGTCTGTCCTCACCGTAAACCTATACACGTGGAAAAAGGTTCAAACGTGTCCTCGGGTGTTAATCACTGCATCTGCAAATAATAGATAAAATGAAAAGATGTTGAGCAGCATGTCTGAAAGGAGTAATAGGCACAGGACTTATGTTCAAGTGTGAGCTTCATTAATTATTGTTCAGCACTGGTGAATGGCATGTAATCGTGTATTTCCGTTTTCCTAGCGCATGCTGGGCTTAGCTGCAGTGTTTTTACAGGCGTCTCTGCCTCTGCAGGTCGGGGAGTTTCGGGCTCACGCGGCCGAGTGGACAGCGAATGTGTCAGCGGAGTTTAAAGAGACCCGACGGCGACTCAGCGTTGATATATATGACAAATTCCAGCGAGCTGCATCCATCAAGCGCAAGCTGTCATCTGAGCTGGGTATTAACGCGTCCCTCAACCAGGAAATGACCCCTGGCAAGAGGACACTGTCGGCCAACCTTTTTGACGACAAAGAGGCCTACTCCAGCTTAACTCTGTCCCTTACCCCTGCTCCGGGGGCCCTGGCCAGGAACGGCAGCCTCTATCTGAACGGCCTCAGCCCGGACTACGCTGACCGGCGGGAGATCGCCGTCATCGAGAACCTTAAATGAAGAGTAGTGTGACAATGAAATTTAGACAAGCAAGTGTGTAGTTGGTAGCAGATGGGAGTTTCAGACACACACCCACTCGTGTTCAGTGACTTATCAGTGATAAGGTAACCATCCACATTCATTAAGTCACTGGCTGAGAGTAACGGAAACACATCAGTCATTGAGCGCTGCACTCACGGGTTTCACTCCCACTTCATTCAAGTCTGCGCCACCATGATCGACAGCTGTGCTGCCGGTTGAGCCCGACCAGAAGGAGGCTTCAAACGGGAACCCATGAATTTGACCGACCGGACAGACGCTCATACTGAGGTGGCAGCATCTCTTCCGTCATTTAGCCACAGACTCGCCTGTAAACACCACATGTAAACATCTCTCACACTTAGAAAGCAATAGATGCATCTGTGCTCATCTCCTGTTGACTTCCCAGAGGCTCTCCTGAAATCTGCATCAGATAAAGAGAATCCTCACTGCTACAGACGTTGTCAACAATGCACTCGAGGAATGTGGCTTTTTCTTTAAGTTTACACTTCTTACTATGAATTTCTATGCCTTGTGTTCACTGGACGATCCGCCCTCACTGAAGACATGAATGTTGACATTTTTGGTCCCTTCATGACTGACATTCAGCTTTTCACACTAAGGAATTAATCCACTTGTGCCTTAATGATCCACGATAGATGAAAGACTAAGTCATTTTGCACGTGTATCTATAAAGCACAGCTGTAATGGGGACAATTAGTAGGCATCCTGGACAATTAAGACAATTTAAAGAAGAGACAAGTGAAGGGATCAGACATTTTTTTTAAGTGGAGTGAGTGGGGGAGGGATGTTTTGGGTGAGGTACACAAATGAGAAAGTGTCACCACGTTGTCTTTTGCTTTGTTTTAGGGATCAGTGAACTCTCTTAATGCGCCGAGGTACTTACATGAACCACACAGTGCCAGGCTCACTGAAGAAACCGCACTCTCCTACACCAAAGTAACAGTCCTGCTCTTCTGACAGAGGAAACAGGGAGAGGCCTTCACGCTGATCAGACGATCAGAAGTGCTTTGTGTTAGATCCAAATGCCGCCCAGCAGGGTTTTAGAGAACATCCCCAGCGTTTGTTTCTTGAACCCCAGAGATAGACCTTTGAGCATCAACCTTTTAGCTCCAACTGGAAAGACGTGTGTTCTGAACAGTAAAAGTTATGTGGATGAAAACAAACTTTACCTCATTGCACTGCAGGATCAGAAGGTGAGGAAAGATGAGAGTTATTCCATCTTGCCAGTACTGAATGTGCAGTACATGCAGTCAATAGACTGACGGCAAGACTTTAGTTGTCTGTAAATTGTGTGAGAAATAAAATACTCACGCTTCTCTGCAGCAGGTTAGATGTTGATGGAATATTTTGTGCTTGGATTTGATTAATACATTTTTGATTGTTTTTGAAATTATGTTTTTTCTTACTGCAGAAACGTTGTCATAATCAATAAATCATCAGGATCATAGCTTGTAGCTGTACAAAACACATTCATAATACAGTTCAGTCATGTGGGAAACCACATCGACTTGCTCTAACAAATGCATAATTTATAGGTTGCTGTGTGGAAAAGGGTGCGTTCTGAGTACATTTAGTTTTTGTTTCAGTGTTTTTCATGGCAATAAGTTCCAGTAAATTTTTATACCTTACACAGCAGTTGAAACAGACGTCATTCGTCACTAAACGGCTGCACCTACCCCACGTTACATAGAGACGCATCTACTGAATGTACTTCGGTGTTTGTGTGCTGCTCACACTGACACAAGCTCTATACTATGGCTCCATGTGTGCGTATGGTATGAAAGTCTCGGCACGTTTGCCGTGATTGAATTCAATTATTATCGCAGTTGTATATTTCCATGAAACAGCCCCAATTTTGACAACAAATAAAGAGATCACACGATGCATTTTTACGATAAACCTTTATGCATGGAGGAGCATTTAAAATCGTCTGCTGCCACAAATCGCATACAGTGTTCTGTTCTCCTGTATTTCTTGTCTTCCAATCACTTGCCTTTGTTATCATTTAACCTGTGCACAAAGTAACACAGGAATCCCAGCATGAGCAGCTCCAGATGTGCACAAGTGAGGGGTTGAGGCTCGGTCGCCTGTACAGTTATACACGCTGCAATACATAATGAAAGAAGGAAATGCTAATACGCTGAGTTGGCTGGGAAAGGCGGCAATCCAAGCCTCGTGTGGGTGCAAAGTAAAAGCCCCAACAAATCATCCTGATTCTGTTCCCCCGTGGGCTGTGTGATTGACAGCCACTAAGAGGCGAGCTGTCGCTGCAGCACCGTCGGCGGCGCGTTACGTAATATATGAGGCCATGTAAGGATGGATGCACATGGTTGTTTATATTGGGTTTCTACTAAGTGTGTATGGATGAACATGTGGCTTTGTGTGTGTGTGTGTGTGTGTGTGTGTGTGCATTGGGGTTTGAGGGAACTCATTAGGTTTCCACCCACACGGGCGTTTTTCACGTGTCATCCTCTCCTTTTCCCAGGGTGACGGTTTTTAATTAAGTCTGCGGCTCACATCAAAACCCCAGCCGGCGCATGTTGAATGTGTCTCTCCATTGATGACAGTGGAGATGAGCCTCATTACGAATGTACGCACACTCATGATTTACCATTGTGATTTATGTATGTCGAGGAGTTCATTTACCTCAGTGGGTACAAAACAGCCCTGGGCCCTCAAGTCGTTCGGTCGTGTGTTAAAAAAATGAAAGCACGATGTAGTTATAACAGTGAAGGAATGTTATCATGCACATTCACAAATTTAGAACGTGTGCTGCAGTGAAACCATCAATTATGATTTGATTCTAAATAAGACTCGTTATGTCAGTTCTGATAAATCCATCTGTAAAAATTGTACATGTGAGGAGGTCGTGTACCCATATGGACATTTAATAAATCAACATGACTGCAAGTGTTGCATGCTATTTTAATGTTTCCTCTATAATCATGTGTTAATAGGATTATGTCACCTCATATCATGACACAGCTTCAAAAGCTATAGAATAAAAATTTTTATATGCAATAAACATTGAATATGTTTATCTAATTATATTTATGGTGTATTTTAATATCATTTTAAATGTCAACAAATATTTCTGTGATTTTGTGAACATGTCTCTCAAACCCGTTCGGGGCAGCTCCTTAATTTAAAGGAGACAACGGTGCTGTAGTTACACAAACACAATAACGCTGCATGATAATGTCTCAGGACTGACAAACTGAGCTGAGTCACAGGTTACATAATGTTCTTCATGCTTTGCGAGCACAGCGTGGACTCAGAGCTGCCACTCATGAGTCGCTGCGTTGACACCTTCACTTCATTTGTGCGTCCTTACGGTACGTCACACATTTCTGCTGTGAGGATTTCGTGCACACTTGCAACACTCGGTCTACCAAACTGCAGAAATGTGGCCTGCGGCGCACGTGAAGACAAAGCTTCGTCCAGCGAGAGTCTGTCTGCTGCGTTTTTTCAGTAATGTGCACTGGCAGGTTACTTAATGACTCCATAGATGCGGAGTGACCGCATCACCTCCCAGCCTCTGCCCTATCAACAGACAAGCAGAACCATAAGCACATCTTAAGACGCTGCATTACGCGGAGAAGCCACGACCCACGAGTCAGTGCCCTTCAAATGCGAGCTGGTATGACTCATACTGTAGCTGACTTAGCTCTACACAGAGAGGAACAGATTTGGACCCTTTGGGGCTCAGAATCGGTCCCTTAATCAAAATAATAGTGTGAATGTATCTGAATAAGTCCCACTGCTGCCTCACTCAGACTTCCTGCAGACAGGTGAGCACACACCAAGCCCAGCTGGAGATTGGCTGGTTCATTAGTGATTCTGTCTGCAAGGACATCAGACAGAAAGTGAGTCAGCCACCAGCCACCACAGGATCAGGCTGGAGAGGTACATGGTGAGCGTCACCTCACACGTCGAGAGCGGGCGGGCACTGTGTGTGTGGAAGGAGCTGATGTGACAGCTCCTTCAAAGCTGCACAATTAGACATTCATTCGCTGAGCTTGTAATCACTGGGCTCTTTTACGTCTTTGTATCTAATAACATCAGTGGAGACACTTTTTTTTGCAAAGCAGCTCAGTAGATCACAAACAATAAAAGTTCTGCTCCGTACTGAAAAACATACGCACTGGATTAAACAGACCCTTCGTTCAGATGATCAGCTGAAATAACACGCAGCGAAGGCTAAAAGTCAACCTGACAACAAAGACTGGCTCTTTAATCCAGAGGGGAATGATATCAACTTTAACCTTTAGCTAAATTTAACAGCATTTTCCTGTCGTGTCCAGACTGCGGCAGATAGGATATCCTCTCACGCTGGGAGGATGAATGCCATCCTGACCTTTACTGCCTCCATACTCCCTGTGCAGAATGAATAGATATAGTTAGCAAGTGTCCTTGATAAATAATATTCATAGCAATCCCATAACTATACATGCACATGAGAATTATAACCATTCAATTCCTCCCAACATTTATGTTGTTCTCTGAATTACAGCTACTTTGGTAAGAGGTGGAATCGCTGATGGAGGCTGCAGAGTCTTTGCTGGAGGGATTAAAGTTGACTTCACAAGCTTAGGTCTGGACAGATTTCTACTCCATTAGGCCCATTTGTGACATGACAGCACAGATGTCATGGTGCATCTGTGTCCTTGAAGCCTTGAGACATGGATTTTAGATATTTCTCACCATGGGACCTGGTGCATTGCTCTTATTTTGCTGTGGAAAACTGTAGAAAAGAACTAAGAAAGAAACTGCTCAGATATTGGTCAATCATTATCCATTCTTCTCTCCATATTAGTCAAACTCCAGCCAGTGTGGTATTAATGTCTGGTCACACCTGGAGGTTCAGTCTAAGAATAGTCCTTCAGTCTCTAGTTCTGCCTCTGGCCTGTTACTGGCTTATGGCCATATCATTCCTCAGCACTGACAATTAGGGGGGAATAAAATAAAACATTATTTGATACAGTACAGAAGCAGAGGTTATATGATACATTATGAGCATTGGTATTTCTAAATGATTTGCCCATTGATGATGGATTTCTTGCTTGGCAATATCTCAAGGATGACAATCTCCAAATATCACTGGAGTTTGCCAGAGACCTAGCAAAACGGCAAAACAAACAAAATGTTCTACAGCAGGTTCACTACAGCTGGAGTCTGCAGGTTCCTGTATCAGTGCGGCTGACTCAGAGGGATTCAAGTGCATTCATGCGCACGAGGAACCAATCACTGAGGCCAAATGAGGAAGCAGGTTTATTTCAAGCCCTTCACAAACACGGGCAAATCAAGCACGACCAAACTCCTGTGGCTCTGATTGGTTTCCAGAAAACTTTGGCCTCCTGGGAAATTTAAAGCAGAGTCGACCCCTTGAAAAAGAGACAGCAAGTAAGAGATTAAAGCATTACACAGTAAATGAAACAGGCCTGCTCATCTAATGTTTTAAATGTTTACAGCAAAACGAGCACACATTTCAGTATCACCAGTATGCTGCCCCTCAAGATCGATGCAGATCTAGATGAAGGCGTAGAGGGCGATTGCTGAGGTGCTATCCATCATGTTTGTTGTAAAGACAGTCAATTAAAGTTTGGGATTACCTCAGTTACAAGGTTATAACTACTGTAGAGTTACACAATGATTGCTGGTATGAAGGTAAAGGTACAAAACAACAACAGTTATAGTAGGATGTAAAATTGACATCACAACAAAGTCACAACGGGTGGTAGGAAAAAAAAAGTCAGAAATAAATTCAACAAATTCTTCCAGCCACGTTAGCTCAAACACCCTGGGGACAAACCTGGGATGAAGAAGGAAACAGAGGAAAGGAAACCTCAAAGGAAATCTCACACATGAATTAACACAAGATTAGAGTCCAGACTGTGTAAACAGGAACAGGAGTCCTGTTACAGTAAAGAGCATCCACAGAGGTTCAGTCTTAACTTTCCGCTTCTTTCCAAACTCGTCCTGTAAATACCTGTTTGCAAACAGGGTTGGAAATTTGATGTTTCACTATAAAGCTGCAATCATCTGTCTTTTTTCTCGCAGTAAACTAATCACAAGTACGTTGGGACTATGAAAGCGGTTGTTGGCACAGTAGCTGTTTATTTCAGGTGAAGTTGCTTCAAGTGCATATTTCAATATGGAGCATAGCTTCCACCTAAGGCAGTGAATTCAGTATCATTTTGAAAGATGGGGCAGCGATCAGGGACGAAAGCTTTAAGAATGTGGTATAAAACATAAAAGATATGGTGTAAGAGGCGAAAACTAGCAAAAGAAAGAAGGTGAAACCAAATGAGGGGAACAAAACACGGACAAACAAAACCTCTCATCGATAAAATCAGTGCAGGTCAGCAGCAGCTAATCATTAATCACAGCTGCCCACACAGAAGCACATTCCCACTCAGACCTCTCAAACATAAGTGACAAAACCCAGCAGCAAGTAAACACTGCAGCTTAAGTGGCCTGAACACAGGTGCCACCAATAATTAGTGGGCACAGGTGGAAGCGCTGAGTCTCATTAAGTCAGTGGAGCTCAGAGAAGGGAAGCTGAAAACGTTTGTGCTGAAACAAGAGGAAGCTGCAGCTCGCTTCTGTGGTTTTGTACTGTGCTGGTCAGCCTCTGGGCCACCGCTGCCCGTGTGTAAACTCTGACACTTTAATGTGTTCTGGAAGGAAACATCTGCCAGTTTATCTTTCCCACTGTGGAAGACGCAGTTACTTTCATGTGAGGCGCTGTTGTTGTTTTTTTTTATCCGATGTGGAAAACTGGCCTCAGCAGACGGACCACGGGCGCTAACGGGAAAGAACAGGACGACTCCTTCTTCCTGCCTCAAACACGCTGCCGTGATGAACAGTTTTGAACCCGCAGAGCCTCGCAGTCATCCACGACGAACGTCAGGAACATCAGATTAGACCTGTAAACTGCTCAATCTGTCCCAGGCCATTTTCCCCTCAGATAACATCTCTTTAAGCCACAGCCTTTTATTGCTTACTGCAGGCAGTATGTGTGTGTGATTTGGCCACAACAGCACAAATCGCTACCGACGCTTCACACTTGGGATTTGAGTGTTTTTACCGTGGTGAGCAAGTGTGGGAAACAAACACGGCCAACACCGCATATAAGAGCATCTTTATTTGCTAAGTCAGGTAGAAAAATGTCATCAGGACCTTTTATGATCTGTATAAACTACAAACAAAGTGAAAGCAAATCCTACAACATTAACACGAACCAACCGAGCTACAGTGTGAGCGGTGACACGTGTTCTCTGAAACGCCAGCAGAAAAGACATCTAAAAGAAGTACGCTCTCAATGTATGGGGTTGGTTTCAAGTTTTAGAAAAGGTGTTTCGTTCATTCCTTCCGTGTTCACTCTGGGCTGTCATCTCCAGCCGTCACACGTCAGGATCAGAAGTCACGGTCCCAACCAGAAAACTCCTCTTCAGCCTTAGTCTGGTCAGCGGGGAAACGATCAAAGTTGATATAGCAGGGACCCTGGAGAAACACAGAAGAATCGTTTTCATCTATGTATGGTTAAAATCAAAAATCAAAGCAGCTGTTGGACTGGGTTCGGTTTTTCTTAAATGAGCAGAAGAAACACTCTGCGGGTGATTTGACTTGCCTTGCGTATCAGTCGAAGTGTGGGGGCGTTGATCTGACCCATGCGGAGCTTGTGCCAATTCATACTGCTGAACCACCTGAAGCAAACATTACAGCATTGCAGCAAAACAAACATTATCGTTGTTATTATTATTATTATGCTACATATATTAAGGGATTGTGTCTCAAGGAACACATATTGGCTAATTGGTTGCCATAGTTACCGGTGATGTCGGACGTCTTTGATGCCATTCTTGGTGTTTCCTAACCTCTGACCTGGTCGAGGTCTGCAAACAAAAATAAAAACAAATAAAGTTATTATGTGATATAAACATATCAGATAGGCAGACTCTGAGCTTGTATTGATAAAAATACTCCTGCTTGGTAGAATGACGTGCAGACGTGTTTCATAATTCAGGCTACTCACTGGAAGAACTGCATGAAATACAAAAACCTCCATGGGTTTATTCACGTGTATTACACAATGAGAAACTGCTCTTTTGATTTAATTACTTTTGGACGTACTCTACGTGTACAGTTCTTCTCACCTGCACAGCTTACTGATAATAGATTTAGCCGCCTCACTCATGAAAGGTGGATACTTGAGCACGCCATCCAGAATCTTGGCATAAATCCTCTGAGGCTCAGAACTTGAAAACGGTGGGCTGAGGAGTAGAGAATTAAAAATACTGAAATTATCATATTATACGGTAAGTGGTTGAGAAATCATCCGCAGGACGTAACCTAAGCCATTCAGCTGCAGGTTGTAAATAATGAAACAGATGTGTTTCACCGCTGCAGATGTACTTCCTTGCTGCCATCTGCTGGTTAACTCAGGGCTAAAGTCATTCTAGAAATTATAAACATTTGTCTTTTATAAATAAACCCTAACCATTAAACCATTATATAAATATGAGCCATACAAGACAACGCACAGGATTATTTATTATATTATTTGTCAGTATTCACATCTGGATTGGTATTACCTTCCTGCAAGCAGCTCAAAGATCAGGATGCCAAGGGACCAAAAGTCGACAGCGAAGTCATGCCCTTGGTTCTTGATGATCTCTGGCGCTATGTATTCAGGAGTACCAACGAATGAGTACGTTTTCTCTCCACGCACCAACTCCTTAGCAAAACCAAAGTCTATCTGCACAGAGAGACCCACACACAACAATCCTGTCATTGCTCCAGACGTGTAATCTCCCCATCACAAAAATGCCAAGAGATGCACGGTGCAGAAATAAACCGACACACCAGTTTGATGTAACCCTTCATATCCATCATCAGGTTCTCAGGCTTCAGGTCTCTGTACATGATGTTCTTCTTATGGAGGTAGGAGTAGGCCTCCACCACACAGGCAGAGCAGAACACAGCGATGGGCTCGTCAAAACGCCCTCTGACATCACACGGACAACAGAGCTTTAAAACAGCATCGTCTCAGTTTTATCTCTCATGTGAAAAACTTCAAGGTATAACACTAAAATCATTGTCACTAAAAGTGTGTGTTTCATAAATTGTCACCTATAAAACCCTCGTCATACAAAACTAAATTTTTAATATAATGTCCTAATTTAAACTGGAAATATTTCAAATGGAAACTCTGAAAAGCTTTTGTGTTTGCTTTCTCACACTTCTTTGAGTTTGGTCCAGATCTCGCCTCCACTGCAGAACTCCATCACCATGTAGATGTATCGTGTGTCTTTAAAAGCTGCATGAAGTCTAGAAGAGGGAGAAGACATTTTTATTTTTCGTGTCTTTAATTGTTTATTAAGTGAGTAGAGTCAGTGGGTCACAGATACCTGACAATGAAGTCACACTGGATGGCTTTAAGGATCTTTTTCTCGAACAGCATGTGCTCCTCTTGTCTCTTGGAGACAATGTGCTTCTTGCTGACTCGCTTCATGGCGTAATATTTCCCATGTGTTAGTGTGGTCGTCTTAGAATTAAAAACAAAAAGTAATTACATAATAATAATATTGATCTACTGGCTCCTGTTCCTACCTTTATTTTTACTTCCTATTTCAGCAGACTTTGACAGAAATGCACTCACCAACTCAACCCGACCAAACCCTCCGACCCCAAGCGTGACTGGGTCTCCCTGATAACGACCCTCCTGGTAGAACACGGGAACCAGGTCTTCAAACTTCAGAGTGGAGCTGAGACTGAGAACGACAGAGCAGGTCTAACAGACGGTAGCTAACGGTAGCTATTTCAGTTTAGTTATGATTCAACTGATGTTACATCTTTTAATCTGCATTCGTCTTGACGCATCCTCGTCTTCAGCCGCTCACCTTAACTTTTCCGGAGCTTGACCTTGCTGCATCACTTTGGAGCTAAGAGTAACAAGCAAACTCTGATCAGATGAGGAGCAGGAAACTGACTGGTATGGTTCACTGTCAGTTTATTTATCTAGACGGTGAGGAAGTGTTTCTTAGTACTTACTCATCAAACAGCTCCAAGTGTTCTATGGGAATTGTTTCTTCAAATACCCTGAAGAAAAGTGACTGTTAGTCAACCTGAGCTTCGAACAGCTCGCAACAAAAACACTGCAAATGAAGTAACACAACAGGGAGCAGAGTCAGACTCACTCCTTGTCAATGGAGAAGCAGGTAACAGGCCCGTCAGCAGTGCAGGTGGCAGTTCTCAACACCTCACTGCAAGAGAATCAGCATCGGAAATGTCAGCTCTGCAAAACTGTACCTGTGCGTCATACTGCCGCTATATACACAGTGTTCGTCCTAGATGCAAACAACGTGCAGCTGAAAATTAGTTAAAAGTTACAGGTTTGCAGTCATTTAGTGAAACTTTAGTATAATCTGAGGGATGGTGAATCTCTTAAGCTCACACAAATCACAGTAACATAGAAAGTGCACAGAGCCACATGCTGCCCAAGCCTCTCAAAAATATCCTTAGGCAAGTGTTGTGTTGCCATGGTTACCGCATGAGGGCCTGCTCGCCGAAATGCTCCCCTTTCACCATCCTGCGAATCTGCTTCTGCTGCCCATTCACGTTTTTAGTCACCAGGACCTGAGGAGGAAACGACAGTCAACACAAACAAACAAACCATTTGGCACAGAGTGATGTCACGTTAAACTAACACAGTAAAACGTTACCTCTCCTTTAAGGATGATGTAGAATGTGTCCCCTTCAGTCCCTTCTTGGACTATAACGTCTTTGTCCTGGTACTTTACCTGCAAAAGGCAAAAAATACTGACTGCGTTATACAATAGGTAACATTAGTTGATTGTTACACCTGAATACTCACCTCCTCCATGGAGTCAATGATCTTGGACAGCTGGACATCATTGAGGTCCTTCAGAGTCTGAGCCCTGTGCAGCATGAGATAGAAACAAGGGTCGCACTGGATTGTCTCATATGCAGGTAGAGCGGCAGGTCTAAGAACCACCAGGACAGACTCTAAATGTTCACCATGTGGCTTATTGCTGTATAGACTCACGTCTTCAGGAAGCCCATGAGCTGCTCCCGTTTCTTCTTGGACTTGTTGGTTATGATGGACCTGTAGGTCTGTCGCTCCATGCACCACAGGCGCACGGCTGTCTTCGCTGCAACGTGAGCGAAAGGCATCAAGTGGTTAAGTTCAGTTTGTCATCATTTGCAAACAGAATGTTTAAAAACTCTCCAGTGTGTCCACACAGACAGTAACACACTGATGCATATAGCGCCTATAGAAGCCTGTACAGATAAACTAGAGCGGGAGTCGGTACAGAGGCTGACCTTTGACTGTTGCCGTCCGTTTGCAGTTGTATAGGATGGCTAACTCCCCAAACACGTCCCCACTGGTGAGGGTTCGGAGCTCACGACCTGCCTGTGTGACAACCAGTTCGCCAGCTAAAACAGGGAATATTATTACTATTAATATCTGCAATTTATTGTCATTGCTTATTTCAAAATGACAGCGCATCAATTCCCACCTGCAACTATGTACATGCTGTCTCCTTCAGTGCCTTCCTTAATGACTTCATCCCCCAGTTTCAAGTTAGACACCACTAAGAGGTCCACCATCATGGCCGTCTGCTCATCATCAAGGCGGCTCAGGAAGTCGTTCTTCTGGATGGCTTTGACGATAAGACTTGTCTCACTGGTGATGGGAGTTCAGTGATGTCATCAGGGTTAAATGTCAGCCTACATTCCTTAGACCCATCACACCCATATTAGATGTAGGTGTAGGTCATCAGCTGTACGCATTACAAACCTGACTGTTTTCTTGACTCTGGTGCGAGTAATCTCCACGGTGTCTGGAATTGGTTCAGAGGCGATGACGGCCATGCGGCTCTTCCTGTACTCAGGTTCAATTTCATTACCGCCGAGGGAGGGAAGCTCTGGAACAGACGGATGGAGGAATAAGGGCACAGCTGTACGCGGCCGCTGTGTTGGAGCCAAATGCAGCATCAACGTTCACCTAAAATGTGTTTTTTTCTTACCCAGATCATGATACTGACTCTGCAGCTCCTGCAAAAGTTTTTCCTTCTCCTGCAGTCGTTGTTCTGTAGGTTTGAAAGCATGTCAGGCAGGGAACACTTGTTAGGTGCGAGGCTAACGTTTTATATTTTTGTTCCAAATAATATTTGTTGGTCCACGTCTTCCAGCGACCTGAGGTGCTCCTTGCAAACACTGCTGTGTCAGAGCTGGTGTTAGCCATAGTGTTCTGGTTGTACTCACCCAGGTCTTTATTTTGTCTTTGCAGCTCCTGGTTGATGAGACATTGTTTTTCTAGCTGCTGCCTCAAATCCTGTAGTTGCTTCTCCATGACTACGAAAACAATTTCACAAAGGAGGAGTCAACACGATGCTAAAGAGATCAACAGATGCACAGCCAGTGAGTCGAAGTTTAAAGTATTGACCTGAACACAAACCACCAGCGATCTGAGTGGAAACCGTGAAGCTTTCTACACCCAACGCTTCAGATATCATATTTTAAACCGTATGCTGATGCCTTTTCATGAGGCACTGAGCTCAGCTCCACTGCCTGCGCACAGCAAGAGCCTCCCTGAATTATGCACACAAATGATGGCCAGTCAACAGGGTGCTGTCTGAATGCTGTCACACCCCTGCCAGCATTTGCTAAAGATCTAGCACAGTTCCAATGACTGATAATGACACAAACCTGTCACTTTATTCTGAAAGCCTCCAGTAATATTGCTCTTGCAGTCTGTGCACTGATATGTATCTCTTAGTTTTGTTCTGTGCTGTTAACAGTAAAAACAGATTACATAATAAAACAATGCGTTGATTTACAGGTCTGTGCTGCTAAAATGTTTATACTGTTTAAATAAACAGGGCAATAAATACCCAAACAATAATGTAAATATGTTTATGCCTCTATTAGGCCAAACAGTAAATACAAACATAACTTTGAGTGACGCCCTGTGATGTCATCATGTGATCGTAGTTACTGCCGTCTCACCCTGGACATTGGACAGTACTGAGATTAGACACGGTGTGTAATCTAAACAGTACCGCAAACCATAAAATCACAGAACAATACACCCAAATAAAGTCTTCCTGTATTTGCAGAACGGGTAATTGATTTTTTTCATGCAGGTCTGTGCAGAGGTGAGAAGAGAAGAATTGTACGTGCCTAAAAACATTCACAACTTTACCTGTCAGAATATTAATTATTTGCATTCTCGCCATCAACGTCTGCAACGATGTGATGAGATCAAGCTTAAAGGGTCGTGAAAATGTTACAGGGAACACATTGGCCACTGAGGATGTCGTGTTGTGCTTTACTAGAAAGCTAGTATGAAACACAGGGTGCGTCATTAACCTGCCTCAGAAGAAAACTGTTGCAAACCTCCTAAAGACGTGCAGCTATAAAAACGGATAACAGGAGCAGACTGGAACGATAAAGTCTTAGTTTACCTCCAGCCTGCAGGAAGGCAAAGGGGTCTGCAATAGTACTACCCACAAGAACAGTATTGTAGCTGAACGTCTTTTTTTACTTACTGTTGTTTATTTGGGTTTTGTTGCATTGTGAGGCAAAAAGACTAAAACATGACAACTACTGCATAATTTGAAAGATAAACGAATGTCACCAGAAGATGATTCATTGAAAGAAACATAAAGCAGAGATTAGCAGAGACAACTAGAGCTGCTGTTTACCTCTACACTGATACAACCAGCATACTGTACAGTCCCCCATTACTAATTCATGGTCAAGTGTAACCACAGCTCACGTCTCCTAAGATGCTCTGTAACAGAAACCTGAACGGTGTCTGGCCTGGTGGTCTGTTTAAGTTGCACCCTTAGGATCTTACACATCTGGAGAACATCATCTTTTAATTGTGACTAGAATAACAGAAATTCTAAAGATTTATGTTATGTTGTTTAAGAGATGCTACTGGACTTTACACGCACAGAGCCACACGACAAAATATGTATGTGGAAGCTCAGACGCTATCCGAGTGTCCAAGGGCTTTGCATGACATCCAACTTTTAAAGAGAGATAAGTGGAGTCACACTCACCTGCAGGGTGTGAGTGGCCAGAAGAGAAGATAAGACGTGTCTGCCCAACCTATGAAAGCTGTACATACCATGGGAGCTGTTTGACCCCCAGACTGTCTACACGCTGGACACAAACCAGTAGTCTGCAAGCTCGCTGTCATGCACTACATGTTCTGCACACTTCCTCAGCTTACGTTGTCATCTCTGCCCGTCAGCTTTTATTATTTTTACCTCTCCCCACCTCCCTACCTCTCTCACTTTCAGTCTTTCCTCTTCTTTGTCTATCTGTCAATCTCAACAGCTCCGCCGTTGAATCATTAACCTTGGAGTGAGGCTCCTCCCATCACACCAGGTGGAGGAAAACACACTGGAGGACCTAGAGTGAACAGTGACGCTGTTTAGCAAAGACAAATATGTGTTTATTACATTCATACTAAAAGGAAATTGAAGGAAGACAATATAATAAAAGCAACAACAAAATTTAATAGGTTTTCTTTACTTTCCTGTACAGTCCTATATGCAATCAATGAAAGAAGATCAATTCAGAAAACTAACTGAAGGAGTTGTGGCACATAATTGAAGCTGAGGTTAACAACCGAGGCATTACATCAAACGGAAAGGTTTCATTATGTTTTTCCACAGAGTCCGTGCAACCAGGCCACAGTGTCATTAAATGAGTCTAAACTAGGATGAAGGGTTGACATTGTGACAGAGGGTGTGGGTCTTTATTGTTCCAGGTTACTGATTGACACTCTGTCGAGTTAATCAGTGGCTTTAATGACGCTACCACTCATTTGACATTCAGATTTCAGCCTGGAGGAAGCTCAGCGACAGACAGAACATATGTTCTGACGCTAAACGCTGAGTGAATGATCAAACGCTTCAATAACCACGAGATGTAAAAACCATCCTGTGATACTGAAGTTCATATTAATGTCATTCTTTAATTTCAGTGCAACTCAGTATTGAGGAAAAAAGACATAATCCATAATGCCCAACAACACTGTGATTGTGGTTACATCTCATAAAGAAACACATTTTCATTAAAAACACAGAGCAATTAAAGGCTGGCAAATGTCAACAAATGTAAGGAGCCAAGAATTAGCTCCTTAGTTATTAAATTAGCACCAATAGCTACTAAAAGGGTTATATAATCATGTTCACGAGTCACAGTTGAAAAAATGTCAAACATCTATATCACGTGATTTAAACATTACATTCAATAAAAATGACTTTGTAATGAAATAATGAGGTCCAGTCAGTATGACTATGTGTAATGACTCTCACAACCACTGCTTACGTTTCTGATAAATACCTTCAACACAAATAAAATACACTTAAATAATCCTTACATAAACATCTTCCTTCATGTCATGTCACATTCCCCGCGTAACATTATCACAGATAAAAAGATCAGTCATAAATCACTTAACCATGATTCAAGCCTTTTACCTAATTACAATATCTTACCAACGAGCTCACTCGTAAGTCCTTTAGGAAACAATCTGCCAGCTTCAGACAGCAGACAGATCAGAAGCATAAAGCAGATTTAAATCTTCATATTAGTTGTGGAGTTCCACAGGGCTCTCTGTTTGGACCAATACCTTTCACTTAGTCATTATATTAAGGAAACCCTATTCCCCTTACTTCCCAGTGCTTGCTCATCTGTTCTATAGCTGTTGGCACTATATGAATAAACAGAATTAAACCACTAGACCAGGACCACCTGGTCCATGTAAAGTCTGCATGTACGGCTAAAATGTGAGGGGGAATATTCCTTCAAGGCACCTTACACTTCAAGTAAGCACAAGTCCTGCAAAACTGAACAAGAGAAACTGAAGTTTCAAAGGGAATGTTACTGTTTTCATGTAATGTTGTCCAATAGTCCCACTGCTAATTTTAAAACAGAATCAGGAGTTTTCTTCCAACACATTACTTTGATTTCTCTTTAAAAGGGAAATTGGGGAACTAAGGAGGTAGATTAGCAGACTTGCAATGAGGTCATGTGATTGTACAATACAGCCGGTCATCTACTGTATATCTATGCAAACATGTAGGGGATGCATTCCAACATTTTTGTGGCAGAATAGCGGCATGCAAACCAAAGCCATACATTTTTGTTCGTCGTTGTTCTACTGCCAGGGTTTTTCTATTCTTCGCAACATTCAATTATTTAGTCAGGTTCCGACTACAAAGCGATGAGAAATGGCAAAGCGAAAGGCGATCAGCTCAACGGCTCCTCGTTGATGCCACAGGCTTGCTTCAAGTCCTCGGGGTGGTCGAAGACTGCTTGGATGAACTGCCCAAACAGTCGGTCCATGTAGGTCTCACCACGGGGAAACAAACCATCCAGGAAGGCGATGTGTCCACCATGAGCCGTCAACAACAGGGCAACATTAGGCAGGCCCTGGACTATGGTCAGTGGAAAAGCTGTGAGGGGACATAACGTAGACTAAACGATTAGAAGACTAATCTCTGAAATAAGATTGTGGTTTGTTTAAATCGGCTGCACCAACTTAATGTCCTACCTCTTCTCTACTCACCTCTTTGGGGGGAGAATGGGTCATCAGCAGCATTGAGACACAAGATGGGTACTGTTGTGCTGGGGAGCTTTTTGCCTGGGCTGGCATCGTGGTAGTACTCTGTACAGGATTTATAACCAAACTGCACAATGGTGAAGCGTTCGTCAAACTCGCGGATAGTCTGTGACTAGAGGAGAGGGATGCAAGGGGATGAAAACACGGAGGAGAGGAAATCACCTGAGGGGACGAAACTGTAAGTAACAAGCAGTACCTTTAGGACATAATCAACATCCACTACTTTCTCCAAGATCTTCCTGTGCCTGTGACAAAAAAAGAGTCAACAATGATAAGTTATCTCAAATAAATTTACACTAAGTTTAGAAGATAAGAAACAACAACGTATCTGACTTTCTGACAGTACGACACAGGCCCATTGCGAGGATTTTGTTGAAGAGCAGCCAGTTGAGCGGTTCTTCCATCGAGACAGACGACTGCTGTGCATCGAAGGGGACAGAGATGGTGAGACCCGCCACCATCCCCGACTCTCTGCGCTTACGGGCCAGGTAGTTCAACAACAACATGCTCCAGGAGGGAAGGGAAAGGAAGTGTTGTAAGTTACGGGAAGAACGTACCTTAGGATGGGATAAACCTGAACTTAAATGCAAGCAGAACACCAACTCACCCTCCCATAGAAACACCAGCACCAAGCACTTTTGCTTTTGGGTAACGTCCTCTGACATGTTGCACCACACACTCAAGATCTGAGGTATTGGCTGCGCAGTAGGTGACAGGCGTCTGAAGCAAGCAGGAGAATAGAGGAGCGTTGCATGCAGTGTTTGAGTGCGAACTACTACACGGGTGGTGATATTCTACATGGATGAGGCCGAACATGACACGAACATGACACCAACTGCGTAGATGGCCTCCAATTGCTTTCCAACATACGGCTTTACTAGCATTTGTTCCTACTAAAGATGAAAATCGTTAAAAACTAAATGCATGCGGTGGTTTACGCTACAATAGGTTGTTTACTCAAAGTAGATTTACGATGCTGATGATTGATGAGGTACTAATGTACATACCAACAGCTCTTCCCCTGCAGCTCCCCTGTTGTTGAAGACCACACATCTACAGTAGAAAAGAAAAACTAAATTAATTCGCTTGAACAGCTATGAGACATTTTATTCCAGCTACTCGTGTCCTAAGTTCCTAAGTATCCTGCTTAAAGATAATTCAACTTTGGGTGTGTTTTACAGTATATTCATTTTAAAACTGGCAGAAAGCAGGATTACATCTAACCTGTAGCCACGGCGAGCGGCCTGGCTGACGGCATGGAGCACATATGGCTGCTGGCTATTTCCTGTTATGCCAGGGAGGATCAGCACTGTGGGGCGAGTAGAGGATTCTGGGTAGGCCGCACTGGCCTCGTTGTCAACCCAGTCCAGAGAGATCTGACCACCATCACTCGTACGGATCAGCTCACTGATGAATAAAGGGAAAGGAAAGTCTCAGAAGTAGAACAGTACTACAAACCAGAGAGGAAAATCTGAAATTGGGACAATAATACAGTGGTTTCTTGTTCATACTTGCGATATGCGACTGGGGGCCTGGATTTGAAGAAAGCATAGACAAGAGTTTGAAGCCGACCTCCCCAGCACCAGGGAGTGGGACTGAAGCGCTCGGCCACCACAGGACAGTGTTTGTGGAGGAATAAGCTGAAAGCCTCGCTACAAATCAGGGTTGGTGTCTGAGAGAAAAAGACACAAAATGAAAAGAAATTAAGACATCACCTCTGGTATTAGCACCTTATAATATTCTAATGGTGTAACATATGGGATGTATCAAGCATGTGGGTGTGTATATCCAAGATAAGGCTGTCGTCCTACAATGGTTGAGTATTTTGTCAAGAGAAAATGTATTATTCTCACAGATAACTCTGATTTTATTATTATTAACTCAGTTTCATATTACTTAAAGCCAACATATAAAAGTAAAACTAGTATACAAACCAAACAGTTGTAATAAATAGGTGATTATGATAATGACCTTTGACTACATATGAGCAAAGCATTTATTATGCTTAAATAAATATGACCTCAAAATATGGTGACATGATGATGTTTTACCTAATAACTATTGTCTATTAAAAGAGTACATATAATGTCTTATATTGGTAATAAGTCTACGTTTATATAAGCTCTTTTACAATAAAAACTGTTATACTCTATTTTTGACTTGTCTAATTTCTTACATGAAAAAAAGGTAAATAAAATAGGCTGTAAATAACGATTCCAGGTTAACATATATTGAGATGAAATCATTAATAACATGAAACTATAAATAGCAAAAAACTAAATAACGAGAAACGTGGAATAATAAGAACACAAATATGAAATAATAATCGATTTGTAACACATGATGAAAAAATGATAAATAACAAATAATCAGGCCTAAGGTCATTAATTTTATTTCCGCTGCCTTGACCGCAGTGACTGACCTGACACTTACGGCCCCACAGATAGCAAACTGCGGCCGTGAGGGAGCAGATGAGCACCGTGTAAGGCCTGGAAACAAACTCCCAGTATGTTCTCCACAGATCCAGGTGTGACACAAACATGGTCAGAATTCAATCTGTCTAATTTAGTACGCGGGGGAATCCGCTACAGACACACGGTGGTTCGCCGACAGTAGCCAACAGACAGCGGACAGAAAAAAGGCGACGTGAGTTAGTGTCCTTCAACCTGCCTTCATCCCCAACAGCTGCTTTACTGATACAGGTGTTTCACAGCTGCTCGTCCTCTGCCATCGGCTCTGGCGGCGATGATCTGCAGCCAGTGCCTCCTGCAGCTTCTCTATTCAGCGGCGTTTTCTCCCGGAGCCGCCGCTTCCTGGTTGACAGGTCATGGCCGAAGATCGTGTATTTAAAATGAGGCTCACGCGTCTGTCCTTCACAGACTGAACACAACCACGGACACGCATGCGCTGTTAGTACTCGTTATTGTCATTTCTGTGCACACTATGGATTTTCTTTTTGTTTGGGTCGGGGGGGCTGGTACTTTTCAACCTTGTTTTTTTTTTAAAAAAATACAGAAATGCTGATACATTTGGATCATCGGCATCATTTGGCAACCCCTGCCACTAAACGTGGTTCCCAGAAAAGGCAATGGAGTGAGACTCTTTGATACGCGCTAGGAATTGGATCTTTGGTTTTTGCTTTTCAGGAAGTACTTCCTCACACTGTCTCTGTTCTCTTTGACCCAGTCACAGTGAGACGTCAGATGTGGCTTCACACCTGGACAACACCAAACATAAACACACCAGTCTCACGGCAAGTAAACATCTGTTGATTATTGTGCTCTTATTACTAAACAGTCTAATGGGGAAAAAACACAAACATGCAGATCAGAATGGTCTTTATTTATGGTTACAAACCAACAGCCAAACGTTTCTCTGTGTTCATAATGCTTTATTTGTTGATTAGCTACATGGAATCTACCATTATTTGACTTAAGGATGTTTGCAGAAAATATCCTCTTGCTAGTTCAGTGGGATTCCTGCAACCACCTCCGACTCAATACCACATTCATCGTTTCCACGCTTGATCTTGAAGAAACCTGGAAGAAAAATTATTTGATTTAGGGGAAACAGATCTTTACCAAGTCTCCCACCATCCAGGTGATTCTAGAGTGGATCTGTCTTTACTTTACATCACATGCCACAAGGAATGTTGTGTCCTACCTTTATCTCCCCAGTCATTATTCCAGGAGTTGCCAGCCAGCCAGTACGGCGTCCCGTTCTCCTCTCCCCAGCCCAGGATCTTGATAGCATGACCACCCAACATCTCCCCTGTCACATGCTGGTACACACCTATAATAATATGAAGCACAGGGACAACACAGCAGTGAGGATTTTCTATTCAAAGAGTAAACAAAGCTTTTAGATCGCCGGTGTGTTCAGGTAACTTTGGTCTTCTGTAATTTCTTGTACAGTGAACAAACATATGCATATCAGTGTGGAGAGGACGGGTTTGTGTGCATACAGGTGAGAGATCGTGGGCCTCACCAGTCTTGTAAGCCAGAAAGTCTGCGTAGACGGTGTAAGCTGCCTCCACCGGCCCGTTCTTGTACAACTCAGCCATGATCTGCTCCTGCTTGGACGGGACACTGTACGTGTGTTTACCTGCAGAGGGAGACACAGAGGACGTTAACGTCAAACACACAAGAAGAGGGAATGAAGAAATAACTTGAAGTGTCTGTACCAAAGTGTTTGTCCTTCTGATAGGCTGGAGAGTAGCCATTAACGCACTGCTGCGAACACTTGGGAGTTTCCTGTTCGCCCTGACATGGAGGACGACTTCCATTCACATGATGCTCACAAGGAGCAATAGTGTAGGGCCTGCAGCCTGTAACACACACAGTCACCGTGAGTTTCAGCCTTATGAACGCATTTAAATTCACACTCATGGTAAACATACCATCTTTGGAGTCGTACAGGCCTCCTGTCACCAGCCCTGTCTTCGCCCAGAATTCCCAGGCAGCAGAGGGATAACCACCAAAACATCTGCAACCACGGGAAGATAACTGAATACAGCACAGATGCAGCGTGCACCGCATCCACATGGGTATACTGATACTCACCCCATGCCACATTCATCACAACAGGACAATAGATCCTCAGCAGAGATCTCCACTGAGATTTTAGCGCTGCTGTGGATGCATATCCTGTCCGACATCGCCTCAACTGCCCCAAAGGCCTATGGGAAGTCAACACAGGATCTGAGCACATAGTCGCTGGTTCGTTCCATCATCTCTCTATTTGGGAGTAGTAGTAATGTTTTGGTTTGGACTGTCTTACCCAGCAGGACCCACACGAGCCCTGGTCCCTGATCTGTTTGATAGTGGGACAGCTGGGCCACTGCTGGCGAGCATCAAAGCTGTCTGGAAGCCGCAAGTCCTCGACATCATGAACCCTGAAGAAGAGCAGACAGACAGGGTAAACTTAAGTCAGGTGATCACCACCTGTCTGGTCATGTGAGACGCACGTTATAAATCCATGCAGATTCTCCCGTGTGCCTGGTGCTGTAAAGGCATAACTTACACCTCAGGCAGTTTGGGCCCGTTTAGTATTGTCCCACACAGACCCTTCACATAGCTGACATCTTTTTTTTGAAAGTTGTGACCAGCCTGGAGTGAAAGTAGAGGAGTTAAAAATAGAATACCCCATAATACGGACTGGATGATTATGTCAGTCTCACCGTCCAGGTGGTGTTAAGCTTGTTAATAAAGTTGACCATATCTGAAGAGAGAAGATGAGGGTGGGCCCCGGTGACAGATACTGTCACCATGACGATAAGGAGGACCAGTCGATACATCCTGCAAAACATTAATTATTCACCTCTCCAGCATTTCTACAGGCCAAACAAATGTGCTGCACAGTGCAACACAACTACGTTTTTAAGATGCCACGTCTTCAAACTGTGACTTTTAAACCAGACGATGGCATGAACCGTGACAGAGGTTGAGCCATTGTTCTTAGTGAAATAGCCAACACACTAAATTAAATGGAAGCGATAAAACGTGTTTTACCTGTGCTGCTGTGCTAGCAATCGTCTTCAGGTCAGGTTCTTCCTCTGACTGAACAAAACAGTATCTCGCCAGTCGTCTTTTTATAAGTTTCAACTTAGAATCACATGTTTGTGTAATGAATGCGGTTTCATGTGACTAGCGAGCGACTTTCCAAAGGTTGACAGGTGCTGTTAAAATTATGACGCGATAAAGAATTTAAACCATTTACTAAAACATGCAAATGTTTTCAGAACTGTAACAGCTGATGTACACACACACACAAACAGAAATACACAACATTAAGTTTAGATCCTTTTCCATCTTTATTTGTTCAAATATGTACAAATCAGTATTTAATTTTACATAATATTTGCAGCTCACCTTTGGTTCTGTACAAGTTTTCTCCTGCTTTCTACTCACCGAAACTGTGTTAAGGACACTTTAGCTAGCGGTCATAATATTCATTTCTCTGTTCTCGCTTTGCATTTAAACCACTATAGAATTGCACTATGCTTTTCTTCCTCTTGAACTCCCATTTTAAAGTACATAGCAAACAATAAAGCTCTACTGGCACAGGACACTATCAACGCCTATGCTAACATACAGCCATATGCTGTAAAGTGCACAGTTGTAACAGTTCGAGAGTTTCCTATGGAAACATAAGTGGAATATTAAGCTAACTTTGATTTGACATGACAATCAAGTCAGATTTTAAACTGAATCAAACAAAAGCTTAGTGAAGTTTGGTGGTTACCGTCCACAAAATGTGTAAATCAGGCAGTTTGACTTGTGTTTTCCACCTTTCAGTCCACTTAAATAAATTAAATTGATCCACATGATGGATCAAAACGTTTCAAACAAAGAGGTTCAACACCCTGATTTGTTTCAGTGTGCCATTGATGCTGGTGAATATACCCACACGAGACTGAGTAAATCATTTACCCAGACGCAGGATGGACGATGAATCCCCCTAATGAGACTGGCCTGCTACCAGAACCCCTCAATCATCTAACTACGCCCACGGTCCTGTCATGGCCATAACAGATTGATTCCTCCAGTGAGAGGTGAACCAGGGGTTGTTTTTTTTTTGTTTTGTTTTTTTAAGTTTGACGGCATGCGAGGACGGAGGAGCTCACTGCCCGTGTGCGTCCCCAGTGCCCTGCACCTGTGCTGCAGTCGTGCTGAGGTACTGCCAGCTGAGCGCAGCGAGCAGCATGGCAGCAGACAGGTACATGGGCGACAGGTGGGTCCTGGAGGAGAGGCTGGACTGGGACAGGGCGGACTTCTCTTGGATTACAGCCAGGATGGACAGCGTCTTGTCTCGTGACGGGTCGGTGAGTGAGACCTTGTGTAAAATCTGCACACAGGGAGAGGAGAGTGTTTTTTTTTCCCCAGTGGAATATAATAATGGCAGGAGTCAATGACAGAAAAACACCCACCTCCTGGCTGTACTGAGCGATGATGGTCTGTACCGCTCTCATGTTGGTGGCATCCATCATAAGAGTGACAGCCTGGCCCTTTCTGATCTTCACCACTCCCTGGAACACCATGGGGTTGTTGAAGCATCTCGACAGAGTCGCTATCGCCATCACCTGGTCAAAACGAGAAACAACAAGCTGTCGAGGACAAAGCTACTGAAACGGCTCCACTGCAGGAATAAGTGACGAATCGGTCCTTTACCTGCGGAATGGCACAGAAATTGAAGACGCTCTGGTTGCGTAGGCGGGACAGGTAGGTGACGACATCTGGGACGTGCCGGAGAGCATCAGTGACCAGCAGGTTGAGACAAGACAGAGCCGACTCCAGATTCTCAGGCCGAGCAAAGTCCTCAACACGAGCCGCAAACTGACTCCAAGCCTGCACAGGAGCACAAAGTCATGCACAGATGCTCGGCTCCGTCTTGCCAGAATGAACCCTCAACAATAACGTCCTGCTGATAAAATGTGGCTAAAGACTTGCGGTTGAGCTGTTTATTTTCTGTAACAAACCATGAAGAACAAACAAAGCTATCATCCAGTTACACAACTGCAGGCTCAAAGGATCACGTTCCTACCTCCTGCGGCCAGAACACGCGTCCCTCCTGCGTGTCCTCTAGATAGTCTCGGATGATGTTGGTCTTCTGGAGGAACAGGCCCATGGAGTTTGCCAGCTCCGTGTCCTGCCCCACCTCAGGGTCCTCCAGCTGGGACGCAGAGAAGAGCCTGGACAGGCCGATGCCAACCAGCCCTGCGACGTAGTGGCAATACTGCACAGAGGAAGACGCCGATTACGGTTACTGGAGCACTTCTGTTATTCTCCTACTGCTCTGGTGACACAAGGCCAACATTTACCTGGTCCCAGTCTTTCATGGATCCCACTTTCTTTTCCAGGTATTCGGCCATTCCCACTCCCATACGGTGGCAGATATCGGAGATGACGTCTCTGTATTCCTGAGCGAGGTTTCTGAATTCCAGCGATATCTGAATTGAAGGAACATAAAATGATGAGACGGCACTTTCATTTTACTACTGCAGACCGTTTAGCACGCAAGACTACTGACCGTTGGGAAATCCTCCAGCACCCGTCGGTCTTTCTCCTGGCTCTCAGTGAAGCGCCACTCATCCCGGTACAGGTAGGTGTGGAAATCATTGAGCATGGGCACCTTCTTGTCCAGAGGGATGCTCATGTCGTCCTCCACGGTGTCCAACGCTCGCAGAACCAGGTAGAAAATACAAACTGCATGTCTGAATGAAGGCAAGAAGAAGAAACAGTGATGATCATATCCCCCAACATTAGGCAAAATAATAAAGGATGTGTCTTTAGTTTCAGTGGTTTCTGTCACAGATGTCCGGGATAAAAGCAACAGTTGAGAATGAGAAAGCGGAACATGCAACTACTAACACGTTTTAATCCGAGGAAGTGCGCTGCTGGCAGGAACAGATTATTAACCGTATTAACGGGAGTCTCTCTGCCAACGCCCCTGGTTTTGCGCTTGAGGGAAGACAACGTGCCTGCACACACCCCCTGTCAACCCGGAGCCAGCTCAGCGCTTCGTCCAGCTTTCACCCACCTCAACTCCCCGTCCAGCGCCTGGATCACTGCCGCGAAGCTCCGGCTGGTTTGGTTCAGGTACAGGTAGCAGGTCCGCAGGGTCTCGCTCATCGACTCCTGGCAGGAGAGACACAGGGAGGCCGTGTGTTGGTAAAAGTTTGCGGGTCTGAAGACGCTGGAGGGTCGGGCGGCCTCCTGCAGGCCGCGCTCCCCCAGCCTCCAGCTCGGCAGGAGCGAGCGTGGAGCGGACCCGCAGCTGCGCGGCGCCACCGAGAGGGAGCGCTTGAACGCGGACAGAGAAACTGGACACTTGCAGCAAACTCCGGCCATGCGAACGCCCGACAGCGGGACAGAGTCCGCAGCTACAAGGCGACGCGGCCCATGGCAGCACCAGCGCTGCGAGCGCAAGCGAGGTCCGTGTGGAGGACGAGCGTCTTTACCGAGCTGTCCGCAGATCTGGAAGCAGCCGCGCCGCCACAGTGCGGGCCAACAGCGTGTGTGCGCAGTTTGTAGATCTGCTGTTATGATTTCGACACTGCTCCCTCCCCCCAAGCAAAACAACACCAGCTGCAACTCTGCGCACCGCTTCCTAAAGCGTCTCAAGACGCATCGCTACATCGAACAACGAGCTCTTTGCCAACCAGAAAACCCTAAATAGCTTTTTGTGCATCTGCGTATGCACTTTTCTGAAGCGTGTTATTAAAAGCACACATGCATAAGCAAAATCATAAACGTTGTCACCATTAGTTGGTTTCCTGTCAAATGTAGGAATGTATTCCCATTGATTAAATAATTAAAATAACAGAAATTTAAAAAAGTTTGACGACCACACTGTAAACAGTTTCTATCAAGCTGTTGAGGCAACTGTGACGCACATTTCTAAAAACGTGATTTACTGACACCTGCTGGTAGACAGTGGTAAAGGCAGCGTCGATGCCGCTGCATCAAAAACTAGAACAACAAGATGAATATAGATTTGTTGATTAATTTAAAAAAAAAAAGCCGTGTGTCAAAGTCATCTGTTGGAGAATCTATTCATGGAGCCTTAAAGCAGAGCTTGGGGTTGTGGTCATGGGTTTTACATCCTGTGTCATCTCAGCCCATATTTCTGATGAGGTCAGAAAATATGAACATTAAACACACGGATCATTAGCGTTGCTGCCGTTCTGTGGCAGTGCCGAGTTGGTGCCTATCAAACTAAAGCGCAATGAAGCCTGGTTGCACACTGCGTCTCTCTGAGGGTCACATTGGTGTTAAAACTGTGGGATTAGCCGTCAAACAAACAGCCCCAGCGCTGCGCCCTCCAAGCTCATTATGTAACGCAAATCCTACGTCAATGGTCATCTCTGCCCCTGCACGTCTGAGCCAACGCAGGGGTGAGAGCACAGATCCAATTTGAGGCCAATTAGCTGACGGTGTTTCCATCAGATCACTCAGGGGTAAACCCGCTCCGTCTAAGCAGGGACCTACTTGTTGTTAGGCCTACGCTGGTTTCATTGAATGGGGGAAACGCTGTGTTACCTGATCTGTGAGTCAGTCGCAACCACGCATCCCACTCACAGGTGGATGCTGCGTTAAATCTCACGTAGCTGCGTCCATTTCCTGTGAAATACGCTGGAAAGGTTTACTCACATAATCCAACTTTGGCATGACAGCTCTGCATCCACCCATTTTAAACCTAAACAGGTTGAATATCTCCTCCGGGTGACCCAGCGACTTCAGGATGTCCATGTTCCCTCAAGTGTTCGGCCGATACTCCCACAAACTACTGCGTGAAGCTGGAGAGATGCCCCACATCCGAGCGATCCGCCGCTAAAATGCAGTAGCAGGCGTAGCGCCATGAACGCAACACTGGCTCCGGTCGAGATGCTCGTCAGATCGACTGACGCCTCTTATTGGCTGGCGCGTCATGGGCTTAGTGATGAGCGTCCAGTGAGCGGCCACGGCGTCTGGTGTGACGTCCCGCCTCAGCGCGCTGACAGCGAAACGTGGCTCCTGATTGGTCCTTTATTTATTGAAAGAGAAACCACGCCGCCGTAAATAATCCCTGGCCTGATAGGTTGCCTGCCCTCAACAGCCTTCACTAGTTAGACTTACATATCCCCACTAACATGATAAAAAGACTACATCATCTTTATTTTGTTTCTATTTATGAATAGTCTAGTCTGAACTGTGCATAGTCCAAACTGTATGTAATACATTTTATATTTTCCTTTCCTATTTTAAAACAATGTGCAGACAGTTTTGAAAGCAATAAAAGGGTAAACATTATTGTTGTTGTTAAGTCATCTCTCTTAGTCAGGGCTGTTTACTCAGTGACTGAGAGCCACTGTGCTGCTTGGGTTTTTTTTTGGTCAAGCCCTACAACCTGCTCTTCACCTGTTCAGGTATGTAGATTCAATCAGAAACTGCAAATGCAGGAATGGCTTCTAAAAGGGGTGAATGCAAACAAAGTTCTTTTACGTTTGTATCTGTAAACAGAGCTTTTAAAGCAAATATGACCCAAAATTCCAGGCTTAGTTTTTGCATACTTGTAACTTGTAAGTGTACATTTCTGGATTATATAATACTCTATTGTTCCGGGAAGAAAAGAGTTTGCATAAGAAGGAGTATGAATTTTGTCCCACAACACTTGACATACTGACTGGATCTTCATGGTCAGTGCAGGAGTCATGTTTACTGCAAGCAAGTTTTATTTTAGTGCTGATGTGGGCAACTGACACACTTTTAACCTAAGCAACTCAATGATACTCAATTTTAAACAAATAGGTTATTTAAATTAGGTGATTAACTATACAAAGTCTGACGAAATGTATTCACATTGAAGAAAAAGAAAAGGTTCAGTTCAAACAACAGCTTCTTCTCTTGTAGTTCACATCGATGCACATTCTGAACAGATGTATAAAACAGCCTTAAAGGAAAATAATGGATGCAGTGAACATATGCACCAAACAAATGTTTATGTGTTGATTTCAACACATCAGAGGGAAACTGAAACACAGCTGTGACTCATACAAGGAGCTTTAATTTCTCTGTTTGTTGCATCAGTGTTTGTTATTTACATAGAGGAGGTGAAAAAGAACATTTTCTTCAGCTGTGTTCGACTTGCATCAGCTGTCATGTCAACAGCTGTTTTCGCACATGCTGTAATGATGATTTATGGGCAGCTGAACTACAGAAACCAGAAAGTGAGCAGGATCCAGATCCTGTCCAACATGTTACGCTGTGACTAGTGTCCTCATTTAGCGTATGCATGCTCACATGCCTCTGTGTCAGTGTGGCAAAGTCTGTACACGTTCAGATCCATCAATTAATTACAGAAACCGCAAGAATAAACGCTAGGCTTTATTAAACAACTCTCATTGAGTATAATGCAGATGATGCCATACCTGTTGTGGTTGGTTGGTGGAGTCATTTCCATGGAAAATAAGTATTGAATGAAAAGTAGTTTGACATTCTGAAACCCACAGTACAGATCAAAAGATAAAAGAATTACATGTAATGTTTAAAGACTTTGATTACGTGATTATAAATGTTGTCCTGTCACTTTTACCATAAATACACAATCATAAATACAGTTAAGTTCATTGTAGAAAGGTTTATGAACCCTGGAATGATCGCGCAAATGTAAATGTACAAGTCTAGCTGGAAGGCACACACCTGTGATCTGGTGCCAGCCTCCATTGCCAGTAAACTTGCTAATTTGCAGCTTGGAGGAAACCAACCACCTTATAACTTTTACTTTTTTGCTTTATGTTTTTTTTTTACGTGTAAATATCAAGTTGCACTCTGGCAGAGGAGCTGACTTTATCTTTTCCACATTGTTCTGTGAACTCGTCAAACTGGAAAACAGCAGCAGAGAGTGTGACAGGAGTTAGACGCACACATAAATACACTCATTGTACAACTTGGCTGAAAGCAGCAATTCATCAAAAAGAGTCCAGGTTAGGTAATATCTCGACAGCCTTGAGCATTTGAAAGAGGTGGAGGTGAGCGCTGACAGTTGAGCACTTGCGAAGTTGTCTGAATAAACACGGTGAAAGTAAAGCTGTCTTCTGCTGTTTAGTTGGTCTTTACTCTTCAGCTTTTGTGATCAGAAGTCTGCTGTTACAACTGATCTCTGAAAAGTAATTGAATAATTGCTGAACTGCCAGGAGTGAGGATACTGGATGCAACCTTCCATGTAAGTAAACCCACATGTTACGCTGAGAAATATCTATGGTGTATTTAAAGGCATGCAGGCTTTTGCACACGGGTGTCAAACAAAACTAATCTGAAGCACAGTTTTTCCTCCAATGTTGCTATTAAAATGTACAATTTATTGATTGGCTACAGTTAAAAGCTTGTTCTATGTGGGATTTGTTGGGATTAGTTGTAAAGTTCCTTGAGATAACTGTTGTTGTGAATTGGCGCCATATAAATAAAGTTGAATTAAATTAAAAGAATCAGTTTGTTGTTTTCATTGAGGTGGAGCCGTAAGCGACCTCTGTCACATGGATATGAAAACGAGCCTTCGCCGCACGCAAAGAAATCTTTGACACGGCTGAACACTCTACCGGACAGATGTGAAGCTGACAGGTAAGCGGGAGCTGCACATGTCAGACTGAGGTGAGGAAAGACTGTAGGGCTGTGAAACTGTCGTCTTGAGTTGTTTATTTAGTGGACACAGCACAGTTGAAAGCTTGGGTTTGGCACTTATAGGCCCAGAGGCTCACAGTGCTCCACTTTTACTCCGAGGCTTTTCGGATCGTTCCTGCTGTCCTGTAAAAACATAAACAGAGATAATAGACTGAAGTTTAACCTAATTAACTAGTTTTCAGCACATTTTCAATGGTTTCTGAAATGTTATGGCAAGTAGGAATAGAAAAGCTTTACAGTTTGTCCTCTACAATCTAACGTGCGGTGTGTTGTGTTACAGCAGAAGCTGGGGTCACTCCTGCCCTGATGCCTGCGTGAATGAAGAGGCAGCACATCTGGAGGCCACCACGCGCCTCTTCGAGCAGATCTCATCCTGGGCTGATACTCAATACTCTGTGAACAAAGTTATGGAGCTTTTCAAGTTCAGACCCGTCCCCGGTGACATTTTTCTCCACAATACAGTAAACATGAAATTTTTGGCGTTTCACCATGACATCACCGAGGAATGTGGTGCAGAGGACAAGCAGCATTCGTGGGCCGTCATTGAGAAGCGGGAGGAGATCATCATGTATGGGCCTTACTACCCCAACTACAACAGCGGAGAACACAGCGAGGACACGGTCATTAAGCAAACGCAGGAACTGCTGGAGTCAGAGGACGTGTCACAAGACTGGAAGGTGTATGTCTTCACCATGAACAGCCCGTGTCTGGCTAGAAACACTGATCCGTGCATGCTGAACCTGGTTTATAAGGCTCAGGAGTGGCGGCGTCTGTATGGAGTGAGGACTCACATTGGTTACGTGAGATGCTGGGGCTTTAAGGGAAACAAAGAAAATGTCTTCCGTGATATTAACTACCAGCAAGTGGACTGTATAAAACAGGCCGAGGACTATGAAGCATACGTTAACGCAGCCGAAAAGGCAGCTGACATTAGTCCTTTATGTGAGCGGATGTATTCTGCAGCTAAACACCTGGAATCTGGAGAATTAAACTTCCCTTTGACCAGCGTGCAGGGGCAGGACTGGAAGAGTCACTTCAAAGGCATGCACAGTATTTCTGAAGACAAACCAGAGGAGGAGAAAAAAGTCTTGACACAGGAGGTGAACTCTCTGATTGAAGCCGCACAAGCTCAGCTCCCAAAGAAACACAGAAGTCTTGAGGAATATTTAGAAATGGGGAAGGAATTTGCCCTCGTTTGTACTTTTAGCCAACAAGTAGCGAAGCCCCTGCAGGATCAAGTGAGACTCGCATTTCAGCAGTGTTGGCAGGAGATGGTGCAAGACAAGTATGCAGAGTCCATCAGGGAGAGACTGACTGAAGACTTCAACCGGTGCACAGTGGAGCTTTTTATCAAAGATATTGTGGAGTTCACAAAAGAATATCTTCAAATAGGAAAGATACAGTTCCCAGAAAATGAAAAAACCAGCCTTTAGATCGTTTGCATTAACTTCAAAATGCCTTATCTTTATTAGTTTCCCCAATAGAGCTACAGGTGCAGAGCGAGGATGTGCACTCTCACTATATCTTTACTTACAACACATCACAAACAGTGTATTACACAATTATGCTGGAGTGGGGTTTTTACATACAGGCTCATATAGGTGTTGCTTTGGTAATTACACGTGGCAGCGCTTCACGTTTACGGACGCTCCCTGTGCTTGTCACAAGCAAATTAAAGTCGTATCAATAAACTACTGTACAGTTTCAATACAGTTTATACCTTTATAATAGCTATGATAATTGGTGTGCCTATAATAATAAATATTTATGGTTTTTAAAAGTCTAATGGTCTCAGATGCACACCTGTCAGCAGAGGGAGCTCTGCACCAGTAATTCCATCCGCATCTCGTTCATCATGTGCAGCTTTCGCGCCACTTAGGTAGTTTAACATGTTTTTATTAAGCGATGTCAATAAACAACCAATACTGACATGAATTTTTCAATACATTAAAGTTAAGAGACAATGGCACACAGTGATACAAACACGACAGGCCACAGGACGCTGGCCCTGTCGCACTGAGGCGGTCGTGTCGCTGGTGCTGAGGAGTGATGGATGTAGGATATGCAGCAAGTCTCGCTTAGTTACAGTGTGTTAAAGAGAAAAAACACTTGAATTAGTTAGGTGCACCGTGGAAAAATGTCTGTAACTTTACAGCCTGACCGTATTTATTAGTATTAGTCAGAATATCTCAAATCAGATTAAAGGGTCAAATCCAACCAAATCACTTTTTCGTGTTATAACCCTTCCATGGTTATTCCTTCATTTATTCTCTACATGCTTTGTATGTCCCTCGTTTCTTTGGCAGAACGATCTTAATGACGAAACAGGTAAATATAGCGAAATAAAAAGCACCTCGTGGAAATACAGTCTGTCCTTTAATGAAGCACTGGTAAGACGCAGTAGGTGAGGGTGGTAAAAGTCTACTTGATGCATTTGTGTAGTCTAACACAAGCTCCAGTCGGCTTTAACTCCTCTGGCTGTACGCAGCAGTAGTTCTGCTTGTGTGGCGGCTCCCGCTGTTCTATGCCGTCTTTGTATTGAAGGCACTTTACGTTGTGTAGGAAATGAGGGGTCAGTCTCACCCACAGCGCCCGTCTGCTCTCCAGAGACCTTCGTCTCTTGGCAGAGTTGACTCACTTTGCTGTAGTTGGGCAGGTTTTGGCAGATGCAGAGGTACAGATCTTCTAAGCCAGAATTAGATTGTTCCAAGGTTCAGCTTTGGTGCTGGACGAGCCGCTGTGGCCCCCGGGGGATATCTTGAGAGGAAGGGCCCCTCCTTGAGCTCCCATGTAGGCTGGCAGGGCTGAAATCTAAAGCGACATGAAGAGGTGTTTCGTATAATCTGTCCTCGTGTCATGTGGCCGTTCACACAGACTGACTCTGAACATGCTTACACGCTGTACTTCTACAGGACAGGTGGACGTGTCGACCGGTGGCATCCTACCTGTGTGTGCGTGCTGTGGTGTGTGTACAGGCTGTGAGTCTCTGGCTCCGTCTTTATCGGGCGAGGCTCCTCTGTGGCGGTGCTGGAGGCCCGGGGAGTGCTGCCGGGTGTGACGGGAGTCCCCTCGCTGCTTCCTGGGGTTCCTGTCCCTGCGGTGCATCAGCCATGTGTATTATATCATTTAGATAGATGAACTTCATACATTTGGAATGTTATACTTATTACTGGCTCCAATTAATTGTGGTTTTAAAATAAGATCTATGTATGTTCGTAAGTCTACATCATCGTATTTACACAAACTTAGCCTGGTAGTTTTGAAGCTCACCGGTTTGGGACTTGTTGAGGGTCTTGGGTTTTCGTTTGCGGGTCTGGATGCCCTCTTTCTTCATAGCTAGGGGTCGTGGCACCTGTCAAGACACCAGGAAAGAAAAGGATTTGTGTAGGATGAGAGGTTAGTGAGAAATAATGTTGCTTGGTTCATGTCTTTTAGATCATCTGTGTCGTTTTTATATTCAAAGCAAAATATCTGATTCATTCATTAGTTCAAGTTGTGTGTTGTGTGAAGGAGCGTTTAAACGAGATCTCTCACGTTGGGTTTCCCTGTCTGCTTTCTATCCCTCTTACCCCGTGGAGTTTCATGTAGAGGCCACAGGCGTTGCAGACCGGCTCGCCCTCGGCGTTTCGTCGCCAGAGGGTGGTGGTGGTGGTGTGACAGTTGGTGCAGGACAGGCCCACCCTCCTTGAGGCAGACTGCAGCAGATAAAACAGGAAAAAGCATAAAGATTTTTTATGTTACTACTATTATTATCATTGTTGTTGTTGTTATAATGTCACCCACCAGCCGCCTTTGGGGTTTGATAAGAGGTCTGTTGATGCCGTTCATCTTGTGGTACAGTCCACAGGCGTTGCACAGGTAGTGGCCGGTCCCATCCCGCCTCCACAGGGGGGTGGACATCGCCCCGCAGTTCACACACTCCCGGCCCTCAGCAAAGTCGTCAAACAGATCTGATGAGAGGTTACAGGACAGAAGTAAGCACAGCAGTTTGAGGGTGTCACCATAAAACGTCACGGCTCCAGTATTTAGAGACATATCACAGGATTGCATTATACTCTTTCCGTCCTTGTTAATAGATGCTATGCTATGCTGTCAAACCGAGCGGGTGGTTATTGAACGTAGGGACATCTCTGCACCAGCAGGAGGTGCAGGCCAGACTCCTACAGGCCCACACAGCCTGGAATCCCTCCTTATCACAGCTCCCCTTCAGAAGATAAAGAGTTGGCTAGAAATAGAGACAGAGTGGAGCAGAGCTCCATCATATTCAAATAGCAACTCTATGTCTAGCACATCTCTCTCTCCCCCTCTCTCTTAGATAGCGCAACATCTGATGAATGCAGTCTTCACTCTCTCATCTGGCACATAACAGAGTGTCTCCCAAGAGCCACTTAGCCGCTCGGTAGAAGGAGACATCAATCCGCAGCCGTGGGGGGACAGCTGGGTTTATTAGCTGGTGCTAATACAAACAATATAATTAGAGGAGCAATCGGTTTTTAAATCAGACCATATTGTGTGAACTTCAGAAATTAAACATTAGTTCTCCTCCAAATGTACCTGGACAGGCCCTGCTGGGCTTCACCAAGGCTAAGAGCAAAACAAAACAAGCAGAGCGAGCTAACCTTGAGCCAGGCAGCAATTGTAGTCAACACAACGCGGCAACAAAAGACAATACATGAGTGAAGCACTGCAGCGTCCGCATCTATCTAAATGGAGGTTTATTTTTTCCGCTGTTTGAATGTCAGTGTGTGTCTTTTATCAGGGTGCAGTTCAAAAACACCCACAGGAGGCCAAAGGTGAAAACAGAGCAGGAGAATAACAGTGAGCACAGCGTCCCAGAAAAAATACTTTAACATTAATATACAGCGTAAATGTGTTGTTACTAAACTTTGGCATGTTTCTGGAAAGAATATTCGCAAACAATAAGAGCACAGTATTCTATTTGTTTCTAAATAAAACATAACCTGTTATATTAAATCGTTCTCCTTACTCATCCAAATGCTGATTAGATTTAATCTGCTGCGACTGTCAAACAATCTCTTTTTCAGCTTTAGAAGAAGAGTGTGAGTTCAGTCAGATGACAAAGAGGTTATTGGATCAATGCGCTTATCTCTCGCCTGATTCGAGTGAGGCTTTCTGAACAATCCCAAACTATATCCATTTTTAAATAAACAGCAGGGCCAACAGCTGTTAATGAAAACAATCTATAATCTGTAGCTGCTAACTGGTTGTTCGTGTCTAGTATATGTGCTGTAATAACCTTACTGTAAATGATTAGGCTGTAAACAGTGGGAATGGGAACATATAAAGAGCAGGCAGCCATACAGTATATACGATGGAGTAACAGAGGTCAAACAAACACACCTCTGATTAGTAACGTCAAGAAACTGACAACCCCAAGCGGAATCAATCTGTTGTGAAATTTCTATATGGTCCAGAGTACAGTGCAACTGCAGCGGCTGGAGAAGATCACATCAGCTTCAAATGGGGTCTGAGGCTCAGCATCGCTTCAACTTTTGTGAATAAAAAGACTCGCAAGCCTAAAAATGCAGTTTTCAAAATATTAGTGATACTACAGCCTCTTTGTTTCAGCATCAGAGAGACGCAATCACAGAAAATCTGACCAGGGTCAGAAATGATAATGTTCAGACATATATTAATTTCCACCAGTTTAAAATGTTTCCTATAAGAAACAGAATTTCTTTGACTTTAAAACATCCCAAGATATTTTCATGTTTTCAAATTACACGATAAATGTATTGTTATAAATAGTAAACCAGTTATAAATATGAATATATGTGACAAAAATAAGTGATACATTAACTTATGTAGAACACCAAAAAAAGCCTAGTCCTGTGTTAAAACAAGCAAACACCAAATAAATAGGAAGCACTTAAATAATTTAAATGGCGTTGGTCACATCACTGCATGACAATATGCTATCAACATATTTTTTTAAGCAAATGTATATTTTCATGAATACTTTGCGATTCATACTAAAGCAGGAAGCGCGTTAGTGTTATTGTAGGACTTGTGTGTTTGTATTTAATTTATGACCCAATATTTCACCGCACTATCTCATTTGTTTAACCTGTAAACTTACGACAGTCAATTTTGATTTTCGTTCCGCAGGAGACTTGTCAGTATATACGGTTTTTTACTTCAGCTCACGTATTCGGTTTATATCGGATTTTTTTTTTATATCTTAAATTATTTTAACATATTCAACTGCCTTCGATTATGTTGTGTTGGGTTTACTGTTGTTTTTGTCTTCTTTATGCCACTTATCCCATAAGAGTCCACCTATTTCTCCTTAAAGCAAAATGTTGTGGAATACGAACCAAACAAAATGAACACAACACATCTCTGAACACATTTGTTGTATTCTGCACCCTGTGGCACTGTGGGTTCTTAGGGGTTAATATTTAAATTAATTTAATCAATCAACACTCTTCTAATTAAGACATAACACTATGACATTCATATCAATGTCATGATGGAAAGTTACGATTTAAGATCTAATCTAAAGAAAAGCGTAAATCATCCTCCTGTTCAGCAAATAAAATCCTAATAATCAGGCTGAAACTTCTCACCTTCTTCAACAGTAATTGTTAAATATACTTTTATTAATCTCCATAGAAAGAGCTCGTTTAAAGAGACTTTCTAAGGTGCTTTTAAGGATTCGTTTGTGGGGCTAATGAAATGTGTCGTGTTGTTGTCGTTCACCTATGTTTGGGTGCCGTGTTGTGCCAGGAGCAGCGCCGGCTTGGAGACCGTGGAGGACCGGGCTGTCAAAGGGGGACGCCGGCCACGTTGCGCCCATGTTCGGGCCCACGTAGGCCGTGTAAGGGCTGTGGTAGGACCCGCTGAGGCTCCGGGCTCCGTAGTGTTCCCTCCCGTTGGCAGAGATGTTGAGCGGGGTGCTGTAGCAGGCTGCCGACTCCCGGGCCGCGGCCACCCCGGAGGACAGCGGCGGGCTGGTGGAGAAGGTGAACCGCGGAGACACCGGGGAGTGGTTGTATGAGGACACCGAGTCTGCGCCCGGCTGTGCCCAGGCAGAGTGGCTCGACGCGCTGCTGCTCTGCTGCGACGCACCGGGCGTCTGGAGGTAGGGCAGCGCCGGGATCATGGGGGTGACGACCCGGGTGGTGGGCACATAAACCGGAGAGGCGCCCGCCGAGGCGTTGTGGAGAAATCCGGCCTCATAGGAAGAAGGTCCGTGGTTGGTTGTCATTATCCCCTGGTACATATCCTCTCCTTGAAGCTGGACATCCGTGTTGACAGAAGGGACGACGATAGTGTGGACGCAGTCACGGCGAAACCCCGAAAAGCCGCCTCGACCTTATTAGATCAGATCTGCTGTTAAGTCAAAGCAAAGCGCGGCTCTCAGAAAATTAAGAATCAACAGAGACGAGAGAGGAGGAGCAGTGAGAGACTCCTGATCAAGATCCAGCTGTTAACATCTCTCCCTCTCTCTCCCTCTCTCTCTCTCTCGCTCTCTGTCTCTCTCTCTCTCTCTAAGAAACGCGTGATTTAATTGTGATAAGATTACATTTGCTCTATTTTACAAAACAAAAGCAGCAATAAATCATATATACCTCCCTTATTAGACTTTGAGAATATACTGACAGGCCATCAAAAGTCCAAAAACTCTGTTCGTCAACTAAAATGTGACTTTATTTATACACATTTAAGAGACTGCTTTCTTATTCATCACGTGCTTCGTTAATCTGAAAGCACAGACTGTTGTTTATAAAATAGTAATAGGATTATAAATGTCAAATCATGTTTTCAGTAGTAAATATCCTTTAAAGTCTTTGGTCCCGCTTTTTTCCTGTAGCCTAAAACTTATGTAATTGTTATTGTTATTTCTATTATTATAATTGCTGTAACTTTATAAATGATCTGTAAATTTTCTGAAAACAAATAAACTTCGTATTATGTTTTAGACTTAAATTTCCTGCTGCAAACCGCTGTACAAACTAAAATAATCTATGAATTGAAGTGTAATTATTCTGATAACCGGTGGAGATGGTTTTTTAAATTATTAACACTGACGTATCATATCAGTAACTGTGCCGACTCATTACTACCCGATTAACGAATATTACTTAGACGAATGTTCTATTTGTAGGGAAGCAAACACTTCGCTGTGTAAAACGTTTTGTCTTCGTCCTGGACTTTTTTACTCACTTCAGAAATGAAGGATAGGCCTGTAGCTGTGGCTGGACGTAGTCGGAAGTCTCCGGCGGTTGTTGTCCTCATGGGAACAGATTTATACCTGTCATCAACACCACTCAACGTAAACACACGAGGCCATTTCATTGTGCAGCCACTTCCCACTGACAGCGTCTCATTGAATTATGTGACTCTGTGGCCTAATATAAGGAAGGCGTGTGTGTGTCGGTGTGTGTGTAGAAGACGAAACACGTTGACATTTATCAACTAAATAAATTATCTATCTATCACTATCTCGCACGTTGACTGATAGAGCAGGTTTATCATTAGACCTGTTAGAAATGTTAACTGAACAAACTAAAGATTGTTGATGCAAAACCTCAAATAATGTTTATTGAGAAAATATATCCATAAATATGTCAAATCTAAATAATCCAAAACGGTTTTCATGTTAGAAATGAAGCCAAGACATCACAGGTTCAGGTCCTCAGAGCTGACACACGTACTTAATTTCATTATCATAAATTAATTCAATAATGACACCTACCTGTATAGGTTAAATGCCGTATATATATGTGATATATGTGATAACGTTAAAAAAACTATCTGTGTCCATTTAGTGAAAAAACACTAAAATATACAAACAAAATGTAAATAATAAATGTAATAATAAATTGTGCCTGATGCTCTGCACAACTATTTTATTCTATACTATAATCTTGTGCATTGGAGTTTGGCTGCAGATGTCAGTTTGCATTAACTGTGCATCTAAACGCAACATGTTCAGTATTAAATAGAAATATCTTTTTGTAAAATAATAAAAGACCCATGGATATAAATTCATTCCTTGTAGCGGCTGCTGGAAAACGTGTTTATGGGGCTCTTATCAGGAAATGCACTGTATTTAAAATGTATATAAAAATACTGTATTTAGAAAAGACAGACATGTGGGTGAGCCGTGCACATGCAGACTGACTGGTGGCATAACGAACCAAAAACATCTTCATACATTCCTGAGTTCCTGTGCTTTTTTTTTTTCTTGTGGCTTTTGATACAAATTTAATCAGAGCCACAGTAGTGGATCTTCATGCCCCACCCCCTCTCATAAGTCAAGGCAAATAGAGCAACGCTGCATGAATGGAAATGGGGAACTGTCATCAATGTGTAACCTCAGGCTGATAACAGAGCCACCAATTGCTGGCTAATAATGGCTGAGAGGAATCAGCCCGCATGCTTTATGGTCCCACTGAGTGCATGGACGTCTGTCTTCCACTCCAGTTCTGACTGTTTAGGTTTTAGCTTCTTTCCTTTTCATTATTCAGGAACCAAAGAAATTCTGCTTCAGCGTCTAGGTCTAATCCGACAGCATCTAACAGGGTTCATCCTCATTTCTGTTATTGTACAACACGAGTGTTTTGATTTGTGTGTTTGCACACGCCAGGCTGTATCACTGACAGTGACACAGGCCAGCCCCTGAAAACTTTCTACCGTGTGTGTGTGTGTGTTTATAACCATTATTCTATACAACTGTGCGTGTGTGTGTTTGCTGTCAGTGTGTGTGAATGAGGAGGTGCTGGGTGAGGGACTAGATAGAGATGCTGGTATGTGGACGACAGCAGCCGACGGTTACAGAGGAAGGAGTGTGTGTCTGAACCAGGCACCAGGAAAACTGTCCCCGTCTTGGCTGGGGCAGGGACTCAATCATTTGGGGTCAGCGACTTACTTTGGCCCCTTTTCCTTACACACACAAATCCACAAACACACACTGAGGCTACTAGACTCCTGGCTCCAGGAAGAAGACTTCAAATGGAGAAGCAGGAAAACCCAGGAGGCAGAATCCCCTGAGGACCCGCAGGAGCCAGGGAAACACGCACGTCACCCACTTGTGCTGCTTGGTGATCCGCTGTCACGTTGTTGTGCACAGTAAGCAGAAACTCCGAGCTCCTTTCATCTTCTCGCCGCCGCGTCTTGCTGACCTCACCTGTTTGTCTCGTTTTATCAGATCAGATTGATCATCATGGATCAGCTCATGTGATATTGACAGTGTTGCTCAAACAGTACGAGTCAATGTAAACTTTTTGTGTGTTGACCTGTGATTACATCTAACAGCACTTTACTTCAGGTTGGGTTTTTTTTTGCTGTTTGGTCATTTTGCCTATTATCAGTTTTCAAGAGACGTCTCATTTCTAAATGATTTTCAACAAGTGAAGTTGGTGTAAACCTTCATTATCTCTGTATTTATACTGTTACATGTTTGACAGCTGTCTGTCCAACAAAAGGTGTCACAGGAACATGATCGCTCTGATTCAATCTCTTGACATGTTGAATGAAAAACATGTTCATTGAAATTAAATGCTTGGACCATTATCAAACATTTATTGAATGTTTAACTTTCTTATTTTATTTCTCACATATTCTTCTAAATATCACAACATCTTCATGCATGTCAACCTGAAAATGCTCATTTTGTTTCAGTTGGCACATGTAGGGGTCATGCATGTGTGTGTGTATGTGTGTGTGTGTGTGTGATTTATGTGTTAGTCCAAGGCATCTGCATGTTGTGCTTGTGGATTAAATGTGTTTGACCAGGTAAGGTCAGGGAGTCAGGGAATCTTCTGGGCAAGACACCAAGGCTTCAGCTCATCTCTTTCTCTCTCTGACTAACACACACAAACACACATCATTAACCAGGAGTGTGTTTTTGAAGAAATGATTAACTCCTGAATCACAGGTTCTTGTGTGTGATGGGCTCAAGTGCTGATTTGGACTTTTGGTTCACACAGTTTGAAGAGCAGCGCAAACACAACACGCCGCACTCAATTAAGGATGATAAGACGCCAATTACTAAAACCTCTTTAGTTCCTGATGGGTTCCGAATTTTGCAAAGCTACTTAACCAACTCGCACACTTTTTGGGGAAGTTGAAGTATCACTCCCGGGCCTTGCTTCGCTTAAAGCCCAGCTAAAAAGTCGAGTGTCTGGGTAAAGTCAGGTGAACACTGCAACATTCTGCAGCAGGGTGCCCCATGAGACCCACAATGCATTTGTGCATTTGTATGTGAGCTAAAGTGAGTGTATTTTTAGCAGCGAAGACGCAGGGATCCCAGGGCCTCTCCCTGTGATAAGCAGCGGCCAAAGTCCACAGGCTAGCAAGGGCCTTAAGAGCAAACACACAAACACACGCATGCACAAGCACATGCAGCACCAGTGTTTAAAATGCGGACACACTGGGCTTAGTTGCGATGCGAAGCTGCAGGCGGAGGGAAAGCTGTGTGTTCGAACACGGACGGGCCAATTAGGGGTGAGAGTCAGGTTAGTAAAAGGTGAGGTGACATCATCAACGTGTGGATTGTGGTGTCTATGAAGAGTTCATGCAGAGTTCACAAAAAAGTGACTGTGTAAGAAGACGTAGAGCACGATGGAGAGAGAAGAGAAGGAAGGCAGACGTCAGGAAAGCTCTGCTCAGTGGCCTGTCAATCAAACGTTGCTCATCCCTCAGCTGAAACACAGAGAGAAAACAAAAAACACAACGAGGAAGCCAGAGGGGAAGAGGTGTCTCAATCCAGGATGTAAAAGAAAGTGGTTAAGTCTAACGAAAAGCTGAAAGCTGACTGTGAAAGAGAGAAGGAACTTGAGAAAAGAGGAGGAAGATGATGCCACCAGACAGGAGGAGCAGTGGAAAACAAAAGAGGCTCCACACTCTGCTCTGCCTTATCTGTCTGAGGGTCTTATCCACCGCTGGCTCTGTTAGTGTAACCTCATTCCCTCCCTGCCGGCCGTTCTCCTTCCACCTCATCCCTCCATCTCCAGCCCACTCTCTCCAACTCCCCCACCTCCATCCCCCTAAACTGCTTGTGGATCCCGTTATCAGGCCAGGGCTGACGTCAGGGGGCCCACTGGTGCTGGGGGGCCGGAGACGGAGGCTGATAGCGCTGCTTCCAAACAGGCTGTGGGAACCGTGAGCCCACCCCACCTCGACCCACTGGGCCCGCACGTCCACCACAAAACACACAGAGGGGACGACTCACGGAGGATAGTCTACACCGGTAGAACCATAAACACACGGAGGGTGTTCAGATCAAAAGTACTTTTAAAATTGTTTGTAATAAAGTATTATTTCAGTAAATGTACATAGCACAAATCAAATGTCACCTCACCTCACAATGTGAGGTTTGACTTGAACAAGCGGCAATCGACAGTGGAGACAAAAAAGAGATCCTGAATCTCCAACCGATCTGGGTGTGGAGAAAAGAAGGAGCAGTAAACAAAACAAAGTATGAATCTGAAAAAAAAAATCGAGAAAGTGTTGCAAAAACTGCTCTACACTGCATAATTGTCAGTCAATATGTACAGTACGTTCACAGTTCGCATATTATGAAATGTTTTTGTCCCTGTGGGTGTCAACTAACAGAAGGATCTAATTGATATCATGTTGAGAAGGAAGTTGTTGTTTAGCTTAAAGATAAAGTTGAGGTCAGTAATTGTGGCAGTCATCAGCTCATGTGTCTCTATTAAAGCAGCTGCAGTGCAGTTGATAGACTGATGATTTCACAGATAGTCCATAAAATACAAGTTCACTGGAGAAGAAATCAAGAAGTTAATTTGTTCAGACTCCATGTAGGTTAAGGAGCCACTTAGCCTCCAGTCGTGGAATGACTGTGGTCTCGCCAGGGTCAACAGGTGCAAGGTTGTTCTGTGGGGAGTGTGTGTCAGGTGGAGGGCTGCAGCACATGGACTTGGCAAGTTTCACATCATTAGCCACAGGTGCAGCACTCCCAAAATGTACAAGCGCACACACTCTCACACAGCTCCTGCCACATGAACCCTGTTAATTATCATCCCTTGACTTCTCTTTAGTGTCTGCCTTGACTTTTCTATGGTAATGAGAGGGAACTGAGGCATCAATCTGCCGCTTGCACAGACAGTGGAATCTGTAGAATCTTCCTGCGTTTGTGTCAGATGTTTTCGGTGATGGATCTGTCGGATGGGGAGTGGAGACACACTTATCAGTGTGTTGTGCTCAATAAGGCGGAGAAGATGTGTAATGGTTGCGGACGGTGTGTGTGTGTGTGTGTGTGTGTGTCTCTTTCCCTCTGACCCTTCCTTGGCCGAACAAGTAGGAGGAAGAAAAGCGCGGCCTTGACAGAGCAGAAGGAGGGCGAGGTGTAAAATAAGAACAGTGAAAGACGGAGATGGTTGTTTCGCGCTGTCTCGCTGTCGTGTTATCGCTCTCTCTTTGTTAGATGCACACTCCCTAAAAGTGGCCCTGGTGTCCTTGGGCGTGAATCCCTCTTAGAGGCACCACTTGAAGGTGAGAACCTAAATGTATGGCGCACGTTTACTTATATAATGTTTTAATGTGTTAAAAAAATATATAGTAGTAATGAATAGCAATTCATTTAGACTCTTGGTTGGATATTAAAGTCAACGTTCAGGGCACTAAAGTACAATTTCTATATATATGTATAAATTCTAAATGTAAAAATGTACTTTTAAGAAATAATAATGTTATAGACTAGTTTAACTTTGGTTTATAAAGCATCTGCTTTATCATCTAATGCATTAAAAAAACGAATGCAATGTCTAGTTAAAAAAGCTAAAGGTACGGTAAATATAAGTAGAAGAGGAGTAAACATAGACACATGATTAATGTTTGCCATGACAACCTTAATAACATTAATATCATTTTATGTCCAGGGACATAGTTTATTAGCATCATTCCACCATTTCCTGCACATCCTCTGGTGTGGTCACATTCCGACAGTGAATCTTCTTTCTTTCTGCCTGAGAGACCCCCCTCCCTGCTCGGTGGGCGACATGATAAACGCGGGGCCTCATTATTCTTTTTAATTAGCCCAGAGCAGTTGTAATTGTGCGGCTTATGGTCTTGGCCGGATGCCAGGTTAAAGTAAACCGACCCAGTGAAAACACTGTACAGACCGGCACACGGATCACAGGGCAACATCGAGTCAGCGTGAAGAATTGGTAGAATGGAGCTTTCCCCCTTGAATTCAGCACACACACACACACACACGGTTAGTTTGCTGCAGGCTGACAGTACTGACAAGTGAGCTTTTACACATTAGTGTATACATCAGTGAAATCAGACAAGGACATTAAACACATCCATTCCCCTCCATGTGTCTCCTTAAGAACAAATCATTTTAACTACTTACTTATTAGCTATTCAGAGGGTGTTTGTTTTAATTATGACATGAGAAAAGAGAAGAGCTGCCAGGTTTAAACTCCTATCACCTCCTTCAACTGCTTTGGGTAAAAACTACCGTAGACCTAATTTCTAATTTGCTTCTTCTTGCTATTTGACATGTATCCACAAACCATGCATGTGTCAATTAGACGGCGTGTGTGTGCTCCGTGGCGTCTATAGCTCGTGGGGTATCCATCAACGCTTATCATTATAAGTAAACATGACAGAGTGGACAAAATGTCTTGTGCGCCGCCAGACCTGCTATCTAACCGCAAGCCATATCTGTTGATGATGGACTGATGTGGCGCTGGCCTGGACTAACCAGAGTCTGAGTGTGAGAGTGGGAGAGCATGTGTGAGCACACACACACACACACACACACAGGCATCAACAGGCATCAACAGGCATCAAAAGGCGTACACATGTAGACACCCAGACACAGCAAGCACACACTTACCTTTAGTGCTCAAAGGAATACAACCCTCACAGAACATGAAAAGTTGACTTATCACACAATCATAAATGGGCAAGCACCATCATAATTCATATAGGAATTTATAGCTGGGATTTATTGGTCAGCCTTGGCCAATAAATAACAGCGGGGACCCATGGTTTTATCTATAAGTAGAGTTTTTCTTCTGGAAAGTGCTTGTTAATGTAAATGTATGTTTTATGGCACAGGAGATGAGAGGAGAGTTCAGGAGTGCTGTGGGACATACATTAGTAATGTTAGCTAATGGTTCATTATCAGGGTGTCACTAAGTGTGAGAGCAGAGGCCTCAGTCAGGATGAACTACAGCAAGTCAAGTCAGGTTATCAAAGTCAGAACACTTTTGGGGAAATGAAACCAGATTTTGATTTTGTTTTTTAGAGCATTTCTTGCATTGGTCCAAGGTGAGGCTTCGTAGCATTTGTGCATGCGTTGAGGTCAGTCTGTGTGTGTTCCTCTACTTGTTACAACACCACTGATAAGCAGGGTAAACAGCCATGCACTGTTTGCGCCCCCAGCGTGGTCATGTGACCAAAAGCACAATGATGGGAGCGCTAATGCGGGAGCTGAGGCCGCGACATGCCCATCGCTCCGGCAGATTTCCTACACTGTCTGCTCCTTCGTCGAAGTGTGGCTCCTTCGCCTTCTGGACGCGTAGCTTTAGCAACGAAGCCCCGACGCTGATAACCTTTCCCCCGCTGTTCAGTTCCTGGGTCAAAGATCGAGGCTGCAGTGCCTCAGCTGACTTGGCAGATTGACAGCGGGCGTAGTGGCACTGGATGGTATACAGTATAGAGCTGCTTCAAATCATGTCTCCGACACTTTCGTTCTCTTTTTCGTCCCTGTTAACTGTTGGAGCAAGTGGCTGGTATCTACTACTCTGAACCCCTGTGTCAGCATGGTTTCCCATCTCTCACAGCATATACGTATTTAATGTTAACAGCATACATCAAAAACGTGTTGCAGCAGAAACAAGAGTGTCAAGATGATATAAGACGACATCAATTCTTACCATTCAAAGTTAAGAGTTATGGTGAATATCTGCCAGGTCAGAATCTATTAGAAACAAGAACAAGAAACAGAAAAGTTGGACTGTAAAGATAATTAAGTAAAACACATATGGCTCACATGATAAGATCAATACTTTACATGAGTTTTTGGATGATGGTCTTCTGTTCTTGCCTGTGTCTTGTGTCTTCTTTGTGTCACTTTTCTAAAATATATATGTTTTTGTTTTTTTTAACAAACGGGCGCATTAGACTTAGGAATACAATATTGCCTATCAATTATCATTTGTGTGACATATCCTTTTCCATTGTTTAGGTTTTGCAGCCTCTTGTTGCCACAGTGTACTTGAAGTTATCAGTGGATGTAGTCTAAGCTACAAGTATATGACGTCTGGAAGAAACGATTTTAAATCTTCTCAAGGCCTGTGCTGGGTCAGATGTTTGTGACTGTGACAATTTCTGAAAATATAAGGCAGATATGATCTTTATTTTCTATGACTGGGCAAAAACAAGGCACCGACTCAGAGGCGAAAGGGATTTAGGTGGTGAAAGAGGCTTTTGAAATTTGCCATTCAACAATCACCAATTAGGGCTGATGAGAGTACCGTAAAATTTCTATTATCAGAGGCTGAAGACTAAAGCTTGTTCTGGGGATTGTTTAAAATTCAGAACTAATCTCTCTGCGTCACCACAATTTCCGATCTCTCTACTACTATTTTGAAGCCATGCAAAGAAGAAATACAGAAATAGCTTGGTATATAAATTTAAGAAGAAGGAATGGAAATAATAAGTCAGGCTTGGGAGGGAGGGAGGGGTGAGCTTTTTGGAAAAAAACAGGGGCGACAGCTAGCTGTCCTATTTCTGAGTCACATAGAGGTTTTGATGGTCCTGAAAGAGGGCGATGATACCCAGATCCACGGGGTCCTGGCCAACACAAACCCCACTCCCAACCAAACAGTCCCCCCACAATCCTTTGCTTCAAGCAAGGCAGTGAGAAGAGGGGAGTGGAGAGGGGTTGATGAGAGTCTGAACAGGCCCAAGGAGGGACACACCGGCGCCATGGCGATCCCTGAAACAACTTATCTCCTCTCTCACAATGATAACGCTGTCAAAATATCTGCCAAGATACATAGCCAGCCAGGAACTGGTTAACTCCAGCATTGTCCAATCAGAGGGCCTGAGGGGCCTAAGCACCACATTATCTCCTTGTGCTGAATCTCATTTTAAAATGGCCAAAGCTTCATAGGAAGAAATGAATGTCTCGACTGTCACACTGGATTTATAAGAAAGAAAACATGATCTTTTCTCTTCATCAACCGTCTCAATTTTAATGTATGTTGTCGACTTTGCTCAACAAAGACAAAAAATGTAACTTACATAGTTCTTACTGTCAACGGCAGAGAACCTATTATGTTTGGACGGTTCTGTATTTGGAAAGTGAGAGCTACAGTCTGGTATATAGGGCGACGGTTCTTGTACCATTTGTTGTGAAATGTCTCCATCTAGTGGCATATTTGTTGCTTGACGTTCCGGAGGTAAACACTTGCTTTGTTTACTAAATTTGAACTGGAAGCTAATACCGGGTAATAAATCATCAACCATAATGTTGCCATTTCCAGCACACCCACAAACTACTAATATCAGGTCATAAATCATCAACAACAATGTTGTAATTTGTCGAGCACCCACAGTGAAAATAACTGAAATTCAATAAGCTCGTGTTACATTTCTGACACGAGTCCTAAAATAAATAGTAATTTTGAAATCAGATTTCTTTAAAGCGGTATAATCTGCCCAGTTATGTAATTAATTGACATTCATTCTTTATTAGCAACGTGGCCGTCAGTCACGTGACTCGCTCGGTCACCTATGGTCAAACTGAGGCGTATTAATATTTAACGTGTTTTTCGCGGCGTAGTTGGACTCGATCAGGGGAATCACCGCGGAAGGTTTTCAGTCCAAGCGGGAGGAAAAGCAGTTCCCTGACCGGGAATCGAACCCGGGCCGCGGCGGTGAGAGCGCCGAATCCTAACCACTAGACCACCAGGGAAGCTGTAGCTCACACTGGACGTATTCTATAGTTGTAGATAATAGATTAGATAGATTTATATAGTTCATATCATAGTGTACAGATGGGCCAGATGTCGGTTTATCCACCTGGCTAATCTTAGTTTACCTCCGCTAACACAAACACAGACTAGCTAGCTAAGGCTACAGACAGGTGGTGAGTGGGAATTGGTGTTTTTACACTTGCCACCAGGGGGCGTAGCGAGGAGTTAGAGAGATGTTTCATTTTGACGTTAGCTGTTGGATGATGCGCGGAAGGTATGTGACCGATATCTGTTAAATTACCTTTTTACGTTCGTTTAAACATTCGTCTTACTGGCGTTTGGCGCCCACGTCAGGACAGGTTGCATGAACCGGAGGGGTTTATTTTACAGGACAGGGCTGGCGACTAAAACGGATAAATGCGGTTGTCATCTCCACTAGGTTGCCATTGTCTTGTAAACAATGTGGCTAGCTAGCACCGTTAGCTTCAGCTGGAGGTCCGGACCTTGCGTTTGTAGCGAGCCCAGGCAGATCTATTATAGCGTTTAACCCAAACGAATGTCGTTGTTTTTTGTTATTGCTGCACCCCAAGATGCGTTTGAACGGGGATTGTTGGTGCGGCCCCTAAAGGCATTTACATGACGCACGTTTCTACAAAAGTAAATTGAGAAGCTTTGCTTTAAATCCGTGTTTTTTTTATGTGGTAGTTTACCTGTTACATAACACTGATGCACGTGGATGAACTGCTGTTCCCTTCTGGCTTAACCCTGCGATGCTAACGCTAGCTGTGCGAGGCCACACGGTTTCAATGTTTACATCGACGGGGTTTCCGAATAAAGTGTTGTGTATGCGCTTACAAAATGAAGCAAGGGCTGCCTGTAGCAACATTAACTATTAGCATTTGCGTCTTTCCTCTAAAGGGGGGTTGCTAGACCTCCGCTTAGCTGACGATGCTTCATCAGTATCGTATACTGGGCTTTTCCCGTCTAGTAAGTGTTGCTGGTCGAGGAAGCACCCAGAGAGCTGGCTAATCCATCCCTTCTCCGCTCTGCAGGACAAGAAAGAAGTGTGACAACACAGTGTGAGAGGCAGCTGTTCCCTGGTTGTGTGTGGATGTTTGTATGGATGCACTTGACTACTGGCACATATAGGAGGACCCTGGCCCGATGGAAAAGAGGGACAGGAAGCCAGGATATTTTGCCAGGTAACACATTCGTGTGTGTTTGAGTACTTTCCATTTGTCCAGTCTTCTAACTTTCATTTCCTCTTATCAGAACATGTTTGCGTAGCAGTTGCGGCTATGGACTGTTTAGAGATTAGAGAGGAAAGTCAATTTTAACAAAATAACACCCTTTTCACAGAATATGTTTTAATCTGTACTCTATGTAATAGTCTCCCTCTGTCCCAAATTAGGTTTTTATAGCCATCTAATGTGGCAGTGTGGCTTTTCTTTCTGTGATTGTGTGTATAGTATATGTTTGTCCCTAGACCTTCTGCTGTAAATGTGTGTTACTATCATTTATTCAACCATGACTCTGCACTTTTAAATCCTTTGGGTCTTTGTACTGCACCTAATTATACAGCCTCATACAATCCAAGTCATATGTAAAGAGTTCTTGCAAAGATTGACCAACATTAAAATTGGATTATGTGAAACTTGGTAGCAGTCGTGTTGTGGAAAGGGGGCTGTCACAGCTAAGGTGCATATAATAGCCAGAAATTCCCATGTTGCAAACAAGGAACAGCCCTCTGCTTATAATGCATCTGCACAATTCACTAATCAATACCTGCAGGCGGGGGGTTGTTTTAGGAAATGCTGTGTACTTGTAGTGTAGTGTACTGCTCTGTAATAAGTCTAAAAGCTGAAAAAGTTTTACCTTAAAGTGAGCAAATAATTGCTTATGTGAAAACAAAGGTCCCTTGTATGCTGTTAATAGCAGCTGCTGAATAAGGACTTGATGGATGTTTCGTGGTAATGCAGCTTAGTCCAATGGTTTATTCCTTCCTATGAAGTCTTGCATTTCTTGTTGAAGCTACATTGACAATTTGTTTGTCTGCTTTTTTTCTTCCTCTGCTGTGCTTATCATGGCAATACTACATTACATAGAAATTACATTAGTGTCTAGTCACCCTGTAATTATTAGCTAGACGTTCATGTTTTATGGGGCTGCAGCCCTTGACTGAGGGGCAGTATATTCCTGCAAAGCTGGTGTACAAACCTGTAATAGTGAGCAGTAAAGCTACCGTAAACTTAAAAATGGCTTAGGTTCATGCAGACATGTCCTGTTGCAATGGAGGCAGCAAGGGGCTGTGCCAGGAAGGAAAGTAAGGCTTATCTGCCAGCACAACTCCTATTATTACATGTTGCTACTTGTACCACACGCTGCCTTAGTTTTTGACTAATAGAGCAAAGATCATTCTGAGCCATAAACCTTCGGTGCATTAAACATTATTAGCCCAGCATGGACTGTTTGATGTTCTATGGTTTTACAGCATTTTTCTGACTGTATATAATAAAATTGTAAGTTTTTTTTACATATTGTGAATATACCTGTGTTTGTTAAGTTTCTAAAAAAAAATTGAAGTCGACACATGGTTGTCCACAAAAACAGCAGCAGTTTTAGTGAAGATCTTCAAGGCACATATTATACCATAAATACAATAGGGTTATACACTGAAAATGCACATGTCACAGCTGAACAGCTTGCATCGAGTGCCAGCACATACACCTTGAGAAGGATTCTAGTGACGGAGGCTACATAGCAACTCTGAAGGAGCTGCAGCTGGTTGATAGATAGCCACATAAAGTAACTGTTGCCTTGGTGATCAGCTGCAGCTTTGTGACTGTGTGTGAAAGCCTAAGACCACATCACCATATGTACAGATGTGTACACATGTGCACTTCCAACCATTCAGACTAATTAATATCATACAGGTGACACAAGCAAGCTCTGTCTTTATGCTGTGAACACATGCAGTGTTATCAGAAAAAGTTTGTAATGGAAAAAAACATGCGAGGAAATTGTAAATACTGAAGCCCTGAAGAATTGCCCTGCAGTAAACAGACAGTGCTCTTAAGAATGCGTCTGCAGATTCTTGAGTTCACTACCAGATGTTTGCTGCATTGTCTAAAGAGGGAGAGTGATCTGTGGATATGGGAGAGGCCTAAGCTTTGTGGGTTTGCAGACTTATTGATCCTTTCCATTAAGCACTTTACATGCTTCTCCCTTCTTTTTTTCCTTTACTCTTCCTTTGCCCATGGCTGTGCAGCGCAATGCTATGCCTAACACTCAGATGATCTGATAAATCCATTTGGTCTTATTCTTTTTCATGCAGTTGTTTCCACACTCTCTTGTGGGCATTATCTTCAAGTGCTCCAGTAACTTGTAGTTGCAATGCTGCATTCCCCTCTTAATGAACCCCAGCAGGGTCTGCAGACGCTATTACATCATTCTCCCCTCCATCAATTATTAATCAAGGGACAGGACAGCCTGAGGGAAATGCAGCTGACACAGCAGATTAAAGGCAGAAAGGTGTACATGGTAGATATTCCACTGTACTACCAAGTACACAACTCTTAAATATAGGTTATTATAAATGTTACAGAAGGTAAATATAAAACTACAAAATATGTAATATTCCATTATGATAATTTAACATGGTTTATGTGCACAGGTGCTTACATAGTGTTCAGTGTTTATATTATAACAAATGCTGTACTTCCTGTACTTATTCAAAGTCATTCTCCCCTGGCATCCCATCAGGCTTAAGAGGAGGAGGCAGTTCAAGCAGAACCAGGCAATCATCTCCTGTCCAGACCTCCCAGATGCCCATGACCTCAACAGGAAGGCAGACCTACAGAGAGTACCATCCAAGCCACCTGCAGGCTCAGGTAACACATGCATCACAAACTTTCTTTCTTATAGAATATTTTGAGTGAATAGCACTTCACGTCTTCGTGACAGCTTCAAACCCCCACCTCTGGCCTCCTGTGGTGAGTTAGATGGGCAAGGCTCACGCAATACTTTTACAAGGAAATATTGCTACACGGATCCTATTGCTACACGGATCCTATTGCTACACGGATCCCTATTGCCAGTGCAGCGTATTAAAGCCAGCTGCACAAACAGATGAGCTACATGCAAGACTTGTTGCTTGTAGCTCATCTGTTTGAAACCCTCTCTGTTTCATATATGATGTTTTGCAGTGCAATAGATAAATGTTTATTTAAAGCCTGGATAATGTTATAGAACAAACATTATGAACATTGAGAATGGACTGTATGGAAGTGAGACTACTGATATTGTATACAGTTTTATGTACTAGTATGTGTGAGGAATTTTTTTTTTTCTGAATTTCACTGATGGATCACTGATCCATGCAAACAACGATGCCCAAATGTGTTGACATTAAACATTGGCTCGTGTGCTGTTCTGTACAATGTTTGTAGAGGAAACATTCATGCATGATGTAGTGTTTTGTCACAAATATTATTGAACCATTGGAATTTTCAGTGGTGCTCATAGGCGGCAGCGTATTGAGGGAAGCACTGTCAGTTTGCTTTTGCACCGAGTCTACAGAGCTTTTCTTTTCTGCTTTCTCTTAGATGATTGCTGTAAAAGTAACAATCAGGCAAAGATGGAGAAGAAGGGGCCACCAGGGACAGTGGAATTCATTGTGAGTAACATTACAGTGATGACACATTTAAATAATCTAGGTTGCATCATGGAAGATTTTGACAGAGAAGTTTATGTCTTGATACAGGTAGGACCTAATGATTCCCTCAACAGTATCGCACTTAAGTTCAATATCACCCCAAACAAACTGGTCCAGCTCAACAAACTATTCTCTCGCAGCGTCTACCCTGGTCAGGTAAGAACAATAGAAGTACTGCATTTTGCTGCTTCAGGCTCTGAAACATTCTTCTCATTAGCTGACATCTGACTTTTCTATCATGTTCAACAGAAACTGTTTGTTCCTGATGTGAGCCAGACAGAAACTGACCCTAAATCTCCAGGCTCCTCTGACACCACCTTCACAAACGGCTTGTCTGAGAAGGCATCACATGTAAATAAGACATGTTAAAAGGCATACCGTGACCTAGCGCTTAAGGCAAAAGATGCACAATGTCAACGTCCAGATTTTGGTTCAGACTGAAAACAAAATTGTAATGTCCCTCAGGATGGCATTTCGGAGTGCAGGACAGCAAAGGCCATCCGGCGTGAACTCTCCCCGAACTCAGAGGACGAGAGCCCAGCAACAGTTAAATTTATCAAGATGAGTTGCAAATACTTCACCGACGGCATGGTAAGAATCCTTAAAAACACGATAACGTCAGGTAATAACAGTTTTAATCAATCATTCTTTGTATATGTAATTTACAAGCAAAACCTTTGTATGTTGATCATAATACAGTAAACTATTATTGTAGTACGTTTTGTGTCTCAATCTTAAATAGGAAATTAATTCTGCAGTTCCTCATCATAAGCATCCCTCTCACAGCTGCATATATAATCTTGCAGGGAGTGGTGGGAGGCGTTTTGATTGTGACGCCCAACAACATCATGTTTGACCCCCACAAGTCTGACCCCCTGGTGATTGAGCACGGCTGTGAGGAGTACGGCCTCATCTGCCCCATGGAGGAGGTGGTGTCTGTGGCGCTGTATGACGATGTGTCACGCATGAACCTCAAAGACGCGCTGCCATCGTAAGAAACCTAACCGCCTCACTTTCCACATTTCCCTTTTCTGTAACCGTTATCCTTTCTTCAGCTCTTCTTTCTTGGTCCCTCCCTTGATTTTTTTGCTTGACGTGTTCAACAATTACAGCTGTCAGCAAAAATAACAGCATTTTTTTGTATTTCTGTGGTCTGCACACATTAAGCTTTACATCAGATTTTCACCCAAGTCAAAATTATCATCAAACACTTAAGCCGATAAAACGCTGTCATGCTTTGTACTATGTCATTTACCACATTTTTATCTTAGTTTGTCTTTTTATAAAGCACCTTTGTTTCAGTTGGATTTTAGTGGGAAATCTCCTTCCTAGCGTTTCCTTTTCCGTTGGTTCTTCATAAGTCTGTGTTCTATTCGTTTAATTTTTAAAACATGTCTTTTTTTGTTTGTTAAGTTTATTCTGGTCTGGTTCATTCTGCTCATTTTTAATTTTTGTTGGAATTTCTTTTTTTGTGTTGTTTTGCTTGTCCCCCCCCCCCCTTTCATTATCATCCTCGTTTGCGGTGTGGTATGTGCGGTGCCCCGTGACCCCACAGAGATCTACCCCAGGATCTATGTCCTGTGTACAGGCCTGGTGAATGGGAGCAGCTGCCATCAGAGCGGGACCTCAATCCCTTTAGTCGCTATGAAGCTCTGGACCCAAAGCGACCTATTATTTTGGATGACCTTGAATCTAGCCTCTCAGAAACTGGTAACATGTCTCATCTGGTCCTGGTTTTTGTAATTCACTGGCTTGATTACTGTGACCAATGTGTAACAGCCAACATTTTTACATTGTGTTTTAAATACTTGTGCAAGTCTAGTTAATAAGTCACCTGCAAATTTTCTGCTTTAGTCATGGTTAAATAAATGATTTTTTTAATATTTAAACATAATATTTTTCTATGAATTGATTAATCACATCCTTTCAAATAACAATTTCACTAATTTAACTCTGTTATTGAGCAAAATGTGCAGCAGCAACAACAACAAGGCTTGTTTTAGCTTTATCTTTTTTTTTCTCTAACCACAGTGAGTACACAAGGCGAGCACTCTGAAAAATCACCATCAGATGAGGGATTCACAGAGTTGGAGCCTACTTTGAATGGAAGCGCTGAAGAAGTGGAGGGACCGTCCTCTAAAATATCCAACATTGGCAGTAAAGTCCAACAGGGAGTCCTAGGAGTAAGCTGCTTAGGACAAGGTGACTCCCAGGACAAATCACAGCTTTGTCCAACTAAGGGGAAGCTGGATGATGAGGAAGATGAGGGTGTAGAACAGATAAGCTCCATCGAAGATGGAGAGCCTATACAATCCTCTTTAGGAAAACAGGGTGACATGCTAGATAAGCCTACAACCCAAGAAGCAACCGAAACCAAAGATATCAAACCTAAAGGGACAGAGGAGCTGCTTAACGGTGTGGATGATAAAATAATCAGCACACCAGTGGACCAAAGCAGGGAGTTGAGTCTAAAGGAGGTTTGTGGGAACACTGATCCTATAAGACAAAGCCCAAACAGACCAGAAGTGGGAGATGGATTAAGTGAGGAGGAAAGAAGAAAGAAAAACTATGAAGCAGAAGTAAAGTCATGGTTGCTGGAGAGGATACAGGCTCCAATAGAAGGTGAGAATTATATTCTTTAAAATCCATAAATAGATAAATGTCCTCAAATAGCACATCAACTTCAGAAAAGTAATGAGGGGCCCTTTGGGAATACACTAAAATCGATGTCCGCATTAACTAAATGTTGTTTTTTAAACGTCTTCCTGTGTAGACATGCTTTTCTCATCAGAGGAGAAGAGTAAAAAACCTCCCATGTTCCTGTGCTTCAAAGTTGGTAAACCAATGAGGAAGTCCTTTGCCACTGGGATGACTTCTAGTCCTGCCCATTCATTTGGGGCCCGCCAAAAGCAGCCAGAGTACTGGTTTGCTGTGCCACAAGAACGGTAACGTGATAACTAGCTCAATAATAAATGATATTTAGGCATTTAATTATAATGAAATGCAGCATTAGTACAATTCATCCACGTTATTTTATAGTGGTTATCTGAAAAAAACTCACAAACAATTAGCAGTCTGAAAATCTGACATCATAAGCTGTGAGCTTGTCTAATATCTCATGCATGTGTGTTTCAGGGTGGACCACCTGTATGCATTTTTTGTCCAGTGGTCTCCTGATGTTTACGGGAAGGAGGCTCGTGAGCAGGGATTTGTTGTGGTTGAGAAAGATGAGCTGGACATGATCGATAACTTCTTCAGTGATCCTGCATCCTGCAGCTGGGAGGTGAACTGAGAAAAGGCCTGTGTGTCTGTAGAGTCCATCTATATTTTTTGCGTCCTGTTTACAATTAAGGTCTAGATAACGGATACCCTGTTCCGTATAATTAGTGGTGTCATACCTTAATTGGTTTTCCACTTGCTCATAGATCATCACAATTAATGAGGCAAAGCGTCGGCAGAGTTTTGGCAGCTGTGATGGGGACCTCTCCATGGATGCACTGCCCACACTCAGTGATGCCAGTGATCTGCTGCAAGACACACACATTGAGAAGGTAATTAACGGGCATGCAGAAAGATAGCAACATAAAGCTCATAAAACTGGCAACGAATTGCCTGTTTCATGAGTGTTCTTCCCTCCAGCTTGCTTGTCGTTTGCCAGCCCGGGTGCAGGGCTATCCGTGGAAACTGGCCTACAGCACTGTGAAACATGGGACCAGTCTAAAGACACTATACAGAAACCTCGCAGACGTGGACAGTCCCGTGCTTCTGGTCATCAAGGACATGGATAACCAGGTACATACTGTCAACATAGATATTGTATGTAATGACAGGAAAACAAAAAGCCTAACTGAATATTTTGTCAGCTTTATCTGTTTAAACGCTGACCCTTCATGACTGAAAAGAAGCAACACCATTAGTCGGATTTTTTGGCACTTGGTGGCTGTTTCACTACAGTAAAGATTGTGCTAGGATCATTAGAAATGTTTATATACTAATTAAACAGGCTTTTACTTGCTGTTCTTATTATGTTCTAACTCAATATTGTTCATGTTGTCCATGTCCTAAAATAAATTCTAGGTTTTTGGGGCTTTCTCGACTCACCCATTCAGAGTTAGCGAACACTGTTATGGCACAGGGGAAACATTCTTATATAGTTTCTGCCCTGAAGTCAAGGTTAGTTTATTTACCTATGTACTGTATCATTATAGTTAAATATAGGTTATTTGTGTTAAAAAAAAAAAAACATCAAATGAACATTTTGTATTGATTTTGCAGGTGTATCGCTGGACAGGGGAGAATTCTTACTTTGTGAAAGGCAGTACTGATTCTCTGCAGATGGGAGGAGGAGGGTATGTAGATGTACCAGTCACTAGCTCATTTCTGTTATTTCCCCCGTTATTTGAGTAATCGACATTCTCACAACTTTGTAATGTTTTCTTCTCGCCCTGCAGTGGTCAGCTGGGTCTGTGGCTGGATGCTGAGCTGTACCGAGGTACCACCACCCACTGTGCTACTTTCAACAACCAGCCACTCTCAGCCCAGCAGGACTTCAACATCCACAGTCTGGAGGTCTGGGCCTTTGAATAGCTCTTATAGCTTCAGCTTTGTCCACGTTCAGTGTTCACTCTGCTACCCCAAACCTTCCATCACCCCCAAGTGTATTACAAACCACTTGGAGGCAAACCTAGCTGCCCCCACGATGACACTGTAAGAGAAGACTAGATGAGTGGAGTGTGAAGACGTGTTTATGGTGACTGAAAATAGAACAGAAACAATATCTGAGTCTTCTGTAGCCTGTTCGATGTGGGTTTGATCTGCAGGAAGGAGGGAGTCTAGTTAATGTCTTGTTCAGCCTTCTTTCAGAGGTGAAAGCTGTCGCTCTCAGTGCAGCTGCTTTACACGTGCAACGACTGCTGCAGCTTTCCCAGCATGCAGACTGCCTGACCAACATAAGCTTATAAGGGGTAAGAGAAGAAGAAAGCTGCTTGTGTTACTGAGCTGATTTTAGTGTTTCCCATCACGCTGTATATTGATTTGTCCAAAAATAAAGGTTGATGTAATTTGTATGTACAGAATTATGTACTGCTTTTGGTTTTTTTGGTTTTTTTACAATCTAATGAACTTGAAACTTGAAGGTAAGTGGAAATTACCACATAATCTTTTGATTTTTCCATCACTCAATTAGCTGTCAATGGGGAAATGAAGTTATTGTTTACATTGTTAGCAGTAGACGTCCTCTGAAGGCTGTCTTCTTCCTTTTGAGTGTTAGATTAACTTAAAGAGAATGTTTCATTGCATTTTACCATAAATACATGTTTTTTCCTCTAAAGTCCAAAACACATGCTAGAGCCTGGCAACATCTGAAATGACCAAATGTCATTTTTATTTACATGTTTTTTGTTTTATTATGTGAAATATTTCAGACTTTATTTTTACATTTTATTTTTGCATTCTGTTTCTATGAATGTTTTTCAAGGGTTGTACTTTTATAGAAAAGTTAAGCCAAATATTTCTGTAAAAGTTAACGTTATTTCGCTTTTTGCACTACAGATTTAATCAAGTCAACGCCGTGTTGTGGCCCCACGTAATACCACATTTCTTCAATGCTAAATTGTTACTGAATGTTGTTTGATTGCCACTAGAGGTGAGAAGCTGCTAGTTTAGCCACAGCTCAGACTCCTTAACAGTTGGTGAAAAGGGATCAATTATTTTTGCACTTAAACACTAACTAAATCTTCAGATCTACTAACAAAGAAAACAAAATTCTGTTCTGTCATGTGTATCTGACACAAACTTGTAGTGCACGAATATGCAATACTGCAAATGTCTGCCACCAATGTTATACCTGCCATACTATCACTAATGCCAGTTTATGCTTCATGTGAAAATGAGCTTTGTTGCCTTTAGCTGTTCAACTGTGAAACTATTATTTCTTGTCCAAAAACTGCTGTGTCCTGTGATCTCACCAAGGGAATATTTATTGTGTTGTTAATGCAACTACATTTAAACAAAATAAATGTTAAGACATGCAATAGATTGCGTTCTTTGTGTTCAGCATTCATTTCCCAGAGTTGTTTTATTCCAGTAGTAAGTGTGACCTCACTGTTTCCCACCACTGTAACTTTAGGAGTACGCAAACGTACATGACTTGTGTTTAGACCGCTGCCTTCCATCTTCCATTCGCAGAAAGGCGCCTCCACGTGGAGGGTTTGTTGTTCAGTGACGTAATCAGAGCGAGTTCTCAAAACACAAAGACAACTCCGAGATGTTCTTGACATGACGTGATCACAACCGGAAAGCCCAGTTGATGTGTTGGGAGGTGGGGGGTTCCCAGCAACGTGACAAGCCGCAGCGTCCAATCACCGGCGGGTGTTTTGTTGAGGGGCGTGGCCCCGGTAATTATCCGGTAATGGACTTCCGCAAAGAGCAGGCGTGTCCTGGCTCGTCTTCGCCGGATGGCTGCTGGGTCACCGGTACCCTGAGACGACGACGAGGCGGTTGAATGCTCCGACTTTTAGCATTTTAACCTTTTTTACATTTTTGAAAACGACGAATGTGATGTAGTGTGAACGTCTTTTAACACTGACAGTTTTGCTTCGCTGTATTATGCTGTTATAAGGGGTTACCAACTATATTTCCCAGACTGTAGAGGCGTCTGGGAAACTGTTAGTTTGTGTTGCTCTCTTCCAAAAGCAGAGATCAGCTGTTAGCGTCATCTCTCACCTGAGCTTATCATGGAAGACAGAAGACAAACATGGCAACGGCAGAGTTAAACCTAAGTGGAAGCGATTTCTGTATTTTCTGCCATATAGCCAGTGGTCAAGACAAAGAAGCAGACGTTGTGAAAAAGGTAAACAAGAGTAATGCAATGTAGTGGAGGGTCTTTGTTTTCCCAACTAGTTTACACATGGGTTAAAGTCTAGAAGTCTGTAGGCCAAGTCTGTGATTGTGAGATATAGAGATGTTTGTTTTCTCTATGCTCAAATGTTTATCATTATCACCATAACCTCAAGAAGCTGCACCTGCATTAAATATGAATCTATGACTTATGAAGAATAATTCCTCAAAGGTCAATATTTCCCTTCCCTCTCACAGAATGAGGAGCTGGTGTGTTTCAAAGACATTAACCCTGCTGCTCCTCACCATTACCTGGTTGTACCCACACAGCATATAAACTGCTGCTTCTCACTGCACAGAGAACACATCAACCTTGGTCAGTTTTAAAAAATCTGTACAAACTATCACTTATATGAACATACACTAACTACTGAACTACTAATTCTTTTAATCAGCTCCTCCTACTTCAAATTATACTTCTTATTGTCGTAATATTGCTATAGACCTGCACTACTGGACTGTGCTTTTAATACAAAAAGTTTTATAAAAGTAAGACTACTAAACATATTTTGCATATTTAGACATATTGTCAGTCAGAGGAGATTTGCCGTCACCAGAGTGTAAGTGAATATTTATGACGATTCCAGCCTGTTCCAGACATTTTCCTTTCTCAACTGCTTCAGATGCTGTTGTACAGAAATTACATCATGCTGCCTGTATGATCTACATACATAGATTATTGTTTTATCTTGTGTGTAGTCTGGTTATTAATGAGTCATGTATCCAACAGTGAAAAGGATGGTGGAAATGGGAAAAGCTGTGCTACATGACCAGGGGATCACTGATATGGCAGACATAAGGTTTAATTCCTCTTCTAAAACTTCTCTCTGTACTTTGACTTGGTTGTCCACACACTGATTGTTGCTTTGTGTGTTTTCCTTCACAGGATGGGGTTCCACAAACCTCCCTATATTTCAGTAAATCACCTCCACCTACATGTGCTTGCCCCTGCCAGCCAAATCTCAAAGTACATAGAATATAAATTTATTCCAGAGAGCTGCCGGTTTGTTACTGTAAGTCCTATGATTGAAAGTGCCTCGGCCACTCTATCTACTCCTTGCTGTTTTTTTCAGGTGTTTCTATATGATCAGTGTGTTGGTAACAGAATTACTTAGTTATTGGATTAGATATAAGGAATCCATGGTGCATTCTCATTTGATCTTTATCATTTACATTTACTTGAATTTTCCTTTGGGCATTAATAAATGCTATCTTGTTTCTAATTAACCTGTTTCTCTCTACAGGAAGAGTCTCTGCTAAAACAGCTAGACAAGAATGAAGCAGTAATTAGAGGTTGTTTCAAATCTTGTATGTGTCTTTTGTAGTGTGATGAATAAATATGTTTTTTAAAGGGCACAATTTGTTGAAATGTTGGAATCCCAGTAGTGTAAACTGATAACACACAAGGATCTTACAGGATCAATTATGGGAATGAATGTGTTAGTTTAGAAAAGAAGCATTAATGTTGCTGTTAAAAAGAAATTCTTGTATACACGTACTGTATGTACAATATATGCATTTTTGAACATCTGTGTTGGTAATTTTTATTATATAATATATGCATTTATTTAAGAATATGTTTAATAAAAACCTACTTAACCTTATGTATGTATAAACGTCATTAATTCTATTCTATTAGTAAGTTAAGTATAGACACGACAAGAACAGCAACAAATGTCACGATTGTGTTGTATGTATGGCTTAAACACTTATTAACCACGTGTTTGCAAGATGTGTTGCTGTTTGTTGAAGAGTTTTTCAATTTTAATTTCAAAATGCTACATGCTCACGTGACCATACGCCCCAGATTCACCGCTATCATGAGTTGTAGTCAACTTCCAGAGTGTGACGGTGAAATTTACGCGATTGACGGGAACGCAGCACTTCTCCGGAAGCGTTAACTTTATCAGTGCGGGTTTTCCTGGCTCGTAACTTTTATTATTTGATTTTATTATCACGTTGGGATCACACAGACTATGATTTCACTACGTGTACTGTGAAACAGGAGCTACGTTGTGCCACCATAATATTAGCTTTTTGCCTCACACTGTCAGGATTTTGTCCCAGGCTGTGTTTGGTCTTTGAATCGCTCACGCAGAAGTCTCGCTTGATGGGGACTAGCGACGCGTTCGAGGACTGTCACTTCTGCCAAATAGTAAACAACCAGACTGACACAGAAATCCTGCTGAGTGTGAGTAGATATTCTGGTTTGGGCATCAAAACGCTCGTCTACTTGGCTGATCGCTCTTTTTCTGTACAGGATGATGAGCTGGTTTGTTTTCGTGACACGAAGCCTGGTGCTACACATCACTACCTCGTTGTTCCCAGGGTGCACATAGACAACTGCAAAACGCTCCAGAAGGACCACGTCCCTCTAGGTGAGGCTTGATAACGTTGATGACGTGACTTGAAACATTTTAATTAAACCCCCATTTTTAGGTTTAGAATCTTTATGTTCCATTCTCACGGGAATCCCGTCTGTCCTGACGAACAGGAACAACCTGAACTCACAAGCACTTGTCTCACTTCTAAACAGCTTTATGTGAGACTGAATATGTGTTGCTGTCTATAAGGTTTATTTCTTTCAGTTTCCAAAATCCCCCAAACCAAACGTCTACATGGCACTTAAATGGATCTGGACTTACTGTGTGTCTTAATCTGTATAACTGGACCACATTGATGTGAACTGTTTGATGACAGTAGAGCGGATGGAAGAAATGGGAAAGAGCATCTTGAAGGACAACAAAGTGAGCGACTTTAATGACATCAGGTAAATTTCACCTCAGCTATGACTTGCTATGAAGATTATCTACTCAGTGGTTTAATTTACGAAAATATAATTTCAAACCCATGTTGAATCTGTACAGGATGGGGTTTCATCTTCCTCCGTTCTCATCTGTTCCCCACCTTCACCTCCACACACTGGCTCCTGCCAGTAACATGGAACCCAGATCACAGCGTCGCTATGGGCCTCAGTCATGCTGGTTCATCCCTGTAAGTCAGTATCTCACCATGGTTCTGCATGGAGACTGGTCTCATAATATAGATTTACAATTTCGAAATAGTGAATGATTAAATTAAATGCTTTTTCCAAAGATTGATGACTTGTTATGATTTTGATTAGAATGAGTCAAAATCTGAAATTATGCTACTGTTAACTCTTATACTTATAACTGCTACGTATAAATATGATTTGTAAACACTGTGAGCCTTCATTAGACTCATTGTTCTGCTCTGTTGCAGGTAGACGAAGTACTTACTCAGTTGAAGATGCACGGCAAGGTCAAATAAAGCACATGAGCATTAAAGTATTAGTTTGCTGAAAAGATCTGTAACTTCAAGGGCCCACATTGGAACAACTGCATTTCATTGTTTTATTTATTTATTTTTGATCTTTTGGTGTATATGTTGTTCTGAACAATGTAACAATGTTAGTAAAATGAATAACGTATAAGTAGACCAAGATTCTTTACTGGTCATGCGTCTCATAACAATGTCATTTCTTGGCCACTTGATGTCACTAGCGCAACTTATAATTCATCCATCATTCCTGTGTCCTTACCTGGGCAGCTCACCCATCTATCATGGGACCAACACAGGGACAGAAAAAGTATTCACACTTACACACTTAAGTCCATGGTCCCCATTTCATAGGGCAGAATATTGGGCCAGTGGCTAGTTTTATTACTGATTTATGAATGATAAAGCAAACATGTAAGAAAATACACGAAAATGCTTCTTCTAACTTAAAGCAGTGGTGTGTTTTCCACAGCCCTAAATGTTTTTGAGTGATTATTTCGCCCTTTCAGGGGCTTTTTCAATGAAATGTCATTTGATAAAGGACCTTACTGTAACAACATATTATTCATTTAAATTTGTTTTGAGCAAAACCTTTCATGAAAAGATGCAATTTCGCCTCCAAACATTACAAGTTAGCACACGAAATAGTTTTTGGACAGACCTCTTTGAGGTGATTCCCACACTGATTTCAGCTTGATATTATCTTGCATTATCTTATGTGTCAGCGCTGAGACGTGCAGAAGATTGAAAGTGAAGAAGTATCCAAAGCCTGTGTCATCATGAATTTGCTAAAAAGATGAAGAAGGTGCCCAAATCTATCTGTCATCACCAGCGCGTCAGTCCGGAAGAAGCTGTCACGCCGCCTTCATAGCAGATGACTCCCAGACTAAGCGCTTTTTCTATCTTACTTAGACTATGATTGTCCGTAGATGTCTTTGCATCCTGCAAGCTCTGCAATTTCTTCCCATGAATAAACACACCAGCTGACAGAGTAGAATATAATGCTGTTGGGTTTATGCATAACCCTCCTTTCGCAATCTGAAGTTCTTCATTTAAAATTCAAGATTCAATTCAAAATTCAAGCTCTAATAATAAATCATGTAACTTCCACCAGAGGAGACCAGAGGTGGAGACAAAATTTAGAATAAAAAGAAATCTGCATTAACAAAGGGAGCCTATTGTGATAATAATATTATCTATCTATTTCTACAAAATTGCAGGATTAGGATAGATTGGACACATTTTCACATCTATCTGTTAAGTGTTTATATTAGCATTTATGTGAAAGGTATGTGTTTGTCCGTGCATCAAAATACAGCAACATTTTTTCCAGTGTCAGATTACTTGTATTTTCTCAGTGGATAATATTTAAAGATGAGATTTTAATAGTTTTAACAGTTAAACAACAAGTGTAAGCAATTCTCTGCTTCATCAACCTCTTGCGTTTATGATCGCATTGATGAAATCTGAAATAGCGCGCGCTCGTGACAACCAGGTATCCAGCCACGCGAACTTGCTGCTGACGTTGGACCCCGGTGTAGCCCCGCCCCCCCCTCCGTCAACAACTGGATTTGTGTTTTCGACAGCTAGCAGCGCTAACCTGCTAGCGGCGATCACGGCGCTCGCAAGAGGAGCAGCTAGCCGACCAGTATGGAACCTCACTCGTTTTCGTTGGCTTGAAACACAGTCCGTCGACAGTTGGTACCGATGCGCAGCCAATGTGAACTGGAGAACCACCGAGAGAGGAGAGAGCGCCCCGCATACCGTCATTTAGCCGCTTCTCAGAGCGGCTAACAGCGCTAACACCTCACTAGTAGAGATAGCGCTTTCTGGCTGCCTGACAGCTGGCTCGGTTAGCTGCGTGCCTTTCACGGTGGCTGAGATTTACTCGCCGAAGCAATGAATTGTCTCTGACATTGGTGAGTATAATTGCGAGCTTTACTTAGTGATCAGGTAATTGTATGCCATTTGTTTTGACACGCCTTAGTGTTGCTTTGCGAGCTGCTGACTAGCTAGTTACCCATCGGCGTGTTTGTAGCAGCAGCTGCTCAGAGCCACGCCTGGGCCGTTTAAATCTACGCCTGCTTATGGGAGGTATTATTTTGTGTAAGCAATGTCAAATGCCTCAGTATCATGCTATCACTTCAAAGGTTTTCTCTGTTTTGCCCTGCAGAGTGGACTGAGGCCCAGTTGGTTGTGACATAGGAGAAACCAGCGCTCAGTACTGTTAAGCTGGGTCTCTGGCTTGACTACGGTGCTGCCATTGATGATAAGTGGATGAGCTTGCAGTCAGCTTGTCGATGCACCCCTTGTTTTGACCTGCCAGTATGATGCCGGTAAGTGAACGCACCTCCTGCTGCTGATGCCGTTTTGCCTCTATTCTCTCAGTAGCTCTGCTTTTATAGCTATTGATTGTATTGACCACTTGTTTTTTTTAAGTCAACCCAATGTGCAACAAGATTGCTGTTAACTGTGACACTGAGTAGGCACATTTAGCTTGAATTTTTGTCACGTTGGGTAATAAATGTGCTATAATGGAAGAAACATACAGATGAAAGGCACATGTTGATTCTGTCACACACGCGTTGCTTACTACAACTTTACAAGCTCTGCAACATCTGGTATCTCTATAGAAAGAGGAAACTAGTTTTTAAATGCTAATGATCGTAAAGAGTGAATCACAAATGTAAGCAGTGCTTTTCCCAACTTGGTGAACACACATTGTGGTGTCTTCAAGGTGTATATATCCATTCAGCACAGGGAAGGTCACACGTTTTCACAATTATTTCTACTTAATGCTGAAACTGAACGGTTTCTGTAGATTAAATGAAGGAGTTCTGTTCTATTCTCTGGTTTTCCCCTGTTATTGCTCAGGATGCTGTGCCTTGCGAATAATAGAACACCATGCACGTCATGCTTTGTTGAGGCCTCTTTTGTGATCTTTAGTGCTGAGAATGCAACAATGTGGAGCTGCAACCTGTTTGGCCTTCAGGGACAGAGAGGTGAGCTCAGATGCTGGATAAGTTTACAGTAGGTTTAATAAGGTGTCATTATAGATGGAGGTGATTCAGTTTTGGCTGGGTTGCCTTTCCAAATAGTTGGGTTGGTTGTAAATAGAGTATCCCAGTATTATTCATGTTTTTGTTATAAAAATAGCTCCACGTGGATAAATTCCGAGTGGCTTGTAAGTTATCAGGAGAGCAAAGTAACTCCATATTTGCTGCTACAATCCATTATGCAGGATGGACTTCAGTGGTAGCCTCGGTGGACATTTGTACCCTCTGGCACCAACAGGCTATCGGAGTCAAAGAGCCAGTCGAGCAGAGAGGCAGCTCCACACTCGGTTCTCGCGTGACTCCAGTAGCCAATGAGACCTTGGCAGATCTAGGTCTGTGTGGCTGCGTCGACTAATGCTCTGTTGTTAAGGGGAACTTTTGAGTTGAGTAGATTGTCAAGTGGCATTAATCTCACAAAGTAGAGATGGGCTGAGCTTGACTTACAGGAAAAGTGAACATTGCATCTTATTGTGGCATTCCTGTTTAAGGAGATGCACAGGCTTGATAATGGATTCAGCAAAGATGAAGTTGTATCATAAAATGCTTGTTATTTAAAAAAATTATAAGCCTTTTTCCCAAATTCACGTAATATATGTGCGATTAAGTTATCGGTTTATGTAACAACTCCACACTGTTAAACAACCAGATCTCTTTTTTTCAATTGGTTAGAGTTTTATACATTATTAATTGAACTGTCAAAATGCCTTCATCTAATGCACTTTAATAAGCTTTCAATAAAAATAAGTTGCAATCTATTAAATTCACTGTCGTATGATTATGTTTTCAAGAAACAACAAAGCCTCTAATGTAAAAACAATAGTAAAGCTATGGTTGTTCTATAGTTAGTTGGGTTGTCTAGGTCAGAACCTCAGAAGTGCCTCATATTTTAAGTCCTGAAGTATCTTTTTCATCATTGAAATCATCATCACTGTGTTCTTCATTCAGCTCAGCAGTGTACAGTTAGTTTCATTGCTTGTCACATTATAATCTCATCTTTCCTCCACATGGATGTAGCTATGAATAAGTTGTTTGACCAGACAATTAAGCAAAGTCATCCCTAATGCTGCTCATAGTGTGATTGTTTACTTAGTTTCCCACGTATTCAGACTTCACTTTGCATATATTTATTTTACTGTTTGCATTTTTGTCAAATTGTGACATTTAGCTTGTATACAATGTGTGGCATCTGAGAACGGCTCCTCATGAAAATGTTTTTGCTCTCAGGAAACGCTGTTCTATCAGAGCTGTCTATTTTGGTGTAGCTACCTCTGTGTGAGTAAATGAGTGACGGGGTCGGTGAGAGGAAATAACCGTTTGAGTCATCCTGCTAGAGATCAGGCCAGCCAAGCATCTCTTTCTGGAGTTAAATATCCCTGTTTTTTGATGATGCCCACTGTAGCATTATGCGTCAGGCAGAGAGGATGACTGTGTCATCTATTGCCCACATCCAGTATAGATAAGGTTTTCTACACGATAGTGGCCTGACCTGTCTGATAGTTGTTAGCCTGGCAGCAAGTGGCACAACCCAAGGTTACTTTTCCAATAGACAGACTGGCCGTCACCCACCCCCTGCCCTATGATTCTCTTTCTCTCTCTTTCTCTCGCTGTTTGTCTCTCCAGCCCTCTCTCGCCCTCCCTTTCTGAATTACACATACAGCAAGTGTTTTTTTCCTCCCAAGTCTTCCTCTGCAGCACTTTTGTAACGCACGCACCACTGTCGGCTTCAGAGGTTTGCTCGGGGATGGCATAGCAATTAAGTCTCATGCCTGCAAAAGCAGCAGTGCTACAATGAAGAGGTTTGTGACTCTAGTGTTACGTGGCCTTGTTAGCCTCTCCAAGGAGAACCCCATTTGGGCAAAGGAGCACCACCGACCAGCGAAGAAGGAGATCAGGAGGAAGCGGAGGGCAGTCAAGAGAGCCAAGACCATGGGCAGGCGCAACTTAGTGAGGGGGGTTCGTATATCTCCAGGAGTCAGTGAGCTGGGTCACTGGAGTATCTTTATTCTATGCTGTCTTTGAAAGAGTATTCCTCGGATGTGTGGGTATATTTTACAGTATTCTGTATTGGCCATTTTTCGTTTAGCCACATCTTTTTGGTTGATGGATATATAGGCCTGTCTTTTAATAGTGAAAGAAAGTGAATTGCTTGTAGTATTGCTGACGTAATATGTTATTGTTATAATGCATGTCTATCAATGACCATATAGCACAACTGGGAAGCGTCACTCTAATTTACTCTAACCTATAATTTTCCCGCTCAACAAATCCACATAATGCCATCCATCTAATCTGTATTCAAACTGATGTTAGTCATGACCTCATTGGGCTGCTTTGTGTTTTTTCTTGTACTATGTTGTATGTTATTATGCAGCTGGTAGTACTCCAGTATCCCTTGGGGATTAGTATAATAATTATTTATTTACGTAAAATGTGGACATAGCTAGTATCTGGCCTATTTTTTCCAGTATGTTAATGCTCATCCCTGGTGTGTTTGTACATGAAATTATCTTAAGATCATACATGCATTATGTAGATGAAATGCTACTGGATTTATGAATGAATGCCACAGCACATCTATAGTACAACTTTATCATCATCAGATGCTGAATTGGCCAATATCTTTGCTTTTAAATATAAAAACCAGCTGATTGAAATCCCAGAGGCTCCCAAGCACAAGTAATCATATTGTTTCAGTTGGGCTGCTGCTGAAAATGTCAGTGAATCACAGACTTGCATCATTACAATGTATGAGTCACCTTGTCTGGGAGAAACTCCCGGAGTAATAATGTGTAGGTAACTCAGCGACTAAAACTAGATTCTACATGACAGTGGCATACACTCATAATTATTATAGCACTGCAGATACACCCTGGGGCCACACGTACAGTTATGCACTTCACTGCTTTGCATTAAAGTGCAAAAAAACAGCTCATGCATAAAACAATTGGGTTTATACATTTATTATTTTTCATTAATCAAAGCACTTCATTATTATTGAGCCTTGATAACACCTAACCTTTGCAGTTGTTGTTTTTTTTTACTGAATTGAGTTGACATTATGAAAGCAAAATGAATATTGTGAGCCACGTGTGTATTGTAGTATTTTTGAAAGGCAGGCACAGGATAACAGAGCTCCACATTTTAGTTTCCATTGCAATATATTTGTTTCTTGAATTGTCCTTCCTCTTATAGTATGTTCAAATTTGCTCCCCACTGTTCAAATCTAGACACTACAGACCTTTTTAGTGACAACTGGCTGAACTCACACTGACCTTGACTTTTCAGGCAGTGTTTTCTACATTTTGTAGCCCCCTTCGCTCTTGGCTGGTGTTTATTCTGCAGCACACTTCAATCCTGTTCCTCTGTAGTGACTTCAGAAAGTGAGGATGTCACACAAAACAGGAAGGCACATCCCGGCCATCCAAAGTAATGAAAACCCAGAAATGAATGAAAATCTGACTGTTACTACAGGGTTGTGTGAATCGGCTGTGAAAAAACTAATTACATGTGCAGAAAATGAAGGTGTTCTTCTGTCCCCAGTTCTGTAATCGAGGTAAATTTCACCAATTAAGACTAAAGGACTACAAAACCATAATAATCATCAGGTATAGGGCAACTATCGTCTTGCATTATCGTCATAACAAATAGATTATTCAGTGCGTTTATATTGTGTTGTCGAATCTAAAACCTAAATTCTGTGTGGATGATCTGTTTATGTAGAAGTATTAAACCCAGTGATTCAGTACTTTGCAACTACTCAGTCTTCTTACATATGTTTTTAGAAGCTTGGACCATCTGGATGTTGACTTATTCCAGATTTCCTTCCTTAGGGGCGGTGCTGGCTACATGCCCAGATATAAATGACATTTTTTATTTATTCCTGTTTTGAAGTCCTAAAATGCCAAGTGTTTCCCCCACTGTAAGTTGCCCTGAGCCCAAATCCATGCTTGCTGTGTTTACTCTAAGCAAAACTATCATGTTTAAAATTGCGTGAGACCCAAGTTGGTTGAATGATGGTAATTTATAGAAAACTGTAATTACAGTTGGATATTGTTTGAAAATCAATCAAACTATGTTGATCGGCTGCTCATTAATCATTTCACCATTTATGCTAAAGACATTGTCACATGACCAAGTCATATCATGATAAAGCCACTAAAGCGCATGTTTTGGCAACATGTTTCTTTTTTTTTTCTTCACATGACTTGGACAGTAATGCCACCTTCATGACCTACACTGCTGTTTGTTATTGTCCAACCTGACAAAGCCCATTTAACACCTGCATTACATGGGCTCAACGGGAGGCATTTATGTTATGTATCATACCTACCGAACTGACTAAAATATGTTAGGAGTCAATTCATGGTTTTAGAAGTAACAGCTGGCATTTTGTCCTTTTTTTTCTGTTTCTAGGCAGATGTTTGTGAGACAGAATTTAGGATACTATTGCAGTTTTCGCATAGTCACACAAGAAGTGAATGAATCCTCAAAGATAATTGTTGGACTTGGCAGATCTTAACTGCTGTTTGTCTGCAGACAGATGTATTGGCTTGTCCTGCTGTCTTGACTCACTGTGAATGTTCAGTGCTATGGCAGGCACTAATCATAGTAAACTGCAATGTGGCAGGCTCAGGCATGAGTCGACTTGCAGCTCAAACTTACAGATGAGGCTGGTAAACAGCCAAAGATTGCGTCGGCTCACCCAAAGCACAAGTTTATACAACACAAGTGGCTTAAGTGTAATAAGATAATTACACACTTGCTTGTTTCTTTTGTATTTTAATGATCTTTATGTTGTTGCAGGGACAGTTTCCCTGAGGATTAATATTACAACTGTCTTTTATATATATATTTTAATTACCACAATCAGATCATTAAAGCTTCATTGTTTACTACTGTTTCAGATGATATTGACAGTGTACCTCAGTGATGGGGAACAGGCTGTGACTGAGGTGCCAATCACCCCTGAGACAACGTGCCGTGATGTTGTCGAGTTCTGCAAGGAGCCTGGTGAGAGCGGTTGCCACCTGGCTGAGGTCTGGAGGGGCAACGGTAAGAACTTGATAAAACTGTCTCCGTTTATTAGCTGCGGTACGTGAAATTGTTCTAAATTCAGAACTACAGGCACTTCTTTTGTTTTTGGAAACACATTAAATCAAATTGGGTCATGGAAAAAAAAAGAAACTTGAGTCAGAAACTTCATTATCTCTGAGCCTGACATTTATGTGCACCAAGAGTTTAGGTAATAGTATTTAGTTTTGCTCTTTAACAAAAATATTTGTTGTAATTTCCACCATGTGATGTAAAACTACAGTACTACACTTAAAATACAAATTTGTATGTTAGAATAATCAAGTTCAAATGCAGTTCATGGGACTGCCACAACAGATACCACTCGGCCCAGCTGATTTTCTCCCATCCCCACTATCGTGCTGACACTCCTGTGCTATCAGCATTTTTTTGCTGTGGGGCCACTCCCCTGTTGAAAACAACATCCCATCCAAGGGCTTTATTAACCCGTGTTATGCAATCATGTTCGCCTGGGACCTGACAATGCTGCCGCTCGCCCCTGAAACCTCCTAAAATCTCTGTCTTTGTCTGTAGGTCTCTCTGCGCCCTCAGAGTGCTGACCTCTCAAAATGCAAAGACGTATTTAGCACACACAGTTATCCATCAGTCTCAGTAGAGACAGTTTTCTCAGGATGTCACAAAACCTGAAATCAAAAAAAGTGACACATGTTATATATGAATACACATTTTCTACTTCCATGTTACTTTTCCATTTGAAATATAAACATATATATTAATATAATATAATCACTGTAATCTCATTTTCCTTTACTTTCCTGTCTATATAGAGCGTGCCATACCTTTTGAGCACATGATGTATGAACATTTGCAAAAATGGGGCCCTCGTAAACAAGAGGTCAAGTTCTTCCTCCGGCACGAAGACTCACCAACTGAGAGCAGTGATCAAGGTGTGTACCATCTCAAATTCACTTAGCGCTATTATTAAAACATGTTTGCTAGTTGGCTTGTGCGTCCTGCAAGAAAAGGTGCACTGTGTTCCACAGGAAAACAGTTTCCAGTGATACACTTGCCTGTAATCCGTTGGCATCAAGAGTTTAAAAGGCTGTGTAGAATAAAAACAAAGTTAAAAGTTTGATTAATGCTTTATGATGCAAAAACAAGAGACGCCTTTTCGAACATTATTTCTCATGTTTTCATTTAAAGTTTCCTGTGAAAAAAAACTTAGGTTAGGTGTCTTCAGTCAGCAGAGCTTGCACCACTTCTTGAGTCCTACTGTCATGTGCAGTCGCATCAATACATTTTCAAATATGACAAATAGTGGTTGTCTTCAAATGTGTGTGCACACTTTTGCATTGCCCTGTTTCTGTTTTTCAGAGTTTGACAGTGACTGTGTCTTTGCAGGGAGTCAGCAGTCTCAGGATCAGATGAGTCGCAGAAGTGGAAACACTGGCGAGAAGCACAGTGAGAATGGGGTAAGACTTGATGGAAGTGAAGGAAGTGGGAGGTGTTTACTTCTTCAGCTACTGTTTAAATAAGACAACACATATGAAAAGAAACACAAATATTGGCCTTACAATTTTTTTTAAAATTATTATTTATATCAGCTTCCAAACCTGATATTTAGTATTAGGCTTTACTTTTCAAGCTATTTCCGCCTAGCTGTTTTCTGTTTCATGTTGCTGTAGCGATGGCAAACAGATTTGCAAATCCTATAAGGACAGGTTGTTCATAACCCACAGTGATGTAACAAATCTGTTCAAATGGACAAAACAAACTTAACTTTAAGTTCCATCCCAAAGGCAGCTGCAGTGGTTGGTTCTGTTGCATCTGTAGATTCAGATTTTATGTGAGTTACCTCAAAAACCCTGGTGTTACAGGACTGGTTCACTTCCAGACACTGTCTGTGTTTTTTTTTGTCAGGTGAACCTACTGTTGTGCATGATCACCTCATAAGCTCCAGGATGTGTGTTAGGAGATGCGAGTGTCTCTGATAAGAGCAGCCTCTGGCATGGCGTCCTTTCTTTCTGTCCATCTGTCCCAGATTTCACAATAGAAAAGTGTTGCGGCCAAGGAATCGTAGCTAATTCAACCTTAAGGGTGGAGGGTGGAATCCAGCACAGCAGGAGTTGGAGGGGTTGTAGTTTTTGTTTTTAACAAAGATCATAGTATAGTAGCACAAGAGCAGCCACAGGCAGTTCCTGTTATCCTCCAAATCTTTAACTTTTGACTCTGTGTGGGGGGGCTATCATTAGCCCACTAAAGCTACACTATAGCATGAGAAGCAAACACATCCATATTCCTAGCACCATTGGTTCACACAAAGAGAGAGACATTACCAACAGCATTATAGGCTCCTCTTAACCTCCCAAGTGCTGAAGCTCATTTGTGTCCAAGCTTCTTCCTAACATCTGATTTAGAGGATTATATCGGTCAGCCTCCCAGATGATATAACAGGTCCTAAGAGGATCATTTCTTTGGCTTTTCCATGGGCTGCTGCCCAACCCCACCCCCGGGGCTTTCTCTTTAGCAGGCAGAGCCGATCACCCGCTGAGACGAACACTGCTAAAGAGCAGAGGCGCCTTAAGGGAACACTAACATAATCACACACATATAATCATTTAATGTCAGAAGAGCTGAATTCATTAGTCCCTTGACAAAAATAAATCTGCAACTGATTTTCAGGTTGAATTTTGTCACGCGCTTAAACTAAATTTCTGTTTTTTCTGAACTCACCCTTTCAACGCGACTCCTACCCCACTCTTGAAAAAAATAATGCTTTCGTTCAGTCTGGTATAGGAAGAAAGAAATATCTTGACATTTCCAGTACTGTTGTCCCTTTTTGAACATACTTCCTGAAGGCAAAGTCTAGGAGCACTTCAGCATTTTAGTACCTCTTGTGGTTTGAAGGACTGTGTTCGATGTTCACTCAGTGTGCTGTTTGATTGAAGAGCAGTCTGCACCTGTGTTGACTGAGGAAACGGCTTACAGGAAATTCAGAGGTCTGTGGAGTGATGGTTTGGGGAAAAACAGACTTGAATGTGATAGCCAGCTTTATTCTAAGCAGTTTCTAGAGATGAAAATTCTTGCTGTGGTGATAAATGGTTTTTGATCCCCTTTTGTGATAGGAAACTGAATATTTTTAGATGTTTAGAATGTTGGTTCAACAAAAACAGCAGCAAAATAGATAAAAAATGTGCTTTTTTTTTTCTTCCCTTCAGAGTTCAAGTAGGATTCTTGCTGACTCTGTACGCGATGTCTTTGTTTAGCACATTTTAAACAATCCTTACACGCATATGCTGTTTTTTTTAAGCACAAGCTCAGCAATATCAACAATCAGCAGTATCATCAATATTGTGTGTTGATTTATGTACAAACAGTAATTTGACAGATGGAAAGACTCATGTCAGCACTTTCAAATGTTATACTAGCTTCTCTTTAAATGATATATATGTTCTGTATGTGTGGATCTGTATATGAAAATATTTTGCATTGCGTTCGTAGGGTCGTTGATGGAAACATTACAGCCTCAGTAGTCATCAAGCATCAAATTTTATAATATGAAGTCTAAAGAAGTTATACAATTTGATTCAAGTTGTATTTTTCAGTTGACATTAATAGACAGATTATTGCATATCCCACAATTTCACTAAATGCAAAAAACGCATTTCATTTTTTGTTAATAAAAAGCTCTTTTGTGTCTCTGTGTACTTTAATTATCTTACCTGTTTATCACCAGATTACTCCGTTTCGATCTGTTCTTGTCTTGTGTAGGTGGGGAATCAGCGTGTTGAGCTGACGCTGTCAGAGCTGCAGGAGATGGCCAATCGGCAACAGCAGCAAATCGAGGCTCAGCAGCAGATGCTTGTTGCAAAGGTAACAGTCTGTTTTACGGTTTTACCTTACTTCCAAACCCCTCTCTGAAATATACCGCTTTTATTCAAAGTGTGCTTGTTATCAACGAACCACCACGCTGCAGTCATTTGACATTTGTGGCCAACTAAATGCTCACTAGCTTAAAGGAGAAAATGCACTGGTGTTCCACTGTGCTCATCCAGAGTCCCACCATGACCCGAAACGGAGGCAAACAGTTATGTAAGACACGAGATAGGACACAGCATGAGTTATGGCACTGGGAATGTCCACTTTGTTGGAATTTATATTTATAATTCATACAACCGTTAGATGAACACTGCAGTGAGCATGTCATTTATTCTGTGTATTCATATTACCTGTCTCTAACTAATTACAGTCATACAGTGTATATAAAAAGTTGATGGAGTTCTGTGGCAGGATTAAGAGTTTGGCTTTAAACCTCCAGACAGCCAGTCTTGCCTTGCCAGCCTTGTCAATCAGTGTGGATTTTCAACTACACTAACTCATTCTGACCGCTGTGCTGATCGGTCATGCAAGATGAAACCCGGTACAGACCCGCAGACAGGCGCACAATCCATCGCCTTTGTTGTTTCTGAAAAGTAGGCACATTTGAAGCCCTGCAGTTATTTGGAAGCCTTTGCCTGTCATTTCCTATTTTAGGACCTTAACTGGAGCAGTTCTCAGTTGGGGATAGAGATGAAGTCACCCGACCCTTTCTTCAGAATTCAGACAGTCTTTGACACATTATAACGTTTCATTTAATGCATACAGTTGAAAGGTTTAGCCTAGATTTAAGGTAACTCTGAGTGATGCCTTGGTGGTTTGATGTTCATGTTTGCTTTGTTACATTTGACTTGTGTATAAACATCGAATGGATAAAATAATGGTCAGTGTTGTAAAATGCGCTTTCTCTAAAGGAGCAACGTTTGCGTTACCTGAAGCAGCAGGAGCGGCGTCAGCAGCAAACGGTGTCGGAGTCCGAGAAGCTGCAGAGGCTGAAGGAACGTGTAGAGAGCCAGGAGGCAAAGCTCAAAAAGATTCGGGCAATGAGAGGCCAGGTGGACTACAGCAAGGTCATCAACGGCAACTTGTGTATGTATATTTAAAATCTGACCTTTGGCTAATTTAACATCAAACCTTAGTACTTCCACTATCGTTATTAAATGAGCAGAAAAATTAATTAATCAATGATTGGAAAATTAGGTCAAAGAACACTTTGAGCCACACAGGAACATGTTGACACAGTTGTTGGCAGGGTTGTACTGCGACCTGTTAAATAATGAATGAATGAATTTGCCAGACTGCTAGATCCTCAATGAGCTGCTGCGATTACTTTTTTTTTTACACCCAGCGGCAGAGATTGAGCAAGTTAGCAGCCTGTTCCAAGAGAAGCAGGCAGAGTTGCAGGCCGCCGTGCTGAGGGTAGAGCAGCTGAGCCTGCAGCTGGAGGACCTGCGCAGAGGAAAGCTTAACGGCATACAGACAGCCCTGGGAGGTCAAGTAACTGGCACTGCAGCCTTAGAGCTGCGTAAACTCTACCAGGAGCTTCAGGTACTGTTTGGCAGAAATATAACCAGCATCCAATGAAGGCTTTTAGCAGTATTTAATCTTTTACTAAATCTGTAAATGTGTGTTTGCGTCATTCTTCATCGTCAGATTCGGAACAAGTTGAACCAGGAGCAAAACAGCAAGCTGCAGCAACAGAAGGAGCTTCTGAACAAGCGTAACATGGAAGTGACACTCATGGACAAGCGGATCAGTGAGCTGCGCGAACGCCTGTATAAGAAAAAAGCTGAGGCACGTCAAAAAGAGAACCTCCCTGTAAGACTAGAAGCGCTTAATACATCTCTTAAGCCCATGTTGGTTGAAATGCTGCTCTGTCACCTTAAGAAGTCAGCTTAGATACTTTTTAATTGTCTTTTCAAAACGTTGAAATTAGTGTGTTCAGAATGGACACAAATAAACAGTTGGTTTGTTTACTTCCCTTCTCTGATTTTTAAAACTCTCTCCTCTCCACAGCTAAACAGGGCCAATGGGCCTCCCTCTCCCCAGCCTGCTCCTGGGACCCTGGGCCGAGTTGCTGCTGTTGGGCCGTACATCCAAGTTCCTGTACCGGGCCGACAGGACGGAGGCTACAATATACCACCTGATCCACTCAAGCCCCAGACTCTGGGTGTTAATAATCAATCCAACCATGGCCGCACCAAGTCAGGTTGGTTGAGACAGATAAACCTATGGTCCAGAATGATGCATTATCTCTAAGAATTAAGCATTTAAGTGAATTGTTTTAGGTATATTGACAATTAGACAGAGAAAAGGAAACAGATATAAGATAATTCCTGAATTATCATAGTAGTTTGGATGTGTGTAGTCCCAGAGAAAGAAATCTTATACCACTACGTGTATAACACATCATGCATCTGTTTCCTTCCTACTTGTCAGTGAATTCTCTGCACGAACTTGATTTTTGGTGTTTTTCTTTCCTTCCTATCTAACCTCACTCTTCTCGTGTTGGGTGTAAACTGTTCCCACCCTTTTCTCTCCTTCTCTGTCATGTGTCTTTCCGTCCTGTCTTTACAATGTGTCTTTTTTAACTGTGGGTGTGGGTTGGGGGAAACTCTTCCTGGGGCAGACGGTGTGCGAAAGCCTCCCGGCCCTTGGAAGGTGTCTGATTTAGACATCGTTGTGGACCCGGTACCCCCGCCCCTTCCAGAATCGCACCCCGGAGCCTCCACTGGCTCTGATGGCACGTCCCGTGAGTGCACAGGGATGGCACTTTCTGAACCCGTTCTCTGGACAGTAGCACAGGATCCTCAGCATGCACTACAGTTCTTCACCAGACAAATTAAAGCTTAGATGCACAGCAGTCTTTGTTTGGCATCATTAAGCTCCTCTGCAAGTATTATCCATTTTATCTGATCTGGTGTAGCACATGTTGACATTTCATTTGGAGTGCTTCCTCTCCAGATTGGCTGATGTGGTGAAAGTAGTGGGTTGCCATCTCTCAACGTTTAACTGCAATCTTCTAAAGTTCACACTTAATGATAGTTGACGTGTGGGTGACCTCATGAAGTCACTGTGTCACTGACTAAGCACTGCTGATCCTGTGTGTGTGTGTGTGTGTTTGTACTCCTGAGAGGGTTCAATCACTCGAGTGCCTCACAAATTTACACATGCAAAGCAAACCAAAACATTTGGCATTTGTGCTAATTTCATAACAGTCCCTGTCTAACCTTAACTTTCATCTCCCACCTCACAACAACCAAGCTGTGAGAATCACCTTTAGTTGTCAAAGACTTTCCATGCACAAGGAAGTGAACTTGTGCATGTTGATGTAGTGCTCCTGGTAACCTGTGAGGTTTTCCGTTCCTTGTTTTATTATAGATCTCCAACATTGTTGAAAGAGAATATAAGGAAAACATTGGGGGCAAACTTTGAAAGCAGATTTCCCAATTAATTATTCAGACAAATGTAGCTCCTAATATAATTAGAACAAATTAATTCCTGGCGAATTGTACAACACATGTTGACTTTGTTTTGTTGTCTTCTTTTTTCGTTCTTTCTTTTCACCCTAGTATTAACTGTCTAAACTTACATTTTTATCTTTCACATTTTACACAAGCAATTAGTTTAGGGGACTATTATAGTAACATGTGACCAAAATGCAAATGTTGCATATCTTAATACATGGACAGAATAGAAAAAGACATGTGACATATTTTCATTGTCATAATTGTGAAGGCTCAGGATTGTTGTCCTATTCATCAGCATCTTGTCTTGATACTAGTGGTAGTTTGATAAATTTAAACCTTCAAGAGACCATTAGAAGAAATTAGGAGAATCTGCAATTTCTGCGTGTAGAAAATAAAATAATTGTGTGTCTGATCACAACTAAACCTTTATCAGTAGTAAAGGAAGTAATATCTGTTTGATACATGTAGTGCAGATAAACCTTTTATATAACTGACTGGATTTTTCTTTTGCCTTTTATAAGGAGCGTCACTGAGAAATTGAGGTTACATCTACAAGGCAACAAGGACAGTGTTTGTGTGCCCTTTAATTGTGTCTGGTTAATAGGACTGACCTTACAAAATCCTGTACTTCCATTTAGGACCAGTCCTAGGTCAAAATGGTTCTGATGCATATGAATACCACTACAAATATTAACAGCGCTTTGCTAGCAACCTTCAGTTTCTTAAAAGGGAAAAGCACCATTTAGACCTAGGTCTGGTGGACATACCCCACTTACTGAGTTGTACATGATACTTTTGCAGTCACTGCTTTGTCTTGTTCTAATCCTTTGCATCCCACTTACTGTATCCTATTTGTGCCCTATAGCTAATGAAGCTAGTTGGTCTACCTTAAGCAAAACCGGCACAACACTTAAGGCTCCAGAGAGAAGAGACTCAGGGACTGACACCCAGACAAAGAGCCCTCCCTCTGGCTCCCCTGTTACTCCAAGTGCAGACAAGGTTTGTCTTGTTTTGTCAGACCACTTAAAAGTTTTCTTACTTATTTGTAAGCTGTCTCTGATGTAAAAGAAGGTTAAATGATTTCAAGATTAATGTCTTTTTGCAGATGTTTTTAAGTTATTGTATCTTTACAGGTGCTAGATCCCAAAATGGCCATATCTTCTCCAGCCATATCCAAGCCACAGCCCCCCCCATATGGCTCCCACCTCATTTCAACAAGCTTAGCTAGTTCTTTGGAGCGTCGCAAGGATGCCCCTCCTCCTCCTCGCCCACTCCCAAACCCGCCAGCTCCTGCTTGGCCCCGCACGCCGCCCTCCACAGGCTCATCCTCGCAACAAATCCAACAGCGTATCTCGGTGCCACCAAGCCCCACCTTCCAGCCTAATGCACCACTTTTCCCTCCTGGGCTGAGCGAGCGACTGGACCCCCCCCCAGCTGTGGCAGTACGCCCATTCATGCCAGATAGAGGGCCACGGCCTCAGTCCCCTCGTAAAGGTCCACCTACCGTGAACTCAAGCTCCATCTATCACATGTACCTCCAGCAGGCAGCGCCAAAAAGCCAGCCACTCAAGCCAGCTCTCAAAGCAGGTAAGAACTGTGTTTAAAGAGTTGCTACCGTATGTGAGGCCTAAACAAAAGCCTGCGATTGAGAACGTGTTTGGCATGATTCATTCGACTCATGGCTGCCTCCTGTGATATAACATATCTGCTGCTAAAAACTGAAAATGCTCAATCTGCTGTTTTGATTGGCTGCTCTCCTGTTTTTCTATTTAGTTAAATATAATGCCACTCTCTTTTTGTCTCTAGTATACGGGAAGCCTGTTCTCCCCTCCAGTTCGACTCCCCCATCACCTCTGCCGTATGCTCAGACGGGAGCCTTCCCGATGCTACAAGGCCATCCCAGTGGTGAGGACACTTTAGATGGAGAATTTGACGATCATGAGAGCTTCCCTCACCTGGAGCCATCAGCACCTCCTCCCAGCGTAGAGAACATCCCAAGACCACTCAGCCCTACTAAGCTAACGCCTATGGTACACTCCCCACTGCGCTACCAAAGTGACATCGATCTTGAGGTTCTCCGTAAAAAGCTGGCCAATGCCCCAAGACCACTTAAGAAGCGTAGCTCCATAACAGAACCAGAAGGCCCAAGTGGACCTAACATCCAAAAGCTGCTTTACCAGAGATTCAACACTTTAGCAGGAGGCATAGAGGGAAATGGAGTCAGTGGGTCAGGAGGTGGCAATGGCGCGGGTAGCGGAACGCCATTTTATCAGCCTGCTAATCCTGGTTATCTGGGAGGTGACTCTGTGGCTGATACAGACAATGGCAACCTTCCCTCTGACACGCTGCTGCCAGCACCACCAGGGGTGGAGGAGCCGGGCTCTGACGCTGCACCTCCATCTACTGACGCTAATGACAATGAGCCGCTGCCCTCACCAGCAGAAGGGTTGGGCGAACCCTGTGAAGATGAAGGACCTGAGGAGGATGATGAGGATGATGATGACGACGACGACAACAACAACAATGTTGGGAACTCTGAGGTGTTGCTGCCCAGCCCAGTGCCGGAAGTCTCCACTCCAGAAGAAAGCGGCATAGTAGTCTCACAGCCACTGGTGAGAGAAACAGAAACAGAAAAAATATTGCATTTAAGGAGTTGCATGTTCAGCAATCATAGCTTATTTTTCCTTTTCATACCCATAAAGGATAAACGCACAAACCTGAAGAAGCCAAACTCTGAGCGCACTGGCCATGGCTTCAGAGTGAAATTCAACCCTCTGGCCCTTCTGCTGGATGCTTCATTGGAGGGAGAGTTTGACCTTGTCCAGAGGATAATCTATGAGGTATGTTGCATACGTTGATTGTTGTGTATGTTTACGTACATTAAGAGCTCATTTCTTTTATTGCTGTTTTTTTCCAGGTGGAGAATCCAAGCACTCCCAATGATGAAGGTATCACACCCCTACACAATGCAGTGTGTGCAGGACATCACCACATAGTCAAGTTCCTGCTGGATTTTGGTGTGAATGTCAATGCAGCAGACAGTGATGGATGGTGAGTCCAGCTCTGCAATACGCAAATGTCACAAATGTAAAAACATGTTGTTCAATAGTGCATGTTTTCTTGTTTGTGATGCAACAGGACTCCGCTTCATTGTGCCGCCTCCTGTAACAGTGTTCATTTGTGCAAGTTGTTGGTTGAGTCAGGAGCAGCCATCTTTGCCAGCACCATTAGTGATGTGGAAACTGCTGCAGATAAATGTGAAGAGATGGAAGAGGGCTACATTCAGTGCTCCCAGTTCCTATATGGTGAGAAATAAGTCAAGAATCATTCCAGAGAGATCAAATGTAATTCTAATTGTTGGTTTGTGGTGACTGTATGTTTTGGACTCTCCTGTGCAGGTGTTCAGGAAAAGTTGGGTGTCATGAACAAGGGGACAGTCTATGGTCTGTGGGAGTACGAAGCACAGAACCAGGATGAACTGTCCTTCAGCGAGGGGGACGCCATCACCATCCTGCGACGACAGGACGACAGTGAAACAGAGTGGTGGTGGGCACGACTTGAGGACAATGAGGGCTACGTGCCCCGTAACCTGCTGGGGGTAATAAAATATGTTTGTCATATTTGTTCATTTTACTAGTACGTGAAGCTAATTTTAACATGGTAATATTTGGGGCTATTCTGGGTTTTAATCATTCACTCACTGTAAACACTTATCTGCCTTTTGTAATTTCTTTGCAGCTCTATCCTAGGATCAAGCCTCGTCAGCGCTCCCTGGCATAGTGTCTCACTCCACTGACCTCTAGCTAACAGCTGGAATAGTGACAAAACCAAGAGTATAGAACAAAAGGAGCCTGGTGCTCTGTATTCTTCCCAGTGGCCATAATCTCCCCAAGCCTTGTGCTTCTCACTAAATCCTTTTTCTCTGAAGCAGTGGGCACTGAACTTTGATGCACATATTTACATCTGCACACACACACACACACACAATGAAACACAAGCGAAAATCTCTTAAACCACTCCACCCTGACCCTCTCATCTTTCAGCTTATTGCTCTGTCATTGTCCCCACTTGAGTTTTTCCCTGATTCAGTGTCAGCTCTGTATCAGGCCTCAACTTGATGAATAAAACACTAATCCTTGTCTCAGTATTTCTTGCAGCGTTAACACTTCAGCCATCCCCATCTCCCTAATGATGTTTAGACGAACTGGTTTGTATGACACTATATGGTGAATGGAAATGACTTTAAAGGGTGAGAAGTTCCTGATTTTTGTCCAGCAGTGAAATGGAATTTATGGACATTGGATGTTTGTACAAAACCAATTTGATTCCCTTGCACAAAGACACACTAATGCTGGAAAAAAGCTCTAATTTTACTGTAGTCTAACCACCAAAGACAAATTTAATATCCTAAATTCAGTAACAGCCTGGATCCTTTAAGAATTGAGGACTGAGGTAACTGCTGTCAGTAGTGTTTAACAGCTGGTCATTTAAAGTCTGTCTGGATACCCACATAGAGCAGAACATGGATTTTATATTGGAATAATGAAAATGTTTTAAATCATCAGTATTAACTACACAAATGTATTAAAGCTGAGATAAATGTGTAGAATGATACAAATTACAAACATTGTAAGATTTTCGTTATTAATAATATGGTATATTGTGGATGTGTGACAACAACCATAATAACTTAATGAGGCTTCAGTCAGTATTCATATTTTTTTAATGTGTAAGATATACCAAACTATTATAAACTGAATGAGTCTGAATGAGCAGTCCAAACATTTAAATGGAGTTTATCTATTTGGTAATATGATTATTATTGGTATAAGCAGGATCTGTGTTTATGACAGGTTGCCAAATACTTACATAAACTCTGTGTACACAAAAGAAACTAACTGGAAGAATATCACAAACTTAATTTCAGGGATGATTCTTCTGACGAATGCATCGAATTTCACATCCACAATACATACTTTGTTTTATTTTATGTGATTTACATTACCAGTTTTTTTTTTTAATTTGTGATTAAACATTGCAAGATCACTTGAAAGCAATATATATTAAAAAAAAAAAAGCTACAAAAGAACCATTTAACACCATGATTATCAGGTAGACTGCATTACGAGCTGTGTTTACTGCCTAGACAGAGTGAACATAGTTTAAAAAGCTTTTTTACTACTAGCTGCTAAGTAAGTCTCTGGTCATCCAAGGCTGCGGTTATTTCCCTGTAGCTGTGAAAATCCCACTTGAAACAATAACTCAGGACCAACGTGGTGCTGGTAACACTGTTCCACCACTCAACTAGTGAGCTTGTTTTCTATTTTAATTCCTAGCAGACGTCATTTCATTTGAGCATCAAACCAAACAAAAACACAGTCCTAAGATTAAACGTGTATTAAAAAATAGTCGCCGTAGGCCAAACTTCTAAACGGATAAGACGGCTGTTATGTCTGAAATGGAGACGATCGGACTCGGCCTTTAAATTCGCTTCAGACAATCCTAACGTGACCTGGTCTGTCCATCCTTTTAGGTGAAGCATCCCGTAACGCTGATACACGTGTTGTCTGTCATAAGTCCATCAACCTGTACTGAACCCTGAGCGGCCCAGGATTTATTAGACACATCTGTACATATTGTGAGGTGTGTTGACTGTTTGCTGTACGGACGGTGGGCTTTCTGTGTAAATGCTGTACTCACACATTCAATTCTGTAAATGTTAATAAAGCAGAATCTCTGGCATGAACCATTCACTTCGTGTCGTCCGCTGCTGTGTACGTATGGCATGTTTATGGAAATTGGGGTCTCGTCAAGATTTTGTGGGATCAGATTGACTTAAATACGTGCGTCTCTGTCCGTTGGGAACGTTAGTAACCGTTACAAGTTAGCGAGTCGGAGCACCCGCGGAGTGACGTGGTGGGTTTGTTTAACCAATAGGAAATGAGCTGGAGTGTTCCTCGACCAATTATATTCCGTAGGTTTTTACCCCGCGCAAGCGTGTATTAAAGACCCCCAGACGCCCTCAAACGCAGCCCTAGCGAGTAACAGTTAAGTCACTTTATACATAACACTGAAACTTCACAACCTCGGGAAATATGGTGAGTGAACCTTTATGTGATTTGTCCATTAAGCCTACGTCAGTTATTTATTTAACGTTGAGGTGCTGAAGTAATATGAACTAGCTAACGTGTCAGAATGTAACTGCTAGACGTTAACGGTTAACACCTACCAAGCTAACGTCTGTTTTGTAAGGAGCTCGCGTGCAGCTAACAGTTGCAGACAAACAATATGGCATATGTTGAGCGTAACTTTATATAATATTATTATATAATACTGTCATTATATACGCTTATTACAATGTTGTTATTTTGTGATTAGTGGTAAGGCGGAGTTTAAATTCAGTGTCAGTTTGCCTGTCCTGGTTTGGATGATGCTAGCAGAACAGTTAGTGAAGGCAGTATGGCGGACAATTTTAAACGGCTGTGTGGAAGGGAGTTTAACTGTCGTCTGCTGGGATGTCATCTCTTGGGAGAATTAATGCAAATGTTTTTCATGGACATATGTAATGTCTAGTATCCTATTATGATTTGCTTTCATCACATGATAAACAATGGTAAAACATCAGCCGGGAGTTGGTGACAAGTTAAAAATGTCCTTGTTCCCTTCCAGCGTGAGTGTATCTCGGTACATGTGGGTCAGGCCGGTGTTCAGATCGGCAATGCCTGCTGGGAACTTTACTGCCTAGAACATGGGATTCAGCCAGATGGACAGATGCCCAGTGACAAGACTATTGGAGGAGGGGACGATTCGTTCAACACCTTCTTTAGTGAGACTGGAGCTGGAAAACATGTCCCCAGAGCAGTTTTTGTGGACCTGGAGCCAACAGTGATTGGTAAACTTATGATTAAAAACAGAGCATCGGTGCAGTTTGATTTTGCCTTGTTTAACTTCTTATTCATGTTGATATACTTTATTTTAGATGAGGTGCGCACAGGGATCTACCGGCAGCTTTTTCACCCTGAACAGCTGATCACTGGCAAGGAGGACGCGGCCAACAACTACGCCCGTGGACATTACACCATCGGCAAAGAGATCATTGACCTGGTGCTGGACAGGATCCGGAAACTGGTGAGTCTTTTTGTTCCATGAGGTCTTACATCTTTCAGGTGCTCATGATATATTATGGCATGATGTGATTAATTGATGTGTCACCAGCAGGCGTTTGCCGTTCTTGCAGCTTGACTTAGTCTCTATAATTTAACCGCCAGGTGGCGCCAGATCTTTATTTATCTAGTGCAAATCTTGATTTTGAGAGATTTATTGGCAAATACGGAATATAGTATTGAAAATAACCTCATTCATGGTTTATTGCCTGGAAAATCACAAATGCATTTTAAAGAGTTTAGAATAAACTTGTGAGGATGTGATATTGTGCATAAAATCTACAACTAATCAAGTAGATGGTATTACCACAAGTTATTATTTAGTTTGTTATTCAGTGGGCAGAAGTGTAATTTCCTGTGTTTAAATAGAGGAAATCACTTGGTGCATGACTTGATTGTAATTGATATTAGTTATTTTACAGTAATATTGCATTTTGTCCATGTTCGTTCCTCTGTACTCAGGCTGACCAGTGCACTGGTCTTCAGGGCTTCCTGGTTTTTCACAGCTTTGGAGGTGGTACAGGCTCTGGTTTTACCTCCTTGCTGGTGGAGCGCCTGTCTGTAGACTACGGCAAGAAGTCCAAGCTGGAGTTCTCCATCTACCCAGCTCCTCAGGTTTCCACTGCAGTGGTGGAACCTTACAATGCTATCTTGACCACCCACACAACCCTAGAGCACTCTGACTGTGCATTCATGGTGGATAATGAGGCCATTTATGACATCTGTCGCAGGAACCTGGATATTGAACGTCCTACCTACACCAACTTAAACAGGCTGATGAGTCAGATTGTGTCCTCCATCACTGCATCCCTTCGTTTTGATGGTGCCCTCAATGTTGATCTTACAGAGTTCCAGACCAATTTAGTGCCATATCCCCGGATCCACTTCCCTCTGGTCACCTATGCTCCTGTCATCTCTGCTGAGAAGGCTTACCATGAGCAGTTAACCGTGTCAGAAATTACCAATGCTTGCTTTGAGCCAGCTAATCAAATGGTAAAATGTGACCCTCGACATGGCAAATATATGGCCTGCTGTCTTTTGTACCGTGGTGAGGTGGTCCCCAAAGATGTCAATGCTGCAATTGCCACTATTAAGACCAAGCGCACCATCCAGTTTGTTGATTGGTGCCCAACTGGTTTCAAAGTTGGCATCAACTACCAACCACCCACTGTTGTGCCTGGAGGAGACCTGGCCAAGGTCCAGAGAGCTGTGTGCATGCTAAGCAACACCACTGCTATTGCTGAGGCCTGGGCTCGACTTGACCACAAGTTTGACCTGATGTATGCCAAACGTGCCTTTGTTCACTGGTATGTAGGTGAGGGCATGGAGGAGGGAGAGTTTTCTGAGGCCAGAGAAGATATGGCTGCTTTAGAGAAGGATTACGAAGAGGTCGCAGTTGATTCTGTTGATGGTGAGGGAGAGGAGGAGGGTGGGGAGTATTAGAAAGATATTTAAAAACGGTATTAGTAATGCTATTGTGTTTTAAACCGTATGTTTTTGTAGTTCATGTGTTTACAATGAAGTAATGAAAGATGTAAATATGAACATCTTAAGGAAGTGGAATAGAGCATTACGGGACTTTCCTCTAGTTAAGCTCTTGTGAAATTCAAGATGAAATATGAGTTGTTACCTAACACATTACAGGTTTGTCTAGCAAATGTATGTTCAGAAGTAAAACTGATTAAAGATTCAGTCAAGTCAAAAGTAAGTCATTCTGGATTGTTGTTTAGAATAGGCTAACATCGTAGACTGATATCAGCATTGAATCACAGAGAAAACATAAGTAATTGTTGATTGATTGATTTTTAAAACAGCAAAGGAAGTTTTCTTCAGGTTGTGTAGAGCGTAATGGCCCAAGCTGCATTTACACCTATATCAAAATATATCATATATATAACGCTTGTTAAAGTTGTTTGCAACTCGTACTACAACACCCATAAAGCAGTTCACTGGCAAAGGTTAGCGCAGGCGCAAGAGCCTCTCGAGTGAACGGATGACATCACGAGCAGCCCGGACCAACCAGTCGGTTGAATCGTCTCCTGCCGTCCGGACTGTTTTCTGTTTTCGTTGCTCATCTCATGAACTTGTGGACGCGGTTAAAGAGAGGATGGTCAACGAAACGAGGTAAGCGCGCTGACGTTTGAATGAAACGCTCTGTACAGCAGCAAATAATAGTCTCGAGTAGCGTAGTCGCGCCGGTCCGAGCCCTCGCTGGTGGATGGTGACCTCCGCACCGGTGACGCCAGTCAATACAGACGCCTTCATTAACGTCAGCTGTCGAGAGTTTGTTCAAGCTTGGTTCAGTTGCCAGAGCGTCTTCATCAGGCTGCGGGTGTGGGACTGTCCAGACAGGGTCGGGGGACATTTGCATCTGTTTTGCGAACGGTTTTTGTTTTATCAGGATATATCTCTAGCTTCAAACCAAGAAACGACAGAACTGGGTGTAGGACCTCAGTGGTTCCCTGCAGCCACAGCAAAATGATAAACAGTGATTACCTTTAACAAACAGCCTGGGAGGGAGGTGACTTACATAACATTAAGTCAACACTACTAGTTATTTTAATTAAACAGAGGCTGGATGAATAATAATTAGCAATAGTAATTGTTCACTGGCTGAGCCTCATATTTAAAAAAACAATATCTTCGATTGTTGTTAAAAGTGTGATCAGGATGTAAACCTGTCACCAGCCTGATGTGGACACATTATATGATATAAACACTGTTTCTTACTGTGTGCGTCACACATTCATTTGCTAACTTGTTGTCTGCGGTTTGTTATCTGTGGGTCCACAGGTCAGCAAACGTTTAATTACCTGAGGCCTTCACCTGTAACTAGTTGGTCGGTCTTTGTTTCACTTGGCTGAGAGGTGAAATGACTCGTTATGAAATCGGTGAGGTTGCAGGTCAGTCACGGAGCACAGCCCAGATTACTGCAGCAGGCTTATGCTCAGTTAGGCTCTTATCAGAAAGCTGCATTCCCCAGAATTTAACTACTCTAAAAGGCTTGAGCTTGTAACCGGCTGCTGCGTTGTGAGATGTGGTGCGATCTGCGCACGTTTTACTGTAAACATGGAGGCACCGTGTCATTTTGTCCACAGCGCTCCAGCTCCAGCTCAGGCTGAGAGTTGGCTGGTTACAGGGCCCTGGCATTTAGATGACATGAGTTGTTTTCCCGCAGAGACGCACACTGCAGGTTATGTGCGGTAACTGCGTGGTTGTCCCTGGAGGTTTGAGTCTTAGGAACTGAACAGTACGTGTATCTGTGCTATTAAACAGTGCGCATGATGAAGGATGAAGCCTCGCACCCACCCACTGCTGCAAGCGAGTGTTTACCTGGCTCCCTGACAGCTGAGCAAACACTGTAGGCAAATTCTGTATCTCAACAACAGGCAACTAATGAGCACGACTTTTTGCTGTTAGTTCTGTTTATGAGCTTCTGCTAACAGCGATTCCAGTCACCTTAACCAAGCAAAGGCACATAATAGGCGCTGCTTCCTGTTCCTAAGCGCAGCCTTTGGCTACGGCAACTGCTGTCTGGTTTTTGTTGGCACAGGTTGTTTGTTGATGTTTCACATCATCTGCCTATTGTCACTGATACGAGCTCACACCGCGCTTCTATGGGAACCAGAGTTTGATAAAAGGCAGCCTTGGTGTGTGACTTAGTTTCAGCTGGCACTGGTGGAGACGTTCTCTTTTATCTGGTCACTTGCTTAGTTCTTCAGCAGTGGTTGCTGCCAAGTCCGGCAGAGTTGAGGATTTTCAGGAAAGTGGATACGAACAGTCATGTATTTGCCCACTGAAATGCAAAAATGCTCAGCTGGCCTTGGCTGCTGGTGTTTTGAAGGTTGGCTAAGGTGACAGATGAGTTCTATATATGAGAAGCGATGCTATGTACTGGTTCAGCTCTTGCTCCACAGAGCAAAGCACCTAAAACCAAAGTTGCCAGTCCATAAACTAAAGCAGTCTTCAGTCCATCAGGACACACTAACGCTCGCTTGGGTAACGGAGTGTTGGGTTTCACAGAGCTGGCTATTCAGTAGGTGGAGACCAGCCTCCCGGGTTGGATCGCTTTTAGCCTTACAGAGTGACAGTGTAAGTGACAGCACCGACAACAGGGGGGAGGGATAGACTAATTATTTTTTCAACGGTGGACATCATTTAGGAGTGGTTGTAAAACAGCTGAGCCCAGAAGACCCCCACATGTCAGCATGGTTCCTGGATGCTGTGGTGGCATTAATGTAGAGAGGCAGGTGTTGAACCGCAGCCCTGTGATTGCTGTTTTCCCTGTGAGAATAATAAACGTCCGTCTTTATTTAAGAGGCAGCTGTTGTATTAGCTTTCTTTTAGCGCTCTCGCTCTTTTATGGCTGTAAATGACACGGTTATCATAAATCATGCACTGTGGAAACCTGCTTAACTTCAGACATCACATGTGCTAATGGTTGGAATTACATCATTTAGGTGGTTGGCGCATGTGCACCTACGGGAAGTGTTTGTTTTAGGATGGGTATTGTTTGAGGAGGTGGTAAATCTGGTTCATTTGCATGGTATTGTTCCCGTGCTCTGTTTGAATATTAACATACTAATGCTGCATGCATCACTTCTTATTCTCTTCCTGTAAACCAGCCAAGCAAGAGGAGGCAATCTGAATATAATGCAAGACAACATGAATGTTTTAGAGCTTCAGAAACCATTGCTGCCAGTCTGCTTTACTGATATCGGATGATCAAGTGAGCTAGGAACGGGAACGGTTCTTCCAGGTCAGCATCGCTCCGGCTTCATGTTTTCAGATCTGCGTGATGGGTCCTGTGGGATGAAGTGAATCTGCAGCGTTCTACTAGGCCGACACAACAATAGGCCTGTATGACTGTTTGAATGTGCCATTCTTTGTCTGGTGTGCTTCACTTGGGCCAGACAATGGCTCATTTAGCATCCCTGCTCTGCCGAGGCCTGCTCTGTCACCATGGCACCCTGGCCATGCCACACCCTGCCCCCCAGCCTGGTCCCACGCTGCACTTGTCCTCTGCGTGAAGACAGCTGGACTTAGTCAGCCATCGTAGGCCACACACAAGACCCAGCCTCACATTTTGAGCATTGTTCCTTTGAGCTGGTGGACATTCACTATGGGAATCAAAGGGTCATCGTGCCCCTGACCTTGAGCAAGATAGTGGCTAGTTTAACAAGAGTGCAACAAAACGAAACTGTCTGTGTTCAAAGTTTAGGAAAACAGGGTTAGGATGCTTATAGCTGTACGTTTTATCTTTGACATCACATTGTTGATGGATTCAACACTGATGCAGCGCCGTGATTTCATTTAACTTTTAAATGTAATAACTATATACTTTATGCTATTCCCCTTCCGAGATCATTGACTCTCGACCTTCCTAATTGTTTTGAGGTTGAAGTGCAGTGAACCATGTTTCCAGCGCTGCCACAGATTTTTTTTTATAAATAGCTGACAGATTTCAGACTTTCTGGTGAATATTGGGTCCTTCATGAACAGAATTTCATTCTTGCCCTGATTTGTTTAGCAATGACAGAACTGAGTTACATCACTGAGGGGAGGATATGTGAGTTGGCACATCAGGCTCCAGCCTCATCTCCAAAGAGCAGGCCCCCTCCAGAGGAAACCTGCAGTGTTATGCTCCTATAATGAGAACTGGGTGACCTATGAAATTATATTTGCGCCCATTGCAGTTTTACCCTCGAGAGCAAAGAACGAGCTGTGCCACTTCTGGTTCTTGTTAAGATAGTTTCCTTTCTGTGAGACTTTTAATCACAACTCAGCTGTAATGCATTGATAAAAGATAACGATTAAAAATGTCATCTAGCTGCTCCTAGTTCAGTTTTAAGTGCACAGTTCAATTATCATGCCTTAACATGTGCCTGTTCTTTGGAGTGACACGATTGTTTTGGGCTGTTACAGCTTGTCACGTGACATAAGCTATATTTATCCATGTTTCCCAGTGCTTTTAATGGCTTATTTTCATCTTAAGTAACTTTTAATTAAAAGCCTTGCTTTGGTTTTCTGTTTGGTTATAGTCACAACTTGGAAAGTGACTGTTCTCTTGCCAGCCAGAGAGAATTGAGGCAAACCTCAGATTATCATGACAATGAGCATTGAAAGTAATCACTTGTGTTCCTCCAGCTGCAAGATGTGGAAGGAGTGTGTCCACGCTGTGGTTCAAACAAAGAGAGCATGTGGGTCCTGTCCTGTGTGTGGACGTGTGTGGGGGAGTCCTACAACTGAGAGCTCGCACTGGGAGGGTGGAGGGTTTTTACAGGCCAGGAGGGATTCATGTTTCACTCCTAGCACACATCCTGCTACTTTGTCTAGGTCACTTTATTAGTGTTAATTCCTGAATTAAATTTCTGTATGAATTGGCTGTTTTTTGGTTGCCTGCCAACGTTTTGTCGGTTCAGGTTGTTACCTGTAGTTATGGTAATAAAAGCTGAATCACAGTAAGCTGACATGTGTTCAGCATATCAAAGTGAACCATATCACGCTCACTGTAACAGCTTCTTTACTTTGCCCCTAGAACAGCTTTTCGAGTTCGGCACGTTTCCTTTATGTCCTGTCTCATCACGACAGCATACCAAAGATGCTGAAGGCAACTGTGGCAGGCATCTGAAATGTCTTATTTTGAAATCTATTCCTAATCTAATTTGCTGACCTGGAATATCACACACAGTGTTGTGAATGGTTATGCCTTTAGGCTACATGCACTACAACAATGCTTTTTAGGGACTATACCGGGCATCCTGTGTGATTGATCCCTTCTAGTGGAATAGGTCAGACGCCAACATGCTCCTCGCTCAGGCAGAAATCAAAGCATGTGTAACAGGCCTTGAAACAGCAGACAGATATCAGATTCAGCAGCCGACCGTGCCACAGCCAGGCATGCCATGAAAATGCTGCCCCGCCCCCCGAAAACACGCTCAAGTTCTGACAAGTTGTTGAGCAAAAGAGCAAGGACACAGAAGTATGTTTAGGCTGTATGTCTTATCTGTCATCCTTTCAGGTGCAGCTACATCGGTTCAAAGCTACCAACAGCTCCGAGGAAGGTTTAGGAGTAGCTCTGCAAAGCAAACTGCCATCATTCAACAAACCCTTGTGCGTGAGACAAAGAATTAAATGCACACAGCCAGTTTGTCTGTCTCTCTCCTGCGTTGCTCGTCGTTGGCATTTGTACCATGGTAATGACATTTCACATGAACAGCCCTGGCGTCAGAGGAGGTCACCGCTCTAAGCACAGTCACGCACAGTCTTATTAATTTCGTCGAATTTCTGATTGTTCATGAAAGCATCTTTGTTTGTCATTGTTGTTGCAAAGCATGTAAATAACCTTAGCGAACACCCAAAGCTCGAAACTGCAGCCTAGTTAGAAAGTGAAGCTCTATGATATTCGTTCTCTCCTGATACAGTACAGACAAGTATGTTTTCACTCTGTCCGAAATACATAATATAGTAGTCACCTACCTCCCTCCAGAAATAGATGTTCTGGTTTCCTTGTGCTTGGCCCTGAGCTGCTGCTAGAAGCAGGTTCCCACAGTATAACATGTCTCTGTGATAACATTTCTGTAGAGAAGCCGTTAGTTAGACACAACCAGCTGAGTCAACAGCTAAATGCTGTTACAGCTTTTAATGGTCCATTGTCCTTTCTGTCGCTTCTATGTGTTTTAATTCTATAATAATGTTGTATAAGTTGTGATTTGAGATGATCTTTACAGCTGGTTCATCTTTCAGGGCCCAAGTTTTAGCTGTTCAGCTTTTGGAGAAATTACCGATATAAGCAGGTTTTAACTTGAATGATTATTCAGTGAACATTCCTAAAGGTCCTGCTTTAAAGTGCTGAAAACTGTTTTGTTTACGCGTCCCCCAACCGTTGATAACTGTGCTGCAGGGCACAGGCTCAGGTCGATCCTGTTAAACAGCAGGTGTCCTTGTCAACGTCCCCAAACATACTTTTCTGTGTTTTGACTTTAGATTTGTCCTCGTTGCGCCGCTCAGCTCTTCATTTACTCCACTCTTGACAATTAGTTTGCACTCTGGTGACAGGCTGTTTTCTTCTCCCGTCAGATTATGACACACTTTGGGATAAGCAGCTTTTAATTCAGCCATCCAGCCACTCAAGATGGCCGCGTACTGCACGCTGGCTCGGTTTCACCTTAGACTTTGCCTTTATCTAAGCCATGTGTCCATCTGGCCATTGGCCAGTCGGTCTCATTTCCGTGTTGGCAGTCAGACGTGAAGCTGGGACCTCGGACCTTTTCACATGGATTGAATCTCAGGACATCCATATGCGTGAGCTAGCAGGCACACGGCGCTTTGAAGCTGTCTTCACGCAGAGCAGACTGAGTACTGATTGCATTGTGCTGGGTTAACGTTCCTCTGTTTGATTTGTGTGTTTGTTGATATGCTACCTCTGCTGTAGCCCGGCACAGTTCAGCCTCCTCTATCTTATCGCTGCGCCTTGAACCGTAACCACTGCTTGTGTCAGTGCGGTGAGCCTGCCCCACATCTGGAGGGATCAACAAGTTAAGCCACAGCCTTTTACCCTCAAATTCAGTCAATCCGTTACCAGCACGTTCACTGCAGCTGCAGTCATCCACGTCTGTTGTTGAAAGATATTTTATAATGTCTGGTAGACGGATTCCAACTAACTCACTCTAACAAAGGAAGGCGAAAACCAGAGTCTTTATCACGTGAGCACATCACTGGACTACAGGAAACGCTGACTCATGCTTTTTGATCTCGAAATTTAAGAAAACACATTGTGTGGATTTACAGTCACGGGTTAATGCCGTGGCCGCGCTCACATGTGTTTTAAAACACTTCCCTCTTTTCGTGGTATCTATCAGCAACATTCTTATTCTTTACTCCGACTCCCTCTTCATCGTTGCAGTTCCCTGGCTGTGTTCTGGAGATTAGCGGAGGCAGAGGGTTGTGCACTCCTTCTATTCCAGGGGTTAATTACAAGCCTTCCAGAGGGTGGGCAGAACCCAGTAGGACCCTGGCATTTAATTTGGGATCCTTAGGGTCTCCTGCGAGGGAAGGGCGGCATGGGTGGAATTTATGGATGTAGCCCCACCCAGAATGAAACATATGTGGCCATTCCTTCCTTACACATTCTTTTTGCAGCAGTCTATATATTTATATTCAGATGCTGTTAATGCCACAGCTGATAATTAAGACACAGCAGACGTTTCTGTTCATGTCCAACCCTGCCGGATGCATTTACTCTTCTCCGTTATTGCCGTTTGGTTGGTAAGAGTATCTATCATAAGCTTGTTAACGTTCACCACTGTGTTTCTGTTGTGACTTCAGATTTTATGTTTCCTTGTTGCTTATGTTTTGTGGTTGCTTTGGCCTGTGTATGTGAGGTTCTAGCTTTAAAATGTTTATACCAAAGCATCAGGAAAACATGTTGCTGTCTGGTAGAAACCAGAAAGACCAGGGTGATGTTTTGTCTGCACCTAGATGCTTAATGATTAACAAAGGTTGAGCGAAGAGGGAAAAGGTTCACACAAACACATTTTTAGGCTCGAGCTGCTGTCACACTGGGTGTTTTGCAGCTTAGCTACTTGTTAGTGTCACATGTGAAGACTCAAACGTTTCAGCCCTGTGCTGGAATGAAGAAACATATTTAATGTGACTACAGCCTAAAATGAGTCATAAACTCACAAAGTGTCAGTGAATGGAAGTTAGTGTCACAAGGGGAAAAAGTTTTCAGAGACTCCATCCCATCCCAGCCCGACGTCCTCAGGGTGCTGTACGGGTTTTGTTTGTACCTGGTGACCTTGAGCTCGCCGAACACGCTTCCTGGCTTTTGTCGACACGGCTCGTCCGTCCCACCGGAGCAGAAGCCTCCATGGGAACAGGGCCCGTCTGTTATTCCAGCTGCGTGACGTTCCTTTCGGAGGCAGTTATCCAGGACTGTACAGCTTCCACTGTTATCCATTCATGACCGCACCGGCATGGCTCGCCACCGACGTCTGGCAGCGCCAGTCCAGCAGAGATAAACTGCTTCACATAAGCCTGCTGCGGCATCTGACACGGAAATGTAAAAGCTAAGAGGAAGGCAGCTGTGCTTTAGAAGACTGCGCTCTATCAGCGAGCGGCAGCATTTGGTTCAGACAAGCAGCCAGCTTTTACATGTTGGCATTTCCAGTCGCAGCTGTTTTGACTTCAGTAACCTAGATACTGCTCCTGCTGACGATGTTACCGTCTTCCTCCCTGACTGCTGAAGAAAACTTGTCGCTTGCTTTCAACGTGTATTTACAGTAATGCTAAATTCGGCGCGTGCTCGCTTGCAGATGTTTATGGTTGATTTGTGACGTTTGCTTCTTGGCAGAAACGCGTCTCGAGTCCAGACTTTTCCTGGTGTGTAGAGTAAATCCAGTCATTTGATACTCTGGTTTCTAGTGCATTACCCAATTGTGCTGATTCTTCAATAACACAATACGCAACACTGTGACACCCTGTTATTGTGATCCTCTCTGGTAATCCATGAATCACTTCTAGGGAACACCTGCATGGGAAGCTGCAGGGCCTGGTGAGGCAACGACTTGTTTTCTCATATGAGAGCATGTCTGATCTCAGATGGACTAAATAATATGGATGCACTTGCCCTAAACAAGATGAAATTCATTTGACGCCATACATGTATATTATGAACTGTACTCTAACATTATTCATTCTTCCATTCACATTTGGGACTGTTGTGCTGCTTCTTCTGTACGACTGATGAACATCATCATATAAAAACAAATTCCCTGCATGTTTTTGTGTTTAGGGTTTAGTCCAAAAGCTGTCACTGTGCTGTAATGTAGGCCCGTTGATAGAGCTGAGTGTCGGGAGTCAGTAATTAGTAAGAGATGCAGGAGTGATGCTTCTGTTGTAAATCATGTGGGAGTGTCTCAGATTGTTTAGATTTAGAATATTTTGCGAGTTGTCTCATTGTTGTTAGACTCTAAAGATGCTGTGTGTGCAGCATTTGAATCTGTTTTAGTTACGATGGAGGAGTTCAGATACTATAATAATAATAATATTTCGGTTCACATGTAACATCGTTTTCTCAGAATCCCTGTCACACTTTCACTGTTTCCATCTGTCTCCCCTCCCACACCCACATAGGTTTCACACCTAAGCTTTGTTTCCCCGCTGCAGCTCTCGAACAAGCCCTCCTCACATAAGCCCTAAACAAGTTGTCTAAAGCGAGTGCATTGCGGGGGGGAGGGGATGCGCTGGGCGGTGGCCATGGGCTCGGCTGCATCGCATTAGGACTGGGAGTGTTGAAAAGGGGAGTGGCCTGGAGTCGGTAACATCTGTGCCGGTCCCCTCTGCCCCCTCGGCGTTCTGCAGAGAAAGGCAGAGCAAAGGAGGTCAGGAAGGGAGAGGACGCGCTGAGGAGAAGTTCTCGCCGCGCAGCTGGCAGCTTGAAAGATCTCAAACAGCAGCAGCAGGGCAGAGTTTATCCATAGCTTTTCTCCCTGTCACCAGAAATTAACAGCCTGCGCCTAACTGGGATTTTGAGATTCAAGGTGTCCATCATCCGCTCCGACCCTGGACCTGCACGGATTAAACACCTCGTGGGGGAAATGCTCTGCGGCGTGCTGCGTATGAGCACTGTTTTTTCTGTCGGCAGTGCAGAAAGCTGGATGCTGCAGTGAGTTGAGGACGGAAAGGGAATGCCCAGAGCGCAACAGCGGCGAGCTCGCTCCTGGACAGGGTAAGACGAGCTCAATGAGTCTGTTTCACCCTGTAATCTAATGAGCGCCGGGAAAAGGAGTGCAGGAGCTGAACCCTATCTGCTTACTGGAATGTGAGTGTGTGTGTGTGTGTGGACTTCATGTGACCGGTAGATAATTTGAGGCTATCATATCAGTCACTGTGTGTGTGGGGAGTTTGGGCTGCTGGTTTTGCTTTATCACTCCCCAGGACGCGCTGTGGATTCCTCTCAGCACGACGTAGGTGATTGTGTCATGTCTCGTGTCTAATTAGGAGGTGTTGGTGCGGAAAACAGTGTTGCCGTAGTAACTGGGGGGAGGCGAGGATGACAGGGCGCCCCGACCCAAGCCCTGGGGCAGATTTCGTGGTGAGAGAGTTCTCTGTATGTGGGGAATGCCCCATAATGACAAGGCTGGTCTGGAGGTAGGGTGAGGCGGCGGTGGAAATATGTCTTCACACAGGCGGCGACCTCCCACCAGCTCCTCTCTCAGCTTTGGTGAACGCAGCATGTTATCAGTGTCAAATGAATGTGTGAGAGAGGGGGCGACATCATTTTTTTTTTCATGGTTGGGCTGGAGTGTAGATAATCGGGTCAAAGAAGAGGAAAGTCACCTTGAGAGGGGTTCTGCTCATTTCCTGTCGCTGCCCATCCTCCTCAGGTTCCACTGTCACTTCCTCAGCTGCTCCTGTAGGGCCACATGTAAATGCTATACAATTCTGCAGGATTTCATAGAGTGATGGCAAGTTCGATTTTTACCCTGTAATCCGAAACGGTTTTGTTATTTGTTTTTGTCCGCTGAATTAGAGGGACAATCCTATTTTCTCCCTTATAAACATCCAGAGCAGATTAAAAAGGAGGGTAATGTGTGGTGGAAGGGGCTTTCATTAAATCACCCACCCACCCAGCATGCACCCGTCACCCACCGCTCCGGTTACCATAGCAACTGAGGAAGAGGTAGGGATTTTTAAAGGACAGGCTACAGCTAAGGATATCCTAGCAGAGATTACAATGCTCTCCACGCCCTGTTATTGACGCCATGAGACGCTGTTTCACTGCTGAGAAATCCATCTGTCATTAATATGGGACTGAGCCCAGCTGTTGTGAACATAATTATGTTGACTGTTCCCGTTGCCACACAGACGGGAAGCCCATGATGATAACTGTTTGTGCTTTAAACCCGCAGTTTATGTTCCTGCGTGTTCACTGATGATTGAACTCGTGTCCTGCAGGTTTAACTTTTTGCTGAACCTATTTCTTCAACCTTAATCTACAAACGTTAAGCTGTGGTAAAGTACCTATACTTGTATGTTAAACGTGTCCCGTTTATGTGCCAGTTTAAGTAGGAAGTGAGCGGCTGCTAATGTTTTATGTGCTATTTTTAAACCACACTGTTTGTGTGTTGTTTGGAACGTGTCCAGTAAACAGCCCTGATGAATAAGCTGAAACCCTGGCAAGGATATTGTCGCGTGTTAGAGTAGTTTCTTTCTTTACCACAAGTCCAATCTCCACTTAATGGTCTGACCTGGGGAAGAATGCTAACACTTGAAGAGTGGGGGGTTGAAGAGTCTGCCTGTAGAACGGGTTTGACGGCCTTGCCCGTGGAAAGAGCAACGACCTTTTAACCCGCTTTTTAATCTCTGTCCTCCCAACATTTCTGCCGCACACTCCCCAACCGTACGCTTCCAGCTTTGCACTATTCCCCACTGAAATAACAGGGAAATGTCATTTTTTTAAAGGCTTGTAGCAGTTCGGTGTGTTGCAGATTACACCCAGCTGTATCTCGTAGAAACATTTTCTTTGGAGACGTGCAGTTTTGTTCGAAAGCATTAGGAAGCGCTTTTTTACGGACAGAGGTTGGCTCTTTCTCTGGGTCTGATAGGTAGCTCCTTAATGTGTTTAAGAATAAATGGACAGATGGCGAGTGTTCCATTAAATGCACAATTCCCAAGTGTTGGTGCAGCTCTTAAGAAGTTGTGAAAAAAGAAAAATTACATTGACCTCTGATTGAATCTTTCCTTACTGACAAACATATGTCAATCAGCAGTGAGGTTTCAAAGCCCTTGTTCATAAAATTCTGTAAAGTCTTGTAGATAACATCAGATCCCAGATCAGCTGATCAGACATTCATTTGAACAGTAGAATGAACAACAAGCGGTACATTCATCGACCTGCCAGTAGTAGAAACGCTGTGGGAGTGCACAGTGTACAGCACGTCATCCTAAAAACAGGAAAAACGACCACACCACAAGAATCACATTACGTTCCTCATGCTAAGATTGGCATCACTTAGTTACAGTCCACTGTCACTGGTTCAAAGACCTGCAGATGCTGAACTTTTTAACCCACAGCCATGTGGTTAAAGTGTAAAAACGTATCTGCTGGTGGAAGCAATGCTTCCTTTGTGTGCTTCTGCACTGTCGGGCCTTTCTCCTCACTCTCCCTGCATCCCTGTGTGCTAATCCTGTAATCGGAGAGTGCTGCTCCTTCAGCCATGTGACACTAATGCTCCAGAAGCGATGCCTTGCTCATATCTTGACACACAATCCTGTGATGTAAATTCATACGGGCACACACACACATCAGAGCCAAACTGTTGTGCTGCTGTAATGCTGTTAATGTCACACCATGGATAGTGTTGAAGCTTCTCTGTTGTCTGACTGGTTGCCCTTACGGAGTGATCGGTAATCTCCTGCTAACCTGCCCGTCAGCATTTCTGTCATTTTCGGACGTGTGTTCTGTGTGCGCGTGTGTTTTCTCACTATCTCTCATTGGCTGAATGAGCACCATGTATTGTATCCAGCTGTGTGGGACTGTTGGGCACCACTGTGCCGTTTGTGGCTTGACCAGAGACGGTGACTATGAAACACAGTTTATCACATAACTATAACGTGGGCTGACAATCGGCTTCCTGTCAGTGGGTTCAAATGTTCTCTTCGACTTGAAACATAGAGGTTTAGCAATACACGCACAATAGTTGTGGTGGGAAACAGATTTTCTGTTTATCACTTTGATGATACACACATTTCGACTAATGCTCTTCCCATGTCAGTACAGTTGGCGCAGCAAGCAGAGGGTTTATCAACGATTTTCAGCTGGCTACGTGTTGGTTGAGAGGACGACCAGTCGCCGTTACAGTTTAATTTCTTCTTTTTTTTTATTTTAGCCCTTTTATTTGCAGCTGTCTGATCTGATCCAAAATAAATTACCAAGCCCAGTGCAGTGTATAACAATCCTGGGGGGGGTCCAAAAGTCCATAAGCCTCTTGAGAGAATGAATGCTGCAGATAGTAGCTGTGCCAAAAGAGAACCTGTGTCCCACGACATGAAGTTTAACATGCGTATTATATGTATGCTCGATACAGTGCTACAGAAGCCGTAAAGCACCACATGAAGCACAATGACTTGCCTGCACGTACTGTGTAATGTGGAGTTGCTGTGCATTGAAAACGCTGCGATGGGATGATCAAATTGCAAGTCTGATCCATCCCAAATCCTAAATCGGAAAAGAAGATTAAACTTGTGTGCACCAAATGCCTTTCTGCCCCTCGTATACCACAGCTGCAGCTACTCTCTGTGCACCGGAGCAGCCAGTAAAAAGCGGTGTTAATATTGCGTTATTTCCACAGTTTAGCCCAAAACATCTCCTGTAATGTTTGGGCTTTCAACATAGCTTATGTGACAGAACTCGCTGTCTGTTAGGCAACGACACAGTGGAACCGTGATAATAATGATAAGATGACTCTGTTGATTTAGTTTCCCCCTGCACACAGAGGTCGGGGTCAGACAGAGCAATGTCCCTGGAGCACAGAAAGGTCCCGCCTGCTGCTTCAGGACATGTCACAAACCCAGATTATTGCTGATTATGGTCTTTGAGCTCTGAAGAGACGTGTTATAGCCCCTTCAAAACCAATCAGATCAACACATGAAGCCCCCCCCCCAGTCCTTGATATGAAGCTCTTCTATTGGTCGTCTAACTTCTGTTGCAAAGTTACTTTTTACTCCATGTGAAAGATGGGAGAACCGTGCAGCCGCGTCGCGTCCCATCCATCATTAGTGCAGCCATTAGGATCTTTAGATTTCAGAAATTAAGAGGATGTCTCAGAGCCAGAAAGTGCTGAGAGATGCCAGCTGTTGCAGAAGAAGGTATTTCACACATCTGTTTTCAATGCTCCACTGTCCACTGAGCTCTGTCTCCAAGGCTGAATTCCTGCTCCCAGGCAGGCACGTGTTGGGTTATTAGCATCAGCTTGTTGACTTGTTAGAATTCAGAAATTATACACACAGCTACCTATTCATGGTGTTTGGCTTCACTTTGCTCTTTGATAGCAGCACCTCCAGTTTTATACCACTCCATACGACCACTGTGACATGTAAGGGCATCAAGGAAATTATTTCACAACATAATACTGAGGCCATTAGGCAAATTATTTAAATCCATAAAGCAATTTAGTAAAATGCATACAACCAAATGAAAGGGAAAGAAAATAAAGAAAGCTAGATTTGTGTCATCTTAAACTTCCTTCTCTCTATTCTGTCCATCCTTCTTCACACGTGTTTAGTTACGCGTCTGTCTGTGTTTGGCTTAGGATGCTCTTCGGGGCTTCTGCCTTTCCTCCAGAGGACCTGACAGGTCTTGCGCAGGCACCATGCACGGGCTCACACTCGCTTTACAAACACTAGGATTCCTTTTTCCCGCCTGGACTCCTGCCAGGTTAACCCACCAAACCACATGGTCAAGACAACAACAAGGGTATCCAAGGATAGAACTGTCCTACAGACAAAGAAACGAGTGTTTGTGTAAATATGGGGGGGGGGGCGGGTTTAAATACTGCCTGCGTATGAATGGAGTACAAAAAGATTCTGCTTTGTTCTGTCAGCCAGCCCAGAAAATTCATAATGACTGGTATACACAGAATTTGTCATCATAATATGGACAATGCCGCCGTAACATGTGATCATGTTTACTTGGCTGTTGCTGTGGTTTTTTCCAGGAAATAACCATTAATTCTGCTCAATTTTGAAAGATAAGGGTCCGTTTGTCAGACTGAGCTGAACATCATTTAATGTGGGTTCCCGCTCTGTTCCAGCAGGTGAAGGCTGCCGGTGTCGCACGGGTGGTGGTGAGGGTCGCGAGGCTCACCTGGATATGAGAGGAATGTCTCCTTGTTCCAACAGGCCTCTGTTACGCTGGGAACCTTGACCGTCTGACAAACAGCCACGGGTCTCACAGGTTACTAATTACAGCGTAAACACAGCGTGCTCACACTGACGCCGCTCGCGTGTTCGGTCCTCGGCTTCCTGCCTCCTTGTGGTCTGTGTCTTTGTACCCTTCACGCACAGCCGAGCTGCGGCTTCTCCGGCTGGATGAGGACCAGCGCTGCCCCACTCCAGTTCACAAGCTTGTACAAAGTTTACAACTTAGCTTAGTTCATGGAAAAGGTGGACAGTGTTGTGGACTAATATGGTCAAGGAGGGCTTTGAATTGCTTCTTCCCTTCACGCTAGAATAGTTGGTGAGCGAGAGGCAGAGCAGCTGCTGCCGAGGCCTCTGGTAGTCTATTTGGAAAAGTCAAGGATGTGTCAAAATAAATACGCTATAGAGTGTGTTCGTGGAGCTGCTGTGTACTTTATCCCACGTGTGGCCGTTCGGGCTCAGCCACCTTGTCTACATGCAGTGTAACCTTCACTCACTGAACATTGTATACATTAGCACATTTGCAGTGTTTATTTAGAACAGAGCGATTATTGCAGTAATGGAAGTTTGTTAAGTGTGTTGTCTTTGTGATCCTTTAGCTTTTGCTGGTGTGAAAATATTAAAACAAAGTTTAAATTGTTAATAAAAAAATATCTGATTTCTGGAAATGGTTTCAAAAGTACAGCTGCTGGATGGCAGAAACCGATAAACCACAGAAGCGACTGAAAGGAGACTGTGATGGCAGCGGGTTTTCTTTAGGTAGACCAAAAACTCCACTTTTTATAGCCCAACTCTATTTAGTCGACGTTGCCATAGGAAATGTCCTCATTTTCCTTTTTGGAAGAGACAACTTTAGCTGTTGTCTGTGGCCTCAGTTCATTGAGCTTAGTGACCTGCAATTACTTTAGAGAGGAACGAGACCTGAGGAAGGTAAATTTAGAAACGCATCACAGCGAAACGAGGCATTCTGTGCATCTGAGTGAAGGAATATAGTGTAGAAATTGTCAGGGAAAGGTCAAATGGATGTTATGTTCAACAGTCAGGTCAGCAGAGCCTCTGTGGTTGAGGATACTTGGCATCGCAGCGCTGGTCACCACAGGGAGGGAGGCTGCAGATCTGTTTTTGTGAGATGCTGACTGCATTTCCTCTAAGGACGCCTGTATACCATGTCTTTATTTTCCAGACAGCAGAGAACTCCTATGCCAACAAACTAAGCTGTCACTGACGGTGTTTGGATGGCTGCAGCCAGTGAACCAAATGCCCCATGTACACTTTAATCTGATCTCCTCTGAAAATACCCCCCGAGGAGATGACAGAAGGGCAGGGACGTTAAACGAGTTCCACTCTGAGTCTACAGCCACGCTAGCAACTCTGCGACACAGTGATGCTTTAATTGTAACGATATCATGATGGTTCATCCTCTGCAGACTCTTCATGATAAACCGTAGCTTTGTGTGACGTGCTCAACCCTCCTCAGCGACGCCGTTCATGACAGCTGAGCTCTGTGCTTTTCATCTGTCATATAGAGACACTGTCCCACATTACTGGTAACTGCAGCCGCTACAGATCAAACAGCTGCCTCGTTGCGCTGAGGAGTGGCTCTCAGGAGGACTCACTGCGTAGCCAAGTCCAGTGGTGTTAATCCCGCGGTTTACCTGAAGGCCTGTTGAGCAAACGTGTCTCCAAAACAACAGAAAGCCTCACACTCGTCTCCCCACGGTCACTGTTAACTGTCTCTAGAGGAAGAATATGAAAAGACCTGAACACACTAATGCTGGTGAATTATGGTCTCTGTTTCAAACAACACAGTCTCGTGGGATCCTATTGTATCAACAATGTAATAAGATCTTTGTAGCCTTTTGTAGCTTTGACTGGTTTAATGTCCTTCAGAAGCTAATAAATAAGACTTGCACTAATAACAACGTGGCCTGAGCTTAATCACTTTTATAGTTGCTGTGGCCTTTGCATTTAACATAACAGGAAGTGTTGGTCTTTGTTTTTAGTCCTGAGAACCTTCTGCTTCTATTTGAAGGACGAGTCCTCAACCCAGTGTTGATCTGTTTCTCCCCAGCACACTCTGACGGAGGCCGACCCCTGAGGTGGAGGAGGCTGTAAAGAGGCCCAGCAGGAGCCTCCCGCCCTCCCTACCTGACCAGCTGAGCGCGTCAACAGCCATGGCTCCCCGGAAGCGCGGCGGCCGTGGCGGCGGCGGTGGTCTCTCCTTCATCTTCTGCTGTTTTAACAACAGCGATCACCCGGAGATCACCTACAGGCTCCGGGAGGACTTCGCCTTGCAGACCATGGAGCCGTCGCTGCCGATGCCAGGCTACGACGAGCTGGATGGCATGTTCGCAGAGCTGGTGGTAAGACATCATCCCACTTTTCCTTGTTAACAAAAAACCCAAGGAGTAACCAAGTTGATCCAAGGGAGTTGCTAATATCATACATCAATATCAGTCCCCTGAAAAGCTGATGCACATTATTTTTCTGGCCACAGAGATGTTTGCTAACAGCTACAGGAGCCAGCTGTTTATATTTAAAATCATATTTACAGATAGACGAATCGTTTAAGGCTGTAACAGGCAACTTGAATACTTGAATTTTATACGCTCCCACTTGACATCGGGACAAATGAGTGACATCAATCAACCGTGCACAGAATATTTTTCTGTCTGTCTCTCCCTCCCGGTTTACAGTGTGCTGTGAGTAACGGGGCCAGGGTGCTACTCCGTCGCCGCTTTATTGTCACGTCTAATTTGTCGTACTCGCCCCTCTCTCCCGTCCCCATTCTCCTCTCCCTTGGTTGCCGCGGTAATCTGAGCGTGACATTTTTGCACATCAATAGAGCTCATTCAGGAGGAGCTCATTCCTGATGTCTTGGCCTCCTCCATCTGCTAATTGCTTGTTTTTGTCCATCGCCCTTTATGAAGACATAATTGAGTAAGTTGAGTGTGACAACAAGCAGGCTTTCGGTTGCTCTGTTTACCAAAAGAAAGCGTCCACGTGCTTTTCCTTAGAGCCAGTACGAGCCGCTAATCGCGTTCACCTTTACTGTAGTGATCAGTTAAAACCTGTGAGATTCACTTCATTTGTTTAACAAACACTGAAAACAGGTGAATCACACACTTGAGTGCCTTCTAGTGGGGAGTTGGCCTTGATTTAATCAGCCGCTAGTTTAGGACATTTGGCCACTGAACATATTAATTCACAGAAAATGATGATTTAAGGAAAGGACGTCTGATAATGACTAGATTCAGGAAGCATTTAACAGTAAATGACATTAACTTAATCTCTGTTTGCTGCGTAAATGACCTCAGAGAACAAATAGACCTGTGTTTAGACTCTTGCTCCCATTATCTGCAGTTTTGTCTCTGCTTAAAAGGCGTCTCATGACCTTTGCCATCGTTCACATGAAACCTATTTATCTGTAAGTGTCTGGACTAATGCGGACGTCAGCATGTGAACCAACTTTGACCAAAGTGTGTCAGGTATTTATTCAAACATTCTTCGACAACTCCCTTCATGCGCCTCTAGTTTACATCGTGACGTGTTGTTTCCAGATGTTTGTTGCCACATGTCGGGCAGGCAGACCACGCCTCATCTGATCCCCACTGTTACTGACGTCTCATTCAGCTCTGTTTAGTTCATGATGAGAGCACCTGGTGAGATCCTGAGCCCGTTTTGTATTCTGTCGTATTGTAACCTTTTCTGCATTTTACTTCTCTCTGTCTAGGATGAGCTTGACCTCACAGAGAAACACAGGGAAGCCATGTTCGCCCTGCCTGCAGAGAAGAAATGGCAAATCTACTGCAGCAAGAAGAAGGTAAAAGCCTCCCCCTCCATTATGTCACTCCACACCGGCCTCTACGCAGCCGCTGCCAGCTGAATAATATCTGCAGATAATCCCAAATTGCAACGTGTGTGCAGTCACCTCCTCGTTGATCTGCTGATACCTGGAGCTGCGTGTTTTCTGCAGACCACAGAGGCCGCGACAGGCCCGAGCATGAGCTAGTCGTCTGAAAACTGCGTCTGGAATGCAGACAATTTTTTTTTTTCTTCCATCACTGATGTCAGGTGGCTGTTAACTACTCACACAACACGCACATCTTCCAACTGTGCTATGTAAAAAGGAATGAGTAAAAAGTCTTTGACCTCAATCCGCCACTGCTTTATATGATCTATAAACCTTTATCATTCACGGGAAACCACTAAAACAGAATAAACCACCAATAAATAGTTGACATTTCACTATAAAAAATATTTCAGACAAACCGCTGCACCCACACACGTGCTGCTCTGTTCCACTAAGGGCACTTTCTACTAACTTTGTAGCCCAGCCTTTGATGTGGCAATTGCTCACTTTCCCCATCACTACATAATAAGTCTTTGTTTCCTGATCAAAGCTCCACTGCGAATAATTCCCTCACTCGACTTGAGCAGAAGTTACACAAGTTGCACGTAAAAATAGTGAGGTGTAGAGGGAGCAAGGCGAAAGCTAAATCCAGCCTGCTGCATTAGATGAGCCACCAGCAGGGGAACAATAAAAGTATTCTGATATTTAAAGGCCTATGGTCCAAACACATAGGCTTATTTCCGTAAAGTGAGTTTTACTTAATCATCTTCATAAACTACCTGTCCCATCAAAGCACATAGCGTTAAAATACTCTGCCTCTCTGCAACAGCGTCATCATCATTACGTCTGTTCTCCGTGATTAAAGGACTGTCAGCTGTTCCTCCTTTCCCTTGAATATATGGCTTCATCCTCACCATGCAGGAAAACACAGATGCCTGTTCCCGTTTACATCAACTCAACCTCAGCTTTCCAACGACCGCTGAATGTCTCATCGTATTTTTCTGCGGCATCGTTTCTGAAGGCCATAGGTATGAGAGTGTAGGACATCCTGTCCCGACTAATATGCAGCCAGCACAGTCTTTCCCTACATCCAGTGACGAGTCCTAGAATTATCAGAGCACAGTCTGTCCTAAGTACAAAAATCTGTCAAATGACTTTGTGTAAATTAATTTGTATTATTCTAAAGTCTTGCTAAGATTGTCTGTGTCTGTTTGGTTTACCTTGGTGCTGTAATGGGTGTGGACCCCACGTTTATCTAAACGAGTAGAGAACTTGATCTGGATCATATTCTGGAAAATGACGAGTTCAAAGTGTTCAAGCACCATTGCAAGTATTGATGTACTTATGTAAGGCAGTGTAAATGGAAACAGTGCATTCCTGTTCCTGTTTCTGCTGTGTCCCACTTAGTGACCTCGTTAGGAATAGTCCCGGGGCCCAAACTAGCCTAATAATAAACCAAATACAAGCCCTGTAATAAATCCCCAAATGTTGGAGAACACGCAGGCATGTGTCAGTGCAACCAAACAGGAGGCTTCGCTAAGTGGACAGCAGCAGCATCGACCTGCAGAAAGACATCAATGTCGCTGACGCTGCATCAGACTCTGGCCCCAAACCACACAGATACAACCTCTATCTGCGCTCAGAGAGGAAGTTCTGCATGTGTGTGCGCGTGTGGAGGGGCAAAGGAAGCAGTGAGTTGTCCAAGGCAAACAGGAAGGCTTTACTTTCACAGGTGCAGCTTTTGTACGCGATCATAAGGAGGAAGGTGGGGTCATTATCAGGGCGCTCTGAGCTCGGGACTGATGAGGTGGCTCTTTTTCACCAGCCTTGGCAGTTAAGTCCCTGTGAGGACAGGCTGGGAGTGAAAAGTCCATCAAAGCCCGTAGCTGTTTGGTTTGGCCGAGCACCTGAGGTGGTGAGATCATGCTGCAGAGGATCCGTCGTCTTCCTGCTGCTTGTTAGTTCTTAAGGCTGCATCATCTGCCAAGAAGCAGATTTAGTGGTTGTTGGAAGAGACTTTTCAGATTGGTTTTAAATTTCATTAAACTTCCAAGAGGACAGAGCTGTAGTGTCTCTTTCATGCAGGCTGTGCTGTTACCCCCAAATGCTGGAGCTGAGAGAGATCCCTGTTTTCCGCAGTGTCTTTGATCTTTTCCTGTTTCAAACACATCGCAGTCAGACCGTCGGCCTCTGCATTTCTCTCTTATCATGACCCTAAATAAACTGTTGGCGTTTGAAGACTGCTGTCCTCCGAGTTGAAAGATGAACGCCATCCATAACACTAACCGCTTCTCCCGTTGAAGGTTGTGGGAGGGCTGGAGTCGATCCCAGCCGTCACTGGGAGAGAGGCAGGGCACACCCTGGGCGCGTCAGAAACATCAACTCTTTTAGAGCGAAAAGGAAGTGGTCCCACCTCTGTGTCTGCTTCACTAATGGACTGAACTTCTTCCAGCACCAGCTGGGTCAAGCTGGCACCGATGCCGGACGGAGCAGCGGCATCAAGCCGTTCCGTCGCTGCACGATCCCTGCTGACCAGCCAAGGCCTGCAGTTTCTGCCAGAGCAGCCAAGTTTCTACAGGCCTGCTTTATCAACCGACGCCCAATTAGTTTCTGATGGTCACAGCTCACTTGTGCTTAATGGAGCCGGAGTCGAAATGAAAGCCTCAGGGCCTTTTGTGCACGAGCCAAACTCTGGGTCAAATCAGTGTCTCTTCAGTTATCTTGGAAATTAAATTATCTATGAAATATTTCGCTTATTTTTCACTTGTCATACAAACGGGCATGTCTGAAGACTAATCCCAGCATAAATCAGACCATGTCCTTAATCTGCAGTTCAACATTCATTCACTAATCTGAAGATCAAGCAGCTGTGCTCTCCTTACAGCACTTCTCACCACGTCTGGAGAACGACGTCCTGAATAACTATGTCGCCACTTTGAGTTCATGCTCTATTTTAGTCTGCTGGCTGCTTATGTCCGATGTCTTCTGTTCCTCGTGTTCATTATTCATTTCATATTTCACATCTTTTAAGGCTTATTTGACAATTTATGGAATGAATTTATGTCATAATGTTCCACATTGTTCTGTAAATTTCTAAATTTACATCAGTGCCTTTCTGTCCCTCTCTCTGTTCCAGGAACAAGAAGAAAACAAAAGTGCAACTAGTTGGCCAGAATACTACATTGATCAGCTCAATTTAATGGCAGCTGTAAGTAATAACATGGATTTAATTCATTCTTTCTTGGAAATAAAAGTGGCTCCTAAGAAGCAAGCTTCCAGAGATTTCTCCCTGCTTATTCTTATGAAATAGTTTTTTCATTATCCAAGTCAAAGGTCCATGATTGCAAATCCATCTGAGAGCGATCTCATAATTGGCTGGATAGTTTCTAACTTACTGAGGTTCGTAGAGAGCAAACAAATCACACGTCTAATTCACATTGTCTTTCAAACCCACAATACTTTGCTTTCATAATGAAACTGAAGCTGTATTTTAGCTAAATCTAGCCCCGTGGCTCTGATGTTGACTCTCTGTGTTGTTGAACAGAGAAAGACGATCCTCGCTCTGGAGAAGGAGGATGAGGAGGAGAGGAACAAAACCATAGAGAGCTTGAAGACAGCTTTGAGGACACAGCCCATGAGGTTGACGCGTCTGAAAACATCCTCCTCTCTTTTGTGCTCTGCTGTCTTTGTGCTTTACATCCAAATATTCAAATATCACTGCAGCTTCTATCGCTTACCTTCCTCTCAGCCTGTCTGTCTGAACTGTATGTAAATGAGAGAACCCAGTGTCTGTAAAGGTCACTGCAGTGATTTTATTCACCAAAATGTTCATAAGGAGTAACTTACTACAATTTATTGATTAAGATGATTCAGTTACAGTTTGTCAACAAAGACTAAATAGATTTTTGCATTATATTGCAGTGCAGTAAAGTCCATTTGTCACTAAACCAGGGTGAATTGTCCACATCTGCCCTCCTCTCAGGTTTGTGACTCGCTTCATTGACCTTGACGGCCTCACGTGCATCCTGAACTTCTTGAAGAGCATGGACTACGAGACGACGGAGTCACAGATCCACACGTCTCTGATCGGCTGCATCAAAGCTCTCATGAACAACTCGCAGGGCCGCGCCCACGTCCTCGCCCACACCGAGAGCATCAACATCATCGCTCAGAGCCTGGCCACGGAGAACGTCAAGACCAAGGTGGCCGTGCTGGAGATCATGGGCGCCGTGTGTCTGGTGCCTGGCGGGCACAAAAAGATCCTGCAAGCTATGCTGCACTACCAGCGCTTTGCCTGTGAGAGGACGCGCTTTCAGGTGCGTGGAAACGAGCCGCGCTCGCAGCTGGGGATTGGCGATTTAAACGCAACCTTGTGTGAAGACACTGAACAGCCTTTAATGAACTGTCATCCTTCAGACCCTGATAAACGATCTGGACCGGAGTACGGGGCGATACAGAGACGAGGTCAACCTGAAGACAGCCATCATGTCTTTTATCAACGCTGTGCTGAGTCAAGGCGCTGGAGCGGTGAGTTACACTTACACATGTCACACTAGAAGCTCGTTACTCCCTTAAGCAGTAACTTAAGAGTGTTTTAAATATTGTTTGTATATTTCCCACATAGGAGAGTTTGGAGTTCCGCATCCACCTCCGATACGAGTTTCTTATGCTGGGGATCCAACCTGTGATCGATAAGCTGCGTTCTCATGAAAACGCCACGTTAGACAGGTGAGCTGTAGGAATACGAGAAATATCTGAAGGGCTATACTCTGCGTAATACTGGGTCGCATGTCTGCTGCTGCTTTCTAACGCGCCCTTTCTCTCGGGCACTTCAGGCATTTAGACTTCTTTGAGATGCTGCGGAACGAGGACGAGCTGGCTTTGTCAAAACGCTTTGAATCGGTAGGAGAAAGTCTGGCGTCGTTGCTCCTGTGTCTAATTAGGATACTCTGCAGCGCGCGGTGACTGAGCTGCTGTTTTCCTCCTTCTCCAGGTACATATAGACACCAAAAGTGCCACCCAAGTTTTTGATCTCATCCGCAAGAAGATGAACCACACTGATGCATACCCGCACTTTATGTCTGTCCTGCATCACTGTCTCCTCATGCCACGTAAGTGTGCTCTTAAATTATTCATTACTGGGCATTAGATCACAGACACTTTATTTATTTTTATAGGACAGTTATAATATCGACCAAATATAATGAGATTGCAAACAAGAGGAATGAAATACACATGACAGATGCGCTAAAAGCTGATGAGGCAGAATAGTGGATACGTACAATTCCAGCCAAACTGAACCCTTTAAACTCAGTGACTCACATTGTTGTTGGCTTATCGTCATTTGTTTCTTTTTATTCTGCAGAAAATGCCAAGTATACACTAATTTACCCATCGATTGCAACAGTAGCCTGTTTATTTAACGCTCATCTTCCTCAGTGAGCAGATTTGTAATGAGATTCTCTTGCTCTCTTGGGGCATTAACTGTATAATTAACTCTTAGGCCACACAGTGTTGTGGTCGTACGCGTTGGTAAAGGTGTGTGAACATAACATGGCGTGTTGAACCGTTGCACATACACTCAGGCTCAGTGTTTTCAGGCTAAACATCACAACAACGAACATCTCACCAGTCTGTTTATTCTTGCGTGAGGCATCTTGTTGTGACCTGTGATTATAGACCCACGCTTTGGTTTATGTGTGTAATCTTCTAAAATGCTGTCACCCGTCCTGTGTTTCATCTTATTCAAACTGTGCTGTAGCTCCAACTCCATTTCAGAGATGTTACACAAATATCTCTGAGAGGAATAAAAATAACTCGAGCCAGGAGGCTGATCTCACACTGCCTGTGCCTCTCTCCCTCTCCTCAGACAAGAGAAGTGGTAACACGGTGCAGTACTGGCTGCTGTTGGACCGGATCGTCCAGCAGATGGTCCTACAGAACGACAAAGGTCACGACCCCGACGTCACACCACTGGAGAATTTTAACGTGAAGAACGTTGTCAGGATGTGAGTCCTCTGCCCTCCCCCAACACACTGACACAGGAATGAGTCCATGGAACGGATCCCTTTGCTGTCAGAGTGAAGTGTGTAACTCTAATGATGTTTAGTAATAAAGTGTGTCGTCCCTTCCAGGCTGGTCAATGAAAATGAGGTCAAACAGTGGAAAGAGCAGGCAGAGAAAATGAGAAAAGGTCTGTACAGTTGCAAATGACTTACCTCAGAGAATAAAATTTAAAAACGTGTTTCAGTAAACTCAAGACATTTAATATATCATTGTCACAGAGCACCATGAGTTGCAGCAAAGGTTTGAGAAGAAGGAGCGTGAATGTGAAGCAAAGACCCAGGAGAAAGAAGACATGATGCAGACGCTGAACAAGATGAAAGAGAAGCTGGAGAAGGAGAGCACGGAGCACAAGAATGTCAAGCAGCAAGTGGCCGAACTCACAGCGCGTCTGCACGAGCTCAGCACCGTACGTCCTCCCATACGTCATTTCTGAGCTCACATGAAAGTATACTCTTCAGGCGTCGCCTAGGAAACGCTGTTGGAGCTGCTTCTCACTGAGGGCCTTCATTTCATTATTATTGCATCTCCAGGAACGTGTTTAAACTTTATACTGTGTTAAACATTTAATCCTCTCTCCTCAGAGACAGGCTGCTGTTGTTCCAGGAGGCCCTCCTCTCCCACCTGGTCCCCCTGGTGGTCCTCTGCCTCCCCCACCGGTGCCATCTTACGCTGGCCTGTGCCCGCCTCCCCCGCCTCCTCCCGGCGGTATGATGCCCCCTCCACCTCCCCCGCCGCCTCCTCCAGGTGGCCCCCCACCTCCTCCTGGGCACCCACCTATCATGGGTGTCCCTCCACCGCCGGGAGCACCTCTGGGACCATCCCTGAAGAAGAAGAACATTCCTCAGCCATCCAATCCACTCAAGTCCTTCAACTGGTCCAAGTTAGCTGAGGTGAGAGCAGTCGAGAAAAGCCCAGGAAGAAAGAAGCTGAATGTGGTGGTGCTTCGTTTAAAAGTGATGTAAACGTCTTCTTTTGCTCCGCTTAGAACAAACTGGAAGGCACTGTGTGGATGGACGTGGATGATGCCAAGGTCTTTAAAATCCTGGATCTGGAGGACATTGAAAAAACATTCTCGGCCTATCAGAGACAGCAGGTACTGAAGATGGGGGGGTGCATCCCTCCATTTCACCCAGTCATTGCCTGTTGCTGGAGAGCTCTGGGGATTGGCGGGTGCTGGGAGAATGACTGAGCCCTCAGCTGGCCTGTATTTTTGGATTTAGACTTTGCTTGAGTTTAGAGTTTGAAAAATGTTTTGCATCTTTGATTTCTCAAGCACAGCTGGGGAAGAGAGAGGAAAGAACAGCTGCTTATCAAAAAGTCACCCTTAGGTCACAAACGCAAGAGCGTGAAAGATAAATTACAAGTTCATGAGCGGCTTAAATCCTCCTCAGCGCCTTGTTATATTTGAATATTTTTTGTGGTTTTGATAATTTTCCATGTGTAAATGCATGAGTGAGCTGCTTAAAATCGGCTTTTTCCTTCTAGTGGCTTCAGTTTGCAATTGATTTAGGTCCTGGATTATCATAATCAATAGCATTGCATCTGCATTAGTTGCACAGAACAGACGTGGCATGTAAATGGTGCCAGCCTGTTTGTTTTGTTGTTTTTTTTTTTGGCAGCTCAATCACGATGAAAACATTTAATAATGATCTAAAGATTTAAATCTAGAGTAAATGCAGATCCTCAGTCTTGTTCATGCAGCATGTCAACCAGACGCACGCTCCCCAGTCTCACTGCTCCCTCTGTTACTGATGAGTCCATGGTCACTTAAACGCTGAATGAGCATTGATTAATTTGCTGTTTTGTTTTTACGGGCTGCAATCACATAACTGCTTTACTTATCCTAATGAGTGCCTCCATCTTCCTGCCTCTTGCCTGCATTTTAGGACTTCTTTCTGATCAATAACAGCAAACAGGTGAGTTCACTCGCTCTCTGTGATTCTGTTCATGTGTCGTCTTAGACGTCCAGCTCTCTTCCAGCTACGTGTTGTTGAATCTGTTCAATCTTGTCCAGTAGAACATATTCAGATGTGAGACTTACCGTCTAGTCCTAGTTTTTGTAATGTGTGTCATGTTTGATTGCACTAATCTCTGTGGTGTCCGTCTTGTTCGACTGTGTTTCTATGCCTTGTTTGCACGTAAATGTACACGTTGAAAAAACCTCTGTCTCACGTCCATTGTTTCGCTGACAGAAAGAGGCAGAAGACGACACACTGAGCTCTAAAAAAGTCAAGGAGCTGTCAGTCATCGATGGCCGCCGAGCGCAGAACTGCAACATCCTTCTCTCTCGGTATGTTAGATCCATCGTTGTGACCCTGTAAACAACACGCGATGTTCGTTTAATGCACGCGTCTGTTGTGCACTGCAGGCTGAAGCTTTCCAACGAGGAGATAAAGAGAGCCATTCTAACGATGGACGAGCACGAGGACCTTCCCAAAGACATGCTAGAGCAGGTACAGCATCCAGGCGGTGAACGAAACACCGCAGCAGCGTATGAAGGAATCTTAACCTATGTCCTCCCTCCTTCAGCTGCTGAAGTTTGTCCCTGAAAAGAGCGACGTGGATCTCCTAGAGGAGCACAAACATGAGCTGGACCGCATGGCGAAACCCGACCGTTTCCTCTATGAAATGAGCAGGTAGAGCACTCGCCTCAGAACGTGTCCCGTCTTTAACAATAGCCTTTGTTTCCTGTTACTCAGAGCAGATAAGTGGAATGACACATGGGTTTTTACTTACAGAGGAACAATGGCCGCCTGTGTGACTCATGTCTGAATGTGTGTTGGTGAAGGATTAGAATGTGTAATGTAATAACAGTATTTGCGTTGCAGTTTGGTAAACAAAGTCTTGTGAGATTAAAGGAGCAAAGTCACAAGTCGGCCACTAACGGGAAAACTGAGATCCAAACTAATCCAGCAGACACAATAACTTAAAAATGTGTTAGAATTAAATATATAACATACAAATAACTTTTTTGTTATGTTTTAATAATTGACTGTTGTTTCAAGTTTATTTCAATAAGAAAATGGGCTTGAGGACAGATGTGTCACTGGCTTTCATTAGCTGCACAGTCGGTGGTTTATAGGCTCAGACCTTAACTCTGCCAAAACTAAGCTTCATTACAATATGAAAAATTCATCTGTGACATTTAGTACACAAGCAACTTTTGCACTGTGGCAATAACTGTCCCGTTCATAACTGTTTATTTCTGTCCAGAATAAACCACTACCAGCAGAGGCTGCAGTCACTGTACTTCAAGAAGAAGTTCACAGAGAGAATAGCTGAGATCAAACCCAAAGTTGAAGGTGAGAAAAACATAAAGCACCTTGGACGTTAACTTTATTTAATACAGTTAAGTCTTGAATTCATCTCTAAAGTATTGCAGCGTCTTGTAAACATCTTCAATTTTTACCTTTGATATTTAAAAAGCAACCTGACGTAAATGTTGCTGTAAATGTTAAACCCGCTGACGTTACATTTGTCTGGTTCCAGCTCTGATCAAGGCATCGAAAGACATTTTACACAGTAAAAGCCTGAAGCAGCTGTTGGAGGTGGTGCTGGCCTTTGGAAACTACATGAACAAGGGTCAGAGGGGAAACGCTTACGGCTTCAAGGTGTCTTCACTCAACAAGATCGCAGACACCAAGTCCAGCATCGACAAGTGAGGTCTTTTCAGTTGTAGCAGGTTCCGTAGTAACGAGAACAGAGCTGGGAATACGATGTCGATGATACGATGCACATTTAAGCAGCGTCTGTAAATCTGTGTTTGCAGGAACATCACTCTGCTGCATTACCTGATCACCATCCTGGAGAAGAAATATCCCAAAGTCCTGATGTTCCAGGAGGACCTGCAGAGCGTCCCAGAGGCCGCCAAAGTCAAGTAGGGGGATCCTAGTGTGGGGCCTGGGCTTTGGTTTCAAAGAGTCAAACATTATTTACAAGGTTTATTTGGTTTTATTTCAGCATGACAGAGCTGGAAAAAGATATTTGCAACCTGCGCAGCGGCTTGAAAAGTGTCGAGAGCGTGAGTCAAGACAAAATATGTTTTTATTTTTTTGGGCCAAACTGTGTAACGCTAAATTTAAATGACTGGTTCTTGGTTTCTCTCCTGCCCTTTCTTACAGGAGCTGGAATACCAGAAGCAGCGGCCGCAGGAACATGGCGACAAGTTTGTGTCGGTGGTGAGTCAGTTCATCACCGTAGCAAGCTTCAGCTTCTCCGACGTGGAGGACTCCCTCTCAGAAGCCAAGGAACTGGTACGTGTGTGGAGCTTTCTAGGTGACCATGGCAGATGTGAGTCTTGCATTAGATGTGATGTACTGTTAAGAGGCCTGGTCACTCGTGTTTCGAAACCTGAGCACGTTCACCTTTTTGATTAGAGCTCGACACCACACAGCTGGATTTACGTGTCTGTTCGCAATTACTGGTTCAAAGCAGGAAGAGATTTTTGCTGCGCTGACCCAGGTGCTCAGCCGGTCACATAGCAGCGCTTAGTTATTTACAGTGCCCTAATATACGATTTCTGCAGAATGCCGAGATGCACGTTATTGTCCTGTGTTTCGCTGATTCCTTGATTCCGAATAAGCACAAACTTATTCGAACGTCTGAATGCTCAGAAAAAACTGCCACGCATCTCTGCTCCACCTGAGCGTTTGCTGTTCAGCTACAGATCTTTGAAGGTATATGTTCTCAGCAGGATCTCACATCTGGATGCTCTCCTTTTTACCGTTTACGTTGCCTTAATTTGGGCTCTGGCTCCAGCCTGGCCTCGGCTGTAATCAGTAGCTGGTCAGATCTGGGTTAACGTGGGCTTCAAAGCCCCACTGCTGGTACGCTGCTCTAGTTTCAAAGAGCCGAGACCTAATGAGACTCCTGTAAAAGAGTTGAGGACAAAGTAAAGCATGGTTCTGCTGCGTCCTGCTGTAAATCTAAAGCTACTTTTCCCTCTGTGTGCCCCCTTCTCTTTGGTCCCACAGTTTCTAAGGGCAGTAAAGCATTTTGGTGAGGATGCCATGAAGATGCAGCCAGATGAGTTCTTCGGCATCTTTGACCAGTTCCTGCAGTCGTTCACTGAGGCGCAACAGGAGAACGAGAACTTGCGAAAACGCAAAGAGGAGGAGGAGCGCAGGGCCAAGATGGAGGTTCAGGTACAACGTCAGCTTATTTCTGTAGTTAGAAATAAGTGGTATGACTATGATGGTTTCAGCTATGAAACTTGGCTTAGCATAAAATTAAAATAGATTCTGTTTAAAGATCATAAAAGTAACTTATAAGTAAAGCTCACAGATTCATGTGTTTATATCATTGTTGAAACAATATAAAACAGAAGTTGTGGTGCAGGATGGTTATTTCTCTGCTGGTTGCTAAGCAACTTCTCAGCATCACACGCCACCAGCAAGTCACTAAACTGAACCAATAAATAACTAAATCTAACTTGATGTTTGAGCAAAAACCTTTGATTTCTGTCTCCAGCTGAAAGAACAGAGGGAGAAGGAGCGAAAGGCCCGGAAAGCAAAGGCCAATGGGGAGGATGACGGTGGCGAGTTTGACGACCTGGTGTCTGCACTGCGATCAGGCGAGGTCTTCGACAAGGACTTGTCCAAGATGAAGCGCAACCGCAAACGCATCAACAGCCAGACGACGGACTCTGGCAGGGAGCGACCGGTCACGAAGCTCAACTTCTGAGTGGTGCTTGAGGTCAGCATCCCTGTTGGGTTCGCCCACTTCCCCACACCTCCCGCTCTGCTCGTTAGTTTCTCTCTGGGTCGAACTGACACGCACATTCCTCAGCACCTCCTCCGCCGCCACCCAGCTCGGCTTTAACAGACCGCGGCCTCGCATCGTCATTGCAGAGCTGCACACAGCACAGTGTCACCCTCCACAAAGAGTAAAAGCCAAACGTTAAGTAACCAGAGTCGAAGATTCCCGCTGGAGGTTTGCTGTTGTTTGATAGGAACAATCCTGCTGTTTTTATACATCAGACTCTCCTTCAGAGCTTGATGCTCGATCCAAAAGGAAGAAGAGTCCACTAGAAACGCAAGGGGCCATTTTGTACAGACTGGTTTTGTAGAAAGGGCAGAGCTGCTTTTACATTTACTGAACTCAAAGAGAATTTTTGAAGAGACTGAACCAGAACTTCCTCTTAACGCTGCTGCTCCTTGCAGTCACGACCATCACGGGACTGGACTGTTAAACGAATGTGGTTTTAACTGCAAGTGACGTCGCTGAGAAGCAGAGTTGTTTTTGTTTTTTGTTTTCACTCATCGTATCTGATCGCTGTTTGTTTTATTTGAACTGTCTGTTAAGAGCTGGCCTTAACTCTGATTTTATTGTTGAGTGGGTACTCTGAAAGGCCTGGGCCGAATCTGCAATTCCTCAACAAGCTGGACGGTTCCGTGTTGTTACACATGCACATATGAATTCATACTTACTATGCTAAACACCATTAAAACCAGACCCAGTCAGTGCAACACACCTGCTACTGCAGCCTCAGATGGGGTCCCCTCCAGTAATTCGCTGGCTGGATTGACACTGCATTGTGATTTTTCGATCATGTGATGTTTTCATTGTGGTAAACGTCTACTGTGTGAATCCAGCCGGTGTCCAACACCCTCACTGAACTTTTATAATTTAAATTTCGCCTTCCATTGTACGATGACCCAATAATAAATGGGATAAAACAGTTTTGTCTTTTGAGTTGATACTCAGATGTTGATTATGCAGCTTTAGCCTCAAGTCTGACAGCAGTCGGTCTAACAGCACCATCTAGTGGTCGGTACCGGCCATTGAACAGGGAAACTCAGTTTTGTTCAGAAATGATTAATTTCCTTGGGGACCTTATTGTGGAAAGAGAGCTGTCCTCTACTCGGTTCTGCTGAATGACCTCGAAGCTCTGTGTCTACTTTAAAGTAAAATGTGATGATGTTTTGTTACAGTTGTTTTGCTTTTCATGATTTGTCGTCCGTACTCTAACCTGAAATCTTCTGCCCTGCACCAAATGAGCTTTAGTTTCATATTTATTTCTTAGATAAGGTTACAGCTCATGAAACATTTAGAATCACAACTGAAAGTACACGTTTTAAAATCCACTTTAAACGTAAGTATTAGAAAAGTTCTTTGTTCTCTTCAGGGACTTCTTGTTATAAAGAAACTAACGCACTTCATAGGTCTAATGTTTAAAATACTTTCATGTGTAAGCATGTTGAAAGTGCAGCTCACTTCAGCAGAAACCCATGTGTCAGCTTGTCATCTGGTTCCTGCACAAACCTCGAAACACCAGTGTAAAAAGCTCTGCCTGCTACTTCCACCACGACAGCTCTGAAGTCTCCACATTTGGTCTCCTGGACAGAAACAAAAAACACTCAGTGTTATGGTGTCTTATACAATGTACACAAGGTAACGTCCATCTCAGCACAAACAAAATAATACGACACACAAACTACCGTCACATGCAGAATAATCACAAGGAGAGAAAGCGACGGAGATGTGAAAAGCAATCGCAGCCGTACCTCAACAGCTTTTCCTGTGAACTGGGATCCAGTGGCTCCACTCTGAAACGTCCTGGTCTGGTTCAGCTGGACGAGACCTTTGTGATACTGTAGAGCGACTCGAGCAGTAACGCCAGAGCCAGTGGGACTCCGGTCCACCTGACGACCAGAACCAGGGGAAGTCAGGTAATCAGGGTTTGACTAAACTCTATGTGGAGTCTGTTCCAAATTTTGTTTTGTATATTAGTAGACAGAAAGATGACGACACACACTGGTTTAATGACACTAAGCTTAGCTCAATTTACGCTTCAAGTGCGACAACGCAGCGTTTTCTCACCTGGGCTTCTGCGAACACACAGACGTTGGCCGTGGGCTCAGAGGAAAATTCGTCTTTACCGTCTGTGAGGATGGTGCCATAAAGAAAAGCCAGATCGTCACTGGTTGGGTGGTGCAACTTCACCTACGAGACAAAGGTTTATGAACAAATGTTTCCCTTGAATCACATGGACCTGCAACTGTTTTCCTTCTTTCCTGTCATCTGTACAGTATGAACTTCATACCTGGGATTTGACGGCGTTCGTCACTGCTGTGGCAGCATCCACCAAATCTCGAGTCCTGGACTTGTTCACATCCAGACCAAACCTTTGTGCATTTACAAAGGCGTAGAAGGCTCCTCCGTAGCTGATGTCGACCGTGACGTCACCAAACCCCTCAACAGTCACTGTTACACCTGCAGAAGCCCTTTAGTTAATCCTGCACATATTAAAACATCTGGACGCTGTTTGGATAAAGATGAAAGTCAGTGTCATACCTGTGGCAAATGCAAATGCTGGTACACTGTGAAACCTCACTCCTCTCGTTTTGCCACCAGAATACTCCACAAACGCCTTAACCAGCCCACAGGGACAGTGAATGTTCACTTGTGTCTCTGGCGACTGTGGCTCTTTCACCAGTTTATAATCCACCGCAAAGCGTCCGAGCGCGATCACAGCGTGTCCACACATGGTGCTGTAGCCCTCGTTGTGCATGAACAGGACCCCGAGGTCTGCCTCGGGTAGCTCGCTGTCCACAATCAGTGCCCCGTACATGTCGTAGTGTCCCCGCGGCTCATACATCAGAACCCTCCTGAGGTGGTCCAGACGCTCCCGCACATACCGGCGCTTGGACAGCACGCTGTCGCCGCAGACCTCTGGGTAGCCACTGAGGATGATGCGTAGCGGCTCTCCGCCTGTGTGCATGTCCACCACGGAGAGTTCATCACCATGGTGAGGTGGAAGCTGAAAGTCCATGTCAGTGCTGAAAAATATTAAAAACAGTGCTTCAAAAACTCAAATGAAGCTCCAAGCAACAAATATAGCTGTAATACCAGGAAAATGTGCTGGAAAACTGCCCGAGACTGTTAATGTTGTTGTTTTTTTAAGTTTGGGACTATGCAACTAAATATATTATATCTGATCCAATGAGAGGACTAACCATTAACTACCATTACCTAATAAAGCAGCGCACTTCAAGATCGTCACGTAAAGGTTCAGGTTATGTTTTTAAATTCACAATATTGTTTCCCCATCTTTAGTATATATTCTTATTATTATTTAGCTCAATTTATTATGAATAGATTGGAAAACAAATGTTCATTTATGTTTAATAATCCATTTGGCCTTTTAACACAATTCCTTCCCAAACTGTTGTGAGGTCACATTTCTGCGGGCGTGTGGTGATTATTAAATACTTTAGTTGAGTTTTTATTGTACTACATTTACTTTATACTACTAAACTCATTTTGAAATATAAAGATATATACAAATAGAAAATAATTGGCACAATTAGGTTTAATAATTACATCACATCACAAACGTGACATCGGTGATGTGTATTTTTCTTTTTGTGGTAGAACTCTATGAAGTGCTAAGTAATACTATGAAGGATTTATTCTATTCAAATCTGCAAAAGAGTCCAGTTGCGTTTTTATCATCCATGTCATTAGTGAATTTTTCCAAACGTACACAGTGAATGTATCTTATTATAATTTGCATTATTATTAGCATAGTCGTTTTACTACACTCACTTACTTTATATAATTGGCAAAATATCACAGATCACGAAAATGCGGCTGCGGCTCAACGCACCGCAGTAGGATCCTAGACGAATAACGTGTAAAGTCGACGGACGTCAACGATGTCATGCGTGAATATATTCTGCCGTAAAACGCTGCAGACGTCCAGTGTTATTTAAAGACAACAAAATTCACATTTACCCGTTTTTCGTTTGTCTGTGGCCTGGAGCAAACTTTTCCAGACTCCACGCTTGTCTTCTGCGTTCGCGTCCCAGGTCGTAGGGACTAAACCCGGGCTGTAGCGCCCCCCTGCGGCCCGGAGGAGCCTGACCTTCACATCAAAGCTCAGGTAAACTTGTGGGCTCAAACTTTCCTCTGCTGCTCATGTTCACAAGTTCACTGAGCTGACTGAACTGGTGAAAGATGAACAGGCGTCTAATTAAAACACAGACGTTGTGCTGCATGACAGACGACACTGACCAGATGGTGAGGAGGCATCGGTTTCATTATTCATGTCACTGTTGGTTGGATGCATGCACAATCATTTCAGTATGATCAATTATATAAAATATTGCATCAGCTATAGTCACATGCTTACGTCTTTACAGCTGAGATAATGTACAGGCACACAGAAAACAATAGTCATCATCTAAATTCCTAAAGTTATTATGCAAACTGAATAAATAAGTAAAGATAAATTATGGCAAAGATAAAATGCAGAAATAAATACAATATCAGAACAAATATACCTGAGCAGGAGACAAATGTATGTGATTATTCTAATTAAAAATCAAATACATTTATATTACTTAACTGCAATTATTGCATTCTTGTTTGTGTTTTACATGCACAGGAAGGTACAATTTAAAGAGTCCATAATATCAATGTTTGGTGTATAAACAGATTCAGATACTATTAAGAATAATATATTTATTATGATCGTATGTTGTTCATAGTTAATTTGTGCATGTATGTATTATTTTTATCCTTTGAATAAAAGAGCTACAAAAATAACACAAACAATTTTTAACATTTGCTGTAAAATGTGCTCAAAACCATGAACTGCTGATTAAGTGATTGAAGCACATCTGAGTGACGCTGTTATGATAAGGCACATGAATTTATACCTGACTTAGGTTAGTCACCGCCGCAGCTCCAGTGAAAGTGGGTTTGTTCAGCCAGCACCTATAATCTAACACCCGAAGAATCACCCCAGGAAGGTGAAATTATAACTAAATAATTTAAAACGTAAAAATCTAATTCTGGCGTCATTTCTACATATTGTACATATTATTAGTGTCCTGTCAAGTTCCAGGAAAACCCACAAGGCGTGTGTGATAATCACGTTGGCCACCATGTGTTGGAAGAGACTGTGACTGGTCCACACGCTCAACCGGCTGGGCCTGGTCTGGGTTAACACACGTGTGAAGCGTCTGCGTGTGTTTTGTTTTGTCTGGGTTCACCCACGCGTCAGTGGCCGGAGAGCGAGGTTCCAGCAGCTGATTCAAAACGGCCCGTCGTCTGTTTTGGGTGAGGCGGGTCTGGAGGCCGCGTCCTTGACTCTCGCCTTTGGGGAAGTCGACGGCGGCAGCGAGAGCCTCCGTTTGACGGACAGCAGCCTGAGGACCTCGCCCACCTGAGACTCGAGCACCGACAGGCGGCCGCTCAGGATCTGAATGTCGCCCTTCAGCTCCACCTTGGCTTCGTGCAGCGTGGCCTGGAGCAGCGCCTGCTCGGACGCCGGCTGCACCGTGTGTTTGAGTGAGACCTCGCCGTCAACACCGAGCGTGTGCTCGAACGGGTTCCTCTCCATCGGGCTCTTCTCCATGGGGCTTCGCTCGAAGGAGCTCCTTGAATCTCCCGCCCTGTCGATGCGCAGGTCGCTCTTGGTGATGCCGCTGTCGCAGGAGTCAGTTTTGTGCAGGGCGCTGGTTTCCTCTCCGGCCTCTCCGGCTCCGTTCCCACCCATCTCTCCACCTTCCTCGCAGCTGTTCGCAGCTGCTATGTGTTCGGACGACTGCGAGCCTTTGGGCCACTTCTCCGCTCTTGGGGGCTGCTTGTCTTGCTCGCCAGCAGGAGGTGCTGGAGCCGCAGAAGTGGCGTTTCTGAACTTCGCCCAGCCCCGAGCGCCTCTGCTGCTGGCAGCGCCGCCTACAGCTGCGTCTCCACCTGCGGCGCTGCCCTGAGCGAGGCTGTTGACCTTCTGACAAGGCTGAGTGTCTGCACAAAGCCTCGGCACAGACGCGGCCTCTTGTGTGCAGCTTTTCACCGGCTGCTCAGTGCGGGGCGATGCTTGTGCCACGTTGCACCCTCTCCCGGGGTGAGGGGGGGGTTTCCGCACAGCAGAGATGCAGTCCTGCTGCTGAGGGGATGCAGCCTGACTCTGTGGGTAAGGGCTCGACTGAGTCTGCTGCTGCTGCGGCGGCGGCTCCACCTGCACACAGTTGTGACCGCAGTAAGCTGGAGACTCTCCCGGCGTTTGGCCGTCTCTCTGCTGCCTGAACCTCTGGAACAGCTTGCGGACGGGGTGGTCTTCAGGGATGGAGAGAGTCACCTCGCTCCTCTGACGCTCCTGCTCCCTCTTCACATCCGCAATCTTCCTGAAGATAATCTGCAAAAAAAGTAGAGTAACATGTAACAAACACTGCAACACAGTATTCATACAGCATGTAATACATTTCACAGAAGCTGCTACAGTATATAGCTTGAAATATTGATGACTTAAAAGCAGTAATGCACAAAGGAAACCATTACTGGAGCAACAGTGTGATGACGGAGCAAAGCCAGACACTTGATAATAACGTTCAGGAGGCTTTTGACAGAATGCAGAGCAGCCACGAGGGCAGGAGTACAGCGTTAAAGCCACTGTACGCAGGCATCAACTGTTTTAAAGCTGCTGAAATGAATATTGGATGACTTTTATTTTCATTGAATGCATTCGAAGTAAAAGACATAAATGTTTTAATGTGCAGCCACAAAGTGGGACGTGTTGGGAGGCCGTGTGATTTCTGTATATACGCTTACGTAAGAGCTTGTATAACGGAGCTAGAACAACTAGGAACTAAAGAGCAAATCGGAAGAACAGTTCCTTAAAACATTGAACGTTCTGAAAGTGTCAGATGTGTTAGATGATCATTATAGAACTGATGTGGTTTCTGTCGTTCTTGGGGGTCTACTGTACCCGTTTCCGCAGATTGCAGGTGAGGATGAGGTTGCGGGAGAAGGAGTTGGCGAAGGCCGTGTAGAACTCCAACACCTTCATCAGAGCTTCTCTCCTGATGACGTGCAGGTCGCAGTAAGTCAGAGCTCGGACATTTGCGCAGGCTCGAGCCGGTCCGGTCTCCTTCCAGAACACGTCTCCAAACACGTCACCTTTACCTGCATGGGAGCGGACACCATCAGCCAGCGGGCGCAGATAAAACCCGGACTGGGCGATTGCGTCACATTGCATCACCTAGTATAGCGATGACCTCGTCATCCTGGATGACCTCGAGTGACCCGGAGACCACAAAGCAAAGCGTGTCGAGGCTCTCCCCGATGTGGAAGATGAGGTCTCCGGGCGCACAGTGTGTGGTCTGGAACTCCACGGCCAGCGAGCGCAGGCAGCCGTCGCTGGCCAAGCGGAACGCCGGGTGGTCGTTGAACACCTGTCTGTTCAGGTGCACGCAGATGTCTGCTCGCATGTCTTTGGGGCAGATTGCGAGAACCTGAGGCAAAGCAGACAAAGCAAACGATTCATTCGTGCAACACATATGATTTGTTTGTGACCTTTGAGGCTCGTTATTGTTCACATCAGCATGTTAACCTTTTAGCACATACATTTTTGATGATGCTGCCAGTTTTTACCCAGGTCACCTTTGGGCTGGTTAGTAAAATATTGATTATATGCAGTTTGAAGTGCTGTGTGTTCCAGCATGACTTTAATTGCATATCAGTTACTACTAATATTAATTCTAATACCTTATCTGTGTCGATGCCTTTGGACATGGCCCAGGTGGACACGATGAAGTCCATGACCCTCTCACTCAGACCTTTAGGGACCTGATACAGTTTGAGGAAGTCACGCACGTTGTTGAGCATCTCGTGGTAGCGGTTTGTGTTGGTGTACATCTGTTGGAAGATGGTGGTGACATTTCCAAAGATGGTGGCGTAGAGCAGCGCTGAAACCAGAGCCACAGAGCAGAGTGAGATGCTTTAAGGTCTTCTAACAGGGCCTTCACACAAACATTATTTCCCTTTAATTATAATTAATGGACACCAATAGTCCTAGAATTGTGCTGTCATTCAAGGTAGCATTTTAAAATGTTTTCATTTATGTTTGCACTTTTGTTGTAAATGTTTAAATAAAATGCTTTGAGTAAACATATATTCAACCTAAGTCTTGGCTTTCATCAATGGCTTTAATTACTGAATTTTCTCATCATACTATACTAAGGCATAATTTTGACATCATACTATACTAAGGCATAATTTTCTCATCATACTATACTAAGGCATAATTTTATCATCATACTATACTAAGGCATATTTTTCTCATCATACTATACTAAGGCATAATTTTGACATCATACTATACTAAGGCATATTTTTCTCATCATACTATACTAAGGCATAATTTTATCATCATACTATACTAAGGCATAATTTTCTCATCATACTATACTAAGGCATATTTTTCTCATCATACTATACTAAGGCATAATTTTCTCATCATACTATACTAAGGCATAATTTTGACATCATACTATACTAAGGCATAATTTTGTCATCATACTATACTAAGGCATAATTTTCACATCATACTATACTAAGGCATATTTTTCTCATCATACTATACTAAGGCATAATTTTGTCATCATACTATACTAAGGCATAATTTTGACATCATACTATACTAAGGCATATTTTCCTCATCATACTATACTAAGGCGTGTTTTTCTTTATCATATTATACTAAAGTTTTCCTCAAAAGCTTTAAATCTGTTCATACAAAAAACACTTTTTTCCTTCAAATTCTATAAATATATTTTCGTTACATGACAACTGGATGGTAAACTTTAGAGAATTATAATTTACAATGCTTTCACTTCTAATGATATTGACAAAAACATGACATAATATTAAAAGACTTCCCATAAAGTTGCTGTTCAATTGTTTCTTTAAGATAAAATGAACGTGACCCCCATGTAGTTTACATGTATTTCACAATCCCAGAGCATCCCACCATATACAGTGCACACAGCCTTTATAATTAAATTCATAATGGACACCTCCTACACTGCAGCGCTGCAGTGACCTCAAAGAGTCAGTCAGCATCTCCTATCATGAAGTTTTACCCACTGAAGAGGAACGAGTTGTCTTTAGTCGTGGCAACGGGACCACAGAGGTTAGGATACGTATCTAACGTGATGGCTCATTGTCCATTTACTATGCTCAAGCCTGCAGGCAGCCTCACATAATTGCTGTATCTGTAGCAGGAGATTCAGGGGCCATAATTGAAGCGGACGCTTGTGTTGAGCTGAGTGGTCCTCGCGATCGAGACGCCACCACATAGTAATGGCTGTTTGCTTTTGGAAGTACGAACCTTGAAGCGCGGCCGTCACTTTGTGTTTCCCTCATGGTTTGGGTTGCATCGCTTTACATGCTGTTGGTAGGAGAGGGTCGTGATGGAGCAACTGTAAACAAAGGCTGACGTGGAGCCAGTGACACTAAAGGTGAAGTTATTACCGTAACTGGTTCTGAGCAGAGGTTCACTCTCACTTTAATCCAAATTAGATTCTGGAGGAAATAGCTTATTTTATGCTATAATAAATGAATATGTGACACTAAGTGAATTGAAGGTTCATCACTTCCGATTACAAGTTAGAAATACACGCTAATACACTACTGCAAAAAAAACGTGTTTGAGTGACAGGAATAACAGAAAAACAAAGACAATGCGTTTCCAATACTCGCTGGTGATGACCAGTCTTCAGACAGACACTCACAGAGCGGCTGTGACGGATGCTCAACATGTCACTTTTTATTATCCACAGAGTCGAGTCTCAAGCAAACTCGCCGGTGGTTCAAACACAGAGACTGCAGCTAAATGTGAATTACACAACCAAAATCAGCAGAGTCTGTGGATGACTTGACTTACCCTGCTTATGTTGACGAAACTCAAACTGCATCATGTAAAGGACAGAGCATGAAACTGCAAATTATCCATGACTACTTGAGATGTATTGTCTAATTTATTCTTATTATTTTCATAATTATACGAAAAATTCCACATCCTTGACATCTGCTATACCACACACTGACCCCTGAGAAGCAGCAGCTGTCGTACGTGTTGACCGAGTTCTGTAGTATATGTTGCTTTTCTGGCAGCACATTGTCTTACGCACAAGTCAATGCATCCAGATTGTTTCGGGTCCTGCTGGGTTCTGCTGCTACGCTACAAATGGACAAATGCATGAATCAGGTGGACAGCATCAGAGGATGTAAGCTTCATTGGGTGACGAGTTGGATGCTGAGATCAAAACCAAAACAAGACTGAACCAGCTGGTACCGGTGTCTGGTAGAGTCTGTGAAATTTGTCAGAAGCATATAAACAAATCTTAAGCCTTGAATCATAGATAGCGACCTTGCATGTACTTGTATTAGACAGCTGTGTGACGTCTTTGTGATGTCATCTCCATTTGCTCTATTAGCCTACATTCACACCGGGAATAACAACAGAAGACACTAGTTGTTATGTAACATAAGACCTTTTAGATCAGTTACTGCTGCAGCCGTAGCACAAAAAAGAAAAAAATGTATTTCAACGTGTAAAGAAGATTACTGAGAGTACTTACAGCCCACCATCATCATAGCTACGGAGAAAATCTTCTCGCCATCTGTGGTGGGAGCGATGTTGCCAAATCCGATAGTGGTGAGACTTGTCATTGTGAAGTAGAGAGAAGAAATATACAGAGTGTCCTTATTGGGCCCACCTTCCCACTGGCCGGTGCCGCTGGCGTTGTAGCGGTAGGGAGTTCCTATACTCAGGGCCAGCTGGTACAGCCAGCTGTCTGTCTTAATGGTGTTGGTGGCCTCATCGATGACTTCATAATCCCCGATGCTGTACCAGATGCAGGCCAGCCAGTGGGCCACCAAGCCAAACACACACACCAGCAGAACCAGAACAGCTGCTCCGTACTCCAGGTAGTGGTCCAACTTCCTGGCTACTCGGCCTAAGCGAAGCAGGCGGATCACCTTCAAGGAGCTGAAGAGGCTGCTGAGGCCCTAGAGAGCGAGGCAGCAGGAAAGAGGTTTAAAAACATAAAATAGTTCGAGTTCTAGAAGACGCAATTAGATGACAAAAATAAAGTATTGAAAACTTAAAAACACTCCAAATGTAGGAGGTTTAATTTAGCAGTGGCTGATTTCTGCAGATGGTAGACGTTAAGATCCCGTTGCACCAGAAATAACTAATTGTTCAAGTCCAAAAGAAAAATCGACTTTTGGCGCCTTGTGCAAACAAACAAACTATAATCACATCTCTTCCTGTTCACAGACATGGTGAACACAGGTACCACGAGCATTCACACTCCACAGTCTGATTTCACTTCATCAGCTTTGGCCTTTACCAGTTCCATGTTATTGGCTGAAAACGAAATACTGGTTGTTCAGAAATGTATTAACTGAAATTATAAGCGACCACATGTTTTGTTCCTACACTCTCACATACAAACTGTACAGATTTTAGTGGGTTTAAAATAAATAAATCAATGATTTACTGGCAGTAGAGAGTCTTCTGTCCGTGTGGTATTTCTGTGGAACGATTCTCTGAGATGACTTGTTGGAGAGGAGGAAGTGATCACGTCCTACATGAAAAAATTATTTTAATATTTACTGTGAGGAGCAGATGCATAAAACAGTTTCAGTAAGTGGACCCCAAATGAAAACACAACATCATTGTCCATATAATCAACACGTTTGAATTTCACTCGCCTCGTCCACATTTTCAAAAGCATTGATGATGTCATAGGGCAGGCAGGACAGCAGGTCAATGACGAACCACGTCTTCAGGTAGTTCATTCGTATCAGCTTCGCGTCTGAAATCACCTCCCCAGCGGGTCCCACGAACGTTGTGTGGAAGTTCAGCACAATGTCGATGAGGAAGATGACGTCCACGACGCTGTCCAGCACCAGCCAAGCCAAATTGTTCTGCTTGGTCCTGAAGGAGACGTTGTAGGGCACCATGATGGCGGTGTAGAAGGTGAGGATGAGGATGATCCAGTCCCAGGTGGTCTTGAAGGTGCAGTAGTGGAGGATGATGTGTGGAGGCGTCTTCGGAGCCTCTTGTTTGTACTGAGGGAGAATGTCTGACCCCAGCTGGAGAGCCTTTCACAAAGAGGAAACAAATCCCCTCATGAGATGATAAAACAATGATGTTCTACTGTATTTTCATAGAGACTGATGCTATGATGATTAAACTCAGGACTCATTGGCTGCTTTCAGTTCTACTGTAAAGTCTGTCTACATGCTTCACACACATTCACACATTCTCCCACGCTCACCTCCGCCAGCCTTGACGGCTTGTGGCTGACCTCGGTCTTGCTCAGTGGTGCTAACTGCTGCACCAGGTTGCGGTTGTTGGTGAGTGCTCGCGTGAGCCTGGCAAACTTTGTCCATCCTGCTCAGATACAACAAGACAGGAATATTATTGTTATCATCCTACACAGTTTAACATGAAAACAAAAAGTCAAAGGATATTTCCTCTGAGTGTAATCAGTGGGTTTATACAGGTGGCTTCTTTATGTGCTCTGAGTGTTCTTTGTTTCTGCTTCATGTATATAAAGGACTTAATGGCAGACTTAATCCCCACGGACATGGCACCGTGTAGACTGTCAGATACCAGCGTTCACTGACCCGCACACACGACACCTGGGCAGCTACACTGTATGTTTAAGGAACGAGCATCTGTTAAGTCACAGCCACCCGCATGCGCTCGAGCCTTTATCTGCACTGCACCCTCCTACGTCCAGTGTAATGTTGGGGCAAAGTGTGAGTCCTGACGTTTCTGAGAAAAAGGAAGCGATGTTAAACGCAGCAAAAGCCGACGGGACGCGAACGTCCTCACCTCTTGTCGATTCATCCTCAATAGGCTGCTTGAAAAGTGTAATGTCTCTGAAGGTACAGAGGAAAAGCACCACTTTGTCGTTTTCATTTCTGATTGGAGCCACCTGCATGTAAAGCCATATCGGTGTTCCTGCAGAAAACAAAAGGAAAACTACACCTAAACACATACGGCAGTAACAAGGACTTAATTTGTGAACACAATGGTCGCAGGCGTGACATGTCAGACAGTACAACAGTCATACTCACTGTTCTTAGTATAAAGCAGCACCTCGTAGAAATTAGACTCATAGTTGTCAAAGGTTAGTCTGATGTTATCGATGGTCTTTTTATCAGTCAGGTCACCATACATGAAACTACAAGTGATACACAAGGTAGAATCAGCAAAGATGTGCTTTTGGTAAATTGTCTTTGAGTGAATATTGTATCTCACGTTTTGTTGCATTCTTGTACTATAATCTCCATCTTACTTGCATGTGCTGCTTTTGTGCATGACCTCAGACCTGTGGTACCCAGACAGCTTGCAGAACCCATCGTTACTGTACACAACTGGCCACTCCACAATCTGTGCATTTCCCAAAAGGAAACTAGTTTCTGGAACAGAAAAATAATGATTCACCTGCTAAAACAAATCAACTGAGGGCTTTGTCTCGACACCCAACACGAGTTATGCAACTGAAGCTGGAGTGTGTTGCTGTAGACTTCTATAAATCATATTTATCATCGCAAATGGGCAAAGACACAGCAAATGTACATGTTTTTTATCTGAAATTCTTATTAAAACCAGTACAAACAAAATATAATTTTTGTTTGCACACTGATACTAATAACTATTCTATGTTCAACTGTTAATCCAAATTAAGCATCGTTACTACATATCAGCACACAGCTACAAGCTGGTGCTGATATGTACAGCTGCTGTGTCTAGGCAATATTTTCTACATATTAAATTGTTGTGTTGTATTGTATTGTATTTGTGCATTTACCTTCAAATTAATCCCTGGTATTTAGAAGATAGTTTTAATTATTTATATGCATGCATGCATGCATGTTTCCGGAGCAAATCAAACCATGCTGTTTGCAAGACAAAGTTCCAGCCTCACACATATTCTCTGTCAATATGCTTGATTTATTTTATACAGGAATTCTATGCGTTCAGCTTGATTTGCTCAGTTACAGCAACAACACACTACTCACTAGATTCTAGATTAGGTTTTATACAGCAAATGACATTAAGCTGCTTTAAAAGAAAACAAACTGTGTTGTATGTATGCATATATATCATTTTATGGATATTACGCATCCCAGCTCTGTGGGTGCGTCCAAAATTGATTGACAAGTCACATCCACATCCAACAAGTCTTGTTTGTGTTTCGGTTTAAGACTCACCGCTGGAGCGCCGGACTATGTTTTCCAGAAAGGTGTTCTGCGGAGCGACCAGTCCTCTCTTGCCTCCATGCATTATGACTCCGAACTGCTCGATGGTTCTGCTGATGTTACTTCCCCTCAGCGATCCGCTCAAGACCTGAGCGACGACTTTTAACGTCAAGTGCACCAGAACCTATTAGAGCCATATCCGGACATTAGTTTATATATTAAAACCTCAGGGTCAAACGTGGAATGTTTTTTTTAATTGATTGTGCTATTTAATAAAGAATCGGGTCTAATTGTGTAACTAAGAGTCTGAAACTGTCGTTTTTTCTAGCACATGTATTGATCATAAACGTAGGCTGATATATGTGCGCAAGATTTGCAACAGACAAATATAAGTCGATAAAGATCAGTGTTTTTAGAAAGGACGCGTATATTTACGTGGTAACGTTAGGTTTGCGTGAGATTCCCATCTGACTACTTATAAAAAAAGATCACCTCATCCTTTTATTTTGAAAACACCCCCGGTTAGTTTCTGGACGTAATTGTAGGCCACTTTGTTTTTTTGGGGGGGGTGGGTTATATTTTCTGTATTCAGTTGGAATTAGTTAGCAATCAGGGGCTTTCATTTGCATATAAAAGCCTATAATTTTTTTTGTGTTACTTTACTGCTGTTGCGTTAGAGAATCTGGTGTAATACAAAACATGTCCACCAGATGGCGGAAGTGGCGCCTTTTGTATCCTTTAGTGGCAACAACGAGAGAAAGGGGGGCAGAAACATAACCGACGACGAAGAAGAAACAGGAAGTGTTGCAGCCTGACGCAGTTCGGGTTTGTGCGACTGTTATGGAGAAGTAATAGTTAACTGTAGCGGACTTTGGCTGTTGTCACCCAACATCCACGCCGGTGTGTGATTGAATGCAGATATCAGGCAGACACCTCAGTCTCGTTTGTCTCCCCGGAGGAAGTGCTCGTAAGGCTGCGTTGATGGACATGAACTCCATCTTTACAGCGGAACAGTTTCGTGCATTTTAAAGTTAGTTGTTTTTAGTCATGGCGAACGACTTTGTGAAGAGGTTGGTGCGGGTGTGTAGTTATCTCCAAGACCCGTGTCTAGTAGCGAGGTTTCAACAGTTCTGCGGCGTTCAGGGGACCTTCCCGGGCGCAGCCGCCAAGCCGGACCCCGGTGAGACGCCGTCGGACTGTCCCGGGGTGAGGAAGCGGGTCCAGCAGGGGGGACAGAGCCCAGTGGGGGGTGTTGAGAACGGAGCGGCTGGAGATGCGACCTTGCCGCAGGTTAACGGGCTGCAGGGCGACGGCGAGGCTGCAGCGGCGGCGGAGACCACCAGAGCGAAACCGCTCCGCAGGAACTCCCTGACTGGAGACGTGGGCCAGGAGTTCCTGGTCCACAACAAGTTCCTCTTCTACCTGTTCACGTTCGGGACCGAGCTGGGCAATGAGATGTTCTTCATCGTCTTCTTCCCCTTTCTCTTCTGGAACATCGACGCCCTGGTCAGCCGGAGGCTCATCGTGGTTTGGGCCTGGAACCTGTTCGTGGGACAGTCCACCAAGGACATGATCCGCTGGTCCCGACCGGCCTCCCCTCCCGTGGTGAAGGTGGAGGTCTTCTACAACTCCGAGTACAGCATGCCGTCCACCCACGCCATGACAGGCACGGCCATACCTTTCTGTGTCTTCATGCTGACTTATGGACGGTGGCAGGTGAGTAGTCAACACGTCAAAGCACTGAATGCAGCTGCTGCAGCAGGGAAGGAGCCACAGGAGCTTTAAAGGAAGCTTGTCAAAACAAACAGAATAGGTTAGTGTAGATTCAGGAATTTTAAAAATGATATATTTATTTATAATATATTACTAACAGGTAAATTGCCTGTGAAAACTCTGTGGATTAGTTGAGGTTAATTAGTCGTTGGTAATAAAGTTCTACAGCACAAAATATAAAGTACAGGATTTTCCTCAGGAAGCTGCTCAGCCCAGGGTCTCACCCACAGTCAGCTCCTTTCCTTTCTGTCCTTTGTGTTTTATTTTCAAAAAAAGTCCACCTGGCTCGAAGTGGACAGAACAGGATATATACACAATGAAAGTGGCTGGAGGTGAGCACTAATCACAGCTCGTTTATCCCCTTTGGTGAGGTAACAAAGCCCCAGGCAGTGGGGAGCAGTAAATGTGTTATTATAGAGAACAAGGAGCAATTACATGAATCCAAATTTACAAATGTCACTTTCTTCCCATGTCCAAGATCTTTTAATTTACTATATATATGCTTTTGAAAGCCCAATTTAATCTTGTGAGATATACAGGCAACCCTGCAGGTTACCTTCAGGGTCACTAAAGAAAAGAGACAGACTAAATCTCACTTCCTGCAATGGGACTTGCTGATATAACCTGTAGCTGTTGTAAGTTGATAATCAATATTGACTGAATGATTAAATACATTTTCAGTTGTAACGCCAGGTGTAAACAAGGGCGACATTTTTCTAGACCCTGATATATATACACTGATTTGCTACATCCGCAATAGGATGTTTTAGCTCTTTGGACAACTAAATGATTTAAATGGAACTAGGTCACTGTCAGAAGGAAACAGAGCATCTTAGCAAGTGTCACCTGTACTGGTGACTGTGTGAACTGTGTTATCAGGTTTCAACAGTGTGATAACTTGAGACTTTAAAACTAACTTTAAAAGAGATAACAAGCTTCTAGGAGGAATATTTTTAAAAAATGGCTAAAGGGTAAGGATTTGCTTTATGTTCCAATCATTTTAGTGAGTAAATAGTAAGTAGTAAAAGAGTAAATAATTAATTCCAGAAAATCCTTTTTTATCCTTTTTAATGGCACGTTTTGGTGCTCTTTGTTCTAGTATCCGTTCCTCTTTGGCTTGTGTGTGGCTCTTAGCTGGAGTGTCCTAGTCTGCGTGAGCCGAGTCTACATGGGGATGCATTCTGTTCTGGTAAGCAAAATAAATAAATAAATATATATTGTATTGTCCTTGATTACACCAGCATATTCCATCCAAAAGTGAAATGACTTCCAAAAAAGTCTTTAAGAAAAAATCAACAATAAAGGAGGAATCCCAAGGACGGTAAAGATCATCAGTATTGGACCTTGTGGGGGCAGAGTCCGGATGATAGAGTAACGTTAGTCTCTGTAGACAGGACACTGATGATAGTAGATATTGTTTGTGCTCTGCATGTGTTTATCAGGCAGCAGTTTACCTGACTTACTGACTTTAGCAAATGTTTTTGTTTATTTGACAAAAAAAGAAAGAAATTGTGTAATTTTGTGATGATTCTGATTTTAGCATCTCATGCCCAGTTAGTAATTAACAAATGGCTTGTGAATCACGTCTCACAATAACTCTCACAATACTGTGTGTGTCTGTGTTGCAGGAGGTAATCACTGGCTTCCTGTACAGCTTACTTGTTTTAGCCTTCTTCCAGCCAATTTTGGAAAAGATTGACAACTTCTACATGATGGACAGCTACGCTCCAGTAGTGGTTATCATCTCACATATAAGTCTGGGGCTTGTGGCTTTCTCCCTGGATTCCTGGAGCACTTCTCGTGGCGATACAGCTCAGGCCCTGGGCACTGGAGTAGGAGCTGCTTTGGCTAGCCATGTGAACTATAAGCTTGGGCTGCTGCCGGATCCACCTCTGTCCTCACTTCCTCTAACTTTGCCGCCACTTGGCACTGGCTTGGTGATTCGCTGCCTGCTCCGCTTCCTGATCGGAGTTGCTGTTCTCCTCCTCACAAGAATGGTTATGAAAGCACTGACGGTTCCCTTCTTATGTCGCCTGTTTGGGCTGCCCTCGGATGACGTAAGACAGGCCAGGCAGCACATGAAAGTAGAGTTGCCGTATCGTTACATTGTCTACAGTGTTGTGGGTTTTACTTGTGTCTGTTTTGTGCCTTTACTCTTTAAGATCGTAAACCTCGCCTGAGTGTTGTGCGCATGTTCTGCTCACATATTCACCTACTTGATGAAGGAAAACCTGGTTACATGCTGCTGTTGGACACAGGATAAAGACACTGCTTCTGCATGACAGGACCTGATTTAAAGGAAAAGAGAAATTATATTGTATATTTTATTATTGTCAACAGTGAAGAAAAATTTAAACTAACTAATGAATTGATCTGATTAGCTACAGCAACCAAAACAATAATAAGCATGTCGTCATTATTACTGCATACACCATTGTGGTGTAGTATCAGCTGAAAATAGTCCAACAGATGCACTATTTAGTCCAGTTTGAGTATCATTTACTAAAATCTACAATGTCAACAGGTTTTTAAGATGTCCTTTTTTTTTTAAGTCTATGTCTGCACTAGGACCCAGTGACCACAAACTGAGGGAGATCAGGAAATATTGATTGGCCTAATAACACAGTGTTTTTTTTTTAATATATTATCAGCTGATGATATACATATTAAATAACCTCTGCATCATCCTGTGGTCAACACATTCACTGGAACTGAAATTACAGTTTTTCATATGTACTGTAATGATGTGTGTTTTCACATATTAATAAGGATCCTATTGCTCTAATCTTCCATAAGTATTTAAGCTGTTTTAAGCTATTGTGGCATCATTTTTTACATCACTATAATTACCATTATTTCCTTGCCTTCTTTTTGTACTTTTGTGCTGCTACAGTACTGTATATACCCTGTATATGTGTGTAATTTTGGCTCAAATTCAAACCCAATGCAATCTGAAATCTCAAATTTAAAATACATACTTTGTTAAAAAAAATTCCATCCTAACTATCTTACTGAATATTAAATGAATATATTAATTCTATGGATTTCAGAGGCATTTCAACCTATGTAACAGTATATAAAAAGTGACCTAGCACTAATTGTTTATCTATTATATTTGTTGTAATAGTCTGATAATGGTTTAGTCTAATAATCCTGTCCCACGAGTTCTCACACTATCAGTACACTCAGAATATTTATTGGTCCAATAGTACAATCATGTCTGTTTGTTTATGTAAAGTCTGTATTTGTATAAATATGGAAACCATAACAAATATCCAAAGAAGAAAACATTTGGAATCATCACTTTAATTTACTATTTCTCCAGACTTGAAACAAAATGAACGAATAAACTGCTCCTAAACTGAAGAAATGTTCTTGAATATGTTACATTATTCTGCTTTGTGGCAGTGCTGTTAAACCTTCTGTATATTAGAAACATAAGCTGTTTTGGGAACTAAATCAATTGTTTAATTATGGTTGTACAAGCTCAAAATACAAAATGTTAATAATAAAGTAATGCACACACATTAAAGTGCAGGTCATGTGTCTAACGCGTGACACACTGGGTTCAGGGCCAACCTTTGAGCAACTCAGATAAGCTTTTATCTAGGTTTTACCTACATCTACATCAAGCCTAATAAAGGTTTCCCTGCTGTTCTCATTGGTTGAACGTTGATGGCCTGTTTCTGTCACTTGAACCCAAAGACTTCACAGAGATTCTCCCTCAGTTTTTAACTAACATACATTTATTAATACATACAACCAAGATATATAACATTTGGCCTGTTGACATATATACATATATATATCAGTTTCTTGAACAACTATATAAGCCCACATGAATTCATATTTCTTTATATTTTAATATGTATCTTGCTCAACCTGAAGCCTTGCATTGATGCATTAATGTGTAAATGCTGATGCAGCAGGGAATGAAAAAGACCTGTGATCTCAGCTGTTACTTCAAAATAATACGTCATCATTTATTAGTTGAACATATTTTGCACCAACAAACTGCGGTAACGAAGACGCAAAGTTGTCGAATTAACGTAGTGGAGTAAGTGTCTTTACTGTACATGTACTCTGCTACTAGTGCCTACAGCCTATTACAGGGACCGACTGGAAACGACCTTTACTTTGAAAATGTGTGTCGCCGGTAAACCGGAAGTCCGGGCTTGGACTAACCAAAACATTCACTTCATGTTACAGTGAAGCGAAACATTTAGGATTAGGTGAAGTTACAGCCACGTCAGTGGACATTCAGGTTAATTCATGTAGCTGTAGATGATGAAGAGCTTTTGTATTGTTTTATTTCTGACCCGTTCGTAGACACGTGCTGTTATTGACGTGTTGACTTCATTTCTCGGTGGTTAATGTTTGCTATCAACAAGACCGGAAAACGTATGTGAAGTTATTGTTTTGCCAACAAATCTTAGTCCTCTGCTGCTGGTACAGATGCCTCACCTGGAAAGGTCGAAGGGCAGAGGGACAAAAAGGTAAGAGAGCTGGACTGACAGCTGTTCTGGGTCTGATTTCTATGAGCTCATCATACATGATGGTCACTCATTACAATATTTCAAATAGCTATAGAATAGTGTCCTTGCAGGACTGATTCTAGTCATAATTGGCCAGATAACAATCATCAGCTGTCTGTTTGTCCTGCAGTATGAAGACAAACTGTTTAGTTTTGCACGAATGTAACCACATCATGTCAGTTAATGCAGTTCACATTGTCATGTGTCTTAGACCAAAGTTAGACTGGAAGTTTGTCGAGAGGTTCTGCAGCATCCAGAAGGTGCTGTTCCCGTCATGGACCAGTCCTAGTGTTCTGATGTTCGGCACGCTGCTGGGTGTCACCTTGACAGGTAACGGTTGGGGTTACAAAAGCTGTTTGTGCAAGAGCAGTGTGAAAGACAAAAGGGGAAATGAACAGCCACGCTTTGATTAAGCAAGCAATAATATGGATTTGAATGAAATCCATAAAACATGCCTCATCGCGTCACACATTGTGTCTGTTGAAGGATCTTTTTGTGACACTGTAAAGTTGCTAGTCTGGTAGCTGCAAGCTCCACATCACATATGCACAGTCTGCTTCTCTGCTGACCTTTAGCTAAATGCTCAAAGTACCTAATTTCCTATGTTGGTTTACGAGTGTCCCAACAATGTGCTTACACATCTTCTTTTCCTACCTTCAGAGCAGCTGATCATTTACCAAGTCGGTGTCCTCCCCAGCCATTTCTACAATGTGCTGGCAGACAAAGACTACTCCGGCTTCAGGAGCCTGGTCGGCACAGCTGTGGTGCTCATTTTACTAAACTCCACAGTAAGTTTATGGAGATGAGACAAGCTGTACAGTATCATCTCACAGAGTTTTAGTGAAAACATCTGGTTTAATAATTAGTCATAACATTATAAAAACAGGCCATATCTGACATGCTGATTTCATAGCCCACACACCCTCATCCATCTTGTTTGAGTTTGAATTATTTTGTGCCTTTTTCCCCTCTTATATCTTCTTCTGTGTTTCTACAGCTGAAAAGCCTCGACCAGTACATTTGCAACCAGATGTATGTTAGCTGGAGGCAGACGCTAACGGAAAGCCTCCACTCATCCTACTTCCAGGGCAGAGTCTATTACACACTCAATGTACTCAGAGAGGACATAGATAACCCGTAAGCTTCAACGGTGAAACCTTTCACCACAGTCTTAACCAAGTGTCAGCTTCACAAGTATCACAAGAATAAAGACGCATCTTTCTTTGACTTTCAGAGACCAGCGTATCAGTCAGGATGCGGAGAGGTTGTGTAAACAGATGAGCACCATGGCCAGTCGCTTGATTGTATCACCGTTCACACTGACATACTACACCTACCACTGCTTTCACAGGTTCAGTTCTGTGACAGCACATAGTCAATGTTACTACTCCTCGGACAAATAACAGCATATATTTTAACCGCAATTACATTTGTTTGTACTGAACTTTTCATTGTGTCAAACGCTGTGTTAAGATAATGTTTCCCTGTGTTGCAGCACCGGCTGGATCGGGCCTGTGAGTATCTTTGGCTACTTTGTGATCGGGACCATTGCCAATAAAATCCTCATGGGGCCGATTGTGTCAACTCTGTTTGAGCAAGAAAAACTAGAGGGAGACTTCAGGTAAAGTCTGTAATGCTGTAACAATTGTTTTCTCTACACTGTAATTGAACTGAATTGTGTCAAGCGGCAAAGCATTGTTGTCTGTGTAAACAAGAGTTTGATCAGGATTCACTTAATTTTCCTGAACTTTGACGATTTAAATGTTTCAGCTCATTCGTTGGTTATGAGGAAGTGTGTGTACTCTTTGGCTCAGTGCCTTTTCTCTTAGGAAAGAACAGGATATGTGTCAGCTTGCAATGCTGTTTTTTCCTGGAGGGAAACTGTAACTTAACCTTTCACAAGAAAAAATAAAACTTTTTTGACCTAAACGTATGTTTATCGTATCCTCAGATTCAAACACATGCAAATCCGTGTCAATGCAGAATCTGCAGCCTTTTACAGGTGAGGCCTTCTTCCTTTTTACAGTGTTGTGTGCAAAGCAGATGTTTCCTCTAAGGAAGATGTAGAGATTTCTAAGGGGAAATTCTGTCCGACTATAGTACTATGTGATTATGTGAATTCTCCATCGATAACCAACCACACTGATTATGTGGTTAGAGCAGATTGAAGCATGCTGCTGTCTGTGCTTTTAGAGCCGGTAAAGTGGAACACATGAGGACCAACCGCAGACTACAGGCCCTGTTACAAACTCAAAAGAGTCTAATAAACAAAGAACTCTGGCTCTATAGTAAGATCAGACACTCACTCACATCTGTCACCACATTACTCGAACCTGGAGTTAACCTCTGACCTCTCCTCTGCCAGTTGGGGTGAACACCTTTGACTACCTTGGAGGTTTCCTCAGCTACATCATAATCGCCATTCCCATCTTCGCTGGCATCTATGACGGACTTACTCCTGGCGAACTCAGCGCACTCATCAGTAAGGTGGGTTTCGTCTGGGCAGCGTCTAAACTCGTTTCCTGCCAAAAAAACAAACAAGACGTCTCATTACAACATAACTGGAGCTGTGAAATGCTGCAATTTCAGCAAGCTGTAAAGTGACATTGGGAAATGAACTCATGTGATTCCTCTGTCAGGGTCAGACAGACTGTTGGTATTACAGCACAGTGACTGTGTTGGAAAATTAACCACTAGATGGCAGCAAACCTCTCTCTCAATAGACCTGCGTTTACACTTAAATGTAACCTCTGACAGCGTGATTGATCATTGAAGCTTTGTAATAGCTTCATTACTGTTACACACACATGTAGGTAAATGTGAAGTCTTCCTTTCTGCCCTTTGTTATGCATTCACTGTTTTAATACTTTACTCTGTCCTCTCTCTCCTTGTTTGCATTCAGAATGCCTTTGTGTGCATCTACTTGATAAATGGCTTCACACAGCTAATAGACCTGTCAACCACTCTGTCAGACGTGGCTGGATACACCCACAGGTATCACACGCATACTTAAATCCAACTCCTGGAGGACAGATGATGACAGCAGTCAGTGCATGCTAGCCACCTCGTTACCCGCTTAATCTGTGTGTGTGCTCTGCTCAGGATTGGGGAGCTGAAGGAGGTGATGGATGACATCCTACGCAAGCAGTGTGACTATGACCCTGCATCAGGGGAAAGCTATGACTTTGACAGGTTTGTGTATATTGTAATAAGTAATACTTTTGCAATTATTTCTGTTATGTACATATGAAATGTAAGCAATACATTTAAAGAACAGAAAATAAGGCAGAGAGCAAAAAGTGATTCTAATCAAGCTCTTTGTGTCCTTTGTTTTTCTTACACACAGTGACTTCAATGTCCACGCAGGCCCGTTGGACACTGCTTTCATACTGGACCATCTTTCATACAAATCTCCGTATTCAGACCAGCTCCTGGTGGAGGATCTGAGCTTGAAAATCACTGAGGGAACTCATTTACTGGTGGTGGGGAACACAGGCACTGGCAAGACGTCGCTACTGAGGGTCCTCAACCGACTCTGGGAGGCAGATAGTGGTGAGAGAAACAAAAGACCGTGAAGCGAGCAGGTCAAGCTATGACATACAGTACACAGCCTTCATGACAGCTGTACTACTGTATTAAAATAAATCAATTTCATGAACAGTGCGCATGTATCAATAATTCCAAACCACAGTCACTGTCCGTCATCGACCACCTTGTTTCTTTTCCACAGGTTTTGTCCAGATGACGACATGTTTTGGGCCCAGAGGAACTCTGTTCCTGCCACAGAAACCGTACCTGACTGACGGCACACTGCGTGAGCAGGTCTGTCTTTATTTAGCAAATAACGTACCGTCATTTGTGAAGGTGCTGGCCATGTTGCAAGTTGGCTAAATCTACAAAATTAAAAACATGGAATGGGGATTTACAACAGCTTTGATCTCCAACAGATCATCTATCCACTGAAGGATATTTACCCTGCATCAGGTATCAGCTGAACTACATCTCAGCTACAACATCACTACAACAATAAGACAGTAAAACACTGCCTGTATATACAGTAGGGACAACATTCACAAAGTTCACCTGAGCTTAACACTCTGATTGCACAATTACAGAAATAATTAATAATTCAAATTGTGTCTAAGTCACGTTTCAGTGCTGTTTTTTTTTAGGATCAGTGGACGATGACAGAATCGTACAGTTTCTGGAACTGGCTGGAGTGGTGAGAGATGTTATCTTTAAGCTCAGATAGATTGTTTATTTAACTTTAATAAGTGTTATCTTTTCTGAATTTGACCATACATACTGATTCACACTGAAGTTTTATCTCGTCTCCAGTCGAGTCTGCTGAAGCGAACCGGCGGCCTGGATGAGACGGTGGACTGGAATTGGTAATGGTTAAAAGTACTGCTGTCAAAGTCCGAATTTGTCTTTTTAGTTTTGTGGGGAAGATGCAAACCTGAAGAACTGTCTTGTCTGCAGGTATGATGTTCTCTCTCCAGGCGAAATGCAGCGTCTCTGCTTTGCACGACTTTTCTACCTGCAGCCTAAATATGCTGGTGTGTAGTTTTCTCTGTTTATTCATCTCTTAAGTGTCTTTCACTACCTGACCATTGACTTATAATAAGAATAGAATGGAACATTAAACGTCTATATTGAGGTGCCTGTGTTATGTCCACCATAATAGAGGTGAAATTCATTAGCTTTATATTTTGCAGTGCTGGATGAGGCCACTAGTGCTTTGACCGAGGAGGCAGAGGCACAGCTGTACCGAACCTGTAAACAGCTGGGCATGACTCTGGTCAGCCTGGGACACCGCCGCAGCTTGGAGAAGGTAGAGACAACACGCGTGTCCAAAAACAATTAGCATTTAGAGAATGGCTTTGGTTCAAATTGGACTCCATTTTAACAGCCTGGTGAGCAAGGCCCCAAACTTGATAAGCCTGAATTACAGAGAAGAAAGTAATTGGAAAAGTGTTTTTCAAAGCATCATATTCTTTCTACAGCTGACCAAAATGCAGAATTGCTTTTTCTTTTAAATCTCCTTTTAAACATACACCTCATTTGAATATTTTGATTATTTCTTGGTTTACTTTAAACTCTTTGTGTTTCTGACAGTACCATGATGTCCAGCTGAAACTGTGCGGAGGAGGCCGATGGGAGTTGACAAAGTTAAGAGGCAGCACTGGGAGCTTCAATCAAAGAAATGAAACCATGTGACCACAAAGTATTTCCTGCCAAATCCTGGATAAGCATCAGTGTGGGAGCCAAGAACAATACTACAACTATTTAACATTATTCTATTATTAATATTACTCCAGCTTATTGCTCTTCAGCAACATGCACATGGGCAGCAGCTCCAGTGGAAGTGAAGGTGTATGTATTTATGTTACATTCATGTACACAGGTTCTGTAGGGAACAACGTTTTATCTGGATTAGTTCTGGACTAAAGGTTCTAGACATGGACTTGGAAAATCAACATAAGGGAAAATGGTGTCATGATCAGTTAATATGATTCTTTTATGTTCACAATCGCTACATTATTGTGATTATTATTTAAACAGTGCTTGACCCGATTTAAGACAATGTTATTGCCATCTGTTTTAATAAAGTGGGACTAGTCTGGTTAACAAAGCGTAATGAATGCATCACTTTCATATTTCTTTCTAGACTGAATGGTTTTCAAAATACATTGTTGTGGGAACTTAAAAGATCAGTTACCTTGAATAATTTCCAGGTGCAGGGTGCTATTGTAACCTTGGTACACATGGCAGTAGAAGAGCACAAAGTGCCAAAATAAGCACTGTACGTGCTGCAGCTCTGTAAATGCTGCAGTGATCTTTGTGTTAAGAGAAAGTAAAGACACCACTCCAACTGTGCACAATCTGTGCATCTCAAAAGCCGCTGCAATACAACGAAACACTGTGACAGATTTTTAGCAAGGTTGGCAAGCGCAGAGTGGGACTGACGAGTGGGAGCAGGATCGTATCAAAAGTGACACAGCTGGTGACCACTTTATAATCCTAATCTGACCTCCTCCTCCTGGCTGTTCCCAGCCATCCAACATGTGCGTGTCAATGCGGCCTGGCTTCGTGCCAAAAGAAAAATAGTCATAACTATTCCTGGGACAATCTTTAAGTCTGGATCTGAAGGCTTTAGGGCGATGCAGATGCCAGCTCTGTCTGAGAACGCAAAAAACAAGGCAGATTATGAGCAGATGCACTAAACGAAACCTTTTAGATCATGTTTTCCTGTACATATACAGTAGACAACTATATATATATATATATATATATATATTTTTTTTTTTTAAGGCCATCGTCCTAAACAGATGGACACTGGACACAGATGGAGGGAATAATTTCAGATGAATACACATTAGCATAGCCTTACGTTATATTATTAATATTTACAGCATGTATGGTGTATATAGTCTACATGTAATTCTAGTGAACTGGTGCATTTATTTGTATTTTAATAGATTTGACACAATAAATACGTTTTAATATAACACCAACATCCACAAAGACAAGCAGCGTTGTGTACATATTTAACCTAAAACAAGACGGGACAGTTGAACATGGAGGAAGACGAGCGAAGCGAAAAAGTCAGTTGTGGCAGACGTAATTGACAGACGATCCAGCCTAAGCCCTTCTCAGCTCTACAGATGTAGATGTTGGAATTACAGTCATGCTAAGTGAATTAATTGCAATTAGGTTTGCCCGGACCTCAGCGGCCTGGTGGTGTTGGTGGCAACTGTGAGGCAGCAGAGGGGAACCATTAAAAAGTAGGACACAGCAGATGATCCCACAATAGCATTAGCAACTGGCATCCGGTTCAAATCAACTGCAACTGGCCTACAGTCCCAGTAAAAAACACCACTTTCCAGGGAAGCAGCTTCTAAAACGTCCAAACTTAACTGCTAGTCATCAATACTTTCAAACTGTTGAATATTATGGAAACACATTTATGAATCTATTACATGCAACATAAAGGAAAACAGATGGCCTAGCGCACTAATCAGACTAAGGATATCTAATTTCCCTTGATTCCACTTCTTATGCTAAGCTAAACTAACGTTAACTGCATTCCTTTTCAGCACAGACTACAGAGTTATTCTCAAGCACGTTTCATATTTCTTTCAATACATTGTTGAAATACTTCAGATTCCTCACTATCCAACTGCTACGACGCTTCCTGTCCTCATGCATCCTCTGCCCGGCGTCGTCCCGTATGATCCATCACGAAGGCCGTACGCCAGCAGCAGCTCAGAACTGAAATTTTTCTTTAAAGAGGCTACTTGTTCCCAGATCAACCAAATGGCTTTTATGAATAATGCCACTTAGTCCTAATTGGAAATACTGGTCCAGGAAAATAACATGGCAACATAATCTTTTTTTACTGAAGTAGGATATTTGGGTCATATCTGTGTCTGTAATTCTCAAGCTCATGATGCTCTGATGTTTAATTATCATCAATTAATTATAGATTTTTGCCATTTGTCTGGTAATTAACACAGCTTTGCTACATTTGGTCATTACTCAATCTAATTAAGGGGCTGAGGATTTAACACAGTGTCAGACGGGTCCACAGTTAATTTTATTATGAAAATCAGTTGATCTCCAACATGCTGTTGTGCACAATCATCAGCTACTTTTATAGAGAAATACTAGACACTGTGCAGTGATATCACCTTTGTCTGTGTGAAAGGCAAACGTGCTGTGAATAATCTTATTTTAGAGCTGAATGAATGTTAGACAGACAGTAAATTCATTTTCTTTGAACATCTATGAGGGGAAGAACCTCTTAAGTTTTTTTTATTGTTAGGATCTATCATGTAAAAGCATCCTTTGAATTTACTGACATGTTGGTGACAAATGTTTGGTTATTTCTTATTTGTGTGTATTTGCGGTTACCTGTTTGCCACCAGATGTCAACAACAGGATGACATCAGTCCCGTCCGTGCTGTGGTTCCATTTCACTGCTTCCTCACCCAGTGCGGTCAGAGCTGCACAAAGGAAAGACAATGATTTAATCATATAGATCAAGCCTTTTACTTGGCTCTTTGCTTGATTTCTGTCTTTTTGAGATGATTTTGCTAATATCTGAGGTCAGTTAAAGTATTTATGATTTGATTTGATGATTGTTTTGAAGCTACCTCACAGCGTCCAATGCTTCAACCATTAATAGTCATCAATAAATGAAACGATCAACATTCATGCAGCATCAAAACGTGTCCGACCTACTGACCTGAGAGATGGGGCAGTAGAAAAGTGATGTGTTCAATGATGACCTACCAGCAGTGAGAAGTGATGGTTTGCACAAGTTACATATTTAGACTACGATACAAATACACGTCTGATTGGAGAGGAGCTTTAAATATCACCTTTTAATTAAGCTACAGTTACATTAATACAAAGACAAACACAGATAATTGGTGTCAACTTTACACATTTTTACAGTTTTAACTGAAGGACATTATTTCAAGTATTTACATCACAATTATTAGGACACCTGAAAGGAAGGATTGTACACACAGTCAGTTCCTAATGAACTCATCTGGAGCAGTTAGAGAGTCTGGGTCTGCTTCGACACGCTCAGTCAGAGCAGGGTTAAATGCAAGCTGCTGTGTCACAGAACTGGAAGGTTGATAAGTTTTAGATCAAATAAATATGTGTTGCAGCTTCACATAAGAACATTTTTCCTAAAATGTTCAAAAAAACGTGTCGGCTGCACGGACAAACAAAGCTAACGTATAGTTTCACGTAACTGTGCGAACATCAGCTCTGGTTCAACAGAGTTAAATGGAGCTCAAGTCAGCAGATAAGCTTAGTGCACAAAGTTGCTTATTTTTGTGCTTTTGATCACAACTGCAGTTTATTTGGTGTGTTCCGCCGTCAGCCTGTGTCCTGCAGCCTTTCCCAGCTACGCTTCACCTCCTCCCGGTGTTTCCTGCTTCGTCACCTCGTCCTCAGCTTCCTCTTTGTGCGTTACGTGGCTGTTTGGTTTGTCTGAAGCTGTCTCGAGCATCTTAGCGCGGTGCTCCTGTGCCTTTGCTCGCAGTTTAGCAATACTGTTCTCCCTCAATTCCTCTTTAGAAATCTGGGACTCTGTGTCTTTCCTTTTTTCCTCCTTGTTATCCTCCGTCACTTCGTGTGCTGGTTTCTCCAGTGCTGGTGTTGGTGTGGTGCTGCTGGGTTTTCCTGGAGAGGTGTCTGGGGTTTCAACAGACTTCTTGTGCATACCTAAAGGACAGTTTTGATGCATTCAGGTGACTTTTATATTGTAACAATCTTGATATATAAGTGGACAATAGAATTTCTTAACCAATTAAATTCACCTAATTGATTCAGACCAATCAATTGACATAAGTCAAGAAAGGGAGATGTGGTTTAATCTCCCCTGATGAAGTAGGATTATCGCCATCATTGACTGCTGCCTTTTATTGACATGCTGACACTTTTATTGGCTTCTAACAAGTGCGGGTCTGAGCTCCCGATTCCAGTTGTTGGAATACATGACTTTTTAAACATTTCTGCTGCAACAGACGCTGAAATTCTGCATCCACTCACCAAGCAGCCATGGAGCATAAGAGTCAGTGATGCCGTCCTTGGCTGACTTGAGGATGGACTCGGGTAGTGGGATGGAGTGACGGACCATGGCTCCGTACAGGCCATATTCCGCCATCACGCTGCTGCGGCCCCAGCACTTTTCCCTCTTCCTCCACTTGGCTCTGCGGTTCTGAAACCACACCTGGAGAGAACCAATAAAGACGTTTATTCATAGTTGAGTTTTGCAAAAATGCTTACGAATGCATCTAGTCTGAGCAGGTAATGGTCTATAAATGTGTTTACTATCCTGACCTAGAGTCTGTTGGGTATATTGTGTATCAAACAGTGCTACTCAAGATATGTTGCTAGACATTCAGTGGTTCTTCTTTGACTTGCCTTCTGGATATGTGTATGGGGGGGGGGGGGGGGGGGGCATTACTCTCCTTCTGGCCCTTCAAGTGCCTCGATTGATTTCTACCAAGCCAGACAGTGTAATAGCACCAGCAAGCTTGTGAATATGAATGAGGAAAACTGGGGAAAAATGAGCATCCTAACATGGACGAGGGGGCAGGATGAGAGGAGGAATGATGTGGAGAGTGTGTGTGCATGTGTGTGTGTGTTTTGGAGAACTGGAATTAAAAACGATCAAAGCCGAGCCCGGAAAGCTATTCAGGTAGATCTGATGATAACCTCCATCCCATAAAAAGATGGGCCTCAGATGAGCAATCAAGCTTTTTGACAGCAACAGTGTGAGTGTGCATGAAGTGTGTGTGAGTGTGTGTGTCTTCACTTTGTGCTTCCTGTGAGAGGTGACCCTGGGGGCGAGGAGGCTGATTGAAAAATAAGTTAATTTCCAGGCCTGATCGATGGGAGACAGGCGCTCAAATATCACGGGAAATTAAAATGCTCACAGCAGCCGGGCGGAGCCCTCTGCTCAGTTACTGACCTCTGCTAATTAATTTCTATGTAGTTATCATTTCATTTCAGGGCTGCGGCCTGCCTCTCGCCGGGGAAGAGGTAATAAGTTCTCCTCAGTTAACCAGTCATACCATGAGGATGAATTGGCTGCTAATGTGGAAGCAGGAGGCATTGTGAGGATGGGGGAGCAGCAGATGGGATCGCTGGTGGCTCTACCAGTCTGTATCAGTATTTCATCCCTTATGTGTCTAAATCACTTTATATGATCTGAAGATGTGAAACTACAAGACATGTCACATTAAAATCATGTTAATGCCATAAAAAATGTGAACTTTGTGTTGTTTGCACTAAAACTGCGATAATAAAAATACCTTTAATATTTAACCGAGCTGTGAAGCTCTACATTTCTGCCCCCTGCCCAGATGGCGATACAAACAAACACACCTGTATTCTGTCCTCCGGTAGCTCAGTCTTCATGGAGAGCATTTCTCGGGCATACACATCTGGGTAGTGGGCTTCATTAAACGCCTTCTCCAGCTCCTCCAGCTGATACGAAGTGAAGATAGTTCTGCAGTGAAAACACACATTTTATCCTCAGTCACCACCTTGAAATATTTTTACAACCGCTTTTTAATTCTTTCAGGTGTTGTTCCATAAACCGTGTGTTAGTTACAGTGAATTTATATATATATATATATATATAAATGATGAAGTCTATTTTTGTTCAGACTATGCCAGTGAAGAAAAATAAATGTCTATATGTCCTACTGTCTTGTAAAATTTATATTTTATTCGTTAAGTTATTTAAATACATAGGAAAATATTTTGTTCACCACATGTATAAAAAAACAAATAGACCTATAGCCACGTCATTTGTCTTTGACAAATTCATAAAAAGCAGCCAACAGTGAGAATATCAATTTTTGCGGTATGGTTATTAACATATTGAATATGATCAAAATATTATTTTATTCAGATGTTTCGTTTCGTTTTTTCGCTGTCAACAAAAAACGTCTCATACCAAAATCCTATTAATTTATCCTATAATTCAAATAATGTTATAATAATCGTTCGGCAATTCGTTCGTCATTTTCTTTTACCTGTGACGTCTTTTCTTTCTTTTCTTGTTTTGATTCATTGATGATTTTGAGAATTTGTTATCACCGGAGGAAAGACTCACATCATCCGAATCTGGGAGGAAAAACAGTAAACAAAATAAATAAATATAAAAAACACAATTACATTAATAATGATAATAATAATAACGAATAAAAAGAAAATTCGACGCATTTTGACATTTGACACATTTAAATGTTAGCCCAATATTTGTGGATGTTTTCAGTGCAGATTTTTCCCGCTATATAAAAATGCATCCACAGCCAAAATGACATTTGTAAAATAATCTTCATAAACGAATTTAACGGTCTATGTATCATCGTTTGCGTGTTAAGCTGACTGCACTTTTTAAATTTAGCCTTGGATCAGTTCTGCCGTCAGGTTCCAGGTAATACTCGTCTAATGAAACGGAACAACCGAGAGGCCTGCGCCTTGCTTCACTCACTCACCGGAGCTGGCCGAGTGCTGCGTCTCCATCTGAGCCTCCATGTGCGCCGCTCGGTGCAGCGGCTGCAGATGCACATTTTGCGCCTCTGACAGCACCTCCAGAAAAGCCGGCTGACTGTAAAACGAGTGTATTCCTTCTGGTCCCAGCAGGCCCATGCCTACACCGAGACCCGCGTGTCCGAGGGCCGACCGGGAGGGCAGCAGGTGAGCCCTGTGCGACAGAGTCTCCAGCGGCCGCCTCGGAGCAGGCGGTGGATCTTTGTTGAGACCGAGCAGCTCCTGGATCCCGAAGCCGGTGCGCCGGTGCACCATGGGGGCCATCTTCCAGACTGGAGGCGGCTGCTGGGGTCCCCCGTGGTTCAAGCTGATTTGTGAAGCGGATTTCTGTTTATTCTCAGAGTCAGAAAGGACAACTCCCTCCTTCCCTGTCATGGTGGTGCGATTCCACTTGGTGTTTCACGCTTACTCCAAAAGCCCCACGATCCCTGGTGATGCAGCGAGCGGAGTGATGCTTTGCTTCATCTGTGGCTTTTTATCCAGCAGGCAACAGGCGTCAGCCAATCACACGAGAGGAGAGGCTGAAGTTTCCATCAGCGCAAACACACTAAATATTATGCAATTTCTGGCTGAGTAGTGGTAACAAAATATCGTCCTTACTGTTAAATGTTAAATAACATATCTATTAAAACAGGAGAATGTGTTGATTGCGCAGTTACTTTACTGGTCGATAACACACTGAAAACGTTTAATCTTAATATTAAAGTGTTGCGCAAATAATTTACAGAACGAACAGTTTACTTGCACATATAAATCAAATGTAACGCAAGGTGTCAAGTTTAAAAAAAAAATAGAAACTCACAGCACACAATCAATTCATTCTCAAAACTAACTGATGCCTGTGATTTGCATATTCTAATTAGGTTTGCGCACTGAACGTTTTGTCTTTAGCGGCAGTCTGCGCATCTGTTGATGGATTATTAGGGTGTTTTTATTCTCTGACGGGTCACATGACGATGTTCCAGTTCGGGGTATTTAGGGCATACCAGTGTGGCAATTAAATAGGAGATAAACAGTGGCAGCGCACAACACAAAGCGGATTTATTTACCTCCTGGGGTTTTACTGCAGACCGATATCAAATACAAAACCGCTGTCACACTGTCACAACAGTTACACTGTTAATAGATAAATCTCAGCGGTGAAAGTGACAGCAAACGTGTCTGGGGAAATCTCGTTGGCGTCTCGCCTTTGCGTTTAATAGAACGCGGAGGTAAGATTCACACCCAAAGAATTTGGAAACGAGTGGAAAAAGCTCGGATTTCCACGTGTCTTCACAATCCTACTCTTCTATAATCAGCCATTTTTCAATTACTGTCGAGTTGCAATCGTTCGGAGATAATTTGCGGCACACGTTTGGACATCTGGACAATTGCGCAGAGGAGCGTTTATGGAGAACAGTGGACGCGCGTTGTGCCATCAACCAGACATGTGGTGATGAATAAATACATACGTAGGTGGTTCCTGTGGGACTGTTCGAGACCCGTGCGTCGAGTTGTCACTGACGGCTCAACCCATAATGTGGCTGTAATGTGAGATATGATCAGGGGATGAGGCTCCCTGTTGTCTCCGCGCGTCAGGATGCGTTGAACAGCGTCTCACTGCAGGAAATCAGAATCAAGGTTTGAAGTAAAATCCTCGACAACTGAGAGAAATAAGTACAAATATACATGTACCCTTGATAATTTATTTATAAGTTTTATATTATCTTATTCTTATTATCTTAAATTAATTGTGCACTTTCCATCACAGAAAGTGCACAATTAAAATGAACAACTATCCCTTATTCCATCCGTTTCAGTACAGAACCCAAAAGCCCAAGTGAAACACCCTCGGTAGGAAGCGATTACATTTCAGCCGAGGTGAATGAAGACATCAGTGCAATGCAGCAGCTATGCTAATGAGGCCTCTACTGCGCTGGAGAACTGGACACACACCTGCTTTCATTCCTCTCACTCAAAACTCAAAAAGAATAAACGTTTAAATTGTTGCTTGCAGGTTTGCTAGAAGTGTTACTAACATTTAACTTATTTTTCCATTTCAAAATATCACTCTCAAAAATTTAAATGAGAGAAGAATAGAAATAAACATTAAAAGGTAAAAGTGTAGGAAATTAAAGTAATTCCGTCTTAATGTTCTTTTGTGAAAACAAACATTTGAATCTGGGAATAAACGTGTTAAGTTATGGATTGCAGTCTTTTATTGTGTATTTTTATTTTATACTGCTGATATATTTAGGATCAAGTAAAATTCAAAAAGCAATAATGATGTAGAAAAAAAACATTTTTAGTTCAAATTAATTAGACGAAACTCCAGTTGCTGTATTTGGAAAAATAAACTAACTTCGCATGAAGTAAACATCACGAGCGAATTCTCAGCTCAAAGACTGCAACTAAAAAGAAACACATTGACGTTGACAATTAACTGTAAAATGCCACATTACAGAACACATCAATGGTTAAAATTGTAAATTCGTAGCACTTCAGTAAAAACACGTGGAGCTAAATTAGTCCAAGTCAGTCATACTTTCTGAACCATGCTCTACTCTTTCTGTCTGATCCATCTTTGCCTTTGTTTGAGGCTCCAGAAATGGCTCTTCAAATCCAGCTAATTGCCGTTTCCCAGAGTCTGGCATATAAAAAGAGGAGCTGGGTCACCAAACAGCCGTTGATCAAAACATCCCATTAAGGTGAAGAAACAAAAGGCTCTCACAGTCCTCACAATGTGCCACTGGTGATTCAACTGTTTGCTCTGTGGGCACAAAGCATTAATTAGGGCAATAACTTCATGCCATTGCCATTCTATAGTCTCCATTTCTGTGTGAGTGCATCTGCTTACGCTCTGAACTTTGTGCTCCAACGCTAGTGACGGTGCCACATTCTCTTGCTGCATGTGCAGATGTGTAATGAGGAAAATACTGCGAAATGAGGTTCCTCAACACCAAACCTTTCGTTCCTCACTGTGGTGGCAGGTAACGAGAACTGACATAATTACACGGGCCCATTTCTTGTCTAATTAGCACACTTCCACAGTGGACAGGGACTAGCGGCTAGGTAGGAGAAGGGAATCGGACAGGCATGGCAACAGAAACACAAAAAGGGGCCCCTGGTTTCAGTGTAATTAGGTGAGACAATGCCCCTGACTGTTTTGAGCCACGGCGCTGGTTCAGAGCTGGGGCTGAGCAGACGAGGGGACGCCCTGCGAGTTACATCTCCCCGAGAGCCTAATAAGCCCTAATTGTCTTTTTTTGATTCACATGGGCAGCACCAGCAGAAGACATTCTGGTTTCCTGCAGAGAGCGTGGGCCCCGTCCTGGGGAAAAGAATAAGCTGGGTTTGACTCACTCGGGACCTTTTCTGTTTTGCCCCCAAAACTCCAGGAAACTTGTGGCTAACATCCTTTGACAGTGTCTCAGACCTGGAGGCCTGCCAACATACAGGGACGCCGTAGCAGCCGTGTTTCTCATGACATCAGGTACATATGAATTTAACGGACGTAGTTTCGTAAACAATTTTACGGTTTGAAATTGAACATTGGATAAACAGTAAAGCAAAATTTAATACAAATGTTAAATACTCACAATCTTGAAATGTACTTTTAGTTCTTTGTTTATGTTGTCGTGCATATTTTGTGGTGTGTACAGTTTTGTTCACGGAATAAAAAGACTTAACTTTTAAAGTCTGAAAATGTGGCACTAAAAATGAAAAGGCTCTGAAATACAGTATCTAAAGGTACTTATGTTTTTTCTTCTTTAAGCACAACTCGTGAATTGCAACTCAACTGTTCAAACACAGAACAGCACCTGTATTTATCCCGAACTATATACATCTATCACATTCCCTTGATTTTTTTTTTCTTGCAACTAATGAATTGAGCAACAAGCAGCTGGCCTCTCCAGGCTCCATCTATAGAATGAGCCTGTTTAACCCCACACACACACACAGGCACAGACTGGACCATATGTTTGAGGTCAGTTCTGATGGCAGGTGGTGCTCAAAAGATTCAATATTTCATAATTCGCTCTGTATAACATCCCCTGCAGTCAAAGCCTCTCAGCGCAGAGGAACGTCAATTCAATGTGTCCGCACTCCTTTAATTAGCTGTCAATTAGTGCAAGTGAATCAACTCTTCGCCTAATTAAGCAATGTCACCAGGCAGCTCCCGTATACGGGCCATTGTGTGAGCAGCATGAGAAAACCACAGCTAGCAAACTCGTTTTGGATCACAAGTGCAACTTAACCATCACTGACACACTATGTTCAGGGCCACGTGTTTGAGGCCAACTCCACAGAGTGACAGTGAAGACACACGCTTAATGGCGCACTGATCAAGAAATGACTTATTCTTTATGAACAATAGGTCTTGATATGATCATTGGTCACCGTTCTTGGCCATTTGGTTTCATCATTTCCTGATGTTAGCCCGCTGGCAGGTTTATATCAGCTGTGCGTGTATACATATACAGCCACATACACTAGCTCTCTGTTAAGGCCTTAAATATTTTAACCTAATGCAACATATTGTTCTGTGCACTGGCTGTTGTTATTCTGAATAATCTGAGTGGAATTTTCTCATGGGTGACCTAGATAGTGACACTTGTTGCTGTTATTTTTGATACTGTGACCCATTAGAGTTTTACTGTCCTATTAACATTCTGTTGCTGTTACTTGCTGTGTGGCTTTTCGTGCAGACCACCTACAAAAGCCAGACAAGCTTTTAAGAGAATTTAAACCACTGCAGTGACAATTCGTGCAATTTTAGATTTAGGTGAATCCAACATTCTGAACATTGCTAGTTCAATGTTTAGTTGTACTTATCTGTAACTCACACACAAAATACTGTAACTTAACCTGATGACTTATTTTACACAGTTGGAGAAATTAAAAAAAACTAAAACATTTCCTGTGAGGTAATGTTATTAATTAAACAATCTCACATCACCAAAACTGTAAATTATTAATATATCGTGACCTGTTGTATGAGATGTATTTGGTGCTGTGTTAAAGCTTTGAAATGTTTTCTTTTTACAGATGAGAATACTTTATGTTGCATATGAGTGCAGCCATGTTGTCTCCACCCTCCTTCCACCAGCTACTCTGCACCATTAAAGGCTGTAATTGTTATTTAATGGATTAAACATTCATCCTTCCTCTGAAAACCCCCAGAGGGATGAATGACAGTGTCACCATGTTCACACAGCTAAGAATCAACTGTGTATCTCTTTCTCTCTCTCACACACACACACACACACACACACACCCTTTGACGGCAGTGTTTGTGCTTAAAATTCAATTACCCACTTACTGATCGCTCTCTGGGGTGCTACACAAGTGGACACGGTGCCGGTGGTGGAGGTGTGGATGATTTCCCAGGAGTCCTCAGTCTCTGCTGCACATTGCACATCTCCAGCTGGATCTATTTCATGGCTTTACTCATCAGCAGCTGACGCAGATGGAGCACAAACAGCCGTCATACACCTGCACAGGGATATGCACAGACAATTTGAGGGGCTGTTGCTCAAACCAGAGAAAAAGGGCAACAGCCTGCCCCCCACCCCAACAACTAATCATGTTAAGTATCAGTTATCAGTCAGTACTTCTACCAAGGGTGGACTGGGAATCAAAATCATTCTTGGACCTTTTGTTGTAAATGGATACAGTAAAAACTGCTGCATGAAAAAAAACTACAGCAAGGCAACAACAGATGATGCCTTGTGTTGTTTATTTGCCTTCTGTTTTGTTCTCCATCTGAAATGAATGAGGGACCAAAACATTACAAACACCTCTTAATTTAACACATTCCCACACGGCTACACAGCCCAACAGGACCTCAATTATAAACATGTGTTAGTACAATAAAAAAAAAAAACAGGATGGAACAGGTGGAGAGAAGTGACTTATTATGGATGTAGTGAAAGAGGACATGAAGTTAGTTGGTGTGAGAGAAGAGGAGGCAGACAGGGTTCAATGGAGGAAGAGAAAGCAAAGACCAAAGCAAAAGAAGACTTGGATCAACAGTCTCTCCCACTGATAAACGCTACTAATAAATAATAGTTAGATGACATTTCTATTTGTGTTTCTCCTGGTGGTGGTTGCTTAACCTAGAGATATATTAATGTCCACATTTGCTTCTGTTCGACAGATAATTTGTGTGTTAGCTTCTTTTCAGGCACCACTAGCTTTGTTAGCAGCCATACATTGTAACACAATCAATAAATATGAAACGATATGAAAGACGCTACCGTTGCTATTTTAATATATTGTTTAATATTATTGTTGACACGGGCCCAGTTTAAGCAGACCGTCCACGCGTTAGCTAGCTATATAAGCCAAGGTCGTGGACATAAAACGTGTATGTTAACATCAAATGCTGCTCATTTTACGGAAGCATATATGGAGATATCCTTTTTTTTCTTATTCGTTTTTTATTAGCTAAAACATTCGTTGTTAATCATTTCCACAACATCGAGACTCACCTGGAGACTGAGGCGCCGTTAACTTTACGACGAACGCTCACTTTACGGCACAGTTTCTATTCCCTATGAAGGCATGAGAAAAATAAATAATACACATGACGTTACCTACATGTTGTTCAGTTAAAAGTCGCGTGACGCTTTTTGCTGCTTAATAATATCATAAGCATGATCTATGATCGTTTCTCCTCCAATGTGGCCTTGTTACTTTATGCGTCGCCGCAGCCACAGGTAGTGGCCCCACGGGTTAGCCACGCGTCTCCGGAGTCCCCCGAGGCCCCCGGGGCCCCAGAGGGACACTGGGCTTGCTGCTGGCTGCGCACCTCGCTAATTACACCACTCATCGCTCTCTCCCATGAGACGCCGGCGCAGCGATGAAACACGCCGCAGTGCGGGGCTGTGCGTCGCAGGGCAACAGCTGGGGCTGCCGGCTGCAAGTCAGCAGCGCGGATGGGGCGGGGGCGCATTCATTCATGTGTGGTTTTGTTGCCGTTTTGGAGACACCAACCCAACTCGGTTCTTGTGATTGCCAATGAGCAGTGAAATGTAACACAAAAGCACGTTGTGAGTCAGAAACAAAACACTGCACCATCCAACAACCTTTGATCAAAAAGTATAGAGGAATCTTGTTGTCCCTTGGTGAAACAGATTACAGCGTCCATCTATGGATCAGTACGCTTCACACATACTGTACTCCTCTAGTGACTGTTCATTAACAGGCCACTGGGCTTTAATGGCCTGCACACTTCTGTCAGCCATAAATCACCAGACTCCACCCAGGTTTGCTTCCCTGTCTCATCAAGAGCCTGTGAAGAACAAAGTCGGTGTATAGAAAACGAGAATGAGATTCATCTGCTTCTACCTCCTCCTTCTTTTACAGTGAGAAACTCAGCCTAAAGTGTGACACGAGGACAGATGCTAAATATGACGCATGCTGGCTCTAGACTCAGACTGCTTTCAAAAACCTTGCTGCCTTGGATACATCCCAATAATCAAGCCACAAACTATTTGATACAACTTAGACAAAGCACTATGATGTTTGAGGATTTTGGAGAAACATCTCTGATTGCCCCACAGTCTTGATCTCGCCTAGTGCACACAAGTAAATGCAGTTTGACAGTTGGAGGATGTCCGATAGCGTGGAGCAGTGGAGAGTGAAGACATGCTGCTGTGTCCCATTCACTCTGACCTTTTTTATTTTCTGCAGTTCCAGGTCAAGAAATCTGGGTCAGAGAACAATACACTCTCTCTGATCGACTGTAGCATTGTGCCAGAGCCCTTCACATGCTCCCCTGACCCTTCACATCCAGCCACTCAACTCATCATTACACCCCAGGATCGCCAGTGTTTTGTTTTTTTCAGGTTAGGATAGAGCAGGATAGGGAGACACCTTGTGGCGATATTTGGCAACTACGCAAAAGTGCGTCATGACGTCACCACCGAGAAAGTCAAAAGCCCGGTGAGGTTGCATGGCTCACGCCGGGTGCGGTGGCTCGCGCCTGTAATCCAAGCTACCGGGAGGCTGAGGCCGGCGGATCGTCTGAGCTCAGGAGCTCTGCGCTGCAGCGGGCTATGTCGATCGGGTGTCCGCACTAAGCTCGGTATCGATATGGTGCCTCTGGGGGAGCCCGGGGCCACCAGGTCGCCTAAGGAGGGGTGCACCGGCCCAGGTCGGACACGGAGCAGGCCAAAGCCCCCGTGCCGCTCAGTAGTGGGATCGCGCCCGTGAATAGACGCTGCAGCGCAGCCTGAGTAACAAAGCGGGACCCAGTCTTTATTTTCACCTATGAACTAGTGTAACAAGAAACTGACTCAGACCGATAGCGATCACACCAGCAACACCGCTTATCCCTTATTTTCTTATGCCCGTATCGAAATGCAGCTGACTGTCCTACACCACCTCCACATGGAGGACGCCACCAACTACATCAACGCCTCTCACTGCTTCATAGTGGCCGGTAGGTGGCGTTATAACAAACCTGGCATATGCAGTTATACACTGACAGTCACATTCAATACGTTTTATGAAAACAGACACAAATACTGCATTGAACATTTACTTTAATTTATTGGTTATAGTTCATGGTCTTCTGGGTGATAAAGCTCACTCATCAGGCGGTAGATGTACGATGGCGCATGTCCTCCGATGTTAGAGATGAAAAGTGTGATGAGCTCAGGTGGGACGTAGTCAAAGACCGGGCAGTGCACATTCACCTTTGAGAGGATTTCACCTACAAATGTACAAATAATGAACAGAAACAGATGTTGACGTAGACGTAGAAGTTATTTATAAGGCTTAAGGACTCAAATTAATGAGAATTAATGTAGATGATACCTTCAGTGAAAGGAAGCACCTCATGTGGAGAAACAAACTTATGAAAGGTATCCTCTTCATTTGGGAACTGAGGACAAAGCAGTTTTATCAGCCTCTGCTGTTAAACAAATTTACAAATCAGTCTCTCGCTGTCTTCTTACCTGAGGCGAGAGCTTAAACATGGGCGCACAAACAATCAGAGGTGTTGAGTGATGCTTCGCTGCGAGGGCCAGAGTGTGTGTCCCGTTGACGGCCCTGAGCCCTCCATTAGCTAAAACTGTCTGGGTGCCAATGATGACCTGAAAAAAACCAAGACCATCGCACACGTTAATCTCTGTACGCTGTGCTTCATGGCTGCTTCACGGTCATGTTAAGTACCTTATTAACTCGAGACATGACTGCAAATATGGCAGCGTCTGCGATCACAGTTGTTTCTATCTCGGCTTTGGAGAGACTGGTTGCCATTTCATGTCCCTGGGGGGAGACGTGCCAATAACACAGATATTATAACAAACCTAAGACAAACTTCAGCATCAGCAAAAACAAGTTCTCCTTAGCTACCTGGCAGAAGGGGGCGCACTCTGCCACAATGACATGAAACTTGCGCTTGCGTGCTGCGTCTTTGAGAAAGGCCTCCACAGTGCGAGAGCGGCCAATAGTCATAATGACCTCATTAGAGTGGATGTGCTCAAGGGCTTGCATTGCAATGTTGTCAGTGGTTCCCTCTGAAATATAAAATATTCACATCAGCGAACAGAAAGAGTTTGACATTATAAAGATGAACGAGAAATACATACCCAGCTCTGTCAGCAACTCATTGATGGCCTCTATGACGTTGGCTTTAAGGGCGGTGAAATGCTGTCTGAAGTTCTCCTCACTAAGTCCTCCTGATGTCAGCAGCTTGTGAAGAGATTCCTGCTGGTCTGTCTCTTCACTGCTACCCCGAGACCTGCCGAAAGCAAAACAAACATAAGGGACACAGTGGAGAGACGCTGTTTTTGCTGCAACAACGCTGAAGCTGTTTTCACAGAAGCCGCTGCTTTCAAATCTCAGCTGTGGCCTTTTCAACACAGAAATGTTTTAATTGGCCACAAGATTTTTATTTTCAACTTGCTAAACCATGTGTAATCTAGATGTCTTTTACAGCATCAATCAGCAAGAGTACATAATAAAAAAATAATAATTGATTACTTTTTCTCTATGGTGTTTCTCTGTGCAGAGCCTCCCATGAGCAATAATTCTACCAGCATTCACAACGCAGGTATCCTAACTGTATTTCCAGCAGCTGGTCATCTTAGTCACCTTGCATATTCTTCTCTGATGATCTTTAGGACCCGTCTGACCATGTTGCCAACAGTAGTCTCTGATGGCTGTGCAGCAATCATCCTTCTCCCCTCTTTACAAATTATGTCCATCAGATCACCTGTAAGGAAAATCACATTTTAGTGGAAATACAAATGCTGCTAAAAAATGGCAGCAAAATAAATCAACAAGTCATTTACGTCCTACTCATCCTGTGTTTTTGGTAATGTGCAGTAATTACTGCATTATGAAGTCTGATCTCCTTTCTCATTACGTTATCCCAGTGACTTTATCAGAAGCCCCCCTGAGCTAATCTGTGTGTAAAAGTCATGGGTTAGGTACAGAATATTATCTCTGCCAGCTGTAACAGCGGCTTTACGTCAAGTCTGCGCTGCCCAGCTGGAGTTTGATCCTTCTGCCCTAAGGTCTTTGTAAACCTGTAAACTCAAACACAGCAGCACCGAGCACCTGCGCTGCTCCACCGGGCCTGGGCTGTAATCCTGCGGAGCAAGGCTGTCGTTTCTCGGGCTGTTTCCGCCGAACCACGCAGCGGACCCGTCCCGCTCCCTCCGCGCTTCAGGTCAGAGAGAAACGCTTCAATTCTCTCCGTCAGGTCTGTTTCTTTGTCTGGGCCCGGCATAGCTTTTTATGAAAAACGAGGCCCTGTCAAAACAAGAACGGAGAAACTCAAGTTTTCTACCACACAATGCAGCGTCAGGAAATACTTCAGGAGCACTTCCGGGTCATGATGACGGTGCCTTCATTTGATTGGTGGATTCCTCAACGAAATATTGTGTAATTTATTTTCTGTTTTATGTAACAACTTGCAAATTTTTCACTTTGCCAAATCATTAAGTGTAGTTTTTGTAAGAATTATTATAGTTATGAGACGTTTGCCGCCATGTAAATGCAGCTATTTATTGTAAAATTCTGTAATACTATTAAAATTCCTGATTTTAATAGTTTTCTTTCTCCTTTTTAACGTTCCAATTTCACAAGCAAATCGTTGTACCATTTCAAAAGAGTCTTATAAATATTGAACGTTTGTTGCTTCATATTAGATATTTGACTTGATCATAGTGCGAATTTAATTCTAGTAAATGCAACACAGATGATTAATACCTGTATCCTGTTGGAAAAATGACTCAGAGGTTCAAAAACTGCCTTGATCCAGTGTACACAAGTAAATGTTACACAACACCATAATGTAAATCCATCCAATATTTTATTGAATAAAAGCCCAACACAAATTTACAAAACATATCAGTCAACATAAAAACCATTGATTGCGCATATGGCGCATGTTCATTGATAAAAATGTACCCATAACAGATGCCTGAATTATTCCCTGTCAAAAACAAACTAGGTATTAGCAACCACCCATATTTCCAAGTAACCCAAGCCGTGTAAGTATTTCTAGAGAAAAGCAGCGCACTGGATGGACCCGAAAAAAAAAAAAAAGTGTACTTGGAACATGCTTTTTTTTTTTTTTAAATACAAAAGATTAACTTAATGTGCCTGTGTGTAAATAACATGGGTAGAAGAGAATAATTCATAAACTGTTTATAGATTGATTTTTTCACTTGTCATCAAAACCTCTATCTGCTGTACTCTGGCAAGAGAAGCTTACATAAGTTTATATGATGAAGTCATCCATCCAACACAGCAATCATCTTTCAAAGGACAAGGTTTGAGGTTTCTCTATACTTTTGTTTGGCGACTTTTGTTAGGTTCACATGTCCCAAAAGCAATAAAAGTGTGCGAACTAATAGAATGACCTCATTTACAATTTAGTAAATATTACTCTGACAACTCACAACCCCCCAAAATATACCCGCAGAAGCAACTAAGTAGCACATACAATATGAAAACAAACTAAATACATTGTTAAATTTAGCTATTGTACACATATGCAAATTAAGTGAAAAGACAGTTCAGTGGTTGCCAATTTTCTGAAAATAACAAGAAACCACTTGTTCAAATAACCTTCACTTGATAAAGGGGCACCAAGGATCTAGTTTGCTTGACGTGGTAAAGAATGTGTACATCAAACAAAAGGGAAAAACAAATTCGCTCATGGCACAACCATTCAAACTGAGCTCAAAATCAAACAGCCCTGATTTAACTGATTGGGAAAACAAAAGTTCTCATTCAGTGAGCTGCAACATTCAAAATGATGCAGACAGAAAGGTTGCGTGCCATGGAGCTAGACATCTCACTAATGCAATGACATGCACCTCCCATGTCTGCATTTCTCCCTACAGCTCTTTTCATGTTTTAAACCACTAATTAAGCAGGTAAATTTATTTTTCCCAGAGGTCAACATCGGTTCTGTTTCTCTCAGCTGTGAAAACTAGAATTTGAGCCCCTCAGCCCCGCTTGCTGTTGTTTGCTGAAGATAGTCCAAGGAGGGTGGATGTTGGGATTTGTTGGCAGGCAGCTTCCCCTGGGGTTAACAGCTAAGGGCAGCTCTACTCAATCAGCTTCTTTGCCTTGAAGAAGCGCCGCAAGTAGAACACCTGCCATGTAGCCAGTCCAATGAGACAGCACATAGAGAATATGCTGAAGTACAGCACACGTGTGTTGGTGGACTCTGGAAAGGGATGGGAAAAAGAGCCGTTTGTGAGCAACTAGTGTGTTCATCCCATCTTCATATAATAAACTATACTTTAGTCACCTCAAACATCAGGACAGTAAATGTAACTTAACAATAGCAGTTAAATTTCACATTCATTCTAGATCTTCGTGTGTTAAAGCTAAACAAAAACAAACTGCCTTGTTACCATTGGTGTCTCGCATCTCCTCCTCTCTCTTCTTCATGTAAGCAAAGTCATTGACAATTGACTCCGACAGGTCCTCGAGTCGTCTCAGCTCGACCTCAAGAGGCTTCAGCTTCTCCACCTTGGCAATCTGTGGAAATAAAACAGAGGCTACTAACACCACTTGCATGAGAAGCCTTATTAAGGAATTGTACACCTACTGTATGAGCAATGTTGTGTAATAGTTTAACAGTTTGTCCAGCAGGTGTCAATGTCGTTTAAATAAACAACCCATTTACCACTAGTTAATCATTAAGGTTGGTGAAAACCAAACAGCTGCACAACCTGAGAATTTATTAGCTTTCACAAAACTGAAAAATGAACCTCATTCGAGTCAGTAAAATGTGCCCAGTATACAGGTTAAACCTCAGTCCACCCAACTTGCATTTACAAAATAAATTCTTGTTGCACATCATGCGAATGAAACCCTAAAACAGCAACAATTACTCTTAATCTATCTTCTAGCGCATTAAAATCTGCTATGGATGTAACAACAAACACCAAAGAAACAAAGAAACACTGTATGTTGCATCTTTTTCTGCTAAGCACAGTTCCACAGGAATGGAGCAACTAGCAGGAACCCTTTCCAGCAATTACAAAAATTCAAATTTGTTCCAAGTATTACACCCATTTACGTAGGTAAACACATGAACATTTAGCTCCACCTGCCTGCGCACAAAAGGCATGCCCACTCAAGTTCTCCCCGAGCATCCACCCGTAAACACACTGAATGGTACGTTCATACGCTACGTGTGGGAAGGAAGGTGATTCTCAGCTCACACACTTTTGTCATCCCTGTACTTGCCACAGTGCAAACTATTAGTTCATACTAATTTGCCAAAGTCAGTTTAATTCCAATGCACCCTTACATCTGCACGTACTTTGTGTCTAATATTTTGCAAATAAAATCAGGGCCAACGTATCTGCTGAGAAGAGAACTAATCAAAATGTGGTTATGTGCCACATTCATTGTTTCATTCTACAGAAGAAAAAAAGGCAACTGTTACCTCTTCGTAGTTTTTGGCCTCCACACCATGCTTCATGTCTAGATCAACCAGCTGGTCAGGCACTCTGCCAGTTCCTGGGTCAAGAAAAGACATTTTAGCATCACACATTACATACAAAAACATTCTGCATTCAAGTAAGCTTCACCTCAAAAACTATACTGCTGAGAATATATTTTACTGTGTACTGAGAACAGAGGCAAGTGGCTACACAGCAACGTATTTAAAACACGTTTGACCTTTCAAAAACAGTTCCTAAAGCAATTCTATGTGCTGTAGTTAACCAAAAACCTGAACCGTGCTGTACAGAAATTATATATAACACAAAATGTAATAACTGACAAATATTACAGATTACAGTTTGAACTGCAATAAAAAGCAGATCAGCTAATTCCTTTTTTGATAGGGGGGGTGTGCTATAATAATGTGCTATAATAATGAAGTAGATACAGATTTATGACTGTAGGATCTTAACATGTGAATGTGTCATGTTAATGTTGTCTGAGTTTGTTGCTTAACAGACTTACCCATGGGTGACTTGCTCTCAAAGCACACCTCAAACATGTCATAGTCCTCTGTGGTGAATGCAAACTTTCCTTTGGTTGCATCTTCCTTGGAGTAAAGAGTGTGGCTGGAGGAATCCGTTATCTACAAAGTTAGCAGAGTAAAGAATTACAAAATCTGTTTTACGTTATTGAAAGGTTGAGAACAGCAGCTTGAGAAATGGGGAATTGTAATGTGACTATTAATAAAACCGCTACAAAGCTAGTTTTTACTTAATTACAGCCTTGATTAATTTATAGAGAGGTAAAACATCAAAACTAATATTTCCCCTTTTTCAAAACGAAAAATGTATGACGGTCTAATGTAGCAGCTGTTAGAAAAGTAGGCTGCTTTACGAAGCTTTATTAGGATTACTGGTAACTAACATGTCCTGGTTCAAATGGATGTATGAGGTTTGCAGGACATTTAGTATTGATCATTTATTCAAACACTGAAACGTTTTGTCATTAATGTGTGGCCAATGTGCTAATGCTACTAGCTTGTGCCTGCCAGCTGAATGGGCGATAAGACTGACGTGTAACAGCAGCAGAGCCGAACCGATGACACTGCCGGGTTTTATTAGCGTAACATAACACACACTAGCAGCGCAACAAACATTTACAGCCTGCGACACGTCGCTGGCTTGTTTGCGTCAAGACAATTTAGTTACAAGTGTAAACTCCAACAAAGTCTAATCGACAAATCTTTACAAACACTGACGTTAGCTTAGCTGGCTAATCTATTAGCCACTAGCTTATATCAAACCAGGAAGAGAGATTTTCAGGGCCTTGCGTGGATACTGAGCAATAAGCAGCTTTTCTCGGACTCAATCGACACTTTACGTTATACTTAAACCCCGCTAATAATTATCTTGTAACCACTTGCATCTGCAAGGGTGATGGAACCACTTCGGCCTCAACACAACCTGTTAGCTGCCGCTAGCCGCAGAGCTGCGCTCACCTTCAGATTAGTTTTGGTGTTTGCCTGTTCGCTTATTTCATACTCCCCCGTGACCAGGACGTCTTTGTGGATCTCCTCCCGTAAACACTTTCTGGAATTCACCGGTAAGAAGAACGAAATGGAAAATACCGATTCAATAAAGACCGGTAACAGCAGCAGGGCAGCAATTCGAGCCATGGCTACCAATCGACCAACCAGCCCGTCAGCCCACGAACTTAACACCGAGTTCCAGCTCACATAACCGGCCTGAAAAGGGACAACAGTGCCCCCGCTGACACGGAGGAGGGAGTGCACCCCCAAACACTGACCGGCTACAATCTGTATGTGGATGTATGGAGATTAAACCCAATACATATGTTAATCAAAAGCTTCTTATTCTTTTTTACTGTGGTTTCATGGGGCTAATACCCGAACAGTGCATAGCAGAGCTGGATAAGCAAGACTGGAAAGAGGAAAATGAGTTACACACTGTTGCTTTTATACATTCTCACTAAAACATTCATAGAATCCATAGAGCAGGGAGTTTACATTTACTATTACAAGTACAAAAAAATAATAGTATCATAATGTACAAGTGAATCCCATAACTGTGTGCAGTCAGGCAGCTCAGTACACAGAACCAAGGGCCCAGCAGTGCAGTAAAAACATGTGGGATCTCTTTCAAGCTTTCTTCAGAGTAGACATGGTTCCTGAGAACTGGTGGCCACACAGTCTCCTGTCAATAAGTTCCAGGATCTTTCCCAAGAAACCTGGGACATTAGAAACCTAAAGCGGACAACAGGGCACTAACCACAGACTCCAGTATATTTGCAATCTGGGGCCTTCCCGTGTTGTTTTTGTGTTCATTCTTGGTACTCAGTATGAGATTAAGTCCAAGAGGAGCCCTAGTTTGAGAAGGAGTGAATTTGTGGCCCTGTTTAATACCATGTACATTCCCTTGTAGCGAATCACCACATCTCATTGAACTGTGATTTGTATATTTACTGTATTTACTTTAAAACCGCTCCACTAGAAAAACACTGACGCATTATAGCATCAGCATCACCACCTCTTTATATTTTTATGTCTGATCGTGTGTACTATTCATAATTAGATTATTGGTATCTAAGGTGCAGATTTTTACAAACCTTTTAAATATAATAATCACAAAATTATCCATCTGTGATGGGCTTGATGAACCCAGATTATGAAACAGCAGTTTTATAAGAAATATAGGTATAAATAAATGTACATATAGTAGGTTGGCTGTGGTATTTTAAAAATCACAAAAGCTATTATTTTTCTGTCAGCAGCTCAGGAATTACCCAATTACATATGATAGATGGTCCAGTTTCCAGGGAAACATCCTTGTTACTGATCCCACGAGACGAGACATGGACTCGCTGCTGTGTGGGGAGTCTGGCACTAAGTGAACAGTAATTATTGGATAGAGAAATCCCTCCAGTATTGTAGCCTAGTGCGTCAAATAACATCTAAGAATAGCACGTCACACACTCCTCCATCCGACTGAGCTTTTAGAGCAGAACTAAACGTCTGACGTTTTAGCTGAAAACATCAAACCTGTCCACACATGCAGTTCATCGTAGTTGTTTATTGTCAGGGCTCGTGAAATGCCTCGGGTATTTCAATCCCTTTCACGGGCACAGGTTCAGCATTGTTTGTCATTATTTGCGTACTCAGTTACAAAGTGTAAAACTTCCTCAAACCAAGCCTCTGTGCTGACGCAAGTGTCTACACACCCTCCGGGTAATTGCTAGCAATCCTAAGTTACCCTTGTTATTGCTTCTAGATACTGCAAATACACACCTTCCAGACCTTCACTGATAAGGGCACAGAAGCCAGACAGAGTTCAAACATAATGGTGATTTGTCACAGATGAACTCAGTTTGCGTCAGTGAAACTTTATTTCATAGAATATTTGCATTTGTGTCATTTGGTAGACAGTGAAACTATGTAAGCGGTCTGACAGAAGCAGGTGTAAGGTTAAGATTGCTTTTTGCTTCAGTAACACTGTAGTCTGGTGTCATTGTAAATGCACCTCTGACTAACTATCAGACAGACGCCTCAGGGGAAGACAGTGAAGTATTCATGGTTTCTTGAAGCTGTCATATCGTCGCTATACAAGGTATCAGGGGAAGAGTTTTTACGAATATGGAGTCAAGCCAAAATTAGCTTCCATTGTCGAAGCAGGGATGCAAACCTGACTGTTTCATCATCAGTGAGCTCATTAGACCCAGGAAGGGATCTCTGACTGTCTCCCTCCCTGCTGCCCTCACGAACTCCTCATTTTTCTCCTCCTACCCTTGCCTCACTCTTACTCGCCTCCTCTCTTTCTATCAGGCGTACGCTGCCTGGTTCCTCCCTTGGGTTGCAGCACCGACGCAGGTTGGCGTCATAGTGGTCTAATTTTACTGCTGTTGATGCTGATGTTAAAAGAAGCAATAGGCACCTGCTATTTCTGCTGCTACCCCATTTCCCTGGGGCTGGCAAGGAGGTATTAATAGACAGAGTTATTAGCTGCTGCATGGTCGCACAGACAGGCTTTATTGAAGAAAAAGAGTCACAGCTTAAATGCAAAGGAAAACAGACTTCAGCTGTTATGCAACAGCACAGTGCTGACAACAGAAAGGGCTTTGTAAAATCATATCTTCTATCTACGCATTTCAAATGTGTACTGCAAGGACCTAGGAGGTTAAACAGTATTAGATATTGTAGTCTTCCGGGTTTATTTCAGGTTTTATTCGGGAGGATCTGCAGCTGATCCATACAGGAAGCAGACTAATAATTAAACTGTGGGACGTGTTGCTCAGAAGGGTGTGTTCACACTGGAAGGACTCAAACGTCAATGCAAGTTACTGGTTGTACGATGGTAGACTTCCACCCAGCATGTCTCACACGCACTGCACAGACTTCCTTTCTAGAACAGTTAAGCAATCATCCTTGCGATATCTTTTCAAATTGTGATGACTGATAAAATAAGCAAAGTGAAGCAAAAGAACAATAAGTAGAAGCAAGAGGTTGGGAACATGACGACAGACTGAGTAGCAGTAAGGCAGCGCATGAATGACGTCATATTCTAAAAGCCTACCAAATGTTGAACTTTTTACACAACAATGAAATCAGCAACTTACCACTTTTGTTTAATTAGACTCATCAGAGAAGATGCACAGTACTTTCACATACTGTATGATAAGTGAATTGTATTGTTGCATTTACTACCTTCACATTTACAAAGATGCTTCTGAAAATCACATTTCTGTTCAGACAGATGCTTGTTATGCTCGGCTTTAATTGAATCTTAAAACTATAACTTACAGACTTGATCCATTAGATGAGAAATGTTATATCATGTAGCAGAGCACAACTTGAACTAGTTGCATATTTCTAATAAGAAAACCGATGAAAACCACCCTTCAGTTGTATACTGACTGTTCTATGTGCTAATTTATACTGTGTTAACAAAACAACCAGTCAAAATAAATACAGAGATAAACTATTAGTGCAAGGACTGGACCATACCAAAATACATATTTACATGTAGCCTGTTTTTAAAGAAGATAAATCGTTGGTGATATTGGAAACCTTAGTGTAAATCGTGGAAAAGAAGTAGAAGGTAACGTCCTAATTACACTTTCTGTCTATTTGTACTAAAACAGCTTAAGTGCGTAACGTCCGTGCTGCTATCTCTGCTTTCTATTGTTTCATTGGGATCGTGTTTTACACATCCCAACAGTTGCGTCTGTGACGGCAACAGCTGATAATACTGGCGAATCGACGGGTTCAAACACAACAGAGCGAATTCAACAAACGCAAGCCGTGGTTAACACGTCGCTTTCGGATCCTCTTGCGCTTCCCCTTGCGTAACCATGTGTGTACAGGGGTTGCCGCGCAAGTAGGACACGCCGCCTGCTGAAGATCGCAATCGCCTCTACTGTGGAAAAACACATAGCGGCCCTTCTCTCTCACAGAAATGACAATAGTCAAATCGATTTTTTTCCCCGTGGAGAAAACTCGGATTCTTCGAGTCGTGCGATTTAGCGGAAATGGGTGCAGCATGGCCGCGTTCTCCTGGCATCAGCTAGTTGTCGTTGCGCTCTATGTTTGGGCACGGAAGTGAGACGTCATCGCGCTGGGCTTGCGAATTTAAAAAAAATGGAAAGAACGCCCTGACGTCAGAACCCTGACGTACGGTTAACCTTGGCAACAGACGGAACAATAAATAGAGCCGGTGGAGGTGCAGGAAAAACACTGCTATTCCTCATGGAGACTAATTTTAGGCATTTTAAATTGTTTCTTGAATTTCAGCGTCTTATCTGAGAACTAGTTATACGTGGACAGCGTAGGAGTAATATGTGCACACACACTTAGGAGACCCACAGAGTCACCCACACAATAAGCTGAATTTAAATATTGCTAGTTTATTTACATGGGTTACAAACAACAGTTATTGTTTTCTCTGTAAAAAAATAAATTTGAATTTCATAAATTAAAAGCACTAATGTTTTCACGGAAAACTTCATAATAGACCACTCAGACCATGGTTAAGACAAAGCACATCAGTTCTTTTTTAAAGTGTCACAAATTCACAATTATCCTCACATTCTATTAACCAGAAAAAATAGAAGGTCAATAATAACTATTGCTCTTAACACACATCAATACTACAACAACTTTATCTAGCACCTTAAAATCATAACTAATAAAACGACTAGGTGGTATTAGTTAAAACATGCTTTTAAACTTGCTACATTGGTGTAATTGGCAAGTATATATAAAAAGGCAAATAAAACTATAAATAATTTGCTTCCATTCCATAGCCCTGTGGTCTGCACATGGATCTCATACATAAAGAAAATGTGCTTAATAGGAAGTATTCCTGATACTGGAAGAGTCTTTAAAGGGCCAACAGGGTTGGTGAGCTGAGGGAGTCGGAGGACTGCTCGTTGCTGCTGCTTCCTCTCCTGTGGGCAATGCCACAAGTGGGGAAGGTTTCCGCCTCAGGAAAGGAGAACACAAATGAAGATGTGAATGTGGTACAGGCGGGGGTGCAGGTCACCACTGGTGTGCACAGGGGCTCAAAGTCACTGTTATTGGCTGAAGCATGGAGGGGCTCCCAGTCCTGAGATGTGTAGAGGGAGTTGGACAGATCGACCTCTGGCACTGATCTTGCCGTCTCCATTTCAGTCTTTGTCAGCAGATCCAGAGACTCCTCCAGGACGGAGTCTTCGAGGTCTGTCATCTTGACCGTGCTGTCAGAGATGGTGGCGGTAGAAAGGACAGAGGTGTTGCTGGAGAAGATCGAATTTGAGGTTGAGGTAAAGGTTGGCTGGTTGGAAGTGAGAATGGTTGTCTTGGGGATGGCGGTCTGTGGCTGAGAAGACACTTTAGTGGAGAGGCAGGGGTGAGAAGGAGAGATGGAGGCCACAGTAAAATCAGTGTCCAGCTGTGAGGGGATTTTGCAGATGGGTTGGTGGGCAGCCAGGATGAACTCCAGCCTTTCTTTCTCCTTCAGAAGATTGGCAATATCATTCTGGAGGCTGGACTTCTCATCCTCCAGTATATCAGTTTCCTGTAAGCGAGAGAGAAACGGACAACTTGATTAATTTGGCTGTTGGGTAACACTGTTACGGGATGAGATGAATACATTCTCGTGATTTATGCTGAATCTGGGGGATACTTACAGCTTGCAGTGTGTCGGTCAGCTCTTGCCTCCTGTTACGACATTTTGCCGCTGCCTGCTTGTTTCGCTCTCTGCGAATTCTCCTCTTCTCTTCCTCTTCAGGTGAAATCTGCACATCATAGAAGAAAGAAGAGTTAAGACTCAAGATCTACAAAAGCAGAGTTACTATTTGTTGCGTATAATGTCGGATAATATTTACCTGTTCCATTCTGCCCCTCTTGGTAGAGCTGTGAGCCTTGGATGCAGACCTCATGGCTGGTCCAGAGTAGGAAGGGCTGGGGCTGGAGGTGTAGGGGTGAGCTCTGTGAGAAGGGGCCACTGAGGAGGTCAAAGGCTGGACCATCCACTGCAGATCTGGGCTTGTTGAAATGGCTGTGACAGTGGGGATGAAGGAGGCACTTGATACTGTCAAGTCAGTGAAATCCTGGAGGAGAGAAGCAAGAGGATCGTCAGTGTACAGTCTCAGGACGGATTGCAGAATTCCAGTATGCCTTTGAGTGAAGCACTATATAAAGCCCTGTGATTTAAAAATATCCATATGATGTCAACTATGACGTTACACTCTCTCTATGGAGTTTCCAGGTGAATTAATGAAGACTCCCTTGCACTGCGCAGCACAAATCAACAGGCTAAGTTCACGGCTCTGTTTTATATTACGCTGCCGAACGCATACATTTTAGTCAAAGTGCCTTGTATTTCACATTCTATGATAAAACGCGAGGGGACATGTACCTGAGACTGGGGAGATCCCATGCTGCAGTAAGATCCGGCTGGTGACGGGTAGTATCCCAGATTGTCCCCGGACGGAGAAGCTGTGCTGCAGCGGGAGGAGGAATCGCAGTCTGCGTTGAAGCCGGTGAACATCATCGTTCCCACACAAAAAAAGCGGCTAAGAAGGTCCAAACAAGCTGCGCTGAGCAAACGTAAACTTGAGCTGAAACAAGGCCTTGAACCGGTTTGTATGAAACTCTACTGTCCCGCTGCCGACGTGTTCGCTCTAATCGCTGCTCCGCTACTGAAAGTTTGACTGTCAACTCTGGGAACTCACGGAGCTTTTATAGGCTGGATGGGCGGAGCCAGTGACGCAGAGTTCCTCGCTTCGCCGAGGAGAGAGAAAACACCAAAACACCGACCTAACGACGCGGCTATAAATAAAGAACTTATTTACTGTGCATTGGATATATACGCTAAGGATGAACTTATAATGTCTGTTTGTGTCGTTACAAGGTGAAAATAACATTTAGAAAGAGATTTTTACTCTGAGTCTCAAGAAATGGAATGTTCCAGAAACGGGATCCCCAAGACGTCATTTTCCTAATATGGTGCATCCTGTATAAAGGGGCCGAGCTTGATGGGAAATACTTTGCCCGAGATTGGACGAGAGACGTGACGTTATGTAAGACAACAAACAGAGGTTGTTGTGAAAAACTGAGATAATGGACAGCAAAGGTACATCCCACACATGAAAGTGCATCAATTTGAACATGCAAATTTTTCTTTTCCAAAATAAGTGCATCACACAAACACATCAAAACAAGCACTGCTGGGGTATTTTTAAACACTGTCCACTATAATAACTCATTAAGAAACGTCTAATTTATACTATGAAAACTGTACTGATGATAGTTCTATATTAAGCTACCCTTCATACTTCTAACCTACAGCATTTTAAAGTCTGACGCACAAACCAGAACATATTTACAACACTTTAGCAAGATTTATACAAACGCTTGCGGGGTTAATATGTTAGACATGTCTATGCTCTTGAAACTGTGAGGAATTGTAGAAAATAGATCAAATTAATTTAAAACATAAAGATAAGTGTAAATGTATAGAGGATTAAACAGATCGCTTTGTTCCCAGGGGGTAAATGAAAGTGTCTTATGTTGTGTATCATCCTAAACAGCTCTACATATGTACCAGGAACAGTATCTATGCATGTCAGAGCAGAAACTGTTATGTGCATGTTACGCCCACAGGCACTGCTTGTACACTGTGTGTGCAATCCAAGCAAGGGTGTGTAAAGTTGCTGAGCAAGCTGATAACTGGCTTCTAATGCGTACTTCTCCAGCACAGCACATTGTGTTTCTCAAGGGCGTACTAGTGTATTTTGCAGGTCTTTCACTACCGCTTTGAAAGAGGGAATCCTCATGTGAAGGGTAATTTGTTGATTTGCATAATGGACTGTCATGGATCATGTGGACAGACTTTGGATTACTCTTTAGGTTGAGTCAGATTTAGTCCAATTTTCTACAACATATTTTCACCCTAATTGAAATTATTAACATACCCTTTTCAGATATTTAAAAGCTAGTCAACATGAACAAGCAAAAGAATCTATGACAATTTTAGTATTGTTAGCAACATTCTGTTGGACGTTTTTTTTGTGTGTGTGTCTTTAAGTGTTTTTATAAATGCTTAATCATTCAAGATTAAGCATTTATAAAACCACTTTAATTTGACTAAGAACACTCACACACACAAAACAAGCAAATAAAAAGACAAAACAACAAGTTTATTAGCGTCCCAGTGGTTCTTAGTATTGGACCCAGTGCGGAAGCTGCAGGCTACAATGTTATGCGTTCATATGCTATTAATAAAGTGAAAAAGCATAAACAGTTGTGTTATTGTGTCAAAGTTCATCAATATGGGTTAAAGGAGCTGTGTTTTGTTTCCCGCGCCAGTGTTATGTTGAACATTCCTGGTTGCCACAGCGACGCCCCGCCTCTTCTTGTCAGTGACGTCTTCGCTTTGCATAGAAACAAAGATCGGTTCCTTGTTGCAGGCGAGCCACTCAGCCAAGAAAGAAAATCAGAAAACAGCGACGTTGAGGAACATCGCGTCTGGTTCCGGGAAGCAGCGGCAGAGTAAGAGCTCTGTCCGTGTATCGCTGCTCAGAAGGCGACGCTTTTTGTGGTGTCTGCGGAGCAGCGGAATGAAACAGGACGCTACACAAGCCATTTACCCTGTGGATTGTTTGAGTTTTCATTAGACTGGTTGGCCAGAGCAGCAGTTTCCAGGGCAGAGGCTTGTTCTGAACAATGTTTAGAAGTTTTTACAGTAATGCACATAAGATAGAAAATATCACTTAAACTTAATAGTCACCATGTAGGCCACTTGATAAACAATAATAACTATACTACTGCTAATAATAACAACAATTATTATATATATTATTGTTGATGAGCTATTATTAGTAGTTTTGTTTGTTTGTGGTTATTATTATTCGGCAATAAATAACCAAGTTGTTGCTACTAATACGTGTGCTCACACTTTAATCTGTGGCTCTGTTCAGTGTTGCATTGCCTTTCGTTTCTCCCAGTGTGTATAAAAATTGACAATAAGCCCGAAATTTACATAAACTTTTAACGCTGATGTCACTGAGTCTAAAAATAAACCGTGCATGTCGCCCTTTGATGAAACAAAGCGGTGGCGCGGCGCGTCTGTAGCTGCGACCTCTGAACCCTTCAGTTCTGGAGCCGGTGGCGAGTGAATAGGATGAATCCCGACCACCTAATGGTGTGCCAGTAAATGAACCCAGAGGGGGGCCGTGTCTGCCGGGAAACACCCGTTGGCGCAGCTTCTCTGAATGGGGAGAGGCCTACTCTGCTCACCACTTATCCCTTCCACTTCAACGGATGTGTGATGTGCACATCCATCTCACATATTTTCTTATAATAGCTGAATTGGACATGTGCGGGAATAGCGTTAGGGAAATTGGTGCCAATAAACTAAAGCCCATTAACACAAATGGTTGTGAGAAGCGAACTATTGTTGTCCAATCCATGATCCGCTTTAGCAAACCAGACGATGCCCACAATTAGTGTGATTGATACACACAATATCTACATCAGAGGCCTATAAAAAGCAGTTTTGCGTCTTTTGTGCTAAAACGGTGGGAGTAGAGCGGGGGTTCCACTCCTCTTCATAAGTGGTGTCTCAGCGGTCAGTCAGGGCGCAGATAATGACGCTGTTAACAGGTACAATGCGTGACGAGAGAGACTTTTAGTGCATGTTTCACTTTTCTTTTGTAATTGTGAGTGAGTGGGCCACACACCGCCACACGTCCGTCTGCGCGCACTCTGTGCGCCACAGCGCGCCGCCGTCTCCCCGGAAACACCATATATGGCTCGACCGGTCCATTCGGCGATTGGCTGCTTACTACAGCGACAGTTCTGTTGCTGGAGCTCTTTTCTTATGCAGAGACAAGGGAAAAGGCAGTGTGACATATGGATAACACGTCATTTAAGAGCCCACAAGTAATCAGACGTGTGTTTGGAAGCATTGTGCATTAATGAGCTAATGTTGGATTTTGCAAGATTTTCCCAAATGATAAATTAGAATAAAAACTGATTGCAGTGCAAACTGAAAAAAAGCATTGTTGTCATGTGGCCTATTTCAAAGGGACCTGGAAGAGGCCGAACAAGTTCGTCAGTGTATCAATATGTTTTTCTGCTAAACAATTAAAATACGTCTTGTGAACATATATGGACACGAAGAGAACAAAATGCATAGGCTGTGATGCAGATGCTGCATACATGAAATGACGTAGTTCATTCATGGCGAGGGACACCTCGTGCAGGCGGGGGTGTCTCCTTGCATATGTTCGCTCTTTTTTGATATTCGAGTAAATAAAACCAGTTACAAATAATACGCGCTCGGTATTTCTGCTCGGACGTTTTGTGGACGTCATTGCTGAACTGTAAAACATCTGTTTTGTTTTTTTCCTCTCACCTATCTCTCTGTGAAATGGTTCGGTCTCACCACACAGATTTCATTCATAAAAATCCTGCTCACTATAAAAGGCGGGTCTCTCCACTATCTGCACAGTTACCATTTATGAATCTGGCAAATGGAATATAAGTCGACCTTCAAGCGCCAGGTTTGTATTTAGACTAGACCTCTGCGTCTGAGTGCTTTTAGATGACAACATGCATCCAGACTCCTGCGTTGAGTTCGACTCATCATCCAGCTGTAGCACAGCATCGCCTGGCGGGGACACCCCTGGGTGCAGCCAGCATACTTCTGACTCGCTTTCATCATCAGTGGACAGCGCCAAGGTAGAAGCCGAGCTCATCATCTGAACAGTTATCCTCACTAAAGGAAAATTTGCAGGAAAATAGATGCACAAGAGCGATAGGCTGCATCCTTTAAATTCCTCACACAAATCCATGTGAATGCCATAGTTAGTGGTAATCACAGGGCTACGTCTATAGTTGTGAAATTTTTCATACAAACACACATGGAATGTGTTTGTATGTCATCATTTATATTGTCATTCTTATTTCATTGATACAAAGGTAGACAAACACGTCTTGATCGTGACCTTTCATTGCAATTCGTGGAGATTACGAAAATGGATGACAGGGGCTTGATAGGACAGGTTAGGTAGCTAATTTTGGACATATTTAGTCTTTCCTCAATCAAAGGACCGATGCACCATTTACGCGCAGCTAAAGGTCAGGTCTAACTGAGTGTCTGACTGTATGCATGGCTTGTCTCTGTGATGTGGGTTCTCCAGGCTGTTGAGACCAGTGCAGCCGACTCCTTTGTTCCGACTGTGACTGCAATCTCAACCTCGCCTGATCTAAGGTGGATGGTGCAACCAACAGTTATCTCGTCCGTGTCTCCGTCGTCCGGCCGTGCCAAGACCAAAGCTCGCGGCGCGAACCAGTCGTCTTCCCCAGCAGGTGCAAACAAGGCAAAGCCCTCCAGCAGGAAAGGGCAGAGAGAGCAGGTATGCAAGAGGGAGAGGAGAGGGGAGGGGGCGAAATGTCAGAAATGATTAAGAATTATTATAGGTGGCCCATCAATTTCTCCATCGATATAAACCCCCTACAGTATAAAGATTAATTAGAGCTGAGGCATCGCGATATTTTGAACAGGGTTGGAAAGAAATTGAAATGAACGTAGTGTTAACGCAGCGAGTGGTTTGAATGAATAATGCACGCAAGCTGAAGGGATCGGGTCTAATCCATGCAACGTGAACAGCACTGTTTATGAATGGGACGGAAATAAAAAAAGCGCGTTCACGTGCCTGACTAGACCGTGCCAGTGGTGCAGCATTTTAACGCTTGAACTGAAAGACAGCCTGCATCTATAACCGATCAGTATTCCCAGCAACCACTGCAACGACCCCCCCCCCCCCCCCCCATTTTTTGGCGAGCGCAAAGGTGTTGAAGAGCCAACTGCTGATATGGCAACATTGAGCAGGATGCCTGTTCACACTGGTCATTTCTGATTTAGGTCTCAAAAGAGGAAGAGGAGAGGAGGAGGATCAGGAGGGAGAGAAACAAAATTGCTGCAGCCAAGTGTCGTAACAGAAGGAGGGAGCTGATTGACACTCTTCAAGCCGTAAGTGTCACGTTTTATAAAATCATTTAAAGACCATTCACACAGCATATCCACTGCTTACTGCATGTAGCGTCATAGTTGTTAAAACCCATAGCTGTGATGACGGCAGGGCACCTCAGACAGCAGTGCTTCAGTGTTTTCCTTATATCATTATTATATTGTGGATTTTCTGTCCTCATCCCAGGAAACCGACAAGCTTGAAGAAGAGAAGTCTGCTCTCCAGACAGAGATAACCGACCTGCTGAAGGAGAAGGAGAGACTGGAGCAGGTGTTAGTCTCTCACAAACCATCCTGCAAATTGCCTGCCAGTGATGATGATGGGGAGGACGGTAATGAAAGCGATGTTAGCACAATGCTGCAAGAGCCTCCAGCCTCCCCACAGCTGCTGTCCATCATAGAGAATGGAAAAACCCCAGAGAGCAACACGACAATTGGAGAAGTCCCTAGTGGTCAAGACATAGACAATGTCCCTTGCATTCCTGCTGCAGCCATTTTGGGGAACTCCAATATTCTCCTTTGCTCAAGCGCTGAAGAGGAGGTTCTGGAGGACCTGAAAGGAGACGACCTGGATGACTTGGTGCCCAGCCTGGAGATGGCCGTGACCTCTGAGATGCCAGCGTCTGTCCCCGACATAGACCTGAGCAGCCCCTTTTGCCTCTCAGACTGGGAAACCCTGTACAAGTCTGTGGCGAATGACCTTGAATCCTTGAACACACCAGACATGTCTTCCAGTCCTGCTTGTAGCAATTACCGCACAGTGTTTTCCTTTAATTACTCTGAGATTGATTCCTTAGCTGAGGGTTGTGAGAGCCTTAAAGGCAACCTCAGCTCATCTGAGTTAATGAAAGATAGTCTTAACTCTCCAACACTTCTGGCCTTGTGAATGCAAATAAGTTATGCAACAATACTGTAATTGTATTCTACCCAGCAGCAAGCTATGATATTACATACTTCTTAGTGTAAGTTCTGACGTGGTGTAAACCTTAACATCAAAGGTTGTGTAGGCAACATGTTTTCTGTGGCTGTAACAGAGTTGACTTCTTCCATACGGCTGGTGCATCCTGCCAGAGATGAGACTTTGTGCTGGTATCAACAATGCATGCAAATACAAGTCATCTATAATCCAAGAAGAGATGGTATGCTGTGTTTTTAAAACCCTTACATGTGATGTGAACTTAGCTCCTGCTCAGTAACCTAATATACTGTGTGTGTAATACTGTTGACAGAGTTGTGTTGTAACAAGTGAAAATAGAGACGTTAATAATGTTTAGCGTATAGCTGTGACATTTTATTGTAAAGTGTCCCCTGACCTGACTTGACATTTTATTTCAAGTTTACCATGAAAAATATCTTGCCATGTATTTTATCAAGATGTATTTTATGACATAGTTTTATTTTTTTACTTAAAAATGAACAGAGGCAAAAAATGCTGGAAATAAAATATACACACCGTTTGTTGTTGTCATTCAATGTACTGTCAATTTAGGGGCCATTTTAAACTTGAAACTATATAAATATGCATTTTGATCAAAGAACGGAAACAAGCTGCATCTACTAATGAAGCTCTGGTACCACTGAAAACACAAAAACAGTCCCTGCTATGCAATATGATTAAAAGCCATATACAATAAGCCACAGCAATTAAGGTTAACTAATTTGCTCATAATAGAGTATATATAATATATACATGCATAACTCGATGGCAATAGTCCCGTCTTCATCTGATGATAATCAGTATGGTATACTTGGACATCTGGAATATTTTCTGCTGTTTCGGTGCGTTCACGTGTCTCTGTGCTTATTTTAGACTCGTGGTTACATAAAGCAGAGCCGCTATGAACTGGATGTGTTTAAAACGAGTGAGAGCAGCAGAAACTGCGGTTAATTATTTATTCATGGCTCTTTCTCGGCTCCACAGTTTTCAAGGGAATCCGACTCCACAGCAGCAGCAACAGCAGCAGCAGCACTGTGCGTTGGGCGTGACGTCACACGGCAGTGCCGTTTCGTTTCAGTTCCCGTTGACCATGTTTGGGTATCTGCGGCTGTTTTGTTTCTATGGCGACGGGTGTCATATTTCGGAGCTCGAGCGGAGCGTGTTACCGGAAAAAGCCGAGGCAGGAGCGTGCAGGAGTGAGGTTGACCGTAAACTCCTATCAATTAGAGAACCCGCATCACGTGCATGATAATAATTGGTCTATTAAGTAATTTTACAATACCAAGGCCTCTCTGGGAACCGCAAACAAGGCGTTTAATGGCTGTTTGGCTTGGGTCTCCGGGGGGAAGCGTTTCAAGGCATGTAAACACTCGAGCGGATGCACTTAACGTAACCATTACAACGGCGGCAATTTATCCATCTGCACAGGACAGAAATACGTCGTTGAACGTTTTGCCATATACAACATATCCCCGCGTTGAGTACGTGCAGTATTGTTGCTATCGGTAGGGGGGACTGCAGGACGAGCAGCAGCAAGTGTCTCCTTCACGTCCTGCAGAGGAGCTGCACAATAACCTGGCTTCTGAACTTGTGCATCATAAGTGGGGCGCATTTCTCTATAATATACATGTATCTTCACTGACGCTCAAATAATCAGCGGCTAACCCGGTAGTGGTCCACTGACCCCGTGTGGATGATGTCACTGACTATTCAATCATATATGAGCGTGCAAAGCGAAAAAGCTACAGTACTACCATTTATGCATAACCTGCGTAACTGCTGGAAGACTGCTGGGAATCACTTCTAGATCAGGTTGTCTGTCATTCTCGGCAGCATGAGAATAAGTTGGCGGTGTTAGAAACGCTGAATGAGCTGGCCGCTGTACAAACCGGTATCAAGCCCATTCTGTGTGCGTGATGTCTTAGCTATTTTAGAAAGCTGATGCATGATGTGAAGTGCTCTGATGTCTCCTGACTCACTCTGGGTCCACGCCGCTTGTTCCGTCAGACTCTGTGTGTCCGGCAGCGTGATGCTTCTCGCCCCCACTGCCTGTGTAAGAGTTGTAAAACATCACAGTGAGAAATGTTCGCACCCAAGCATCAAGCTGACATCTTACTGTATCAAATGTGAGCTGAGAGAGTTTTAGCTGTCAACGCAAAAAGTGTAAAAATAAGTAACAGTTAGGCGCATTAAGTATAAAGGCAGGTAGGTAGCTGTTAGTATTGTTTGTATTGATGAATAAAAAATACTGCATTTGGACACTTAAGGGGTAAAGTATGAGATCCATAAAATTGTAAATATTCAAATATCTAATAATACAAGTGAAGGGCGACTGCTCTGTTTGCTACAGTAATGTTTCAGGTTCACATTACTCCCAGTGGCATCAGCATGCTGTGATATGTCACATTGCCTGGGTATAGAGCTCTATCTATTATTTGTTGTTGTGCTCACAGTTTCCACCTCTGTCATCTCATCCCCATGCGTGTCCTGACCACTTTGTTTCCTGACTGCTGTGATATTCCCAAGGAAGTGCTAAATTTACATGGATAAATGAATGTCACATGTGTTTGGTAAAGCACTGGTCTGAGTAATCGGATGAGAGAACAGTCTTGCACCATTGCCAATGATGGTGTTCATGTGTATGTGAAATCAAGCAACACAGTGTGGCTCAAACTGGAGATGGCACCTTCTGTGATGTAACAAGAAAAAAACTTGCGGTGCAGATTAGCTGATTTAATTTGAAATGACTCACCTGTTTTTCCATTGCACTTTTCTGTTATACTGCATGATACTGGATGAACTGGTGAACACAGCAACCGAGAGCTTTTACTCAAATGGAAACAGGAGCAGTGGGAGGGGGGAGACGGGTGCTGGCGTGATACAAAGCTGACAGCAAGTGGTTGCTAGAGGGAGATGAAAATGAACAGGACGAGGGTTTAAAGTCAGCGACAGCACACAGCTGATGCATTAAGTGATTGATCTGATTTCTCTGAACAGGAGTCTGAGAAGCAAAATGTACAGTAATTAAAGTTTCTGCTAAAACCCTGATAACAGTGATCATGTTTTACTGTATTTATTATATGCATACACTCATTCCAACTTGTCATAGACTATGACAAAAACAAGAATTTCCATGTAGTAACATGGGAAGTATCATTTTGCAGTAATACATATTTCACATATTTGATTTCCAAAGCGGCAAGAGACAGGGTTTTTTTCATGGTTTTAAATAACATCTTACTAGACATATTTTGACATGGTCCACAACTGTCTGACATTATTTGGAAAGAATAAAAAAAGGAAGGAAGGAAGGACATTAAATCGAGTGTTAGTAAAAATAATGTTTCTCTCTATAATGTCTGTGGTGCATAACGCTGTGGTAGATGATGAGTCAGAATTGGTCTGGACGTGTCTGGTTTAGTGGGTATTTCCAAGTTAAAAATCACATAACTTTCAACTGACACACATCACATTTATTGTTTAAGGAAGATAAGAAAATATGATATCTTCAGAATCATATTATTAACCAATCCTTGTCTCAAAATTATGAAAGGAAACTATAATTATTGGCCGTGAATTAAAAAAGAATACAAAAACAGTGGCATTGTTTTTAGCTTGACTTCTGACACCCACACAGCAAGAACTGTGCAGGAGCTGAACCACACGGCACCACATCTCTAGTCAACAAGTGAGCAGTCAAGGTTTTGTTTGAACAAAACCTTTATCTACAAACAGTGTGAAAACATGCTCTGCACATGCACACTGATGGGATTTTCATCATATCATCATTACTACAGTTCATTCAAGTGCCACTGGGCCTGCACCATGTGTGGCAAGTGACACAGAGATATTCAGCTGATAGAATAAACCTATACTGTAAAAGAGGAAAAGCTCTGTTTTATCTTGAGCATCATTGCCCAGGACTTGCTTGTTTTATAAAACCCACTGCTAGTTGATTCAGTTCTGCTTTATTAAAGCCAAGTACCCCTCCCCACCGCCCAACCCAAAGATTTATCATCTAAGTTAAGAACCACTGTGACGCACAGTCTCCTGCATCCTCCCCTCAAATGGGAGACATAAATCATAGCAGAACCAAATTAGAATCTAAAAAAGGAACATAGGGGGGCTTTGGTGAGCCTTTAATAACTCAGCTGCTTGTTCCAGGTGGAACAGTTGAGGTGGCATCATGTAGAACCTGCCAGAGCCTCAGACAAATGTCATGATGACAACCTGAGACATACAGTTGCAAGAACACATATGTGAACCCTTTGGGATTACATGTATTTCTGCATAAATTGGTCATAAAATGTGTTCTGATACTTTTTCCACCCTGCACTGTGAATGTTTGCATGTTATCTTCAATAAAACATGAAAACATATAATGTTTGTGTAGTATTAATTTGAGCAGACTGTGTGTTTTTTATTGTGACTTTGATGAAGATGAGAACACATTTTTGACCAATTTATGCAGAAATACATGTAATCCCAAAGGGTTCACATATGTTTTCTTGCAACTGTATGTGACATATTAATGAATTAAAAACAGAATGGGCAATCCAGTTCCCTCCAGTTAATACTAAAACACATTGCTCTTTCTTACTATTTCTATCATGTTGTTGTCTTTTGTAAAGTTACATTTAAAACTACAAATATTAAAAAATCAAATATAACAATGTTTTCAAGACATGCCACTTAAAAATATTCATTTCAAGAGCAGCCAATTGGACGTAGTTGCGTCTGTCCACACTAGAGGGAAGCATCAGGAAGAGACTTTCAGATTAAGATTTTATGGACTTTCTGGAGTTCTCATTTGTACAAATACCCAGATTCTAGCTACGCGTTTTTAACACGTCTTTAAGTATATTATAAGAATCAAGAAAGATTTATAGCAGGGTTTTTGTTTGCATTGCCTGCATTTACAGGCTTAAAACTTCCTCTACCAGCTGACATATTTTAGATAGTACAGCTCTGAGTGAACTTGTTTGAGCAAAGCAACACTATTGTTGTCTCTTATATGAACATAATGTATCTAAAGTGTAGAGTAACAATAACAGTAGTATAAACAGGTTATAAGCTTTATGTTACTATAAAGTGGTCTTTTAATAAACATTACATTTATAATAAAAAACAAACTGTTGCCACCGTTGTTACATTGGTTATTCATTGATTGATCAGACATTGAGCATGTTAATTATGTTCTGAATGAAACTAGGTACATCCTTTTGCTTATTTAAGCAATGGCAATAACTAGTAGTTTGATCAAAAACATTTGTATATGTCAGCATTGTTCATTAGCATATACATACCAATCTAAATGGCCAACAAACTCCATTTCTGGAAATGCAAGAAAAATATAATTACAATCTGTTTTTGACAAAAACACAAAGACAAAATGAATTTCTTTGTCATACTTGATACATTAGGTTGATTGTAAATCTAAATCTCAAACTTACCATAAATATATGTTTCAAGCTAATTAAACTTTTATATCGTATATGGTGATGTATGTAGTGTTTTTACACACATTTGCAGCGACTCTGCTACAAAGTGGCTCGAACAGGAGAAGCCGATTACGAGCCCAATTCTTCAGTATTCATTCATTATTAACTGATAATAAAATGTTAGAAGTTTAAGCAGCTGCCTGTAGTTTAACCAATTAAATCAACTAAGGCGAGACGCTTGTTTACACAGCATCCAGTATGTAATGTAGATAACGTTTCGCTCTGTGTGTGTTTGTTTTTCAGCCAGAGCGTCGTCACCTTCTCACCCCACCTTGTGTCGGATCATCCAGCCCTGGCGTGTGCTGTGTTTACGGACCGCTCGGCGGCCGTGGGCGTGTGTTTCCCCGCGTCTCTCCCTCTCTGCGCCGCTCAGCTGAAACTTTCCTCCGCTCCCGTGCGCGTGTTGTTCTGGTTGCTAAGGGTGGAGCAAACAAACCTCGGCGTGTTCGCTCCAGCCTCCTCTGACAGTATTTTCATCCATGCTTACGTCTGGGGCAGCAGTTCCGCATTCCTCTGCGCTCTCAGCCGTGATCAGTACTTAAACGGGCTGATGCAACGACTTCAGTTAGTCCCAAAACCTACATCCGAGTCCCGAATCACGCACCGTCCCATCATCACTGCGGATATTTGGGCGCACAGCAGGTAAATCTCTTGCTAGCTATGCTGTTTTTATGCTAGTAGTTAGCTTAATGTTGGCTCGGGCTTCATGGATCTGCACATTTTTTTGCACTTTTCTCTTTTCTCGTGCTGTTCGTATTGCGCGGATACCGTTTCTGCTGTTTGCATCCGTTTATAAAACGAGTCACTTTGTTTTTATTTAAAGCGGGTTCGGTTAAAGAACCTAGTTGTAAAGTTTTCCGTCTTTGTATCGCAGAAGTCGGTTGATCGCTGCGGCGCCGTGAACTAACGTTACGCTGTTGTTACAACTGTTGTAGCAACTGTCGGTTAACGGCTCGTTATTTACGGAGCCGCGGGCCGAGTTACACGCAGGCTGGTGTCGGATTGGAGGCATTTCCATGTCGGGAGTCTCCATTACGCTGTTGCTTAACATGAGAAGTGTCGGTTGGCCGTGCGAAGGCAGTTATGTAACGCGTTTCACGCCACACGCTGTGGCTTCCAGAACTGTTAACTGTTGGCTAAGCTAACCAACGTTGGTCTGCGAGACGGCGCACGTGAACAGCGAGCAAACGCCACTTCCAGCGTCAGAGCCGCTGCTGATGCTGTTTGGCCGGAGACGATCGATTTCTTGAACGCGCCTCGGCTGCGACCCATCAATCAACGATCTGCATTTAGCTGCTTTGTGCGATTTCTTATCAATATCTGCGAACCTACTACTGCATTGTTATTATTAAGTAAAAACTACACACACACACACACACACACACACACTGCAGTTCAATTGCAAAGATATTGAAACTAAGCGACAGAAAAAAGGCAGAAACGTTTCACTTTTGAGATACAGGAACCATCAAGTTCCATATTTTCTATTCGATAATTCACTTTAACAGTTAGGCAATGTTCAAAATTTGATCAATAATCTAAGCTGTTCTAATAACTTACTATGAATTGTTATAATATGTTTATTCCAAACTTTCCCACAGTGTCCAAACACAGTTGCATCATTGACAGAAGACGACCGACTTTCTCTGAGTAAGTTTTGTGCATTTCTAACAGATTTTGCTCTAATTATTCAAACTGCGTGCACTAACACAACTGCTCTTGGCTTGGCTGGTTCAACTAAGTGATGTAAATGAAGTGTGAAATGTATATGAAGAGCCTGTGACCAGAGCCAAGAATTCTTTGGGCCCATCATGTTGTTCATGCACGGTATGTTCAGGTGCATTTTTCAGGATAGTAAATGGGGAGAATGCTTTGTGCGTGTTCATTAGCATTCTACCAATTAGACCCCTGGATTACACATTACAACAGGTTTAGTTTTAATGTGCTGTTGTGAGATTTACACTGCTCTCAGTAACTACCAACGCTAGAGGTATCTTCAGTTCTGCCCTCGTTGGCCTGAAGGCTAAAGGCCAGTCATGGAATGGGAAATATACAGCTGGAGGCCTGCATCATGCGAGTGTGTGGATTTGTGACTTGTGAGTTCACGGGGTCAGAGTTTTCCTATATATTGTGTGCATGCTTTCCAGCTGGTTCGGTGCTTGCTGGTACAGCCACATGCCACACGGGAAACTATTTGCGTCTTCATTATATACGTGTTTCCTTTGTGTCTTGATGTGTTTTGCGTGTGTCTAAGTAAACAAGCATGCGTTGCAGAGGGTTTAAATGCCCCAGCGCCTGCCCAGGCACATCCGTAGGATGGTTTCTGCATAAATGGAACATTGCAGTGGATTAATGGGGAAGGGTTGGCGAGCCGACAAGCAGCGCAGGGATGACAGGGCTGAGAGGCTGGACGTGGGCGCACAGGGTTTATTTTAAGTAGAAATGCCTTCCAGTGCGTCTCTGGAGAGCTGGAATTGCCAAGCTGCACCCCAGTACACGGAGTAGACAGCAGACGCATTGCAGGCAAGCGAGCCAACTATGCAACATCTAGGCTCAATGATACTAATACTAATGCTGGGGGAGTAGCTATTTGCTGCTGTATCACATTGTAGTCCCCATAAGGATTTCCACATGGTTTATAAAAGCCATGCGTGTCACGACTGACGAGAGGTACACTGTGCAAGCAGACAAGCAAATCTCCAAAGGAGTAAGTGAGATGTGTTTGGTGTGAAAGCCTGTGTTTTTAAAATAAAAGCCTTTACATTATGACTTCCAGAATCAAGTCCCTTAAGTCCCACAGTCTTAAGTGTCACTAAATGTTGACCTGAACTTTGGTCTAAAGCTCACAGCCATGTAGAGCAACAAAAGAATTGATCTGACTGTTTAACCAGAGACGTGGGACAGATGAGGAAGTACTGGAGGACAAAGTATGAAACTGCATTTCAGTGACAACCACATGTTACATAATAATGATTGCTTTAGCAGACAGTATTAAATGTAATTTTCTGGACTTGATTTGCTAATATCTTTTTGTCAGAGATTGCAGCAACTTCCTTTGGTTTAGTCATACATGTGAACTCCATACATTTCAAATGCTGCTGTATTTTGATTCATGTAATCCATGTCTGAGCCAAGCCAAAGCCCTGTGCAATGCAAAGTCTAATCCTGACTTGCAATGTGGAGAAAAATAGTAACAGTAGAACTTAAGCAGGACCACCCGGATGCAGAATATAGATGTGTGACTGTTTGAGTGGCATAGAGCAGGCCAAGCAGGAATCTAGCCAATGATCACATAATAATGTCTGAATGAAGGCAACCACAGTCCTCATGCTTTGTGCATGTCTGCAGGTGCTTTGTGTTTGGATTTCCCTGGAAAATGTTTGATTCTCTAGCTACAATAAAATGCATTAGGTAAACTTCCTGTTCTCTTGTGTAATTTCATCATGAACAAAAGATAAGCTCTGCATGCACTGCACTTTAGTTCACTCACAGATGAGACATTCAAACTGTACTTGTCAGGAAAAATTCAACTAGCCCATCAATGCTGCAGCTCAGGGGCTCGTCATCAGTGAAAATATTGCAGGGTTAAATGTCCGTAATTGCAATGAATTGCTTTGGGAAGGCTTACTAATCTTCACAAAAGGAGTTTTGAAACATTTCTTTCTTCTACCTACACCAGCTGTTTAGCCCATAAGAAAGCGGAAAGCAAAATGAAAGCTAAAATGAAGAGAGATCCTTTTTTTTGTTAGTGCGATAATCACTTCCCCTCCCACACATGATCACCCTTGAGTTTAATAACCTGAGATGATCGCAGTGTGATTAGAACAACAACTATTAATACAGGCTGTCTTCTGTTTTCGTGCCTGCATCTTGTCTTGTCCCTCCAATGAAAATATAATGAGGGGTTTCAGGCATGCAGATACTGTATATTTGGATTGTCCTGTCCTCGCGGAAAATCTGTGCCAAATTCCCTGGTTTCCTCAGAGGATTGCGAAAGGCTGTAAGTCAACACACAGCCTGACTGAGTGCAGACGGTAATGATGATCGCTGAGACCTTGGCCAGAGATTCAGAGTGTGCCTTGGCCCGAGCCTCCCCACTCATTGTTCATTTTAAGCACTTGTGTAATGTTAGAGCTGCAGAATTTGTTTGCAATAATTTTACAAGATGCCTGTGTGCGGGGCATACAATGCCTTTAAAATACAAATATAGACTTTAATGAAGCATTCTGACAACAAATCTGTCAAATTGTATCTTGGAAAGTGTACATGTGTTTCCTGTAATTTTGTGATCCAGTGATTTTAAGATTAAGTAGCCTGGCAGTGAAAAAACTTCGCTTTAGTTAAGTCAAGTCAAGCAAAGCAAAGTAGCCACCAAATACGTATGACTCCTGCTTTCAGTCACTGAAATTACTGTGCTGGAATTTAGCCGTTAGTGGGCTCCTTCCTAAAAGGTAACGATATATAAAAACATAATGAGTAGACTTTGAAACCTCTGTCACCCCCTGCATCTCTCCTTCACCATCGCTACAGGGGATGAGGATAATAGGGCCTCCAGTCGTGCTGCTGGTGTTTGGTAAGGGGCTGAATTCCTCAGGGCTGCTAATTGCTCTCAGGAATGAGTGAGGAAACAGACATATTTGGTCAAGCTGAACACAGACTGAGCAAAGAAAGCAGAAAAAATATATGTAAATGTCTGCCTGCACGGTCACATAGGAGCTTTGACACGCACACTCACACATACCTCCAGCTTTCCCTGGTCCACATGCAGTTAGATTAGTTTTGGCTCTAGTCAGAGCCTGTGTGAGTATGGTCCTATATTTCATAACCAATACATGACATTTCCGCTCCCCACCCTTGGCTTCAGCTTGTCTGCTCTCAGCAGTGCCCGCTCTGCTGCTGAGCTGTGTAGGTGTCTTTGTCTGAGGCTAGTGTGGGCCTAAAAGCTGTGGTACTGCCCTTTCTGCTCGACTGCAAAAGCACAGTAACCGTGTTGCATCATCAAACGCTGACCACTAATCCTCGGCTACAGGCTGCTGCTGACAGAAAATACGAGAAAAATACCCATCTTTTGCAAAATCACTTTGACTCATGCTTGTGTGTATAATTACAGCATGTGAAAACTTTCGCTGTGTTGTACAGATGAAACGTCTTTAGGGTTTCATGTCTCAGTACTTGACAGGGTGCTGAATTTGTAAGGGGGATTTTCAGGCAGTTGTGGCAGGGGAACAAATGAAACATAAAATGAACTTTCTACTTAAAAGTCACATTTAATCCCGAAGTGAGGCCCATCAAGAGGCAGCTCTGTGTTGCAGATTGCTACAGCTCTATAAATTGTCTGGAATGGCATGTAACTCACTTTTATGTCTCGTAATTGATAGGCATCTCACTTCGTAACTCACGTCGTAAACCTCACACATAATGTTACCTTTATCCTGGAGGCCTCAGGCAAAACTCCCTCTGAGGGTTTTTAATATGTAATTTGGATCTGATGTCATGCAGACAGATAGGAGGTTTATGTAAGTTTATATTTTGAAAGTGTGTGTGTGTGGTGAGGTTTTGTCTCAGATGCATGTTTCAGCAAGCCCATAGCAAGGAATGGCGCTGTCCTTGCAAGAGTCTGATTTAGTTACAGTGTAACAGGCATAAGTAAGATTATTTCTGAATTTACTTATTGTCCAGTAAAAATGATGTTTGCGTAGTATGGAACCTAATCTGAGCCGGTTCGTTCGTCTGGCCAGTTTGGATATTAAACTCCTTTCTGGCTCTAAAAGCTTCTTGCTCAGTCATTCCTGATGGGCGCTTTAGTTCCTGCGGCTGTTTTCTTGGGCTCGGGGGTTCGTTTGGATTGCATCCTTTGAATTCCACTTTAGTTAGTTGTAGGCAATGACCAATATAAGAAAAAAAAGCACACACACTATAGCCTTAGTCATAAATTGAGGCCTGTTCATGTTTAATCTGAGTGAATGTGGTAAAACGTCCCTGATGTGAAACTTGAAGCTCTAGCTGATATTTTGGTTTCTGCTTGTGATTGTTCTAAGCTGTAGTAAACTTGCAGAGGCCACTGCTCAATCAGACATTGTAGTAAATGTAGTGATCCAGCCACTTCAGTCCAGTGATTCATATTTTTAACAGTGCATGCTCTTATTCACCGCTGGATTAGCTGCCATATGGCCGGCCTTGCTGTTCGACAGACTCTGTCAAGAATGAGAAGGCTTTGGCTCTCTCACGAGATTCAAAGAGAGGGAATTTTGTCTGAGATATTTTTGTAGGGCTGTCTTGTTCTTTTCCTCTCTAGCAAAAACACAGGCTGATGCCAAGTGCAGTGTAAATGGGAGTATACATACGGTGGGAGAGAGGAAGGGAGGACAAGAAGAGAAAGACGAGAGAGGGAGGGAGCAGTCACAATTTAAATAATAAAATGCCTCATTGGACACTGGCTTATCCTTGGGGTGAAGAAGTCAAGCAGGCTGAAGGCAGCAGAGAACTGGCCCATCATATATAACGTTTCAGGCCAGTAACTTCAGGAACCTTACATGCTACATGTAGAAAGCTTTAGACCAGTTCGTTTCTGTTTCGCACCAAACCTGTTAGTCAAAACTACTGACTCTTAAACTGGAGAGTTATAATGTTACAGTTGATGCATTTTAAAGCCTCCTGGGACAGAGAAATAACACTACCGCTGCTCGAAACCATTTCTTCTAAGTCACAGCTCCATGACAAAAAACACCAGTCCAACTGTATAAATTGTGAGACCAGCCCATAAGCAGGGTGGAGTACATTAGAATAGAGTTACATAACCATAACCCTGCCCTTTTTTTATGGGCTTTGTACTAAAACAAGTATTTCAGCTCCACAGCAAAAGGCACCTAAGGACGAAAATTTTGCTCTAACTTATATTACAGTTCGCCTGTCAGCTAGTCACCCACCAGGAAAGTCAGCTGTTTTTTTCATAGCACCTCACAATGCATGTCTTTGTTGGTTCCATATGAGAGGGTCTTTGTTCAGCCTGCGCTCAACCTGCCGGGGTTCAGCATCAGGAAGCAAATGTGAATTAAGCTGGTAATGTCCAAGTCACACTGATATCATCAACCTTTTTAAAGCTCCTCATAGCTTCAGGTTTGGCCAGTAACTCTGGGTGATAGTCCACATATGCCAGTAGCTCTGAGTTACAGGGGTATTAGTTGTTCAGGTCGATCAGACATGGTCACAAATACATTTAATCCACATATTGATTCTGCTTCTATGCTTTGTAACATTTAATCAAAAAGCGTAAAGTGTGGGACATTTTTTATTTTGCTGTATGAATTTTACCTTCTTTTTTCTGCATTTCCTGAGATTGCAGGGATGGGCAGCGTAGAGCTGGCTCATGTTACACTGTTCCTGTCTGCATTTGTTTTTTATTTGGGCATCAGAAGTTTTCCATGTAGTTTCTAAACTATTACAGAGACATCTTAATTCTCCGGCCACTTCCTTTAGGGCCTCATTCCTCCTTGATTACATTAAGAATTGCTGTGGTCAAATCAATCCCTCCATACTGCTCAGAATTGTTGGAAGAGGGTGGTGGAATGCATGACTGTTGCTAAAACAAATGCTTTTGATATTCTCTGATGAGATGAATGAGCATCCAGGAGGAAAGCAGCTCAGTTAACTAGTGTGTGTTGGGGACTGCTCCCTGTCAGTGTGATCAGATGAAAGGGATTCATGGCTTGTCTACAGAAATGAGTGTGTGGCTGCAGACAGTGTGAAGTTTGTTTTTTCACTGACTGCTGAGTAAGAAGATAACACAGCTGTCAAAGCTGTCAACGTCTGAGCGCATACTTGGAAACAGCAGCCTGTATTTACAAAGATGTGGATGACAAAGACAGACAGCAGTAAATGAAAGTTTTTGAGGAGAAATGCCAATAGTATAAGGTCATAATAAACAACGCCTTATATTACATATAGTGTATATTTATCAGTCTAGTGCATAAGCCCATACTTCATGTTATGATTCGAGGGTAAACTGTGAGGTGATAGTTTAGTTCAAACACCAAATAAATCAATTGGTTATTTTGAGAGGACAGTGAACTGTAACTTTGTTTTAGTCTCGTTTCTCCTATTATTCTTGATTGTTCTAATCTCCTCCTCCTTTCCTCTTTTTCGTTTTCTTTTCTGTCTCTCCTCCCACAGCGGCGGTGGCGGCCGGGTCGGACATGATGCCGGGACAGATTCCTGACCCTTCACTTGCAGCGGGCTCCTTGCCCAGCCTCGGCCCGCTGGCGGGCATCTCGGCCACCACGCTCACTGATCAACTCAAGCTAGCTGACTTTCGCCAGCTGGGCACCATGTTGTCTCCACTGCATTTTCTGGGGAGGTTGGGAAAGAGGCCACTGGCCATCAAAACTGAGGTAAGACGGAAGAGAAAGAGGAAATAGTGCAGAAGCAGGGGATGTGAAAGATGTGTTGAAGGTCAGAGACAGAGGACATTAGTCTATCAAAGCAGAAAAGAACCAAATGCTTAAACTGTGTGTGAAACTGTAATGAGAAGCTATATATTGTACTAAAGAATAAATGCATTAATATGGGATGGCTACATTGCCCTGTAATTGCATAGCTTCATTAACATTGCAAGTGTACAGTACAGTCATGTGATGTCTGTTACCCGTGGTAAAAACACATTTTATTTGCAGATGGATGAAGATGAAGAAAGGAAGAAACGAAGGCGAGAGAAAAACAAGGTAGCAGCAGCGCGATGCCGAAACAAAAAGAAGGAACGGACTGACTTCCTTCAAAGGGTGAGTTCATGACACAGCATTGCATACTGATGAGCGGCGCAGAGAGGTGGCTGAGGATGGCCTGACTTAACTTTACTCGAGAAGCTGACTCATGTTTTCATTTTATAGCATTTTTAGAAGTGATTAAAAACTCTACTTGTCTAATCTCTGTCCAGGAATCAGAGCGTCTGGAGATGGTGAACTCAGATCTTAAGGCCCAGATTGAGGAGCTACGTTTGGAGAGGCAGCAGCTAATGGTGATGCTCAACCTTCACCGGCCCACCTGCATCGTGAGGACTGACAGCGTCAAAACCCCTGAGAGCGAGGCCAACCCGCTGCTGGAGCAGCTGTCCACTGACACCAAGTGAAACCAGGAAATCAGGGCCACGGACTCCCTGATGCCCAACCTAGCACCACTGTGGCTGCCAATAACATTAAAACATAACTGGCAATACATTTCAAAAGAAGCACTTGAGCTCCAAACTGGAGACTTTTGGAGACTTTGCCCAAAGACCTGAGGTTGAAGGGCTTCCTCAGAACTGCTGCCTGAGCTGGCTCTGTCCATTGGAAGACTGGAAACGCCCAGTTTCATGCATTACGTGTTGTTGTTGACACCCACTGTGCCTAGTTGTAACTTCAACCACCTCGACATAAAGGGACCAATGGAAACATTAGAGTACAACTGGAACCAACACTGAGGAAACACACTAATGCCTGCATGGTGCTCTGTTATGGTGCTCTGAGTGGCATTGTTTGAGCCCAGAGGGCTGTGAGGCTTACTGCTCGGCGGTTTTCCTTTGTATGCTAGCCAAAATATACAGGTAGACCTTTTAGAATACAGTACTCAATAAAAGTACAACAGACGAAGTAGAGTTTTTTTTCCTTGTTTCTATCTATACCCTGCCTTGACGACGGCAGTAACCGGTTGATCCGATTTGTGGTGACGCTGGCGTCATGAGAAGCACATATACACAAAATGTTTACACATTTGTTGTTTTGGACTTGTTGTCTGTCCATTATTGTACTTGTTTTATACTGCTTTGTATACATAAACATATAGGAATCGCCTGTTAATCACTTGATGTGATTTGTCTTTTGAATCTTCCCAGTGTGTCTCTGTCATGTTGCGCTGTCAAACAGCTGTGAAAACAGCACAAACTTTGCAGCTGAGCAGTATTTCAGTGTCTGTTCTGGACGTGTATCTGCTATGTATGACTGTGTTACCCACATAGATTAAAATTTATTTTCTAACTACAAGAAACCATTTGTCTCGTGCTTTTTTGCTGTCATACAGGCATATGACAGCATTTCGCACCTGTTTGCCTTCTTTCTTGTGAAGTTTTTCCATTTGTTCCTCTTTGTAACGAGTGACAATGTCAAGTGAAGTTGTGCAGTGTTTAGTCAGCTGAGACATGTTGCCAATATCAGGACTTTACTTTCGTTCAGAAAGGTCGCTGAAGCTTTTGTTTCCTCACAGCTTGATTACTACAGCTCCCTTTGTTCAGCGGTCATCAGGAGAAATATTTACATCTGCAATGGTGACTGAGATTTTGATAAAATATACATATTTTATAATAAAGACTTTCATTCATTCTCCACTTATTTACAAAACAGCATTGTCGTTAATGAGTATTCTTACATTAAAGTGCCATGAAAAGTAATAATTAACAATTCAAGTCAGTGGGGACGGGCTCCGGCGCCGCCTAGTGGCAGGTTTCTGACCTGCGTGCTGGTCTGCCGTGCGCAGTGCTGGTGTATTGTGTTACGGCCAACAGCTTCATCTAGTGGACACCTTTGTGAACTGCGCGACCTGACTCCGATAGCACAGCTACTACTGGCTAAATTGTGCATTTTAAAGGCCTAACGTTACTTTAATTGTGATTACTTTGATTGACAGTTTTCTTGAACAACCTGAATTTCCATAGCAACTGTAACGTTCATACATTCATTCGTCTGGACAGTTTACTGATCACATGATCACCTCCTGTACAAATACAACTACAAACTGACTTGGACTAGGAGCTTTGTGGTGGGATTATCAGACACATTGACTCCTGCTGGCTGGACAAACTAACTGGGTGTGAAAAGATGATGCGTTTGACAAACAGCTAACAGCTGGTTTTACCTCCGTCGTCCTCTGTGGGTTGTGCAGCCACTGTCCAGGTGATTCCCCGGGATCTTCAGCTGCGATGGAGCACAGTAAAGGACAGCAGCCGCACGATGAGTCGAAGAAGCAGGAGCCAGACATGGGTGGAGAGTGGGACAGCGATCTGGAAACAGAAGGTGGGTAGACATGAACATGCCTGGATGTGGTAAGAAAAAATGTAATCACGCTGATGTGGCCCTTGATCGTTACAGGTACCACGAATGAGAAAGCGAGCTCGTCTAGTGCTGAGCTCTACCATGAGGCCTGTCTGCAGGCTAAGACGCTTCCTGCTTCGTCCTTCCTCTCTCACATGGGAGAAGTTGATCTTAACTTGAACCACTGCCGTGTGGGACCTTCAGGGGCCAGAGCTCTGGCAACAGTTCTGCGAGTAGGGACCCTCATACGACATAAAGGGGGGGGGGCATTTTCCCTACATATTTATATGTATATAAATATTCACCATGTTTATTTACTTTTTGCCTGGTTAGCATTACAGTGACGTCATCAACCTCGAACTCGAGGACAATTCGCTTCGGGCAGAGGGGGCTCGCTACCTGATGAAGATGCTTCGAACCAACGTCGCTTTACAGAGTCTAGTAACTACGTCACAGCAGTCACGTCTTCATAAAATCAGTAAATTATATCAAACCTTACATTTTATCGTTTTAACCTTTATTTCAGAATCTGTCCAACAACCAGCTGCAGCTCGAAGGTGCTCAGGTCATCTCCGAAATTCTGCTGAACAACCAGAACATCAAATCTATCAAACTCTCAGGTTCTTCAACATCAGCAGCAGTTTGATGTAGCAGAAAATAAAAGCACAGCTTTTTTATTAGTAATTTTCCTTTCCTCTTATTCCTGTAGGAAATGGTTTTGATGATCATGCTGCTAAATACATTTCAGAGGCTTTAGAGGTTAGTTCAGAGGATGTGGGATCAAAGTGGGCATTTCCTCTAGTGTTTTATTAAGCTGTTATTTAAACGTTTCTTTCTGGCCTAACAGGGTGACTTTTTGGTCAAAGAGCTGGATCTTAGTCACAACAGGCTGTGTGAAGGAACGTACCTTGGTTATATGTTAGGTAAAACACAACATACGACATACAGACGTCATACACACTATACACACGATGCTCTTGGGGAAACCCGATTTGAACCTCGGCTCAGAGAAGCAGCCATGTTCTTATCGGGCTGGTAAATCTTATCGTCTGAAGGAAGGACAAGTCTTGGTCCCTGTCTTCAGCCAATTTCACCGCAACGCTCAAAAAGTGAAGCTTAGTGATTGATTCCAGATGTTAACACCTGTGTTATATATTTGTGTGTTGTGACATCTGCTTCCCCTTTCTTAAAGCCAAAAACCTAGGACTTGAAGTCCTAAACCTAAGATGGAATCACATTCGTATGCGTGGAGCGTTGGCCTTGACTGATGGGCTGAAGGTGACAAACACACAGCGACGTATTGAAACACATGCGGGTGGTTCGTCACTCACCGTTTAGTTTCGCCAGGTAAACTCCACTTTGAGGCAGCTCCATCTGTCGTGGAACGGGTTTGGACGCAGAGAGGCGGAGTCACTCGGTGAAGCGCTGAAACAAAACAGCACACTGGTTCTTCTGGACCTCAGCGGAAACCGCCTGGATGATCAGGCCGTGGCGCTGCTCTGCCGGGGCCTAGACACCAACGAAGCCCTGAAGATCCTCAAAGTGAGCACGGGCGTTTATTAAAAGTGTTTATTCACCATTCGTGTACAAGCTTAGTTTATTTTGTGCGTGTGTCTTCTGTTTAGCTGTCTCATAACCTGGTGACACATACTGGAGCTCTGACGCTGCTCAGAACAGTTCAAAACAACAGACTATCAGCAATGGAGGAAGTTGATATTTCGGTAAGTGCAGCAATCCTCATTTCACCTCAGCGTGACTATAAATAAGAGGCTTGTTCTGTTCTGAGTGCAGACAGTGTTCGTGTGCGAGACCTTCATGGAGATCCTTGAAGAAGCCCATCAGAGGAGTCCTGCTCTGGTGGTCCGCTACAGCGTCATGAGATCTGTCATCAGGAACGTTTCTGCTCTCCACAGCTTTCAGGTCAGAAACATGCAGCTAAACAATACTGTAGAAGTTAACGTTCCTGGTCTTACAAACAAATGAAGCAAATGTTTAGTAAAGAATTGATATTTCTTAGAAATCCCTCAAGGAGCGACATGAGACCATCATGGATTTCTTTCAGGCTTTGGATGAAGAAGGAACCATGTTGGTTTCCACCTCAGCCTTCAGGAAGGCTGTGAAGGTCAGGCAACACAGACAACCGTGCGTCATATTCATACACACCTCTCTCAGTATGTAAGAGGAGAGAAAAAGTTGCCATGTGTGCAGGCAGCCTACATACCTTTGGATCAGCGACAGCTGGACTGGCTGACGAGGAGATTTGACAAGGACTGCACAGCTACAATAAACTACAGGTTTGTCTGTGGGCGTGCGGACACAAAGAGGGTTTAAATTGGTGTGAGGCGCAGCGACATTCAGGCCAGTTGTGACATTTCTGCAGAGTTAGGAGGAAACTCAGGTTTGTGGTGGATTGAATGGCTTGTTTTTAAATTAGGCCACAGAAAGAAAAGATGGATTTGTGTTGTCTATGCAGGCAGATTGTGTCAGACTAATCTGCAGGGATTTGAGAGCCTGGCTAATCTGTGAACATGACTGTGGTCAAGTGGGGAAACGCTTTTATCAGAGTTTACAGAAGTGTCTCCAACAGTTTCTTGACATCAAACATGATTTTTACGTCCCTATCTCTCTGCCATGCAGGCACTTTGCTCAGCTGTCGTAGACGCACAGATGGACGTCACCACAGAGACGATCTGGGATAACAGAGACATCTTTGAGTAAAAGAAATCTGAAATTAAATCTGTCATATTAATGTTTATTTCATTATTCCTTACAAGATGATTACTTACTTCAAAAGCAGTGGTCGCTTCATGACTGGCAATATGACATTTTTGCAAAACAGAACGCTTGTAATGTGGAGAAACCGACATTACAGACGCTGACAGGTGTAGCTGAACAGCAGATCCTGTGACGTCAGTGACCCCCACCCCCCTCGTCTCCGTCGTACTGTAGTTCTTAGCTCAACCCAATTCGGTCTAGTGTGAATACTTGAACCTCCGACCCCAACCAGCTGCACCCACCTCAGCGCTGCCAGCTGTGTCTGTCGCCGGGCCACAGGGTCCTCTACCTCATTCTGTCCATCCAAAAATAATCTTCTGGTATGACAACAGAACAAGAGCAGGAAGAAAAAGACATCTGGCGTCCATATCAAAGGACCGAGGGGACGGAGCGAATAGGACCAGATGCAACCTAGTTGTTTCGCCCCACTGGTTAGCTTTGTTAGCACGAACTGGCCTGTAATGGCAAGAGACGACTTATAAAAAAATGTATACATGCACATAGCATTACTTATGCAGGCCCTGCAGAGAAGGACTATTAAGGGTGTGCTTTTGAGACACCTCAAGGTGCCATGTCCACCAGTGCGATGCGTTTCTGTCAACGAGACAATGACATGACACTATAAGTGGGGTTCACACTATGCAAACAACTTAAGACGATAATATTAGACTCTTAGGGGATTGTTTTAGGTCAAAATGATATATATATAAGTATATATTGAACCTCAGAGACCAGGACCGTAACCTTGAAGACTATGTCTTTTAGTTCGTCAAGTCCCACAACCAGCAAGTGACGTCTGAACATGTTGTAATCTCAAACAGCAAGATTGTGACTATTTATTGAAATACAAATGATTTAACCAGAACCAGTCAGGTTTAGATTGTTGTATAGCAACGACGATGAACTCAACAGATAAACACAGTCACCCTGTGGAGAGTTGAATGAAATGTGAGTCAGGGCTGTTTAACCCATGAAAGTACTATTTCTAACTACAGTAAATAACTGGACAGCTGATACTAAAATCTAAATATAAATAAGACTTTGTTTGGTTCTGGACTGATCCATTTTGCATTGGAAAGAAAGGCCATGTTAGAATCCGTTCGTTCGTTCTTACTAGAACTATGCATAACATAGCGGCGCTTTAGAGGATAAACAAATGTTTGGCTATGACTAATATCACCCTGAATCCAAAATTCTATTTGTAAAATTGGACTAAAGCACAATTCTTCATAGAACAATATTGACGTAATTGGCTTATTTAAAAGACAGAAAACGCACCAGAATAATTTAGGTAAATTATCCCTCTGATGTGGCTTAATGAAAACAAACAGCTAGCTGCCAAATCCTAATGGGCCATCTTTCATGTGAATGGACACAAAGACTTAAAACCCACATCTTATTGAACAGTCCAATTGAAAATTCACAGATTTGGCCAAATTTTGCAGACGAAACAAAAAGCTGCCAACAAACCCTTCAGATATCTATGCACCCACTGGCACACGCTGCCAATTAACATGATCTCGAAAGCGCTAATGGAATCTTGAGCGGTAATGAAAGTAAATAATTAAATTAAAGGAACCCTTGTATCATTGTTTGCTGTATTCTGGCCCATTAGGACGTCCAGTATTCTCATGGTAATCTAATGTTTGGGGTTTTTGTGTTCACATAATGAATTCTGTGTTTTTCCTCCAAACAGTGTTGTTCAGACATTTGTGTAGGTGCTGGCAGAGAAACAAAGACATACATTAGGACCTATTGTCCCCTGCGATTATTAAAGTAAACAGAAATACTGAAGGGGTATCATACACAGCTGCACACACTTCAGCCTGTGTTCGTTAAGTAGGAGAATGGGCCAAGCAACCCTTAAGACTTTGTCAGAGACGATCCCTTTATTGGGAGCTTGTCGAGAGCCCAGCGACAGGATGACTAATGAGGCTTTGAAGATCAGCCTTTGGCACAGACATCATCTGGAGCCGCACATTCAGGAGCAATATAGAATATGGCTTTAAAGGTTTCAGCCAAGATTGTCCACGAAGATGTTTCCTGCTATTGCTTCAACTTTGCTGCTGTAATGTATCTAACTTCCTTGCTTGGCATTTTGAAAAACCATCATAAGCTCATCACCATCTAATCAGATCATTGGCAGGTCTACAGAACGTCAGGAAACAGGGGAAAATTCCTGTCACGGGTTCCCAAAGGCTGATATGACATCTTCAGTGTCTTTTGTTTATTCCCAACAAATATAAAACTACATGTACAATAATGTAAGACAGGCTGAGGCAATAAAGCTTCAAAATTCTAGTCCAGACATTTTTGTAGAATAGATTATAATAGATAAGTCAATTCACTGTGCAAGAACAGTTTCCGTACATACACCTCAAGCACAGATTCCCTACAACAGTGAGACAAAATAAGGAAAATATGGGATGTGGAGCAGGAACACAACTGCCCTGAACTACCTCTGAACACGAGCTTACCTGACAGTCAGCACTGATATGAACATATTGCAGTCAAAAAGCAAAAACGGAGAAACCTTTCAGTCCTGTGTTCCCATGAAAACATCTTGAACTAATCTGAGTGGGCTTCTCTTGGCCGTGCCGTGGAAAAAGTGGCTCAGAGGCACAGACTAACGAAGATGGCAGAAAGTCCTGCAGCTCACTGTTGCATGGAAAAGCCATTTTGTTTAATGATTACAGAACTGAGAAGTTGGTGGAGTGTTTATGTGCTGCTTCTAACGTCAATCTAAGGAGCACAGCTTAATAGCATAGCCTTACATGAGAGCACATGTCTCACATCAAGCAAGGGATGGTTTTACTCTCCACATATAAAAGGCTGTATTGGAATGATGGAACATGACCTCAGTATGACCCCTGCACTTTGACTGAACAATTAAAGACACTGAAGTAGGTGTGTAGTCAATTTTGTGCGTATTTTTTGCGGTGTGGATATTCTGTGCTGAGCTAGAACATAAATGTTGTGGTAGAAGGGTCACATGTCCAGGAGCAGGACTCGTGGATCTTCCACCACGGCTTTGATCTTGCGTAAGAAAGTGACAGCTTCTCTGCCATCAATGAGTCGGTGGTCGTACGTCAGTGCCACATACATCATGGGTCGGATCTCAACCTGCCAAACCAAAACATTTCAATTACGCCCAATTAGAAAACTCACTGACAGACAGAAGTATATGTATTTTACTATTCATGTAGTTCAGGTCTGACCTTTTTAACACCTTATGGAGACTTCATAGTAATTTTCTTCATTAACTTGCACAGTAGATAGACAACAACAAATTCCCTTTTCTGTGTTTCAACAGTCACATCTATACACATGGAACAGATGCTATTGTGCCTGTCACATATTTCTCACCTTGCCATCGATGGCCACAGGTCGGTCAAAGATGCCGTGCATGCCTAGGATGGCAGACTGAGGAGGGTTGATGATGGGCGTGCCAAACAAGGAGCCGAATACGCCACCGTTGCTGATGGTAAATGTGCCTCCATCCATGTCTTCAACAGCAAGTTCGTTTTTACGAGCCTGAGCAACAGAACGCAAAGGATTTTCACTTTTTTTTGTGGAATACATAAAGGAGCTGAAAGCTGTACGTCTTTCCTAAATGTATGTATTTTGAAACTGTTCACCTTTTCTCCCAGTGCATTAATGGCCTTTTCAATGTCAGCAAAGGTCATGGTCTCAACATTACGAATCACTGGAACAACAAGCCCCTAAAGAACACATCAATCATGGGTTGTTCGTAAGTTGTTGGTACACCTGCCTAGCAGTTATAATCTTTCATACACAGTCTGGTGTGTAAAGTCTTACCTTTGGCGTTGCCACAGCAACACTAATGTCTACATAATCCCTGTAGACAATCTCTTTGGTTGTATCATCAATAACTGCAATAATAACATGTTGGGGATTTACATAATGTAATAGAAATAAACATTTCAGTGACATCATGGCATGAAGCTCATTTGAGGTGTAAGAGGCATGTGGAGGTAACACTGGGTTGTCCTACCAGCATTGGCTGCAGGTTGGTCAGTCAGAGCATGCGCAGCAGCCTTCACAAATGCTGACATAAAGCCCAGTTTAATATTGTGCTTCTTTAAAAAAGCATCCTTATGCATATTCCTCATCTCCTGGATGTTGCTGAAACACAATTGGGGAGAAACTTGAGAATTTTTTAGTGACAAAACTAAACTCCAGTAAAGCTACTCGAGGTGAATGCATTCTATAATCATTAAGGGATACTGGTTTATCATGAATAAGCAACACGTGCCTTGGTGGCTGATACTGGTTTAACATTAAAGGAAACACTAGGAAGAACAGTATTAAATATTTTCGGCTGCTGTGAATCACCTCATGTCCACCTCGTTGAAGGTAGTCAGCATGGCGCAGGTGTTCTGAGCCTCCTTCAGCCTCTGAGCAATCCGCAACCTCATGCGGTTCATCTTCACCTGAACAGAGGAGAACAAAATCGTATGTGAACCATCTCTTTAAAATTTGGCACAGTGTACTTTTCTATATTATATGTTACAGAAGAGACAAGAACATTTGCCCACGTTACCCTGTTTTCTCCTCTGCCTCCCGCTGGTGGAGGAGCTGGTGCTGCAACTGTGGGTTTGACAGCAGAAACTACAACAAGGCAGGACAGAAACACAGTATGAACAACCAGTAGCCAGTCAGAAGGACAAACAAAGAATTGCCATCTGTAGATTTAGATGGTAGAGAAAGAATCCACCAGGTCTGGCTTGGACAGGCTGCTGTGGTACTGGGGGCACTGGAGGCATGGCAGTGGGGGCTGTAGATGCATGTGTTGAAGGTGGAGAAGTGACTTTTTCCACCATCGCTGGTGCTTCTGGAGCCGGGGGGGCAGCAGCCTTGGCAGCAACAGGAGCAGCTGAGAAAAACAAAGCCAGAGAGAGACAAATGTAGTTCAGGACAAGCCATCAAAGCAGGTGTTTTTGGACAACTTTACTACTAAATACTGTGTACGTAGTTCCGACACGTACTCTATTTAATCCAGGCTAATCTATAAAGTACTGAATTAAGATGATACTGATTACTTATATTGCAAATTTTAAAAAGAGTTATTTCATTAAATAAAAGCTCCCTCTATCCAGTTTTTCTAGTCGACCTCAATCATTTAAACTCAGCTAACCTCCTTTCCGGAGTTTGAAAAGGGGTGTTCCTCCTTCTACCCTTCCTCCATCAGGTACCAGCAGTTCTTCAATTACACCAGCTGCTGGAGCGGGAACCTGTACAGACGTCTGCAAGAACAAAATGTATTCTGAATCTGTTTAAGTGAAGAAAAAGGGAACAGACAAATGATTCAGGGTTTAGGTTCTTTCTATTTCTTCTCGTACCTTGTCTGTCTCAATTTCACACACAACTTCATCTTCTGTCACTGAGTCACCCACAGCTGAAACACAGAAAGTGAAGGACAAACATTTTCAGGACTAACTGCTGACACAATATGGGAGAATGACACCTGTTAAACACTGACAACACTTTCAGCAAAGTAAGATAAACGCCAACCTTTCTCCCACCTCACATCTCCCTCTGTAACCGATTCAGCAAACGCAGGAGTTTTGACTGTGACTACTTCAACTCCTGCATAAGTAAAAAAAAATAAAATTAGTGTAAGTTAAACACGTGGGAAAAGTTGAGTTCAACACATTATGTGTTGTCATACGTACTGTGAACAGCAGACGTCTTGAAATATCTGACGGGGGAGACCTTTGCTGATGGTGGAAATTCACATCTAAACCTTAAAGCGGAAACACAATCAAATCAAAGAAATGTATCGTGATTCTACTAAATGATTCCCAAGCACCTCACAATAACAACAAGTGACAGACCAGAGAACAGGAGAGCACTTACGATTGAGATTCCCTGTAAACCAGCTGGCTGCAGACAGAGACGCCTTCAGGGTGAGAAAAGCAGAGAGACGTAAGAAAAGCAAAACGAATGAAGCTGAAACGATAGGTTTGGTGTCTGGAGGCTCCAACATGAGGGAACGAATGGAATCCACTGACGGCTGCACTTAGGCTCGAAGGAGTTTAAGAAAACACGTTCAAATAGACAAAGCACAGGCAGATTAACAAAACAACTTTAAAATATAACCAAACACTTCTACTGTCCGCGTGTGTTTGTTTTGTTAAGCTGCATTTTGTTGTAGTTATGTGCTTCTCAGCTTATGTATTTCTGACTTAATGACATTGTTTTATTCATGAGTGCACTTACCTGCTGCGTTTTGTCGGGCAGACACTTTATTGGGCTGAAAAGATGAACAGAACAACAACAACAACATCAACATCTGAACTACAGCATATAGACAAATAGATTTAGCGTTTTACAGCACAAATGTGATTTTATCCCTCAGGTGTGTTAGAAGGTTGTTGCTAACGGAAAAGTCGTCCATTTACACTGACATCTACGCGATGACACAGACGTGAGGGTGTAAATGATGATTACGTTTGCTGTCCAGCAGCACCGTTAGCGCTATAACGTGGTTAACCGGCGGTCCCTGCCCGCTAGCCAGCGCTAGCTAGCGGCTAACGTCAAGCGCGTCTGGTCCAGCTGTGACGGAAAGTTAAACTAAGTTAACGGACACGTTCCCCCGGGTTCAGACCAACCCGCGCCGCCTCTCAGCCTCGTTGTGTCCTCGGTGGGTGAAGCCCCGCTTCACACGCTAACATCTTATCTTAGCATTAGCCGATGCTAACGGCAGCTAACAGCTAGAACCGTTAAGCAGTCAACACCCGGACCCGCTTTTGTTCCACTTACCCGGCTCACCGCTGACAGGGACCGGCCAAGCGTCCGGTACACGCATCGGCAACGTGACAGCATGGCGTCAACAAGCGGCGGAGGCTCTTTGACAGCGGCACTGGAGGGAGCGGGGCTCTGCGGCTCCCTGGGCTGGAGGCGGTCCGACCGGGAGGATCCACTGCGGCTGGCCGCGACAGGGGCGTTGGTCTGGGCTGCACCGGTCCGGTGTCAGCGAACTAGAACCAAAAACACTGCGCGTTAAAAGGCCTTGTGTCGTTCTAATATAATAAAGTTAAATGCTCAGCTGCACTCGGTTGCAAATAAAAAGTTTTTAAATTCGCTGAAACTAAATTGATTCCACAACCGGTACAGTGATCAAAAAACACATAAATAAAACCCCTTTAACTGAAATGTCCTTATTAATAAAAACCAACTATAAGCAAACAGCGTATTCAAAGCGCTGCTGGCAGGTCGTCGTGTCTGACCACACCTCCTGCTTTAGCTCAGTGGGACCAGTACAAATAACGAAACCCGTCTCCTCAAGACGCATCTTTCAGTCCTTCTCCCAAGGCAGCAGGTAGGTGACTAAGAATTCACACTGTTGTATTTAACTCAACAGGAATGTTTGCTTTGAATGGCTGAAAATAGTCATCACATTATTGTTGATGATGTTCTTTTCTAACCCAGCAAGCATGAGTCAAAGTGTTTGGAGTAAAGGAGCGTTTTCCTCCAGCACCACGTGCCTTGATGGCTGTCCTGCAGAGCATCTCTCCTCCTTTCAACCTGATCTTGTGTCGTCAAATTCAGACACATCAGATGTTACTGAGACTTCGCACAGGTACAATGATAACATGAGCAGCGGAGAAGGTGGCTCAAGTTTGATCTGGTCCATTAAACGAGAGCTCAACCGAGCTGGGGACAGCTCCACAAGACGGCACCAATCTCCTGCATCCAGAAGCTGTGGTCACGACGACTGGAATCTAAATGATGGCCATCAAGCAAAGCGGGCTAGAGTAGAAAATATCATCAAAGGCATGAGCATCTGTCCGGCTATGCTCTGTACGGACGTGACAATAAGTCAGGAAAGTGAGAGGATCGAAGAACTGCCCTTACATCAGGAACATATGCAAAGAACTGGATCTGGTAGCACGACGCTGAACCGAACAAGAAGAGAGCAGCTCGGACGGCTCAGAACAAAGTTTACAAATGTGGATCAAGCGAGTGAAGCTTCGGACAGTGTTAAAGAAGGAAACTACCACAGCTGCAGGGATTCTCCTGACACATCCTCTGGGGGAGCATTAGGACACTCAGGCAGGGAGTATGAAAAATATCAGGGATGGAAGAAGGTGAAGCTGATGAACTACTTTCAAACCAGACCTAAGAAAATAAAGGTCATGGCAGATGCTCTAAAGTATGAACTGTCCAAAGCTGTCAGTAGGAGCGTTGACTACATTTTTAAGAGCATGTCACCGTCACTAAACCATGAGAGCAATGCAGAAGCAGATGCAGCTCCTCAGTCATCAGGGTGTAAAGGTAGTGAATGTAGACTTTCATGCTATGGGAGCACAGTGGTGAGGGCTCCAGATGTTCAGACTGAAGCTCTGTCCCTGGTTGTACAAAAGCCTGGACTGGAGAAACCTCCCAAGTTCATCCCTGCTCACCCGCATCCAGAGCCTCCAGTCTCCTTTAGTGTTGATGTCACCCTGCGTGAAGATCAGCCATCAGGGAAGAATCGTGCTGTCACACGCTTACATGATGGACACTCTGAAGCTGGTCAAGCAAAGTCTAACACGCACTGGAATTCAGTCAAAATAAGGTCAAAGGTCAACTCCAGATCTGTGCGAAGGCAGCAGACCCACACAATGTCGGTGGAGCCGCTGCTGTATCTCCCTCATGTCAAGATTGAGCCTGATAGCCTGGTGAAGAATAACCCATACATGTTAAATGTATCCTTTGTAGGTCTAGAACATGGGTGTAGTGTAAGTTAAGTGTTTTACTAGTGACAGGCTGGTTACATACAGTATGTAACAGGAAAGGCAGCTGCCCCGTGATCAGAGCTGTCGAATGAGTTTGTTCCACAGCTAATTGCATCTTACAGAATCTAATACCTTTGTGTCTTTGACCTTCCAAACCTCTGTCTTCAGGCATAATGATTTTAAGAGAAAATGTTTGCGAACCTGTTCACACAGAGACACACACAAAAAAGACTTGTTACCCGCAGGAAGTGTGTGTGTTTCTCCTTAACAGTTTTTGCCAGGAAGGTCTGAGCTCAAACCATCTGAAGAAAGCCAAGCTCATGTTCTTCTACACTCGCTACCCAAGCTCACTGGTACTGAAGATGTGTTTCCATGATGTGCAGGTAAGAAAATAAAAATGCAATACTCGAATTCCTACTATATAAGGACCCAAATGTATCCACATCATTTTGAGCAGTTACATTATTAGAAATAGTTAATACCAATGGTGCATTTCTGTAACATACGAACTGTAAAAATGACACAAACACAGTACAATATACTGTATCATTCATATTTTATTGACTTGCACTGTAAAACATTCAAAGCTACGTATAATAGGTCAGATCAGAGAAACTGCACTTTTATCATTTTTTACACTCACCTGTCGTGTGCTTCATCCTCAGTTCACACGCTGCATCACCTCCCAGCTGATCAAGTGGTTCAGTAACTTCCGGGAGTTCTACTACATCCAGATGGAGAAGTTTGCTCGACATGCTCTCATGGAAGGCCTGGCTGATGTGCGACGTCTGACTGTGGGGAGAGAATCAGAACTTTTCAGGGCTCTCAACATGCACTACAACAAAGCGAACAACTTCCAGGTAACTAAAACCACTTTACTTGGAAACTCTCAGTAAGGTCGTGGTTGATCGTGTGCAATAAACGATTACATTCTTTTCACTGTAACTCGTTCACATTTGGTTTTATTTTACATTTCATTTAAAGCTAGAAAGAGGCTTTACCTGTGCTATTAAAAGGTTAAATTTAAAGGTAAATTTAAATTAAATATCAACGTGTGTATCAGATACACAGCAAGAAAAAAGGGTTGCTACAGTTGAAAAAGTACAACGTTACAAGGATTCTGTCAAGCTTAGTCTCTGGTTTCATCCCATCATCCCATATGCAACCTCAGTAAACTCAAATTGATATTAACATATTCATATTCTATTCATTTGCACCTTTAAATGTTTATATGAACAACTGCAAAACATTGCAGGAGCACTGCCTTCCTGTTATTATTATTCTTCCATAATTTAGTGACATACTTTAGCACTGAGCTCACAGTTAATGTGTCACACTGGTCAAATGATTAATGCATTTGATGTGTGTAATGTGTTTCATATATAAAACTTAAAAGGAGATTTTAAATAATGCAAATATATAACATTAACTACATGACTTTGCCCGCGTGCCCTTGTGTCGCAGTTTCTGCTCATCGGTGCACAGACTCAAATCAAATTCTTTGATTTGAGTGGTAAGAACTGACTCAACTCACACTCGTGAACACACCCAAGGTTTTGGATGTGCCTGTGTGGGAGCAGGAGGTCACATGAAGTGTGCATGCAGATGACAGGAAAACACGAGATGCATCTTTGAGTCAAACTTGTTTCCCCAGCAAAACCTGAAGAGAAAATGTCCGAGTGTGTGCTTGCATCTCCCTGACACTTCAAGTATATTTGTAATAGAAACCAAAGCAAAAATAAGCTAACATAAAAAAAAGTTAAAACCATACAGGCAGGTTTATGATCCATAATTTTCATCAGAGTTCCTTAAAAGATGTTCACCATGAGTGTTAAAAGCAGCACATTGTAATAATAGTTTTGTGTAAAAACATTTGTTTGAATAGTAGGATTCGCCTTCTGGTGAACATGAACACACAATGTCATGAAACTGATTTAGTCATTCTGGGGAGGATAAATCTTTTTCTTAACTTATTGTACAGTTCAAAGACTTAAGAGCCATCACTGGTAAAGAGGACAGTCAGGTTTTTCCTGCACCGGCTGCAGGGAACACATCTCTTTCATCAGCATGTTATGTGAGACATAACAGTGGACTGGAAACACTTTTTACTAGTTTGTGCTGGTAAATCTGTTTAAATATGACTGGAATAGTAATTTCTGTGTTTTCGTATTACAGCTCATCACTTGAATGTGTTTAGATTTTCTGTTTTTGATCAAACAAAATAGTGTTTTTTTCTTTATAACAAGCACCTACATTATTAAGTGAGCAAAGGTCTCTGTGGTTTTGTTTCTCGTAGGTCCCCGACAGATTCCTTGAAGTTGCCGAGATTACACTGAGAGAATTTTACGTGGCCATTTCACTGGGCAAAGACCGCGATCCATCCTGGAAGAAGGCAATCTACAAGGTGATCTGTAAACTGGATAGCGACGTGCCAGCAGATTTCCAAAGTCACCACACTGGATAAGAAAAATAATCAGATCATGTGCCACAGTGGTTTCTGTCACGATGTGGACTTACTGAGAAAATCAGAAGATCTTGAAAGTATGTCTTCATTTTAATCTTGTTCATATCCATACACAAAGGAGGCATATGGCTAAGTTTGTTTTCTTTTACCATAAAACAGTTTTTTGTTTTAGTGAAAAATACATTGATTCGCAAGAAGCATTTTTAACAAGCACAAAATAAGTTGACAACACACGAGACAGCAAACCTTTAATATTCATCAGACATTTACTACTGTACAGTTAGAAAGAGAAATTTGTAAAATATCTATCACTCACAATTAATATGCACATTGTTTCGTTCATACTCACCATGAGGATCTTCCCACATCCTCCGCACGCTGTGTGTCTGCAAACCAAACGTTATCTTCATCAGCTGTTTGTGTTAGACAATCCTTGCTTTGTCTTCAGCGAGTCCAGTAACAACGTTGACCGATTTGTGATGTGTGGAAATTCTGGATCCTTCATTAAGGTCTGTTAATGTCAAATGTATATTAAAAGCGAAACACCTGCTCACATTTCCACGAATTAACAATAACCGTCACTCTGACTTTATAATAAACAGTAAGACAATCATAGTTTTTAAACTGTGTTGACTGTGTAATACTTTCTATTAAATTCACTGTAAGAATAAAAGCTTAATGGGAAACCAGTGTTTGCTTACAAAGCAGTTATAGCAGTGTGTGTTTTTATTTGGAGCCGTTTCAATCATCTGATTGCCACTGTTATGAAAAGATACCACGTGCTGCGGCTGCTCTACAACCTTGACTCCCACAGCTCCCAGTGCACTTGCTACAGTATTGTTCGATGTCTCTTCACTTTGGAAACTGTTGTCCTGACAAGCTAATGTTCTTGCACAGAACATGAGATGCAGCATCTCACGTCTCGTAAGCCTCTATTAAAATCAAGCACTTTTTAAGTCCTGCAATCTTGCTTTTAAACTTTACTCTCAAAACTCATTCGAGTAACAAACTTGTCTGATCAGACTTTGTAATAAATGTTAAATGATCTTAGACAAAGAAAAATGTAAGGAGTACCACCATTAAGGGGCTGGGAACGACCCACAGACATGATGCTACAGGACGTTACACAAAAGAATGTGCCTGGCATGTGCTTCTTCATGAAACTTGAACTAGCACGGATTGTTCTGGTTATTTATTGAACCAGCCAAAGAGAATCTTGAACCAATTACTAATTTACCACCATCCTCCAAAATACAACAATAATAAGTTAATACATATATTTATGAAGACCAAAAAAACCCCCAACACAAATGTTTACACAGTACCAATGTGTCCGAGAGCAGGTTGAGTGAAATACGAACACATTGATTGTTGTGGACAATTTCCATTCGACGTAACAGGAGTTTGTGCAGGGTGATCCGCAAGTTTAAGGCCGTTATCACACAGACCAAAACAGAGCAGGGTAGCCTGGAACATTCTGGGTATTGTGAGTGTTTCAGTTTTACTTGTGATAATTTTGAGGTAAACTGCAGGAATTTGGTTTTTACGTTACAGAATCATCCGCTGATGATGCCACGTTACATTATCAGATCCAAACTTTTCCTCCCATCTTCAGATTGAGTTTATTCAGTGTGATAAACACAAACTGCTGAACATCTGTAGGTGGAATTATGCTTCTCCAAAGTTACATGTAAACAGACCCACAGAGGCTGTTAAGACAGAAACGCACAAGAAAATAAAACTAAAGCAGCAGGAAACAGACGAAGAAGGGGGGAAACAAGAGCCTGGAAAAAGTCAACACTGAGTTTAGTAGACAGGTATTTGACAACAGAAACATCTGCTAATGTTTACATGAACCAGGCAGAAGCACATTTTCCCCTTGTCATTTTCATAAATGGTATAGCAAACATTTTGATGACGCTCCTAAAATGATTAAAAATGTGAAAGTAGACGTCAGCGCAGTCTGCCTCGTTTTTTGGTGGGTGAGGTCCAAATAAAACTCCAGGAAGACTCAACTGATCGTTTTGGGAAACTTTATTTCCTTGTTTTCAAGTTTGCATGGAGCAAGAAACAATACTACAGGTTTACAGCATGAAAGGTACAAAACAGCAACAGAAAACATGATTTAATTCAGGAAACGTGACAAGAAAAAAACACAGAATCATCAACTAGTTACCAGCCAGGATGTGCTTAAAAATAAGAAAACCATACTTTACTGTTATTATTAAAATAACTAAGAAGTTAATTTCTATTGGTGACATTACTTTTATGAATGTAATGTTTCCTCATGAATAATCTTCTGTGTTTCACATTCTGGACACCTGTCATATAAAAAAAACACAACATTGATGATGTAGCCAAAGACATTTCGATCATCTATAGTCCACTAACTATGGCTTTACATGTATTGTACTTTAAACTATATTTTGCATAATCATATAAGTAATTGTTTATGATCCAGTTAACATTGGATCCAGTCAACCAAGAGAACTTACTCCATTATTCATTATATTTCATATACTACATACAGCTTTAGCTTGGAAAAAACAGATCTTGCTGAACAACAATGTTTTAATAAAATGTTTTGTAAAATGTTTTATTTTCTATTATTGCATTCACCTTTTAAAAAGTGTTGATCGAGAACAAAGGCCTGTAAGGAGAAAAGGCCTCAAACATGTTCTCATCCTAAAAAATGTATTTTCATCAATGCACAACAAAGAGAAGATTATTCTTTGTAGATGATAAGTTATCTACAAAGAACAAACAAAAAAAGACATACGTACCTTTAATGAAAGCACATAAAGGAGTAAGATTATCTTCTTAGAAATACTTGGTACGGTTAAGAGCTCTTTGGGCCAGCTGACCAGTCTCATCCGTTATTTTCTCCCAGTCTGTTTGACCCACCACAAAACCGATAGCGCGCTTTCGATCTGCATCTTTCTGTTCTTCAAGATCAGCCCATCGAACCTAAAAGAGGACAACAACCGAGGTGCCGTGTTAGGAGCAGTCACAATATTTAACAGTGTGTAACAATGACTCACTTCTGTTCAGATTTTTAAATATTTCTGTGTGACCTCATCAAAGCAATGCATTTAGGCATGGCCTAGGCACAGCTTTTTGGCCAGCGTGTCAAATTACCCTCTTCTTTCCTGGCTCTGACATGCGTGTGGCATAGTCATCTGGCAGCTGAAGGTAGTCCTCCAAGCCTGCCATGTGTTCACCTTCACGCTTCCTCTTCCCACCACTTCCCAGACCATCCAGCTTGTCTGCATAAATACAAGATCACTACAGTTATATCTGCAGCCCTATAAATACAGAACATCCCCATAAAAACAGACCATCATCTCAACCTTAGGTAATTCATTAAATGCTAGATTCAGCTCAACTACAACCACATCAGTATTGCAGAGGAGAGTGACTATTTACTGTGTCTTTGACAAAAATAAAACGTAATAAATCCACGAGACTGATCGACCACTTCTCCCAATGAACAATGAACTCAGATGCATGTTTTTGTGGATAGACAGTTCATAAATGACATACACCAGGCAAATAAAGCTAGAAATGGTGAAGAAGGTTATATAAAGAAACGTATATAGACATATGTAAATACCCACCGAGTTTAGCCTCAGACGTGTCCATCTCCCATTTGCTTTTTGGAATGTAACCCTATATTGTATAAAAAAACACTGTAATGGTTAAACATCTGGCAAGTACAGCGATAAGGGAAGAAGGAAGTGGGGAAAGGGGTTTGCTGAAAACAAGAATGTTCATCACAGGTTAAAAGACAACAAACAACACAGAGAGAGTGTAAAGTGAAACTAAGTTTTTAGTCACGCATCCTTGTGATCTTTTTATTATATATTTCCAATTTATATTTTTCCCCAAATGTCCCAGCTACTTGTGATTGCAGATGTACAAATCTTTGCAGTGATTCAACATGTTATGAACACACATCACAGTATGTGCTTCTGAGATATTACATTGTTTGGCTGTATATGTAACAGAAAATGACACCTTTGTACCTTTTATCAATACTAATAAGAGGACAGTTATTATTAGTGCTGTCCTCAACAATTGATACAGGTCAATTGCACATAATTTCCTTAATTACCATGAATGATTGGCATCTTTTGAGAGCAAACAGGAGTCATAACGGTGTATAGACAGTGTTCGTTTGAGAGATGGTGCCATTTAATTCCAGCCGAGCTGGTGTGTAGATAAGCAACCAGGTAAACTTTGTTACTTGTATGAAACTGCACCATTACCTGTAGCAGTATGACAAAGCCTCTACAGCGTGAGATAAAAAGTAATGCTGACCACAGCTGCATGTGTGGCTCATTGCTAATAAATTATGATTTCATAACATGTTTCCTGCTGTCATACAACCAAACCACATTTACAAGCTTTGTTTAGTCTGTTTCTGCATTAAGTTGGTTTGGATGGTTTGATGTCAGTCAACTGCTATTTTCTTATCCATAACTCCTTTCTAAACCACAGAAGCATTGGATTATTTTGTTAAAGGAAAACTAAATAAACAGATTTGGTTTATATGGTTAAAATGTTTGATTGTAAATCACGTATGAAACACAAAGTATTTTACAAATCAAGAAATGCGACTGTATATTTTGAGATGCATAGCATAACTGATTTATAACAAAGTGTGTAAACCTGAGCAAAATATTGCAGTGTTGCTCATTGAGTTTATGAATATATGAAAAACTACACCACTGGAATGTACAGTCTCAGTATTATATTTTCAGGTTTTGTTTAAGGTCAGTGTACAGACCTGAGTATTAAAACTGCAGACAAGAAACAAGCTGTTGGGCTACAGAACAGTCACCAAGGCTTGTTGGATTAAAGATATACACACAATGGAAACAATGCCTCTTTAGAGGCACATAAAACAACAACAACAACAACAACAACAACAACCAAAGACTATATTACCAGATACCATATGGTTTGTGCACTTCTTTACAAGATCATATTCATTAGTGACGTGGTGTCTGCCATATTAAAACAGCTCCGATATTAGTAAATGCCAAGCAGAATGGTGGTAGATGATGCTACAGCAAAGCAAGATGCTGCAGAACCATTATCCTAATTTAACCTCTTAAGATCAAAGCTTTGACGTGTTCTGATTTCAGAAATTAAACCTGTTTATTTATTTCATCGTGCCAGCAGAGGAGTTGTGGCAGTTCATTAAGATTTAATAAATAAATATACGACGTGATTCCGTTGTTACAGTTTTGTTTTGTCAGCAGAATGGAGTCAACTGAGGTTTAGGCTACTCGGGAAGGCTCAAAACAAAAAGTCTCATCTGATTAACGATTAAGCAATTTTTTTAATTAATAATTCACTGACTAGTCATAATCAAAAATCAAGTCATTATGCTGTGGCTAAAAGACAATAATGTCCTTTATAATAAGGAAAATAAATGGAGGATTAGGTCAGGTTTATACTGAGCCAACATTCTGGAGCATGTAAACGCATGCATCCGATTTTGGTGCTCGGAAGATAAAAATACAGATCTGAACTCTCATCATCTCTGGTGGTGACTGATATATGACTATTATAGCACAATTATATATCTTTCCAATGGAATCTCTTTTATTTTGTGTGATTAGAAAGTATTTATTTTGCTAAATTCACTGTGGGAGCCATAAAGTGTACCGTCACACAGATGTCGCCTAAAGTATAACCAATGAAATCTGACTAATAAACAGAATATTTAGAGACATTTTCCCTTCTGCTTGTTCAGTCCACAACATCCATGGTAAGGCAGAAATGTGACAGTTTTGTTGTTGTTTTTTTTTTACATTACATTTTGGAAGCATGTTAACAGGATACTTTAAAGATGTAACAATCAAACCAAGCAGGCTTGAAATAATGACCTGTGATTAGGCTACAGAGGCACAAAGCACCTGTTGTAGATTTAGATTCAAACAGCTCAGCACCAGCCAACAACTCAACAATGCAGATAAATGTCTACTGACTAAATATCAAAAACACTTTCTGTATAGTCTGGTGTGTTCATAAATATGTGGATCTGAAATCTTCCAAATGTCGCTGTGGGTCTATATACGAGGTTTGCTTTACTTAGTCAGCTTTAACTGTTGTGCTTGATGTTTGTAAGTAAACGTGAGCATTTCTAAATAAGGTATATATACTATACTACATTTACTATTTTCCAGGCAAGAAAACTAAAACAAAGGAATGTGTTACTACTAAAACATATGCATGTGTCAACAGATAAGTTTCATTACAGCATTTAAAATGATAAAATTACCTCAAACAAATTTCATAGTTGAAGATAAAACAATTAGAAATGCCCATGAAATGCGAAATACAAAATGTTTTTAAGGTGATTTGTATATGTCTTACATTTGTTAACGAGTTTTATGGAAGACTCATTAACTGAACGGTTATATTGACATATTGTATAGTGTATAACTTTTTACTCGTAATAGATAAGTCATCATCGACTCTACTTTGTGATATTGCGAGGAACCGTTCCAAGCATTTGTGTATTTGAAGATCAATGAACTAGGGAACGAATGCCAAGCACCACAGACGCTTTCAGAGCATTTGAAGACGTGTACAATTTTAAAAAACTGATTTAATTATTTGTTATACGATCGGACAAAAAGATACATGGTTATTCATTTAATTGAATGGTTAATTTAGATTCTTATATTCTTTTCACCAAGATTTGTTTCACTTTATTTGATAAAATGTGCTTTGAAAAAAAACATTTGAACCTCATCTACCATGAAGCAGACTAAAGCTTGTAACACTTGTCCTTATGGTGGCGTTATTTGCAATTATTTGTTTTTAGGATTAAAATTTTCAGTTTCAGTTTCATTGTGTTTCTCTCCTCTCTTATGTCGTCTTTAACAACCTTGCAAACCCCACAATACTACATAAACATAAAACTAAAGACAACTAAACCTACTTAGTTTCATTGCTGTAAAACTCACCTGGTCTGACAACAGAAAATATCAAATCTACTAGAAAATCTTGTGTGATGCATAATTATACAAATGATACTGGCAACTATGTGGCAAGAAATCAAAGCTTGTCATGTCCTACCAGATCACCCTCTTCTTCCTCCTCTCTCTTCGGTTCCTTGGGCTCATCATCAGGATTAAAGTCTTCCATCTCCACCTAACAACACAAAGTCATTAGTTGAGTTCAATTACGTTAGACAGCAAGTACCGGTATTTAACCATTAAACGCGATGAACTCACCTCCTCTATAGCAGCATCCTGAAGCAGGGACCGGACATCCAGACGCACCATATGACGTGGTGAAGGCTCCCAGTTGTTGGACATCTGTGCACAGAAAGAGTGTGAGCTTTATGTATGGGCTTCAGTGGACGTAGTTAAACGTATGCGCTACAGTGTACTGATCTTACAGACCTTTACTATGTCCTTCAGCGTACGACCGTGCACATTTCTCTTTGCACAGGTCTGAGTGTCTGCAGTAATTTCAGCCAGATACACCTGAAAACAAAAACCCCAAACAGTTAACGCAGGACAGACTAAAGTCCACTTCCCATTCAGTTCAAACTGTTATTCGTACTTGACACACCTCAAAGCCTTTTGTTTTAGCTGCACTCCAGAACTGATCGAAATGTTTAACCCTGTCGTTAATGGTGTCCAAAATGATGAAGGGGAAAAAGCCGTCATCAAGGGTTTTCTTAAATGTTTTGAGCATGCTGCTTCGGTAGGTGTCCTCCATCTCTGGCTCATACTCATACTCAAGCACCTGTAAAACAGATTTATGGTTAAAAACCATTTGTAATGGGTCGGATAGTTGATGCTTGATTTTTCTATAATTTGCTCGTTTAATGTTAGAATCACCTTTGTTTTGACTCGCTTTCCTGTGTCTGGGTCTTTCTCAACTTTCTCAACTTCCGTCATGAAATAGTCATCCAACACAAGAACTCTTGGTGGAGCACCGCCACAATCGACTTCCTTGTCCTTATTATCAACACAAAGTACTGTTATATGAAGAAACGGTTTCTTTTGGGGCACATCAACAGGCTCTGCCACTACAGTTCTAAGCGTAAATTATTTTTAAAAATCTTGTTACAGTATAATTATGCTACACTATTATTTGTTTCCACTCACCCGTATTAGCTTTGCAACATGGCTTTTGCCACTTCCTGGAAGTCCTCTTAGTATGATAACAATCTAACAATGTAACAAATTAAAATTAGCACCCAGTTGATTATGCAACAAACTATTTGATGTTGTTGGATCAGAGAAACTGAAGCAGTAAGATGTACCCTTTCGGGCCGAGTTAATCTGCCCGGTGGTTTGAGGATATCGTCAATATTCTTAATTTCTGGCTTCTTCTCGACCCGTTGGGGTGGCTGCGGTGGAGGCGGCAGAGGTGGAACAGTAGGAGGCACTCTGTCGTCTGGATAACTCCTTCTGTCCACTGTATGACATTATTTACAATTCAGATGTTTTTTTATTTGCACATTTAGTTTACCACACACATTTTCTTTGGTTACCAAAAGTGTACTTCTGTGGTTAATTGTATTAGTTTAAAGCATTTCAACAGACATTCTCTACCAAACAGCTGTAACATACCATAAGGCGAGGAGCTATGTCCGTAACGCTCTGGGATGCTGCGGTCGATCCCAACGCGCTCATATGGAGGTCTATCATAGCCAGGTCTGCCATAATGTTCATCTCGATCACGACTGCCACTTCGCTCCCTCTCTCGAAGTTCAAGGTCTCTGTCCCTGTAAGCTGAGCGAGGAGGTGGCACCAGTGGAACTCTACACGAAAAAGATTTATCACGTTTCTTATTTCAAATTTGGACACACTGAGGACTAATCACAACGTATAACACAATGATATGATACCTTTCTTCAACCATGGACTGGTTGCTTGTATTAAAGAACAGACAAAACAGAAAAGAATATTACATATACAGCCCACCCTCTAAAAAAATAAATACATCAAACAGAGATGGCTTTCAAATTAGACCTGCTGATCACACACAGACACACACACACACACACATTACCTGTCATCTCTCTCCCTTGGAGCATAGCGTTCCCGGTCATATCTTTCCCTTTCATAGTCCGGTGGAAGCTTTTCTCTATACAATTCACGCTCTCTACTATATTCCCGACGCTCAATGTAGGGGTCTGGACGTCTATCATAATATGGGTCTCTGCTGTAAGGATCTCTAGGACCAAGAGGTTCTAGAAAGAGAATCATAAGTGAGCATAAGTGAAAAAGAACTCAAACATTTCAAACGCACAGGATAGAGTATAACAAATCACCTTTTTCATAACCTCTGTCTGACAGGACTGGGTCAGGCCTCAACACAATTCTCTCACCATAGGAGATCCGTTCGACAGTGGCTCCAGGCTCTGAAACATTAAGTTAAGTTCACTGACAACTGCTCAAGATTTAATCTGTTTTGCATGATACATAATTCACTTTGCTGCTATTACCATGCCCATGCCCATAGTCCACAGTCTTTGGAATCACTGATAGTTTGGGTGCAGCTGGAAGAACTGCCTGATAATCTGTGGCTACAGGCTTTGTGTCCCACACAGGCTCAGTCGGAGTCGTCTGTGCTGCTGCACTCATGCCCTGAAGATGGCAGACAGTTTTATTCCACACGATCCCTTCGCAATGCCAGTAATTAGCAATGATTGTCATATTTTAATTTGATTTTTATTAATAACTGATGACAACCTACGAAACAGGACCTCAAACAAAAACAGATTTATTGCGTGTTCAAATCACATGTTTTGGTAAAGCTGAAAGCACAAAGACAACTTTCCAGCTTTGGTTAGATGAGGACGCAAACACCTCTCAAAAAATCTTTGCTAAAAGATTCTCACACCGGCTACTGAAGAAACAAAGGTATTTCTGTCTTTAATGACCGTTATTTTGCAAAAGTGACTACAATAACGGAAACAGAAAACCATCTCTTAAATGATGATGGTTTCATCTAAAAATCCCAGTTTATATTTTATCCTTATTGGTGCCTAAGTCTAGCATAATCTGCACACTCTTATGCATGTTAATGTAAAAGCACGAGCTATGTTTTGGGTGTTATTTACCTTGAGAACATTCCTGACATCTGGTGGGATCTCCAAACCAAGAAGACCAGCAGGAAGCTCAGTCAAGAGGTCACTAGATGCAGGTTGAGGTTCAGAACTAGGACCAGGGGCCTTGCCCTCCTGCAATTCCCTGCAGACCCCAAATTAATGACATTGAATCATAAAGGTTAAATTCTTTAAAACTGTCTGAAGGATATAGTGCAACATGCTACATTAGATAAGTCAAATGTGTACCTTATTGTAAAAAAAAAAGTCAAATGTGTACAAATTACCTAATAAGCTTAAGCTCTTGAGCAGCTTTAAGAATGATTTCATGCTGACGCTGAGAGAGAGCAAGTACGTTTGCACCACCTGCACCTTGTAATGCCTCAGCAGAGGTGTCAGTCAAGCTTTTGACTGGTGCAGCAGGCAGTGGGGGTAGAGGCTCTTCCCTGTGCTCCTCATAGCGAGGTCTGCGATCATCATAGTCTGGAGGATATGCTCTGTCTGGTGGTGGAGGAAGTCTTGAAGGCCTATTCCATTCTGATGGCGGTGGTGGGTATGGAGGTTCTTCCTCTCTGCGCAGTGGCTCATCTCTGTACTCACGAATTCGAAGTTCTCCTCTCCCCCTGGCGTGTTCTTCATATGGATAAGGGCGACCTCTTTCTCTCTCCTCTAACCATTGGCCCTCTCTGTAGGGGTCAGGTGGTGGCATGCGGGCGGGATAGTCCCTCTCAGGAGGAGCCCGCTCTCTGTCCCATTCAGACTCATAGTACTTGCCATCGGGCCGATACTCATCCTGTGATGGCCGCCGGTTATACCTCTCGTCCCCATGACTGTAATCCTCGACATAATCCTCATTATAGCCCTCTTCATATTCCTCATGTGTTGGACCTGGTCGCCACATGCCTCTGGCCATTCCTCGACCTACAGGTCTCCTTCTTATTCCACCTCTATCTATTACCTCATGTGGAGGCAAAGGTGGGCCTCTGCCGTGGGGCGGCTGCCACCCCAACTCTCTTTCCATTCCATCATTGTATAAGGGCTCTTCCGTGGCATTCATCATTTCATGAGGTGGTGGCAAACGATGCCGGCCTCTTCCCATATCAGAATGCATTGGATGGCTATGAGGATCATGTCCATGATAGATGGGGTGCCTTGTGGAGTCCATTTCACTAGTGTCAGAGTCCATTCCATGGCTCAATGACTCGTGATCCATTGGTCCATGTGCTGTGTGAGGAGGGTGTCCTCGTCCTTGGTGAATGAAACCAGAATGACCCCGAGGGGGGCGACCACGGCCAGGTGGAAAGGGGGGTCTCATTCCTCTCATTGGAGGTCTCCTTTCTCCCCAGTAAGGGTCCCCTTCCTCTGAGTAGTCTAATGATTCAGTATCTTCCCAGTGCCTGTCTAGAGGCTCTCCTCTCCCCATGGTGGGTCCACCTCTTCCCATGGGAGGTCCCCCTCTTCCCATGGGTGGACCCCCCCTAACCATAGGAGGGCCACCTCTTACAATAGGCGGACCACCTCTACCCAAAGGCGGACCACCTCGACCCATGGGCAGTCCTCTTCCCATAGACGGACCACCTCTACCCACAGGTGGACCCCCCCTACCCATAGGTGGACAACCCATACCCATAGGTGGGCCTCCTCTACCCATAGGTGGGCCTCCTCTACCCATAGGAGGCCCTCCTCTACCCAGAGGAGGGCCTCCTCTACATATAGGAGGCCTTCCTCTCATCATTGAGCGCCCTCTTCTTCCCATATAGGGTCCTCCTATTGGATCTTCATAATATTCCTCCTCTGTTGGAAAGTGATGTTCGTCTGGCATCCACATTTCTTCAGGAGGCACTTCTGATTCCTCGCCAAACTCTTCATAGGAAGGATCCTGCCAGTGATACTCTTCGTGTTCTCCTGATAGACCAACATCCTCTTCAGATGGCATGTATTCACAGGACATTTCTTCCATCTGTTCCCCAAGTGGGAGAGTATTAGGTCCCCTGAATGCACCCCGACCCCTTTGTCCACGCCCACGACCAGGAATTTGGGCAGGTACTGGGGGCTGACCACGTCCCCTACCAGGGGGAGGCATTGGTGGCTCTGGTCTTGACTGCATTTGCCCAGAAGTTAGAGGCTCTTGTTGAATTCCAGGGGACTTTGGAACCCCTGCGGGGGGGTTATTTGTCACTGGTTCATCTGGTTTGGGGGGATTTGGCATAACAGTACTTTTAGGTTCAACAGAAGACGTGGTTATAGATGGCTTGTTGTTCACGGTTTCAGGTTTTTCAATAGTAGGAGACTTACTGGTTTCCACATCTACAATATCATTTGTTGGCAATGTCTGAGGGATGGGGTCATTTTGGACAAAGAAACTGTCATTTCCAAGCAAGTTATCATCTGTTAGGTCCTCAGCATTAACTTTATCACCTGATGCAGAATCACTTTGTTCTTTTTCAGACTGTGGTTGTAGAGTTGAATTTCCTGGAGTCTTGGTATCTACACTAGTAGGGGGTTTAGAAGCTGGTTGTACATTAGGTTGAGTACCCAGTGGTGGCTTTTGTTGTGGCACAGAAGGGTGTTCAAAACGCGGTGGGGGACCAGGGGGTCTTGAGGGTAGTTCGAATCTAGGCTGTTGCCCAAATCGTGGTTGACTAAATCTGGGAGGGCCGTCAAAGCGATGTCTTTGTTGGTCAAACCGAGGGGGACCGTCAAAGCGTTGCTGTGGTTGGTCAAACCTTGGGGGACCATCAAAGCGTGGGCGTGGCTGGTCAAACCTTGGGGGACCATCAAAACGTGGACGCGGCTGGTCAAACCTTGGCGGGCCATCAAAACGTAAGTGTGGCTGGTCAAACCTTGGAGGACCATCAAAGCGTTGCTGTGGCTGGTCAAATCTTGGAGGACCATCAAAGCGTTGCTGTGGCTGGTCAAATCTAGGCTTGCTTGGACTGGGATAAATAAAGCAAACACATTATTAACCCCATAACCCGTATTGATTGATAAATGATTGTAAAAATTAAATAACTAAATAAAACAGGACAAGGTTACGTTTAACTTTGAGCTCAGTCTAGACCCTAATGTTCACAAAATTATTACAATAATTTGACAATAGGTTCCTATACATCAAGAACATGCATGTTGACCTTATTATTATGACCCAATTCTAAATTTACTGTGGGACTATCCTTTTGGTTATTAGCTGAAAATATGGCTGGAGTTTAGCAAGTTTAATAGGTTAAAAAGCAATTGCTACTCACCCTGGCGCTCTTATATTGTTAAAGTTGCTGGGTGGCTGAACAGTGGGGGGGTCAGGATGTCTGACCCCTATGCCAGAAGGTACACCACCCCTCACAGGGGGCACGGCAAGTGATTCCAATGGTGGACCAAACCCAGTGGGCCGTGGACCTTGAGATCTTGGACCACTAGCAGCTGGTGAATGTTGCATACCAGAGTTTAGTGACTGCTGATGTAATTGCATTTCTTGTCCAGGGTACTGGGAATACTGGCCCACCGTCCCACTGGAATACTGGCTTGAAGGATATGGCACCATGGCTGTCAGAGTAGCAACCCTTTCCTGAAGATGAGCACTGGTGGCATTCATCTGTTCTTCCCATTGCTTCCACTGGTGCTCATAGTCCTGTAATTGGTCTTTGTGGGGATAGGTCTGGAACTGCTCATACCATAGGATGAAGGTCCGACCCCAGTCTTGGAACAAAGGAGTGAATTGTTGCTGCTGCATTTGATAATGCCTAAGTTGCATTTCAGCAGACATTGCCTGTGATGAAGTACAAAGATAATATGAGGTTAACCTTTATTAGACACACAGTGGTGAAACTTGCTTTTTGTTTAAAAAGTATTTTCAAAGTTTTTTGTGCTTTTTTGCACAGGTAACCTGTAGAATGAAGAAAATAACCAGCCACACAATCACTATAATAAAACCTATAATTCCCAACCTGAAGATCTGAAGGTTGTTGAATCAGCTGTTGGTATTGTTCCAGGATCTTCTGAAGCTTTTCATGCTGTTGCATGAGAGCCTGGTATTGTAAGCCTGCTCTCTGCTGTTGCACCTGCTGCCACTGCGCTGCTGCAGCCTGTAGCTGCTGGAGGCGGGCAGCCTCCTCTGGGTCTTGAGGGATTTCCGGCTTAAAACAAAAACAAGGCAAGATTGAGGCAAAGGCTCACTGTAACATAGAAAGAGTGATTCTGAGGATGGTTTCTGATGGAAGGGTTGATTTTTTTTAATTAAATCAATGTAGATCTTTTGGTTTAACAATACTGGATATGGTTTGGCTCCTGCTCTCATTGATTTTTTGCACGTACTGTGCCAATCAGTCAAGCACAGACAGTTGACAAAATATAAAAATATGGCTATTTTAGACACATCAGAACCATTTTAGAGATAAAAGGGAGGGAAGCTTGGCTTGACATACACCTGGCTAGAAGTACCTCAGTCAAGGCAAAACATAGCATCGCAAACACACACTCTGAAGGTAGAGTCACTACTTTCTAAGCCACCAATAAGGCACTGCTCAATTTAGAGCCAACAGTTTTAACAGCAAGGTTAACAGTAATTGGGGATGAGCATCTAGACACAATGGTGCTGGTGAAGATGATTGAAGGGGAGAATAGTGGGACTTACTGTGTCTGTAACTGTAGGTGGTTTTCCTACATTTTCACTCTGCAAATTTATTCAAACAAAATGGTTAAATCTGGTGAAAACCTGGTATTTCTGGTACAGTCAGTCTAGATCCCCAGAGTTTTCTGGGCAGAACATTACATACAATATTAAATACTGGAAGGCAACAAATAACAAATACAAGGCTATTAACAGTAACAAATCCGGTGTCAGTTTGTGTAGTGCATCAAAAACAAAACTCCTCGTTATTTGCATCAGAAATGCCTGCATGCATGTCTGACTAGGTTGAAGAATTCTTTTGCAACAAACCTGGTTTACAGTCTTAGACTACAGTAATTACTCTAGTAATTACTACAGTACAAAATGTCATAGCTCCTGAGAATAAGTGCCATCTTCTCTCTGCACAACTTTACCACATAAGCTGTATTACCCAATGCTTATAAACAGGCTTTGATTTGCAAGCTGGTTCTGTTTCACGTTAACCAAGACATGTTTGATTCCTTACACATTTGTTAACCGTTATAAACCCTTACCCTTATTTCCTCAGGTAGCGGAGGTGGTGCTGGAGGCTCCTCTTTTGGAGGCGGCGGCGGAGGTGTGCTTTTTAGTGGTTCTAATGGAAGAGGAGGAGGAACGGTCTGACTTGTGGGTGGTGGTGGTGCGGGACCATCTCCATCTTTCTGATTCTGTCTAGATTTCTCTTGCTTCAACTTTTGTAGATTCTCAAGATGTTGTTTGTACCATAGCTGCTGTTGCTCCTTTTTGAAACAATTACAAAGATCGGTCAGGAAAACAACGCATTGTAAAAAGTATTTAATGATACATTTTCCGTTCTCATTACTGTGATGCATGTGCTAGATCTCAATGATGATGACAATTCCTTGATACAAGCTCAAGTACTACATTATGATAAATCTGAAAACGTTGAACTATTAAACCTTAAATGTATTTGACATGGCCTGATGGTACACTTCCTAAAGATGGACTCTACTTTATACAATAATAAGACGACTCGTGGCATTACCTGGAGAGTTAATGGCTTGTCGTCTTGTGTAGTGAATGAATCCTTTGTGTTGGCCTCTATGGGTTTGGGGATTTCGTTGTTGTCCGGGGCCTTGGCTAACGGGAGTTCCGCGGGAGGAGGGGGCACCTGGGGGTCGGTGGTGTGCGGCTGTGGTGGAGGCGGGGGAGGCAGCTGGTGACCTGGCTTGGCAGCAAGCGGAACCCTCGACGTTTGAGCCCCTGTCTCGTCCTGGTTATAATACGGCTGAGCACCAGCAGCGGTGTCTGGTCCTTCTGGATGCCAGGGTGTCCCTGCGTACCCACCGGAGTGCGCACCACCGTACGGGGCCGTGCTGCTGCCGTGATGGAGCACGGACTGCAGCTGTTTCTGGTGCAGCATCTGCAGCTGCTGCATCTGCTGGCGGTGCTGCTCCTGCAGGCTGGAGAACAGCGAGCCGCTGGGCGAGGCCTCGAAACCGCCGAACCCCGGAGCCGGTCCGCTGTAGCCGCCAGCCGGCTGTTTGCGTGGCCCAGACCCTCCATACGTCTGCGACTGGGATCCACCATAATTCCCCCAGGAGGGATACATGGTTAAAAAGTCCGTCGGTGTAACGTTACACCGCCTTTGTGCTATACAGCCAAAGCTAACAAAGCTAACAGCTAGCTAACGTTAGCCTTTCTTACGTCAAGTCAACAGCTACATTTTAATTTCCGAACTGTGACAAGCTGCATCAAAAGCAGCGTATAAGACTAAAACCCGCTATTAAATAGATGCGGAAATGTGCAATATTAACTTCATACATTTATGTTACTACAAGAACTATCGTTCACCGGTTAATGCTACCACAGAAGAACCGAGCCGCACACGACTGATGGCGGAAACACGTCACAGCCTACAAATGACAGTTTCCGGAAAAATCGGTTTGTAGAGGAGGAAAGAAAAGCAATAGGTAAAAATAATAACTTCTTCAAAAATGTCATGCTTTGGTGTTTTATCAGGTCCCTGGTAGAGGTAAGTGAATTTCAATGAAAACAAATTTTAGACCAGAAGACAAATAAATAGTAACATTTACTATACAATGGGAGAAAGGAAATATACGACACACAAAGGAGGACAAGAGGGAAATAAAAAAGGAAATTAAAAGACTAGAAAAAAATATTTTTTCTTATCTAGTGGAAAAGCAAAAACTGCACGTCTGTACTTTTACCACCAGAGGGCGACGTTTACACACATGCACAAAAAAGACACCATTATCTGTAAATATATACATTACTACTGCATTATTATTATTTTTATGTGGTGGAAAATTTTTGTTGAAAATATTAAGGCAGCCTTTTGCAGTAACATTGTTTACTGTTTTAACGACCAATTACCTAAACTCTCATCACACGTTTTCAATCAAGATGCAGCAGTTTGTTGTCAGAGGTTTGGACTTTGTGTTTAGCAACACAGACGATTTGAGGGAGGGCAGTGGGAGGTAAAAGACCAGTGACTTTAGGCTGCCCTTGAGGTCTGATACACATAAGAGTATTTTTTTCTTAAGATCACTGGTGAATCTGTATTAATTTTGACCAGAACCACTTAAAAAGAATCGTTAAAGCGGATTAATCAAGCCCGCCCTGTTTAATGTCTCCCGTTAATTAGTTTGTCAGCAGTGTTTTAATATCGCCTAATGACTTCATATTTCACTGATGACATTAAAGGGGTGTTAAAAGAGGGGAAATGGCCCATTCAAGATTCAGTTCTTTCGCTTAAGACGCCCTCAACGAAAAAGACAAGGTCACGGAGGCCTCGCCTTTAGGGAGAGATACATTATCATGGGATGGGGGTGGGAGAAATCCCATAGAGGAAGCGTTCTCCTCTCTAAAACAGCATGACGGGCACAATGTGATCCAGTCCTGTGTTAGAACAATACACTGCACAGGGAATTCATAATATAGCTTAGGGCAGCCACGCTGTATTGGATGGCAGGATAGCCCCACAGTGTACAATAACACTGATACTGGGCACTGTTGCCTGATGGGAACTATTTTAAGGACCGAACATACTGGCTGTCAAAAATACAACAGTTCTGCTAAAATCCCCTCTTTATAAAGGAAACATTTCATTAAAGACGTGCAGGTGGTACATGCACGCAGTCTATAGCATATATCTTTAAAACGCAGTACAGCAAATTACATTTGGAGACAGTGTATGTAACAGAAGCAACAGCTAATATTTTAAAATGTTTTGAAAGTTAAACCCTTTCAATCTTCATCAGCACTTTCCTTCTTTCTAAGAAAGAACAAAGAAAGCAGAAATCGTAAAGTCGTAGCTCGGAGTATTGAGGACGCTGCATTTTCTCTGTGATGAAAATCCTATGTTAAACAAAATGCTCAATGGAGGCTAATGGATCCCAAACAAGTCCATGTGCTGCTTCCAAAATGCTTTGTTTGACAAATCAATTTTCCCATAACCCGGTGAGGAGAAAAGTGATGCGAATTGATTGCACCCCCCGACTTTGTTTCCAGAATATTGTTTGATGGCTGGATAGATTAATTGGTATGACATCTGAAAGCCTTCTCTTGACTGTCAGCATCCAAGCCTCTTTGCGCCAATCGAAGCTCGGCCTAATTGTCTCCTCTGTAAAACCTCACTTCACAAATTAGAGACGGCCCCTATATAAGCTATACTCAATGGAAAACCCAAACAGCATCACACTGCTTATCAGACATAGGTTTGATTAGTGGTGATGCTGCGTTGATAAGATAGCGCACATTAAAGGCAGCATCCAAAACGCTTTGCCAGCACATCTTCCTCTCTGCACTGCAGATCTGAAATATCCAAATCAGATCACAGCAGCTGCTCCAGGTAAACACCTCTACACTCACCAGTGTAGCAGGTCATACCAATTCAATCTGGGAAGCACACTTTAAATCAGCACAATTACTGTGAGGCCAAACCAGTTAAATCAGTCACCTTGAAAACACGTGCTACACGTTGACATTCTCAGATTTCATGTGTACATCTTTTCATACTTTAAGATATTGTGACAAATAGGGGTAAATAATAAAACACGTTTATTCTTATGTTGACCCAGTGTCACAGTTATTGTTTGTTCACCAGTAACATTTGTGCTTTTGCTGCTTTAACAAATCTGTTTGTTTTAGTATTCAGCAAATGTATTTGTACTTTCACTGAAACTGAAATTAAACCTACATTAAACACTGTCATTGACACTTTTAGATTTTTACATTGGAATAAATAAGAATCAAGCAATTAAGGAAGGTCAATTAAAACTTAAAATATGGAGCTTGCTATTTGTGCACATGTAGCGAAGACATTTATTCTGATAAAAGAAGGCTGAGAGCAGTCAAAGGCAATAAAACATCTATAGCTGATATAGTTTTGTCATTTTCCTGCATAAAATGCAACAAATCTCCGGAAATCAAATAAGACTGTAGTTACAGTGGATCAGCCCTCCACAGTTCATCATTTATTTATCGTTCACAATGACTAATTGCCTGACTTGGCTTCAATTTTGTGGGCTGGGCTCCGCACAGAGCAAAGCAGCTTGGCCTCCCACCTCCCTTCACTCGCCGCACGTCCCTATCACCCCAACACACCCACTTGCCTTTGAAAAACTGTAATTGAATGAGTTTACGTCGTCAGATTGATTAATCATATTAATTTGTACTTATTAGAGGGATGGCTGAAAGCGATGACAATTAGATTAATGAAATTAGTTAATTCTCCCTACCCAGACCATAGTTCCAACTATAAGGAACCACCAAAAAAAATGTAAAAAGGCAGAGAAAGGGAGGCTGTTATGACAAAATTGGCAATCAAGATTTGGCTGCTAATTGAATGTCTGCTTTTATTAATGACGAGGTTTAAAAAGACCTTGAGAAAGGAATAGTAATTGATTAATCAGAGCGCTCCGAATAATACTATAATAATAAATACACAAAGCAGAAGTCAACGAGTGCTGCAGTGTTTTCTGCCTAATGCCAAAACACCTGTTGTATAAATCAAACATGGTTTCACACCTTGCTGCGAAGCTGTCATTTAAAGTTTCTGACTAACAGGAATATTTTTGACATTTGTTTTAATTTACTGTTTAAGTTAAAGTAACATTTGATCTTATTACATTTCCGTACATTGTGATCACAGCATGTGACGCCTCGACATCATTTGTACATAGATGCAGAGGCTCCGCTACAACAAAAATCACACAGACTGAGTGTGTCCAGACTTTACAGGCGAGCGTGGAATTTCCTCTGCACAGATCCATTCTGCAGGGAGCCCCCTGTCCCAGTGGGACCTCAACCATACATTAATCACGCCTGTTTGCCTGTTGCGGAAAAACAAAAGCCACAAAAATATATGTAAATCTGAGTAAACAGAGTGGGAGATTGTTTGGGCTGATAGACTGCTTTGAATTTCATTACCAGCTGTCCGACTGTTATAAACGATACTCATGAAAAAGAAATGATTGCTGGCTACGATAAAGATGAAATGTAATAGTTTACGCCACCAGGAATCTGATTGTAACGTCTACACTATTACAAAGGCTGATAAGAGCATTTATGACTATTTGCTTTGTGTCACGGGGGAAGTGGGCAAATTGATTAATCCAAGCAGCACCTGGCTCCAGGTTCAGTAGATTGTGTTGTTGCGTAGAAGTTACAGGGGGCAATGGGCTGGTTTATATACAAAAATATGAACCTATCAGCCACGTGAGATAAGCAGGATTATGACTAACACATTATGCATTTCCAAAGCATCATGTTGGATATGCATGCGAGGTAAATGCGGGTGAGTAATGTTTTTATTTTCACTGAAGAAATATTGTTTTAGATGGTACGACCACATGAGATGGTATCGCACGTGGTCTATACAAAAGTGTAAAATAGGTTCCCTTCCACATTCAAACAACATATAAATCTTGCTCCTATTTATGCTGCAGGAATGTACCACACCTTAGCTACGGCCACTCGAGAACTGTGTGGGTTCAGCACTTTCCACTCGCGCTCGCATTTTCTAATTGTTTGCAGATGCAAAACTTAATACAGTTGACATATTAATTTGACATTTTAAGATTTGTTAATGTAGCGTGTTTGCTCCCATTTGTTGTTTGGCACCAACTAATGAATCAAAGGTGATTTCTAAAATGTTTAAGATACTGTAATGCAAGTCTTCAAAAGCACAGCAAAATATTTAGTTTTTTAACAAACTTCCTCTAAAAATAAGGAAATAAATACATAAAAATGTAATTTAAAAAATATATTTATATAGCATTTTGTATTTGCTGCATGATTTTACTGTGGAACAGCTGATTTACTTCACCAAAAATCCTGCGTATATATATGTGTGTGTGGCAGACGTATTTATTTCAAACCTCTCTGTGCCAAATGTATTGACAGCCGTCAATGTTCGACTTGATCAAAAGCTGCCGCACCAGTCAGAGGCCATCAGTGGTCAAGGTATCCTCATTGGCAGGATCCATCGTCTCTATTTACACAGTCCATCCTCTTTAAACTGCGCTATTGATCTTGGCCTAGGTCACTGAGGTTTGGCATAAAGGCGGGAGGTGCGGTGAGGAGCGATGGATGGGAGAGAAGGACAGAGGAAGAGAATAAGGACACAGAGGAACAGGCTTCCCCTGGGTGTCTCTAGGTCCACGTTCCCCTTATTTAGCATTTGACCCTGGTCTTGGCTTTACTGCTCAATTCACAGGCCTTATTTTGAGCACTTAGTCAATATCTGCCAATAATTGGAATGAAGACGTGGCGATGTTCTTTAAGAAACACTTCAGATACTCTAAGCAAATGGGCCTGATCTCTCTGAGGTCAACAGTATGAGAATTTTGAATTTGGCCTTTTTTCGTGGCCTACGTCCTGCTTTGGACAGCGTGACAGGTGCTGCGTACCTGCAGCGGTTCAGTGACGGGTGCTTGTCGCCGCCGCCTGTTGCTGTGGTTGTTTTACAGCTCCACGCTCCAGTCCATTAGCAACAGCGCTGCCAGAGTAGAGACGACAAACCATCTGGCTGCTGAAACAGACAGCAGCCTCTTAATGGAGTGAAAAAGTAAAAGCAATTAATGTCACATTAGCACATCACTAATAAGCTCTGCCCTCCAGTATGCTGCAGGGAGAATAAGCGGTTCTGACTGCGAAGCCCCTTAGTATCAGAACTGAGCCGGGCTGTGTTGCACCTTCAGGCCAACGGGTAATTCACAAGTAGTGTAATGTCAGTGTCAAGTACTTTTTATCAATATTATTTAAATCTGATAAAAATGATCAGTTTGGCCTCTGGGGGGCAGCACAACAAGCTTTTAAACGCCTCATCAAGTAGGATAAATAATATTGGCCACATGTTTCTGGCCACCTGAGAAATGTCACTCTAGTCATTTCAGACCTGTGTTTGTCGTTGCTGATCGCATCTTATACAATGCAATTCAAATATCAGTTCATTTTCCGCTGACTCAATTATCCATTATCATATTAAATCTGCAGCTGCTCCATCAAGCACAGCATCAGGAATCTCTGTGTTTTTAGAATAGACTAAAAACGTTTAACAGCTTTAATGGCAATAAATGAATCATTATCATCAGAGGTTGCTGAAAACAGTTTTCTACTTTAAAGCTATTTTAAAGTAAATGAAGAGAAAATAATTAGATACAATTAGAATTAAATACACACACTGTGGAAATTAAAATAGCATATTGCTGCAAAATTACTATTTCTTTACATATAAATCACAAAAACAGCATGTAGTCACAACAACGCACCTGATTATTTTTAGAAATGTGTTTTAGCGTAAAACAAAGACCACTTTTATTATTTGTTTTCTGCCATGATGGCACCAGCGTTGCACCATATGGAACTTTAATCTGGGCTGTAAATTAGTTCCAAGTCATCCCAGTGTTCGCGTTTTACCGACAGTCCACCTTCTCTCTGAAACCAATGCAGCACCTGCGCGTCGCTGTCTGCCAGTCTCCGGCCTCCCTGACACGTTGCTGTCGCGACCTCCACCACTTTCTGCCTGTGTCTTTCAGCTGTAATTCAAACTTCACACAACAGCAGGCCCGTCTCAAGAGCTTTCCTACAAACAATACGCGTCCTCTTTGGCTTGAAAGAGGCTTAGTTTTTAAGATCTGGCTTAATTGTTGTCTTTTCCAGTGTTTAATTATAAAAACACCAAAGTACTGTCATTGCTGCAGTCTAATTCCACTATGTTCCGCTAATTATGTTGTGTTAATGGAGGGGTTTCTGTTGTGGCGTCACACTCATTAACTTCAGCGGGGACACTGACCTTAATTGGATAAAAGGCTGGTAAGTCACTAGTCTCTGATTAAAGCCATTGCCACAGTCTAAACATCAACAGTAACAGGTTTAAAGCATGTGAAACAACAGAAGACCTGACTTCAGTGCCTATACCAGACATAAAGGCTTTATATAGATGACTACATCAAAATCCACCGCTGGTCGTGTTTTGACTCACTACCGCTGCTCATCACAGCGTTTGCACATCTCACAGTTAATATCAAGCAAACCTCCACTTAACCCAAGGCCCAATATAGACAGAAAACAGAGGGACACCACCTCTGCTTCCCAATCCCCAGCATCCCCGTTCCCATACCCACACATGCCCTCAATTACCCTGCGAGCACCACATGTGCAACATCATTAATAAGATCCACTAATAATGGTGGCGAGCTCCATTGGCTGTGAGTGAGATTTGACTAATTACTGTAATTGTATTGGAGTCATGCTCATTAAATATGAAAATTGTGTTCTGTGAAATGAATGGGGTTTCATGATCACTCTTGTATGGACAGGCAGGAAATAAATTAGAGAACACTTTCTCGTTGCGCAATTAACTACAGCACACACAGCTACCTGCCACACCCCCCGGTCTGCTAACAGGAAGTGTGTGTGTCTGTGTGCTTTCCAGTTTGCCATTACTTGTTGCTTATGATTCTCTTCATGCAAACTGTGCGCATGACCTCTTTGCCCACGAAACGTGGAAATGTCAGCATTGCACAGAGCGTGTCATTGCAATAGCAATTATCTTTTTCTTGCTTTTTTTTTTTTCATTTTCAGTATTTTGCTCAATGTTGATCGTGACAAGAGGCTCAGCAAAACATTTTTATTTGTTTTGAACCTTTTGTTTTGTGAATTAAAACCTGTGGTTAATTTATATACATGTAATCTGTTATTTAAGGCATTCGTGCCCCGGAGCAATTAGTGATGAACAACTTCCAAACCAAACACTGGATTTGCCGGTGATGCCTCACTGGAACTTTGTTCATACTCTCTCTTTTTTTTATCTCTTGGGATTCAAGCCGCTGTCAGGACTCCGGAGCCTGTAAGGCAGCGTCAGGGAGCGGCTACGTCCCCCAGGAGCAGAGCATCTTTCCTCCCTGCTGTTTCTGCACGCTCAACTTTGAGAAATCTTGCAATGCAAATGTGGTACTTACCTTTACCGCCCAGTAACAAAACTGTGTCACGCTTAGAGCCTTCTGTGCGAGCCCTGATTTTGTCTGAGGAGATATAGAGGTGAGGAGAGGCAGGTAAACAAAGCATAATGTAGAGGTCAAATGCTAATGAGCGCTCCATTTGTTACGTCTGGGTCCCTGCAAAGGCAAAGTAACAGCGTCACAGACACCCAGACATAATAAATCATCCATGTAAATAATAAAGATTCAGGGAAGACTTCATCGCGCCACCTCGAGTAATTCAACAGCTCAGTCCTGATTTCCCTCATGTGGCCTTATTTAAACTGTCCCATTTTAAACAGGCTGCTTGAGACAGCAACATGTTTGCAAGTCCATTTCGAGGACTAACACCCGACCACATCATTCCCATCTGCTCGCTGGTTAATAGGGTAAGGCCAGAGAACTGAAATGCAACATGCTTTAGTTGGGATACAGCCTGTATTGCTGCGAGACTTGAACAGATGCAACGCCATGCGGGGTTTGCAGCTGTTGCGAGGCCTTAGAAAACCCACAGCTGTCCCCTCTCTGTCTGAGTCTCCGCGTATAAGGAGACAGACAGACGGACGTGACTGATGAGGCGATGAAAGAACTCAAAAGGCAGCTGGATGAAGACTATTTCAGGTAGCTGGGTGCAGCATTTCACCGCAGAGCCCATCGCCTCTCTCCTGGCTCCAGGGTCAACGTCACTCAGTCACCGTGGCCACCTATAGATGGCGCTCGATTCATTTTGAAAAGCACGGCCCGCTCTCTGGGCTGTCCGTCACAAAGTGCCACAGGCCGCACGGCGGTGGGGATGAGCTGCGGAGAAAGGCACCCTTACCCGTCCTTGAGCCAGACGAGAGCAGAAAAAAAGAGTAAATTCAGCATGTATGTATGATGTAGCCAGGAGCCATAAATCATGACCTTCTTCAATTTACACAGGGAGCATATTGATGGTTTCCTATCCCCTTCACTTACTTTCACCTAGTTGTATTGTCTAACAGAACACCACTCCGGATAACCATGACTGACACTTTACAGCCTATCCTCAGCGGACTCTCACCTCAGCTGCTGAATAATCGGCACATGTGCTAAATGAAGGAGTGCGAGTGTACGGTCGTGGGGCTGAGAGGAAGGCAACAAGGTTGGCTGAATAACACACCACGCTGTGACAGTGTCAACACCCATTCTTGAGCAGAGACAGGTGGAAAGTCACTCTGAGGACAGCGGGCCGTGCCCCACTTCCCCTCCACCAAACTAAAACACAGGATGTGCGATGACAAAAGACCTGAAGCGATCAATTCAAAAGACAAACAACAGGTCGCGGTTGTTTGAGTGAAGTCCTTAACTGTCAGTGCATAACAACTACGCGCTCACTAAATTCTGATAATACTAATATTCTCTGCTGTACAACCTGCAAGTTAATACAAAGTTGTTACTTCAAGCAATAATATGAAGTGGCGGCCAAAGCTGCGCCAAGAGAATAAATAAAAATCAAAAACTGACAAGCCCATCTATTTATTTAATTTGTCTTCTGTTGAGAGTCTTTTTTCTCTGGACATCATACTCGATTTTGTTTCGGGGAATGATTTGTGGCAGGCTGATTAAACATAGACTCACTCCCCCAACCCACATATTGGCTGAAGTTGAAAGCCCAGTAAATGAAATGACTTCCACAGGATTGCACCACAAAGGAAGAGAGTGTGTTAGATGTGCATTCAGCCAGCGTTTTAACCATCGCAAGGTCAAACGGGACGCCGTGTAGACGGCCAACCAACCGACAGTCTGGGCAGGAGGATGCCGTTACACCCCAAGGCCCTGACTCGCTCAGCGTACAAGCGCGGAGGGACACATGACGAGTCGCGCCAGGCACCGCTACAAGCAGCGGCGCATTACAGCACCAAACGGAAAAGTTGCTTTTAGGATAACTCTAGCCAAAAAGAAACTAATATTGTATCTAATATATGGGAGATATTTTTAGATGTGTATGGATCTGCAAATTAATTTAAATTTGTACTTTCACTGCTTTGTAAGTTTGTCGTTTCTCCTCTAAATTTGGATTGAATGCAAAATTCTATAACACTGCAAATTATCAGTATCCTGAAAACATTAACATTTTGTGTTTAGCCAAAAAAGTGAATAACCTGGGCTACACCGCCAGAACACACCGTGTTCTCCTAGTTTCTTTGTGTACATGGGCTTAGAAGGTTGGTTAGGAAAAGAATTTGGGGTATTTCCAACGTAACCTCGATGAGCCACTATATTTACTTAGTCAGCATATTTTACATATGAATTTGAATGAATATAGTTTCCTGTTAGCTTCAGCATATTTTTTCCCAATAACAATCATATGCAGTGGTTACATAAACCATGTGATTTTATTGTCACTGTACATTCAGTGCACTGTTAGATCTATTCCACTCCAAAAAAAAAAGCATCTATTTACACATGGGTACAATCGGCATGAACACGACAAACAAAACACAAGAAAATGCCACACAGTACTGTTGACTAAAACCCAGCTGTGGCTGGCTTTTCGCTTCTCCGTTCCAACTTCCTCCAAAATTTCTGTCTCCTCGGGACTGAGTGTGCACAGTTACCCCGCCTTTTACCAAATAATTAAAATAAGCCCAAACTCCCTTTGATTCATATATCACAATTGCTACGATATTGCTTTTGAAGGGAGTATATCTCTCGGGTAATCACGTCTATGGTACATACACTTAGAGGAGTCCTTTATACACTGTGGACCACAATGGCCAGGGAGGTTCCTCCATGTTTTATGTAAATCTCGTCATCTCAGAGTGCACGGAGATAAGATAAGTCCGCAAATGGAACAGCGAATAAGCAGCTTTCTCCTCGGAGGAATGTGTTCCCCAGTTGCAGTAGGTTCATCTACATTTTTTTAATACCCAGTCAGTGATGTCACTTTATTTCTGTGCCACCGATTCCCAGGAGGAACCCATGGCCCGCTTCCAAAGCCAGTGTAATTTTCAAAATATGAATTGAGGTATAGGGTCTAGACGATTTCACTCACTATACGTCCTGCTGTGCTGACGACAGGAAGACACAGACAGAAAACAAAACACAAATAAGAGAACGGCCCGTCACTCGAGCATCAGCCTTTGACTGAACTGGTACGGAGATTGCTCCAACACCGTAAAATGAATTAAACCTGCCAAAGTACAGGAACGATCAGCAGCCACGGTATAGTATAGTGAAATACGCACAACACATTTGCAGTGTACAGCACTGTACAGTATGTCCACACTGTAAACCAAGCAGAGCTAATTTCAGTTTGATGCTCTACAACACAAGGGACATAGGTGGCCATATTTGCCTTGCATAGCCCAGTGATCACTGTTACGAAACTATTACAGACACCCATGAAATCGCCTTCGCAGAGGTTTAGACAAACCCTCCCCGCCGTCAGCCGAAATAAAATGTCTCCTGTCCCCAAGGTAGAACCAAAGCAGAGATTTAATTGCTCCATTTCTATTGAGAATTTCAGCTTAGGAGACAATTAGAATTAATTGGATGTGGTAGAACTGTTTTAGAACACTGGAAATAAATTAAGCATTTTCCTTTTATTTTCCAACATCAGTTTGGGAGAAGGGAGAAGTTAGGGAACAGTTTACTGCCATCAGTCTTCAAAGTGCACAGAGGAGCTAGATGTTGGAAGACGGTCGAAAGAAGTGGAAGTTGTTACTGTTAACAACATACTGTCAATATCATCCATATGCATCCAGCAGTTCAGTGTTTAAAGTATCTGAAGACACAAAGCTTTGGTTTGCTACTGTACCAAGGTGAAACACCCCTAATCTCAACTGGGGATGGATCAGCTGGTTACACGTTTGAAGAAGTGCAGCATGGGAATTGTATTCTCTACTGTACTGGGTTATAATTATCTATGCATTACATTACGGTGAATCAATAGCATCTGGTCCTGTGGGGATCATGTGTAGTTACTGGCTGCTTGGCTTTATACGTCTGTCCTGTTTGGGCAGAAGCTAATGGCACTAATGGACAAAACTGCTTTAAAGTGTCCTTTGTCTCCTATGAGCTTATAGTCATATATTCTACCATAGCACGTTCTGTCCAACCTGCTCAGGTTATCAGGACAGGAAGAAATATGCTGATACCTGTGTCACATTATTCTGATTGCTCTCTCTGAATAATTTGGCAACTGGCTCGCTATAGATAGATGTAGCGCTCTAAAAGTCTACTATTACCTCTGGAATACATAGATAGATTATTTGAATTTGTGCGCCTCAGTGAGTCGGAGAAACGTCCTAATAGTGCCAATTTAAATGATTAGCACCATCACTGAAGGCAAGCTACCAGTGCTGCTGCAGCAATTCAGTAATTCAAAGTAGTCAATATATTGTTGCACAAAGATTTAAACCCATACACGCCTGTTAAACTGATATATCTAAGAGTCAAAGGAAAGGAGCTCATCATCCTCTGCAGCTCAGTGCATCGTCTAGCTGGTCTCGCCACCTCGCAGCAAAATCTTATCACAGAGTATCAAGGACAGAATCAGTCCTCAAGAAAACACATTTGTCAAGTTTCGGCGCTGGCAGTCGCGTCAGTACTTTTCTGTCGGCCGTTTGTGTACATTTAGTCGTCTGGCAGACGCTTCTATCCAAAGCTATTTACAAGCGAGACACAACTTTGCGGCTCGGTGTCTTGCTGAAGGGCATTTTGACGGGAGGAGCTGAGAAGCCAGGTGGACAAGCTGCTCCTGCCCCGTGTTTCTCTATGGGAAACACGGAAGCTTGGGAAACTCACTTCACATTTGGCAACTGGTATAAAACAGGGGAAATCATTTTGAGCTGTAGCTGATGAAGAGGTGAGGCCCAAACACATTAATCACCGTGTCTGTTTCACAGTATGTTGAGGTGCCAGGGTTTCAGTCTGACGCTGGACGGAGACGTGTGGAGCGAGGAGGGGGTTTAGGTTGGACAAGCAATGACTCGGTGTTGCCGGACGGAGCTCGCGAGCAGCGGCCCACCTTATTGCCACGTTACAGAAACGCTTAGTGCAAACTCTTTGTGAACTAGGATGACTAGCCAACCACTGTCCTCCCGTAAGCACCAAGTTGACTACCACCACCGGGTCGATGACGCTACTACGAGGTAAATATAGAGGAAATCAGGAAGCTTCCACCGCCGTAGTGGACGCAGCTTCCGTTGATGACAAATATAAGAATATGTCTAACAATCCCCGCCCTGCCCAGTGCAATTCCACACAATATACAGTACACATATTATATGTAGACCAGTTACAGACTATTGCTTCAACAACTGAGTTTAGAAAAAAACGAATGAAAGACAGAAAAACACAATGTGGCTACATAGCCGTACAGCTTGTTAGGACATTTATAATAACACACTTCCATTGTGAGATGAAAATAAGATAAGAAACAAATTCACAGAAGCTTTAGGTGATATAGAGCAACGGGCCTCTGGTTATAACAAGACCTCAGTTGCCTGATTTCTGTACACAGCATCTTTATTTACATTATCGTGATCCCACATGATTCAGGTTGATATTCATCATTTTAAAACCATTTCAAGTCCTGCTCACTTTTATGTTTGTTACCATTTACAAGTGTTGACATGTAGTAGTCCAGCCTTTATCCTCTCATTGTCACTTGGCACATCGCCTTGATCTTTTTTTCCTGCGCTGTCCCTCGCTTTGCATTGGGTGATGCAGCTGTCTGTTAAACATTTGGCCCAGATGTCAAGCTTTGGCCTCCAACATCTCCAGGAATAGTTTGTGCATGGGGACTTTGCCCTGCATTTTGATGCCGTAGAAGTGCTGAACGGCCTTGGTGGCGGTCTGACGGAGCAGAGGCAGGGTCATTAGCAGCTTGCCCGCCCGTCGAGGGTCGTCTGGGTGCTGGGAGCCCTCAAAGTCCTGCAGGGCCTCGTGCAGAGAATCCTGGAGCCTTTGGACAGCCTCGATGTTCTCTATGTGCATGGAGTCTGGAGCAAGAAGGGTGGAGCGGAAAATATTGAAGTCACCAGTAAAACAGCAAATGTTATAAATGAAAAGGAAAAAAATTACAGTTGCAGTTTTTAGCATCAATGTTTGCCTTTAAATTCTGAATCTTGCCTTTGCAAATATGCAATTTTGCAGAGAGGTTTTCTCTTGTTGGTGGTTAATGACGCTCCCTAAATAAATGCCTATGTGTGTCCAGGGCTCTAGGGAGAAAGAGAGGGAGAGCTACTGTAGGCCTGTATAAATATACAGGGGGACAAGAAAAAGATTCATTTCTTTTGGTATCAGGGACCACATACAGCCCCCCTGCTAATGAATTCAGATGGCTGCATTACTAGGATATCGTTCAGCTGAATGATGGCAGCAGATGGCCTTCATTTCCATAAGAAAGAGCAGTTGGCCCCCTTATGTATAGGCTCTAAAATAAAACCAGTTGAAGCTTATTAAAAACTGCTCTACGTATAAGTCTACAAGTGAGGAAAAAACAGGCCTGTCCTCCGAAGGACGGGCCGACGGAGTGCGTTTCACCAGACAAGCCAACTATTAGCAGAGACGCACGCGTCAGGTCTCATCAGCGCATTCATCACATCCACAATTCATTAAATGATAGATACGATTTAGCACAACACAATTTGATCAAAATAATTCATCCCAGTGCATCCAACAGGCTCGTACGTTACCGAACGCGTCTGCTGATTGAAGTGCGTGAGTGAATTAGATCAGCTCTGCTATGTGTCATGAAAGTTGAGGAGTGAAGTAAAACCGTGTATGAACATGTAAATGAGGCAGAAAAAAGGAAAGTACAAGGCTAATTATGTTCCTAACTGACTGATTAAGTCTCTTTTACCAGTCGCCTTCTGTGTAAATTGCGTTTCTATCTTGGGAAATTAACTAGGCTATGTGGACCGCACATGTGTTCCAGCAGTCTTCATTTGAAACCTTCATGTTAATGCTGATCTGATCCTCGTTTGGCTGCGTGAGCATGCGTGTGTGTGCGTGTGTGTGTGAGTGAGAGGACGGGGAACAGAAACATTTTCAAATGTGTGTCAGTGTGTGCGATGCTGCAGGGAGAGCGCCAGTGTTTTTATGTGTGTGTGTGTGTGTGTTGAAGGAGGTTAGGGCTGGAATGCAAAACTAACTCTGAAGAAGCAATTTCCATGTAATCCGTCAGCAGCCTGGCGTCAATCCCGTCGATACTCCGCTAATTACAAAATCAATGGCCATGAATTTCCACAGCTGTCACACCCACCGGACCCCTGGAGCCCAAGCTCTCCGAGACTGTGTTCAAACGAGCCGACGTTGCCCTCTCGCTCTCCCTGAGCCCCGTGCTCAACCCTGGCGTCTTCTCTCACTCTTATCCCTCACCTTTACATCCCTGTCTTTCCATCAACCCTCCTCTGCCCCCCCTCCAGCCCTTCCATGCCATTCATCCTGCCCTCTCTCCACTCTCCATGGAGAGTTTGTCATCACAAGACTAAAGCTCTGGGCTCAGCATTTTTCATTTTTCAGTCAGGCAGGAGAAAAGACTCCTAACAGGCATTGATTAGTGGGGGACAGGCCCGGCCTCATGAAAAGCAAACTGTCGATATGGGCGCAGCATCTTCACACTGGAACAAACGAGGCCCGTCGCTCCCCAACGCTCATTCCACTCCACTTAACACATTTTATTGACAGTCCCTGTTTTCCTAATGAAATGCTAAATATATCTCCCTCGGCTGCGGCGCGCTGGCAGCTACTGTTATGGAGATGGAGGGAACCAAGAGCGCAACGTGACAGTCACACACAAACACACATGCATGTGCACACAATTAAAATATAGATGGAGGGCAGATATAGGCGATGTTGCATTAAACGACCAGTCTCTTGACCTTTTTGTCCTGGCTTATCAGGTACCCTTCACTGCGGGAGCGATCGGCTCACGAGATACAGACAATCACTTGACATTTTTCCCTTCATTTCTTTGTTTGCTTTAATTAAACGCCAACTATCTCGATTTATTTGAGATTTCACATACAGATGCTCCTTCCACTCGAGCTCGTGGCACCTTTGCTTTTGTAAAATGTAGTAAAGGATATTTGGCCAGAGGGAAGAGTTCATGACGACACCTTGCTTCTCCATGAGCCCAACGACTCCACTAGCTGTAAATATGCTTGGTATTTTTTACACGTGTTGAATCTCTACTACAGTTTATACATACCTGAGTTGGCAAGGGCAATGGCTTTGAGTGTTACAAACTCCTCCTTCTCCATGCGCAGCTTCTTGTAGCGTCGGACCAGCGGCAGAATGGCGACGTGCAGGTCCAGGAGGCCCGAGATCCTCGCCTGCTCCTCGTCCACCACGTAATCCTCGGCGTACACGATCTCGTCCTCGCAGGGGAGCGAGCGGAACACGATGCTCAGCACTAAGATCTCCATCCAGGCACTCTGCAGTAGACTCATCTGGTCGGCCAGCGAGAGAGTGGAAAAACCTGCGGGATTACAGAGAAAATGTGTTCGCCTTGAACTTCCAGGCATCGCCGTTCGACCGCATGACACATCATAAGATCAACTTATCAGCCTCGCTTGTCTGCGTGTTTACAGGCTGCGTATGCAAAGCTGCACAATCCCCAGAGAAGCCCAACGTGAAACTGAGGCTGAGCACTGTGTGTGGAGGCTTAAGAGAAGAATATAAATCAATCAAGTGAGGAGGCCTTTGAAACATGAGTCAGGGCTGCTTCAAGCATCAACTGTCAACAGTCAGTCCTTCTAAAACCCAGCACGCAACCGCACAAGACGCTCAATAATTGTGTTGACAACTACAACAAGTTGCAAAACTCCAACATTTTTCCTGTCATGATGCTAATTTCTTTCTTTGTACAGTAAAGGTTAAGCTGATTTAGCAAAGAGCAGCCTGAAGGCCTGATGTAAAGTTGTGAAAATATAACAAAGAGTTGAAAATCTTATTCTTATTCATCCTCCTCTTTATCTAGCGACTCCAGTTCAGCCGTCCGAACTTTGAGCAACAGATTAGCGAGATCAGGAGGTCGACTCATCAACTGTCTCCTCTAACATTCACACGCGTCAGACGGACAGACGCCTGAAAGGGTCTCCACTGCCACAATACCTTTCACTGGCCTATGCTGAATAGGGAGGTGATTGGAGCTATTGACCGGGGCCTTGAACTCACCACTCTGCTTACTCAAATTCAAGCTTGTATGGATGGGAATGGAGCGGGTCGACTTAAAAGAGGTGCTTCGCATGGTCCTTATCACGCAAATAGAGAAACGATGGGGAGAGGGGGAATGATGCAGAGAGAAAAGAGAGCTGAGGGTGTCATTGATTAGTAGATTGTAATCAGTCGGCCAAATGCGAAAGGGGGATCGATCCGAGCCTCGGATTTGACAAACAGACAGTTGATGGAGGACATCCGGTACACGCTGGCTGGGGAGGCGAGGGCTATGGGATCGCACAATGTACATACTGTAGGTTACATCACAAACTCAGAGGCTTACGCTCTTTACAGTAAATAACTGAGGAATTTACGCTGAATTATTGTAATTGGTAATTAATGATAATGTCAAACCTTATCAAACAAATGAACATTTATACATTATCCATATCTACATCATGACTTTATATTTCCTTTTCTCTGTACTACATCTAATCACACATGTCCTCGTTCCACTGCCTCCTACTTTTCTTCCTCCTTTTCTTTTCTTTTCTTGTCATGTCTTTTTTGTCTTTACGCTCAATTTGCTGAAGTGATGGAGAGACTTCCCGGCTCCCTGGGGGTCGCCCCGGAGCTTCAGGTGCGTCGCCCGGAGGTGGCTGAGTTAAGTGTCACAGTTGAGGGTGATTCCCCCTGATGAAATATCAATATTTCAGCCTACTGATTTATAGCTGTTTGACCAAACATGACACAATATTGAGCAAAGTGGGGAATGCCCGTGTTCCTGTCCTTGTTTCCTCCTACGCTACAAAAAGCGTATTACAGGTTTCTACGGACTTATCATCTACTACATGTCCTAGAAACACAAAAAGCTGTGAGTATAAAAACGAAGACGTTTCAAAGTTTCATAATAACAACATGCAATTTTCATTCATAATAACAATATGTAGGCAGTTTTTCAACGTCAGTTAATTCCCAGGACTGCAAGTTTACATCAACAGCCCCTGGTTACAGGTCGTACTGAACTGCAGAAGCATAAGGCTCAACATTCCAGCATTTCGGTCAAACAGTACCAGGAAAATACAACAGCTCTGGCTCTGCAACTGTACAGTACAGGTACAGATCAGATAAGTAATTGAATCCCTATTCAGCACAATGAGGAGCCCGAGTGGTCGGCACTGAAGCTTGAAGCAGTCGTTGAGAGCCAGGTCTAAAACAGACAGCACTTCACTCTCTATTCATTTAGTATCATTACAGGCCTCCTAAGAGCCCTAATGGGCCTAATAAAAAGACAGAGGTAATAATGAGACTAGAGGGCCTTATAGGAGCAGGAGGGGTAGGAGGGGGAGAGTCAGGGGAGCAGGAGAACCGTGGAGCCAGAAAGCGTGTGTGGCAAAGAAAAGGAGACGAACGTATGAAAGCGGCAGAAAGCAACGATAAAAAGCAGAGGGTGCTGACGGAGTCGCTGTACAGAATCTGCCTGCGCATGACTGTGTTAATTAGCGGTCACCTATCGCTGGCTGCCTGGAGACGACTTGTAGCTCTCCATTGCACTTTGATTCTTAGTTGGATGTGTTTCACTTTAAAGCGCTGCTAGTATATTTGGTACACATCCTTAAAGTGCACAACAAAAACCTACTCAGCGTCGCATCTGTCCACCCGGGTCTCTACGCGTAGACGTTGAGGAGCTTTTATATTCATGGGTTGAGCTGCAGTAATGACTCTTATTACCTCGTTGTTAAGGCCATTTGCGCAGTGGGCTATGAGAGTAATGGTAGGAGTGGACTGTTAAACTGTAGGGACCCCTTTTGTCTTAATCGTTAGCTGATGACACGCTGACCCGGTGGCCCTGGGTAAAACGTCCCTAGAGCGTCACTTGCCCCTTTAATAACTCAGTCAGGTCTGAATTTAGTTCAAGATCAATAGATACAAGCAGAAAAAGGTGAACGTGCTCCAAAAACATGATGGTAACTGTATGAAATTAATTCAGCGGGTAGATTACAGTGATGCCCTATTTGCCCTCTTGTCAGAAAAACAAACTGTAAAGCTAGTTGGGACACTGTCTCGTTCTTAAGACATTTGATGAAAACAGATCTGGGGTAAAACTGTGCACGTGGGTCAAAGAAATGCAGCTGCATCTACTCTAACCCCAACCAGAGAACCCTTTAAACATAGAAGCATGTGTTTATCGCAAAAATAAAAACAAAGACTAGAAAATACGTCTTTAAGAATTCATCAGCAAAAACTGAGAATATCGACCCGCATTTGCCTAAATAAATCAATGTTACCACAGGCTGCGTGTGGTCTCCCTAAGTATGTAAGAGGATTGGTTTCTTTAAGTCTGGGATTGAAATGGAATACATTGACATAGAGGCGGATCCCACACCCCAGACTCTCCCGCCCCACCCAGTCAAATCAAACGTTTCAGCTGCTCTTTATTGATTAGATTTCAGAATATGGGACTAGCTTCTCCCTGAGGTGCAGATGAGTAGCAGATGTTAATTATCCTGTGTGTGTGCATGAGTGTGTGTTTAAGTGTGTGCAACAGTCAGTGAACTACTTCAGTAATCTCATACGGGATCGTTTCAACAAATTAAAGCGCAACAGCCTTCACTAACATCATACAGTCAACTCCCGAGGAGTTGTCCGTAAATTTAGTATTGATTCACATTAAAACTCATTTGTTTTTTTCAATACACTGAATCCAGTTTTGAAGAACCTTCACAAAGTTGTCTAAAAGCAATTTAAACTCATTTCTCCATACTCCAGTGGTTCATCACCAGCCCTGCCTTTGTACCTGGGATATGTTTGGCCCAGCCGATGATGACCACCAGCTCACGGTCGGCCAAGTCGCACAGCGTGGTCAGGGCCTTGATGTCTCCGTCGGGCATGGTGGGATCAGGCATGGCATAGATCTTCTCTGGCTCCACCACCAACAGATGAGAAACGATCTTTGTCACTGAGAGAGACAGATGAAGAAGCGGAGGACAAGAGACATTTGTACCGTGGGCTACAGTAAATGCAGAAATGCAGAAAAGTCATCTGCATCACTCTGATGGACAAAACAAAACATCTTTGGGTACTTATTCAATGGTTGTTGTCACGATCGGCATAGCTGCCGATCGGACCTTTATTGTGGAGGGCTCTGCCGGACGTGCTCTCACCACACTCACCAACTTCATCTGATTACTGATCGGCTTCACCTGGACTTTACTCACACCCACACCACACATAAGCTCCGTTTTCCGACACATCAGTGTCGGATCATTATCCCTGTTGGGCCGTGTTTTCGACACGACGCCAAGATCGCCTCGCCAGATTCACCACGCCAGATTCACCACGCCAAGATCGCCTCGCCAGATTCACCACGCCAAGATCGCCTCGCCTGATTCACCTCGCCAGATTCACCACGCCAAGTTCGCCTCGCCGGATTCACCACGACAGACTCACCACACCAGGTTATTCACGCCAGCGTCAGGAGGAACCTTATTTAGTTTTGTGTTTTGCTTTCCGGGAGTCATTTTGAGTTCAAATAATAAACTATTGAGTTGAGCCGCGCTTCTGCCTGATCAATTTCCACTGCTGGTGCTCTCCCTCACCCTGGCACCAGCAGCCGTGACAGAATGATCCGACCAGACAAGGATCCCGCAGACCGGCTCATTAGGTCTCTTTATAAACTCCTCGGCACAATCCCCGAAAACCCAGACATTCAGGCCCGTATCTTTGCTCTGGACTGGATGACCCAGGTCTACACCGCCTGTCCCTGGGTGAAAGACCACAAAGGGTTTCCTGGACTCCTTGCCACCCAGGCTATGGTGCGGGAGAGGTATACCCCACAGCCAGAGCCCACGCCTCGTCCACAGCCAGAGCCCACGCCTCGTCCACAGCCAGAGCCCACGCCTCGTCCACAGCCAGAGCCCACGCCTCGTCCACAGCCAGAGCCCACGCCTCGTCCTCAGTCTGCCTATCACCCAGACCTACCTGCCGCTCTTCGCCTCACCTCTCTTGAGCCTCAGTCCAGTCAGGAAGAGCCGAGGGCCCAGTCGGTTCCACAGCGGACGTTCCCTCAGTTCCTGGCCTACTGGGCCTCCCTTCGGGCCCGTGCCCACGCAGAACTTGCCACCTCTTCACACCCAGAACCTGTCGTCCATGCTCCACGCCACACAGTGCCTGCAGCTCCTGCTCCACGCCACACAGTGCCTGCAGCTCCTGCTCCACGCCACACAGCGCCTGCAGCTCCTGTTCCACGACACCCTGAGCCTGCAGCTCCTGTTCCACGACACCCTGAGCCTGCAGCTCCTGTTCCACGACACCCTGAGCCTGCTTCTCATGCTGTTCCACGACACCCTGAGCCTGCTTCTCATGCTGTTCCACGACACCCTGAGCCTGCTTCTCATGCTGTTCCACGACACCCTGAGCCTGCTTCTCATGCTGTTCCACGACACCCTGAGCCTGCTTCTCATGCTGTTCCACGACACCCTGAGCCCGCTTCTCATGCTGTTCCACGACACCCTGAGCCCGCTTCTCATGCTGTTCCACGACACCCTGAGCCCGCTTCTCATGCTGTTCCACGACACCCTGAGCCCGCTTCTCATGCTGTTCCACGACACCCTGAGCCCGCTTCTCATGCTGTTCCACGACACCCTGAGCCCGCTTCTCATGCTGTTCCACGACACCCTGAGCCCGCTTCTCATGCTGTTCCACGACACCCTGAGCCCGCTTCTCATGCTGTTCCACGACACCCTGAGCCCGCTTCTCATGCTGTTCCACGACACCCTGAGCCCGCTTCTCATGCTGTTCCACGACACCCTGAGCCCGCTTCTCATGCTGTTCCACGACACCCTGAGCCCGCTTCTCATGCTGTTCCACGACACCCTGAGCCCGCTTCTCATGCTGTTCCACGACACCCTGAGCCCGCTTCTCATGCTGTTCCACGACACCCTGAGCCCGCTTCTCATGCTGTTCCACGACACCCTGAGCCCGCTTCTCATGCTGTTCCACGACACCCTGAGCCCGCTTCTCATGCTGTTCCACGACACCCTGAGCCCGCTTCTCATGCTGTTCCACGACACCCTGAGCCCGCTTCTCATGCTGTTCCACGACACCCTGAGCCCGCTTCTCATGCTGTTCCACGACACCCTGAGCCCGCTTCTCATGCTCTCTTTCACCCAGCCCCAGGCCAGGCCACTCCATGCTGGACCGCTCCTGAACTGGCCCCTGGTCCTGTGTTTCCCCGGGCTGTTACCAACCCTCGCCGTAGGGAGCGGCGGAGGGTGGTGGACCAGTGGAGAGTATCCTGGAGCGACGCATGCTTCCCCAGGCCCCTTCAGTGGGTAAAGATGGAGGACGCTTTCGCCATGCTCACCGCCGAAGACCGAGGAGAGGTTCCAGTGCCCCCACGCCATGCTGACTCCGACCACGTTGCTCCTCGCCATGCTGACCCTGACCACGTTGCTCCACGCCATGCTGACCCTGACCACGTTGCTCCACGCCATGCTGACCCTGACCACGTTGCTCCACGCCATGCTGACCCTGACCACGTTGCTCCACGCCATGTTGACTCTGACCACGTTGCTCCACGCCATGTTGACTCTGACCACGTTGCTCCACGCCATGTTGACTCTGACCACGTTGCTCCACGCCGCTCTGACTCTGACCACGTTGCTCCACGCCGCTTTGTCTCAGACCACGTTGCTCCACGCCACTCTGACATTGCAACGCCCATGCCTGTCTCAGCCGCCTTAGAGAGCGCTGTTCTGCCCATGCCTGTCCCCATGGACCAGAGGGAGGCCGCTCAGTCCACGACCTCCAAGACGGGAGAGCCTCTCGGGTTCACACCAGCCGACCGCAGGAGCCAACAACGCCCACCTAGGCTCCGTAGCCATCGCCGTCGGCTGTCCCGAGGTCCTCTCCATGGCAGACGCCGACCGCCCAGGTCGCCACGCCACGGGAGCCACAGACGCCGGCCGCCCAGACCGTCACGCCACAGACGCCGGCCGCCCAGACCGTCACGCCACAGACGCCGGCCGCCCAGACCGTCACGCCGCAGGAGCCACAGACGCCGGCCCCCCAGACCGTCACGCCACAGGAGCCACAGACGCCGGTCCCCCAGACCGTCACGCCACAGGAGTCACAGACGCCGGCCCCCCAGGCCGGCACGTCACAGCAACAATCGACTGCGGTCACCCTGGCTCCTACGCCGCGGCAACCACCGCCGACGCCGACCACCCAGGCTCTCACACCACTACAAGTTTCTCTGCCTTAAGCGATTAACGACCTCGTTCCAAGCCCTCGCCGTGTGCGGCCCGCGGGAGGGGCCGCTCACTGTCCTAGTCATGTGCGGTCCTATGAAAGGATCCGCTTCCTGCCCTTGCCTTGTAACCAGGTGTCCTGGTATTGTGCGGCCTGGAGGGCTCACACAGGCTTCTGGTCCTGGCGACCCCAGGAGGGGTACGCCTTCTGTCTCCGGCTCTGGCGACCCCAGGAGGGGTCCGCCTTCTCGTCTCCGGCTCTGGCGACCCCAGGAGGGGTCCGCCTTCTCGTCTCCGGCTCTGGCGACCCCAGGAGGGGTCCGCCTTCTCGTCTCCGGCTCTGGCGACCCCAGGAGGGGTCCGCCTTCTCGTCTCCGGCTCTGGCGACCCCAGGAGGGGTCCGCCTTCTCGTCTCCGGCTCTGGCGACCCCAGGAGGGGCCCGCCTTCTCGTTCCCGGCTCTGGCGACCCCAGGAGGGGCCCGCCTTCTCGTTCCCGGCTCTGGCGACCCCAGGAGGGGTCCGCCTTCTCGTCTCCGGCTCTGGCGACCCCAGGAGGGGCCCGCCTTCTCGTTCCCGGCTCTGGCGACCCCAGGAGGGGTCCGCCTTCTCGTTCCCGGCTCTGGCGACCCCAGGAGGGGTCCGCCTTCTCGTTCCCGGCTCTGGCGACCCCAGGAGGGGTCCGCCTTCTCGTTCCCGGCTCTGGCGACCCCAGGAGGGGTCCGCCTTCTCGTTCCCGGCTCTGGCGACCCCAGGAGGGGCCCGCCTTCTCGTTCCCGGCTCGGGCGACCCCAGGAGGGGTCCGCCTTCTCGTTCCCGGCTCGGGCGACCCCAGGAGGGGTCCGCCTTCTCGTTCCCGGCTCTGGCGACCCCAGGAGGGGTCCGCCTTCTCGTCTCCGGCTCTGGCGACCCCAGGAGGGGCCCGCCTTCTCGTTCCCGGCTCTGGCGACCCCAGGAGGGGTCCGCCTTCTCGTTCCCGGCTCTGGCGACCCCAGGAGGGGTCCGCCTTCTCGTTCCCGGCTCTGGCGACCCCAGGAGGGGTCCGCCTTCTCGTTCCCGGCTCTGGCGACCCCAGGAGGGGCCCGCCTTCTCGTTCCCGGCTCGGGCGACCCCAGGAGGGGTCCGCCTTCTCGTTCCCGGCTCGGGCGACCCCAGGAGGGGTCCGCCTTCTCGTTCCCGGCTCGGGCGACCCCAGGAGGGGTCCGCTTTCTGTTCCTGTTTCCGGCGACCCCAGGAGGGGTCCGCTTTCTGTCCCTGATTCGGCGACTCCAGGAGGGGTCCGCTTTCTGTCCCTGATTCGGCGACTCCAGGAGGGGTCGTCCGTCTTCTGTTTCTGGCCCCGGCAACCCAATGGGGGAAGGACCGTGTTGTTTGGTCCCTCCTCCGGGTCCCCCTCCTCCCGCCCGACCTTGTGTGGGTTCGACAGGGTTGGGCCGTCTGGAATCCGGCCCTTGAGGGGGGGGCTCTGTCACGATCGGCATAGCTGCCGATCGGACCTTTATTGTGGAGGGCTCTGCCGGACGTGCTCTCACCACACTCACCAACTTCATCTGATTACTGATCGGCTTCACCTGGACTTTACTCACACCCACACCACACATAAGCTCCGTTTTCCGACACATCAGTGTCGGATCATTATCCCTGTTGGGCCGTGTTTTCGACACGACGCCAAGATCGCCTCGCCAGATTCACCACGCCAGATTCACCACGCCAAGATCGCCTCGCCAGATTCACCACGCCAAGATCGCCTCGCCTGATTCACCTCGCCAGATTCACCACGCCAAGTTCGCCTCGCCGGATTCACCACGACAGACTCACCACACCAGGTTATTCACGCCAGCGTCAGGAGGAACCTTATTTAGTTTTGTGTTTTGCTTTCCGGGAGTCATTTTGAGTTCAAATAATAAACTATTGAGTTGAGCCGCGCTTCTGCCTGATCAATTTCCACTGCTGGTGCTCTCCCTCACCCTGGCACCAGCAGCCGTGACAGGTTGTTATATGTTTCATCGGGTTTCTCCAGCTGCCTTTGCCACAGAGTGATGCTTTGATAAAAACATCTATGCTGATGTGCAAAGGGATAATCCACATTCGCAACCTTTAACTCACATGGCTTTTTGGCGGGAGGGGGGATGGTGAGGCCGAGGTAGGCGCCGTTCTCTGCGTCCAGCCGCCGTTTGTACTTCTGTCTCCCACCTCTCACCCGGTCCAGACGTACACCTGCCAAAAATATAATATGTGTAAACGGAAGCTAAACCAAAGGCAATTTGTAGTAGCGATTTCTATCAAATTGTCATGTATGTCATCATCGTCATGGCAACAACTTTCCTCATTCTCCACATAAAGTAATACTTCAGCTTACACACGAAGAATCTATTGTTATTGTGAATTGTTGACTGAAAAGCAGGAATGTTTAATAATTGTCTTTCACCGATGGGAGAGGGCGAGTATGCCCTTAGTATACAAACGTGACTTCTGGGATTAAATTCAAAGCCATCTCAGAGGACGTTGGCTGCATCAGATGCATCTCATGCGCTGGATTTAAAAGCTGTTTGCGCATAGAGCGAGGGCAAACAGATTTTACATGGTCAAGTGGAATTGAGTCGTGTGAGATTTCCCAGTGACTCATATAAATTCCTTTGATTCCCCTGGAAACAAAAGAATCCGATTAGGATGGTCTTTCAATTTCCTGACACTGACTATCCACTAACCTAATTACCCACCGTGCCCAGAGGGAGTTCATTCTTCCCAGCAAACACAGTGAGATCATTTTATGCCTGGCAGATTGAAGCTAAATCGAGAGCCTCTCTCCTAACACAGCTTTCCATTTGTACGCCTTAAAGTAATCAATAAGCCTTGCAAATAGACTTCTTGTTCTTTGAACACATGTGGATGCGGTTTTAATTAGTCAGTCAGGCAGCTAGGAACTGGGTTTTGGAGCTTTAGTAGTTGTTTTTGCCATTAATCTTGGTTAAGGTAAATTCAAAATTATAAATTGTGCTTCAGGAGACCGTGCGCATGTACTCTAGATATTTAATCAGTTCAATAGCTTCTATCTATTTAATGGCACACAGAGGCCTAATGAAGGCTGTTAGTAAAGGCTTCCACAACAATACGCTTGTGTAATGCAAAAATACATTATATGAAGCGTATACACCAAATCCAAGCGCTCGTGTGTGACAGTGAATTGCCGCTGCCCCACATCTACCGGCATCCTCCTCCCACAGAAGCATCGGTGACACACACACACACCCTGGTTCCTCTGCTGGGGTCTGCAGGGTCATGTGGCTGCGGCAAGCGACAAGTGACCAAACAGCCGGAGTTAGAATTCCAAGATCCGCGGGGGCTGTTTGAACCGGAGCATCCAACTGGCCCATAATTAATAGACGCTGACAAGAATTAAGAGCTCAGCGCTAACCAGTTTCAGTTTACAGCTTAGCGGCACTGGAGACGGCAGAGACCCGTGGCAGGAGGGCAGAGAGGATGACGATGAGTTCCATATGCTGAAGAACGGAAAACAACATAATAAAAGCTGCCGTTTTTTGGCTTAACGTAAACCCCTTTCTCTCACTTTTCTTTCCGTCTCTCTTTCTGTCCCTTTCAGCATCGGGTGTACGTCTCCTCCCTGACAGCCCTGCCTGTCCCAGCCAGGGCAGGATTATCTCCCCCCCATGTGATACGGCACACTACTAAGAATCTGACCACAACAAGACAGCTGGACGCGGCCCCTTTTTAAAACGGCCGGGGCCACGGGAGGGGTTGTGTCATCGTCAGCACTGCGTTCCACACCTCAGGTCCAAAACCACAGCAGCTTCCATGCTATAAGACAATCACATCCAAAGGGTCTGGTTTATGAGAGAGCATGTGACATGGGAGCCAGGCGGGCACACGGATCATCTTAAAAGACTCCAGATCCATTTTTTATGGTTGCTGGCCTATCATATGCCACGTGGCGGTCAAAATAAGGAGGCGGCGGGTGAGGTTATGGGGTAAAAGAGAGTGGGCTACAGGGGAAACAAACTGAGATGCAAAAACTGGGCTGGTGTTCCGTCCTCATTGTGTGTCTGTGTGTGTGGAACGAGGCATGTTTGCATAGGAGCGATCTTTACAGCCGCCTGACCCCAGCTTCCCTTTCACATTCAATATCTTTATTGACTTATGCAACCTTAAGCACGTTCCTGCTCAAAGCAGCCATGTGTAGCAGCCACGGTTTGCACGTATGTGTTAATTTATTATTCATTTATGTGCTTATTTATCGGACGCTTATTCACTTTAACAAACTCCTCGTTTTGAAGCCACATTAGGAATATTTTAAATTCAAGGTCAAATTCTCCGTATAAACAACAACAGTTACAAAAAACACCCAAAATAAAGTCATAAAAATACTAACAATAATTACACGTATTACATTTTGGATAATCACCTTCTAAATTGTATTATATTACATCATGAGTTTCAAATTTTAAAACAAAATGTCACCAAGTGCATTGATTGTTTGAGAGATGAACTGAGTTTACGCAGAAGCTGTGTATAGCACAGATTTCATCACATGAACGTGCATGTGGCTCACACATAATGGTCAGTATCATGCTTGTGTGTTACATGTGCATGCGTCCGCATCTCTGCTATTTTCAGCCGCTCACCTGTCAGAGGCGCTTCTTTCTAGAGAATGTGTCAGGATTGCCACGCTGGTGAGCGGTGCCAAGGGGAGATTAGGAGCTCCCTATTTTAGCTGGGAAAAATCAGAGGGATGCGGCGTGTGCACCCCTCCTACACGGTCGCTCACCCGTTTCAAGGCACAGGGACCTTGCCCTTGTAGAGCAGCTTCAGAGGCCGAGTCTCAAAGCCTGCGTAGAGCTAAAGGCATCGCAATTTTAACAAGTCTGGGTTGGCTGCAGGGAGGCAGGGTGGGAGTCTAGCGGGTGAGAGACGGAAGGAGGAAGGGTAGTAAACCCAGCTGATAAGACAAAGCTGGAGTCTCCCAGCCTCTCACACGGACGCTGCTCTCTTCATCGTGTCCTAGACTTTTCATAAATCTGAGCCGCCGCAGCCACAAGGGGTGTTACGGTGTATTACGGAGCCACCCAGACCACAAACGCAGCTGTAATCGAAAACATCTGCACAGCCGGAGACGGCCGGGCAGATTCAGGATCCCTGGTGTGTTAGTGTAGGAAGCGCTTAGTTTGTGGTGTTTGCACAATTTGTTGCACGTTGGAGTGGATGAAAGAGAAAAAAAACGCACAAGGGAGACGAGTTCAAAATCTGATCCCGCATCGGGGGTGAGATACGTGTGTGTGTGTTGTGGAGGGTGTGGAAAAAGGACAGCGCCTCACTGAGTCCCCGTCTTCAGAGGAACACGTGTCAGCTTCCGTGTCTGATCTGTCACCGGCCAGACAGTGAGAACAGGCCACTGGGCATCTGGGTGGGCTCTGACCCTCAGCTGCAGTTCGCCAGCACCGACACCCGACAAAGAAGACAAGGCCCCCTGCATGTGACGAAGAAGAGGCCAAAGAGCCTTCAGTGTGTAGTTTAACTCCACATGAGGGTTAAACTAACCCAGGATTGAGTTTGTCTTCCTGCACAGGTGACATTTATTGGCTAAGACTTTAAAGGCCCCCAATACAGTAGAGTGCTTTTCTTTTTTTTTGATGATGTAATCTTAGTGTAGGCTATAGATTGGTTTCTGATCTGAGCCTATTGATTGGGAAGGGACCTGACAGTCTGTGATATTGGATATGGCTTTACTAATCTTTTGCGTATGTGGCTGGAGGAAAATAAGGCTGTAATGTTACCCTGGTTGCCACGTTCGCTCAGGAAAGACTGCTGATCCCTATCTGTGGTCGGGCGAGGGCGAGACAGCGGTATAGGTTGCCAAAATAGTCTGGCAGCTTGTATTCATCCACCACATTACAGCGATAGCAGAAAATCCCCACGAGCACGGAGCGCACCACAGAAACAGCGAGCGAACACCAGAACCCACAAGAATCAACGCAAAGCAGAAAATTAATTTCATCAATTTACTTTAAGAAAAGGTCATTTGTTTCCAGAAGCTCTAGTTGTTTAATAATAATAAAAAGACACATGTCAATCTGCTAACAAGGCCATGTGCTTGGTTGATTAACTGTAAGACAACAAAAAATAAAAGCAAAATTCCAGCTACTGCCGACAATAACAAAAACGATTTAAAGCACAAACCAAAAAATGCTAATTCATTTGGAAAATGCCCGCATCACTTAACTCTGCAGTAATGCTCTGGGGGTCTTAGCGCTGCTATTAGCTGCGGGCACAGACTCCTGGCAGTAGTGACTGACACCATACCTTCCGCAAGTTGTAATTACGTGAGAGTTTTTCCACTGGACCTGTGACCTTTCATCCTCCTCGGCTGGAAGTTTAAGGGGGTTGCTGAGCGAGGCTGGTTTCCTCAAACTGCTGCTACTGTCCGACCGGCTCACCCAGACACAGAAGCTGGATCTGCAGGGAGGCCCTGATATCGGCCACGGGTTGTTTTTCCACAACTCTCACATTTATCGGCCGTCATAAAATAACTAATGAATTAATTTCAACCTGTGCTGAAACTGAAACCCACCTAAAGCCACGAAACTTCAGGAGAAGTGAGAAACGGAGTCAGCGCCAGGTGTTGCAGGGAGGACGGAGTCCCCCCTTCTCACCAGCAGAAGTGGTCCCGTTCTGGCAGCTGGTGCTTTATAACTCAGGATGGCATGTTAAACTGGAGCTTAGAGGGTCACGGTACAAACATTTAGCCACTTTTAGAACCATTGATCGCAGACGTTCTCAAAGCATCTTCTGCGGTGGAAGATATTACAGCCGGAAAAAACGACTTCATCATAAAATCATATATGATGCAAACGTATTTTACTTCATACACGACACCTGCATTCATGCTCCGTGTTTCCATGATGGGTGGCTCACTGGCAAATTATTGCTGTGATCCAATAAGATGAAGTCCCCACTGACTCCTCTGCGAGATGCTGTACCCTGGCCCTGTGCCATGATTAAACGTCCTTTTCCCTTTTAATTGAACGCCATCACTTTCAGAAAATCCCCAGCTGTGCCACACGCCGCCATGGCTGTGATGCGGCGAATGAGGAGCTGCAGGCGGCGGCATCAAACTCCCCCCTAACTCACACGATGACTGGCCACATCAACAGCTTCGCTCTGTCCACCATAAACAACACCCTGTTGTTTTATCTGTTGTTTGTAATTTGTAAGAGCAGTACAACTGATGATCCATCAGTCTGAGATGAACAGAGACGCAGCAGTGCGCAGCGAAGCGGATGGAAACTTTAGCAGCACAGATTGCACGTAACTGCTGCTCGCGCCAATTCTTTATTTGTATTTTACAGTAGCTGTGGTCTGAACTTGATCACTTGTAGGTTAACCCCATATTATTTCACACATACAGCCTCAAACTGAATAAAAATTCACAACACCACGATTTTCTTTCTGCCGAACTATAAAATTTGTGTTTGTATAAAGCTCTCGTCTCATCACCCGGTAACAACAACAACTCAAGGTGAAATACTCAACACGATTCAACCAACAGGTTCGCTAGGTCGCATTAAACACTGTGACATTAGTGCTGTTCTGTTCGTGGTGTCACAAAGTTAAAAACACACACCTGCCTGCCCATCAACACCACAGTCAACTTTAGATTCATTACAGTCTGACCGTCTTTCAATCAATCAGACCGCGCGATGAAATTATTTATTCTCTCACTACTACCTAATACTTGGTCTGCGAAACAATGGTGAAAAAACGTGCAGTGAAATCCTACTTTCCTACAGCACATAATTAAAAAAAACGTGTAAAGTTCTTCCTGTGGAAACCACAAAAAAGAAAATCTATGAGCTAGATTTTCCCTCTGTATTCCCAAAGGTCTCTCACTGGAGGAGAAACAACACTTGCAGGAAGTGAGGTGGGATGTTCGGAAAGCATTTAGCGGATCAATACGCTATGCGAGCGAGGGGAAGGGAGGCAGACAGGGAGGGAGCGAGAGAGACACTCTGAGCCCAGGAGAGAGGGAATTCTTGGGGGAACAGCCTGTGCTTTTCAAGATTCTGTTACACATCTCAGTTTGGCCTCGGTAGGAACATCCAACTCAGCAGCTTTTTCCAACCATCTGAGTTAAACGCTGAGGTGTGAGAGGAGGAGAGAAGTAATTCTGTGATGTCACCAGTGTCTCCCTGTGGCCACATCAGTCTAATATCTGATTACCGACCCTACAAGGAGGAAACGTTGACTCTGTAGCTCATGGCAGAGACGGACATAAATATCAAACTTTTATTGTTTGCCTCTTGCATCTGATACGGTTTCAAAACAATTAACTGGCATGTGAGGTCAACAAACCAGCACTCACCTTCCTTCAACATGCCGACCTTAAGACATTTCATGAAACGGCAGGCCTGGCACGACTTGCGTCTCCTTTTGGTGATCTCACATTCGTTGGTGGCCGGACAGCTGTACTCGATGTTCCCTGGAAACACATTAGAAGAAACACTGTGAAACATCCGTGCAAAAAAAAAAAACGCTGGAAGGAACTTGTGTTTAAAAATGACCGTGAAGAAGGAAAAGCAAACCGAATCTGAAATGGTAAGCAGCAGAAAGCAGAGGACACAACAGCTGTGTGTGTGTCGGTGCACAGACACACCTGTCCCAAGGTGACCCCGTGTGACTCCCCTGAAGGAGAGGACGGTTTAGCGGCATTTTGATGGGACATGTTAAAAGCACCTTCCTACCCCGGCGTCCCACCCCCATTTTGATTCCCAGATAAATTAGCTTCATTAATGCAGAGTGTCCTCGCTGCGTGGCTCACCACGACCCCGTCCAGACCATCCTTCTTCACCCAAAGGATGATGGGATAGCTGCCCTCCCTGAACAACACAAAGGCTGCGAAATGGACGCACAGCTGAGCGCTCTGCATAATGTTCTCCCGTAAAGACCACGGGCTGCAGTTAGACTGGCCGATCTGAGGCTCCCGTATCATGTAGCAAAGCTCAATGCATTATTTAAGTCTGTCTCGACGGCAGTTGGCTCACTATGGAAATATTTCCTATGCAATTTAATCACTCGGGTCCAAAAACAGCCAGAAAGGCAGACATATTGAATCTGCTGCCGTGAAACCGCTGCCTGTCTTTCTCACCAGGTTCCGGTTAACAATTTCTTTCCGGATCATTACTCGCTCACATCGAAAGTTGATGTGACCCCAAGAATCCAATGACAAAGTCTTGTTCCCAAGTATCCAAGTCCCTTGACTGAATGTTTAAACAATGTCTCATAAGTCCAGAGATGTATTAATGGCCTCTAAAAAAAGCAAACCAGGTGTTGTCTGTTGCGCTGCTGCCAGATCTCCCCATCACACACACACTCACAACCCCCTGTTGGTCAAGGAGAAGGCGCCAACATTTGTCAGGATCCCTGGCATCGACGGTGCCAGCAGGGTCACATGCACAGCGAGGGGCCCGGGGCACCATGCCAGGACGCTGGCAAAGGCTGCTGCCGGTTTCAGGCTGGTAAAAGTCTTACACGGAGGCAGGTACAGAAAAAAGACCCAGCGCTGTTCCCCAGGTTGTGTGTCATGTTGCTGTTTGGTGACGTTTACTGCGGTGTAGCTGGCGTAGTTGTGTTTTCAACCCGGCTTCCTTTTCTTGACCACATGTTTCTCCATTAAGATATTGAGCAATAACTTGAAACCGTAACAGAACACGGAGGGTTTTCATCAAGTTAGAAAAGGTCACATTCATTTCACGTTTTTATGATTATTAAAGGAGATATTTTATACCTGAATGGATCAACAATAACCTGTGTGTGTGTGTGGACTCCTGAATAGTCTTAAATTGCCTCCCTCTAAAAGCTCACTGTCGGCATACTCTGTTAGTTAATCAGGTCTCGTGTCCACCTTTATTTCTCAAAGGACATTTCAACCACTCTAATATCCTTCCTTAACCTCTCTTATTTTCCCTCTAAATTTTGATATATTATTATGCCATGCTATTATCCACGCGCTCATCTCCACTCAAGCCGGACCTCTCCTTGTCCTCCTCCTTTACCGAGGCCGGGACCCCCCTTCCTGATTACCATTCCATTAAAGCTCCTTCTTCTTTCAGTGGATGACCACGTCCCCTGTCCCTTGTCCCTCTGCCTTTTATTTAGATGTCTCCTCTGCGTCTATCTCTACCCGTCCTCTGTTATTGCCCCGGCAACACGTGCCTCAGCTTCTAATTGGCCCCCATCTCATGCCCCTTGGGTGCAGGTCTAGGAGGGCCTGGGGGCAAAGAACAGATCCACACCTCCCACCCTCCTTTCCCAATGAAATACCTGGTTCTTAATTACAGTCACCCAACACTGATTGTTATTGACTGAAACTCCCGCAGCTCAGGACGAATGACGGACAGATTAGGTTCATTACAGGCTCGTCCTCCACAAAGGAGAGCGAGAGGAAAAGGAAGAAGACAAAAAAGGAGTCGAAGCTTTGTGCCAGACACACAAATCCACACAGAAACACTATTTACAGTCTAATAACTATTGGCAAACCCATCTTCCAGGGATGGCTATAAAAAGTTGTGTTGAAATAGTTATTTCCGTGTGATTTGTGTCGTCAACTGTGCTTAATAGGAGTCGCTCCCAAAGTGTAACACATAAAAGCCATTAAAACAACACACATCAAAGTGATTGTCACCAACTTTTGACACATTTTCTTTAGTCTGGTTGTCACAACTAAAGCAGGTTTTTAATTTTCCTCTTCATTTCTACAGAGTGTTACTCGATCGATTTATACATTTTCATCATCATTCCCTATGATAGATGTTTTATATCGTTGCTGTGCATATTTCTATTTTTGCAACACTACTAAGGATTAGGTGAAGATCATCTGTCCTGCAGCTGTAGAAATACTGGAAACAATTATTAGCTGTTATATTATATTTGTTGTGTCTAACAACACAATCTTCAACATCTGCAAACAGCTGTTATACTAAAACTAGCTGATAATGTTGTTAACTATGTTTAAGTACATTATGTTGGCAGTAATTATTTTTATCATTATTATATTTTTCCATATAATAATACAATTGAATGATGGAAGAATAAGGTTTAATTTTTTGTATCGTTGTATAAATGCTGAAGGGTTTGCACGGCGCATTTTAAACGTTGATTTAAATAAAACTGTCGCCGTGGCCTCGCTAACCTTCTGTCTCACTGTCTCACGCAGACACAAATGCTGCAGAAAAAAAAATCGTCATTCTGCATCTGAGTTTGCGACGCATTATCTTTATCCAAGTGATTACTCTGGACCGGTTCCCACACATGGCAGAGTCTATGCCAGATGTGAGATCCACACACAAACACATACAAAAACAGATTTACAGTCTGGGCCTAATGCTTGCATTAGACGCTATAATCACTGCGCTGTATTAGTCCCATACAAAGTCTTGGATGCCAGCACTGAGAAACGCATGCAACGCCTCACAATGAATATCATATTGCGCCTTTCCTGGCAATCGCAACCATCACGGTACAATACACTGGCGTTGAAGGGGTCACAGGGTTCAACTGAGAGAGTACAGCAGCTCTAGTGAGTCAGTGGAAGTTGAAAGCGGGAAATACCTTGTATCGTTCTTTTGAAAAAAGCCTTGCAGGCCTCGCAGGAGGCCACCCCGTAGTGGTACCCTGAGGCAATGTCACCACACACCAGGCACAGCCTCTTGGGGATGGCATTGAGCATGTACTCGCACTTGATTGGCGAGTCGTCCACCATGCTGCCAGAGCAGTCCTCGTAGCGCCGTAGGCAGGCGGCGCCGCCTCCGAGCATGCCTGGGTTGAACATTGGCGGAGAGTCCAGCGTGTGCGAGCGGCCGCTGCTGCCGTTGATGTAGCCGCCGCTGGCGTCCGAGTTGCCGCTGGGACTGTGGTGGCTGCCGGTGTCTACTAGTGAGGAAGAAGGACTGGAAGGCTCCGTTTTGACGTAGGAACCGCAGCTCGAGGACAGGTGTCGGTCCTCTGAGGGCATTCTGGTGAGCAACCTGCATAAACACGGGGTAAGAGCTGCAGTTAGTCTCGGTAGTGATATTTCATACAGGTCTTCTCTTTTGAGGAAATGAGAAACAAAGACGCCTAAATGAAAATAAATATACATCAGAAAACTGCAAGCCAATGAAATTTTCGCCACCAACAAACTCGACAAGATGTACTGATCTTTGCTTTCCCCCATCAGCGCCTCATGACCCTGCGAGAGATACATCAGCTGCAAAAGAGCTGAGATTGATAGATTATGTTACGGACACGACCATTAATGTGTTGGAATGCCAGGTGATATACTACGGTCGCTTTTTTCTCTCCGGCAAAATGGTAACTAACGACCATGTCAACAGATGCCCCATACATCTTGCAAACAATGCCCACAATTGGTCGGCTGCCAAGAGGAAATGAATGAATGAAACTTCAGAAGGCTGTTAATGGACGGAGAGAGGTGTTACACTCAGCATTTGGAGGATCATGGGTAATACATGACCCAATCAATAGTCCTGGTGAGTTTCACAGTGGACGGTGCTGGGTTACGGCGGATTTAAGCAAGAGGTTGGAGAGGCTGGACTAAATCTGATGAAACCTCAAATTCATTCAAGGTTTTAAGGACATTTTTTTACAGAATGTACACATGGAGGCTGGGTGTGAGACAACTGACTAGACAAGAAGCATCACTATCACTGCCAAACATGAGCAGATGTTATAAAAAAATGCAATTCTTTGAAACGAGGCATGAAATGAGGCCTGAGTCTGTAGTAAAACTACTGGCTCTGTCTGACGCAGGTGCTGCTGAACTTACACTTCAGCCTCAAGCATTGTGTGAAAATGGTGGGAAGCTACGTCAAGAATGTGTGAGACTAAAGGAGGCTGGCCGGACTCTAAACGTGGTGCCTTTTCTACTGGGGGCTGCTGTACTTTCCTTTATGTCGCCTGTTTATATTAGAGCCATGAAGTCATCGAGGTCCTGACAACATGAAACCTCGCTTTCAACTGCTAACGGGTGGCAGCGGAGGGGAGGGCAGAAGCAGGAGATGGCCTGCACCCCTGGGCCCAGATCAGATCTATTGATCCTCCTCTTCCTTCCTGTTCCAGATGAGGCATGAAAAAATACACCCTCCTCTTACGGGTCCCAGACATTCCTTATGCATTTTTAATCAGCCAGGACTGTTAACATAGTGTGAGATAGAGCGATACAACATTGCGTTAGCCTTCACTCTGAGAATGCTGCGGCTTATAAAAGATTCACGGGGCTCACGTTAAATCTTGTTAGCAATCAGCGCGAACCTATAGTCAGTGGGAAGGTATATTTTCTGCCATCTGGGGGAATTGGAGAGAGCGGCGTGGTAACAGTTAATACATCATCGCAGCCAGATAGAGGGAATCCCTATGGAATAGTACATTGTGGCATATGTAAAAAGTAGTTCATTCCACACTTAGCACACAGTAACGCTGGGGAGATGTTTTTTGTTAGGTTTAATGGAAATTTCTAATGGGTCCTTTCAAATCTGTCGAAATGAAATAATGGCACGAACTACCAATTCGCGCAGACAGAAATAGCTTCATAGTTTCATAATTTGGTTTCCCACCCTTATTATAAAGCGACAGAGTTTTCTAAGCGCAGCCTGACTCTCCTCAACCCGTCCTGCTCCCTCAGCAACACACACACACACACAGAAACGTGTTGCACTTCATATCTAATGGGGTGGTGTTTGCTCCGCCGTGCAGAAAAATGGTACAAACTGAGCAGACAAGCAAGACTCATCAGACAGACGTGAAGGTCACCTGCCTTCTCTGTTCTGCTGCTCTTGGAGGCCCAGATGCCTCCACAGTGGACGACCACGGAGCAGCACACACACACACACACACACGTTTGAGTCAGGGTGTGTAGAAACCAGCCCGTCTAAAAAGCACAAAGCTGCCAAAAACGCTTAATTTGACCAAGACACACTTCAGATCAGCGACCGCTGCTTTTATATTCATTTTTATTTTGGAGCCAAAGAGTGAAGGGTGTGAAAACGTCCCATCAGAGCAGCTCGTGTGTGTGTGCATGTGTATTTTGGCATCACCTCCCCATGCTGGCAGTGTTGCAGATCCCCTGCTTCCCCACATAAATCCTGAATCCATCCACCTCCTCTGTAAACTATGAAATATGTTTTCCAGCCACCAAATGTCAGCAAAAAATATTTTTACCCACCATGTCCCCCTTTTTGTCATTCAGCGGATGAGTGAAGGGTTAAAGAAAACCCAGATTTCCATATTTGCAACGCACTTTCCCACTGAGAGGGGAGGGGGTTATTGTTGAGCTTGAGGGTTAAGCTTGTAGCGAGGAACACGGCGTAAATCACGGTGCTGAACACACAGTCGAACATGGAAGCGCAGAAGGACAGAGGCAAAGAGCCATGCATGAAATTAGTTCATTAATCTTTCTATGATAGGCTGTCCTTGTTTGGGGCAAACTCTATCAGCTTTAAACTGAGTGGCCCTTCCTGCCTGACACATAGATTACAGTGTTAGTCTGCAGCCGGGGTGGCTGGGAAATAAACGGTCACGCGAGAGGGGAAAATGAGGTAGCGTGTGTCGTCCAAGTGTTAAGTATTAACAACATGTGTGTGGAACACAGCGCTGGCGCAAATGAAGGTCACCAAAAATGCGGACGTTTTGAAAAACGCTGCGTACGTATTAGATTCACACCCTGCTGCTCTAACAGTGATGGTCTAAATACATTTTGTTACACACAGCTGTAACCCTATAGCTCCACACTTGAACACAACCTCTCAACCATATAAACACACCAAATGTGGAACTATTACCTTAATGTTTCAGCTCCAGAGTTAATATTTGACGCTATAATTAAAGTATTTGACGGCTTTAACCACAGGACACAGTTAGTTTTATTAAAAAAACATTTAACTAGTTATTTAGTCCCAGTTCAATGTTTATTCTGCATAGATGCACTTCTCTCTCATACACACACGCACACACACAGAACTTTCAGCATATGGCCTCTTCAATGTCACTGCCACAAGGAGAGACTACATAGATTTCCCACATGGATGATGTCTCTTTACCTGGAGTATAAACCCCCCCATCTACATACACATCCACCACCTCCAGGAAATTGCTCTCCCTGCAAAGTCAAACACACCCCTAACTGCCTTTTAAAAAAGAGACAGAAGAAGGAGGTTATGGAGGAGAAAGAATAAACGAGCAGAGACTTAAGCCGTCATTGGGAATCAGAGGCGGGCTCATGAGGGACAGTTACGATATTGATTTCATAAATAAACAGAGATGGCCATCGATCCTAATGTTATTTTGCATTTCAATTACTGCCCAGAAACATAACCTTCAAACGTCTGCTTCTCCACAGTAATAACATCCACTGATAATCACAAGCGACTCTTGTCCAGCGCAAATTAACTTTTCTCCCCCCCCCCCCCGCCTTTTTTTTCTTCTTCTCCAAATGTGCAAATGACACAAGTTTGCATTTGCCTAATGGTATTAGAGCATGGGCTGAATTTCAAGCGAGAGTCAAGCTGATACAGTAAGAGCTCCGGTCAATTGACACAATGCAAATGAACGTGGTGAAGAGGAATTAAGTTCACAGTGTGAGACCTCGTGAAGTTACGATGAGGCCCATTAAATTAAAGACGCTGGCCGAGCCGCGCGTCGTGATTAAACCCACTGCTTCCAGTTTTTTTCTTCTTCTCAGAGTGTGTTAATTTGCCTTCATCAATAAAACAAACCGGTTCTTTCAAGTCACGTGAAGTCCTGTATGCTGAGCCTGAGCACATGTAAACCACATCCATGCTTTGATTGAGTGGCTGCAAAGAAGCGTCCATCTACATCCTGATGAATTCAGAGTCCTTGACAGGCTGCCTAAAGGATACATCTATATCAAGAGGGGGTCATGACATGTAATGAAGTTATTTCTCCTCTTATGCCGCCACACGGCACCACTTCACCGTGGAGCCGGGCCGCACGCTCGTGTGCTGCAGCAGCCATCTCCATTAATAAACATGACAGTCTGAACACTTAGAAAACAGCGGTGTGAGAAAACGCTGCAGCGAGTGTTTAGGTGTTTGGAATTGTTTTTATCACTGGTAATTTTTCCTCAAAGTCAGAGTTGGCTGTGAAGGAAAGTGGGAGGCAGGCAGCATTTTTTCCCACAATTTGAACAATCCAGCACAGTCCCACCACCTGCTCCCTCCATCCGTCAGTGGACTGGTTCTCTTGGCTTCCTAGTTTATTTCACTCAGTAACAAACTATGACGTGTAAACGTGGAATAGACCCTAAAAACAAAACACTTTTCATTTATTTTGATTCTAAAAGCAGATGTTTCATAAGTGCAGGATGGTGAAATCGAGGCTGTACATTGTGCCCACTCTGCAGTGATCATTTTCACTATTATTACCAAGAATAAAGGCTAAAACTCAATGTATCATTTCTAATAGACACAAAAAGAAGCATTAAACCTGAACTCACTATAAAATAAATCTGACAATTTTATAATACTGATCACAACCCAGTGAATTCTTTTTGACTCTTTGATCAACAGCAAACTGCTCAGCGGAAATATTTTGTCCTCGTTGTTACAACACTCTGCTACAAAGTAAAGATTTAATTTCTTATATTGCATATTTAAAAACCATTTGGTCTTTATTTAAAGATTAATGAAACGCTCATTGGTCAAGGCAGAATCTTAAACTAGTGAGAAGTGCACCTATGTAGTCATGGCTTCAATACGCCCATGTACATAACTAGAGTAATAAGTGCAGAGGCGCCGCCTGATAACGTGATGCATTTCTTCTAACAGACACAGTCAGGTGTCTCTGTGATATGGCCCCGCTAATATTAGATGCCAGGTCCGTGTGCACCTCTTTGGTCTCACCCATGTGCGCGTACATACAGTATGTGTACATCTGTGAATGTGTGCGTGTGTGTGTGTATAAACGTTTGACCACATTAGTGTTTGTTTGGTTGTGAAGGGCAACTATGAGACGCAGCAGGTGCAGAGAGAAAACTGGAAGAAATTAAATAAACTTTCAGATGGTTACGGTTCTTACAAAGCCTGAGAAGTCAACTTACTTGTTTACCTTTAAAGAGGAGTCTGTTTTTAGATTAGTAAATCCCGTTGTGTGTCTAAGTAAAGTGGTCACTTCCATGATAAACATATGAGCAGAAAGTGCAGGGATTTTTTTTTGCTGGTGTCAACTTATTGAAAATTGGGGAGAAACCTGAGAGGTAGAGTACAGAGCTCAATTTAATCCACACTTGAAGCACAGCAGATTTGCTCGATTAATCTGAATTTGATCATGCTGCAAATTCAAGCACCAAAATAATCCTTATGTGTATTTTCTTTTAAAATTTAAAAACAAATATTACATCCTAGTGTTTCTTTTTAGTCACATGGAACATTTTAATTGAAATATAATTTGCATTTATATATATATACACGTGTATATATATGTATAAAAAACTACAAACAAAATATGAATTATATATGACCATAAATAATGATAGTCAATACCTGCACACTAGCTGAGCATCTAAACATTTATACTGGGCCCTAGGTAGATTTTTGCATGTTCAGCAGAGACGTCTCACCTCCAGTTAAAAGTCCTCAAGGGGTTAAAGGCTTTTCTCAAAGTTAAATATAACTAAACTCAGCTTTATGTGCTGCTAAAAGTACATATTCCAGATTGCAAGTACAATGTGTTGGTAACTAAAACGACACAGATTTAGTATAACATGAAAATGATAATCAGGTGGAGCCAGGCAACAGAAATACATGGTTTAGCTTGTGAAGCAGGTTTTTTTAGGGTAACGTTAATATGTATAATTAAAAGTACTCTACCGTGAAACACATCTAAGCAGAAAGGTTCACGTTGTTTACGAATTTACGTTGAGCTTGTGTAGCAACACATGCATGTGAACATGTGAGCACATGTAACACGTTACTGACTCTAACGTACAAATATTTCTGTATTCCACCATATATGATAAACATTCACAAACACAGTCCCACAAACAGCGTCACTCACACACGTGCACACAATGAGTGGATCTGGAGCAGGGTCACCATAGGTTAATAGCATCGCGTTGTGGCCTTTGTCTTTATTTAATTCAGCTCAATATGTTGCAACATACGATAAAAATAATAAGCCTCCAATTCTGACTGGACAGATGTGTATTAGCTGGAGTTTTACAAATAATGAAAAGTGATGATTGGGCGAAAAACAAGCGATCAGGTTTGTGGCTTCTCTTCACCTGCACAGGAATTGCAATATTGAATGTCAGTGTCCTAAAAGACAAAGCATGAAACCGATACGTTTAAGCACAGGAGAAAGAAATGATGTTACTTTAATGTAAGATATCAAAACAACAGATAAATTCCCCAGGCACTTGTGGTTAAACATCACATTCTGAATCAATTTCACTGACCTCTGTTAAATTCATTTTATTTGCACTATGAGTATTGTGTGTCTCTTTTTGTTGGCCAGTAATTTAGAATCATGGAGGTGTGACATTTTTAAATATACGGGAGTGATATTGGAAGGTGTGTAACAGCTAAAATCACTTTTAAATGACTAAAATGTTTCTCAGTATGAGACCGACTTGATTTGAGTTTTTTTCTATTTAAATGTATCTGGGAAAACACTGAAAATTAAATTAAACGACCTTAACATCATACTTACACGATACTTAGTTTGTCTTTGGACTAAAGAGTAAAAATATTCCCAGTCTAACGCTGGTAGAGCGTCGTTCCAGCCATGCAGGGAGTGAGAGTACATGAGATTTGAAAGCTTCTTGATGACTAAACGCGCTATGACGATATCTGACCATTTAATCTGCTTTAAATACAGACGCTTGCAAATCGCAAACAAGTAATTACAGCTTCAACCAAACACTGGCAAACATTTATTCACCCCCTTAAACGTCCTTGTCTCCTAACAACACTCGCTCTGACACAGACTGATCCACAGCCCGGTCGGTTTTCTTTTCCCCAGGACACTGTCGGACACCGTCTGCTGTCAGAGGATAGTCGTCTGGATATCATCCGCACTAATCTGCCTCTGGCTCTTCCCCGTGGCTGAGGTTAAATCCTGAATCCTGATGCAGGGCTAGACAGCTGTAGGGCAGCAGTCCGACCTGGACTCCCTGCAGGCTACACTACTGCAGCCTCACTGACACTGCTAAGCTCTACTCTCCTGTACACAGGGAGGTGGAGCTGAGATCAAGCGAGGAACTGCTTACTTTACACAGACTTTATAAATAAACTATTCCGAAAGTGAGCTGTTCTCTCTATTCAGCAAGAAATTACATTACATTACAAAGTAAATTAAAACCAAAAACACACATAGTGATACAAAATAAACATACAAGGGAAAGAGAAGTTAAATGAGCTGCACCTACTGGCTGTGGTAGCAGAGAGGATCAGGAATGCAGAGTTCGGAAACATCCATCAGTCCACGTTAAGCATTCCAGGTGTTGGAATAAAAAAACAGATAAACAAACAGCTGGAGAAACGCAGGAGGAGGAGATCAGTTCCCAAGTCTCCACATATCTTGATGAAATGTTGGTCAGGTGTTCCTCTGTGTTTTCTCCCCTCCCGCCCCTGATTAACACACACCCAAATAAAAAACAAACAAACAAAAAACCCTTCTGGCTCAGTTGACAAACTCCAGTCTGCCCCGGTGCTGAGAGACGAGTAATGACACAGAGAGGAAAAGGAGCCTGAGGTGCAGACAGAGACGAAAAAGAAGAAGGAGAAGAATAAAAACCAGGGCTGAGATGGATGGAGAAAGAGAATAGAATATAAGACAGGATGGAGAGCAGCAGTGGTGAGAGCGCGCTCAGGCTGAATAAGTCAGTGAGGGGACTGAGTCTCCATTGAAGACATGGGGGCTCTTTAAGAGCAGGAGGGCGTGGCTTGGCGCACAAGGAGCCGCTGCTATTGGTCGCTTTCAGGAAGGACTGTTCTGAGAGCAGCCAGTGGAGACGAGCGGTTACTGAGATGGGACGGGCCCACGCGCCGCCAGTGGGTGTCCAGTCATTCACAAGGGAGCGCTGCAAAACACAGAGATGGGCAGACCCCCTGGACGGACGGATGGATGGATGGAGGTAGACAGATAGAGGGAAAGAGAGAGAGGTTCGCAACTGCACAGCAGCAGAAGGGTCGGGAATAATTGACAAGCACCAGAAGTAGCAGCCCGTTGACTAAGTATGATTTACAGCACTCTGTTTACTGCGCTTTAAACGGCTCAGTGCCAGCTTACAGAGCTGAACTGTTCCCTTTACTCTTTTATCCTCCCCCACTATAGATCTGACTTTCCTCACCCTGCCCTCCTTTAAACTTAAGGCAGACGCTTCCCACACAGTTCGCCCATCACGCCGTGACGAGAGGGGATCTACTAGGCCCGACAGAGGCAGGATGTGAGAAACGCAGAGCGATAATGACCTCGACGGGAATGATAATAATGGCGACTCAACTAGGAGGCTTGAGAGGCTCTTTACCACGTCAGTGTAATGTGTCAGCCGACAGAGGAAACCTAAAGCCCCCCCCAATCCCACCCCGTCCTCCAGCCCACTTCATCAACCCACATTTTCCTGATCGATACAAAACCCATCACACACTCTTATTGATCACAGCGTTGCCGTGTCGCCAGAAGCCTCGGGACAGACTCGGTTTCCCAACCGTCTTTTAGATAAAAAGGAATTATTAATTTGAACGGCTTCTTTTCATGTCAACCTGTATCAGAGTCATGGGAGCAGAGGCTGATTGCTTTAATAAAGGGACTGAGCCTTCTCAATTAAACTTTTGATCAATATTTTGGCATTTAATATACTTTCCTGTGGAGGAAAACCTCGATATTCTTGCTGATCTGATTAAGACATCCAGACATAATCAATAGAGGAAATATGTTTATGTTTTTAATGAGAGAGAGAGAAAAGACAGAAAGAAAATTTAATGTACGACTAAACAGAGGACTGAAATAATTCAATAAACATTTAAATAAACTAATATTTAGTTAATTTAGTTTGAGTTATAGAGAAATGTAATCAAAACTGACGTCCTCATCCTCTGGGCAGTTTGTGTTTTTAATTTCTCTTCCTCTCTGTTTCTTCCTCATTCACAGCTTCGTAAGGTGTCCCCATATTGTACTTCCCTCCCTTTCAGCCAGCAAGTTTACCCAGGGAGGGGACACTGGGCTTCATGGCATCTGACAGGAAATCTATTGAGTGCACAGCCTGTAATCCCACTATCACGCTATCACCAACGAAGAAACAGTAATCCAATCATTAAATCTGTATTTAAGCAAAGCAGCAAACACACAAAAGTGTGTGTGTGTGTGTCTTTGAGCAGATCACACACTTTGAGGCAACATTTTGCTCTCGTTTGCTGTTCTGGCTCCTCAGCGATGCATTCTTCTCGATGTGAATGTTGGATTATGGCGTCAGAGCAGAAAGGAGGCTTGGGTTTATTTTTTTTTTTTAATTTAGGATTATGGAGTGGACACAAATAACTTCTGAGCATTCAGGGAAAAACGCAAGAAAAGTCAGCTGGAATTGACCCAAAATGAAATTCAACCGTCTGCGCTAATCAAGACGTTTCCTGTGAAAAATGAAAAAGAGCCGATCGTTATTTGTCAATACGTCGTAATTACACATTGCGCCGGGCAGAGGGATAAACTCTCCCTGTCACACTGGGTGCATGTAATTAAATTTCTGATTCATGGGCGAACTCGTCTTGTATGTCTGACCCTGTGACCTCTGAGCAGAGACGTGTGCAGCCCGGTGGCCCAGCGGGAAGCTCACTGTGTTCTCCTCTAGAACTGTGCGCTTCAGTAGTAGAATACTGCATAATGACAGAAATGTTCTATTTCCTTATATATCTCACTTACAGAATTAAAGGCAGAGTTAATATTTCATAGTTTATTAGGTTGATTTATTTGGATTTTCAAGTTTACAGCTGTTTGTTCATACGTTTTGATGAGTGTATCGTACTTGCACATACCGTAAATCAAATTATGAGACAACAACAGCAGCAGCAAGCTTCAGTTCTCCCTCGATTCTCACCCAAATCAACACAAACATGTCTTTATCCAGCTGCTTGCGTGGGGCTCACTAAACAGACTTTGAATCCCACTGATCTGTCATTTGCACACGTCCCTCTCGCTGCCGGGCGCTTGTTTGGCTCGTCCGCTGGAGGAGTGTGGAGAGGGATAATTACTATAGCCACAGGGCTGCATTAATCAGCTGGGTGCATTTGTTGGACTTTATCATGTTCCGCTCCCTTCTCTGGGCCACGCAGACTGAGCCGCCAGGACTAGACGGCGCTGGTGGAGGGCCTCGGCTGCCCTGCTGCCCGTTCACGCTGGGTTAATAAATGCTATTAGCCTCTATCTCTTGCCTCTTAATTTCTCATTTAGCTAAGGACAGTTAAAACAAAACTACTCGAGCAGTGGTGTTAATTGTACTCATAGCAGGACTCAAATATCTTGATTGAGGGCCTAACTCATACAGAAAGCAAGGAAACCTGCAGTGAGAATGATGTGAGGTCGTGCAGCTGTTTATATTGAGTGTACATGTGTCTTCATATCAAGATGAAGAGACGATACGAACATCCACTAATCAGACTTCAGACTGTTTGATTGCACAGTATTCAGACAACAATATGCTACTTTTTAATCTTCATTTTAAAGTAAAATCTGTTTATATAAAGACTCTAATTCTATCCCTGTTCTGTCTTATTGCACCAGTTCCTTCATCGTTATTCTTCTTGCGCCATATTTCATTTAAATGTTTTTAGTCACAAGACGCTTTGGTTAAAGCCAATTGCCAAATGGCATATACTTATCTTGAGGGACTCTTTCCAAGCCGGGTTGCTCTCCAGCGAAAGCCATTATTGTGATCCCAGCAACAGCAAATGGTCTCCACTGTTTTTAATCAGATATAAACAAAATCAATTGTGTGCCCATGCTCTAATTTTAAACAACTCCTTGACACCAGTCGAATCCTCGATGACTTGCATAACACAAAAGGGTCCATGCGGAGTCACCTCTAAACCGAAGCCAGGTTGTCTCATTGCCATCCACAACGGGATCAATACATTCATCTCAAGTTCATTCCAATAAGGGACCTGGCAGAAACTGTCCTCGTGATGTCAGCTCTTTAAAGCGCTATCATACTCGCTGCGTATGTAGCAAGTTGCCGCCTCTAGAGCCTGCGGATAAAACAGCTAGCGCCAACAGAAGTTGCACTGTGGCTGTAAGTGTCTGCTGGACAAACAAATGAATAAACAAAACATGCCGAGAGTGTTAAGAACAATAACAACTAGGTAATAACAACTAGGTCGGTACATCCATCTCCAAAATACAGGTTCTGACAAGCCAAAAATGTCTGAAACAATAAACTGGAATTAAATTGTAGGTTTATCGAATTCATGTCACGGAGTCGTGATTTGGGCTCATACCAACTTCCACGTCTCAGAACACCCACAGGGCACTAGTAACTCTTCAATTACCAGCGTCACAGTGGAATACTTAACTTAAGTACAAAACTTTCAGTCTGAAACAACTTAGCGTGAGTTTGATAAGGAAATTATGCTCTTAGCTCGTCCCAATCCAACATTTAAAGAGGCCGATAATGTATAAACCACCGTGGGCACGACAACTGTGAAAATACATATGAGTTGATGGATCTGTTGAAGCGAATCACTCGGAAGTCATCTGATTGCTTCAAAGCACAATTCAGGAATCAGAGGCATGAAGAGTTGGGCACAAACAGCCTGGGAAGGAACAAAAGCCTGTTTATATGGCGCTGACGAGTGTAACGCTGCACACAAACACGTATGGAAAGCGGCCTCTGTTGGCAGTAAAGGGTTGGTTATTCCAGACTTGGCTCCCCTAAGATCCAGGGATGACTTTCATTTAGTCTCACCTCTCCATCCAACCGGGGTCACCCCTGTTGGTATAGCAAGCACAGCAGTCACATTGCTCCACCATGCGCGCAGATTGCTTACTAGAACCGCCTGGAACCTTTCATATTTCCCAGTCAGCATTTTTACAGGATAATTTTGGCAGCCTTTAAGGATATAGCTGCCTTAATAGAGGATAAAAATAAACGGCTGGTGGAAGGGCTATATCAGGCTGGTATAATCTTGTATTCTACACTGTGTGGAGCTAAACGTCTGGCTTTGGATCCATTCAAAGAGATTAAACTTCTCCCCAGTTGATTCCAAAAGACCATTTGTCCTATTTTTAAAACCAGAAAGAGCAGTTTGATCCAAGTATATCTAAAAAGTCCAGTTAAATTGATTACGATAGTGTAAATGGCATCACAGAGCAGCATTTTTGCTCTATATCCCATTGAACGACTCTGGTCAGCAGATTTTCATAGCATACTATTATTGTACGTGTGCGTCTGTAAGTGCACACACACACAAGCAAATGTGCATGTGGCGTCTCTCTAGTTAGAGGAGTGACTGACTTCTGTGTAAGAAAGCTTGTCAAAAGGTCTCAAAGACAAAAACAGCTTAATTCAATCAGTGCTAATGCTTTCAAGACCACAAGGGAACCAGCTAATGGTGTTAGAAACTTGAAAAGTAGAAAAAAATAAGCTTGAGGAAGTTCCCACTACCTGGGAAAGAAGTCTGCTCCTTGAGGCTTTCCTACACTATATGATAGTAAAAGCTCCGCTCTTCTGGGCCTTGTTGCTTCTCTGTGAGCTCAAATGCTGGATTTTAGTTTGTGCTCCTCCCATGAGGGGCGAAGCTTTGCAGAAGTTAGAAGAGGGTTATATGAAGTTCAGTGGAAATGCTTTTCGAATACTCAGCCAACTTTTTAATAAAAGACGAGAATATGGATCGGGATGTTCTGCGGAAGCATGTTTGGAAGTGAGTGGTTGGGGAGTTGGAGAATATACAGGTTTAGTTAAACGTGAAAAAAGTAACCCTCCTTCTAAATGCGCATCCTGTGGGCATTCCCTTTCAGAATTATGAGAAGGAGACAAATGTTATTCCAAAATCTCAGGAAAACATGGCAGCCCGTGCAGCGCAGTGAGGAATTGTGGGTCTGCGAGGCACGCACCTCGTTTATTTTATGTGCCCTTCCCCCTTCTCCGACATTCACCCACATTAATTCCATGATTGTATCTTCCTCTAATTTTCTCCCTCGTTATGCATTTAATGTTTCTAATTTGCCGTCATCACAGAAAAACGCCACAAGAAGCTATAAATTCTTTTCTAATTTCAAATAATTAGGATTACACGGACCAGTGGTTTTCAATCAGTGAGATCATCTCAATGATAGATGGTAGGATAACTGGTCATTGCCAAGACATAAATATTGTGTCGTTCAATTAATCTGGTCTAATGAGGTGTCAAAGCTGCCACTCATCCATCAAATACAATTAGGAATAAACACATATGCATGGAGATGGGTAATTAATAATTAGCAAAGCAAAGAAAACAGTATTGGTTTCAGCAGCCACATTCACAGAGCAATTTGCCACAGCTCTTTCTGCATTCGATTTTTCAAGTGAGTGAGACAAAGCCACATCAAAGGAATGTGAATCAATTTCTAGCCGTTTTGTGTCTGATGTTCGCTACGCTCTGTGGTCCTGCCAGGATGTGTGTCACTTCAGAAACATTGTGAACGTGAGCGAGGCAGCACTAACGCCTTCGTTGATCTACTGCAGCACAGTCTTTGTAGCGGTGCTCCTAAAACTTCATGATGGAGTGGATAGAGTCCCTTTCTGGACCAGGAAACGAAGACAACATTTATTCTAGACCGTGGCAATTAGGGACGGCCATCAACAGTTTGTCTTCATCTGTCTCTAAAGCCCACAAGGCTCATTGTCCTAAAAAAAGACATTTTATACAGCGTGGTCATTGTCTTCACGTTCAGAGGGCAGTCAAGCATTGTGACAGATTTAAAGCGCTGTGCCGGGATAAGTCCTCTAGTCTAAATACGAATTTGTCCTGCCAAGTTTAAAACATGACGTCCAACGCATCAACACTCAGTGTCTGTCATAGAAACGTAGAAACATCAGCCAAAGGTCCTGTTAATAAACCATCGGAGAACCTAAACTCGGTAGTTTCCCTCTGACCAACCATCTCCTCCTCGAGTCCCCACAACAAGCCACAGACACAGAGACACCGATGGTTCAGTTCAGCAGCAAAGAGCCAATTACTCAAAGGCATCAGGGCGAAAGACAGGACGAAAATCAATATATAATTTCAGCATTTCAGAGGGTGTTTCCTTCAACAGAGTCAATGACTCAATTCACTAGATTCAGCTCTGTGTCTGAAAAGGAAAACAATGACAATGTTCATAAATGACGCTGTGCTTATAGTTCTTTTATCTGTTGCGGGTTATTTAACACGTTTTGAAGTGGATGAATGCTGTTTTGGATGATTGCAGTGAGTGTGAGGTCTCGCATTCATAAGACTTCGCGGCACGCTGACGTGAATTTCTTTCCCAAAAATGCTGATTCTAAATGTACAAAAAAAAAAAAACCCACCTGTGCACATCCTGCAAGTGGCATATTTGGGAGGAATTCACTTCACTTGACCCTGAGTTAAGTGTCTGTGAGGAATTTCATCAAGTGCCAACAGCACGGGAGCGCGGCGCAAGTTCACGCAAAGTTTACAGCCACCACACAATAGCATTCGGTGTGAAGGAGGCGGGCAGATGGGCAACCCCAGCCTGCTCAGCACCGACGTGCCATGGTTAAGCGGCAGCAGCCAGACACAGAAACGAAACAAATCAATAGTGGCGTCTCTTATGGAGGAGACCGAACCGCAGCACAACATGATAATGACCACAAATCCACTCAAGCGTTGATGCTACCCCCAGAGAGGCGCTTGTTTAAATGAATGTGGGTTGGTATGATTGACTAATCGCCTACTAAATTAGAAAAGACAATATCATACGGCTCGGTGCTGCTTCTGAGAGCTTTGTCTGCTCTCACTCACAGAAGCACCTCTGGCTCATGGTGATTGTTAAACATAATACTACACCGTCTTCCATAACCTGGCAATTATTCCACCTGCAAAAAACTTCAGGCATTCTCTCCTTACAAAATTGTAAAAGACCCATTTTTAGGATTAGATACAGCTAACTTTTATGTCGTGGATTTGAATATGAAAAGGAGACTGGAGGGGAGTGCAGGGAGCCCAAGGGACCCCAACACAGACTTCCTCTAAAATGTTAATCGTTTGGCTAATTGAAGGTATGTTCTTTGTCGGCTCTGCATTTTGGAGGGTCCCTTCTATGGACCCAGCGAGCACAAGGTAGCAGCGCTTTCAGATGTTATTGTATTTGACTGCTGCTGCACCGGGGTGCCAGCGGATTTAGGTCCTTTTAAGATAAGTTAAGGGGACACGCACACACGCAGACGTGCATGGATGCGCGCACAAACCTGCGCGCACACCCACCCCACACCAGCGCATGTACATGCCAGTCATTTACATTTCAAAAGAGCATAATTGCCCAGGGCGGTGGCTGGGGGAGTGTGGCCTCAGGATTCCCCGAGAGCGCCTGTGAAGTTAACGAATCACGAGTCTACACTCAACCGAAGCTCCTCTTTCATACAAGCACATTCACACCAACATCCCCCTGAGTAAAAGGCAGGTAGAGTAGTCGTTCACCGTTACACCGACAACCCATTTACCGCTTTATGCTTCTCAGGTGAGACGGACTGAAATCATCCTTTTTTTGTTTTATTTTGTTCGACAATATTTTTTCTCTACATCGATTGTTTGCCGTCAGACCGACCAACATAATAAGTACGTGCAAATAATAAATAAACAAACCAAACTACTATCAAAACTAATGTATGCACATGGCAACAGTACGACATCACCTTGTCCTCGCGTCTCTTTCTTTAATCACTGTATTAGTGTTCTATAAGTGTTCTGCAAATGATAATGTGCTTACTTCAGATAGTAAACACGCATTTTAGCCAGACTCCTGGTAGCACAGTAGGGAAGAGTCAGGTTACACGAAGAGGAAGCTGAGTCTGGTCCTACATGGACTACAGTCAACTGAAAGCTAAGCTGCCTCGTTGCTGCAAAGACTGATGGCCTGGCAGAGGCGTTATTTGTCTTGTATCTCTGGGTCGGCCCTCACGTCCACTCAGGAAGAGATGAAAAAGGGATGGACGGTCTGTCTGGGAGAAGTGCTAGCAATGTGGTCTAGGACAATCTGTCACCAGCAGTCATCACTTAACTCAGCCCAGAGCTGCACCACTCACTCAATGAGAATCTCACCAGACTTAAATGGGAACGCTGGGCAGAGCCAGAAAAAGACGTGATTAAAAATATGCATGAAATGAAATGCAAATCCGACTCTTTCATTCTGGTCAGAAATCGGGACAGACGACGACAAACATGTGGAGAAAAAGGACAGTAACAACAATGAATACCGAAGAAAAACTACATCTGACGCTCATTCTGCGTTTTGTGTCCAATGTTAGCACATGTGAGCGTCCCAAAATAACACATAAACAGAATTTGGTTCTAATACGAGCTGGAACTGCGAGCGGAGGTGAAGGACGAGCGGGGGGGCCGCCCTGTCTCATGACACAATAAATGACTGTGATCCACGTTCCAGCAAAAACAAGGGCTGCTTTTCAATTCCACCTCTTTTGCCCGGATGAATGATGAACTCTGGGTAAGAGGTGCAGTGTTGTGGTATTAATATACATCAGGGGCCAGAGAGCCACACTAAATCAGGAGCCCTAGTGCATTTGTTATTCTAATGACAAGCAATAACTATGTTCAGGCAGAGTGGAGATCCTAAAACGTGAGAGAACAACCCCCCAACCAAAAAAACAGGGAAAGGCCTTAAAGAGAATTAACTTGAAGCCGAAACAAAAAGTGAAAAGTTTATGAACATTGTAGTTATTGCCATAAGGACTGTGACGTGTTTAACAGGGAGCTTTTTACTTTACGTGCTGTAGTAACGCAATCAACTGAAAATGCAACGGATGCCACATAAATGCTCGTGTACCGCTGTACAGCCATCTGCAAATACTACACAGCAGCTCTCTGAGCCAATCTCTCTAAGTGCAAACATTTTTAATAAAACCCAGAAAAGGCCACATTTCAATCAAGACGAGTCATTTCTAAAAATCGCATTAAAGGCTCTTTACTTCAAATCATTTTTATTCATCTCCGAGGTGTTTTAACCAACAGCTGCTCATCTAGCCGACAGATCATAAATCAGCTTTCGGGAGAAGATCGAGTGAAAAGGACGCGGGAAGACGGACGATTTTGGTGAAGTCTCTGGATTGAATAATCAATACTGACAAAAATGAATGGCTCGACTATCTGTCAAAGGCTGAGGTCAACACTGTAGCAGAATCCCTGTAATGTATATTTCATACACTTTTATACCCATTGATTATCTGCTCCACAGTTTGTAAATTACGTGTATATTGATCTGCTCATCATATACAGTAGTTGTGGCTTTTTACTCTCAGCCACATCAATATGAGGTCATATGCTGCTTTTACTACAACGTATTATGAAACAAAAAGTCTCTTCATTGGGTTTACATATTATTGTCAATATTGCCAATAATATATAGGAAAATCAAGTCATATTTGTATGCAACTAGTAAACTGACAAATTACAAAAAACAGACGCAGGGAACAGTGTTACGCATCCTAATGAAAATGCAGCTGTTATTGTGCCAGTATTGTTGTATTATTGATATTGACACAAAAAAGTGCACAATCTGCAACATCACAAGGTGATTCCTGCACCTAAAGTCCAAAATATTGATCCAAGGGGATAAATCAATGATGAAGACGAGAAATCCCAGCAGCCACACATTTATTTTCATTATCTTATGAGTATATTCCGTGAGGGGATTGGAGTCAGAACGTAAACAGCGGCTTTCCCATGAATCTGAACAGATTACAGAGGGACGGAGTTTCGAGCTGGGAGGGAAATAGGTGAGGTTTGGATCGATGGCGCCGGATCAGTGATCAATAGGCCGCTCGCACCAATACACTTCCAGCTGAAGCTACTAGCTCCGGTTACACAGATAAAAATGTGTGGGCAGGGCAGGAAGGTGATGATGATTCATGTCAGGTGTCCTGCATTTTTCAGAACTAACTTGCAACCATGCACCTGCCCCTAAATGCACCTTACTACATGTCATCGAATGTCAGAAGCAACAGTAACTATTTCACATTACGAGTACTTCAGATGCTTTTTCACAAACGGACAGGTGAGCATGAGTCACTGCACACACACACACACACACACACACACACACACACACACACACACACACACGAAGGCCTTGCTTCAACCTGTCAGTCACCCATGCCTCTCACAGTCAAGGTCTAGTGACAAGTGTTAAATCAGAGCACGCCTTCATCACCTGCCATGGCTAATGCTGTTAACTGTAGAGCAACGTCTTGGCTAACGCATCCTAATTACACCCAGATGAGTCCAGACCACACGCATCATCAGCACACATGCTTCTGCAGGGCTCCAGCTGATGTCGCTAACTTTTAAGCTTCTGGAAGGGGAGCGGAGCTGACCCTCCCTCCTCCAGATCCCACCTTAAGTTGGCCCTTTCAACTGTGTCCACCCAGCTCGTAGCCGCAGTAAATTGGGTTAACACTCACTAAGTGTCCCATCGTTAGCGTTGTTAATTGACTAGTGCATGCGATAATTAACAGGGAGCGGACTGCCTACCTCGCTAATCTTATTTAGGTCATTTGCATTTAAAATGGTTTTGGTCTCACTGGCAAGTTGAAAAAAAAGAAGACATGCTCTTAGAATCATGCATGATACAGCCACTTACAGAAGCCTGTGAAATGTGGTTGATGTGTTTTGTAATAAATGCAGAAGCAACTTTAATTTATATACCTACATCTACTAAAGCTGCAATGCCATCCTGTTACATAAAAGTTCCCCACATCCTATTTCTCACTAGCATAGTCTTAATGTATGAGGGCTGATCTTGTTGTCATGCTGTGATACCTTCAGATGAATGTTTCCTTTGTTGAAGCACCTTCTGTCCTATTTTGGCAATGACACAAGCGCTCGGTAGCTACAGGGGAGACACACGACTGAGCACTCCTCCTGATTCACACAAGCATTAACACAGCACATTAGCTCAGCCGAGTAGTGGGAATGAAAGATGGGCTAACGCCGCTGCCCCAGGCAAAGTGAAGACGTACACCAAAGCCAGCTGCCATCTATTATGGATAGCCAGTGCCGACCCCCACTGTTGGTGTTACAGGGGTGACAGTGCTGTCCTTGCCGAGGCGTTGACCTTCCTTGGTGGGGAGAGGGCGCTGGGCAGATTAAAAGTGGACTGGCTCACCGTGCAGTCCAGGCGTGCCCCTGATGTTGTGCCCAGATGGTAACACACGCACACAAGTAAATACACACATACAAATTCTGGTGCATCCTGGGAGGGCAGATGTGGAGTATGAACACAGCCGCTCCTGTGGGCGCTCAGCTTTCAGAGTCTTTTCGCTGTACGTCTACAGTTTTCTCACACACACACACACACACACACACACACACACACACACACACACACACACACGCCACATGCCTCAGACCTCAGAGGTCTAACCAAGCCTCACCTCCTCCACTCTCCATCTGAGTGTTTCTCCATCACTTAATTCTAGCTGTATGTATGTGAATCATCCATCACTCACTCAATCAGTCAATTGAATTTCATTTAGTGCGGTGTTACTCAGGGCATGTGATTGATTCACTGGTACCTTTTCACTGAAGCTTGAATGACACACAATGCTGGTTTAGTAGCTGCTCACACACACACACACACACACTTCACTTGCCTATATGCTGCTGCACTGGGTCTCCATTGCCAGGGGGAGAGTCGGGTGCCCATGCTGCCAACGAAGACCCCCTTGCGATTTACTCAAGGTCGCCGTGTCCAGCTGGCTGTGCCAACATCTGTTCAGAATGGCCTCAAGACTGGCATGAGACAGGTCTGTCTACACTGCTTGACCTTGGATCAACGGCCACGTTTGGACATATAACTGTTATCACATATTCAAGCTTCATGTATGGAGAAGAAATTTACCCTCACGACAAAAAAGCTTTAATGCAAATCAAAGGTGAATAATATCATTTAACACATCTGCAATGTACAACACAAAATGAGATTATGAGAGAACACTGTCTAAAAACGAAAAGCGTGTGTCCAATATGCTATTTGAGTACATGCTCATCCAAGAGGACGTTTGAGCCAGACCTATGGAAATTCCCCCCAGGTGAGTCTGAGGTATACGGTCGCCAAGAATGAGACACACAGGAAGTCACTGTTACCTTGACCTTTGACCTTTGCCTCAGATTATATGAATATATGAAAAATGTCCATGTCTTCCTCAACACAGCTACAAACACCCAGAGGTGCATCACACATGAAATATCAAATGATTAACTCAAATGAATCAATTCTGCTTTTTAAAGTTAGTAGGTTTAACAGATAACTACTAATTTCAGAGCCAATTTCTCAAATGCTTCTTCCACCGTGACCTGTTATTTCTCGCATTTCAGGATTACAGCTAGTTTCCGAAATGCAAATGACATTTAGTCATGTCTGCATCAGTAAGTGTGGTTTAGTGGACAGAAAAATGATTGACCGCTACCAACACTTTCCTTGTTTTAATTCTTCATGGAGGTTGTTCTCTGGCAGCAAGCCTATCGATTTTTCTATCAAATACGAAAACAGGCATTGTGGAGAGGCCGCAGAGGTCAGTGTGAATTAGAGCAGAGGTGTGCGTTCGTGTCTGTGTGCGAGTGTGTGCGTCCCCTCCTTCCCTACATCCCCATTGTCACTCCCCAAAGACCTCTCTGTTAAATTGGCTGACAGATAATAAGATCATACAGGAGAGTACAGACACAGAGACCTTTGTCCCACAATCCAACAGTCCTACTTCTGGTAGAGCCTCTGTTCCGCATCACAAACACTGCACATCATGTACAGCACAAACACAATTTAACTTTTCCTTTATTTCCAAGTGCTTCGTTTAAACTTCACTGTAGAAAAACTATTTTATTGAGACATTTTGGGCAAAACTATATTGGTATTATTAAATTTGTTTCCTTTCTTATGACCTTTTCAGCACAAACTATGTGAAGTTAGCGAGTTGAGAACCACTCACCACACGGTGACTCTTAGACGTGCCCGTAATAAAATGTGTAAAACACCTCACTCGTCCCACTTTGTTGATAATGCCGCTAGTAGTGGGGCGAGTCAGGCAGCGTTAAAATTAAAAGCACAATGTTATTTTGGCACTGCTGCGAAGTGTAAATGTCTGTGCATAAAAATCAGTTTCACATATAAACAGTTTTCAGTGTGTCTGCACTTGTCGAACCCAAACAGTGTAACTCTCCTCGCTCTTCTGTTTGTGGTCGTAGCTTTGTACTGATGCAGCTGCTCCCACTTTTTCTCATTATCTCCAAATCTTTTCGCTAAAATCCCAAATGGGCCAATTCTGTTCAATCTGCTTTACATTTATCTATATTATTCTTTCCCCAAAACACCTCTCAATACATCCTCATAGTGTGTCCTCGGGCCTTCTGCCCCAAGGGCTCATGGGATACGAATACTCCCTGGGGCTGCCGTTTTCACAGCCTGTGAGAGGAACACTCGAGAGAGAGAGAAGGAAAAAGAAGAGGAAAAGGCAGCAGCAGCATTTCTCTGTTTGCTTGATGTCACTATAATGGAAATATGCATAAGTAAGAAAAGGCAGAGTGGGCCTTTGGGGCCCAAGAAGTACAAATATTTTAATAACAAACACTTTCAGTGTTTGCCTCCTGCGATCGCACCTAGGTATCACTTCACATTGAATGCAGCCAGTCACAGCTGAATTGTGTATGCATAAAGGTATAGATGTTTTCTTCTTCTACTGGAAGTGGTTTTCATGCTGTGGAAAGTTTTCCTAGTGATATGTCCTTTGGAGAACTGTCATTAATCAAAAGTCAAAGTCACCTCAGATCTCACATTAGAATAGACCAGTTTAGCTACGGCTGAAATTGCAGCTGACCCCTCTTGCCCTGAGCACTTATTCAAAATCAGCAACACAGCCATAGGGGGCTAAAACAACTAAATTGAGTAAGGTTGCAAGGAGCCAGTAAAAGTACTGAGGGAAAACACCCAATAAAGCAAAGCTGGGGATCTCAAGGGTTCCTATGAGCTTATAATATCCTCTAGCGTTGTATACACCATACATGCAGATGACAAACAGGTTATAGTGAGTAAAGACAAATAAAACCAACGTCCAGTGTAAAGTCAACGATTTGCAATGAGCTGAAATAATAACTGCATGCAGTACAAACGAGCAACTGGAGGTGGAAAAGAAAAGACTCTACAGGAAAAGGTTCGGCTGAACATGGTAGGCTGCCTTCTCAGATTTTCATAATGAGCTGTCAGTCATTTCTTAGTGCCCAACAACTTTCATCTGCCCTGATTCCTCCCAACCTCCCCCATTTATCACTCCTTTCTCTCTTCTACGACGCGCTCCTCTGACGCCCGTGTCGTTTATCATGTCCGGTGGAATAGAGTTTCTCCAGCTGTCAATTTAGGAAATGGAGTGACGAGCGAGACCCCTGGGACCCAGCACTAATCTCATACTGCAACGTTACGGAAAATGATGCGCATCTCCAGTAGCCAGTTACAGCAGTGTCCATGGGAGTACACGTCTACATCAGTTAGTGGCCCTCACCCCAAATTCATCCTGTAAGAAACTACTGATCACAGGCTGCAGAGTTGTGTCAACGACAACGGACACAACCTCCCGTTTCCCAGATGTGCAGATCTGTTAAACTGATCCTAAAATGATGCCCTAAGGATGCGCAAATGTTCTTTTCTACTTTACGTTACCCAGCAATGGTTCGATAAGCTGCTGCCTGGCCTGTCAGGCCCCCGTGTTGAAAAACGCCTGTGTCACACAGTTATGTGTCCCACGGGGAACAGATATCATAGTTGGGTTACATGACAGGTGTGACAGGTGAGTAGCGAGTGAGACCTCTGCTCGTATGAGAATGCGATGCATCAGGTCACATCCTGTTTTGTTGTCTATCATCTCAATACACCGATGAAAGAAACAGCAGAACTCTGCATGAAGCAGATACCAGATGCGTTAAACAGCACTGTAATGGCCACGGTGCAGCAGTTATTCCACTGGCCGGTCACTTGTAATCACCCTTGTGGTTTAAAAGGTCGGGGGGTCAGGGGTTATGGGAGATAAGGACCCTGGAGACCATCATAAAACACTTGCCACACTTCAGCCCTCGTTTGTCATGCCAGAGCTCGATATCGCTCATTCATCTTAGTTAGGGAAGTCTTCCCCTTTAATAGAGAGCTTACGTCATAACCCTGCACTGTGACCACAGTCTGTACTCTGCAAGACCAGGTTTCAGGTTTTATTTTTACTCACAGATTTATTTACAGAGTATTTCTGCACATTGGGGGATAAAGAAAGACTGAGTGAGCTGCGGTGTATTTAAAGTACGTCTTTGGTCATTGAAACACTGATTTAAATTTATAGTTATTTTTAAGAGATTTTTCCTCTCTGTGTCTAACCATGACACAACTTTTTGTGTTTTCAAAGTCAAAACACACGTCCTCTGATTGGGTGGTAACAGCGCCTGCTCGCCCTCGTCCGCATCTGCATTGCATTGTCCCGAATGTGCCAGCGCAGAAAGGTACAATCAAACAGCCAACAAACAAATGAGATTCCCTTACATTAGGCAGCCGTGTAATCACATTCCTGTGTTGTCTCTTTTCCTATATGCTATGCCCTGTAGAACGTAGGAGCTGCAGCAGGAGGGTCACAGTGCAGCCTGGCGCAGGGCTTCCTCCGTTAGCTCTGCATACGCTGCCACTGAGACATCTCATTTAGAGCATCTGCAAACAACATTACAGGTGGAAAGGCTTTAGGAGAACTCTTGCAAGCATTAATCCCATTTGTGTCCTAACCCATTTCAAATGTGCATTCCGCTGCACTCATGAAATGAGAGAGACGATGCGGTGATCAAATGGATGCAACACAAACATTTACAAGGACTTCGGTGCAGACACAAAGGAGATGTCATCACTAAGAGGATCTGCATTCAATGAAAAGAAAAGAAACTAATGGTTTTAAAATGTTGGGCAATGAGAGGCTGATTTAATAAATATGTATTTGGAAATTGAATGCTGAATAAAATTCAAAAGGCTGATGTGTAATTTGAGAAAAGAGCAGACATAATATCTAGGATATTATTATGTATGCAGTTTTTTTATACATACAAAAATGATGCTGAGCCTAAAAGCAACATTTTTTTTAATAATGATAAAACCTCACATTCCAGTAAATAGCATCAGCAGAAGGTGAAGCATCAGGCTTATTAAAATACTGTCTCCAAATTCCTACAATTTACTGAAAAGGACAATAATCTGGGAAACCTCCTAGTAAATAAAAATAAACGACTTTACCTTATCAGCAAGAATTAAAGACAAACAAAAATCTTTAAAAGTGGTCGTGCACCCTCCAAAACCTGGAGCTACGCACCTGACTTTGAATAAAAATGTTAGAAACTTTGCTGAACAACTTGACTTACAGGAAATGGGAGCGACTGCGGCTACATAAATAAATAAATGGTTCTGTTCACTACACAACAAGGTCTAAACAAAACATCGACACAAACCCTGTTAAATCAGGGTGTGAACGCTTTAATTGATGTTTGAAGACAAAAAGCAAAGGATGCAGGAAAAATAAAGCGTGAATACTGTACATGCTAAGTGCTGCTTGTAGTTAAATACTACCCTCTAGTGGGTGGTACATCATGTCTCGTCATAACCTGAATCACAGGTGGGGTTTTATTTACAAGAAGCGTGAGCAGCTGTCCACGAATTTTCCAGACTTCTACTCTTGTGTTTAACAACATTAGAATTATCAGTAAGTCAACAATCATCTAGTAATCAGTTACATTTTTTAATACAATAGTCATAAATAATCCATCTTCTTATCACATTGAATGTGGTAATGACACATTATCTCTAACTACTGTGTTCTGAATGGCACATCTCTGCTGCTCTTGGCTTTCTCCTCTTTGGTCACGTCCAATTAGCCAACTTCTAAACACTCTTTCTCATTACGCTACCCATGATCCCCTCATCAAGCCTTGATTTAGCAAATAAATCACACAGAGTTTTTTCTGACTCGTTTTCCTCCCTGCTTCTGCTGCTGTCTTTTTAAGCCGCCTCTGCCTCAGCCTCGTTAAGCCTGTCCAGAGTTTCTACGGCGACAGTCTCCACCAGGCCTCCTCATTGGACATGGCAGCTGGCAATTTGCATGCCAGACTATTTCTCTTCATCATTGGGCCTCTTTCTCGCCGTCTTTCTCTCTCGCTCGCTCTCTCTGTTCCTATGCTAGAAGAATAGAGAATAACTCAGCAACTGACGGCAGACGGCATGCACGTCCTTGTCCTACAAGGTTACGAATCCATTTCATCTGTGCAAGAGGGGAGTGAATTAAAATAAATGATGGCTGGACATTTATTGCATTCTGGGGGTGAAGGAGGGATTGGGGTGGAGAGGCACAAGTTGTGGAGTGAGGCTGGTGTCTCATACTGAGTCGGCGTGGCAGACAGTTTGATACTGACGGGCATACAGTTTTGGCACGATGAATGAACACAGAACTCAGCTTGAACCTGTTTGTCTCTGGGCAGATCGCGCTGCACTGTGAGCTGCTGATCTCAGACCACGCTGCACATCATAGCGTACCAACCGAGAGCAAGGTGACCACACTGAGCATCAAATGTTATTTCACAGATGCATATTATTTATATAGCATTCTGGTATTTAAGCGTAGGTTCAAACTTGTTACAGCTATTTGTAATGCATCAGTAAACACATGTTGACAGACAGATGTGTTTGTTTTTGTACAGTACTGGATTAATAACTTGCTATAATCTGGTGAAGATAAATAATGTGGCAAATTAAGGTTTATACAAAATCTGTTCAAACACCAGTGCTGACGTAGGATCAGTCGTAAGTTATTATTTATCAGTTCAATGATTATTGTGACAGCAAATAGTTATAGAATGAATGAAAGAATACCTTCTCCAGATCTGTTTTCTTACACCATTTCCAATATTTCTATTTTCAGTAACATGTGACATGACAAAAAAAGCTTGGAGATGATGTTTATAGATCAGTCGAATCTGCTCCTTGTTTCCTTCTGCGTATTCCAGAAATACACCTTTGGACCCAAAGGATACACTGCAGGCTAAGTGACAGTTTCTCCTGTTGACCACAGCGCCATCAATAAGTCTGCCTCTTGACGCTGCCCACTCTCTCTGCGGACACACACGGGCCGGACTCTGAATGCTGACTGCTGCTCGCTGCACAACTCTCCTGGACTTGATCCAGGACACTCTATTGTAATACAGTTATTTTTAGACAAGTCGACGCAAATAAATATTTATAGTTGTTTTCAGGTCAGGGGTCTCGGTGAACCGCAGGGTGGATGACAGTGAATAAAGTACAGTATGTATCTACGTAAGCATGAACCAGGGTTTAATAAACAGCAGGAATAAACTGGGCTGTGATAGTAAGGGCCTGGCTCTACCTTACTGATAACATACACGTGTAAGAATTATAATCCACGGGACAAAATTAAAGTCGAGACGACATCTATCAATTCTAATACTGGTCAGATGTCAAAATAACTTAAGAGGAGAGCTTTACTGCAAAGTGGTGTTAGATTTTTACTCACACTTTCCCTGCTTCCTCATTTTCCCTGACATCTGGATGCCTGTGATAATAGCCCTGGCGCTGATCACTTTTACATTAAGCTTCAGTCTGAATGGAGATGTGTGTCACTGGAAATGATTACACTTGTCACTTCACTCCACTTCCTATCAAATTTATACTTTTGAGAGGGTATTTCTATGCAAAGGGCCTGGAATGACCTAGACAAAGCCTTGGCTTGGGCGGCGAAGGAGCAGCACAAGAGGGGAAAACGTACGATTCGAGGAAATTAGGTTAAATTAATGCTGAAGAAGCCAAAATTGTGATTGACTGGTAACATTTTCCAGTGGTTTCCCCCTCTGACCAGAATTTGGACAGAATACGGGAGAATATTGTCTTTCTGTCGTTGTTCGTCTCGTATAACTCTGGGTCTAAATATAAGTTATGTAACAAAGGCTCAGGACTCACATGCAAAATTACTGAACACACAGTAACCCAGTCACACGCTTTCCTTCTAAACCCTTACATGACATATTTCAGATAACAATGTGACTACGTATCTACTGTAGCTCATGTAGACTTGAGGGGTTGTGTTCCTTTACTTAGATTTTTAGATGTTTGCATTGTAACCACTCCCTGCCTGCAAAATTGCAATGTCTGAAGCATAGATGATCAAAATGCCGTGTAATGACACCATGTTAATACAGTTGCTATTAAAGCAGATGGCAAAACTGTACAAAGCCTTGTTGTGCTGGGTTTCTTTCTGAGGAGTCCGTTCGAATTTCTGAAAGTAATCCTGTACACCTCTCTGTCTGGAGCCACACGGAACCATGTTGGATCAGATTCCAGCAGAACATTTCATCCTGTGTCTTCCTCTATTTCTGAATCTCCCAGTAAGTAAAACAAATAATAATAAATAATACAATGTCCAATCTGCAATATTTGGGTAACATGACTCACAGCAATTAGCGATCTTCAGTTTCCACAGCCTGTCATGCAAACCATGGCACATTCCGACCTTCCTGTCAACTACCTGACCAGATGTCTGTCTGTCAAGGCTGAGCAAATACCTGAGCTTCTCTAACACTTGTCAACATCCCTCATCAGCATCTTGATTGTTGAGGAGGACAGATCAGAGAGAATGTCCACATACATCCATCGGCCTCTGATGTGACAGCGAGGGTTTATGTGATCGCGTCGAGCGAGCCCCGCCTGCTTTACCTTGACCTCACCACCCCACTTCCAACGCCGCCACTCCTCTCGTTTCAAGCTCTCCAGTCTGACCTCGCCATCCCGGGGCCTATGGCCTCGCCCCTGACGGCTGAGTTATTACCATAATTACCCAAGAGACATTGCAGGGAGATGCCACATGTCAGAGGCCATCCATGTTTAACAGAATATTTGGGTGTTTTATCGGCTTTAACTCAGCCGCCGGGGCAGGTGAGACGGGGTCTGGATGATAAGAAAACCACTCATGTGGGAAATGAAGTGGACCATTTCACAGACAGAACCAAGAAGGGGATGAAATATACAGTTAATGCAGCAGTGGCCAGTGCACATATGTCATATATTCTCGAAGACAAGGTGTAAATATGCTCAGACATTCAGGCAGCGTTGAACAGGAGGAGATGGCTGCTATCTAAAAGTTACTTTATATAATGACTAACGTACGTGGATGAAGCCTTACATGAGGAGGAATGCAGGCGCAATAAACAAATAACATGTATTGTACTCTCACAGCAGGGAGCATCCGAGCTCACTTCCTGACGTCCTTGTGTCAGTCTGACTTGTAGAGACATGTTTTCCTCTCTGGGTAAATTTGCTCATTTTAATTCATAGATGTCTGTGGGATGAAAAAAAACTGCTCCTCCTAAAAGTAGTTCTTCAACACACCTTCAAACTGAACAACGGGTCATAAAAAGGTATCTGAGAGAAACAACAGCTTCACCCTCAGCTGAACTAGTCCTCAAATATTTGAGAAAGACATTTTAAACCAGCAGGCCAGGTGTTTTAGTTATACAAACTAAACAACATAAAGTTTCAGCATTTTTAAGAAAGCTCTTTATTACTTATGTCTATACAGCCAGGAGGCCATGCATATTCATACAGCTGGAGTGAAGAGTAGAGCCCATCATGCTGCACACAGGTCACAGGGGGCATTGGCCTCAGGCCAAAGACGCAACACCGCAAAGACTGTACAGTGTTCACACTCCTACTGGTTTCTATATTAATACCTAAAGGCTCAATCCACAAAGAAAGAGTATAGAAACACACACAATCACACACGCCCTCATCTGCTGGGAAAGGTCAACACATTAGCATTCCCAAAAATCCAGTATTCAGACTTCCCCTGTCCCACATAGCCACCCATCAAGCATGTCCAAGATGGCACTTAGCCGCGTGTGCCCATGTCTTATTATGCAGACCCATCTGTGTGGGTTCAAAGGTCATGGCCGGGCCTGGCAGGGGCTACAGGTGAGCAGATGAGAACAGTAGGGGCCCGGTTTAATTTAGCTAAGCGCTACAGGATGTGGTGAGCTCCTGTGCCTGGGAAGGACAAGTTGAACTTCTCACACTGTGCCTCAGACTCATTTCAATGGGTGGAAAGTTAAGGAAAAATGAGTAATAGAATCAAAAAAAGCTTGTGACACGACAACTACTTCTTCATGGCTGAGTCGTGTCTATTTTTCTGCAAGAGTTGCAAACAAACAAACAAACCTATAGCACATGCCCCACCAACAAGCTTTCTTCCTCCTTCCTCTCAGACACACATCCAAGCGCACAATACAAACAGACATACTGATGTAATGATGTGAGGGTGTGAGGGAGAAAATCCCTAATCTGGCATGAACCAGCTTCCTGTCTAGACTGTGCATGAGGAGGCCAGCACTAACCTGGCCGGTGCTGGACCGCGTGTGTATACATACATGCATATCACCACAGTATCTGAGTGTGAGCTAGTGATTTGTGTATGAGCACAAACCTATAATACGTCCAAATCAAAGAGCAGACATTAACCTCTGGCTGTCCACACCTACTGCCCAGTATAGGTTTGTAATCGGATTACTTCCAGAAAAGCTCATTTTTTTGTTTCGTCAGTTTTCTTGACACTTTTTCTGTCATGTGAGCCAAAGCTGTGGCAGGTCCAAAAGCCAATTTCCTCATTATCCGACTTGCAGCACTTACGGGAAACCAAAGGTGGGGGGTTAAAAGTTGGAGGGAAGTGGAAAACAGGGCCTGATGTGGTTTTCTCTAAAATTCCACACAAGGCACAAGGATGAGCAAAAAAACGGACTGATGTCTCGCCCTGATTCTCCTTCCTCACAGCAAATGTGGTAGTTAAGGTCTTAAATTTAAGCTCAAACAATTGAAAAGGAAACTGGAAATAAAAATGGTTTAAGTCATTGAAAAAGAATCACTCGTGGTTTGGTAACACGATTAAACTGGGGTGAATCATAACTGGAATCCCTGACAGCCTCCCGCCATCAATCAGCCCCACAAATCCTGCCATTAGTAATCACAACAAACATCCCTGAGCGCAGCAACTTTCTGCCGTCTTACTCACACTGAGTGCTAATCAAAAAATGCTAAGCGTGTTTAGCCGTAGCTTTGACAGTATTTGTCTGGAGTGTGAATCAACATCATGGGCGTCGCTATTTCATATTCATGCAGAGGCCCAATGACACCTCGCCCTCTACTTTCAAAAAAGGCCTTAACTCAGCAGATCGCCACCCCTTTAGACCCAGATGTAAAGTGAACGGTCCTCACCTCCATGACATAAGACACCACAATATGCTGTCTTATGGGAGCAAGCCGTCGCTGAGGCCTGCCAAGCCCCACAGCCACAGTGCTGGCAGCCAAAAGGACAAATAATAAAGCTAATAAAGAACAACGTACAAAAATAAGACGTTAACAATTGGACCCGCATTGGAAAACATTTTCTTTAATATTTAAAGAATTAACACACCAATATAAAAATACAAAAGAGTTCCTGTTGGCAGATTGAAATTGAATATTAACTCCTGCGTCTTAGTCTTTGATGTTTGATTGCATGTAATTACATCTAATCAATGTAGTTACAACAGATTCACCTGTGCATCACACGACTGTCAGGTAAAGTCTTGTTGAGCTCCGTGGTTCTGTTTTGATATATTTGTAAAATGAACACCAATCACAAGTTTTAAGAAATCTGTTGTTTCCTTTCTGGTTTGATAGCGGAGGGACCCATGAATGGTTGGTGATAGCCTCACGGGCACGTCTGGTGGTCAAAAGCAATTTTGCTGTGAATTTTTCATCATCGCAAGCATCAAAACAAAACTGGAGAAGATTGAATATAAAATAAAAGCAATCACATTACCGTTTAGAAGATTTAGAAGCGATTCACAAAATGTGCATCGATCCCTCGCAGAAACAAGAACTAGATGTCATCGTCAACATTTTAAGTGCTTCAGTACAATTACTTCAAGTGAGACCATGTTACTTTGGTGGAAGAGCATTGACTGTGGCCACAAGTGGGAAGTTTGGCATAAAGGTGAAAGTGGCAAAAGGAACTGCAGAGGTTGGAAACATGGAGAACAGCAGTTCGGCCAGAATAAGCCATGTCTGCACCACACGTGGCTCAGCGCAGCGACATTTAAATGTTCCTACTGCCACCTGCTGCCAACTTAACCACAACTCAGAGATCAGCCCACAGTTTAGCAAACGTCCGCCAGGTAATCGCTTCAGACTTTGTTTGGGTTTTTTTTTTACCTGGGCGGCTGCAGCACAATATGACGGACCCAAAAATAGCAGAGCGTCAGACAAGCTTTCAGCGGCTCCATGTGATCTCACCTGAAGTCACCGTCTAGCCTGCGTGGTCTTCCTTTCCCCTCTGCAGTGCAGAAGAAAACCGATGACTAACAGATGGAGGACGCATCACATGAGTCATTCGACTTGTATGGCTATGACATATGCACGTCATTGTCTCCACTGGTGAGGGTTTTAGGGGTCTCCTGTTAGCATTCCTGCCCAACTGACTCCCAGAGTATGACTCATAGACTTGTTAGCCCCAGACGAAGCAGACTTTACTGTGCTGGCTTGTCAGCGTGCTGTAGTAGGGAACTCTGGCAGGACGCTGCTTAGTATTTGGGGTTTGTCTGACTCTGTCTAGCCAGTCTTAAACAGTATGACTGTCAGAGCTGTGAGAATTTGGTCACATAGTGAGGTATGACCTCAAAACCACGATAAAGTTTAGGAAAGGAGGACATATTCCTCCACGGGGCCACCAGCATGTGTTTTTGTTTTCATCCTCCAGTCGGTGCCACATTCCTTTTCCGTGTGTAGGGCTAGACGGGGAGATTGCCGGGGAATGACTCACTAAAACCTGACCTAGAAGTGAGATAATCATTGGAGGAAGCTTGGAGTAAAAGTTTGAAGTTTAAAACTTTGATGAGGACGTCTGGGATCGTGTCTCGGAATCCCCAGACAATCTGGACTACAACATTACAAGTGCGTATGTGTGGTATGACATAATTTCTGTACACTAGACAGATTCCATGAGGTGTGCGGACGGCCTCTGGAGGAAACCCATTACAGAATCTCTCCACTCAGCTTCCATGAGGACGAACGGAAACACATGCTCAAGTAAAGATGGCAGAATTTATAAATCTGCTTATTGTGCTTATTAATCTGATGGGAGCTAAGGAAGAGATTCAAAATGACCTAAGCAACTGTTTTTCCAACTAAACGATTTCTAGACTTAGAAAACTTATTTATTATATCTAATATTGATCATTTATTTATTTATGTTACACTGTCCGGTGTGTATAGTGACATACTGTATTGTAGGAAGCACACATTGTTTGTTATGCAGCATCACCTGCTGGCTTAATGGAGAACTGCCAAGGTTCCAGAAAGCTCCAAAAGATCACACAGGAAAGGTAGCAGCAAGGATACAGAACAGGAAACAGCTTTTATAGTATAAAAAACATAAAAAGGGCTGAAAGAAAACCCTCGTTCTTCAAATCAACCAGGAGCTAAAATAACATAACCAAGAATGCAATATTCAATATTCAACACATTGCAAGAGAAAACTATCAGAACTTACTTGTGTGGCGTCACCATTTTCCCCAAACTGCTACCTAGATTTTTTTTACTTTAGATACAGTAAATACTTTTCAGCGGGGATATAAGAGACCTTTCACAAGAACTATTAGGTCATTCGATCCCCTGACCGTTCTTTGATCATACAAATAGCCCAAACGTCCTGTTCAGGTTTGGACTGTTTAAAATCCTGAAAGCCAAACTTTTCATTTCACACACTTCAGCCAGGGCCTGCAGCGATTTCTCTGGAAAGCAATTTCCAAACAATATACACAAAAGAAAAAAAAAGTTTCTATGAAAACAAATCATAGGAGGAGTTTCGGATTAATACACTACACATATTTCACTGTTTCCTTCAGGAGCACAATGAATCCTTATTGCAAATAATTCACGTAGGTCAACGATTTAGTGAATTATGTCCATGTTCTCGCAACAGAAAATCAATCTGACACTGATAAAACCCTCAACTGAGAATTATAGGCCATCTGAGTTTTTCCACATTATGTACAGCAAATGATCGAACATTACATTCTTCCATTGATAAACTGAGTTCTAACAAAAATAAGCAAATATAGTTTCCTTTATTCCCCTCTGACTCCAGCATTAATCGAAATAAACCAAGAAACGTTCACCGAGCACCTCGGTATATGTTTGAACGCCAAGTATTTGACAATCAAAACATAACTTTATTATTCAGAAATATCCTAATAACATATAAAAAGAAACAGAAAAGGATCAAAGCTCACATGCTCAGAAAGCTGCGACTACTGCAACCTGCCACTAGAGGGAGTCCAACCAGGCCACAAGAGAACCTTCAGTACTGTAACAGACCTGTAGCAACTATGTGGGCTTTATAAAACCACAACTATAAAATATACTAATACAACAAGTACAACACCTTTACACCACTTCAGCTGCCCTAAAGCTGATGTGATTGACGTGGTCAGAGAAGACAAAAGGCTCTTTTACACGTGTATTAGTCACAGCTGATGAGCCCCGTCATGATTCGGGCTCTCCCGCTGTCCTGCGGCTCCTCCTCCACCAGACGTCCCACCCCGGTGGTATAAAACGCGTGAGGCCGGACCGAGCGCCCACAGTCGCCCTTATCCCGACAGCCTGCGTCCTCGGAGGCAAGAAGCTCTAGGCTTCAGTGAGACGGAAGCGGGGAGGGATGCGCTAAACTGCGGGATGACTCTGATCTGCTGAACTGAGCACGAGAATGCAAAAAGAAACGCGCTTATTTCTAGTGGTTTGTGCAGCAGAGGTTTCATTGAACTGGGGCAGTTTCTGTGCGGAGTAAAGTCTAATGGGCGAACACAAACCTGGATATAAGTTTATAACAAGGGGGACTGCGGCACGAAAACGAATGAAGTGAGGCGTTTCCTCTCCGTTATTAAGGCCAGAGGAAGTCAAAATAAAGTTCAGCAGGTCTCGTCAGTTTTATTTCAAGTGTGAGAGTCACTGCCTTGGGCCGCCCTCGCCTGTCAACCTGCACATTTCATCCGAGGAGCGAGCCAAATGCACAGAAGAAGATGCATTTGGGTAAAGCGTTACTGTTCGTCCTCCTCCTCAACTGCGCAACTTTGAGCTCGTGTCTGTCAACTTGTGCCACCGTGGATATTGACCACGTGAAAAGGAAGAGAGTCGAGGCGATACGAGGTCAGATTCTGAGCAAACTGCGGCTCACAAGCCCCCCTCATTCACTCGGACCAAGTAAAATCCCGTATCAGATCCAAGCATTGTACAACAGCACAAAAGAACTACTAGAGGAGCTTCGGAGGGATCGACAGCAAAGTTGCGGTCAGGACAACACAGAGACAGAATACTATGCCAAAGAGATCCACAAATTCAACATGGTTTACGGATCGCATGAGAACAGTAAGTACAGCCTCCAGGCGCTCTGTCTCTGTCGCCTTCTCCTTGTCCAAATTAGTTTTTGGCAATGACTTTAAGCGCGACACCTGTAATCGTGGCGTCGGCAGTGCGTAATTACGCACCAAATCAAGCGTTTGTGCCTGTGCCAGCCTAACGCGCATACCTCCGAACTGTTAAGTTTCTTTCTAACTGACCATGACAGTATTTATAAGTTGCAGTTCAGCAAGTCTTAGGTTACTACTTGTGTGTATGGTTGTGCTCGTTCTTGTGGTCACCAGCCTGATTTAAACCTGCACCATTGTTCCAGGAAAGTCACTCTGCTCCTTTCCCCGACTTCACTCTTCCTCCTCTTGTTTTCTTTCCTCTGTGGATCAAGTCCCTCTCCCCACATGTTCCCATTTCCTTTCTAGTCAGGCCCAAATGAGACGGACATCTGCCCAGGGGGAGGGGGCTGCCTTTAGGAGAAAGATCAGGAAAAGAGAGCGGTGGAAAGGGAAAGTTAGAGGATGAAAGGACCTCACAGTTATCCCGAATAGTTAGGTGTGACACACATTCAGCATCCTTCCACTTGAACCTGAATAACCCCAGTATGCTGTCATTTTATTGACGTCAGGTGATGGACATGTTACACCGCTTGGTTGATGATGAACTTTATTTTGTTTGTGAAACTGGTGCTGAGAGGGACGGGTTCACACAGCGTGACAAAGCAGAAAACCTAAATGCTGTGCGTGTGTGCATGAGAGGGCTGCATGGTCCACAGCTAAGCCAAGACTATTGCATCAGGGTCTTTGAAATCAACAGGTGTTTCTCAAAAGCCCTGTTTTCTCTCAGCGATGTTCTGTTTTGAATCTGATAAAGTGGATGTGACAAAAAAAAAGCCTTCAGCTTCAGTTTTTGCCTTGGTTTCAATGCTGGATACGAAGATATCACAAAGTAGCACCAAGGTCTCTGGGCTCCAGCTCAAGTTATACGGACAAAAAGACAATGGAGACATGCTCTGTGGTCACATGAGTTCATGCTTAAAGGTGCTTTTCAGAAAAATGGACGGTGGGTCCTCCATATAAAAGACATGTGACGGTACAGTCTTATTGGCACAAAGGCATTTTTTAGACAAATATATGCTGCTATCGAGACAGGCATCTTTCTCATTCGGGCTGGGTTAAGTTGACCCAAGGTGCATGTCTGCAGTCCAGAACAGTCTTCTACTGAAAATGTAAGGCACAGCTTCAACAGCAGAATCCACAAGCAGCTGATGTCTGTAAATGTGTCTCTGTTCCAACTTTTGAGTTGTCTCTGGATTTCAAATCCACTGATAAGAATAAATGATGGCACACTGAGCATTTCCTGGTTCTCTGTATAAATTGGTTGTGAAAGTTTATCCCTTCACGCCATGTGTTGTGTGTTCAATGGAGCACAACAGAAGTTGAACTGCAAACCATTACTAATTGGTTATTATGTATTATACACTGAGCTACATTTGCTTATACTTAAAGTAATAGGTTGTTAAATGAAAACCTACTGTTGTCTTTGTAGTTTTATCAGACTAATAAACATTGAACCTAACTAATGAGTTAGAAACTGTGTTTGTAGCAGAAGCTTCTACATGTATGCAAACTATTTACAGTATGTAGCTGGAACAAACAGACATGTATATGTAGTTCGCTCGTGCTATGAATCAGTTTAATACTGTGACATCACTGAAGGTAGTTTCAATGGTAAACTATTGTTGGCTGCGTGAGCAAGTACAAATTTGTGACAGGTTGAACCTGCAGTTGACTTCACAGAGAGTCTGGCCAGCAAACATAGGAAAGACTTCCTTTTATAGCTTGGTGCACAGACCAAAATCTGGCATATGTCAATGACCAAGGTTGGGTTGTGTGGTCAGGAGGGGTTAGGGTCCAACAAGTTGTCAGAGGGACTGAGGGTAGGAGGACGTTTGATATGTGAATACCACAGAGACGGAGTCATGCTAAGCTAAACAGTGCTGCTATTTTAATTACAACATTTTCATTTCCACCAAATATAGACAAAACGTGTTAGAAAAACACGGAGGACTCTTGATAAGGCCAGCATGACACCAATCATTTCATCATCAGTGAGTTGATAAACTTAGTGCCAGTTTCTAAATACTCAAGTAAACCCAAGTTCATATTTCAGATCTCAGTGGGTTTTCCAGTGTATAAAAAGACTGACTGTAAATCTGAGTCATGATTCCAATTGTTCTGCTTGTTATTTTTAGCTCAACATGATTGACACCATGGTATTTCAAAAAGGATTATAAATAATCAAGGCACTAACCTCGCCAGCAGGTTGTGGCACCGTCCCAGTTAACAGAGTGTTTTACCTCTTTGGACCACAACTGGCTTTTCTGTGGCAACAAGACAGATGGAGTCAGACAGACATGCACCACAACTCCTCCTTCACAGTATTTAACAAAACTATGTTGGAGACACAGACTGAAACAATGAAGGTCACTGAAATTAGCCATCATTTACAATCTACTTTACTTCATCTGATTCATCGTTTATTCAAACATTAACATGTTTGGCTTTGGCTTTGATCAGATAAAACAAATAATCGGATGAAATCTTCGTGACTTTAGAAAATCTGTGTAGACATTGTTTCATAATTTCCTAACAGACTAAACAACAAGTAAATTAATAGAGGAAACAATCGCTAAGCTAATCAAGAATGTAAATAAGCTGCTTATTACCGATAAATAATTTCATACATAGACAAAATAAAAAAAGTCTCAAATCTTTGATTTATAGGAGCAACACTTGTTCTTTTTTTATTAATTTTGCACAGCTACATACAAAAGGAAAAGCGATAATTGCAGAACATTAGTCATTAAAACCCGGAATATTATAATTAAATGCTAACACTGAAATGATATAGCTGCTCACAGTAACTTTCAGGGTCCAGATACTTACAATTCAATAATCTTAATGGTTTTATTAGCATCTCCAGTAGTAGTAGAGGTCTGTGTTTGCAGCCCAGCTCCTGACCTGACATCCATTTCATCATTAAAAATATTTTCCCTCTCTGTCCTAGACGATCTGCCCTACTGTCCAAAAGGCATTACATCGAAGGTTTTCCGCTTCAACGTCTCTGCCATGGAAAGGAACTCAACCAACCTCTTCAGAGCAGAGTTTCGAGCTCTGAGGGTGCCAAACCCCTCTGCCAAGAGGAATGAACAGCGGATTGAGCTCTACCAGGTGCGTAAAGGTACCGTTTCCTTGTCCTTTTCCAAAAATCAAAGACATGACTGACAGTCGAGGAGGCAAGCAGATTTAAAATCTGTCTTTTTGGATACAATTGCTGTACGAAACAACATTACTAGACATTTAATCGTAGCCTGTCAGGAATGTGACTTGCATAGGCTGGTTACTTATTCTTCAATTTACAAAGAGAGCCAACAACAACTGGATTGTGTTGCAGGCGAGAGGCAAACGCCAGACCAAAAGCCAAAAAGCTCAGCAGGCCTGCAAAATGTTTGCAGAACCGGGACGGGACTATGGTCAGCCCACGTCTAACGGTTATGCAGAGGTTTAACATTTAGTCTCCAAACATTTAAAGTGGTTTGAAACTGTGCAGGCTGTGGTTTTCTGAGTGATGAAATGATCTATAGTAGCCTAAAACACTACATATTTGTCATCAGTGTCAGTGGGTACTTGCATTTACGTTGTAATGAAACTGACATTAAGGACCAAACGGAAATGACTGTAACTCTCTACACAGAAACGCATCATCTCTTTCCATTATCTTAGCTTGTAGTGTCCCAAATGAAACCGCTTCTTGAGACTTTTTTTGTTTTGAGAGAGAACTTTTCAATGACCACATCCTTGTGCTTTGCAGATTGTGAGGCCCAACGAACACATTAGGAAACAACGCTACATTGGCGCTAAGAATGTGCTGACAAGAGGGACTCAGGAATGGGTTTCCTTCGACGTGACCGAAACAGTGCGGGAATGGCTGGTGAACAGAGGTGGGACTGAGATCACTGTCGTTCGTTTCCAACGCTGTCATTAGTCGTAACGGGCGTCCCATGATCAATTATAATTTCACTTTAAAGTACTGTGATTTAAACAGGAACAAAAAAGAAATCTAACAATCCTCTTTTCCATAACTGCTGGCCATCAGGAAGTAATCTTGGTCTGGAAATCAGCGTGCACTGTCCCTGCCACACGTTCAGCCCAAATGGTGAAATCATTGACAACGAGAACGAGGTGTTGGAAGTCAAGTTTAAAGGTGGGCTGCAGCAACATTTATCTGTCATTCGCTGCTCATCCGATCTCATGTGTCTTTCTGTCCTACTCCATTTTACGTGTAGGTGGGTCGTAATGTAGTTCGTGTTCATACAGGCCTGAACTGTTTACAGCTTACATGCTCCTCAATCCTGGCTGTAATTAATCATTAAGGTGCGGAAGGGTACGATGAGCAGAGTCGCTTGGACATGGATAACCTGAAGAAGAAAAAGGAACAGCACCTCCCACACCTCATCCTCATGATGATCCCACCCCACCGCCTGGACACCCAGTCCAGCCGCCGACGCAAGAGAGCACTGGACACAAACTACTGTTTCTCGTGAGGCTCTTAAGTATTAGTATTGTGAGGTAATACATTATATGTAGTGTCAACAACTGATTTCACTGTTTATACTTATCACAGAAACACGGAGGAGAGCTGCTGTGTTCGCAAGCTGCACATCGATTTCCGACGTGACCTGGACTGGAAGTGGATCCACGAGCCCAGTGGTTACGATGCCAACTATTGCTCAGGGCCCTGCCCCTACCTGAGGAGCTCAGATACAACACACAGCTCGGTAAGAGGCAGTTTGACAAAGATTCTCCCTTTAATTGCCTTTTTTACTACATCAGCAAAAAATATGCTATTTATTTTACACCACATCACTATGGAGTTCGTTTTTGTTATATTGGCCCAGAATGCACTGCCACCAGGGGTTGTCCAGATAATTAGACTTGATCAAGTGCCATCAGACAAAATATTCTTATATCAAATTATTATTTGCAATGACATTATCCCTGCGCTCTACAACAGCTGCTGAGCCTGTACAACACTCTGAATCCAGAGGCATCGGCCGCCCCCTGCTGCGTCCCTCAAGATCTGGAACCCCTCACTATACTCTACTATTCTGGACGAACCCCCAAAGTGGAGCAGCTGTCCAACATGATCGTCAAGTCTTGCAAGTGTAGCTGAGAAGACAGGAAAGGAGAAGCAGAGTGGCAGGATTTTACTAGGTACTGACCAAACCCATACTATTGACTTGCGGGCTCTTAGCTGTGACAAATACTTAAAGTGACCCTTTGGCCTTGTGGTTTAGACCTGAACACCACTCTGGTGGTCAAACTTCGTTCAAGGATGCAGATTTTCTTAAAAAAATTGAGGCCAGAATTTGTTCATGTTTTGTGTTTTTCTTTGTCTTTTAATCTAAAAAAAACTCTAACACAAATCAGAGGTACGATATTTAATATTTCCACCTAGATTTGTGCAGATGGACAACATACTAAGGCTGGATTGCAGAGAGTCCTGCACAAACGAATTGAACTATAAGTGAGAGAGGCTCCACCCAGTCAGGAGAACAGACCTCTGTTTCTAGCCTTGCGTTGATATTGTTAATAGTCACAAATATAGACGATGCTCTGGTGAATGTCCTTTCAGGCTGTATTTTTCCTTGAACTTGCCTTAAGTTCTCTCTCCTTCAAACGGTGGGCATTATCTTCAAACACAAAAGGACAGACGTGCTGCTGTGTCCAAAGCCATAGCTGTGGTCAGGGGAAAGGAGAGTTAAGAGAGAATGCCTGTTGGATTTGCAATGGAAAGTGAATGAACAAAGAAGCTGAGCCAAGCTTTCTTTTTTTGGCCAGCCAGCAGCAATGGCCCCCCCCTTTTTCTTTTTTTTTTAGCCGCATGTATTAGATCGGATGGAGGAAGAGAAAGAAGAGGGGATGTGCAAGGAAGGGAAGAACGGTGATGGAAACTAGCCATGAGCACACTGCCATTCACTGGAGGCTTTCATCCCTAGCAGGTTCAAATTATTTCTGGGACATCAAAGAATATACTGGACGAGAACACGTCTTACGCAACAGGTTTTACGAGATTTATTCTACATTAATAGCACATTTGGTCTGTTATGCAACTTGTCATATAGTGAATGTTTCACTAACACAACTGACACGTATCTTTAATGATGGAACCACTTTTCTAGTAAATTATGACGAGTACTGTTATAGTTCATTGTAGTGAAGAAAGAATGTGCAACGTTTTTGTCCATATACCAGTTAGTTTGATCTACTGAATGTGACGCAGTAAGTGTAACTATATAGCAGATACAATATACTTGCTTTTACCAGTGTGCTCGCATTCAAACGCCGCATTGTCCACATTCTTGCTTGTGTAATTCGTGGCTATCTGGAGAATCGAACTGTAAATCCACTAGGGGGCAGATTAGGGCCTAATAATTCCTGGATGAAGACAAAATATCTTCCTTGTTAACATCTGCTGTTGCACAACAAGAGAAACCATGGCAGCACTTGACAGCAACAATATTATTAATGTTGACGTTACAGCAAAGGAAATGGCAGTAAAAAGGCGGCAAGGCTCGTACCTGCTGCTGCCTTTATGTAGTGCCCCCTGTTGGCCGTGGGTTGAATTACACCCCACAGCTGAGCTTTAATTGCTCACAGGCAGCGCACAAAAAGGAAAACGCAAACGCATAGTTAAAAGCAAGTATATCTGAGGGTTGAAAGAAAGTTGAAACAAAGCTTTTTCTAGAGCAAATGTAATATAATTTAAAAATGCAGCTGTTCACTTGTTTTGTTTTTTTTAAGCCACAATATCTTATGAACTCTCCCGTCGCGGGAGCAGCATGTGCAGTCAGGACTCTCAAAACACTGCAGTCTTTCAATCCTCCTGCTCCGTCTCTGTTTGTTTTGGTGCTACTTTACAGTGTGTAGCCTAATGGAACAAAAACTAAAAAGGGAGGGGAAAAAGTCACAACATGACAGTGGCTGGATGGACACAGAAAGACATCATTTCTCTCAGAGTCAGGAAAGCGATTGTGAATTCCTGTGCTGTTTGACATTCACCCAGTCGAGTCGTCTGGACTCCAAGTGACATTTAGGTGAGTTTTCTTTTGGGAGTAATACTGTTTTATTGTCTTGATGATTATGATTGTTATTAAAATCACAACATGCAAACCCCTCTGAGCCTCTCTGAAACTATAAACATCATTGTGTGGAACAATCAAATGCAACAGATCTGTTAAAATATTTAAGTAAATTATGGAGCAATGAGTTTACCCACTGGTCCGGTCTGCCACATTGAAAGGCCATTTAAAATACTATTTTCTCACAATGTTTTGGTTACATATGAACATAATTTTTCTTACTTGAATCTCACGAGTCCCACCTGTTTCCTGCAGCCATTTTTTTCCCTCTACCAGAGTAATAAATTTACCTTCTCTTTCTCAGGGATTGTTTCTTAACAGCTTTCCCAGGCAAAAAGCGATTACTCTTATTTCTAGAGCATATTTATGAGCAAACATGTCTTTATTTTCATATTTTTCACAAAATGCCTCAAATATATCACATATTAACTGGTCAGATGTAAATCTTCCTTGTCCTTTTAGTTTACGGAGATGATAAATTCAATGTACTTTTGTTGAATGGCTGCAGAGCATATTTTTACACTCATCGATTTAACAGTTTATTTCAAAGTCTGTTAGACTTTAATGACGTCTTACTAAACTTTAGAAAAACGAATTCATGGTTCTTGGCGGTAACTGCAGTGTTAAAGGCCTGCGCTGGAGACAATCCTAATGACAAATAATGAAGGGTCGCAATCAGGGAGGGGAAGTGATGCTGGTGTACTGGACTGACTTAATATGGACTGACATGTAGTCAGAGAGAATTCTCTTTCACTGTGTGCCCGGTATTGTTCCGTGTCACAACCAATGAGAGATGAACCATGATGGAGACACAAAGACCAGAGGGCATGATGAGGGCCAAAACACAGGGGTCTGGGATTGAGTGCCTCTGCAAACAACCCTGTACTAACAAGCACATGTTACTGGTAAAGAGTAGCTGTGCATGACTGACTTTTAACCTTCGCCAGAATCACTTGCTCTTATCCATTTGTTCCTGCTAGAATCAAATCCAAATCCTGTCGGCTCTCACTAGCTTAGTATCACAAATCAAGTGCTCTGCATTTCCCAGTTTCTTTCTTCAAGTCAGCAAATTCAACCAAATCTGGACGGTTGCTCTCTCCCTGTGAGAGTAAATAATAGAGTAGTTTTCCCATGTCAGTGTAATGGAAGCAGGCAGAGGGCTTAGTGATGGCGAGGCAGTAGCTGGCTCGGGTCTTTATATTCAGACGACGAGTCATTTTGGTTCACACAGCAGTTGGCTGCATTGTTCTTCAAAACCCCACACACACACTGAAGGTTTATGATGTGGCGATGGGATGCACTCATCAGATGACTCGTCATGCTATTCTGCATTTGTTGCTGTCAAATCACAAGAGGTGAAGTACACAAGCAGAAACTGAGAAATATGACAAACAAGGGAAGGCGCCGTCCTTCATACTGTACATTTAAAGGTAAAACGTGTGCCTGCGTGTTGTGTTTTGGGGAAACGATGACCATCTTATCCTCAAACCTGCAATAAACTTATTTCCAACTCCCAGCTACTGGATGAGCAACCCACAATCTGATGTGAGTCCAGGGTCCATTTCTGCGTTGGAGTCGGACTTTCTCAGAACTTGTGCTCTTCCAAGACTCACCAGTGATGAATTGCATGACACGTAAATGCACAGAGGTTTGGAAAACTCTGTCTGCTGCTATTCCCTGAGCAGATTAACAGATGTGGAGTGAGAGAAAAAATGAGAGGGGGAAGTGAGAGAGAGAGAGAGAGAGAGAGAGAGAGAGAGAGAGAGAGAGGTGGACTGTTGCTGCAATAAAATCATCAGGTCACATCAGACTAGTTCTCAGGCCTCAGGATGGAAAGAGTTGTGCAATTCAACAACGAGAAGCGTACACACACGTGTACACAAACACATGTACAGTATGCATGAGGAGCCAGCGGCCAAAGTTACTGGAAAGGAGTGAAGGGGTGAACAAATATATAAACACATATCAACTTCATAGACCTTTATAGCTAAACAAATGAATGGGAGGTCTGGATCAAACTACGCCATTATGTTACAGCAGCGTGTGTGTGTGTGTGTGTGTGTGTGTGTTTCCGTGACAGTATTCCAATAATAGAGGGACGGTGTGTCCACGAGAGAGACAGAGCAAGATGGAGGAAAAACAGAGACTGGGAGCGAGAGACAGAGAGAGATTATAATTTGCACACTCTTTAAATCAGGCTACAGCATTGTGTAAAATGTATTACTGTGGGAAGAACCTAGCCAAGTTTGCAAGTTTGAATTATATAAGGGGCTGCTGGTTTAGTGATAGAGAGGCGAAAGTTGACGAGATGCCAGAGAGGCAAAATGATGGCTCGTAAAAGTATGACTGCAGAATAAAAAGCCTAATTCTTCTCCTACTGTACATATGCAAACTTGAATTTCTAAGCTACACAATGCAGCATTAATTCACCACATCTGTGTTCTACATAAACGCGGTCGTCTCATCCATTTGACTGAAAGCAGTCTGTCAACACAGCGAGCTGCCAGCGCACGGGCCTGTCCTGCCAGGAGAGTTGAACCAAGCTTAAACTTGGTTTTAGTGCAATAAGCTGCAGCGGCCAAGCAGATGGAACTTAGTACATATTAATGCTGGATGTGACATTGTAGCGCGAACGCCACGTTCAACAGGTGGATGAAATTACAGCTGCCCATATAAGGTTCTAGAGGTTTAAAAGTCCCGTCCTTGTCTTTTGTACTGCGCAGTTACAGAGGTTAGTAGAACTCGTCATAGTTCATCATGTTTATTGTTCCCAAACTATTTGTGAATGAAAAAGTTGAATAAGAACGAGGAAAAAAGGGGAAGTTGATGTCACGTATTTAGGCAAACAATAAAAGCAGCAGGCGCAGTGCAGACTGCTGGAGCTTAGGTTTCATCCAGTTCATTCCTTCTTTTCTTTATAGCTGTAAACACCTCATGCTCGACCGCTGCTCGCAGGACTGAGGGTAAAGCACGTCTGCGAGGCGTTTAACGCATCAGCTGCTCTGCTGTGTCTATAAGTCATGAGGAAAAGAGAAGCTTAAATCATGCAGATACCTGGGCCAGGATACTGCTTAGATTACCCTCTAGGCAACTGTTGCACCAACCTTCTCCCCCCACACGTATCCCAGAGCAAACCAGACTAATGGGGGAAATTAAACCTTTGACAGCCTCATATAGAGCTGCTTCCACTCAAACAGGTAACAAGCTCCACAGGCACAAGCTCGGTGCCTCCCGCTGCAAAACTTCCAGAACGAGCAGTTAAGTGGGTTTGCTAGGTTTGTTATCTTTCTGCCAGTTCGGGCAAACGCCACCGCGTGTTCTCACGGTTCCTTGGACTCGAAGAAGAGGCGTTTTATACTAGTTGGACTACGGCTGAGGAACACGAAGGTTAAAAACCTAAGTGAATGAACTGTGAGGGGCCACAGGAGATGTAAAAAAAAGTCTAAAAATAACATCTCTCACACAACACAGGTACAGGGCCGTATTAAGGGTCATTAAAATTGATTGCACATAATACAGGTGTTTCATATGCTTTAGAAATTGGAATAAGGGCTAAAGAAATGAAAACCAGGTATTACATATTTAAAACCAGGTGCCTGTAGAGCAGTGTTTTATGTTTTTATACTTTGTAATATTCTCCAGCTGCAGTTCACGTTGATCTAAAGTGGCCTTTCCAGCCCAATTAGCACGGTCAACATTTACATTTGCACTCACTTGCACGAGCTGCAGTTGAACTGTGGATGTGGCAGATGGGTTTAACAGACGTCTGTTTAGACATCAGACTTGCTGGTGATGATGATGATCCACTAAATGCGACGCTAGCATAAGATTACCTTCAGTTACAACAACATGCACTGTTGCACTTTTCTCCTCACACTTGTGTACGTTACACAGCTTCATGCCAACATTACTCACCATGTACATCTCTAATAGCACAGTAATTACTCTCCTAGTGGTAACAAGATATCGCCTTTGTGTTGCCAAGTAACCAGCAGAAGCAAAGACACACTGTTCGTCCACAAAGTCAATGAGAAACATGTTTGGTTTGTGCCTCCCCATTAATCTGCATGAGACCTCATGACTCCTTCAAGCTGGCTGCGCTCCATACACAACTGGCTGCCCTAAGTCTCACACGTTGTGAGTGTTGTAATGTACAGCAGGCGTACAACCCCCCCGCTCGTAGGGTTGCTGTGTGTGCACACGTGTACGTCTGTATTCATGTTTGGGCCATCGCGCATGACGTTTTGTAGCCACATCTTAAACCGAGCCAGACCGTTTCGCTCCTACAATAACACGAGTCAATATTTGAAAAATACGCTTTGTAAAAAAATAAAACAGCGGCTGAAAGAGCTGCAGAGAGTGTTCACTTTCAGGTTACACTCCCGCGTCTCTCTGCGCTCATTCTGCTTTGCCACACTGTATTTACGGCATCAAGCAGAAAATACATCTCACCACATACACCAGGAAAGATAAGCAGCACTTTGTCTCGTTTGCCTGCGATGAATTTACGCTGAGGACTTTGTTATCGCTGGCAGGTTGTTGCGTGTGTGAGAATATAGAGAAGGCAACATGCAACAGAGTTTGACTGGACACATTACACATATACAATAACTGTGCAAGATGCAAAACACAAACAAATTTCATTTTTACTAATTAATCAGTCGAATCAGTTTGCTCAATATGTGTATTGTGATGAGCCAATATAACGACATTTCCAGGAGGTTAGGATGACACTTAATCCCCTGTAATCTCGAAAACACAGTGAATAACCTCTCATTACTCACCACAGTTCAAATGGCCTCTGCTTTTGTACTTTTCACTATTATGTGTGGTTTGCTGTGCGCTTGCAATCAGCTTTCTTGTTTTGGTGTTTGGAAACAATAACCACCACCAGGAAACCTTTCCATAAATCACCAGAGCTGCTGGGGAACAAGGAACATTCGAAAGACCTTGGTGATGATGATTTTGGCTAACATGTCAGTCCCTTCATTACAACCTGATAAGAAGTCAGGGACACTAAACAAAAGATACAGATGTAAGAGAACCCTCCCAGAGACACTGGTATTAAGTGACTTTATCTGGGAATTTCCCGTGAAGAATCCCCCTTCTCTCGTGATTACCCCACAATCAGCTGCCAAAAAATGCGATATGTGAAATGAGATAAGATTTTATTTAGTAAAGCAAGTGTTGGTCTGAGTTTGACACTTTGCACCAGCTTAAATTTGTAGTGCACCATTTTTCATGCGGGTTGCGAGAACATCTGTTATCATTTTTTACTTTAATGGCCTAGTGTTTTAATGCAAGGTTCAGGCTTCACCAGCAGTTTTGAAAGGAACAATTGAGCCAGCAGGTCAACCATCAAAAACCAAGAACATTACATTTTATTATTTAGGGTAAAATACAGTTGTGGCTCAGTTTAAAATGAACTTTTTTCGGCTGACTGACGAGCTTAAATCACCGTTATTTCATGACCCAGAGCTCTGCTTAAAGAAACACAGCAGAGATTTATTTTAACTCTTTAAACTAGACACAGAGGCAACTAAATAGTGTCATGAAATCCAGACTCTGCACCACACCCCAGCACACACACACACACACACACACTGTGAAGCATAAATCAGAACATAAACAGTATCTGTATTACATTTCCCAGCAGAGGTGGTTGTCCCATACATTCTGGGTGGCGTGTATGGGACATTCAGGCGTCTTCACTTGCTCCATAGTTTACTTTATACTTTACTATTTCTATCAAACAACATTAATCTGATTTATTTCATGAATGTACCACAAAGTAAAGGTTCTCTTCCAAATTTTAGGCCTCACACAAAGCCTGCTGTCCTTGGAGGCGCTCAAATGCAAACATGTTGTGGTTTTACTGATATATTTGAGTCAAAAATGTGTCATCTCCCTAATACAAGCTAAAATATCAAAGGAAATAAAACCACTGTCTTACATAATCGCAGCCCCTCAGCACTGATCACTCACAGCTATTCAAATGCAACTGGGAGCGTATCCCATATAAAGATCACAACGTCAGACTGAGACACTGACAGCTACGGCGCGCAGAGCCAGAGCTGCTGGGAGAAATGGGATAAAGAACATAATCTGGGAAAGCTGTGGCTCCGCTTTGCCTGAGAGACGAGGTTTACCTCTACCCAGAAGAACGACCCCTGGAGTCTGTCTCACCGTGTCACAGTGCGCTCATTAGCATGTAGCCGCTCACCGTGAGCAGGGCTGTTTTACCTCAGGAGACTAGAGGTGCCTGGACCCACGTCTGGTTCCAATTTACAATCCTGAAGGTAGAAAGAAGCTTTTTTTTGAAATCCTTTATAATTTACGAAGGACAAAATTCTGTCATTACTGGACTCTTTTTCGTTCTCTATTAACTTTCTTAGATTGTCAGATTTTTGGATGCCTTCACCTTTAGGATGTTACAGCAACTGGCTACGACTTGGTGCCAAGAATTTACAACAAAGAAAAAGTCCCACATATCACTTGAGTCCGGTTCCATCCAGAGAGAAGATCTATTACTGCTTATGATTGTCAACTGTACAGACGTGTGATGGGGCAAAAGATTTATGTTTCGTTTTCTTTCAACATAATTCAATTATCTCATTTAGAATCTTGCATTTTAGTGCGTCCTCTACATCTGAGCATAAGGAAAACAAATCTTAATTTTAACAAAAGCCTTCACTGTTTTATGGTAACTACAGACAAGATTTCCTGTTTCAACTTCCATTTTAAAAGTGCTCTATGATCCCAATCCTAAATCGTACCATATGTTCCAAAAATTACTTTTTGTCAAAGGCACATTCAGCAGGAGCTAAAGTTAAAAATAGACACCAGGGAAATTTGGAGATTGTTCAGGTATGTTGTTGGTTAGCTTCATCTGGTGGATGCATTCAGCCTCGCTGTTATGATCAACTATATCTACAGATGTGGCTGGAGAACAGATTTATAGCAGACTTAAGTCAGGATTCTTGGCCGAAATCAGATCAGATGTTAGTCTTAAGCCCATAGCCAATACCAGGGAAAACAGAAGGCTTTTAAGAAAATATTATTGTAAAATAAAATTATAAATCTTTTAAATTCAAGTCTACAGAGTTTAACGTGCAAATCTTCAAAATCACTCCTACACCCAGGATGCTGCACCAACGCAACATCCTGGAACAGCAGCTCTGGACAAATGAAAGTTGCATCTGTACTATATCTACTCAACGAAAGTATAACAAACGCCTCCTTCACAGTAGTCTTACATTTCATATTCCACAGTCTGTGTTTATTAACTTGGCATTTAATAAATGGTAAATGGGCCAACTTCAACATGCAGACAAAGCTTGTTGAGCGTCCTCTACTCACCGCGAGCTCTCTGCTGCTCTGGGGAACATCTTCAGATCTTGGGTTCTCTCCTTGATCCAAACTCCTCTGGTCCTCGGCCGCCGCTGCAGTGACACCACATAAACAATATCTGTTCATTTATTTACATTTAGGGTGAACTGGGCTGGAACAAAACTGGATAAATGCATGTGGAGAGGAACAGTTTTAATGATTTGATGTTTCTTTAATAATACTAAGAACGGTCACACTTCTATTAGAAGCCTATTCTACAGCTTCTGAAGGAGAGTTTGGGTCTTTGTGATTCCGTTACTTTCCTCCTTTCCTTCATTCACACATGTTAAAGGTAAACGTCAAGCTAGCTAACTTCAGCTAATCCTGTGCTCCACGGCCCATAAAGAACAACGTAGCAGAAATAATACAGCCAAGCTCGCACGGACACTTACTACGCAACCTGCCACTTGACATGTTTCTGGTAAACTCTTCTCTGTTGTCTTGTTTACTTCCGGCCTGTTACCTTGAAGAAGCGTCATCGCAAAGGGTGCGTTTGCTTCAAGTCGCGCATGGCTCGAGTGGGCGGGGCTTAGGTCGCTGTGTGGTCAATTGGACTTTAAGAAAAACAAGAGCAACAAAGTCATTATTGTACTGTAAAACAAAATAACAACAACAACAACATCAATTAACTTATCTTAAACTTATCATAATAATATGCAATATGATCAATATTAATATAATTAAGATTTATAGATCACAGTAAATTACTGCTAAAGATCAAGTCCTACACTATTACACAAACAACCTACTGCACAACTTTCACTGGGCTTAATTACAATGAAAGCTCCCCAACGGTTTGCTAGCGTTGGTCCTCCTGTGGGGGGATGAAGAGGACGAGCTCACTGGGAGAGGTCATCACTGTGGCACGGTTACAGATCTGGAAGGTTCAGGATTACAGCCTCTTACACAAACGGGCTGAGCTGGAGCCCACATGGAGAAGATATGAAAGAGAGAAGGGCTTTTTGCTTTGATGCGCAGTCTGTTTTTTCTCAAGAATGAAAGCACTATCTGAAGGTCATTAAGTTGCCTGCCTAGCAACTCACTGGCATCAAGCTGCGTTATGTTGGCCGCAAGCCTGAAAGCGAAGAAAACACTGGCCCTAGCGATGATCCGGGCCTGGCTGAAGGAGAAGAGAAGACGTATTTTTAGTAGCATTGCATCACTAGGAGCAGTGTGCCAGTGTGTTCAATCATATGTTATCCTGGGTGTCGACCCAAGGAACCTTTTAATTTCACTCAGAGGTTTATTTGTCTTCTGACAGAATCAGCATCAGGCCAAAAATAGATTTTTATTACTCACTGCTGTATATAGTATGTTCATCTGTCTTTAAGTCTGATCGAACTTTACATTTTCAAAACACTACCTAGGAACTGACTGAGTGTAAGAAATTAGCAGGCATAGTTCTTAAAATCGCCTCTGACTAACCGTAAAATTGTCTTTACGTTTCTTCCTGTGTAAGTCTGCCATCTCTGTTGGCTTCATCAGTGAGATTCCGTGAGATCGACCGTGCCGTCCTCGAGAAACCGCACAGTAAATGTAAAGTGATTATTCAGCGGGGGGAAAAAATGACTGCAGGGCCAACATGGTTGGAGCGGAGGACAATGAGAGGCAGATGACAGATTGATAATGAAAGAGATGGAGCATGTACGTCTGCTCTCTCCATTATAATTTTACTGCAAACACACGCTGTAGTACGTCTGAACCCAGGGAGCACAGTCGAATTGGCAACTGTGAGTTCAACGTCTAGTCAGTTTGGATTCACTGTACATGAGAGAGAAGACTATTTACTGCTCCCATGGCCAATATTTACATTTTTCACAAACTAAATTGTGCAGGTGGAAAAAATTGTGAGGGCATAATTTGTGCTGGAATTTTGTGGAACTCCCAAATATCAGTGCTTATATTATAAAATGTGACTGTATTTTTCTTTTAAAAGGCAAAGGAATCTCACTTTATCTTAGATCAGATGCAAAACCTCCAAAAGCAGCTCCTCCGAGACTCAGGGAGCCCACTAACCTGGTGACACTGCAGTAACTATCGCCGCTGTGTCCCACCACATCTGTCAGCAACTGTTAAAAAGCACAGGCAGCGTGACAGTGTCTCCCAGGGCCCGTGTACTGGCGGACTGGTGGACTCACAGGTGTCAGCAGTCATCTGAGTGGTTTCAGAGAAAAGGAATGCTGAGGAGGAAGCCAGCGGGGCTTCCTGGTGTCCGGAGGTTAATGTTAAATAAAGACACATCAGCGTCTCCAGCTACTCTGCGCTGCTGAAGATTGAGGGTTTCGCACTTTGTAAAGTCACTTATTTAAGACGCAAAGACAATGATGACAATGAGCAGGTTTACACGCTTTCAGTTAAATATTCTTCATATGTTGCACATTTTGGATCGGTGACATTCTGAGCCCCACTAGTGTGCGGAGACGTTGGTCTCTGATGGAGATGCCTGCCATGACCAATTTGCTCTATGTCTAACATCAGCCATGCTCCATGAATTTCCCACCACCTTATCTTCAAGTGAAACTGAAGAAACACAAAAAATGTGCCCCTTCAGGCTACATGAGTCTGTGATTGTGTTATTTGGCATCGCTTGCTCCATAGGGAGCTATTATTTGGCTGAAGGTTTGCGGTTAAAGGACAATTATCTGGCTTTTTTAGCCTGTGAGGATGATGTAATTAATTGAAGTTTAATCCAGTGTCCAGTTCTTCAGAGGTCTGTGTTTTCATGTAGCGGCAGCAGTGGTTTAAGGTCACGGACACACACACTGCATGGACGATAAAGACAGGAGACAGTTGGAACGGGAGCTTGCAAAAAGAAGAGTAATGGCTGGTTTTCACACGTCGAGGACCACTAATTTCAGAGTTGCTGTGTTCAGAAGAACGAGAAGAATGTGGAAAATACATCCTCCCTGTTTGTTTTTGCACCTGTGTGTAGGGAAAGAACATAAAAATCTTGGCTTGATGCCACAGCGGAGAGGAGTTCGCATCACAGACAGTTGCTCAGTTGCATGTTTTAGGAGGATTTTTTCCAACTGTTTTGGTTTACGCACAAAGGTGTTCACTCTACAGGCCAGAGCTTCATCACTGCCTCAATCAGCACGTTAACTAGTTTGTAAGAATCCTGTTCGAGCTCATTTGTGTCCACTAACTGGTTTTGCTTTGCCTCATTTGTTCTGTTGTCACGACTGACACGTACGAAGAGAAATTGCACCTCACAAACATGAACATCTGACAATGCGGGATGTCCTGTGCTGCAGCCGTCCAGCTGTCCGCTGTCCCGGAGCTGGAATGTGCCGCTATGTGAAACCCCAGAAGAAGACATTCATTAAAGGATTAGCGCCCACACTTTGTACTGACACAAGAATGAGGGCAGCTGAACGGAGAAGAATGAAAAGTTCAAAATGATATTCAAGCACCATTTTGCGCATGAGAGGAGATGCTGGCGATGTGAGTAGCATCAGTAATAACAAAGTGCAAAGATCCTGCCCGTTCTGAGGCAAAGATAACAAATGAGGCGGAATCCTGCCGCGGCAAAGCCCTTCAGCGTATGTTTTCAACTCCTGTTTTAAGGTGTCAAAAAGGCTGAGATCAGAAAACCCACAGCTACTCTAACGTTTCTTTAAAAGGACCAGTGATCCCCAAATCCTCAAAAGGCTGGAAAGACACTGTACATCGCCTCTGGAGGCGTAAACACAGCGGCAGCGGGTTGCTCAAAAGATGGATTCGTGAGTAATTCAGTTAGGGAGCGTTTCATTGGAATGCTACTAATCTTCCAGGAGCTTCCAGTAAGAGCTCGTATTTTCAATTTGAGACGTCGACGCTCATTCTTTAATATCCTAAAAAACTGGTCCTTAAGTGTTTCGTCTGCCGCTCCAAACCAAACAGCGGCATTACATTTCTTGTCTTGTTTATTGAAAGTTTCAATAATTGGCAATTTGGCAGCGACAGCAGGAATCCTCAGCCGAACGCTGTAAAAGTGGCCGTAGAGTATGTGTGGTCTAGTGCTGCCACTGCCTGAACGCTAAAGAACAAGGGGGACCGGGGCCAGCGCTTTTCCTTAGCATAACACATGCCAACAGCAGGCAGACATGGCAAACTGGACTCCCCTTGTTCTCACACACGGTGCCAAATTGGGGGGAATTCTTCCAGTGGCAAGTATCAATTACTCACTTTAAACAAACATCCGAGGCTTTTGAATATCACCGTGGTGCGTGCATGCCTCCCTATATGCGCTGATATAGAGAGACCACACACACGGAGTCAGTGTTTCTCCTCACGTTAACTATTATTCCTTATTTGCCTTCTCGCCTCAGTATTCAAGGTGCGAGGTGACGATATCGGCCTAATCAAAGCAAATGAGAGGCTGCGTACTTCTACCCTCTATCGAACAGGGGCCTGGCTGTAACATAAGCATCGGTGGGGAAACACATTCGTCATTGACGTCCACGAGGCCTGGACCGTCTGGTCTGGACATAGAGGCAACATCAAACGGTCAGTTACAGGCTTAACCGCCGTCGCGCTGCAGCCACGTGGTCGTCGTGTACAAATATTAAAGTTTGTAAAAGATGTGGGTGGATCGCACGTTTTGTGGGGAAGGACATTCATCTTGGGACTGGACGTATTAAAATCCTCTTCAGAGAAACCAACTGCTGCTAATAATTTGAGGCTTTGGATGAGCCACAAGATGAAGACGTCTTGTTGGCTGTTGCGTGTCCGTGAGAGAAGAACCCAAACGCGTGAAGCGTGCTGCCGACACTAAACCTGTGTCTCTTATTATGTCCGGGAGGAATTTTTATTCACAGTAACAAAGGACTAAATAAAACAACAAAGTGTGACACACTTTCTATTTGTGGCTTAGTGGTGGTGTTTGTATTCCTGCAGTTCACTGGACAAATACACATGACATGATGTCATACAGAGTAATTCCCAGCATTAATTCAGTGGAACTTGACGGTAGAAAAGATTTTTTCCCTTACATCAACATCAACAAGGATTTCTTTTTTGTGCACAGGACTCATCTTTGAGCGATAGTTCAGCTCCAGAGTGTGTTTGTTTACAATGGAGGCCACAGTTTTCAGGACAACAGACAACTTTAACATGTCGGAGAGTCAACCTGCCATCTAGCTTGAGCTTTGACTTTGGAGGCGCGGATGGAGACGTGTTTTGACGCTGCACCGCAGGAACGACGGTAGTTCACGTCCCGTTGTCTGACATAACTACAGAACTGCTGCACAATAGAGAGGTGCACGGTGGTCTCTCACTCCTGCTACTGGCAAAAATCAGCAATGGTCCAATGATGATAGTTATGAAAACAGTGTCAGCAGCTCTGAAGGCTTGAACACACGACATGAGAGTCCTGCATTAGTGTGAAACGTATTGAGGAAAGGAGTCAAAGGTCCATCTCTCACCGGGAAATTAAAAACATGAGGGCGTTGTCACACAGGAAGGTAGAAGGAGGCTTTGATATCTTAAAGTGTTGACAGAGCAGGGACACCTCATCCAGAACGCTCCCTCCCAGTGGCCCCTTTAGCGGCTCCCAGTGCAACAAAGGCTTCAAAGGAGCTGCAGTCAGACAGTTTAGTTGCAGCACTACGAGAAACCAACGCACACGATGCTGCTCTTTCATCGATAGCGCGCTGCTGTGGCTGTAATTCTCACAAGAACAGGAATTCATGTAAACGACTTCCAGAGTCTCGGTTTACAGCTGTTGTTGTAGGCAAGAATCACATCCAGGTGTCACAGTGCAGCTATCAAAACTGCGCTCGCACAACGGCGAAGGTTACGCGAAACCGCTCCACCGTACATCCAAAACAAATAAGTCTTATGTGGCCAGTTGGTCAGGGACTGGTTTGCGGAAGCGGAGACTTCAGACGGGAGGTTGAAAACCGACCTTGAGAATAAAAATGAAGCCGGGTTTTCATATCAATCTAATAAGAGTCATGTGGAAAGGAAAAAAGGCACCAGCCGGCCACATTTGGGATTGATGTGGAGCGTAGAGTGGGAGATCGCGGCAGCACAGTGTTTCCTTTGTGCTGTTGCGAAAACAGACACCAGGGTCAAGTGCAAGTAGCAGCCACTCAGCAGCGCGTGGACGCAGGAGCCAACGGACGAGAACCCACTGACTGAGCGCTGACGCCGCGTGGTAATGATAAACTACGACAATATGTGTGTTTGTGAGATATGAGTGTTTCATATCTGCGGCTCTAAAAAGCAATCATTTTCTGATCAAGATGGTATTTGACTTATTTACATACCACCTATCTGTCCTCTGAGAAAACAAACTGCAGTTCTTCAGAATGGATTTAAATATGATCGGAGGCTCCGTCAGATCACTTTTCACTGGGAACGGTTTGCTTAAGGGCCCCATAGGCTTCAAGCAAAACCCCAATTTCCTTGCAAATCCCATAAACAATATTAGATTTAAACCAGAAAAGCATTTTACGTCATCTCAAGAGAGCAGCGGTGGCCCAAAGTATAAGAAATGAAGTAGGTTTGTTATGTTTTGCATGAATATATGTTTTTAGTTCCTCCATAAAGACAACGACACCGTTCTATGGTTAGAATGTTGACACAGTCAAGCAAACATGATATTTGGTGTTAGGGTTCACTATTACTTATATATTTTTATTATTACTGGAAAGTCATTGGACTCGGAAGTTAACCAAAGTCAAGTCACATATAGCAGCCTATGATAAAATTGCTGCACAGTACATTCAGTTGTTTATTTGGAGCAGGTCACCCATTAACTGCAGGGTTTGTGGTTCGATCCTCGGCTCCCAGAGGCTGCGCGTCGATACCTCTGCGAGCGAGACAGTCAACTTCAAATTAGTGGCGATAGCCAGTTCAGCGGGGGGTGAGTGAGAGGCACCGTGGCTCTCGTGGCAGCGAGTCCCTGTCTCCACCATGTCCAACATCCCCCCTCACGGATCACTTAAGCCTCATTGTATTGTATGACTAAGTTTCGTTTTGCTTCCAGCAAAATCATCAGTGAGAGGAGAGAAAACCACAACAACAGATTATTTGCGACGTATCAACACTGTGTTTTCTTAAGAAGAGGATCTGTTGCATCACTTTACATTTTTGTGGGATGACTGAATAATTAAATTTCAAGCTAAGAGCGGGTACTAAGTGCTGCATGGGATTAAGATAATAACTTCAGTAACTTCTTTCACGGTAAAGTCAGCTGAACAAAGCTTAAAGCTTCAAAACGTGACCTTTTAAGCTGTCGGGAGTCGACTCAAACCAACATGTAGTGAATACGAACAGGAAAGATCGTTTAAAGCTGTTATACTGTTCACACTGTGATGAATCCAAGGCTTCTGACATGGTGGGTGGGAGATCAAGCTTCCATACAGGTCATTTTGGAAATCCTAACGCTACGCCACCTCCCTGTCCGGTTGAAAGGGTCTACATGGTTGTTTTTACCTCACCAAACCCCAAACATAAAGAGTTTCCAAGATATTCAGCCAGAACGGCAAATAGGAAAGAATACACACAGCTGACCCAAGAAATCAGGGAACTGCAAGGATATTCACACACCTGTCAGCCAGAGGATCCTGGAACAAGTTTAATTTGAAGAAACTGACTCAACAGCAGAGTAAAGCAAAGACGACAAAGACTGTTCATGAGCTGAGAGTAAAATTATTCAAACTTCTTTTTTATTACTCTGGACTACACACGGTATTCGTTACCCAAAGAAATCACTAAATCAGACACTGGTTTATCTTCAGCGTTACTGGCTGCATGTTGATATGTTAATATGTCATCTCAGCCTAAATTTACATTTGTGGCCACCAGTAAGTCGTAAACACAATATTGGCGTATCGTCAGTTTATTGAATTACCGAGACGATCGTGTTAGGAAAATAGCAAAGTATTGCCTAGTTACACATGTAGCAGCAACACAACATTAGCTTTCGTTTGGAATCACGAGTCGAGTTATTTGACTAATGTAGCAGTGCCAGAGCTCACTTGATTTATTTTTAACTTGATCTTGGTTTCCATTAACTCCTGATCATTACACACAGCGCTTACATTTACTCTGTCACTCAGACTCTTTGACTGTGTGCAACCCGGCACTGAAAAGGGTGAGAAAGTGACTTGCTGGCCATTAAAATGACGTGGAAACGTTTCAGAGGAGAAAACATATCTGCAGGGTACTTACAGTGCTTCTGGACCAGCGCCTGGGCATTATGCTCCAACAGCAGCTGTGTTTGCTTGATGAATCACAAACAGGGTGGGTTTCAGATCGAACCTTTTTTTTTTCTTTTACTTTCTAACATCTCCATCCAAGTGATTGTCACATGGGGAATTTTTCCTATGATCAGGACTTTTTTTGAAAGGAAATGTGAACACGTGGTGGGCGTCAGTGTCCAGCTGTGCTCCGGAGCACCTCAAGAATGATGCCGTTCTAATTAGTATGGCCCATAGACGCATATTCTGAGACTAGAGTCGATCTGTCTTTATCTTCTGGCAAATCATTTACATCTTATTCTTCCTGCCACTGCGCTTTACAGATGTGACAGGTGACAAAACTGCCAAAGAGTCTTTCAGTTGACGTCTGCAATTTACATGAGCACGTGTTGCTGCAGCAGATGTGGCCTGACGCCATTTATACATTTACCATCTGTTTAATATGCCACCAACAGTTATATTGAACCTCATGATATTAGTAGTGAGGAGGTCTGAGCACTGAAGAGCACTTTGGCTCGGAGTAAATGCTCTTCTATTGGATTTGTCCACAAGCAAATGGGAACAGGTCCACGGCAGCTGAGTGCACAGGTCCATTTTCAGCATTACACATCCTTCTGGTTCACTGGGTCGAGGCCATAAATTAGAAACAGGAGAAAAGTACTGGAAGGAACAAAAACATTCTAGGTACTGTAAGATTATTAGGCAAAATGACATAGTTTTATCCATAATAAAATGTAGGGAGCATGCGTTTATATTAGCGCTGCTGGAGGAGGGGCTGAAGGTCACATTGATGTGGACTGATGGTTGTTTTCTTTCTTCAGACTGAGGACAAACGCTGCGCCGGGTGATTAAATCCAGGCCCTGCGCTTGGAAGCATCTAGGGCGGATTTTCCGAGAGCGAGGGACTTGGCGCCGTGGATCCTGTGTATTTTCCACCCTGATCGCTGCTTGGCAGGGCCCTAAATAATACAGCTCTTTCTGCCGCGCTGCCCAGGGTTCCCTGCTTACAAACACAACCCCCGCCACCACCACCTGAGCTGTTTTAACGCGCTTATGCACCGTGGGGGGTTCACGTCACTCCCATCCTGCAGTTGTCTGAAAGTCGGGCCCCAACTCCGCATAGGCTTAGACACACAAACACTGGGGTCAGGCAGAACCAGCCTTTACTGAGACTAAGGTGCACAGCGTGTGGCTACACGAGTTGTTTAGTCGTTTAACGGCAGTGCGCTGTAGCTGTGCGCTTACTCCACAGCATTCAATGTATGTTTTTGTCTTTTCACTATTATTTTTACTTGCATCATGGAGCACGGTGGGGTGTGAAACGTCCATTCATGCGGCCATGCACGGACGTGTGTTTATTTAACTGCTGTGCGAGGTAATCTGGGTCCTCAATGCCTGCTGCTGTGTGTTAGTGCCAAGGCCCATAAACCCTGTGATCAGCTCGCCAGCTTTGAAACCCGAGGCCGGAGAAACTCTGAAAACTACGACCCAGCCTTTTCCTGCTCTCAGCAAAAGGTTTAAACTGAAGGTAAATAAGAATTATTTTTTTTTGAGTGTTATTGCATCAGTGCAGCACTCAGTTAGTAACAAATAAAGTAAGAGCTGTACTGTTGAATAGTGTTCTACGTGTTCTCATTATAATGTGTCACTGACTGATTTAGTAGCATCTTAACCTCCACACGCCCACAAACATAAACCCTTCAATGGAAGCCCAGTCCCCAAGTAGCTGTGTAGTTGGAGGGAGTGCACTCAAAAAGCCAGAACGGTAGCCCTGCAGTGGAGTTTTCCATTTTTACCGGCTGAGCCATTTTCCCTATGAACAATAAAACACATAAGCCTGGGGGAAGCACTGGAAGAAATTAGCCGCCGCCTGCAGTAGCTAATCAACGCAGCCACAACACGCTCTGTGACGCCCTGTTTGAGCGGCGGGAATTAAAACAGATGGACTGTGTGGAGCTGGAATCCTGGCGAACCACATGAAACTCACCGTGAGATAACGTTTTTTTTTTAGGTGACCAAAGAAGAGGGTTGTTTTAAAGGGACTGCCAGAAAAAGCTGAAGTAATGAACATCAGAACTATTGAAATCATGATGTAATACAGAGAAGATGCTGTGGCCACGCCTGTACTGCCTGATTCAGTCCAATTCTGCCAATTCAGTCTACTTATGCAGGCCTAAACATCAGAACCACTGTGACCTCAGTAAAACATATAGAAGAATTTGAACCTTTCCGACAGCTTCAACTTCACAACTGAGAAATAAAGCTCTTTATACTGCACTTTTGCTCCTGGCAGGCTTAAACGATTAACAAATACCCACACAGTATGAATCAGCGCGTTGTGTGTATTTCTGTCTGGCCTCAAGAGAAAACAAAACAGAAATGATGTGTTTGCTATTTCAAGCAGTCATTGTCTAACGATTTAAGGAGGCCACACACAGACACACGCAAGGAAGAAAAAAAAGCCTGAGCGAGCGAGCTGTGAAAAACGAGTCGTTATCTCCTCTGTGACGCGACGACGGACCAAAGGCCGGTACCAAGCTCGGCTCCTCTGGCCCGGCGCCAGCGTTAAATACCAAGATGCAGTTTGCAGTTTGGTTTCACAGCGGCACATCGTTTCTCCACAGTCCATCTGTAAGCGAGTTATATTTCTCCAGAATGTGCACAGATGAGGTGCTCGTTCAGTAGCCGCTCCAAAACACACAGAGTGACCATCTGTGTGTGACACACTCCCTGCCACACTTACTCGCGTTTCACTTTCAGCCCCAGTAGAACTTTCATCTCCTCCTCCTTGTCAGCTAGACCTTCTCACTTTTTACTGCTGCTATTTCTGTTTTTCACATCCCTGTAAAACCTTCTGGCTTCATCTGCTTCCCCTCCTGTCCCTGCCTTGTTGTGCGCACACACAGCTCCCTCTTTACTACGCCGCCTTCGACCTGCCGCACGTACAGGAGGCCCTGTGCCGCGCTGCGTGTACTGCAACCCACTGCTATCTCCAATCTCGCTGGCAAATACATGGTTTACGTCTAGTTTCTAACTAGTAGTGAGAAAGCCTACAATCTATTCTGCAGACCTCATTTGAAGCAGCGTGCAGCTGATTACAGAATACTGTTTTCCTCCCACCTCTCTAGACAAACTAAATATAGTGTATGTAATTTCAGTTGTGCATTTTCGCTTCGGGGTTTGTGGGTGCGGGAAAGATCATGGTGTGGATAGTTGATAATATCTGTGAAGCGCCAGCAGGCAGATAGGATCGGCCACACTCTGGGCTATGACGCACTTTACCATGATGCAGCAGCACTGGGGAATAAATCATTGTGCCCTGGAGTGTGTGCTCTCTCAGGTTCTGGTACTATCACGTTGCCTGCAGCACCAGTACCCGATCACAAACAGAACCTCATCCTGCATATGCACATGTGTAGAATTATACTATAACAACGACAAGAACCAGTAAACAAATAAAGTCAAAGTTAGAAACACGTGTTTATCATTTGCGTTATTATTTTTCTGTATGACAAAAGAAAAGAATGATGCGAGCGTATCGTCCAGCATTGTACAGTGCTGGACTTGTTTTGAGCTGATCTGGCCCACGCAGTACTGTACCTGCTGTCCAGTAATGGACCTTCAGAGCAACTTTCCTTTTGACGACCCACTGAATAAGCATGAATTTTACACCGTTGCTAGTTTCGGGATTTCATTCTGAGGAACAGCGTTTTCTGGGGTTTTCCAAGTTAGGGGATGAAAACAATGGAGGTGGGTGATTTTGAGGTGACTCATTACTTCCAGTAAAGAACGACACGTGCTGGACGCGCAAGATCCACACTACACCTGTGTTCTGTCACACAAGATGCAACGGAGCAAGAGAGACCCAAACCCTTCCTACCTACGGGTTATACGTTACTCATTAATAAAACAAACGGTTTAACACAATGAGTTCGTCTTTTGTTTTCCAAAAATGAAACACATTCTCTGTTGTCTGCGTTTCCCTTTTCTTCAGAAGCTTTAAATGCAGCTTTTCATTGGCTGTTGGATGAGTAGCAGCAGATGTAAATCTAATTTGCTACAGTGGAGCGATGCTTTTTGCATTTACGGGGAGTGAAATCACCTCTAAATAGTATTTCCACAGATATATATGCTGATGAACTTGTAGTACCAGGAAAACAACCAGCCTGTGCCAGAGATCGGTCATTAGCCAACTGGAGAACGATGAGATCATCAGAGAATCAGTCAAACGAAAACTGCTCTTTGAGCACTGGCCTTAAGTCAGGATGACCTCATAACAGAGCTGCTCACAGGCAACTTTATCTATTTATGCCAACGAAACGTTTACCGGCCGCGTTTATTTGACCCGTGCTTACACTTGGGATTTTCCAACTTAAAGTGGACGCTATGAACACAAATCCGCAGGTTTTTTTTCCTCTTGAGCTCGTTATTTGAATTGTTTTGGAGCTTCTGCGTCAACCTGCTGTTTGTATGCAACAATGCTGCCACCTTATGGCAAAGAGAAGGACAGTATCTGCTTGATGAGGGTGACCTTCCACACCACCATTAACCTATTGTTCACCTGAAGGTTGGAGGATGCAGCATAGTCTTCATATAACTGCTTTCCATCGCTCCTGGGTAACGTCTTGATTTAACTTTGAATAAACGTGAATCTCTGTGACGCTGCTTACACAGTAATTTAACCGTCTGATCAACATCAGAAGCGAAACGTCTGAAACACGATCATCAGATCTTTGTCTCACCCCGTGGTTACTGCAGATAAAACTGCTGCGTGTGCAGGTGTGGTTTGTTTTGCTTCAAGGCAGCGATGCCTTTATCTTTACACACGTCCAACGTGGATGTCGCCAATCGTCCTTATCTCGATGGCAGAGTCATAAACGCCACTGAAACGCTCAGCATGCTGTGATAATGCACTGAATTCCCCTGAAGCCCTGACTAGTTTAGGACACAGTGCACCTGGATTATCTACCCACAAGATATATAGTAAGACAAAACATGTCACAGAGAGGAAAAGCTTTTAGAAAATGGTTTATTTCATGTAAGTCATGAATAGTGTTACAAACAAATTGTACACAGCTGTCTGTCAAAATTTAAACCTTTAGAACATTAGAAAATCTATCATATGCGGCTGCAAAAATTATCCTATAAAAATCCCCATAGAATTGTGTCAATGCATTACAACAAATATATGTATTTTACCTATACATACTCATTGGAAGGAAATACTGACTGTTCAAACACTTTATGCAGATATAGTGCAAACATTTCATTAACACCAAAACATAAAAATATATTTCAAATTTAGGATCAAAGTTGTGCATTAAAAAAAAAACTAAAACCTGGCACAAAGTGAAACTAATTCAGCATTTTAACATCTTTTAATATAAATAATTACCAACATTGTACACCTAGCTCTTCTTAGAAGGGAAGTGGGTCTAAAGACTTCCTGATTCAGTAGGTTACACTGTAACAATAAAGAGACTGGTGTTGTGTTTGAGGCTCACACTGTGTGTGTGTCTAAAAACGGGCTTCTTTGATGACAGAAGGCGCTGTCTGGCTTTCCTCCTGGCACTGGGAAGCTCCCTATCAATCAAGAGAAGCATTTTAGTTCATGGTTGTATAGATTCAGCACAAAAGTTGCCTTTTGTTAAATTTCAGGCAGAAACTCCTTCCAATACTAAAATAACTCACCAAAATAAAAAGGTTGCATGAAAACCGTTAACCCAACTATTCTTAACATATAAAACCAGACAGACCAACAACTAACCCAACTATAAAACCAGACAACAAGTAAAACTTAGGGTGCACTGTTGTGTTACTTACCTTTTCAGACAGTTTATACTAATTTTCCTATAATCAATATTTAGCTAAAATCCATCTTAAAAGACCCACATAGCTTAATAATTTCTATTTATAATCATCCATCTACAGCCTCATATCTGTTCGGTTCTTCGTGTAATACGGCACAAGTGACAAACAGAAGTAGTATTAGGGCTAGAAATGCTGTAGTTGAGCCACACTTATTCCAGTTAACACCTGTACAACTGAAATCTCTGGCACAAGCTCCTCACACGACCCTGTTCCAGAAGAAGAAAGTAATGATTTGTAAATTCTGGGCAGTCGGTGATCAGACGACTTCTGCCTTGCTTTGCCTTTGCCATGTTTCCTGTTTTGACAACAACCTTTATAGAGAGAATCTAAGCCAGTCAGTTGTTCACGCCGTAAAATAATTATCAGGGAAATACTATTCATGCATTTACAGACTGTAAAGTGCACATTAAGGTAATTGTCGTGTATATGAGGTCCATGGGTCATGATTGGATTAATTATTACCTAAGATGATTTAAAAATACAAAGTCAGCTGGAACATCTATTGAGGTAAATTTGAAAAAAAGGAAGACCTAGAGCAGAAAAGAGAATCATATTTAAATGATTGCATTCATAGGATTGTGAGAAACAGAAGCAGAGTACAAAGTGAAACAGGTGTGCAACAGGTGTGCGTGATTCTCCAGTGTGAGCCGATTGCTCTGTGCTCCTACCTTTGTGCATCTGTGAGTTGAGCTATGATTTGAGGAGATTTGTTTGTGGAAGGAGAAAGGTTTATTGATCAGGGTTGGGGCGGGGGAGTCTGCGGGTGGGAGATGAGCGCCGTGGCTCCGTAGTCTTGTTCCGACTTCTGCCCCTCAGCCTAGAAGGACAGCTACTGATCACATCTCATTCAGTGCTCATGGACGTGCGAGTCTCCGGCCTAGGGTGAAGTTTGCCATGACAGGATCCTCCCACCGTTCCCATTCTTGGGTTTGTACAACATAGACGATGCGAGGTTTCAAAATGCTTCTGTCCTGCTGCCATATTGGATCAGGACTGTACTGGCCCAGTTCATCCAAATATGGAACATGGCAGACAGAACAAAATAATAAACAGTAGAATCCTAAATATGTAAAGGGGCTGTAAACTGGATGAGTTTACATTTAGATCATCGGTACTAGATGTGAGGAATTCAAGCTGCTGTCAGCGTTTATTGGTAACTTCATCGCAGGGCTTGGAGACCCACACGCTATCAATAATGATTTTGCCCACAGTCCCATCGTCAGGTACTTTGTGCCATATTCTATGCAGAGTCATCTTTCTGATTTAGTTTGACGTTAATTTGTATCTTTAATTCAGTGAAACTGCGGCGTGATTTAAACAGGATAGGTTCAGAAGAAGTGGGGAGGGATCAGAACAATAACGGTTAGAATATAACTGGTTAGAATATCCAGAAACGACTCGGACGATACTAGTTAGCATCTGTCGCCTCTCACAGCCAGCGTTCCCTGAACAGCAGAGGCGTTTGTTTCTCCCATGCAGACAGCAGAGGTAGCGGCACCTGGCACGAAGCACAGCCATGCAGCTACAGTAGACACAGCACTTCCAACGCAGACCTACATCAAGCAATTCAAGCCTGCGTCGACTTGTCATAGCAGGAAAAGCGTTACTCATAACGTCTCTGTGCCCTTACCAGCATGCTTGTTAATACAGTTAATGCGACTGTCACGTCCCCGAAATCGCATGCCACCAACTTCAAGTCCACATTTCACTACCACCACAAATGCTCCTCTGGTCCCAACAAAGCACAAAACCCTGCGCTGGTTCATTCAACACTTACTGATGCTTTAGCCGACAGGTTCGCATTTTGTCTTCTCAGGTCAGACTTTATGAAGCCTACAGGGACATAGAGAAACACAACAGGCAACATGTGACAAAACACTTCGATTAAAAGGACCAAAAGAATAAAAACATCTCATTCTGCATCATTAAGAAGTGTTATAGGTGTAATAATGGCCCCTAACCAGTAGATGGCTCTTCTACACGTTACAGCCAATTATTCAGGTTAGATATAATAGATTTGGTTCCAACTACAACAGATGCAGTTACCTTTGTAACTGAATGACACAGAGAAAACTGCACTTGCATTTGGATCACGCCGCTCAGCATTTCATGAGAATAAAAGAAGTGGGAGTTCAGTGGTTTTTAAAGAAATGCCTTTTCTTTTGAAAACTGGCACGAAGGCTACAACGAGAAGTCCAGTAATATGTCTGAATGCTGAGTAAGTTACAAGAGACTGAGTCAGTGTGTCGACCTTTGTCAGCTCAAAACTTTGTGAGTGATTTTCTTTTGTGCACAAAGTTTAGCGCTTCAGTGACTAATACAAAAGTTGATGAGCAACATTTCCAATTATATAAGATCCACCTTCTGCGTGACGCAAACGCTGCCATTGGTCACAATTAATGTTTAATTTTAAACAGAGGTTTTGTGGAGCTCTTTCGAGGAAACGAAAGACTTGAGGATCTGAGCTGCTGTTAAGTCTTCCTGGAAGGAGGCGACACATTCCTTCCTTTATATATTTGTCACTGTTCTGAAGTTGACGGCTTGAAAGCAGGAGCTTGCTATGACTTCAAATGCTTCAAAATAAAAGCTCTCACCTGTCAGTATTGTGCCGATAAGAAGAAAGGCGCAGAGGAAGATGTTTCCTGCCAGCGTGCTATAAGCATCCATGATCTTCCCCTGGCAGATCGTAAATAAAATCCCAAACACCTGCACATACGTTACGGTTACGGTTACGGTTATGGTGGTGTGACAACCTGCAACCAGATGCTCAGGGTCCGGTGCTACTCGTGATTTGACATGTGTTGGGGAGACGTACTTGTGCCGAACAGTTGAGGAGTCCAGAGGACGTTCCCTCTGACTCCGGATACGTCAGCTCCACTGCAAACTCAAAGCCCAGCGGCAGGTAGCCTGTCATGAAGAACCTGGACCCAGGAGCAAGAACAGTCTCACCACGCTAATCTTTAACAGGACATCATTTACATAAGTAAAGCATCACGCGTTTTGCCTCTGAGTAAATACCTTGGGAATAATAAACACCTAGTTAAACATCATTGTGTGTCAAGAAACTTGAGCGACGACCTGGACAGTGCAGATGTTAAACAGGAACAACAGGTTTTAAAGCCACCTAGTGGCGTCTTTTACGTTTCTCTCTCAGTAACATGAGCAACTGAAGTGAAGTAAAACTCAGATGGCTGCGAACTGTATGTTTCTCTCTCACACACACACCACGTGTCTATCAAGAGTTTAAAATATGCTTTGATAACAAAGAATACCCGAGCACTCCAGCGGTGATGAAGACCACCCAGAGGTGTCCCAGGCTGAGCGTAGCAGCGTAGACGACCATTCCCACCAAGGACATGAAGTAGACGGCCAGCGTCGTCTGCCTGATGAGCACATGGTGGACATATGCAACATGAAGCGGGGAACTATACGTTTTAAACCCTGCGAAGTTTTGAGCCCTAGTGGTGCGACGGAGCAGCGTTTGCACCGGTTTCTCATGGCGCATGCAGGCTGCAGAGCTGATCAGCAGCTGGTGGCACTTACATGCAGCGATGCAGTGAAAAAGATGCTCGCTGGCAAGTGAACGATGCCACGGTTGGAGAAAATGGATTTAACATTTGCTGCAGCGAGACGTGGTGAGAAACTTACAGAGTGTCTTACTATTACTGGTAGACTTATTATATGAGACATATTTGGAGAGAAAACCTGTAAAATATTCACAAAAGCATACTTTGAAACACGTTTTGTCCACAGGCAGCAACACTAATAAAAATAAATAATATAAACATAAGTAGTTAAATGTGCGTCATAGCAATGCAAATATCTGAATGTTTCTCTGCATGCAGGACAATATTCTTGTGCATAAGCAGCGACCAAAGGGTGACAACAGCCAGAGGGTTCACGAGGTCAGGGAGTTCACTGTTATACTAGCAGGACACAGCTGGACAAACACACAAACACAAGCTTTGTGTTGGGATAGAAAAAAGAAATGACAATAAACACCAACTACAGTGGAGTCAGACGCCGTCCCTCAGTCAAGTTCCACCGTCTAACACGCGGCAAACTGCTGCTTGTGCACTTCTCTTCTCGCCTTTGCCTTACTTGTAAGTTTTAGTTCTGTCCAGCCAAACACCACAGATCAGGGAACCAACCATCCCCGCAATAACGATGGTCAGGCCGATTTTCCCAGCATTCACCTCTTCTCCCTTTAAAAGAGGAAGACAGTTGGGTTAGTGGCCTCACGTACAGAGGAAAGAGGAGACAGTTAAAAAATAAAAAAACTCCTGCTGCAATAAGTGGCAAACTAAAAGTGAACTAATGCAGCCTTCAAACGTTGGATTAGCAGCGTTAGTTACGTAACCTGTGTGTATTAAAAGTTTAAGCTGCAAACACATAGAAGCTCTCAAGTGTAACAAACAGCCTGGACCTCCAGACGCTGGCAAACAGAAGAGGTCAATGCAGTGGACACATGGATGTTCAACCTGGTGTGTGTGCTTAAATTCTGTCTAGAGACGCGCTAGGCAGCACCTACAGGGTAGTGGTCGATGATCATGCGGTTCAGCAGCGTGCTCACAGCGTAGAAACAGCCCACGTTCAGTCCTGGTGGTTGGGAAACACAGTGTTTTACATCACAACAATATTTTCCATGTGACCTTTGACAAGGTTAAGGAAACGCTTAACTCTTACACGTGAGCAGCTGAACGATTTGCTTGTGTCTAACGAGCCGAGTCAGGCTGAGCAGGACTCACAATGTAAAACTGTGAGGCGCGGTGACTCATGTTACCTCTGCATATTTATCTGGCATCGCGACAGACACGCACACACTAATAACACACTGCTATGACTGCTGACAGCTGCTGTGACTCGAGAATCTTGACTAACTTGAAGGACGAAAAACACCTGCGACGTCCTGGCCGGACTCTTATCACCTCTTACTGTAACGCGAGCTTTGAGTCAGATCGATCAAATGCATTAGCTACTCATTGCCAGACTATAAACAAACTTTGGACCCCGGCAGGACACATCTCCTCTCATCCATGTGCTCTCCTGAATAAAGTAGTGACCGGCATGAGTCCCACTTCAGAAGAAGTGGGGCCTGCTGAGAACGGTTATAGTGGGGACTGTGGTGCTGGCTGACCATAAGTGATGATGAGGAGGATGAAGGGCCAGTTGTGGAGCAGCCTGCGGATGGAGGCTATGTAGGAGTAGTCCTCGGGTGGAATGCTACGAGCTGTGGCCTGAGCCTGAGTGGGAGGAAGTTCAGGACGCTCCTGGAAGACTGAAATGAGAAGAGACCAGCGACATTAAACACAGTCCAAACTCTCCCTTACATGGCATCGATACTACGGTAATACAGCTGCCAACATTTCATGCGACTGGGTCTTGTGTAACGTGCCTCCACGTAGCGCAGTGATTCACTCTGATTATTCACCCCTGCGGTTCGTAGTCCGTCCTGTGGTTCACTTTGTCAGATCGATGAGAAAAGCGAGATCTTCCATGCAAACCTCTGAACGCTGAGACTTTGTCTGCACTGCTGACTCACGGCTTGGTGCGGGGCTGCAGATGGCTTTGCCAGCAGGACAGCCCTCACACATGGAGTCTTGCATGTTTGTGTGAGGGTGTACGTATAATACGTGTCATACCATGAAACTACTGCGGCCAGCTGGTGTGATTTCTACTGAGCAGCTTCTTTTCTCTGTACTGTACCACGACACAATAGGCTTATGGTTACGCTACGCAACAACGGTCAAGATGCCACATCGACCGTCTAAACGCTCCCGGCTCTGCGACGCGTCCACAAGCATCCTTTTGTGCTCCTGAACACTTGGGAGCAGCCCCCACTCTCCTCCAGCCCCAACCCGACAACAGCTCTTTCACGCAGCGCTCAGCCCAGAGCTCTCTACACGACGGCACCGCATAGCTCAACCACGCTGCACTATCTGCTGATCTGTGACTAACCACTGCCGATATCAGTCGCCTTCACTATTGAGACAGAGCGTGTCGAGGTTTCTGTGACAAAAACACACAACAAATGTGATTGCTTGACGTTTTTAAGGCAAAGTTACTCATATCCTGTGTGTGTCAGCTCCATTACTTCCCTCTCTGAGCCACATAGGTCTTCATTTACTGACAAGCACACACTGGACACTAGGCTCAGCCACTTTAGTACATTTGTTCCCATGGCTCGACCTTATTTGCTCAGGTCACTTTGTGTCTGTGCCCCTTTCAGAAAAGGTTTTGTGTTGACGCAAAGACGCTGGTCAGCACTTTTTGCGTCCGCTGAATGGCGCTTCTTGTCACAGTGGAAGTGGATGTAATTTAAACCCACAATTTGGTGAATCCAGTGAATAATAAAATCCCTCTTGACGACTAAAGAAGAGACCCAGGCAACATGCTGTAAAGCATTTGTCTGAGGTTCTTCATGGAACACTTTTCCTTTATCCATTCACAGAAATTGATTTCGGTTTTATCTACATTTTATGCAAATTTAAAACGGACAAAAAAAGAAATCATCTTATCTCTTTCACTGTGTAGTCATGTAGCCAGGTTTCGGTTGCTTTTGAGTTTCACACTCTCTGTATAACGTACCTGCTTTCACTCTACCGTGGGGAAGGGGAACCAAGATGGTTTTGTGCTTATTCTTATTCTTTTCTTCAATAGAAACAACTTACAATGAAAGTATTTCTGGTCAAAAATTAGATGAGGGAAAATTTTAAATTTAGCAGCACACGTAAAACTATTCCTTTTCCCTGTGCTATGAAGACACCAGAGTAGAAGATCTTACAAATGACAACGAGGATGAAGAGCACAGTAGCGACTCCGGCTGTGATGTAGAACATTATCCTGATGTGGTGAGCCAGCTGGTCCATGTCGTCCACGTTCGGCACCAGGATAGGAGGCACGAGGAACCCGATGGCAATACCCAACTGTAAGACAGTGAACCCAACACGTTTAAGCAAAACAAGCTATAGTTGCAGAACAAATTAAATTGTAGACATGGCTGGATGTTCAACAAACAGTTAACACAATTATGTCTGGACTCTCGCACTGATACACTACAGGTTCTATGTGACTGTGGAGCCCTGCATGATCTACACAGTGGAAAACTAGAATATATTTAAACAAACCTGGTTTCCCAGAACTCCTATGGAACAAGCAGTGGAAACCTCTTTCTCCCCAAACCACACTGAGGCGAGGCAGGAAGGAATACCAAGGATGAACACAGTGGCTACTGAGCACACAAACTGGCCAAAGAAGGTAAGTGGAAACATGCTGGGACTAGCACTGCCAGTTTTTATCCAAGCGCCCATGCAGTTAAAGGCTGAACCAACCAGGAGAACATCTCGAATGCCCCTGTTGTCCAGAAGCCACAGGACGGGCAGAATGAGTGGGATGTATGTGAGCAGGTAGATCAGCGACAGCCAGTCGATGGACAGAGAGTCGATGCTGTAGAAACGCATGAATATGCTGCTAATGATGCCGTACTGCAGCCATATGAAGGCATTGCTGGCTGAGACGGTGCTGAAGAGAAACAGCATCAACCAGCGACTGTGGTAAAGTTTGTTCTCAGGATGAGGGTCCAGCTCTGCACAGTCACTGTGCAAAGCCTGAACACGCAACTGGGAACCACATAAAGGTCCAGGGCTCCCAGGCGAAGCGAGGCCGGGAGCGAGATCCTTTGACGCCTCAAACTGTAGCCATTCTTCCCCACAGAGCTCAGAATTTGCACGGTTGCCTCTCAAAGTATTGTTTCGCGGCATCTGAGCGGTTCTAAAGAGGGCCCCTGGAAGGTGAGAGTTCAGCGGTCCTAGGGTTTCAGAGCTTGTGTCCACACAGCTTGGCGTCCTGAGTGCTAACTGCCCGCTGGAGATGCCAGCGAGGGAGCGAAGCTGCAGTTACTAAAGCCTTGACCAGCATCTCCAGCCCATTCACAACTCAGAGCTCGTGATGGCCTTAATCACATGCCAACATGTTATAGCTCCAGTCCCGTCATGTGATACTAATGAATGGAATCTTCCAGTTTTACCCAAATCACTCTTTGTTTACGTATATGTAAAGTTTGCTTTATGCTGATTTACACTATTTCGCTGTTTTGGTGCCAGTTTTCCTTGGATTCAACTGCTAAAGCGTTACTTTACTAAACTTCACCCCAGACTTTAAACACACTGTGAACCAGGACGTGAAAGTGCCAATAATAAAACAGCAGAGACTTGGATACTGGGATGAATGTAGAAGGGTGTAGACACACTGATAAAACCAGTAGTAAAGTAATAAAATAACCAAACTGAGACTTCATCTGTCAACAAGGTAAACATAAATGTTAGCAAATAAATCCTGATAACTTCCAAATGGCTCTGCTCATCAGTCAGTCGGACGCGTGTGAAGGAAAAACACAATCTCTAATAAATAGAAGACTGACTGTACGTCACAGAGAATAATGTGGAAACATACAGAAAACACATCTGGAACTAAACCTACAACACAGTGGGACATAGGACTTTTAGGAATCTAAATGTGAACATGGACGTTTTTGAGTTCCCGTCGTTTCAGACACTAGGTGCGTAAATATCTGTGTATCTCCTCTGCCTTCCACTGATGAACAGTATAGTGTCTGTTTAAAGTATAATAATGTATGGAAATGAAGGCGCTCTAGTGGCCGGGTCTCCTTGCAGGTCGTCCACTGTTTGGCCTCCCGTTCATTAACCAGGTGTCGGGGTTTGGGCGCGTAATTACGCAAACGTGCCAAATGTGCTGTACCAGGTTGGTTTTGTTAATTTTTGCCTTCGAGTGTAAAGTAATAATCAAGAAGCTGGTGAGCAACCTGACCTACTGGCTAGAAGCCTGTCTTTGCCCAACGACCTACCTGATTCCCGAAAACGCCGATGGAGCAGGCGGTGGACACTTCCCCTGACCCGAACCAAACAGACGCGATTCTCGACGGCATCCCGAGGATGAACACCTGCGCGAACGAGCAGGAGAACTGTCCGAGCAGCGTGACGGCGAACAGGTTGGGTCTGGCGCTGGCCACCTTGATCCACGTCCCCGCGCAGTTGAACGCGGTGGCCACCAACGCGATGACCCGGAGCCCCTTCTTGTCCAGCAGCCAGGTCACCGGGAATATGAAGGGAATGTACGTCAGCATGTAGATCATGGACATCCAGTCTATAGCGAACGCGTCCACGTTGTAGAACTTCATGAAGATGTTGTTGATGATTCCGTACTGTATCCATTGGTAGGAGTTACACAGTGAATATGTGCTGAACAGGAGGACAATCATCCAGCGGCGCTTGTACAGGCGAGTGGCTTCAGGAGCGTCCGCCGGACTCTGATCGTCGTCCAGCTTGACATGATTGTCCACGTCCGCTGCAGTTTGGTCGTTTGGTTTGGAGTTTCCCAGTGATTGTTTCTCGCTCATATTAAACCAGACGCTTCGATATAACCATACAGTACAAACTTTACAGCAGCGTGGATCGAAGTGTCCGTATTGCGCCTTCGTTCATGGGTAGACACTAAACAGAAAGGCCTACAGCTTCATGGTCGCGGCTGAAAGCGTCAGTGATGATCAGAAGCCGCTTTCAAACATCCAGCGTGTTGATCTGAACAGTCACTAAACATAAAAGCTGTACAACCTCCAGTTTATGTGGCACTCGGGTCCATTATTTCACTTCCTCCCCGGGCTGCAGTTAGTGTTGTTGCCGGACTAGAGCGCACAAGCTGAACTCAGGAGCAGATGGGTTCATGAATGGTTATGATCCTTCCCCGACCGCTTCCACGTGCTTGGACCGCCCGCTGTGACCCTCTACCCGGACCTAAAACAGCTCTGGGATCCTGAAACTAGTGGGTCCCCTCAGGAAGAGGGCGGAGTTTACGCAACTCTTCGTGGCGCGTGAGCAGCCTGTCAGACGCAGACGTCTAACGTTGCTGCGCGTCCAACAACGTCGGGGATTTCCCCTCCAATATCTTATTGCCGTTATTAATATAGAGTAGAGTTGTCAGGACAGGAGGCCACTCTGTTGCTGCTCTTGCAGCCATAGCCACAGAGCGTCTCTGCGTTGTCTCATACTGGTGAACAGCGCCATCTAGTGTCAGCCTCTCGGAGACACGCCAGACCCTCCTCCCGCTTTCGCCCCAGTACAGACTGTAAAGACAAACGCCTGTGAAAGAATGAATAACAACTCCCTGGAGGTCAGACGCAACCTGAAAGGCTTTACATTTAATAAATATTTTTGCTGGTCAGTCTGCTCACATTTGAGCATCACCATCGAAACAACGGTCCTGAAGCTGTTCCTCAAGCTTGTTCTGTTTGGTGAATGTAAGCCATTTAAGGACCTTGACTTCTTTACATTCTGCTTGTCCACAATCAAATCTGTCGAAAGCTCCTGAGCATTATTGGTCCACGTTTCCACTCCTGAACATCAAACACCACAAGGAAACATAGAGGTGACAGGATGACAAACATGCTCCTCATGACACTAAAAATTTGCAATTTACAAAAATATGCTGCCACTTGAACATACAGTAGACTGGTTTTTGTTTTTTTTAGTAAACACAGACTGGCTCATATTCTACTCATCAAAATCATTGAAGTTCACAAACAGATCACTGATGTAAATAAAATAGGAGAATAGGATGACGAGAAGCAAAATAAATAGTCAGTCCCAGTGTACGGCACGCTGTCGTCGTTTGGTAGACTCCTGGATCATTCTCGACTGACGACATTCACAGTCACACGTCCGGTCAGTCTTTGCCTGTTGAGGTCAGTCTTCTGTTGCGCAGCACGTCTCCCGTCAGGTCAGTGCTGGTAGTGTGCGATGTGCTGGTGGTAGCTGCTGTGATGAGGAGGGTAGAGGATGTCAGGCGTCTGAGGGGCCAGGCCGGTGCACAGAGGTTCGTGGCTGCTCAGCACGGACGACAGGTACTTGGCCTCCTCTGTCAGCTGCTTCACCTCCTTCCTCAGGGCTGCGTTCTCCTTCTCCAGGTTCTCGCTCTCCTGGAGACACACAGAGCAAAAATTGAATTCAAAACATTCACTATAAGCACAAGTCTGTTAGCACTACTGAGCTGCTGTCATGGCCACAGACTCTCAGTATTGTTTCCAGATCCATCAAAAGTTTCCATTCAGCTCAGTGGGAGTGAGCCTCAACGTGTGGCATACTTTGGTATCATGCACATTAATAGGTCATTTTAAAATCAGCCGAATCTCACCTTTGACCATGTGGTACTTCTATATTAAATCAGAGTTGCCGGATGAGTATAAAAATTATCAGAGAACAATAAAACATGTTAAAGAATAAATGATCATTTCCAAATTTGACATTTGACATTTTGCCTGAAGCGAGTTCATTCTGCAAAACAAAGTCTCCCCGTTCACCTTTAAATGCACTTTACAGAGCAAACTATAGGTTTTTTTCTTTTTGTGTGGGAATAGCAGGGGAGAAATCTTCCACTTTGGTAAAGAAAAGGTCATCACACCGTGGTCAAAAGCTTAAAAACCTGAGCTGTGGGTCCTTACTGTCACAGACGCTTTGGGCAAACCCCAGTGCTTGCGTCACTTAGCCAAATACAGCCCACTGCTATCAGCACTTTACAAGAAGTGACTGCCTTTTTCTCCCCTCCTGCCCACGACGTACAATTCATGCTCATTTACACAGAAGAAAAAAATACTACTGAAGAAACAGGAAATAAGCTACGATGTCACACAGAGGGAAAATTCACCTTCCTGTTTATCTAGCGAGACGATGAAAGCAAAACCACAGACTGTGTTGGTCCGCTGGTGTTCTCTGTGACTGATGGCGCTTAAAAAGACTGATAAAACACACTTCAGCAGGATTCTGGTGCGATCAGAAACTGCGGCGCTATTACTGCCTACAATCAGACTTTTCTGAAAGTCAAAACCTTCGTTGATCTGATAAAGTTCACAGAAACAGCTGCTGTGAAGACATCTTCATGACAGAGTAGAGTACAGCATAACTGTGCTACAAGGAAGTCACACATGTAGTGGATTTCTGGTCAGTGTGTTGAAATAACTATGAGCTCATGCACAAGGTGACAAGTTGGCACATGCCAGAAAAAATACTCAGTCATTAAATCATTTTAGAAGAAACCATCTGATTCATAGCCTCGGTTTGTGAAATACATAAAAATCCAGAGCGTTTGTTTAGGCGTCCAGAGTTGAAATGAGAGGCCTGACTAATAAAACGAGCTCCGCGAAGGGATAATGGCACCGATGAACAAAGCAAAGCGCGTCTATTATCATATTTAGTGCTGCAGTCGCTTGTGCTGGACTCTGCTGCAAAAGGGAGGGATTGCCCACACGTGCTAATTTATTCCTGAAGCTTCAGCAAACACGCCGAGCAGCTTCCAAGTGTGCAGCCCAGCAGAAGCCATGACACATCGCCACATGGTCAGGTAGCATTTTGTAAATATAGCACAAATAGTACATTCGTGGCTACTCAGAAACCATTGCACACTTGATGTAATTCAATCATAAAGCAAAGGAACTAGACAGCTTTGCTTGTATTTGCCATAGATGATGTTCGGGCTGCAAGCTGTTGTGCAGAAATAGGCTCAAGCAGTGCTTTAAATTAAATGCTACGCGTGGTAATGTGTTCTCTGCTTTTGCTTGTGTCCCCCTGTTGCTTTTCGAGGTGCGATTGTGGTGGATGTTGCTGAGAAAGCTCTCCTCACCAAGTGCAGGCTGTCAGCTTTCTGAGTTTGCCTCATCCTGCTCTTCTGAGCAGCGATCCGGTTCTTCTCCCGCCGCATCACCTTCTTCGCGTCGTCTGAGGAGCTCTGGCAAAACACAAATGAATCCGGTTGAACAGATTGGTTGACAGAACACTGTCCTAACATAGCACCTAAAGTGAAGGGCTGGGCCGGGGAGGGGCTGAGTCATCGGTTAGGTACAACGCACACCCTGTTTCATGTCCTGAACGCTCGATTTTCTTGGTATCGTAATAAGTAATCCACTTCAAAATGCTTCGCCAGTTGAACATCAAAGAGATAACAAATTATCTCACATCCCGACTTGTGCATTAACGTCTGGCTGAAACTAGTGATGCTAAATGTGCCTCATCCGCATCAAGCAAAGCTTAACTTAACAGATAACGCGATAAACATTTGAAGGTGCTGCTGGAGGATGACACATGTGAAAGCAGGCAGCAGTGGGGATGATGGGCAGAGTCTCACATGGGCAGAGACCTGCATCACAAACTGTGCTCAACACGCTGCCTGTTCCTAACAGCTCGCTCATCATTCACAGTTTGAGGACGTGCAAAAACAAAGGATTCCCACAACTTGTGATGAATTGTGCCTACATTTGAAGTAAGTCATGCCTCCAGCCCATGTGTGCGTGTGAAACACTCAGAGAGAGTGTGAAAGGAGGCAGCAGAGGCAGAGCTGCTGTATCTGTCACACAAGGTGCCAACACGCACGAAACACTGCAACCACAGATTCAAATGAAAGTCAGCACACGCGTGTTGAAGCTGTTTTAACTGTGCGTTCAGCCGTCGCTGGTGAGAGCAGGGTGACAAAGTGAGCACTTACCGGCCTGCTTCCAGGTGATGGGGACTTGTAACTTGTGTCATTGCTGTCGGAGCCCTGAGCCATAGCCAACTGCGGCGACTGAGACCGTGCGTCCTCGTCCACTTCTGCTTTGTGTTTCTGAGTGTGTGCTGTGTACGTATGTGTGTGTGTGTGAGAAAGAGAGAGAGAGAGAGAGAGCGAGCGAGAGAGAGAGAGCCCGTGTAGCAGAACGAGTTGAGAAGAACTTGGCTCAGCGCTTAATGAGCAATGAGTAACTTTCCTCCTTCTTTTCTTTCCCTTTCTGTCACTCCTCCTTCTCTTTCACTGTCTCGCTCTAGCTCTCTTCCTTTATGTCTCTCTCTCTCTCTCTCTCTCTCTCTCTCGCTCTCGCTCTCTCCCTGACACACATACACTGTGTGTGACTAGCCGTCTACATAATTAGCTGTATCTGATGTGGCTTCTGGTAAGAATCTGGGTAAGTTGCATTAGACTGGAAGTCACATGTCTGATGGAAAGTTGAAGCACATACGGTCATCTTCAAAACTCCAGAAAAAAAACAAAACCATGCTGTCGCTTAAAGTAATAATGAATAGGATTTTACTGCACTCAGATACTAGATTACTTTGAACTCTTACATTTATAAAGTATGTTTTTATGTACTAACCTTTCCACCATGACATACTAATAATAACCTAATATTAATAGTCATATAACCTGCGGCATGTGTGAGTCGGGCCTGATGGGCATTCCCTCTTCCCCTACATATGATATCATGTTTCGACTCAATCCTCCAGGGGCAGCGCGTCCCTAAACTCCACGTGGAGGTCTGGGTTCTGAATATTTACACATCTTTATGGTAATTTCCAGCATTGTGCCATGCTCTGTTGCTCGCAGCGCGCCAGCTGCTCTACGGTGAGACAATGTCGAGGCCACTGAGAAATGCCCAAGGGGCTCCCCAAGAACCCACCTACCGTACAATTCCCTCATTGTCTTTCACTGTAAGTGAGTCTGTGTAAACAGTGAGCTATGGGGGAATCTTCTAGGTAAAAAATACACCGTTTTGGTTAAATATCCCCTGAATGTACATTGGTGGGTGAGAATGTGCTGGAAATAAGAGACATTTCTCTCGTTTGTGCTGTTACCTTCGCGTCCACCAAAACCCACTCAACAATCTAAAGGTGACAACTCCGAAGTCGCCGTGCCCTTTGCGTGGCTATTATCCTCCTGGTTGCCCCATCACGAGGTAACATTTGGTGGTGCAAGAACAAGATTTTCTTGTGAGAAAAAAAAAAAAAAGAAAAAAAAAAAGAATCAGGACCAAAACAGATTTGCTTGGCAGAACAGTCCACCCACACAAAAACATGTTCTCCCATCACAGGAATTTTGAAGAGCTTGGGCAAGGGCAGACATTTCTAATACTTGGCATTTAACGCCGTCCAAAAGAGTTGAGACGGTAAGAACAAGATAAGCGAGAATGAAGAGGGTGAAGCTGCAAAAGAAATATTCTGTTTTAAACAGAACCCACACGATACAGTCTGAACACGGGGGGGCTAGAAAAACAAATCAAAGGTTGACTTAGAGAGTTTGTATGTTATGATACTGTAAGAATGCTTTTCAATCTCAGCTCGACCCCTTCGGAGAAGTGACTGTGGAGGACAGCAGGGTTGGTGGCTGCACGCTCTCTACATATACGTTGTTTATTTACATGCAATCCAGAGCAACCTGCCTCACGCGCTACGTCACTGAGCATCCTCGGTTCTCCTCTGATTCGGGACCTTTGCTGCATGTCACATGTTTGTGTTGTGTCCATCCAGGTCAAAAAGACTCAAGCGTGTTCTAAAAAGGCCTGACCTGACGGCACAGTTCAAGGACGACACCTTCATAGAAACAGCAGCTGAATTTTCAGTGGTGACTACTCGTCTTCAGGTCTCACTTAGTTGGAAAACCCCCCTAATGAGCCTTTTTTTTTTTTAGATGGGTAACTGACGTGCCCTCATTTATAGACTCTCTTCCTTGGAAACGACTGTGGGAGGTTTCTAATAAACAACAAATTATTGAGGGAAAGAAAAGCCTCTTGTAAACATTGTTGACTGTAAAAATAACAGCACTGACCTGCTTATTTTGAGTTTAATTACACTGAACAATGAAATACCTGCTTCAAAACAAAGATCAATGATGAGATCACTGGAAATGTCCAGTGTTCAGATATTTGAACGACGACTGAAGCAAAATAGTGTAGTTCATGTTTTTACTAGCATAATTTGCTGTTTAAATGTCACCTGCCGGCCATGGAAATTATCCTGTGAGTGGGAAACAACATGGTTTCATTTTATTATGTTTACATATGTCTGAGCCGTTCTTTAGAAATTATTTACGGCAGGAAGGTTTTTGACTTTAATATTAAACAATGCTTCAAAACAAATTTTCTAAAATCACAGTACTTGATAGAACCAGATTCTAGGAAGTGACTCGAGTATCAGTGCGATCACATCAGTGAGACAGGGAAGCCGAGGACCTAACCATTGTCATACAATGTGGGAAGAAGTGACAATAATTGATGACGCGTTGACATTTACTCAGTTCAAAAAAAACAGGTGTGCTGATACACTTGCAGAGGCACATATCTAGTATTAATGTCAATATTTGCAGACCATTATGTTACTTGAGCATCATGCATCAGAATCTAAACGAATATAAACAGCTGATGTAGAAACACACTCTGGTTTAAAAGTGATTTTTTTGTGCGGATGATAAGTTTCTAGTGTCACATCTCAGGACACTTTAACATTACACAAGCCTTAAAGTCAGTGGTGCATTTACAAGCCATACAAACAAACACACTAAGTGGCCCCTCTATTAGGTAAAGTCAAATTCAAAAAAGGCAGAAGTGCCAGTAAAGCTTCTGAATTGGAGGCTGACTGTGCCTGTGAACCTGACAAATAGGCCACTGAGCGCAGTTAGTTAGAAGAGTGGTTTAAAATGATCGCCACCTGCAGGCCATGATGAAGCAGCGCGAGGCACTGATGTAGCTGGAGTTGTAGGATTAAAAAAAATAAAATTAAATCAGGTGAGTGGAGAGCTCCATGAACACAAAAAAAACAAAACAACCTATGATGAGAAAACGTTCACTGTTGAGTATTTTATTATTGTCAGAGCATCAGCAAAAGTGTGAGCATTTATCATGTACAACATGTATCTTAAAAATCAGTCTAAACAATGAAATGAAATAACGGTTAAATGTAAAAAGAAAACTCCAAAGACCGACACAGAACTTCTTCCATTGCTTCACGTCAGTTTACGGACGATATTAGCTGTGAGACAGAGGAAAGAAAACTGTTAGTGGGGTAAAGGACTAACCATACGTCAGTTAAGCTTAATTCTTAAGCTTCGGGCATTTCACTGTTCACCTGCTCTGTGTTTTCGTCCACTTCAGCGCGTGTCTCGGAGGCACCGCTGTTGTTGGGTGGTAGAAGGTGCATCCAGCGCGTTTACAGAGTGCGGCAAAGCGGCAAGGCTGCGGATGGGAGGGTCAAAACGCACAACCAGTTAGAATTTAAGACCCCAATTAAAGCGCCGCAGCCGCACTTCACCATGTTGTACCTTGGGATGATAAAAGGGGCAGTCCATCTTCTTGCACTCCGGGAAAAAGCGGCACACACTGGTGGTCTGGACGAGCGGTGACGCTGTGAACAACGGTGAATGCAGTTAGAGTTGTGTAATGGCAGAGCTCAACAGCCATTAAATCAGAACTAATCTGATTCACAATGGTGCTTGAGGTGATCTACTAGAATGAGCCTGAGAGCACCTGGTTTAGGTGGAGGAGCAGCTGTGCCTCTGCGGCTGACGTGAGTGAAGGGACAGTCTGGCTTGGTACATCTGGCGTCATATTTACAATTAGGATGGATAAAAAGGCATTTATCCCCAAACTTGCAGTTGGGAAAAGTCCTAATAAAAAAAAGAAATAAGTTACCTGTTGCAAAGGACAGAATATCAGCAGATTAAAGAGTTAATTACCAAAACCCCTCACTTGCACTGTGTTGTAGGGTGATGGTACAAACATGCATCTCCACTTTTACAGACAGGCCAGAACTTGCAACGCCCTGCAACTTTCTGTTTCTTCAAAGGGGCTGCGTCCTCATCCTCCATGTCAACATCCATCACATTCTCTGATGAGAGAGAACAGGCTGTTGGTTTGTATGAGCGAGAGGAACATGTAGTATAAACAAAGTCTAGACTAACAAAATACAATAAAGGTTTTGGGGGAAAAACAAAAAACAAAAACAACCCCACACACCTTCAGATGATGTTACCAGTCCTTGTAGCCTGTGAAGAACACCGACTTTAGGCTCCTTGTTGAGGCCGACACCTGCCTCAGTTCCCTTTGTAGGTGGTCTCACATCATCAAGCTCCATTTCACAGTCTGCAAGGTTCCCCAGTGGGCTCGGTACACCATCTAAAGTCACTATGAACTTGGGGCTGGCATAGTCAACTTTCTCCTTACTAGTGTCAGAGAAAATGGTAAATAAGATAACATGACAAGACACATTAAGCGAAAAAAATACATGTGTTTTTACTGTAAATGTCTGTACCTGGTCTGGACAGTCCGTGGTAAAGCAGCCTGAACTTCCCCTTTGAGCTGAAGACGCTGCGAAGTTCTGGTGTAAGCTTCTTCTAGCTGAGGTCGACTCATTATGAAGGAGCGGGTATCGAACGCCTTCATGTCGCTGCCTCCAGTGCCCTCAGCACCTACAGCTACACCACAAACGCGTCTTAGTGTCACCATTGTGCCTTGTGCAATGTTGAGTAAACATTTGAGTACACACATTAATTGTCAGTTGTAACATAAAAGACAAAAAAATGCTCACCAAGCTCACTTTGCTCTCTTTCATCTCTGCTTTCTGCAACGTCCAACTGGAGGCGTGAGGCTAAAGATCTGGAGTTGGGAGCTGGTAGAAAAACAATACAAATCCTTACTCTCCAAAAAAAGTATAGTGAAAAGTGCACAGCAAAACTAACTCCACACTGGATGCACTAATAATAATAATAATAAAAACACACCAGGTGTCCTGGAAGGAGGTAGTTCTGCAGACTGCAGGCTGTGGAGGTGCTCCTGGACCAGCTGGATTGCAGCTGTCATCTCGTCACTGTTAGTTACTCTTGTACAGGGTGCGACCGGAACCGTCTGCCTTTGTGGCACTGTGGCAGAAAGTTGGAATTAGGTGGTGATGGCCAACAATTAACAATTAACATTTAAGAAAGTTTCTGGTTTGTGGCAACGTACTTGTGGGGTAGGCTGTAGTTCTGGTAATTGAGTCCTGAGCCTCAGAGATGGCCTTCAGTATCAGGTTCCTGTTGGCTTGTTTTGCTGGAGGAAGACTGGGTCTGAAAAAACACAGAAAACCCAGCAAAGAACTGAATCAATTGTCTGTGTTTAACTGGTACTTTTTATTTTAAACACTAAATAAAACAGCCCTGTGCTTGGAGAACAGATATTTTATGTTGGCTGAAATATCAAAAACAAATAAAATCTGGGGTATGAACTGTATTGAGTTGCTTCACTCATTGCTGACCTACAATCTTGGTTTAACTTGGTTGTAAAACATCACACGTGGTTTCAAAACTCACTTCCGTTCTGGTCTGGTGGGCAGAGACACTCTACTGGACAGGCCTCTGCCTCCGTAGTTTGAATCCTCCCCTTCCACATCATCGCTGTCTTCATCTGAGGCTCGGTTCACTCTCACAACGGAACTTGCTACTGGTGCCTTACGCTTCCGTGACAACTCCTCCTGCTAAACATCACAGTTCAATCATTAGTAGTAACAATGTTTATCTACATCCAAAATCTGAAGTTATTAAACATTACTCTACTATGAAACGATAACGGTGGTGTTGAATCACAGTACCTTACTAGACCCAGTTCTGGAGGGTCTGCTGCTTCTGTTGTCCTGTTGCCTGGTGTGAGAGGATTCCGCTGCGGATCGACCTGCATCCACCAAGCTAACTGATGTAAATTTGCTCTGACCCGGTCTGTAGATTTCAGCTGTGGGTCTACTTGCTGTGCTCCGTGCACGAGTGGGATTGGTGTTTACTTCCAAAGGGTCCTCAGCAATGAGGTCATCATCCATTTCTGGTTTAATGTCGATAACAGCTTCTGAGGGGACTAACTCCATAAGGGGTTTAACAGTAGAGGTGAGTCGAGACGAATTCTTCTCTAAGGTCCCCCTCCTGATAATACACAGTTATGTATTCAGTTAGTTGGTTATTTATTATTATTTATTTGCGGTATCTTGCCTTGTTGACGTTGAAGGACACACAGTGCATAAAGTACCTGGCATCATGAGCAGAACTAGACACTCGTGCTTCAGCCCTATCAAAGCCAGAGCTGGATACTGTCAAAACCTTTGACTCATCTGTCCTGCTGTCTTCACTAATTGATGATCGACGTTTTCCAGCCACAGCACTGCTATCAGAATGGGGCTGATTTTTTACAGATGCTGGCTCTGGAATAGAAAAAGAAAACATGACTTACGCTAATTAAAAAGGCCACACATACATGTGAAACAGACGATTCCTGAAGTATACGTCGTAAAATACGCGTAGAGACTGACTTACCAACAGCAACAGTTCTTAACTTTTCCAGGACACCATGGAGCCTAAACACAATGCACAAGTTCATGTTATTAAAAACAGAGCCATACACAAGAACTGAAAATAGCTTTAACCACAAACACTTTAAAATGCCCAGTGCATGACTGAAGCATGCTCCAAGTAGTCATGTAGACCACAAGACGCGAAAAGCAACATACAGCATTGTTGTGATCTTACCAGGCTGTGAACTTGATGGTGTTGTTTCCAAGAAAAAGGGACAGATCGTCAGCCATCTGCTGGGAAGTCTTCTTGTTTGCCACCATCACCATAATGTAGTCAGGCAGCTCTTCGTCTGTAATGGTAAACACACACAAATACAAATCATGCAGCTAATGTTGTGTTTGCTTTTGATTGGCACAGCTACGTTTTACGAACTTACCAATATATGCACCGAGTTCCTGAAGCTTGCTTTTAATAGCAGCCTGAAACAGATAAAAAACAGTCATAATTAATAAAGACGTTTATTTACACAAGTGCAAGGCTGTAACTGACCTTATTTAACAACCACGCTACACACAAGACAGTTACGCTTATCCACACAAGAGAGCAAAAAATGATACATGCGTCTTATGCCACACAGCATATGCTATGCATGCAGGTCAGTGGGTAGTTTATGGCGATGTAGAAAATCTTTCCTTAGTCTCTAAATACCTTTTCACCACTTTGCTTCAATGACTATCTAAGCTAGCAGGCTAATGTTAGCAAGCAGTGTCTGCGGTACGCAAACGTTGAACTGACCCCAAAAGTTCACAGCTAACTACTCCTTCTTAACTTAATAATATTGCTACTCACTCGTATTTTCTTGCTGATTTCTGCTCCGATCTCCATGCTGATCGTTTCGGCCAATTCAAAAGATTGGTAAAGAAACGACAGTTTTTTTTTCTTCTTCTCCTAGCCACACTGCTAAATCCACAAGGGAGAAATATGAGATGCAGTCACGTGACCGGCGACGGTAACCGGTGCGGACAAAAAGATGTCCCTCGACATTTCTCACAACATACGAGGTATAAAACCATGACTTTAATAAATTATTACAATATTATAATATAATATTATACATCAATATAATACATTATTATAAAAAAAGACTGGTGAACAACAAAGGAATCAAGCTTCGTTTACATGTCATCGATGACATGTAAACTGAGCTCATGGATAATTTCAGCAATAACTTGATTGGATATGTTGTCCAAAACACATCACTAATAGCCATTTAATGCTTCTAGACTCTTCACGTATTAAAATAAAAAAGGGAAACGTGTTCAATATATGAATCCACAAGATGGCGCAACAGACTATTAAAAACACACTAGTGCGATTCAGGCACATATTAAAATAATCAATACTCTGCTTCCATATAAACATTAAACAGTTCTGATTCGGAAACATTAATCGAGTTTCAAATAGAGAATTCAAAGACTAAAGCAGATTGACAATCTAAATAGTGACCTTAATGGCTAAGAGCTTGTGTTTTGCTGCAATTCCCATTAAACTACAACAACATTCTTGTGCTGCGACTTGTGCAGCGCATGTCTTTGACTTTCGAATGTTCATAGCTGTATGTTTTCCACCAGAGATTATTTCCTGTTTTGCAGCCCTTCAATGCCAACCAACAATGACGGGAAGGATCTTGCTTGCTGTCTAGACAAGCGTCTAGCACGCTCTTCAGCACGGCCGTCTGCTCTGCTTTGTTCACGCCGTCACATGAGTCGTTCTCAAGCTGAGAAACATCAACATAAATGATTATTTTAGTAATATATCAGCATAATCACTCCTGATACATATTTACTCATACTTCTGTCAAACTGATAGTCGTGAACCTAACAAATAAATACCAGTTGGAGATGCAGCCCACAGGTGCTAAGGGTCAAAGACTTAACAGCTCCACGGTGCTCGTGTGTCCGCTTCTGTTATTCAGAAGGAAGCCTTTTGGATGAATCGTCTTCCAGGACGTCAAGTAAGTTCAGTTCCCACTAAACAGCACCTCTGTGGTAACCGTGATCTAGATGCCAATGAAAAGAAACCAAGGGTAGCACGTGAGAGCTGTCTTGATCATAAGCTTGATATTTACATTTTATACTGTCCAAGGGATCTTTGCTGAGACAGGCGTCAAGGGAATTGCACTTGTAAAGATGGATAGAAATCCATGCATTTCAGGTAGGTGTGAGGAAGCCTGTTGCAAATAATCTTGTGTTTATTTATCCAAAGAGTAGGATGAGAGTTGCTTCATGGCTGATCCACAAACATCTACCCACTGTCTCCGCTTTTCAATCAAGACAACTGAAAGGAAAAACCGCAGTGAAATCAGCGAGACAGACTCTTCAAGAGTACGTAGAGATGCATCAGGCATCACGGCGACACTTTGTGATATCTGTTTTCAGTGTGAATGAAAAATCCTTGAAAAGCCCCTGAAATAAATTCACCTCTGAGTAGAATAATCTCTGTCTCATTGTTTGTCTCTTTCTTGGTTAATTGGATCAAGGCAGAGTCAGGATCTCTGCCGTGACCCCTGTTACAATAGTATTGTAACAACATTCATCAGCAGAGCCACAGCAGCCCTTGGGATGTACCACCGCACAAAGCGGCTCTGACAAAAGTTGCGCAGAGCGCCGGTGGTGTGATCATCACTCAGTATGTGCAGCTTTTGTTCACGAGTACTTCCTCTGCCTAATGTGCTTATCTGCCCTCGCCTGCACATGCCCAATCCATCAACGTCTCCTCTCTTAAAACCACCAAGTGTCTTTTAAAGGATGGTCAGAGACCCAAAAACGTGGTTTCGTGTTGCTGCCTCATTTTAGGAGCTTTATTTGACATTAAAAATGTACCTGAGACATTGTTTTGTATTGATGAAATAATTACGGCTCACAAATTCCATTGTAATGCTCAAATGAGTCTGTTGAGTTGAACGTGCCTTCTCTCTGTACTTTCATTTTGTCTTTATTTGTTTGAGAACTTCCAGATAACACCTTCCTTATTTGCCTGGACATCTGACAACTTAAAAGTAGCAAACATTTCTGAGAAACTTTATGTGAGTTCCAGCAGCAACTACATTCACTCACCATCTGCACAGCACATATGTGACCACAAATCTCCTTCTGTGGCTTCTATCGGTTTCCCCCTACACCTACACACAGGTCTGTGATAATTCTGCTTCCCTTTTCTGCTGAAATGTTGTCATAAAAAAAGAGGCTTTGGTTGTGAATCAGCTGATAAACTTCCGCGAATTCTCCGACTGCATGTGTTGTATATGTTCATGACGATAGCTGCAACCGAGGCCTGTTTTCGCTTCCTGAGACGCGGTGGCTGAAACCTGTCCACCGTCCAGAGAAGTTGAACTCTGTCAGAGTCAAGTTACAGTTTGGGTAAATGAAAAGTATCCTCAGGGTGGGAATAAAAAAAAAAAAAGAAATAATGGAAAGGTGGAAGGTTACAGAGAAGGAAAAAAAAAAGACACGCATGGAAGATTCATTGCACCTGCTCTGACAAAGTTACGTAACCTAATAGATTTCCTGGACAAGATGACACCTGCATGAATGACGCTGCTGCAGCTGTGTGTCAGCAGACGATCCCACCTAGTGAGCACACAGATTAGTTAGACACTTAGATTGGGTGTTGCTGTAAATACAAAAAATGTATATATATATATATATCAATTAATTATGATATAAGCTGATAAAAACATATGCAGGCTGCCAAGTTTTGCAGAAAGGAATTGATGGAGGTATGTGACATAGGTCAAATGTAGTCGGTTACTTACTTTCTAACACCAGACTTATTTACTCGTCTGGTGTTAGAAAAAGAAACAAATTGTAAGGAATTATCTGCATGTGCAGTAGTACAGAAACTAAACATCACATCACATTACAAACCACATGAACAAAACATCAGGTGCATTGTTGTGTTTATGTGGAAAACCCAAGTGTGAACTTTCTGGTAAAATACATGCTAATGAGGCCTGACGGGAAACTAGACAGCGATGTACCACAGCTTTACATATCCACACGTTTTTCACAGTGAGCTTGTTTTTCTTGCCCACTGAATATCAGTTGGGTACAGCAATCATTTACCTGTTAGTGTGGAAATGATGTAATGCAGCTAGATTCGTTAGATTCGTTCTGACGTAAATGTGTCATTATCATCTGGGGTGAAGCAGAGTATTAGCTGCCCTCACACTTCCCTCTGGAACATGCTTTGACCCTGGGCTCACGCCGGACGTGTGCACTCGCTGACGTGTTGTCGGTCTCGGTCGATGGCAGCGACGGGTTTAATCTGCACCAGCTTTCAGCAGAGGTTCGTTCGCACGTTGGCACAGCTCACCGAGTCGAGCAACGGCCTCGTCTGACTGCATGTGCAGCTGGTTGGCTCCAGCGCGTGCACTTGAGTAGCTTCCATCTGTAGAGGCTCCTTCGCTGCTGACTCGCTCAACCGCTGAGTTGCCCTCGTGCTCATAGTTCTGACATTTGGTTTTGATGTTATGTCAGGATCCCCTGAAATAAGATGCTGAAGATGTAACAGAATCTCATAATGTCATATTTTCGTGTTTTTCTTGACCTTTTGAGCAAAGCCAATCACATCCAGACTATTTTAGCGAGTAATCGTCCTACAAAGACAGAATCAAGACGCATGTTGTAAAAAGGACTCTTGGTGAAGGGGGTTGGCCGATGATGTGGTGGAGCAAGCCGCCAGCCCGTTTGGCTTTAATTAGAGCAGTAGCAGGATGATTCGACAACTTGTTCATTATTACCAGCAGTATCACGTGATTTCCAGCATGTGTGTGATCTGCAGCTGCTCTTGGTCCTCCTGACCTGCAGCGCTCTGGTTATTGCTCGTACTGAAGATGCACTTCCACCCACGCGGTGGACTTTTCCCTGCTACAGGATATATTCATTTCAACAGGCTGTGGGTGGGAGGTTCTCACTGTGACTCACACAAAGATATTTCCTCTAACTTCTAAAGCCACTAATAGAAAGCCCTGGTTTCTGTTAACGTTGCTACACAGTGTTAACACTTTACCAAACATCCACGCTCCCAAGTATATAGAAAAACCTTCACATGGCTGCTTTCTTTAAATCCGCATTCCTGCAGTGGCCAGATGTTAAAGAAGAAAGTGAAAACAAAAGGCACAACATATCATTTCACCTTCTCGTTTGCGCCCGTCTTTCAGCGTTTTCATTGCCCTTGCGCCCCCCAAAAGCCCTTAGCTGTAATTATCTATCTGGTGAGCTGTGGATGGTGAGTAGCCTCAGGTTTCCAGATTAATTACCTTTGCGTGAACTTCGCTGCTTGTGTTACTGTGTGAATAAAGCTGCTGGGCAGTGTTCTCAGAGGGTTGGACGAGGACCGCGAGGTTACGGCTGCTCAGAGATGAAGAGCAGAGTGTGATGACGGAGAATCAGAGACATTTAATAACTCGCTGTTTAGTTAAATTTACTCTCTACTTCATCATGAACACCACGTTTCTGACAGATTTAAACTGTGTGATAATTTAAAATGATCTCTATAAACACAATTTCAGTGTGAAGTGATGTTTCACTTTTTATGGAGCCAAATGAAAAGACACAATCGAATCAGTCAGGGCTTTAAATCGGAAATTAAATCATGATATCTTTAGTGTTGCATTATTATTTTATCCTGGTCTCATGTTCCCCTGAGGACAAGCTCGTTTTTATCTTAATGGATTTTTAATGACTTCAGCAGGAATAACAACATAAGCCATGGCTAAGTACTGTACATGTACAGTACCTGCTCTGACGAGGGCATAAGGAAAACTAAAATGTCATTGTCGTCACATTATTTGAATTCACAAGTCAACAGCCAGACGGAGGCAAAATGAATAAACAGTTTTTCCAAGGTGGGACAGAGTTTTCAATGGGCTGCAGGTGATTTCAGTGATGATTTCATGTACAGTATACAGCATTTACCAGGTTCTGGTCTCACACAAGGAGGAGAGGGGCATCTAAAATGACAAGGGGCCCTTATGGTGAGAAACCGTTAAGGACACCGTGTGGAAGATGTTTGTGAGCAGGACGTGTTGTGGCTGGGAGTCAACCAGGTTGAACTTGAACGCAGCGTGAGAACACTTCAGGCCGTCCTCTGGGAAACCTGCCTAATTTAAGTGTAGTAATATGTTTTTGTGCTTGTGACTGTAAGACTCCAACCTACGACACATTCACTGCATGTGTCAAAGACACAAGACACAAAACATCCTGTCACACAGATTAAATTATGTGTGTCAGCCCCATCGTTCACACATGCAGGGCTGAAATCAGACAAATGAGGTTTGCTTTGAATTCATCGGTATCAACCTATTTTACATCTGTGATGCAGACAAAGGGGGATGAGAGGAGTCATAAGAAGTCATCACCTTGATCTGGGCTCAGTCTGGGAACAACAGCATGAGAGGATGCATTGTATGTCTCCTTCCTACTGAGGAAACAACTGTCAGTAGTTACTCACTGTATTTTAACCCCATCTATCAACGTGGAGCCACAGGGCAAGAACAAATGAGGGTAGGATGACTAACAATGGCATCGAAAGCAGATTCATGTCTGCACCATTTCCTACCTGAACTCGGTGATAGTGAAAGTAGAAAGGAGAGCACTGTGATGGGTCGATGACCCCGGTGCATGCTGGGACAAGTCCCAACACCCTCTGTGACCCTGGATAGGATATGCGTGTTTCACGGTGAGATGGATAGATGTGAACTAGAGTAAAACTTGGAAACTGGATTCTTCTACTGTTTCGTGTGTTGTTTGTCTATGTAGATTCTTGAACTACTTCTCTTACAACCTATAAGTTATAGACGTATTTAATTTCATTAGTTCAATCTAAAACTGTTGATTAGCTGATCTACTGACATTTCTTGTTTCTATGTTTTAGCTATTAAATCCTGTTGGATCCTAATGGTGAACTATTTAAAGGCACATGAATCATGTGACTCACGATCGGTTTTTGACTCCCCTCTATCTCTGCAGCTCTGAGCCTGCGGTGTAAATCCGCTCTGACAGGACTGCTGAGATGGCTCCGCGTCCACGGCAACGCTCGGAGAACTGCCTGCCTCAACGTCCACACAGCAACAAAGCTCACACAGCGAGCCTCGACCAATCAGGATGCTCCGAAGGTGACAGGCCTGAGCCCGGTCTTCCTTTGCTCTCTGTCGCTATGGCTGCTGCGTTTTTTTTGTTTTGTTTTCCTGAGAGGAAAACCTAGAGAGAGAGATGGAGCGACTGAGTGACATAGGACTTATCCAGTAAGGCCTATAAAGCTCCTGTAATGTAAACAGTCAACAGAGCAGATGCACACTTTTATGTGCACATGTGCAGTTAATTGTGTTTTATTGCAGCTTCAGTGTTGGCTTGCATATGAAAGTCACGCCGAGGATGACGTGTGGATAAACGTGTGATTTTCTGTGGGTGGCACGCTACTACTGCACCTTTCTCATTTTGCGGTTTGCACGTTCGGATCCCTTTTTAACATTTGCATGTGTAGCGTTTGTCTGCTTGTCTGCATTTGTCTAGACATAAGTACCACAAGTAGATATTGTGGGATATGATAAATTCAGCTGTGTAATCATTATCATGTTAGTCTGCTGCCGTGTTGACACAAACACTGTGACTACTAGCGTAGATACACACCAGGAGCTGCAGACCTTCCAGAGCCTGCAGTGAGTGCACAGCAATTAGCTAAGACAAATGCCACAGCAGGCCATAGAGATTTGCATGTCAAACTGTCACTCGGATTAAAATCAGCCAACCACGACCTGCCTTATTAAAACTCTAAGTTGCTTGAGCAATTTCAGCCATAGGCAATAAATAAAAGTCCTGGACAAGCTCCTATCTGTGCCTGTAACTATGTGACACTTCCAGATGGGAGAAGAAGCTCATGGAGTTTCTACACGTAAAAGTTACTGTATGCAGCTGATGTTAAACCTCCTCGGGCTGTTTTCTGAGCGTCTAGTCTCTGTTTAGATTGGAGATTAATTGTGCACATGAGGTCTCCTCTGCGTGCTGAGGTAGATAAGGTTTGCGAGCAGTGAACTGTCTGTGAAAAGAGACAGCCAGTCACAATGGATTTATTGTGTGCATATCCTGAGGTGACCTCCATTCTCTCCCTCTCTCTATGTGTGTGTGTGTGTTATTACTGGAGCCTGTCTGAGTCCATCTGGGTGCTTGGATTTGGCCGCTTCGATCCGTGCCAAGAACAATACTCCTTCCTCTCGTGGCCTGGCCGTTCTGCTGGCACTGCTTCACTACTTCACTCTCACATCGAGTCTTGGCATCATCCCTGACCAATTAAGAGATGCTGTCAAAAAAATCCACAGCCACCTCAACCCTAACCCTAACCTTTGGTCCTGATAATTAAACTTTTCTGTCTGTTTGGTGCAGCCGGACGTGAGGACATAACTCGTGTTAATGCAGCTACGGAGCTGGTTAGTGGTAAACATTAGTCTTGTCAGAGCTGAGCGGGTCAAACGGACCTGACAGAGTGAAATGCAGGCGTTCTTCTGCCACTGCAGGCTCACTGAGCTTCAGGCCTGGACTCAGGTTCATGACACTCAGATCAGATGTCAGGTGCTGGATTTCAGTTGTCTCACAAAGTGCATCTCATGGCTTCCAGTCCTTTCCCACTGTCGCTGATATTTTGATGATAGTAGGTACAGTATCTAGTGGAAAAGCACCACGATGGCAGCTAAAGCACCGGATACTGGTTATCATTCACAATTATGAAACCATGATTTGGGTTAGGTTAAGGCACCAAAACCACATGGTTATGGTAGGTAGATTGTGGTTTGGGTTAAAAGCTGTACTTCCTCAAGGTTACGCAGCGCAGAGGCATTTCTTAAAGATCACGGTGAAAACACAAAATGCGTGTGTCGGCCTCTACAGACCTGCTGCATTGGTTTTGTTCTTCAGGTTTTTGTGTGTTGGTGCGTCTCCTTTTCTGGTTGTGGTTCTTCATTTTGCTTTCGAACAGAGAGAAGCTGTAACAAAGCAACACCATTTCCCTTTGGTCTGTGCTCGTCACTAACTGATCCCTGTAAGGGTCACAGGAGTCTTGACGGTGGGGTAACCCCTGGACGGGTTGACAGTCTATCACAAGGTCAACACATACAACAATTCACTGGATGTCCTTTACTGCAGAGTAACTGAAGGAGTATCAGTTTCCAGCTGTCCACCGCACCGAGCTGGCGCGATGTAAACAACTCACTTGAAAGCTGTGGTAGACCACATGCACCAGAACCCGAGCTCAACGTGTCTTCTCCTTCATCGAAGCTCAGACAGTGTGGGTGATGTGTGAGACGTGGTCAAGCCATGTCAGCTGTGCTCTCACGAACCACAGCAAAGACAATTATCTGCACAATCAGCAGTTAAGGTTATTCAAATTACTTTTAAACACTTTAAAAGTGTTTTCACATGTAAACGCAAAATCAAATTTAGCTCCTAACCTATAAAATACAATAGATTTCAGTTTTGCAAGTCTAATTCTGTGTTTTTTATATAAATTATTTTAAAAATACTCTTGGTTCAAATATATTTTTCGTTGCCAAATTGAGTTATGGTATATTTGGGACTCTTTAATTTTAGCCCTTGTCCCTCAGCTGGCAGATCATCTCTTCACTCAGCTGAGACAAACGAACAAACCGTCACAGTGCAGCGTTCCCATGACCGTCTGTCCTCGACAGTTGGCCCCGAGCGTCAGCAGGACAGGTGCACATATTTCACTATGCAGTGGTAGCGTTGCTGCACCGTAATGACCTTGAGCCACATGCAGGGTGGACCTCACGGCTTGCGTTTTCCACAACTAACCTTATATCGAGCGATGTTTTCCTTTAAAATAACAGGCCCTGCCTTGTGTGCTTTGTCTGGATCTTCAGTTTTGCCTCGAGGGGTAAAGGGATTAATACAAGAACTTACAATGCAACAAACTCTCTCACACACATCGTCACGCTGGCAGTTCACAAACTGCTGAAGAAGGAGAAACTCACCACCGGGGAGGCCTGAAGCTGCTGCGCCATCCCAAACCTGCAGCCCAACCTTGACCTCGCTGTTCACATTGCTGACTTTGTGACCTCTGCTGGGGTTTTGCTTGCGCCCTGCATATGTGCACAATGCCCCTGGCTTGGGGCCGGGTCGCGTGCCACGCATACCTGCAGTGTGGGTTTACTTAGGGAGTAAGGTGTGCCAGCAGCGCATCAGCTGCTGCGTAAAGCTTCTCGTGATGAGCCTGTAATACTTTCACATGGCGCTCAGTGAGCGCGGACGTGTAAGTGCCTCAGGGGGGTGACATGGATATGGGGGAGCTGTGAATGTGTCACCTGTGGGTTTATGATGCAAAAACCATAGGAGCAGAAGCAACGTGCTGAGCATGTAGTAGATGCATGAGATTCTTCCTGAGATATGTGCTGCAAGTGCACCAGCCGTGTGTTTGCTCACTGGCTCTAATTTCCTTTCTTAGAGCTTCACAAACACATTTAGAGGTTGAGTAAGTCAGCAGAAGTTGGGGGTTGGGGTGTGTGTAACATTAGCGGAGCGCGCTGATTGAGACGTGGCGTCTTAATGAGACGCGTCACGGCGAGGATGCTACGCTCTCGGCCTCTTTAGCGTGAGAGGAAGCCTGCGCGGAAACAATGAGGGATGTTTCTCTTTATAATGCAGGCTGTGATAAGAGTGGTAGCAAACTCCCTGCCATGCTGGGCTATTCTGGGAGGAGTGGGCTTTGGAAAAACAGGATATCCCCCTTTGTTTTCACTGGTGTTAATTGTTTTGTGTGTGCACATGCAGAAGAAAGTTACCCTTTGTCGTGATATTGATGGTCTGTGTCATACAGTGACTTCTCTGCAGGTTGGGCTGTGGGTCAGGGGGTCATGGGGGTCAAGCATGTGGTTACAGCTGGTGCCCTCGACTTTTAGTGATACTGCCCTCTCCTCACTATGCGCAGAACGAGGCCTGACACTGCTGAAATATCTATCACGAAACATTGGAAGAAATCGTTTTTCTATCATCTTGCTCCATCTCATTTTCTCTCTCTCTCTTTTTTTTTTTTTTGCATGTCAAGAAAACGTTCTCTAGCCTGCAGCACATTCAGGAAGCAGTGCGTTTCTAGCAGTTCATTTTCTCTGCAGCGGCGTTTGTAGATTTACTGAAAGAATAAATAACCTGAACACATGAGATTTAGAAAAAGGTGTTTCGTAAAGCTGCATGTATATAATAAATAAACATGCTCATACTTCAGCTTTCACTAAGCTCATAATTAGAAATAAAAGTCTCCAGATGCTGCCCTTTGCCATCTGTCAGACTCCTTGTGAAAGTGATGTCACCGCTCAGTGTTAGATAAGAGCTGCCTGGAAAGTCCCCTGCGCTTCACCGTCCGCGCTCACGTACGATACCGGTTTGGTGAAGTTTCTTATCGAGACAAGTCGACTCGCTCCCGTTTGCTCCAGAAGAAATGTTCTGACGTGGGACTTCGTGTTTCACGCCTCTCTGTGCCGCCGTGTTGAACAGGGGTAAAACGTCACCGCAGCAGCAGCGCAATGTGTGTTTTCATTTCACAAACAAGTGTGATCATTAGCAAACACAACACGGGCAGAAAGCAGAAACAAGAAACCAGATGAGTGAGTGCGGGAAGACCGATGTCAACAAAGACCTGTGACACATACATGATAGCTTCTTGTTTCTCAACATGAACACGTGATAATATCTTTTCTTGAGTCCACAGACTACTGAACTGGGCGCAGAGTGTGTGTGTGTTTGTGTGTGTGTGTCTGCCAGCAGCTGGATGTCATTACTCATGTTTGCGTGTGCTCTGCTCAACTCTCCTTTTGGCCTTTTTTAAGTGTCTGTAGAGCCAAGAGCTGTTTCCCTGTGCTGAGCAACCAGACGTTTAATGTTCTCCACACAAAATTAAACCTGCTCCAAAATGGACAAGCTCCCCATCCCATCACTCAGTGTCTTGACAGTCAGCGCAGTTTTTACAAAATACAGTAAGGCCTGCTCACAAAGCGAGACAGAGTGAGATTTGAAATCCAGAGGTCGGTGTTGGCCAGCTGAGAAGAAAGTCACGCTTTGTGTGTATTTGTGTGACACGCTGAGCAGTGCATGTGGCTTCTGTCAAGCCGGGGGACAGAGTCTGTTAGAAATACACAGTCACTCCAGTAATGACGTCTTCAGCCTTATGGTAACCAACGTATGGTTACTTATGCACAAGCAAATAAATATAAATAATAAAGTATCAGACCTCAGCCGCTGTCCAACTCTACCATTTGTTTCTACTCCATGTTGTCCCTCAAGAGCTTTTCCGTTTCTCTCCCAGCTTCTCATCACGCACACAGACTGCTTCAGTAAATCTCCGACCATAATCCTTCATGCTGTGTTTGACTCCAAATCATGTCTCGCGCAAAACCGACGAAGCAAATCACGTCGGGCCACGTGCTACATGCAGACAGGTGATGCCCGTTCGCGTCGTCCTACACGTTTAACAACACTGGAGCAGCTTCTACACAACGTGAGCTGTTTTATTGCCGCGAGAGCAGCTCTGTCTCTAAGTGCTGGTGTGAGTGGAAATGAGTTTTCATGGTTCATTACAAAGAGCTGGAGACTCTGTATTATGTAGGGCATGGATTAGGTTGCATCACTCAGAAATGACATGGTGATGAAGTTCTGTTGACCTATTTTACCATAACAACAAGTCTTCTACTATTTTCTGATGTCTGTGTTTCCTGTGCTCCCACCACCACTTTTCTTTTGAGTGCTCTCATTCCTGCTTTAATGGGCTTCTGCTCATCCTGCAGCACAATCAATGACTCTACTGTAACACCAGTGGTGTGAATAATGAGAGGAGCGAGTTTCAAATGGAGGCCTTTCATCTCTCTGAGATGGATGCTCTCCACTTAAAGATGCCATCTGGCTATGGAGAGGAGACCCAAGAGAGCTATTTTTAATATGTGTTGCTTGCAGATACTTCTTCGGGCAGATAAGTGACTCGATGAACAGAAAATATGTGATCTGAAAAATGCTCAGCGTTAATAATGCCACGATCATTTCGTTTGGATTCACGCCAGCATGTTGTTTCTAGCTGTCATTGCGGTTCCTGGGAGTATGGGCCAAGAAAAATCCAGATGCTGGAGGCAAACCAAGCTGCTGTGTCTTATCTGAAACAAACCGGAGCCCATCATGTGCCGACTGTCAACATCAGGGCCGGTGGTTGAATCCTGGTTGACGTTTTGCAGCCAATATCCTTTTACGCTAGAAAAAAATCTCTCTTGAAGTGGCCTCAAACTGAAGTCAACACACCAGACATGGGAAAAAATGCAGAAACTTTAAAGATGCAGAAAATTTAGGAAGAGGTTTATAGCTCACAATCATCCATGCACTAATTATCCATATGTGTGTTGATAGTCAACCTGTATCATATTCTCCAAACGACGTTTGAGCCTGACGCAAATAATAGAGTTGAGAATGGGTTTTGGTCTGGTGAAAATACAGCCATCTGGGCTCCTGCAGGGCCGTCGGATGTGCTTTTAGCCCCGCTGTGAGGCCCAGAAGAGAGTGGCCTCCAATTGTCACCGCAGAAAATAGATATCAATTTTCTGTGGTGACAGCATAAGACTGGAGGCTGCGAGATGATGAGCTGGGCTTTAAAGTGTCTCTTTCCACACGACAGTCTCTGACACACGTCTCCTATTTGTCCGTTTTGAGAGTTTCAGTCCCAGCCCTTGGTTGGATGTCTAAACCCTCCTCTAACTTTATCAGAGGAAGTCCAACGCATGAGCATTCTGTCAGCGTTTCCTTCCTCACCTTCAGCAGCCAAGTAGGGACTTCTCGACCGTAGCTCACGTGCTGCGGCGCGATAAATAAAAAAAAAAACCCTGAGGTGGAGGGTTGGAAGCGAAGGAGTGTGAACAATAAGCCGTCACGGTGACAATGAGAGCTGCTCCCTCGTCTCTTTTCCTTCCCTTTCTCCCGACAGCGCCGTAGGACACAGCTGTGGAACGAGACTACATTGTTCCAGCTCCTGTTGCCTGTTTAAAAATGTATAATTATTTCTCAGTGCTGTCATGTGGACCCACCTGTGCTGGAGAACCTCGTGCAGTGCTGTGGAGTATCTTTCATGTTAAGCCTCATGTGTGGACGTTAAAGTACAACACAGCCTCCTCTGACGGCCCTGATGACCTGCACTGTCACTATTGTCTTCTATAGCTATTTGCAGGTAAGGTGAGCTTCACTTTGCTCACTGGCATCCAGCCAATCGAAGACTGGCTCATCTAATCGGTCGTCTTGCAGACGTGGCCCCAGGGGGAGCACGCTGGCGAGATCTACTACGACACCAAAGACACTGCCAGCTTGCAAAAATGTAACAATCACCCAAATTATTGAGACGAGCCAAATCTATGCTCTTCATTTATCATTTCGATGCAACGCTTTGTTAAAAGCCTGGCTGAAAAGTGACATCAACCATTTCATGACTTTCTTGGACGGCTATCAGAACATCTGGAAAATCAGTTTGCATGATCGCATGCTGATCAAACTGTTTCCATTTTACGGTAGAAAAGCAGATTAGTAAAAGAAGACATCAGATACGCTGTGTGTCTTTAATGGCACCAACAAAGAAGCCCACAGTCCCCGTTGAGAGATTTGAAGCCTGCCAGAATAGAACAGGATCGTGTAGCACTTGTGTCTCTCAGCTTGTCGATGTGAATTGCTGCCGTGTCAAAGTGCCAGGTCCAGGTCACAGTTTGTTAGCTGGGCTGGGAAGGGGGAGTAGGAGCTGCTGTGAGGACCATTGTCTGATGGTCTCTGGAGGTGGTGTAGGTTTCTCCTCTTGCGCTAATACTGCTGATGGACATGGAAAATCATTGCAGCTTTTAATGGCGTTAAAGTGGCTGCTAGAGTCATGAGAAAAGACGGATGAAGTCAAACGAAACGAGGCTGTGGTCGCACGACTTGGGTCTATGTGGAGGAAAGCTCACGAATTAAAACATGTTTACTAATGTTCAATACAGCAACAGGTCAGGTCTGACGGACGGTCACCACTAGGATTTTAGCTTGGTGCCTGTTTTGACATGTGCATGGGCTGTTCAAGCAGAAAGAGACTTACAGCCAACACAGAAATTATATCTCATCAGTGACAGCCTCTTAAAAAACGTACATGAAATGAATAATCTTCTAGAGACACGGCTTAAATGTGGCTCTTAACAAGACATTTACAGGCAATGAAGGAAATGTGACGGTGATCAGGCTGTAAACTGTTTCTGAAAGGAGCCGTTCGAGCTCATTTCCTGTACTTTTTTCTTTCACTGTGCAGATATCGCGTCATATCAAAACAAAGCCAGTGAAGTAGTTCCCGATCGGAGGGAAGAAGACGGCAAACTCAGTGAACTATCCCCCACTTCATTTAAAGAGGCCAGCGCCTCATCGTCCATAACTTTCAGCTCCCCGTTGAGTGTCTCGTTGAGATACAAGCCGGCGCTCAAGTGTCCTCGTAAGCACATTGTGTGCAGCTTATTCTCCCCGCTCCCTGGAGTCGGCCCATGCCAAAAGTTCCCCTCACAGGCCTGTCCTACTGAGCTTGTTTGGGGACATCTGCTGCCATGTCCAAATATTGTTTTTGGCCGAGGCATCGCTGGCTCTGCTGCGAGAGAATAGAGCTGGGAACTATTTTTACCTCGGCGGGATCGGCTGTGTTAACATAGAAAACAATGCTTCTCCTCCCTGGTCCTCCAGCTGCAGAGCAGGCCAGTAAGTCATCGGAGTCAGGGAGCGAGGTGTTGATGATAACAGCACGAGTGACCTTTAACCTCTGTGGAACCTTGTGGTTACGACTAGTACTCAGCACTAATCTCAGGCACCTTCATTAGTGAAAGAAATACTTTCAGACTTCCAGATTTCAACTCGATCAACCTGGTTTTAATTCTCAGCTGTTATAATCTGACTGAGATGCATCGTTTTAAAACGTTTATGTGAATACGATAAAACCTACGTAACCACGTGCTCACCGTGGTTGAATTTGACTTAATTTTAATATGTTTATTTGGGAAAGTCAGCCTACGCACCTATTATTGTTTCAAATACCGCCCTTCCAGAAGTTTCCCAGATATTTGATAAACAAAACTAGAATGAATTCAACTATTTCTCTGCTAATGTACTCTGTCATCACTCATTCAATCCTCCTCCTTTATAAACACTGATAAAACACAATAACTTGGCTGGAGAACAGAGTGCTCCCCAGCTACTCCTCCCAGACTCTTTAGCTCTCTTTTCCACACGTCCCCACGAGGCCCGAAGGCATGTTTCATATCCGTTTATTGCTCTAAATGAGGAGAGAGTCCAATTCATTTTCTTTTAACTGTACAATGGGCTTGTTAAGGCCACAGTTAAGGCAGAGACCTTAGATATTTCAGGGCACTCAGAAGGAAATTATGCTCGGGCTGAGTAATTGTAATGAAAACACTGGAAGGGAAGACATCATATCACACTATTAACAGGCCACTTGTCGTCCAGATGCTAACGGATAAATAGAGGAACACGTCTCTCATGAAGCCAAAATACTATTACACACTTTTAATGCGCTAATATTCTACAGGCACATCTTGTATCGTCTACTAAAGCTGAGAGAATGTGTGGATTGTTATCAGCCGTCTACTACAGGTACACAGTTGTTTTCAGTCAGTAACTGATCACATGCACGATTCAAGCGTTGACTACAACCCAGATATTTGTCTTGCCCTGTTAAACAGTTCGTAATTAGTTACATATCACGCAAGTGCCTGGCACGCAGGCCATCGTGTCACTGTGTCATTATGTCACCGTTTCAACTGCCAACTCTGGAAGTGTTCACGGTTGTTTGCCGAGTCAACAAACACGTCTGACCTTCATCAAACAGGCGCACTGTCATAAACGAAACTGCCCAGGAAGGGACGCACGGAGGCCGATCAGAGAAAAACGCCTGGCCAGATAACATCAGAGAGCAGGGACTACGGATGCAAATGTGATTTCAGACGAGGCAAATAGTCTGCGTGGACGTTATAAAAGAGGCCAATAACAACGTAATACTCAGGGAAAGTCGGCCGTGAAATATGTAGGTGTCAAAGGAAGGACGTGGTCGTGATCGCTCCCAGGAGATGCTTGGGATTACTGACCTTACTTACTGGATGGCTTTTTGCCTTGGTCCCCAGAGGACGCACCTAAGCAGCATGTCAGTGAACCCTGCTGTACTGTAGCATACCCCACCACACAAAGCATTTCATCATTTCATTATATCCTTATCGTGACGTTTTCACTCCTGGAGACGGTTTGTCTATCTGCTGCAGCCTCTCGCTGCTCCCCGGTCTTGAATTACACAGCAGTCACTACCATATAAACACCCACTTATCATCCCAGTAGTTTATCCTTCCCTGATAGAGGCCTGAGATGACAGAGACAATAGTGGACGGTCATTGCACCAAGTCCCCCAGGAGGTATGTCTCAACCCACAGGCTGCATTTAAGTTTTATTACCCAAGAAGATGGACTGGCTGCTCTCCACCCTTATTTGGTGAAGCGGTGCGTGCGGACAAGGGCCCAGTGAGGGCGGAGTCAGGTAACTGAGAATCCCTGCTGCCAGTTGTAAGAGCTGCTCTCTGGAGAAACTTGTGGCTCTCTGACCTCAGACGTGGACGCGCCGACCGCGTTTACGTTCGCTGCGCTGCGATTGTGTAGAGTTCCCACCTCACAGGTGAACGGACGGATGCGAGTCAGTTACTGTAACACGGTCACGTGACGTAGTTACAAAGCAGAGACTCGTCCACGAAGGAAGTCCTGCCGTTCCCCAGAGCCACTTCTCAGCTGCAGCTGCACCAACATGTTAGTCGCGTGCTACACCTGACATGTGCGTCCTTTCAGACAGTTTATTTCCTCAGAGGATGGAGCCACACCTACAGCGCTACAGTATTATTACTGTGTTTTGCATGCATTCTGTTGCGTCTGACGGCACATACAGTGCAGTATTAAAAAATACACTCGCATAGGTGTTGGCAAAGTTTGCAGATCAATGGTTTATGCTGCAAACTGACACTTGCAGCAGGAAGCGACGCCCTCCGTAGACTTGTTTCCCCGCCAGCTCCAAGAGCTTTCAGAAGGTGATAATTCAAATGTCATCGCTCCGTGATAGATCACACAAGCTCGCTCTGTGGGTTTAATAAAGCAGGCACACACCGTAGGCTCGTCTCTGTCCTCACTTGCATTCACAGCAGCGGTGCAGAGCGCACAGAAAAAAAAAAAAACAACAGAACAAAGAAATGTGGCCAGGACGTGGTGTCATGGAAAAACAAGACTGCAGCGAGCTCGAGACGCAAATGAAAAACACGCGTTTGTCACGTACGGAGGAGATTTACATAACTGCAAGGAGAGAATCCCACGTTTGTGCTGCTGGTGTGGACCCGGGCACCGAAGGGTTAAACAATACGTGGAGATCTCTCGGGCAGACAGAGAGGCAGAAGTAAACAAAACCAAACAGAAACGGCCCGGCTTGGTGCTGAAGTTCAGGCGTGACCCTTGAGATAGGCACCGGGCTATCATGAGGGCGTCTCCCTGAGCGACTGGCCAGGAGAACAGAGAGGTCTTTGTCAGGACTGTGTGCGAAAAACTGCTGAGCCAAGCAGCCCCTCACATCCCCGTCACCCCTCCTCCCTCACATCCTACACTTTTTTTCTTTCCCCCTAAAGACACACACACACACACACACATGCTCATACACACACACTTGTCTGTATTTACCAGCAGCCCCAGGGGACAAGGCTTTCACTCCAGCTGGTGGAGGGTTAAGAAATGGAACACAGGGCCTGTTTTGTGGTAAAAAAGAAAAAGTATGGAGATGTCAGCATTGCATTGTGGGATCGCATTTGAAAGCGTTATTCCAACGTGCTGCTAACAGGCTGGGTTTACAGAAACATAGACTTTGAGAAACATCATCCTGCCTGGCAGCACGTCTGTTCTTCATCACTCCGCCATTACCAGGATTAAAATAACTTGTGTCTTGTGCACAACGGTGTGTTGAATGCTCTTGCAGCTTGCCAGCAGTACACAGAAAACAGAGAACATCACGAAACAACAACAAAAATAGACCAGCGCCGCACTCCACTTAGTTTTCTTCTCGGTAAAACTGGAAATATGTGACATTGTTCAAGTGATCTAATTATTCTGAAGAGTGAAACACGGCAGAATTTCATTAGGTCCGTGTACAGTGTGGTGTTCGCTCAGGATTTCTGGGAATACAAACAGCATTGCATTATTCTATGAAGTGAGCAGACAGAATTAGCCGTTGGTTTCAGTGTCAAGCAGCCTGCGTGTTTAAACGAACTGAACGTCACTTGCCTTAAATGCGCTGTTTGTGTGAAGTAAACCCAGACAACGGCCCCAGAAACGACAGTTGTGACGCCGGCTGGGTTATCAACGCGCCCTGCGGCGCGGCACACTGCAGCGCGTTCGTTTCTTTACGAGCTTCAGGTCAGGCCCGCTCTGAAAACATGAGCGCTGTGCTTTCCTGAAGCCACGCGCCTCTCCCACTGTGTGCTGTACATCCTTTAACTCTCCTTGCTGCCCCTGTCTGCACAGTGCAGCTGCCTGGGGGAGGACTGCATTAAAAACATGGCGAGAGAAAGGTGAGTCACAGTTTATGTAAGTTTGCTCTTTTCCCCCCTGAAGGGAAGAAGCTTTAAAAAAGTCAAGCACAGTCACCTCATTGCCTCTGGGGCTTGAAGTGCATAAAATGCCTCTATTGTTCATGATAAATGAACTTGTAGGGAGTTTCAGTGGGTATAAATCACTGGCGATAACACAAGCTTATGGAATTACACACACAACTGATTACGTTAAATAAAACGGTCACATGAATTTCACTGGATTTCAGTTATGACTTTAGAACTTGTGCTGAGTCCGCATACGCTGTAGTAAAGTGATTTGAAGCGTAACTTTAAATCTGCTCACTTGTGTCATCTCATTCTGCATTAAGAGCATTAATAATAATAATAATGACACCAGTGATGGGAACCAATCACAAAAAGCCTTAAAGTGTTTTATTCGATGTGTTTAAACGTGATAAAAATTGGGTCTCGTTCTAGTTGGACTAAAAGAGAAACGATTAGATTCTGATGGAGGTCAAACTACTTCACTGGTGTCCTACTATTACAGGAAGACCACAAGGGAAATTTCACTGCATCCGGCACAAATGTCCACATGGACTCAACCCAGATGCAGCAGCTGTAGCTGTTTGTTGCGCTTTTGCTGGTGTAGTCGGTGAATTGCCTCTTTGTATGAAATGCATCTAAACAAATAAATGTGTCACGTCCGTTTGCGCTTAATAAAATAAAAGCTGACGCCACATCTACTGTTCATAAAGATTTAATGAAAAAAAAAACAGCAATGTACCCATTTTACAACAAAAGAAATGAAAGAGAAATAGTACGATTTTGAGAGCCAAGCTCTTATGTACAGCATATTGCACTGGGAAAAGAACAAACATCCCCCCCATCCTCCTCCGATCCGTCCGTTACGCCACGTTCTGCGCTGTCTGAAACCTGTGCAGCAGACACAGAGCAGTCCCAAAGATAACACAGCCAATGCCTCAACGAAAAAACTGCTACATCTGGACTGGGTCTCACTTCATAGGACACATGAGTGTGAAATCCTTGAGACCACTCTGAACAAAAAGAAAAAGCGACGCGAAGACGACACGAACTCGCTGCACAAACGGCACAGCAGTCTGAAATCAGTTCATGTATTAAAAGAGTTATTGTGATTTTCACTCCATTAAATTACATTCAAACCCTTAAGATACAGATTCTTCTAGGAATGTTGGACATGCATTTTTACTCCATTTACATATTTGTGAAAAAGCCCTTGAACTGAGAGTGACACAGCAGACATGGCTATATCGAAAATGAAAAATGCCACAACGTTGGAAAAAAACAATCATAGAAAAGCAAAACTGTCTTGTCTTCATCTTACAAAAAGGTGTGTATGGAAAAGGGTTGCTAAAAATGTCTTTTATAAAGACAGCTGTGTCAAATTCATGTGTAATGTATAAAAACACCAAATCATAGCAATCAACAGTACACACGTACTACTTGAAAATGTCAAAAATTGAACAAATTTGATATTAAAGACACTGAAGGTCAACCTTATAACATGTGTTTCACTTGAGTCTGGGTCGCGACAGTGGTTGGTAGCGACAGGCTGAGATTGACACGACACCAGGGTCTCACTTCATAGGCCGTTCAACCCTTCTCAGGTACAAATAATACTGGGCACCACGGTGGCTCATTCCTCCTTCAAATGTAAACCCACAGCCCTACTAGATAGTAGATAATAAAGCACAAAGGCCCGGGTGAGCAAGGCCGATCCAGCATATTACAGAGCTTAAAAAATGCAAAGAACCTGGAGGGGAAGTTCAGCACAGGAGTAAAAAGAGAGAGGCGCAAAATACAGTATATAGGTTTTTAAAAATTGATTTTTTTACAGTGCACATTGATTGCAAACAGTCATTTCTAATATCGAGAAGGTTCAGCGTGGTGAAAATCGCTGTTCGTGCTGAGAGATGTCAAAGGTTGAGCCTGTGCCTCGTGAGCTGATGCAAGGAATCAGACAGATTTTTGATTTGTATCAAGGCACAACGGACACGCTCCACTGCTTGTGCCAACTCCACTGTATCAGCCTGTATCGATCACACAGAGCCCAAGTGAAACAGGAGCTGTGATCAGTGACTTTGGGTTTCCGTGCCGAGTGTCGGTGATGATGATGATGTGGTAGGTCTGTTACTCACAAGGCACATTTTGTACATTTGATTGTCTGTTGTTTACGTGATTCGTAAATACTCACACGACCGTGTGAGAACGCACGAGGCACATGGCTTTAGTCCAACCTCCCCACACACAGGCATCAAACACTTAACTGGATGCACATCAAGAATGAGAAGAAAACGACTGTACACACTGAGATAGCATCTATACAGTAGCACTGAGCAAATATACATAAAATAAATTAGAATAAATTATCTTGAGGAAACCAAACCAATGTTCCCAGTAAGGACAGGGAGTAGTTAACGGAGTGATGGGCGAATAGACGAGGGTGAGGCAGGGAGTGTGTCACAACTGTCTGAATTGGCTCAGCGTTCAGTGTTTGCAGGAAACAAACGTTTGGTTCAGCTCCTTGTGCAGCTGAAGACAACAGACCTTCTGGCAAACTTCTGTAACACACGTCCACGTTTGCGTTGAGTTAAAGTATGAAGCCCAATGGATCGTCTTTGCTTGTTCAGCGTCGTCTAGTACAGAAATGTAAGACTAAAAGAACGGAGAGTCTTCAGTCAAAGGCAGATTTTTTTTTTAGTAATTAACAGTTATTAACTACTCCCTGAAGAAAACATAAAGCAGAGAAAGTACAAATAAAACTAAACCATCAGTGTCTTCAAAGGTTTGTATCATCAGTTTGCAACAAACTCAAAATCGCATTTATAATTCTTTAAAGACTTTTTCCTTAATAAACCTCACACACGAAGATGTATAAACCTTCTCCCAAATCCAAATGTGTGTGTGTCTATAAAAAAAATGGTTTGGAACTGTACAGTGAAAGAAAGCACTTCGAACGATGTTCAACACTTCGCTGCTTGAGACCTTTATATCTGGAGTGAAATAAAAATGCATCTCTCTAACTTTAACCTAAAAATCTTTATAAAGAGGCTTTTGTCACTGACAACAGATCATTTCTATTTTGATTCTGAATGCACAGTATCCCTAAGATGTAACTTCCTCCACTGGCTTCAGTATTGCTCGCACCTAAAACTGCTGATAAATATCTTTCTCACAGGTGACCCACAATGCAGCACAGGGCAGAAATCGCGATTGTCAATCCAGCTAGAGGAAGAAATCCTGAAAAGCTCGAGACAATGGTGAAATGTATCCAAGGCTTTTCAGCTGTCTGATTGTTTCCGGTTCCCTGATCGTGATCTCGCTGAGGAGAATTGTCTGACTTTGTGCTTTTTTGGTTTCACAAATACTCCACATTTTGGAAACAGCAAGCACACACCCCTTACAAACAAAAGATCACAAATTGAAAAAGCAGTGACAGTAACCATGTCAGTCTGTAGTACACCTAAATTCAAGTATGCGATCAAATCAACACGATCTGAAATCTGCACGTTAGGTCGTTGAGCTACTTGAGTGTGAGTGGATGACGCCGTTAAACAGGTGTCCCTACGTCTACAGTGGAAGCTGGTAAAACCTGCATTTAAACCCATCAACGGTGCCACTGTGTCATGACAACCACTTTTAAATGAGCCAGTGTGGACCAGTAAAGGAGCAGTACAGGGCTTATTGGATTTTTTCTCAGAATAAAGAAGAAATGTGCCTCAAGTCCTCAACGTTTGAAGCCAGTAACTTCAGCACAGAAATGTCCACAGTTTTTAGCCAAAAAAGTGGCCTGATCTCAAAACGTATCTCTTTCATACGATTTCCTTGATGCAAAATAGTATGCACTGTGGCAGGAGAGAATAAGGCATTCCCCGGACTGATGGAGGTCCTTCAAGACTTGAATTACCAAATAAAAAGAGCAGTTTACTGTACAAAATAGGTAATCTTACAAATATTTCGAAAATATCTCTTCAAACACAATGGCTTCTTCTTGCAGAGGCAAAAAACATAACCAGAAAAAAAGATAAACACAAAAGATAAACAAAAACAAAGAAAGAAAAAAAACCTATAATCAGTCTCCGTCCAGCGGCGACCAGTGTTTTCTTCACGTCATTCAGTAAGAAAACAAAATCCAAACCCGTGTTCCACCATACAGTGCCATCTCTTAAAGTCTGGTCCCCCAGTCCCCATGTGGGGAAAACAAGGGCCGAGGCAGGGTCCAGCAGGAAGTCCCTTCATCTCTGCTCTCCTCTCAGGCGCGGGATGAAAGCCTCTCTTGGAAACAGAAAGCCAAACACGGCCATCGTGAGGCGCATCCACATCGGCAGATTTTCTCTCTGGTGCCTTATAATCTGCAAGAAGACACAATAAAAGGCACGAGGCGTTATCAGACGGAAGGTTTTAACTTGCTTTGCCTGTCAGACCCTACAGACACAGAGTCATCGAAACAGGCTTTTTCAGTTTTGAATTGTGATGAACCCATGTGACCTAAAACCATACGATCAAACAGACCAGATGTTTCCACAACATTATCTAATGTCTTGCAAACACGTCTGTCACATATGTGTCCTGCACAGCACAGCAGCCGTGTGGTGTTCTAGACAAGAACCTTCCAGAGAACGTGCTGCTTGTTTCATCAAAGATCTATTATCATAGCACATCAGCTGGATAACTACCAAAACAAAGCAAAGCAAACTGAACCTGCCCCCTCTGAAGCAGCTGCCTTCTCCCACTTCTGTCATTTTCTATTGGGGTGTTCGTGCCTCGTGAACTTCAGACAGATGAAGGGGTTCCTGTGGCATCCTGCAATCTCCTCCCTCTCCCATCCTCATCTCTGATCCTGCATAGCTCCCACCGGCTTCCTCAACAGCCCTGCACAGATATTGCAGCCTGTTGCATAAGCATTCTTGTTCTCTTTCTTTCTCTCTCTCCATCAAGGTCTCTACCAGCCTAGCAATCAGAGTCAGCCACAGGCTATTTGATGCAGAACTAGCAGGCTGAACGGAATTGAGCCAGCTCTGCTAAATGTAACCCTAATTGTCCTTAATTGCCTTAATTCTACGCTGCTAAGCTTATTTAAACAGTACCATGGTTTGTTCCATGTGAAGCTCATCTTTCTGCGCTTGTTTGTGTGGGTAGAGGAGAATGGCGCGGATTTTATTTGCCCTCATTTGGATTAAGCCACCCCGAAAGGTTTTAAGTCTGACAATGCGCATGTTTGCTCCTCCCACTTTAAAAGTAGCCAAAAGTGACAGATAAGACCCAAACTAGGAAAAGTAGTAAAATACCATAAAGGTTCGCGTGTGATTATCTTCCCTATTCCTACAGGAGCGGTATCAGATGCTGCGGGATAAAAAAAAAAAAAACAACTCGAACACAGACGACAGACAAAAAAAGAAAAAGAAAAAAGACTTTTTTTCTCTTATCTTGTTGTCATAGAATTGCACTAACAAACCAAAATGCACGCAGAGACGCACACACTGAGGCAGTCAGCGGGACAACTGAGGTATTGTGGGTAGCTGTCATGTTACTGGCTGTGTCTATAAGCGTGTGAGTCAGACTCTATTTTTAGACGAGCACATAAACAGCCGGCCAAGTCTACCCAGACACAGACGCGCTGCGCACTCCTGTTCGCGACAGTCACACTGATCTCACCTGCTTCTTCAATGTTCGTGCAGACTTTGTCGTAATCTTTCACCATCACCGTTTCACTTTCTTATCAGCGTATTAACTTTCCTTTCTTACAGCCACTCGTTGCCGTCAGCACACATCACAAGGCAGCGGATGAGATACTGGATACCCCTCCCATATATGTACTTATTAACTAAGTGTAGGGTTAAAACTACTGTGGACTTAAAGTGGTAAAAGTCAGAAAGTGTGAGTGTCGCTTAATCTGAGTTCTTGTTTCCTTCTCTAGTGTCTTCATAGACAGGGAAATGTAGCCCATATATTACTTTTGACTGTAATGACAAGCTATTAGTTCTACTCTGACACAGTATTGGCAACATGACGCTCTGGCCCAACTTAGGTGCTTGCTCAGTGTTTATAGAACACAAAGATGACCTTGACCGTCATACAAAACCAAAAATGAACATCAGATACTGTCACTTCCCAGAGACAGTGAAACCATAAAAGTGTTTATTTTTGACTTTTAGTTTCCGGCATGACTTTCTGAACCATGACATATTAGTGAATTAGGGTTTCGCCTTCAAGAAAGGCCAAGAAAGTGGTTGAATCACTGCACGTGATATTTTTATCCAGTGTGGGTTGTGGCAAAACGCCTCAAAAGTGAGCCACAAACAGGCAAAAAGGTACAGTAGCTTTAATTCCTGTCTCTGATCAAGCAAAAGCTCAGAAGTACGACAACATATAGTTCACGTCTCGACTCGTCTTTGCGACCGAAGAAGGAAGGTTTCATGGGCAAACACAGCGTTTAGTTGTTGTCCGTCCAAAGCTTGTCGCTTTCATTCTGTTTACACGACTTGCTCTAGAATGCACACAGGCTTCAGTCCTTGATGTTTAATGTGTGAAGTCATGTATGGATCCACTGGAGTGATTCACGGTGAGGCTTACCAGTTCAAGGTGATCCTGTTGGAACCTGTCTCCGATCTCCCGAAGTTTACGACCGATTTGCACCTCGACGCTCACCCCTCCCTGCTCCTCGGGCCTCTGTGCCACCCTGTTATCATCCTCCCTTCTGCCCTCTCCCTCCTCCACTTCAACCTGCCTCTCTCCCCGGTCCTCCATAGGCTCGAATTGAGCTGGGAAATGTGAGCGTAATCCAGCGTTGCCTAAGAGGGAAACAAAATCATAATAAATACCTATAAACTAATAAAACCATGTTCCTGTCTTTGATCTGATACTAAAGAGTGAAAACCTCACAGACACAGTTTAAGATAAGCTAAATTATCTTGTTTGCTATTAATGGCCTCAAACCCACTCGTCTAGCCAGTCTAAGCAAGTACACAGTATCAAATACACTGCTGCTGTAACGTTTCCTGACACCCAAGCAGGTTTTTCAGATCTTCTCAGAAGTTGACATGTTTCACGTTAGGGACTCCAGGTAACAACTGACTCCGCAAGTAAGAAAGGAGGAGAGTGTCAGAGGGTGGAAAACCCAAGCAGCTTATTCAATCAACAACAACCTCAGTGAACTGCTGCCATTCTGTGCGATGTGTCACTTAATTCACTCAGCGCTTGTAGCAGGCACGTCTGCAGTCATGCCACGCAGAGGGGAAAACAATTTTTGATGATGTCATGGTTGCAGAATGCCCTGCTATTCAAGCCTCACTGTTCGGAAGAAATAATGTCAGTGATCCAAGTGCATGACATGAATTACGGGTTAGGTTACAATGAAAGACAAGGTAATTACAGCACACGAGGCCAGGAGTGAATATATATTGATGATTTTAAATGCGGAACAATAGGAACCTCTCACACACTGTCACTGAGTCAACAAACAACATTCACTTGAACATTTGTTCAATTAAATTAGGGTGATGTCACATTGATTTAATAAGACATGGGAACGCACTACTGGATCAAAATCAATATATGTGTCAGTGTGGCTACGTGTCTTCGTGTGTGGGACATTATCGTTTGTTTTTAAGCAAAGAAGGACCGGCCTCGAATGTAAATACAATTAATCAAATCTAGCAGGAAAATTATCTTTGGGCTTAGTCTGTTTAGTGCAGAATTTTGTATTAAATCACAAGTGACCTCCAGGTCTCATCGCCTCAAGTAACGAAGAGTTCTACTCAGATCCCACGTGTATTTTTCAGAGCTGTAACCCCTCCTCACCGTGAAACGGTACGTGAGGCTGCCGAAGCAGACTGCAGGGGAGCGAGTTGATGCTGATGCTGTTGTTGTTGTGGCTCTGCGACATGGGCAAGGCAGCAGTGATGCCAGCGGGGGCCTGTCCGGCTGCGATCGGTGCGGGTCGGTCTTCGTATTTGACGTCCCTAAAGGGCGTTCCCCAGTGCTGCGAGATAGGCCGTGACATGTCCTCCTCCTCATCATCCATCCGACGCCTCCGCGGTAAACTCCCTGTGGAGAAGAAAGCGACACGAGGAGGAAAGTTTAAAACCAGGGTGTGTGAAAGTGTTTCGTATAGGACGCATCTGCAGGACACTGTTTTACTGATCATCCTTAGCTCGTAGGTGATTTAGGTGTGATTTGTTTTAAGCCTAAACAAATATTATCCTGTAATCAGTGGAAACTTTGCCCTTTGGCGGATGGAAAATTGTCTCACCCTGTGAACGATAAATGGAAACAAATCATTAGTCATTATAATACCCACTAAGAAGCTTATGTTGTGTGAGGCAATATTGAAAACAAACACGGAGAGATTCGTCTCACGCACAAATGGGTCTGGCAGTGTGAAGTGCACAAGACGGTAGGAAGCATGGAAGAGACCAGATGAAGCTACAGTGATAATCTCTACTTTAATATAGCGATGACTAACCGCAGGAGCCAAATGTATGGAAACACCCCGTGTAGGGGGACCCAGTGGGCGGCTAAAACTGCCACGCCAGATCTCCCACACTCCCACAGCACAAGCGCCAAGCTGTTCTGGAGAAAGTGCCAAATCGTAATTAAGTGGTAAAGGATTCACAGGAAAAGCTTTTTTCTCTCAGAATTACCTTAATCTGGAACAGTACCGCACAAAGCAAAGCGCAGTCGGGGATTACGGTCCTCCTACACAGTCCTGCGCTTAACATTAAGACCTATGCGCTCGCTCTTCCCTCTCTCTCGGCTGCATAATCACTGGATGGCTGCCTGCGTATTCTATCAACACACACACACGCGCCGAGCTGAAGTTGGTGTGTACGAAACCAAAGTTCAGGCCAGACGGTCATGTGCTGCGTGCAGCAGCAACCGTTTCACGAGGGAGATAATGAGTTTCACTCTATCCCGACTCGTCCCCAAACACACAAACACTCACACTGTCGTCCTCGTTGGCCACATGCCACAACCTAAACTACTGTTTCATCTTCTTGTCAAGGGTGCTTGTCCTGTCCCTTTGTTGTGCAAGTGGAGACAAATGGGCTGGGTTGACAGGCAAAAGCCGAAACTGGATACACAGGTATTGTGTTTACAGAGCAGCCAGGCTGTTCCAGTCATAAGTCTCTTTGTGAAACTGTCCGTTTGCATGATGTCATAGCATAGTATCCAAAGGAGGAAATTACATTTGCAACAACTGTAGAAAAACACCATCTGATTAGCATAAGTACAGACAGACATGGAACATTTTTATTGACCCACATTTTGGAATCTGTCATTTTTGCTAATGAACACTGATTAGTACTTAAATTAAATTAAAAACAGGTTAATTGCAGGCAGGTTAATTAGTACATTAATTGAGGCCATGTAAGCCTTAAGCACTTCTCTGCCTCTGAAATCACATGTGCACTTGTTTGTCAATGGCAGTGCAGCCCTGTCTTGAACTCTACTGGCAGCCAACAGACGACTAGCAAGACTGCCATCGTGTCAGGCACATAAAAAACAAGCAGAGTGGGAGACTCTCAGTCACACACTGACACACACAGACACACACTGCCTGGGGCTGCAGGGAGGCCTGGCAGCCAACACGGTGCTGGTCAGAGGCTCCGAGTGGCTCCCTCTGCTGCACCATCTGCGCACTGGGCTCTCCTCCATCCAAACCTCCGACCGAGGCAGCACACGAGGTTCAGCCCTGCTGCTCACCCAGCAGCCGCACCGACACGGGCCCGGTGCAGGACGGGCGTCCTCCAAAATGTCACGAATCTGCTTTGACGCTGGGAAATCAGAAACGATCACGCGTTGCGTTGTTCGCAGTCGAGCTTGTCTGGGATGCGCACGTACAGCGATCAAGCTGGTCCAAAGGGCTCGGACGCGGGGTCGCAGGACGCCGCTTGGAGCCGCAGCGGGAGACCAGGGCGCCGGACAGTCGCGCGCTCAACACTCGGATGTTGTGGAGACGAGACTTGTCCGCGCAGGAGAATTATTTCATAACTCGGCTGAGGGTTTTTTTTTCCCCTTGTGGCTCAAACGGACACTTACTCCTCAGAAAACCTGGCGCTCTTCCCCAAAACAAACACCAGCGAGATGGGAAAAGGAGATAAAAACGCCCTCGCTCGACGCTCCGAGGCACAAATGCCCCAAATAAACGGGACGAGACGCGTATCGGCAGAGACGCAGACCGTGGCGGTGTAATGAGCCCCTTTGCACTGGAGAGAGAAACGCCCGGGCGTGAAGCTCGCGTAGCCGCTCGCTGCGTGCCGGCCGCCGGGGCAGCGGTCCGCCCGCTCGTCCCGTCTCTGCCCGGGCATGCCCAAGTGCCCCGCAGCCCTCCCGTCCCCTCCGCGCTGCGCAAACGGCCACGGCGCTAAACTCACCGCCAGCAAACGCGCTTCTCGTGGTTGTCGGTGGTATCTCGGTAACCCGGGGTCAGCTTGCTTCCTGCGGACTGCGGTGCTGGGACTCGTCTCCCTCTCTGCATTACAACCTCTCATGGATGTTTGCTGACTAGTGTGGGCTTGTTTTTTTCCCCCCTCTGTCAAACGACCCGCCCCCTTTGTTCGACCACGCCCCCAACGCGCTACCCCGCCCTATAATAAAGGAACAGTTGTTATGCAAATATAACACATTGAGATTGAGTGAAATCAGATGCTATAAAAACTTATTGCATTTGTATTTTAAATAATCTATCGAGTAAAATACAATTAAATTAAAGGGCAGTTACTGTAATAAATGTACTTGATTGCAATGACACTTCTGGAAGTTGCTTGTACTTTACGTTCTGTGTTGCCAGATTTAGCTTTATAATAATTTAAAATAAAACAATTAAACGCTGATACCTAATATTCTCCTGGCTTGTGTTGCGCTTGTGTTGTGATGTTATTGACATGGGGAAAAATGAATAATAATGTGCCTGGCCCTTTAAGAGAACGGTCCACAGCTCGACCGCGAGCTGGTGACTTGCCGCGGACCAATCAGATCGTTTGTTTTGGTCCCGCCTTCCGATTGTGCATCTTGACACGTGGAGAGGAGAAAAAACACAAACGGGTAGCGGGCGTGTGACTGCTCGCAGCGCCCAGCTCAGCTGATTGGGAGCTGCTGCTAGATGGAGAGAACGCATCCACCCAATTGCCGGGGTCGGTGGGATGATGAGTGCAGTACTGTCAAGGCAACAAGATTCACAAATGTCTTTGTCACGCGTGTCAGTGAAACCGAGCAGTGAACGGGCTAATTTAGCTGTCAAATGCACGCCACTCATCCATTATATAGCGCAGCATTCTATGTTTAAATGTCCACACGTGTTACGCACACGTTAGTAAAAAGACACCAACCCACGGTGCTGTTAATATATCAAGTATTATTTGACGTATTTTGAATTTTGTTTTCATTAATAACAACAGAGTACAAATCTGCATGTTAGTCTACATTTTTAATGTTTTTTTTCGTGGTGTTACTAATAACAATGCAACACAAGTGCTTATATTTGTGATTCTTCATGTGCATTTAAACATTTGATGTGACATAGCATAACCCAGTTAAATGCCATTTCAGACCCTCGGGGCGGCCATTGTTGTTGTCCGCTGCCGTCGGTGGAACAAACAGCAGTAACCCGCCTTGCAGTGTGGCACGCCTACACATGGAATCACTCAAAAGAGTCAAGAAAGTGAGTCAGTTTCAAGCCCAGTCTGTAAAAAGAGGTGACTGAGTGCAAAACAATCAGGACGACAGAGAACGTTTGATCCATCGTGTGAGTCAGATTGTTCCCGGGAGACAATTTCTGGATGAAAGCAGATGCAGTGACGTGTTGGTCAGTCCACGCACGATGTTACGTTTCCGCGCTGTCCCAATCTGTTAATGTGTGAAAGTGTGATTTTCCCAACTTTGCGCAAAATTCCCAGGCACAGTTTATTGGCAGAGTAGCAAACAACCCCTGCTCAGCCTTGTTTAGGCTGCTGCTGGCTCCCAACCCCCCATCGACACCAACCCCCACTAACTCTAATCCTGCAGCGAAAGGGACCCCACCCCAAATTTAGAAGTTGAGCTGAGAAGGTAGTCTCCATTGTTCACTTTGCGTGTTTGTTTTATTTATTTATTCTTTTTTGGGAGGGTTGGTAGAATCATTTTCTGTCCATCAGATTAAAGAACATCCCAGCAGTTTGCATAAGAATGGACAAAAATACAGAACATTGCAATTCCCACTACCAGTTTGACCTCAGTCACATGAATTAAATGTCTAACGCCAAACAAACGTTAAACACTATGATCTAGTGTTTCAAGTATGGCCAAGACATAGGATGTGTGACATATAACAAGCTGAGTTTTCCAAGTCAAACTAATTAGGCCATAGTGTGTTGCTGTTATCACAATGCTAGTGGACTCTGGTGTGTTCAGTAGTTTGTCATGTGATTGGGTAAATTATTGTTGCCTTTTTGAGCAGAGAGCTGCCACATTTGTGTTGTAAATCACACTTATTTTAAAAGCAACAGCGTGATGCGCTGTCAATGCAAGAGGTCCACTGCGATCGAGTGTTGTGCAGTCTCATCCGCTGTCTTATGTGCTTTACTGCTTCCACCGTTCTGAAGAGGGAAAACAGCCTTTGTGTGAGCACTGAACTAAGAACTTGTCATCTAAGCTGAAACTTCCAGTACCTCTAATGTGTCACATCCAGTGGCAGACAATGTGTCCCAGCCCATTTTTATCTGAGCGATTTTCCCCAGTGAGCCAGTCAAAAATTCTCCACAGTGAGTTATTTCTGACTACGTGCTGCCAGCGGAGGTGATAAGGCTCAGCGAGCTGAAATGTTTCAAAGTCCACTGCATAATGATGCAATTTGCTTTGTGGCTTTTCTCCTAATAGTGTCTGACATCCAGACGCTTTGTCTTCTATATTCAATCCGTTCCCCACCCAAACAACTCCACTTGTTTGTGTTTGGACTACATGCACTTCAGCATCACAATTTTATGGTTTCGAGCCCCTTGTCATTTAATTATCTGCCTAAATCTCCGTAGGAGATTGTTTTTCACATAAATATTTCTTGTTAAATTACGTGACAGAGATGCCAAGTTTTCACAGGTTATTGGAACCCTGTGTCCGCCTCCACCCCTCCTCCTCCTCCTGCCTGTTCTGTCAACACCTCTTGATTTCAACCACAGGTACAGCAGGGGCCCAGCCAATGAATGCAGCTCTCCCAGAGTTCATCCAAAGGTAACACATTTGAAGCCTAGAACCACCCGAGGGAAACACTTCACCGTGATTATGTGTATTTTGACACCACTTTTTTTTTTGCTGGGAATTAAACTGTAATATTATACAGAAATAAGATTGCTGACGTTTTGGCTGAAGTGTTGCATGATAATGAATTTATTTCACTGGTGTTTTTCAGTTTGTCTCCACATTTCCAGCTGTGATGGCAAGTTGAAGTAAATGAACACTTGATGACTGAGAAGCAGGAACCCTGCTGGCAAACAAACCGTTCGTCACACGACTGGCAGCGCAATGACACCTGTGCAACATCCAAAGCCGTTCCTAGGTCCAATTTGCAGGCGATATATAGCCCCAGATTAGAACTGACACCTTGTTATCCCGTTTACTTAAGGTGGCTGCTAAAGTGGAGTTTAGAAATTTGGTGGCATTGCACCAAACGCTGATGTTTGTCTAAAGGTATCACGTGATCAGTGATGATGTAAGCGAGTTGCACATATAGGCCGACCTCAACAGCTCGTCTGTTTATCATCAGGCATCATGTCCTGAAGAACAAACGTAAAATAATACTTGATATATATACTTGACGTCTCACTGTTTCCGAGCGAGACTCTCCCTTTTAACCAGGCAGAGTATTTCAATTTCATTTGCCGAACCAGTACGTTCCAAAGCATTTTCACTTCTTCCACTTTCTTAATGACGACTGCCTGCAGGGCTGAGCAGAGAGCACGGCAGAGCCAGGCGACGGAGCGCCGGACAGAGCAGAGTGGGGTGAATTTGAATTTCATGCTAGTGCTATCTTTCATTGCACATTGTAGCTTTAAGTAGTTTTGGAGGTAAAACCAGAAGCCAGATCCACAATCGCCCCCAACTTTAACTACACGTTCCTTGTAGAGAGTACAAAGTAAGAATATTTACTCTCTGAAATAATCCAGAGAGAACGATCTCATAAGAGACAGATGTTTTTGCCCTTTCAGTGATTTCCTGTCCACTCTCTTACAACTCTCCCACTCAGTTCTTGTAACTCAGTGTGAACTCAAGTGGCAGTAATAAGATTTTTGGAGCCACATGTCAGACGCGATGAGCTGCTTCCTTCTGCTGACAGAGGGTTTTAAGGGGGGTGGGGGAGGTAACGCGTTGGTAGAAGATATTCTGTTTTTTCCCCCTAACTTCTCTGCTCTATCTGACACTTCATCTTGTTACTTCGCAGCCCCGAAAATCTTGACAGCGCTCAAAAGTTCAGATGCCACCGTGCAAGATGTACCCCAGCGTGTGCTTGTGCCGATCTTCTTCTGTGCTTTTATACAGTTCCTCTTCATGTCACACAATTATCTAAATGCTTCATTGGCTGCTAAAGTGTTGGTAGGTGCTGTGCTGTGTATTAAAAAAAGAAGGCAGGATGATAAATCATTGAAGGAAGGAGACATGGATGGAAATAGAGTTGGAGTTGCTCTTGTTTCTACGGTAACTGTCGATGGGGAGGTACCAGGGATGAAAGTGGAGGGAAAACAAACCTCCCTGCTCCGATGGCAACAGCACAGCAATTGGTTCTCGTTTCCTGCGAGGACAGGAAGGAAAAAAAAAACATAACAAGGTCCCCTAGTAGCCCAGGAGAAACAGTTCGATGTTGCATCAGAAAGCGAGAGGCAGGGCAAAACGAACACACGCTCGCAAACATACACATTCAACTTGCACGTGCACACACCCACTCGCTCCCGCGCACACAATCACATGCTCCACTTCACCCTGCAGCCGCCCCTCCCGCTGCCGCTCTCCCACTCTCCCGCCAAAACATCCACAGCACGTGAAACCTGCCTAGAAACCGAGGAGAAACTTCCGCCTTGCTCTGATTGGCTGAGCTCCCTAGCAACCGCGTATACCCAGCCAGCCAGTCAGGCGCGTTGTGAGAGGCACACTGACCCAATGAAACAGATTATTCAGAGGCGCGGGCAGGCACAGTGACCTGGTAACAGTCAGGAGAAGAAGTCAGGGAGACTCTTCAGGGAGAGAAGAAGAGCTCACTCTGATTGGCCCACACGTTTCCTCTTTCTCCTGATTGGCTCGCTGCTTTCCTCTTTGCAGTCATTCATATATTTCTCTGCCTGCCTCAGCACTAGCTGCCCTGTTTCTTTCACCCTCGGCCGGTTCATCCAACAACCAGAGTGGCCACCCTGCCCTCAAGGAAATCCACTGCCCAAGGTCAAGGCAAAGACTGTGCTGCTGAGACGGGATTGGTTTAGACAAGCAGGAGCAAAACATGATCCTAGTAACAGGTCTGCCTCATCGCGTCCACCGGATTAAAGCTCGTGATTAACAACTTGTTAAACAACACAAGTGCACTTCCTGCCGTCGACGCCGATGAGCTTGTTATTGTCTTGCTTGCAGTGGACACGAGCCAGCGAAAGGCATAATTAGCTTTTCACTAAATAATGCAGCATTCGACAGACAGGGCTGTTCTCCAGGCAAAGTTGCGAGACACAAATTAGCAAATGGTTAGTTTGTTTTGAAAAACCCTGCGTTTGAAGACGGGCTGGGCGAGGTTTGCAGTCTTTCTAAACTCCCCGAACCGCTTGCTCCGATAGTGTGGGGAATTAATGTCAATACCCTGCAGGATCAGGAGTTCACATTGAATAGTTAATGAGCTGGGGGGAGAGAATAATTCTGCGAATCAAGCACGCCACGCATACTGCCTAATTTAACATAACTGCGGGCAAGAACTCACTCAGGCAGGAACATTATACTGCTATGATTAGTAAAAACAACATCCAGCACAGAAATGGCTCACAGCTCCCAAACAAATTAGTTTACTCAGGTTGGAAGATAAACTGCATCTATGTTACAGAATTTATTTCAAACTGTAACAGTATTGTTTCATATTAAAGCGGAGCTAATAAAGCTGCTCGAGCTCGTTGTCAGCGGCCCAGTAAAGTGAAAGTAACAGGAAGTGTGATTTTCGTGCAGCCACGTAAAGGAAGGGTTTTGCAGAAGTCAGCGTACGCGTTGTGCTGGCAGCAGCTCAGCTGGTCGAGCACATGTATGTGGTTTGACTGCTGGTTCCCCTGGGGCCACATGTGACACAGGCCTTGACAAAACTGAAAGTAATGTTGTCATCTGTCGTCCAACAACAGATTATTGAACTGTCTGCACAGTTACTACTTTGACTGATCAGCACAAACAAGTGCAGCAGTCGTATGAGTAATACCAGTTAAACATTTGCTCTGCTTTCTGTCTGGACAAACAATAAGAACATCTATCAAAGTGCAACCAAGTCGGACCTACACAAGCCCTGTATCATGAAACAAATCCCACATCAGAAGCTTTGGTCTGTAAAAGTGGAAAGACACTTTGCAGACATGGCTAGAACCACGTCGGCACTAAACTCCAGTTGCACATCCGTCCAGGGTCTTTTCCAGCATCTGATGACTCACCTACTGTAATTTAAAGCGACACTTTAAGGGGCCATAAATCCTGTCTGGCTCCACCTTTCACCGGTCCACGTACTCCAAAGCAGCCTGTGTCATCATGTTTTGCATCACGTCATCCCCCAAGCTATTGGGATTTACATTTCTTTGGGTTTCTGCGAGGAATCATCCATATGCAGTGCTCATCCGTGAAATGACCTATTCAACTGTTGTTGTGTGCTTGAAGCTAATTAGTCACAGCACTGCACCAAACCTGGATCCACAGCTAGTTGGAATAATTCCAGGAAGTAAAACATAAAAGTATTGTTTCCATAAAAGCAGGATTTGAAGCACAGCACCGCCTGGCAGAGAGCGTGGAGAGAATGAAAGATGCTGGACCGGTCTGTGAATAGACAGCAAAATCCTGTCTCTCAAAACAATGACACCCGTTTTGTCATAGCTATTGCACAGGATGTAGTATTATCCTAAACAATAACCGTTCACAGTAAAAGAGGCTCAAACGCTGGTTTGAGTTTTTATGCAACATAGTCTGACAGCGCGGCTGCTATTATGGTCTAATTAAAACCAGAACGTACATAACCAAAGTTGTTTAAGTGCTTCTAGATTATGTATGCAGCTCTGACCTAGTTAGCAACTTTAAAATCATTTATCTCTGAAATGAATTATCTCATCCCAGATTAGCAAACTATTAGAATTCCACATCACCTCGTGGTCATGGTTTAGAGACAGAGCAACCAAAATCAATTGAGCAGCTGCTCTTTCTTTGAAATCTCACACTGGTGCAGCTACCTGGGCAGCCCCATTGTGCCTTGGGGGGGGGGGGGGTCAGCGGCTTCGAATCTCCGCCGTGCTGCTGGAGATTGCCTGGAGCAGCCCTCTGATCTACCAGTGCCTGTGAAGATCTGAGGACAGGCTTTGCCCGTATCGTCAGACGCAAGCTCTCGTCACATTAAAGCGGTGGCACTCGAGTGAGCCACACTGGCACAGCTTGAGCCCCGGGTCGCCGCCGTCTTCCAGGAAATAAAGAGCTGGGGAAAATCTAGGAAGAAAAGGCACATACACTGTAACCGAGCCGCGCGTCCCGGGCATGTTTTGAATAATTTTCAGGCTGTCTTAATTAGACAGTCATTACCCAGTAGCTCAGTCAGTGCAAAGCATTTTAACTAACACCCACTATGCTTCACACCTTAAATGTTGCACTGAATGCAATTTCGTACCCTTCAGCAGCAGCTTTGCAGAAATTTGTCCGCCGGTGTTAAGAAATGATCCCGTTCCCACAGAGGAATGTTCTGCTTGAGAAATTCTATTTTCTGGTCAATTTCATAAAAAATGAGGAGGCTGCATGACTGAGCTGCAAATTAATTTTCGCTGTCTTTACACTGGCGTCCTTCCTCTGTTCCCAGGGGATTCGCTTTTTGGGTGACTGAGCCTTACGCAGCTTTCTGTCGCCGCTGCACGCAGCACATGGCCAGCAGATGTTGGCAGTCTGCGTGCCAGGATGCGACTGCTATCATAATGCCCCCCTTTTACCGTGGTGACAGATGTGGCTCCGGTTTAGGAGGAGAGTTTGACAAACATACCTGTGGCCAGGACCACCTGCTTTTCATGACCAGCTCGCTGTCAGTGGAATTAATGGGCTGCTCTGAATTCACGGCGTGTGCAGGAGGAATGGTACCACACTCCAAACATGGCTTTGACTAATGTTTGCACAACTCCCCGATACTTTAACAGCATAAAGAGTGCGCAGCTGTGTTATGAGTAAATACTTTTGTAGCTTAACGTATTATAATTCCTCATTATGTGCAGTTGATGGACACCCAGTGTTTTATCTTTTGCCAAATTCGCTTCAATTTATTCTCATGGGGGCCACAAATGTCGGTGCCACATTTCATGGCTCTCCAGAAGCCGCTGACATGTTTCGGGCTGGACCAAAGAGGCCCAGTTCGGCTACAGTCAGTTGTTTTACCTCAGGGTATACGAGAAGTGAGTGGAAGGATGCGTAAAAGCTGAATTTAAGTCAAGCGAACACGCCCCACGAAGGTTCAGCTGTGCATTGTAGCGCTGCACCTCCATGAGCAGTGCTCAGGATTTGTAGCAAATGTATCAAACATTCATGAGGATGTTTCCATCAGAGGTTTCTCCACTGCCTTGTTAATAATAAAATCTACCAGGTAGGCACCTAACTAAGCAGGAGCGGCTGCAGACATTGTCTTCTGCTCCGAGCGTTTCCATGCGGATCAAACAGTCGTCATCCAGGAGCGCGCATGCAGCAAGACATCATCGAGTTCACAGAGGCGCGTATGTCTCTGCCTACTTGAGAGTTGATGATGTGATTTTGGCGTAGTGGAAATGAGCTGCGACTGGCTGGTCCTCTATAGCCAGCAGTCACAGTCAGCCTCCTCATCTTCCTCCAGTCAGCATCCCAGGGGAAGCAGGAATTGACGTGCCATTAAAGAGGCTTTGAAGCGAGGCAACTGTCAGCATGACTGCCTCTGCTTTCTAGCAGCAGCGGAGTGGAGGCACAGAGCTGGGTGCAGCGAGGACAGAGAGAACAGCTTCGGAAACACGTCTCAGGAAAATTTACGCAGACCAGTAACATAATATATAAGTAGAAATGTGATGGAGATATATTTTCCTAAGAAACTAACTTAAAATAACCCAAAGAAGTAACTTGGTCAATGTCTTATTTTAGTTTGTCAGTGACCTTAGTGACATCACAGACCTAATTATCTCAACACACATACACGATGCACTAGAGCCAAGTGAAACCAAACCCACAATGATGTCATGTGCATAATAGCCAGTGCAGTGGAGATGACCTCATTTCCTGCATGGTTTCCATAAAAGCAGGGCTTTTGGGGACTTTTCTCTGTCGGCCTCAACGTTGTCATTAAAATTCGCATTAGACAAAACATCAGATCGCTGAGCTGTAGTAATTATAGAAGGAGTCGTGTTGGTTGAGGGGTTCAACGGTATGTCGCTGTAGGGCGCGTTACTGTAAACACAAGTGACATCTACGCATATGTCAACGCTGCGGCTCATAGAAAAACACTTCATCGTGTCACAGATTCACGACATGTAAGACAAAGAGCCGTCTCGTCTCATCTGCCTGGTTTCAGCGGCTGCACACAGCAACCTTCACGTGTCTTCATTGTTTAAGTGAATATTCCTGAATGAGGAGATTCTCCTCCCCTCGCTGCAAAAACGTCTGGTGGCGCAGTCGTGTGGCATCAAAGGAAGCCGTGGAAACGACCGGTGAATAGGGTGACGTTACGCATGACACCGCCACTTAATTACAGTTCGTCTAACAATGACTGGAATCTGTCTCGTTGACACCCGTGGAGGAAAACTCAGCTTCAGTCCGTGATGATGCCCGTTTGGCATTGGGCTGTTTTTAATGGAGAATTACTGTAAGCAAACGCGGTTCACCGCCGTAGTGAGGAGCTCATCATAAAGCCGAGCCATACGTTACGCATCGTTTATCTTAAGTTTTGACCTTTCATCTTGTTTGCGTGACTGAATCTCCTGCCACGAGATGAGATCAGAAACTGCACAAGCTTCCTTCCAGTTTGTCATGAAACAACATAAAAAACAAACAGCATAAACTCATTTTGGTTTCCAAAGTCATGCATTGAATTTATCAATCAAAAGCAAAGCTGCCTTTGTTTCTATCTGTAGCACATCAATATCAATCCAGACATAATAAAATAAACTACTGTATAGTCTTTTCTATTAAATACTGTAAGGAAGTGAGAATAATGTGAATCAACTCGTGCTTTCTGGGCTGTAAACACCTCATAAAGAACTAGCAGTGATCATCTGAGAGCGGTTATCACTAACCACCACCAAGACCTTTACAGTAGTGTTCATTGGTCCAAATGAAAACAACACACACAAAAATAGCTGCTCCTCCGTTTACAATCCTCATTTCCACCATATATTTTTAGCTTTCGATTCTTACGGACTCTCACAGGGCAGCAGCTCCTGAAAGTGAACCTCATCTGTCAAGGCTGGACATAAAAGACAAGCCTTGTTGTTGATAAGTTGACATCTTCCTGAAAGTCCCCTCGGGTTGTCAGACGGGGATTTTTTTTTTTAGAGCCATAGCTTTGAAGCCGTCGGCCTGATTTGCAGAGGAAGTGGGTGCTTGGTCAGTAGAAAGCGGAGGGAGAGGCATGGACAGAAATAGCTGTTAAAACATTTGCCTTTACTCTTTCAGGTGGTCGGACATGAGTTGGGAGCAGCAGTGGAGGCAAACAATGACATCAGGACCACCACCCACCCACATGTATGTACACACACACACATGTGAGGTTGGTTGGTGACTGAGGCGTCGACGCATTAGGATTAAGTGATGTCATGCCCTAAGCAGCTCTTCGGTGGTGTCCCTCCGGGACCCCTGTGACCCCTCAGGAGCCACCTGCAGCTCATAAACAACGGCCTTGTGCACATATCAGGGGAATTTGGAGGAAAGGCCATAGCTCGACAGCACCGGTCGCCAGAGATGTAAAGGAAACAAACAAGTGCATCACAACATTCCTGTAGCCTGTTGCCGGCCAGAACAGGGGAAATCCACCTCAGGAATGTTGGAAACTCTGTTGGAAGAAACCAGACAGTTAACAGATTATGACTCCAACTGATAAAAAGACTGACGGTCTGATCCACTGAAACAGTGGCTGTGCGGCTCTGGCAGGTTTATCATTTATGTATTTAAAGGAATTAGCACCAAACCAGTATTATGCTCTTCTGTCAGTACCTTCATAATGATGCTGGTTTGTTTCTGTTTCGCGTGCAGGACACTTCCAGAATACCTGACCCAGTGAGGTGTGAATCATGAGTTAAAGCTAATATAGTTACAGGATTTCTTGCCTTAAGGTGATTTTGTCAAGCTTAATAAAGTCTCACAGCTATGGTTGTCATTATTTATTTCATTATGAGTTGATCATCCACTAGCGTCTAACTCTAACTGGCCCTTTCCTAATTTCCTGTTGCCTTTTTAAGGGCAGTAATTCAACAAACCCCTGTAAGAAGATGTGCAGGTTGTGAAAAATCAATTTGGCAGCAGTAGCACATATCCTGTTCTGGCAGAATGTGCTCTGTCTCTTTTTGGCTCTTTAATTCTTCATGCCTGTAGCCTGCATTAATGAACTGGATTTTCAACTGCTTGCTCAGTTGCAAAGCGTCCAAACCCGAATCCATTTCCTAACAATTTTCTTTTTATTAACAGCATAAACATTTACAAGCGCAACCTCCGCGGCTTATGGGTCGATGGCCACGACCTCTTGTTAATGATCTCCTTGTTTTCTCATGAGCCATCATGTCTGCAGTTAATAAAGCCGGTAAGTCAACTCCAAGAGTTGTAGGTTTCACACTTTCTAATAAGTAAGCAAGAAAAAGTGGAGAAACGCAAATTACGCTCACATCTAACTGTTGATATTAATGTCAATGAAGGTTTTATAAATAATTTTATACCCAAAGATAAACACGGTTTGCGTTATATCTTTGAATATTGGTGCAGGACCCCTGAGAGTGTTCAGCCACACTAGAAAACCTCTGTACATCTGGAGTGTTTCTTCTTCAGACACTCATACGTGTCTAATGAGTCAGTCAGTGTGACAGCACAGCTTCCTGCAGGGATCCTCCATTCAGCTCTACCAGTGAATCGCACATGAGAAAGCCAGCTGTCAATTCATGTGATGCTTTGTTTACCAGAGCTTTAAGGTAACTCATGTGCGAGCGCACCCGTTTGTTGTTTAGGCGAATTAAAATCACATCACTGCTCTCATTTCCAAAAGTCAAATGTGTTTGCTTGTTTATTAGATAACAGTCACGGCGTGTAACATAACATGAGGGTGTTTATGTGTCACAACGCACTGATACATGAATGAATAACCACGCGGACATCACTTTTCACCAGCAACAACCGATGCTACATCCCATAACAATGCCAGTGGTGTGTGGTCAGATGAAGCAGCCACACCAAGAATTGTGACCTAATGTTGCATTTCAGTCGAACTTACTGGCATAATATGAAAAGGATGTTGCAGCAAACTCCTCTTCATGCTGAAGAGCTGTAACTGTCTTATTTTGTCAACGTCTGCTAAAAATGCAATTTCCTTTAGCTCAAAGTTCAGTGAATACGTTTCTCGTGAATTCTCCAGCTGAGAAAGGGGAAAAGCTTTTCATCACTTGACACAAGTGCAAGCATGCAAACATCACATTACGTGTCATCATTCGGTAATTTACTTTTATCTCACACTGCCTACAGGTGCAGATCTCTCTATAGAGGTGCATAATTAAAAAAAAACAGGTCAAAATAGATGAAGTGGGTGTGTTTGATTTGCCAAACATGATTTAAATAAGCGTGTTTAGCTCTGTGACAGCTCGTATAACCACAATATATCCATGCATGTATGCACTTTACATGAAGACAGAGCATATTTCTCAGAACATTTATCAACTATATATCTAAAGGGTCCTGCGAATACTAATACTGCAGCAATACTGCATTTGAAAATCCAATGTTTACTCTTACTACAGAATAATCTGAGCTTCTTTAAATGCATTGCTACATCATGACTTTTCACAGCAGCCATTTGGTTTTGGGAGTGGAGTCTAAAGCATCGTGTGCCACATTGAGCTGCTTTGTTACTGCTCGTGTTCACGCTGTATTTCTGCACAGTCGTGGGACACTTAATCTTTCTGCAGCTGGCAAACTTCCTCCAAGGTGTGATGGGAAGTCTTCTGTGCCCCGTGATTCAAGTGTGTGACATATGAAAAGCAATCATATGATAAGACAGATGCTTATGGTTTCAGAAAGCTCCTTTTGCCCAGATACAGCCCGCGTGTGTGTGTGTGTATGTGTGGCAATGTGGGTGGGGGGTGGGAACTTGTTTACAGCTCACACATGCTGCTTTGAGTCCTCTCAAAAGGGGAAGAAAGACAACGTAGCAGAACTTGGCAAAGTGAAAGTGCAGCGCACTAGCAGTGAGTTTTCAGGGATAAAAATACCGCCTGTGAGCAGCTTCGAGCTCAGCGGTGAGACTAGAGGTAACAGCCTTTAGGCTTTGAAGCATCACTATCGGTGGCAATCAGCCCGCTGTGCTGAAGTAGGTTAAACTAAATCTCCACAATATGCAAATACCTGGTAAATTCTCACATTCGGGTTTCTGGAAAGCAAAGTTATCTTTTCGATCATCGCACGTGGGAATGTTACTCTTATCGACTAGATTAATATTTATTACGCACGTGTCTTGCTTTTAAAATTTTGCTTTGTTAACATCAAGTGCAAGCCTTGCAGCTGTGGACGGAGCCACTTAAACCTCGACTACTGTCTGCAAAATGTAATACAGTCACATTTGTGTAGCGATGGAGAGGCTGTGTGAAGTCAGGGAATCCTTAAATGAGCAGATCCTGAGGCCGAGGAGCTCAGCGAGGGTCTCTGTGCCAGCCAGCCCTGCAGCTTGGCAGCTCGCTTCTTGATTGGTCTCAGCGGGCAACTGGGATGGAGGGCAAAAATCCCATCTACATGCGCACGCGCCTGCTCGCGCTGGCGCACAGCACAGAACCAGCATCCGACGGCGAAACAGAAGAGCACAAAGCGCAGCCCTACCCAATGCACACACACAACGAATGCCCACATACATGACACCTACATCACACCCACACACGCATTAAGAGTCTCACACATCACAGATATGAGCCCAGCATGGGGGGAGGGGGTGCGCGCTGCCTGCATGCTCGGTCCCTATTCAAAAGCTAATTCTCCAGCGCTGGGATTCAAAGAGCCTGTCCAGCCACCTGCACAGAGGACGAGGGAGGGAGAGGGATAGGAGGGGAAAGAAAGGGAGGAGGAGGAGGTAGCATTAGAAGAATGACATCACCTTCCCTGAAATGTCACCATTATCTCAAGCCTCAGCTTAGCTGTCTACAGAGGTGACATCATCCTGTTATTGCCCCTCCTCCCTCTGTTCTCTCCAAGGTTGTGTGTGGTGAGGGTGTGCGCTTGTTTATGTGTGTGCAGGAAAGCGTTTTGTAGACAGAGACAAGCACGAGTGGATGTTTATCTCTGCTCCTTCTTTAATGCCTTTATACTGACAGTAAAACCTACTTCAGTGGCTCCTACTTCAGTCCGGGCGCGATCACAACGATATTTTACAAACACCGAGCTCAAAATATTAGAAGCTGTTATTAAAACAGGCTGTTATGGACACTTGTCTGTGAGCAGAGCTGTGCGTTGTCTCCATGGGCAGAATCATGGAGGTGTTTGCCCCCCCCCCCTAAAAGGCGGATGCTCAGGGTTTGTTTTCCTTCTGTCTTGTTTTGATTCTGCTGAGATTTCTGCATTCTCTCCAACCGAATGAGGCTCAAATGGCTGAAAGGAAAACACATTAAAAAAATTCAGTGGCGCCATCTCAGGTCAGATTTGATGTCACAGGCCCCACGACGGACGGTTCTCTAGACTACAAACAACGGTGAAGCTGTTCGCATGTGGCAGAACCTAAATAATGTCATAAGACTCATTTACAATCCACAGCTGTGCACTGAAGGAGGCCCGACGCCGCCCCCACTCATTAGTCCCCTGCCCTTGTGTCAGTGGACCACAGCAAGGGTTGACCTCTGTCGTGGTATTACGCCATCCGATGCCCTCGGCAGCTGACGCTCATAAAATCCACTGAAGCATGCCGGCCATGCCATCACTGCCCCGCGTGCGTGTCCCAACACTCCCTGAATTCAGTCACTCTGGGTGACAGGCAGCAAACTCAGGCTAACACTTAGCAAAGTGTGACCTTTACCCGTTCCTCCACTGGTTTAACTGTATATCATTTCAAACAGCGGCTCGTTATTCAAATAGCCTCTTTATGGATTCTCGCAGGACATTGTTGAGTTTTTAACTTGTTTTCTGAGCTGTAACGTGGCCCCCTGCTGTTTCTCACCTCTATTGTAATGCGGGCCAGGTTTATAATCCACTCCTTGCCCGAATCACTTCACACCTCACTGAGCACCACAGACTCCCGCTGAGTCTGGATGGGATTCAATGACCACCCCTTTACAGGACACACACACACACACACACGCGAACAGTAGAGACTTACACACCTGCTACCCAAACCAAATACCTCCCCGTTACTCCTCTGGAGCCTGCTCTCTTTGTCTTGCAGGTGTCCATTCACCGAGTCAAAAGGTGAGCAAATAGAGAAACAGGGAGAAGTCATAGCTAACCATTACTCAGAGAAGTGATGTCAACAACACGGTGACCTCAGAGGTCAATGGTGAAAGAATGTGAGCTTAATGACCATCAGGGGAAAGATAAATATTCCAGACAGTATGAAGGAGACAAACGTTGGGGGGGGAGTTTCTAAGACAAGTAGGAAAAAGTAGTGAGTGTGCAGACCTGTGAGATCAAAGCATTCCACGGTGAGCTTTCAGGGTGGGGTCACTGGAGCTATCGGAGCTTTAATAACACTCCATCCCTCAGAAAAGAGCAGCTACTACTATAGGGCCAAGTCAAAGCGCTTTGACTAAACGTGAGTGTGGCAGGTTCAGCAGAAACGTTTCCTTTCGGGAAAGGCGACGCCCTCAAAACGTCCTGGGCAAAAGTGTCACGTTAGTAGAAGAAACTTCAGACGAAAGCCTTTCACCTTAACCAAACACGTTCTGCCCTTTGACACGTCGTTGGTTTTACACAAGCTCTTGTGGACAGAGACAGAAACGCAACTGGCAAAAAAGAACGATCGCAATAAATCACGTGCGTCTTTGTAGTTGTTTTCTTCTCTTTATGACTGTTTGGTGTCACTTGGTTATTGTTTCATGCTGCTGTGGATGTTTTGTGTCTCTTTGCAAGTGTTTAATGTGCTCACGGTTGGTTTGTGTCTCTGTATTGTAGCGGTTGTTTTGTGTCACTTGGTAATTGTTTAATCTTTCTCTGGTTGGCTTGCATATCGTTGTGGTTATGGTTATTTCATATTTTCGTGATTGTTTGGTTCCCTGTGGTTGTTTTGTATCTCTTTTCAGTTGTTTTGAGTCTCTTTGAAGTCATCTTGAACCTCTTTGTAGTCATTCAACCCACTGTGACCAGGAAGCCCTTCAGCAAACCATCCATGCTAACATGCGTTGTCACTATACATAAAGTCTGCGTGTTGACACCAGCAGAACCCAGTAAGCTGTAAAGTCCTGCATGTTTTTAAATAAGTCTTGTTGTCGTGACTCGTTTTTGGACTTATTTGCATGTCTATGATTTCCTCTCCTTTACGTTCAACGCTGCTTTCTGTGCCAGGTGGTTCGGCATAGCTGTGTGGAGAAGTCACAGCTGTGCTGGAGTTCAAGTCTGGGGCAGAAAGGAGACCGAGTCACATCCAGCAGACCCTCGACAGGTGCCCGTCGAGACAGAAGCAGGGCTCTGCAGCAGTGAGCGTAAACAGTCTCAGCCCTGTTCGCCGGCTCTGTGCGGTGATTAACGCCACGTCCCACCCATGTCCCCTTTTCGTGCATGGAGCCGTGCCAGTGTTCTCTGAAACGTAGGTGGCTGTGGGGGCCTGCTCCTGCAGGGAGTCCGAGGCGTCGAGCGACTGGCTGTGGCTGCGATGGACACAATTCACTGTTGTTCTGGACTTTCTGTCATTGTGGGTTTGTATGAAAGATATTGAAGGACCATCAGCTGCTTGATTTTCTGTCATGACATTTAAACGCAAAAATACTTTTCCAGATGTCTGTTAAGGTCAGTTGAGCTAAAACTAGGAAAATTTGGGAACTATGTGAGATATTAACTCAACCAAGTCACTATAATTTAGTGTAAAATCGAGTAATTACAATACACAGTGTTGTTAAGCTACAAAGTATTTGTAAATATTTATAACCCAGTCTTACACAGTGATTATACTTCAAACTTTAACTTGTAGCGCCCTCTGCTGAACACATTGTGTAAGTACACCCATCTACCGCCATAAACAGTTCTCAGTAAATTTACAACGGGGAAGTTTGTTTGAGGTTGATGTGGTTGAGAAAACATTAACATAATTCGTAGAAAGAGTTTCATGACTAGAATAAATAAGTTTGCAAAGTAAGTTACGTGCTGCACTGTTTGTGGTCATGGCTATTTCTGAGTACTTTCCTTGCTTGTGACATCTTTTGAGGGTTTTGCAAACTAACGAGGTTGCGAAATGTGCGGTGACGCTTTCTAAGCATTTACATATCTGAACGGGGCAGAAGCGCTGCTTGCAAACAACAGACAGCCAATCCCTCGGTTTGGGAAAGACCCGAGACAATCCGCCATATCCCTGCAACATGAGGTTCCAGAAATGAGGAAGTGCTCCCACCTTACCGCAGGACTGCAGAGGTGAGGGAGTGGCCACCTGCGCCTGCCTCACAGTGAGAGACGGCAGCTGTCAGGCCTGGACTCTCAGAGAGGAATAGTCTTTGTGTGCGGCTTGTTTCGGGGGGAATCCAGTGACTTCTCAGGTAGGCCCGTGTCCAGATGTGTCTGTTTCAGCATGTCCAGGTGTCTGTTGTGCTCTGACGGCCTCTTCTTCCCACTAACAAAGACTGGCTGCTGTTTACAGAGGTTGTGAAGCCAACACCTGCATTCCAGCAAATGCAAGAGTTCAAGAGGGCCGAGTAGTTCACGGCAAACCTTGTGGAACATGGCCGTATACATATATATATACATATATATATATATATATATATGTATGACGCTGAACGTTTTCTCCTAGTGAGTGAGAGGGAACTTTGCTCAGTATTGAAGCATGTCTGTGCAGGCGAGGGAGCAGCCAGCCACATTCCAGCGCCTGGGGTCATGACGTCGCAGTGCGCAGACCCTCAGCGTCTGCCTGTGTTGACAAGCTGCCGGGACAAGAGGCCTCGCTGTGCTGGGGCCTCGCATTCTTAGCCTGGACGCCTGGATAATCAGTGTCCTGTCAAAGACGCCGGGTGCTCGCGGTCTGCAGGAAAACGCTGTTGCTCAGAAACACGGTGTGTTGATACATGGAAGACAACGTGTCGTAACAGATTCTTGCAGACAGTGTGCTTTCATTGCGCCACTGTGTAGTTTTGCGTTGAAGCCCAGCAGCGTTAACTATGGATTATAGAGGCTGATAATGATATTGATATGTCTGCAGATGCTCATAAACAAACAATCTTTGACCTAGGACGACCACGTCTGGGGAGATGTGGTCAATCATTCTGGTTTATTGTTAATTATTGGTTCGTATATGTAAATATAGAGGTGAGTTTGTGTCAAAATGTCTTATTTAGTTTGACAAGTGGTCCAGAAGTTAAATATATTTTATTGCTCTAAAGCAGACGTAGTACAATTTCAGATTATCATGATGCAAAGTAAATAAAGAAGCAATAGAAAGGACAAAGTCAAACAACCGACTGCCTTTGTGAATGCTGTTGTTTCAGCTGCTGGTTCCTGTAAACTGTGGGACTTGCTTCTGTAAAAGTGCAGCCGTGCTGAGGTTTGCAGTCTCCCCATTTCGCTCTCGTTCGTTCTCGATCTGCCAGCGCGAATCCACCGGCGCCATTAAACACACGAGAGCAGAGCAGAAGGAAACCTGAGCGTTGAGAGTCGTTGTTCTTTCTGCCGCGTTGTTAGTTTGTGGTTAAAAAACCTTCCTCAGAAACAGTTGTTACCATAACAACTCAAGTACCAGCATGACAGTGTGTGAGAGAAGGAACAACAGTGTGTGTGTGTGTGTGTGTGTGTGTGAGTTCACCCAAAAACAGCTGCTACAGAAGCCTTGTACCTGTACCTGCTTCAAATGGGGGTTTTCTTACGTTATACTTTAAAATACTGATCACTTGTTTTATACAACTTTAAAAACCAAACTTATGAACATCTGGTAAAGTTCAAGGCCACGTCTTCATATTGTTTGTTTATTATTGTTTGTGCTGTGAGAGTCTGCAGCCGCTTGTGATGTGTGCTCACACGTTAACATGGTTTCTTCCTCATGAGCTGAGGAATGTGTGTAAACAGCTTCACACACATTAATCAATGTTGCTCTCCTGAGAGTAACGCTACACTTCACCCTCTGCCTCCTCAGTCCTCTCTGACAGGCCTCACCCAACCAGGTGATGGTGCAACTTTCCAGCTGCACACTCATCTTCACTCTGCCCCCCCCTTACACACACACACACACACTACACACTCGGGCCTGCTGGGGAATTCATGGCCTCAGGCTAACAAAACACAACCCAGTCCAACAGCAGCGGAAAGCAGAGACTGACATAACTCGGCTCCCTCGCTGCGGACAGACAGCTTGAAGCTTCGTTTACGAGGAAACGTGTTATGACGCAGAGAAAAGCGCTTTGCTGACGGACACGGCTGCGAGGTGGGCAGCAAACCTCCGCTCCTGTCGAGGTTGTTTTCCAGCAGCTCGCTCTCGTACTCTAGAGATTTGATTGACGGGGCAGTGCGTTAATGTGAGGAGTGATGCTTGGGGTGAGATTCAGCCAGTTCAAACTAAAAACACGCACTGAAGACATTTTTGATTATTCGATGTGAAACAGTACAATTAGATTTTATGCCGCTGATTAGATTGAAGGATGCCGCTCTGCTGTTTGTGTGGTAAGCACGTCGCTGCTTTCTATGGCTTAGTAACAAACGGGCCTACGGGCGTCTGTAAAGCTTAATTTCACATCAAATGCTGTTCAACACGTTTCCAAGTTGGCAGATTTGAGCACGTTTTGCCAGCATTAAGGTCGTTGTTACTCACAGGTTTGACTTTAATCACTTTCCGTTTGTAGACAAATCAAATGCGTATAATCCAGAGTAACAGCTTTTCATGCTGTAGTGTTTCATCGCAGAGCAGGCGTGGAGGCCTTTTCCTTGTTGATGATGCAAGTCTCTACACTGAGTCACACAGGCCCTCACTTGAAATCACGGTTTCAAAGGAACGGGATCAGCAGATGTCAAGTTAAAAGATGTGACTCACTTCGTGACACAGGAATAGACTCTCGTGACTTGTTGCATTTGTACAATTCAAAGGATGACGCGCGTATGACCCAACCTTGAGAATGTATGAGGTGATGTCTGGTGAGACCCTCTCCTGGAAGGGACCAGGTCCAAAAGCTGAGCCCAGTCCCCCTGAATCACAGCCCAGCGGAGATGGTGGACTAATGAAGATCATCAAAGTCTGCTTCTGCACCAACAACAACCTGGGCAAGAACTTCAAGCTGGTCAAATGTGACAGTTCCTGGCAAGTTAGGGTGAGTCAACCTGCAATGAACCTGTGGTGAATGTTCAGTGCTGCAGTGCTAAAGCGTTGCTTTATTGTCTCGTACTAATACTTGTGTCTCCTTACAGGCCATCATTCGTTCGATTCTGGTCAGCGGCCGCCTGGGGCCCAATGTTGAACACGTGGGATCCTACGGCCTCCTGCTGAAGCATCTGAAGTCTGCAGAGCTTCACTGGCTGCATCCCGATCTGAGTGTGGCAGAGGTGGAGCAGCGCTACGAGAGCCACCATGTGGAAGCTGAGTGGAGGTAACGGCCGACGTGGATCTCGTCGTTTTAAAGTCTTGTGCATCTGATGAACTTTCTACGCTTCTTGTAAACAGATACGACCTTCGCATTAGATACATCCCCGTCAATTTCCTGGAAACGTTCAAAGACGACCGATCGACGTTGCTGTATTTTTACCAGCAGGTGACGAGCGGCTGTGCTTCTGTGGGGTCTTTTGTTTGTTGCTGTAGAATGTGGGACGTGTATAAAAGCAGCGGCCTCTCTGTTTAACCTGACAGGTCCGTAGCGATTACATGCAGTATCACGCCAGTAAAGTCAGCGATGGGATGGCGCTGCAGCTCGGATGCCTGGAGCTCAGGTGAGCCGTTGCATTTCCTCTCTGCATGTTTGTCTCCAAAGTCACTCATTTGATCCAGAGCGATAAGGACGAGGTGACTTTATTCCATATTTGTTGTAGAAGAAACAGATGCATGTGCCTTGTTGCTGCACTCTTTTCACAGGAGGTTCTATAAAGACATGAATGCAAAAGGATTAGAAAAGAAGTCCAACATTGAGCTGCTAGAGTAAGTTTGTATTTGGTTACTCTGACGACATCTGAAACATTGTGGATCAACAATAACCAATTTACTTCTATTCTTCCCTACAAACGAAGGAAAGAAGTGGGTCTGGATCTTTTTTTTCCTCAACAGCTGATTAACAGCATGAAGGTGAAGTATTTTTTAATGGATAATGTCAATGTTATTGAGTTTTCTCTTGTATCCAGATGACAAATGTCAAACTTTGTGGTTCAGCCGAAGCAGCTACGGAAGATGATCCAGCAGACCTTTCAGCAGTATGCTGCGCTCAAGGAGGACGACTGCATGGTCAAGTTCTTTGAGACCCTCAAAGACTTTGTCAGTTATGACGAGGAGGTTTTCCCGTGTGAACTTGTGGTACGTAGCGGCCCGATGCTGCAAAAGGTCAAAGGTCACGGTCTACTGCCGTATCCCGTAATCATCTTCATCTGTCAACAGCAAGGTTGGAGCTTGTCGGTGGAGCTGGTGATTGGTGGGAGGGGCATCCGGCAGCGCACGCAGAAAGACGCAGCGGTGAGCAGGGTTTAGGCCTTTCAGCACGTACAGTTCCATACATCGGCATATGTCTTTGGAAACGCTCTAATCTGGGTTAACTTATGAACAAACAAGACACATGTTGATACATTTACTGAGACTTTGGTCATACAACTTATTTCCCTATAGATTTTTCTATGATTCACACTTGTGTGTACACATTCCCAGCGCGTCAGATCTGATCAGTGCCGTCTTTTTTCCTTCCTCTCCTCTTCGTGGTGCCTCAGGCTTCGTTTCTAGCTGACTTCAAACAGATCAAGAAAGTGCAATGCTTGTCTCAGGGCGACGGCAAGGCTCTCCTAAAAATCGATGTGGAGGGAGCCAGACAAGTAAGCACCACCACAACACAGTCTGTGACCGTGTTTACTCCAACCACGCACTGCGCTCACACGTCCTGCCTCCGTGACAGTGCCTGTCCGTGAGCGTGGCCTCGGACTCGACGGCGGAGAACCTGATGGACCTCGTTGACGGGTACTGGCGCTTGGAAAACAACACGGAAGGCTCTGTTATCTACAGGCCCAATAAAGGTGTGTGAAGTTTGTTTACATCCCTTTGGTTTAAGGAGAGCGTGACTGTGTGTCTAGATATCTGTTAATGTGTTATTTAAATTCTAGATGTCAGTCCGCGCTGTTCCCTGCCTGAGATTCCTACAAGGTGAGGATTTTACTTCAAATGATTTGTGCATCGCTTTCATTCATTATAGCTGCAGAGTCCAAGCCGTACTTATTCCCTTTGGTTGTAATGTAAAAGCAAATGTTAGAGCTACTGATGAGAGGCTGATTTATTGAATTGCTCTCATCCCATCCGCAGCAGAGACCGCAGCTCGTACAGGCACAGTATGGGTGAGACGACACTCCTCCCAATTTTACATACTTTTTACCAAGCCAATATTGTTCTTCTTATTATATTGTCATCTTTGTTGGATGTATCAGGGTCAGAGATCTACTGTGAGATTCCTGATGAAAGGTCAAAACCAGGTTTGGTGAAAGTTTTTTACTCCTGAGTCTTTTGCAAGCGAATATTTGTAGAAAGTGGACTTTGAGCGCTGATGGATTTCAATGTCGTTCTGCAGTAGTGAAGTACGGGATCAACCGACATGACATCGTGCTCGGGCGAATTCTTGGCGAAGGGTTTTTTGGGGCAGTCTATGACGGAGTTTACAAAAACCCTGTGAGTGCGTGTTAGGTTTTGAAGAACGTCGAGCGCGTTGTGTGCTTGTACAGGATCATTGTGGTGTGTTTTGGTTTTCTCCACGCAACAGAACGGGGAGAGGACCAACGTGGCCGTGAAAACCTGTAAAGACTGTTCACCGGACGTGATGGAGAAGTTCATGAGTGAAGCAGGTAATTAGGAAAATGTTAGCGCCAGAGCTGCCTCCTGGTAAACATCGTGGAGAATAATCAGATAATGGCGTTGGCAAATGTTTATATCTAACAACCTGCAAAACTGTATTATGCAGTAATTATGAAGACGCTCACCCACCCTCACATCGTCAAACTGATTGGAATCATAGAGGAGGATCCTGTGTGGATCGTCATGGAGCTGTATCAGTACGGAGAGGTCTGTGACGAGGATGTTCTCCGTTTGCTCGATAGTGTAATGTCAGAGGATAATATGATTGAGCGATTTCCTGCCTGTTAATGTCTGCGCAGCTTGGGAACTACCTGTCTCAGAACAAGAACAAGCTGACAAATACAACGCTGGTGCTGTTCAGCCTGCAGATATGTAAAGCGCTGGTCTACCTCGGAGGGGTCAGCGTGGTCCACAGGTAAGAGATGAGTTATTATATCACCACATTACAGCACGTTGTCTGTCTTTATAGCGTGTTATCAGCCGCCGCTCAGGGATTCAGCGTCCTGTGAGCGGAAAATACAGACAAAGGAAATGAGTTTGTGCCCGTGTGGAATATGTAAACATTCCTTTTGTGTTGTTGGGGAGTAATCAAGAGGCAGATAGTGTCTGTCAGCCAGGAATGAATTCGCTTTCAGGTTCCTCTGAACATTCAGCTTCTGGGCATTGACTGTGGTTTCCGTGTTTGTGCTTCGTCGCAGAGACATTGCCGTCAGGAACGTGTTAGTTGCCAGTCCAGACTGCGTGAAGCTCGGGGACTTTGGTCTGTCGAGGTACATTGAAAATGAAGAATACTACAAAGGTAATATTTCATACGCCGCCAGTGAAAGCATAGCAGTTTTCAAAATAAAGGTGGCACAAATGTTATTAAGCACCACTTACATCCATTAACACATGCAGGGTTCCGGCTTTCTCTTTTCTATTGGATAGTTTATACGAGAGCATTCGCCCAAAAATGAATCATTCTGTTGTGAAATTGGAAAAATCTAATGCCTGAAAAAGGTTGAGTATGTTCATTGTTGAAATCATTCTCTCCCTCCTCCGCAGCGTCTGTTACTCGGATGCCCATCAAGTGGATGGCCCCCGAATCCATCAACTTCCGACGCTTCACCACGGCCAGCGACGTCTGGATGTTTGGTGAGCTCAGCTTGGTTTCAGACACAAACACCAGCACGTTCTCTCACATGTGAAGGCGCCAGAAGGTGGTGCTGCTAAGGCAGATACAGGTGAAAGCTGTGTGACCCCTACTGGTGTCAATGAGGCCTTACATCAAGCTGTTTATTTAGCAGAATGATACTGAAATAAATAAATACATTTTTCTATTAATGACAGGATTAAATGAACATTACATAAGCTTGTTGCTGTGTGTGTGTGTGTGTGTGTCTGTAGCTGTTTGTATGTGGGAGATAATGAGTCGAGGACAGCAGCCGTTTCACTGGCTGGAGAACAGAGATGTGATCAACCAATTAGAGCAAGGCATCAGGCTGCCCAAACCAGAAAACTGCCCTCCTGCACTCTACTCCCTGATGACGCGCTGCTGGGCCTACGACCCCAAAGAGAGGCCGTCGTTCACCGACCTGGTCGTCAAGATCAGGTATACGAGGAACTTTTAACCTCTGCTCGAAGACGTTACACGTGAACGCACAGCACGAACGCAAGCCGCTGTTTTCTAACCCGCTAGTGACGTCCACAAGATGGAGAAGGAGCAGGAAGTGGAGCGAGAGAGGGACAGGGCCCGTTCCACGAAGTTTTTTGATCAGAAGTTCACAGTTAACGAGCCTCCTCCCAAGGTTTGTCTAACGTAGCCACTGTTTTACATCAAACACATGTTGAAACTTGTGTGAAATGTTTAAAATTGACTTCACTTTAGCCTTCAAGATTGTTACCTGGGCCCCGGTTTGGGAACACGCTCAGTATTGGTCTACACATTCAGGTAACCTCACATTCATGTGGTCGTGCTGCTTTCGTCAAGATGACGGGATTGATGTGTTTATGCATTTGTGCAGCTGAATGAGGCCTTGTGTGCCAGCTCACCTAATCTGGCCAGCCCGTCTGAATACCAGTCCCCCGTGGACACGATGAGCACTCTGACCGTGCCAGTGAAGTCTCCTCGACCGCGCAGCATGGGGGTAACCACCGCTGAGCCGTATGCCTGTTAGTGTCAATCTCGTAGTATGAAAGCACTGGTCCCACTGGTTCTCTTGTAGGAGAAGGAGTTTCCTCTGGTGGAACCAAACAGCTGGGAGGACGCCCAGCTGCTGTGGAAGAGGGAGAAACAGAACTTGCACGACACCCTGCGCCAGCAGAAAGCTGAGATGGTGGAGGATGAAAAGTGGCTGAAGAATGAGAAGAAACTTCTGGTGGGGGAAAACAAAAACATCATTACCGTTTGTCAAACCCATCTTTGTGACCAAGCTCTGTACAATGACACTGCCTGTTCTTGTGCAGGACCCCATGGCAGCAGTGAACATCACCGTCCCAGAGGTAGGTGACTGTGGGAGCAGCTGGGAGAAAGAAACGAACAGTACACATGTGGCCAAATGGTTCTGATCTCTGTTCACCTTTATTCTGTTTAGTCCTCTGAGCCTGAGACGGAGCACGGTGAGCGCTCCAGCAAACACACATTCGCTTATCTCTCTTAATCTTCGCCCCTTTCTTCTCTTCGTCTTTGGTAACATTCATCTCTCTGTTTCTCAGCACCGCCAGACAAGCCCCCACGGCTCACAGCACAGGTAATTACGCCAGTTCAGTCTGGATGGAAAAATCTTTTTATCTGACTCAAAAGGCCAATTCATTTCATTAGCTTTGATTTTTAGATAAAATGAATTTGTCATCAGCCAGTCAGTCGTTTGAAGAAAGGTGAAATTACCCCTGAAGGGAAGGTGCCTGAACGTCGCTCTGTATCTGGATGATTTAATTATGTAAAAACCTGATTGTTCTTCGTCAGCCTGCACCTACAGCCGAACTGGACCGTTCTGACGACAAGGTGTATACGTCTGTCATGGAAGTGGTCAGAGTTGTTGTCCAGCTCAAGAACGACATCACCACGATGGAGCCAGAACAATATGTCAGCATTATCAAGGTATAATTGGACTGAATCCTCTAGTTTGCTTCAGGCCTTTAACTCTTGGTGCTGCTTTAATGAGCAGGTCATTCATTTGTGAACCTAGTAGCAGATTAATGTCTTCTATTGATCTGTGCTCCCAGACGGTGGGGAAGGCTTTACGAGATCTGATTTGCAGTGTGGATGACGTCCTGCCCTCTTTACACGCGTCTGTCAAGACTGAGGTACGGGAACTTTTCTTCATAGCATTTGAACATGTTGACATAGTTGACAAGGAACCAAATAAATAATAATGCAAAATAACAGTAACCGCAGATTTAATGCCAATGTGTGTATGTAATGCAAAGTGGAATCAAAATGTTCCTTTAATGTTTTATGGCTTATAGTTACATAATTTGATTGCACTACTTTAATATCCTGACTGCTGGTCATAAGATATTGATGAGAGATAATTAAAACCCAGTGTCTGTTTACCCTTATCACAGATCGAGGGCACCCAGAAGCTGCTAAACAAAGACATGGCGGAGCTGATCAGCAAAATGAAGCTGGCGCAGCAGAACACCATCACCTCCCTGAAGGACGAGTGCAAGAAACAGATGCTAACTGCAGCGCACACGCTGGCCGTGGACAGCAAGAACATGCTGGATGCCGTGGACCAGGCGAGGGTCAGGGCAAATCTAGCCAAGCCTGCACCCGTCTAACGGGCCGCACGCGTCTTTAAATGTAGTGAAAGAACATGTTTAATTTAAGTTTACGCGCAAGCCTCAAACCTCCGTGTTTCAGTCAGAGGCAGCGTTTGCACACAGCTGAACATTTTAGTTGTGACTGGCGGCTGATCAAGGTAGTGTGTGTAGTGAAACCCGTGATTTAGTGTATAGGGTGGTCGACAAGCATCATGTGTAAGATGCTTCTGTCTGATAGGTGAGTTAATGATTTAATTTAGTGTTTAATAAATGAATTACCCTTGTAAATATAAAATGTGTTGAGACAAAATCAATAGGTGTCACATCAAAGAAACAAAGCAAATAATCAAAGTCAATAAGCAAATACAAATGTTTATATATTTGATGTTTAGGCACAGCTATTAAGATTGTGTGTACACTAGGATGAGGACTGCAGAGCTGTGGACAGATTGTCAGATGTGTTTCTGCTCAAGTTCTACAGCTTCAACCTTTTGTGTTTGCTGGTTATCGTTAATTTTGGCTGTGAAATATACCTAATGGCGATTGTTTTAATCTACTCACGTTCAAAGTGTGACCCCTGCTCAGTATTGATAATGATCTTCATGTACTTATTTGGATAAATTAAATTCCATCTGAGAGATGTGTGGGAAGCTGCAGGAAAAGTAACAGATTTCCAGAACGAGGACTTTATACTTATACACTCAGCAATGTTTATCCCACCTGTAATCTCTATTACCGATGAAAGACACAACAGAATATCATGGCAATTTAAATATTAAAACATTTTTCATGATGTACTGTGTTTTGGTTGAGATGGCTGCAGATATGTAACAATAGAAGCTTTTCCACATACAAGGTAAAGTTTAATTGAGGCAACGTTCTCAGAAGAAAAACATCATAAAATCGTCCAGTTGGTCCAAACCAACACAAGATGTGGTTCCCTAGATATGTACTAATTATTTACAGCTAATAAGAAAGCAGTTCCACACAAAAGGAGAAAACCTTGGTTATTTGTTTTCAGTACAGCAAGATTCACTTTTGATTTACTTCTGTTCAATTGGCTACTTTTTATTTTGATAGTATCCAGAGTAACATGCCACTGCTGGTCAAGCTTTACTTGGCTGGTGAAACTCATCCTGATCTGAGACTATCCCTGCCCACATACTAACATTCTCATGCTAACGTGACAAATGCAATGATATGGTTAAACATTAGGTTAACGTTGAGCATTTAGTAACAGCCTTGTTAATTTGCAGGTCAGACACAGATGTTCGCTACAAATAATAGACTCCTTCGTTTTCCCCTCAGTAGTGGTGATCATCTAAAATATTTTGGCTTCGATGATGTGTAAGTAGTTGCTTGAGGTCACGTGGCTGGTGAGTCTGTTGCACAAACATGAATCCAGCTACATTTTAAATGCTAGATCATGCCTGCGAGCCAAGGGGGCAGGAAGAGGCCAATGGTCCCGAGCAGGCACACGATGATGAACATCCACAGGAAGATGCGGTCGATCACCATGGCAACATACTTCCAATCTTCTTTCACCTGTGTAAAATCAAACTGTTGGTTAATGGTTGGACAGCGACTACATTTGGTAAAACTGATGTCGTATAGAATTGTAGTTCACGGCTACTCACGCTGAAGTCTGCATCCTCAGCCCTCAGGTGATCTGCAATGTAGTGGACACCTTCTAAAGCCCGTATAACACTAGGCGAAAGCAGGAATGTGGAGTCTGATACAGTATTATCAGCATCTGTCTGCCGGGGCACAGGGTTGAGTCTGGTCCCTGCTAACTGTCGATCCGTCCCTCCGGTCGCCTCCTGTCGGTTCAGGCTGTTGTGTGTGTTTTTCTGCTGCGGTGGAGGAGTTGACCCCGGAGGTCTGGGCGAAGGCGGGCGGAAGGAGAAATACGACGTCAGAGTTCCCAGCTCCAGGTCCTCGTAGCAACTTCTCTCTGAGACATCCAAGGTGGCCCCTTCTCGTAGCCAGCTAGCAGAGGTGCTGAGGCAGTTGGCAGATTTGTAGCCAGTTATCCGTCCGTGCCCCTGGTGGAGCAGCAAGAGCCTCCGGCGTCGGCCGTCTGGCGCAGGCCGTCGCATGAAGAGCCAGCGTGGAATCAAGTCCAGGAACACGGAGTGGACCCAGCGGGGCATCTTGTGCGTGCTGGGTGAGCGATGGTGCACGTTGAGCACGAAGACGGTGATGACAATGGACAGGGTGACAAAAATCATGGTGAAGAGGAGGTATTCTCCAATGAGCGGGATGACGAGAGAAGTGGAAGGTATGATCTCCGTGATGAGGAGGAGGAAGACAGTGAGGGACAGCAGCACAGAGATGCACAAAGTGATCTTCTCACCACAGTCTGACGGCAGATAGAAAACCAGAACAGTCAGGCAAGAGATCAGCAAACACGGGATGATGAGATTGATGGTGTAGAACAGAGGAAGCCTCCTGATGATGAAGAAGTAGGTGATGTCTGGGTAGATCTCATGGCAGCAGTCATACTTCTTTGTATTATACGTTCCCACAGCGTTGATGATGGCCCATTCCCCGCTCTCCCAGTAGTTGTTCAGATCCACAGTGTTTTCAATCCGCTCCAGGTCGATCTTGGCCTTGTCGTAGGTCCATGAGCCGAACTTCATTTTGCAGTTCTGCTGATCAAACGGGAAGAAGGTGACGTCGATGCTGCAGGAGCTCTTGTAAATGGCCGGAGGGACCCAGCGAATTTTACCGGTGTGAAAGAGGTGAGCTTTCGTCATGTGGGTCACAGCAAATTCACCGTCCGCACTGGGAAAACAGAAGCCACACGTCACGTCAGACTGTTCAAATTCAAATTATAAACAAACATCTAAGTTCCAGCAAAAGTAGTTTTTCAATTTTCAAATCCAGTGAATAAGTGATTTTCCATCTCCTTCTTCTCAACCTCCATTCATCGCTTTAATGACATCGGTTCCTTATCGTTTCATCAGTTTTCCACTGTCTTTAATTTCACTTACAGACTGTGATTACACAGGCTCCACAGAACATCAACCTTCCTTCTTTTATCTCCACAGGGTGAACTGAGGCAACAGAAGTGATGGAGAGGATGTATATTTAAACTGCATCAGAGCCTTCCACATATAAAAAAATTAATAATGTTTGGCACAGATCATAGTTTTATACAGGACGACCAACAGGTGAATGTTATGGGTCCACAAGATGGCGCCACCCTCACACCAGATATCCTGTTATCGCACTCGTAAGGCGTTATTGTGCATATGTGTACTAGTTTGTCTGCAACTTCCAATAAGAAAAGTAGCATATTATGTGGATTTATTAGCAAAATTCAAACCACACTATGTGTGTAACAGGGTGTAGATAACAGGGTTTGTCAACAAATTGATGAATTTATACTTTTCAAATAACACACATGAAAATCTCCAGTTCAAGGTTGAGAGTCAATTTAAGTGTGAATATTTTCCTTTAGTGTAAATGAATACCGTTGGGTTTTCTTAATTATTTAAGTTATGGTTTTCGGTTCTGTGTCACTCACTTGTTGTAGAGAACGATGTCTGGCACCCATATGAGCTCTGACGGGACTCTAATGGACGTCACGTTGTCATAGTCAGACGGCCTCCAGCGAAGCTTGTAGTCATTCCACTCCTGTGAAATACAGCAGAGATGTTCTGGGAGCTGTGGTCCTTATGTCAACCAGTTCTAAGGAATGTGTCTTAACATTTTATATTACCACATCCACCTTAATAATAAATCAATACTGACACATTTTTGTCTAACCTGTTTAAGCCACACGTTGGTTGTCATCATTTGGTTCTTCTCATCCTATCAGACACGCAGAGAGACACAGAGACACAGGGAGCGAGTCAAGGCTGACTGCTCTGGGTTCAGGCCAGAAAATTACTGTATATGCGAGAGGCTCCTGGAGGTTTGTCAAAGCAGACCCAAATACAGCTCAAAGCAACTGGGAGTGTTCTGTACGAGCGTTTTTTTTTTTTTTTTTTGCTGTGAGAAGGGAACATAATCTAGTTTATCAAAGCTTGTTTTTGCTACTGTAGGTAAAGATGCCAAACAGTCAGGTTTTCATCTCATTCAAACAACCTGGGCAGGACGGAGACATTAACCTCTTTGTGGACTCACCACGTCAATGAGCTGGGCGATGGACAGCCCAAACTTGACGATCACCACGTCAGAGATGTTTGGCACAGGTCTCGACCACTTGTTGTAACCATCAAACAGCGTGTTGAAGAGTTCGTCTTCTGCGTGCGAGTGGGTCTTGTCATGGCAAAGAACTGTAGATAACAGTTTAATGAGCAGATTATATCTTCTTAATATTTGATGGCATAATAAAGAGAAAACGTACCAAATAAATGGAAGTGGACCAGAGGTAGGACGTTTCAAAGCTTATCCATCTGTGTCCCTTTAAGTCCTCACTGAACAAACAGTCGTATATCACACTATCGTGGGAGTTTGGGCAGTGAGAGCGAGTGTTGTGAACGTCTCTTGTGTCTGCACACAAGCCCAGTGTAAACATCTAAGACTTTTCTCTGTAAAGTCTTATTGACTTTTCCACATCTTTGCAAATCTTTTGATCTCCTGATCTGAACTCCCCATACGTTTCCAGCTGAAATGTCTCAAGGCGAACAGACGGAGACTGGGGACGTCTCTCCTCCCAAAGCAGCAAAGCAACTGCTGCTGTGATGCCCCTTCACTCTGTAGTATTATACACGTGAGGATTCACGATGACAAGTGGCTCAGTCGCGTTCATTTGAAATAGTTGAATATCTGGGACTGAGTCGCTGCGTTATTATTTAACAGAATGAGCCCCGTCCCTCGTGGATTAACCCTTCCACCTTCATCAGTGTAGTCAGACTCAATTACACACATCATTACTTGCTGGTGTTAAGTGGAGGTGAAATAATTTCTCAGTAGCAGAGGGTGTTTATTGTTTGTGTCTGTCACTCTGTGTTGCAACTGATGCATAAAACAATCAAGTGACAGATTCCGCTTGAAGCAGAGGGTAATGATCGTGTGTGCACAAATATTAATTCATAACCTGTTTCTTAACAATCCTTTAGTTCTTTCAAAAATAATATACAACACTACACACTTGATGTAGTACGATGATTAGTGCTGACACAGCAGTTATGGCTGAGGCGCATCGTTACCACAGGTGAGTTGCAGCTCTGACTAGTCCGTACGCTCCATCACTGTTGGATAGTCTACAGAAGGTGTTTGCAAGACTTGAGGGTCTTTGAGAGAGAAAGGCTGGACCCACATGCAGCAATCAAGTCCAACGAGATGGCGTCAGCGGCTTCATGGGTGACAGGCGAGACATGCAACAGTTTCCAGTTGACTGAAATTGCCAGACTTTTTCTTTTTACTCGCAATAAGATGCTTTGTAGCATGCAAGCGTGGAGGCAGAGGCTGTTTTTGAACCCACCCATCTCACATTCTCAAACTAAAAAAACATTTATGCTAATGAGTAAATTAATTTGAAAACCCTAATCCACACTTCCGCACCTGTCTGTTTCTGAGAAGGGGATTGTGGGAGTTTTGGTTAAAAGGAAGCAGGTGTTGACTGAGAGGTGGGTAACGTTTAGTCACCTGGAGGGCAACGATTAACAAAGACTCTCAGACAGTGGAAACGGACGGAAATAGTAAAATGTCGGTTTAAACCGGTCGTTTCTCTTTCAACGAGCTGAGAGAAGAGTGGGTGTAATTACCTGACGCGCTCAGGAGCAGCCAGCAGAGAACAGCCGTCCTCCCCGAGAACAGGTGATAACGTCCCATGTCGATCTCTGTCCAGCGCCACCGGAGAGCATGGAGGTGTTGCCTTTATCTTGAAACCGTGACGCGTGAGTCAAATGTGTCATCTTCGCAGCCGGGAGGCATATCGGGACAACTCCACTACTGTTACGGCTGCTTTTATACGTGAGGGCGGGGAGGCGGCGTGACGAGACTCCGAGCGATTAACTTTGCCCTGTTTTCCGTCGATGCGCGGCTCCAGTGGATGAGACGCGGGAGCCAGCACCGTGAATGAAAGTTCCGCGAACTACCCATCACTTGGTGCTGAATCATCAGTCATGTACGCACAGACCTTAGCATCAGTTCAAAACGCTGCCCCGGGCAATTAGATCACAGACACCGGCCCAGTTTGCTGCTGTATATGCGTTATCTAAACGATTCCATATTTTTACGCACGGTGCCAAAATTCTTTACGCATGCAGTCAATCAGTATGTTGCCCAAACTACATCAAGCACAGAGAAGGAACAACACATCTGATTACTTCGCTGTTTATACCCGTAACAGCGTCTCCTCCCCCTGTCTCCCACTTGCTCTCCCTCCCTCTCTCTTTTGCGCGCACACACACGCGCGCGCACGGACTGTATTCACTGTGGAAGTTGTAGGAACACAAGGACCAACCAGTCCTGTTAGACCCTGCCTGGTCCAAAAGGTTCAGCTTGCTTGTTGGCACGTTTAATGAATAAGAATGTAATTATGAAGGAACTGACTGAAGCTGAAGGCGGGATACTGGAAAACAGCTAGAGGGCAGGAGAGGTGAATTAATCTGGATAGTGAAGGTGTTTTTTTGTGTAAAAGTCATGTTATTACACATTTTATGGTTGCAAATATCATACTACTCAAGGAAGGCATAAAGGCAGCACAACAACAAATAAAGGAGTTGTTTAATTAATATGAAATCTGCTCCCTCATCCACGTAGAATTCTTTCTCCCAGGATTAACTGCCTCGTGTGTAGTCGTTTGCTTTTCTACCGCAAAACCAAAATCTCCACTGCAACGCCCTGGCCTCCATCCTCACCCTGGAAGCAGATGGCCAACGCATAGCTTCCACCGGAGAAGACAAACAGAGTCATTATGTTTGGTCTCTGGAGGCCAATCGTCTTGGATCCACAAACGCACAACTTGGCTCAAACCTGCACCGCATACCGTTGCCATGTTTGACCTCAGCAGATTCCATGAGTGATGCCTTTTTTTTTTTTTTTTTCTTGTTTGTACTGTGTTTTCATCACTTTAACCTTCCTGTTAGAGCCAGTGTCATAGGTAAAGGATAGAATTACAGGGAGGTTTATTTCTGTTTATTTCAACCAGGATACCAAACATTAGTCCCCAGTTAAACAATGATGTGTGAACCTTTTAAAATAGTTCTCAGCACATCCTTAATGATGCATTTTAACCACGTCTTTCAGCTGCTTTGTGAATGAAGCATGCAGTGCCTGTGATGAGCTTTCCAGCCTGTTGGCAGTGTCTGCTGCTGCACGAAGCATGTCTTCAAAAGCCAGGGACTCCTCTCTGACTCTGCTCCGGAGGACAAACAGTCCGGGTCAAGGCAGCGCACACAGAAGAAAAGAAACAAATGTGGAGAGAGAGTAAGTATAATTACAGCTGAACTATATATTGAGAGGGTAATACGCTAAGATAGAATGACAAAGGCCAGATGATATTGCATGTTTACTGCACTGTGTAAAAGTTGTTCGGTTAAGACGTAGACTGTAATATGTGTAATATCAGCAAATGAGTTTGTCTGCTTTAGACGTACCAGGCATTTTTAAAGGGCAAGCTACTGCATATCAGAATGAAAAAAGATTCAGATTTATTAATGTCTACGGCTGAAAATGTCAGCGAGAGCTGTAAACGTGTCTTTTACAGGTTCCTAGAGTCCAGTGTGTTGTTGTGTGTTCAACATGCAAAACCCAGACATAGATTAGCTGGCAGGGCACCAGGCTGTAGCATTGTTGCCTGATTGATATCTCATGTGTAAGAATTTCACCTTCTTAAATATTTACTCACCTCTGCTTCCCAGCAAGTGCTTCTGATACGTCTCCCTCCAGCTGCTTCTTTAGCTCTTCTTCAGCTTTCTGTACCACCTCATTGCAGTTCTTGAGATCGACTTCAATGCCAATGAGATTTTCTTTAATCACATCTTTATAGCTCAGATCCTCCAGCTCTGCCCCCACAAACTGCTCCAAGTTCTCCATCACCGCCTTGTTTCCATGGTGGATGGTCTGCAGATAGGCCAGCTCCTCTTTCTGGGCCTTCAGCCTTCGAGCTGAGGCGGCGTTCGTGCTGAAGTGGACAGAGCACTTGTCTGGCTGGGGTTCATAGTGCAGCACAGGCAAAGGGGACGGTGAAAACTCCGGTGATGTGTTCCAGCCATGGTTGTTTCTCATCCCGTCAGGTTCGTCACCGATTGCCTGAGTCGTCGTGTCGTTGTTGGTCGTGATCTCTGAGGAAATGCCAAATCCAGAACCCCAATCACCGTCTCCACTTTGACACAGCGTTGGGGTTGCCATGGATACCCACGCCAAGATGAAGGTCATCCACCAACACCACATGGTAACCTGAAAAGAAAAGGAGGTGAGTGACTGGGGCGATGACATTATTCAGTTTCAGGGAAAGAAACATGTGAAGTAGGTGGTTTAGGTGTCAGCGTTTTAACATTACAATAAATGAACGACTGTACATAAAACATGCAGCAAAACTAGGGATATTAAAGATGACGAAGAACCGTAGCCGAGATTGTTTATTAAATGTATTGGGATAAATTTCGTGGTACCTTTCTCCATTTTCATATTTCTGCCTTATCTTTCATCACACAAACAGCATGGACGTTATTACGCCATGGAGTAATCCTGTTGGTTTAAAAGGCTGAACTCGTGACCTTTAGACTTTTATTCTATGCATTTTCCAGGTGTCAATTGATGCCACGCTGTACATTTCAGTAATAGAAATGGCTTCTGTTTAATCGTTAATATTGTAGAGGTTCAAAAATGTGACACCCTGAATGTCAGGCTGCATATTTCAGCAGCAAGCGCATCATACCAACATACAGGTTTCAGTTGACTTATGTTTACGTTGTGGAAGCCTTAATAATGCACCACTGACACCATGTAACATTTTAGAGTAGAGCAGATTACAGTAACAACTGACATACACTGAGATTGATTTTCTTCGTTAGGCTGAATGTTACGGGGATTTATTACCACAGAAATCGACACAAGTCTCATTATCAAGTCAAAATAGAAACATTTGATTTGGTTTACAGTGATTTGGTGTCATGGGTGTGTTTTAGCTTGGAAAATGCTTGACCTCATTGCATGCTGCGTGAGTTTAGGGTAGTAGTGTAGTGGATGCCTGGCTTGTGTCAAACTGGGGCTTTAATAGCTGATATGTCCCCTGCAGTAGTGTTTGCATTGGTTCAACTTCTGTACATTTGTTCATAGTTTTTTTTATTTATTTGTAGTTCTTGTTGCTAAAGTGAAACTATCAGTCGGTTGAGTTGGAGCCTTGTTGAGAAACACATTATGAACACCCAGTTCTGCCTTCTGCTTAAATGGACGCCGTAAAATTGCCTGTTTATTTTAAGATGAGCTGTGGTGTGGCCCAAACCCATAAAGGACTCGACCGTTGGCTGCTCTCTCCCTCCCTCCCTCCCTCCCTCCCTCCCCCTCTTTCTGGACCCTTAAATGGTGACCTCACATATGTTCCAGCAGCTGTAAGACGAGTAGTAAACAGAAACCTTCACACCAGTCCGGACTGTCAGCAGAGACGCAGCCCTTGCATCATGACGTCTGGGTAGTAAGACACTCGTTTCTTTTGATTGACGTGTGCTTTGTAACGGATGGGCTGATATCACCGGCACAAATAAAAGACATTTAATGAGTTTCATCTGAGGCGAGACGTGCCATTAGGAGAATTTGCATTAGATTTGTATCGGTAAACCTCTCATACTGTATGAATAAGGTTTAATATTCAGGCAGTTTATACAATACAGGGAATCTGATGCACTATAATGGATACAGCCACTCTGTAACTAGTATATGTAGCCTGTAGTATTGCGTAGCATAAAGTAGTAATGTCTAAGCAGAGTCACTGAGCTGCAACACGGCCAAAACTATTACTCTGAATTTTACTGCACTTGTTTGGACTTTAATAAATCACCCACTTATGGCACAGAGTGACAACATCTCCAGACTAATGACAGAAAACAGCCAAATGGAAATGCCATTCATCTTAAAATATAACTTTACTGTCTCACTGTTTAATTACAGCAGCGGTAAAAGTCACAAGCAAAAGACATTGGGAGACTTTAATTCATTCTCTGAAAGCCCTGCTCGCTGGAAGCAGGGAGACGCGTCTGTGCCACCTCACCTTCAGTCTGACGACCGTGTCATTGTGAAGGGTTTTTCCAAAAAAGCAAAACCAAGCACAGAACACCACTTGGAGGTTTCATGTTTTGATGATCTTTTAAAAACAACTGTTGTTTTAACATAAAACTTATGTACCTTTAAATGTCTACAATATCCAGACCCTGAGTAGTTCAAACCTAAATGTTATAATCTACAAACAATGTGGCCTCCAGCATTCAGCTACATTGTTCAGAAGCTGGAATAAGTTGATGTTTAGGGAATAAAATTGAAGTTTAAGTTTACCAATCCAATTCCAAAACCAAACTTACCTAACTTCAGCAGTTTTCCCAGCTAAATTCTGCTGCTTCCGCCTTTTGAGTCAAGCAGAACGACTCAAAAGCTTCGGGGCTACTATTCGCAAGCACAGAGGACAAATGCTCGGTTCCTTTCTTCATGTCAGGGGAAAAAATGCAGACACATGCACACACAATTAGGGTTTGGCTGGAGAGTGTGGTCGTTCGTATGCCCCTGTCTGCTGCCGAGGGGATGGAAGGGGAGGGGATGTTTGTAAAAAAAGCAGAAACTGAATGATTTCTTTCTTTGCAATGGAAAGAGGGGCTGGGAGAGGAAGGGTAGGGGGTGTAATCTACTTCACATCTGCAGGCTCTGGTGGGGGACAGAGGAAACTAGGTTTCCCTAATATTGGGGGAAAATGTCTTTGGTTGAACAATGTGAATGAGCATTTTCTCTGTAAATTGGAAATGTGCTACCAACCAACAGCTCAGACGTGTGGACTTTGCCTTTTCTTAGCAGTTATTAAGGCTTTAAAAGACAGAATATCAAGGATTAGTGACGCGCTGTAGGATGAATCTGTTGGATGGTTTACAGGGTTCTCAAAGCTCTAATCTAATTAAAACACAGAGCACAGACAAACTGGAAATGACGAGTTCGCTCCCCTCTCTCGTCTTTCTAAATGCGCTTTAGAGACGCCTCTATAGGGAGCGATTCAGCACCAGGTGTAAATACCAGGCAGGTGAGTTTACCGTCAGGGAAACAAATCTCCTCTTAATCAAATCCAGGACAGGTGCTGACAGCAACCAGTAATGCTGATGAGCTGTGGTCGGGGTGAATAATGATGCGTAAGAAGCAGAATCTTAAAAGTGTGTGGATAAGATGTCTGATTTTATGGACCTATAGTTGGCAACCAAGTCATCACATGCACAGTTTATCTTATCTGAGAGGAGGATTGTGCACATTTTCGGTCACAGATCATCCGATTTTTGACGCAGGCATGTTCTATTGCCGTGTCTGTGTTTAAATAACATAATTTCATTTTTCACAGCTTGTGCCTGTTCCGACGTATGTGTTACTAGTTCTGATCCTGTGGTCATTTGTTTTGGATTGTCACAGACCATCAGCTTCAGGTAACCCACTAGTTATTATGTACTAGAGAAGCAAACCATCCAAAATAATATGTTCTACACCAACAGACAACATCAGTGAAATTTGCCCAGCGTAGTGTAGTTAATTAATTAGGTATACTCACCACTTATAATTTTCATACACTGTTAAAATCATCTCATAAAGGAATAATCTCTAAAAAGTTCCACTGTGATCCACAGGAGTGCTCACAGAACACATAGTAAATTAGACCATGAATATATTGACCAGCTCCTCATTCAACCTGAAGGCTGTTATTGACCAAGGCCAAGGACTCTGTGCTCTCTGCAGCCACTTATCCACAGCAGTGCCACAGTGTGCTGGAGCTGATAAACTTTCCTAATCCACTCTGGGACCCAACCACAGTTCTGGCTTTTCTTAGTGCTCGGAACCAGCTTGCTCTGCCACTTTATTCATGCTGCTTTTAACGGCACAGATTTGGGAGCTTAGGGAGTTACAAGCAGGGATTCGCGATAACGTTTAAACTCCATAACGTGTCGTGTAGAACGCTGTAACATTTAGGCCTGTTGCTGGTGGACAAACTGTCTTTCTTAGAACTCAGAGACTGCAGAAAAACTGTAGCTCCACTAACAATGTTGCACAAGGCAGCTGGGACGTGCCCTGCACTCTAGATGAAATTGACTATAAACATTGTGTCAGAAGAAGCACCAGCGTCCAGCAGCAGCAGCAAGCAGGCTGTGTACTGTCTGTGCAGATGTTAGATGTTTGAGCGTTCGTCCTGTAGGTAGCGTGGTAATTTCATCTAATCTAATACAGCGGACAGCGAGCCAGTGTGTCCTCATACTCCGAGGATTGTTTCCTCAGTTTGTTTGTTTTGCATCCTGCTTGTCAGACCTTCATTAGACTGACTCTGTCCAGGCACTGGCACGGGTTGATTTTAATGTGGGTGCTTCACATATTAAAAATCTAATTATACAGTACATGTCGGTTTTACTGCCTTGCCTCGTCTAAATATTTCAGGACACACACCAGTAAAAAAACACACAGACTTGATGTCAGTACGAATAAACAAAACGTCTGGGCAGTGCAACTTGTGTTGGAGTTGGAGATGTCCTTTAGTGATGGTGCAGTGAGTGGGCACTGGTGTGGGGCATGTTATGTATTTCAAAACAAATACCACCCTCCTAATATATAAGAAAACCCAGACCTCACTATATAAATCAAGCAGCAGGAAATGTAACAGCCTTAGGATATTTGGAGCTGCTCAATTAGACCGACTTGGACCAATGGAAATACAAGCCGTCGTCCCAAAAGTTGGGTTTAACGTCGCAGTTTTATCAGCTCATGTTTACTGTAATTAAATATCCTGAGACAATATAAGACACGTGGTTAGTCAAAATTCAATCAGCCAAATGTAATTTCGTGTGCTTCCTGGAGACCATGAGGTCAGCGTAGATGACGGCTGAATGGATGTCACTGCTCGACTACATCCTCTCTCATCCTCACTTCTCAGAAAGGCTCCAAAACAGATGGAATGATGGCTACAAACCTATATTATAAAGTCGTATATGTCCCAGATATTAAGTGTGTAACAAGATAGCAAACGGTGAAACTGTTAATCATTTAAGTTGGACAACTTTGCACATTATTGCACTATTAAGTGCAATATAAAAAGCCTGCGTGGCCTCCAGTGTTCATCATATTCACGTTATTGCACGGTTCACTCCTTCATCTCAATTTAGGAGGGTTTTTTTCTTTATGCAGCATCATCAGGAGAGACCACAGAGCACTTAAGTAAATGGGGTGTTAGACACTGCTCATTCTACATAACTAATTCCATATGTATATGTTTTCGTGTTAGTGCAGCTTGCAGCCTTCTGTCATTATCTACCGACGGGACAGCGCTGAAGGCCGACGCGTTGCACGTTATTCGCCGTGTCTGTGTGGCAGGAAGTTAAATGGTGAAAAGTAAAGAGCGTGTGACGATGACAAAAACATCACAGCTGAACATTTGTTGTGCTCCGCCACCATATCAGTATCCGTTTGTTTTGCTCTGTAGTTCACGCTCACAGTGTCGATGTCACGACGCCACAATTTGTTTGATGTAGTGATGGCCTTTAGCAACTTAGCCTGTTTGGTCCTTAAAGAAAGTAGGTGATGTCAAACAACTATAAAGAACAATGCTTTGAAAGCCTTGCTGTTCATTCTCTACGGCCAAACCTAACAATTTTAGTCTCCTGCAGTCTTGTACACACTCATCCCTGTTTCTGATGAATTATTCAACCTCCTTTTTTACATCTTTGCCTTTTCCTGCAAATACCCGTGAAGGTACGACTTTTGCTAAATGATAAGGAGCCTTTAGGCAACAACTTACTTAATATAGCAAAAGAGCTAAGCCTGTTAAGCTTAGGTTGTTTGATTAAGGACAGAGATAACGATCATTTGTGGGATTGTTCACCCTTGATCTCTTCCATGCATCTGCTGCAGTTTAACGTAAATGCATAGGATTCGAAAACCTGTGCACACGTGAATTTGATCTAGGAGTTAAAGACGAGCAGTGGCTGTACAGTCAGTGTCACTGTGGTGAAAGAAGAACCATAGGTTGGTATGAAGAAAATGAACATAATGTGTGTTTATAATCTCATTTGGTCGTGACTCCATCTCATCTGCTCCATCTCATCTGTACCCGCTGCATCGCCCGTCCCTCTGTGCATCTCTGGGAGGTGATGGAAAGAGGTCAGCATGGGGAAAGTGAAAATTAGGACCCCAGCTGTGTCCTGAACTCCTAATCAATACTAGTCAGCCAAAAGAGGCATGTCAGGAGTAGTGAGGGTCAGGGTCACAAATATCAAGCCAGTCTTATGTGCCAAATTGAATCCCATGGCTCGGAGGGTCTTTGGGTGCTGACCTATCAGAAGAAGAATAGAAAGCATCTATTTTAGTCTCTCCTATTGCTATAGCATGAAGAAATCTCAAATTGACTTTGATCTTTTTTCCGTCAACATCCAAAAGTCACAAGTGGCATTTGATTGAAAGAGCCGATATAAACAGACGCAACGCAAATAATCTTTTCCTGGTGTTGCTCGTCATGCAGGCCCGTTGCTGCGCTACCTGCCATTGGCATTCAGATCACACCAGGTGCCAATGGCAAATGCACTCGCGATAGCTCTAAGGGAATCGTGCCGTCCTTCAGGCTCTCATCTAGTCTGCCTTAATAATGGGATTTCCACACATAACATACACGCTCACTGAGTATTAATGTGGGGGAATAATATTTCCAGAAAAAAGGGGGCACTCGATGGAATTTACAACGTTACATTGACTTTAAAAGGGGAGCTGTGGCACGTGTAATGCCCAAGAAATAATAGTTTGCTTGACTGAGCAGCCAAGCACCAAGCAGAGGATTAAATGAGGTGCTGCTCTGGGTTTACCATGAACCGGTGGTGTTACTAGAGGTTACACGGGTCTTAGCAGGTCTGTTCACTGTAAATATGTGGTTGATAGACACCGGAAGCCCGGTGGCTCAGGATTGTTTTGGCTTCTTATTCTTCACACACACACTCGTCGGTGACGTTGCTTGAATTTGTTCAGTGATCACATTAGCACATGGACATTACCTGTCTACAAAGCTCTGTCTCAACCATCACACAGATGTATTGTGTAAAATTTACGCCTTGCATTTGAATGAAATTGTTGATCTCTCAAGGTGAAAGGAGGTGATTCCATGATTGGTGAGTGTGAAATGATTCAGCATACATGTAGATATTATTTGACTCAGGTTGCTGATAAAACAAACGCACTTCAGCTATTTATACAATGTTTTATTCCATCATGAATGTTTTGTAGTTGTGCAGATGGACTAATGGTGGAAAATGCGACCACCTGCTCTTTGTTTTCGGAGGAACCCCCCAGTGTGGTGATCAAGTGGTTTAGTGCTTAAAGGCGAAAGAGAACAAGCGGAAAGTCAGACCTCAGGTATATCAGCTTATAGATGGTTCACAGAGAGAGCGATAACTGTAATGAAGGTGATGAAACCCTGTGTGTTGGGTTACGTTGTGTGTCCTGAATTACTCCTTGGCCACTCTACAGCCTATTTCTGGATGATGAGACACGTTCACGGCCTGTAATATCTCTCATCAGTACATGTCCTAGAGCCATACGCATTTTAAAAACATTTACATTTCGCTGTTCGTCACCAACAAAACCTTTCTAAACAAAACAGAAAAAGGTCTCATTGGGTTGTATGCGTTTTCAGAAGCGGTTTCAGCAGATGTCAGCATCATCCAGATATTGAAAAATAACGTAAATGTCGATGTTTAACAACTATGGTAAATATACATCTGCTCTGCTGCTGTTTTGTAGTAAACGTACCATAAACCAAGGAGCACGAAGAGTGAAATATAACGTATGTAATTTTATCCTGGGTTTAAATTTGCAGCATCACACAGAATCCTAGAAAACATTCGCCAGTGTTAATAATGTGAAGGTTACCTTCAAAGTTCGGGCATGTTTTACTCTAAGTCCCCACAGCCGTGAGCTGCTGTGAGTATGCAGAAGGATTTCAGTCCAACAGCCTGTACTGTATGTTTGTCTTTGTTGTGTCTAAAGAAGCCTTAACAGCTCCCCTGACTTGCAGTAGCCACGTGTGTCTCCTTTACACCCTTATCTGCTGATCATAGTTACGCAAGGCCTTTCACAAACCTCCCATCTGTCCTGGGTCAAGGGCTCAGTCCAGGACAATGCTGCCTTGTTCCTCTCATATTACTGTGCCTAGTTTCAAAACAAGCTGATGGCATGGCTTTAGTCAGGGTCAAACTCTGCCGTCCATCTCTATATATCAAATTCCATGTTGACTGCAGAGACGTATGATTTATTCCTCTTTGTGGCTCGGTACTGGTGAACTGTGCTTTTTTGTGATATTGTGTGTCGCAAATTGCTGCTTGACTTCTAATACCAGAAGGATAGAACTTGTGAAACGGCTGGGCTCACATTTCATGGATAATAACGGGCAGGTCATGGTGTAAGGCCTCTTTATTTCCCTTTGTGTAGCAGCTGGAAGATAACAAGCAAAGGTTTGGTTATTGTCTGCACCTTCTGTTTACATTCTCCAAACTGAAAGATCATAGCCGCTAAAGGCTGCTGCTCTGTGCTTTGCGCCTGAGACCCACTCTTGTATGGCATTGATTATTGGGACTGAGGCTGCTCGCAGGCTTTCATGTGGTAAATGGCACATGAAATTTGATTTGCTACAGTTTGTCACAAAAGAAGTGATTCCCATTTTTTTTTAAACTCCACGCATCAGAGGTGTTTAGAGGTGTTTTAACGGTGAACTGTGAGCTGACACCTGCAGCACAGTAGATACTTGAGGTTAATTAAAAGTGTTAATTTCAGTTTATTGATAAATTATTAATTCACTGGTGGTGAAATGCAAGCAAGTTGCTTTTAAAATAATGTGACTATTTTAGAGTAGAGATCCTAATATAGGATGAAGACAGTGAGCTGTAGAAGCGCTATGTATATATATATATATATATATATATATATATATATATATATATATATATATATATAAAACGTTGATGGGTAAATGAGTCCATACAAGCGTAAATTTTTGGCAAGAGTTGTTTATAGTCACGGCTGAATGGCATTAAACCTGGCAATGTGGCCGTTCTTTGTTCCAGTGTCATTTTCGTTTCACAAATATTATTTCATTGCTTTGAGCCCCAGCTCTGAGTCACAGAAAACAATCCAATTATGCAAATAGGACTCAAGCTTATTAATTTTTAAGGGTATAAACCGTGGATGTTTCTAGATTGTCAAATACAAACACAGTGTATGGGTAGGAGGACCATAAGCCGGTTGGCAGTTTGAAAACAACCTGTTTTTTAATTTGTAATGGATTAATCTGAGGAACGTGCAGCTTCCTGGGTCTTTTTCATCACCGAATGCACACGGCTGATAGTGACAGCAGGTGAACGGGCGAGTGAGGTTGAGAAGGTACCAGAACACATTTAACACTTTTAGTAGATGAGAGATTAAGAATCGTGTTGTCGCTTTTAGTGCTTTTCTGTCCTTACAGAACCTTTGAACTACAGTAGACAGTACGACATATTGCAGGGTAAAATTAATGTTTTAGATTTAACTATGAACGTAAATGCTCTTAAACTGTTTTTTGAACATTTTAATTCCTATCCATTTTGATGCATTTAATGTTCTTAAGGCTGTCAGCGCCTCTAACACTATAGTAGTTCAGGACTTTGAGAAAACGCTCTGCAGCTCTGTGCAATTGCCTAATTCATTCTCATCACAGTAAGTGAAAGTGAGTCTCTTAAAGGGGGAGTCAATTAAGGAATCGGGTGATTTATTGTTTGCTACAAAACATTTTCTGCTTCTCAATTGACACCAATGTTACAGCATGTTTTAATTAAGTCCAGAGGTTTTATTAGTGCTCATGCAGCATTCTGCCCGTCTCCCAGCCCTCACTTAAACCAGCCTATGACACCAAAAACGCAGATTTACAACGGCAGCATTGATACAAATACAAACGTGGCATGTGTGTGATGAACACCTGAGAGCTTTCGAAGGCAGAATGCTGCAGCTCTATTGGCAACAAGAGAATGGGATTCAGGTAACGTAAGTTATATTTTCATTACATGAACCACTTCGCTAATGACAAACTAAAAGCCACCAGTGTTACTGGAACTTCAACAATCACGAGGCAGAGGAAAATGCATTTGGTGACAGTTAGAGCTAAGATTCATAGACAGTTGTAAAGTCAATGTTCAGTATCCAGTATCTGGTTGAGGCTTGTTTAATGATTAATGAACCAAACCCCACTGAATGTACTGTACTGTTCAGGCTGTATAAGGGCCACAATGCACCTATACAGTGTGAATACATTTAAACTCCAAAGAACAATTGGCAGCTATTTTGAACCTGATTAATTTCCAACTGCCTCATGTTTCCATGCTCCTGTAGTGTGACAAATTGGCCTATTAGGTGCTAATGAGGCCTAGATTGAGTTGATAGAAAGCAGTGACCGAGTGAAGCGTATTGTGAGACTAATAATGCTTTTAGCCTTTAAGTCTTGCTTGTGACTGACAGTTCTGATGCTCTCTAGTGTTCATCATCTGCAGAGTTGTTTCCCAACACCCTGGAGAGGTCATTTCTCTGGGAATGACTTAAACATAGAAAGACTCCCTGACAGTCAGCGCCTTCCTGTTTTCCTCTTCATTGCATTTGTGTCAAGTTGAACAACTGAGCTGGTTTCTGGAGCCTCATTGTGTTGACAAGCCCAAGAGATCACGTACAATGGCAAACCAAAGCACTAATGCAGATTTTCCTCCAGTTTCCTGCAGGCATTTGGACTCATTGGTTCAACCCTCTGGTTTGTGACTAATGACGTCCCTATAAATCTCAGCTGAGCTTTGTTTAGATGGTAAACACAGAATGCGTGTATACATCAATGCGTCACCAAGGTCAGTGTTGACGTGTTGGCATGGCCATAGTTCGCACAAAGCACTGAGCTGCTGACATTACTCCACACTCCAAAAGTCCATAGATAAAAGAAATAAATGGTTTATAGATTAAACATTTTCCTTAGACATTTGTTTGACCTTTTTACTTCACATTTGGTTTTGGTCTAACAACGTGTGGGAAAATGATCCTTCCTGTTACAGTCCCTCTGCCAAATGAGCCTATTTAGAGATATTTCTGCAGCTGAAGTGCTGCAGCTGTGCAGCGTGGTAAAGTGGTGTTCCCTCAATGAATCTGCCTGCAGGAATTCATTATCTAGAAAGCAAGCGTGGCAAAGACCATGGCCAGGTGGTCTGGGTAATTTCACATTTCTCCTGTGCCCTATGAGTGAACGCGCCACTTTGTATTACCCCTCTGTAGTGGGAGAGCACATTGGTGCGGCCTGTCCAACTGTCAGTATATGTGAAATGAGGCGGTGTTGATAGCCACCTGATTAAAGGAGAAGCTGTGAAGTGCACTGCAGTCGTCTGTCTTCCCTCTCTGACCGAAACTCAGAGAACAACTCTCACAGCTTTGGTCAGTTATTTCCAAAGCTCCAAGAATAGTTAAAAACTATTGATCTGAGTCGAGTCGCCCCTAAACGGCAGCTTAGGGATAAACATGACATCTTCCTCCATCTTTCAATCTCTTCCTTATTCCATCCTTATGTTAGTCCCTACAGAGACACACGTCTGTGTGTCCTCTCTGTTGATGTGAGCCCATTAAAACTTCAACACTACTTCATTCCGTTGTTTACAGTGGAGAGCAGAGTGATTGTATTAATCAGTTGTGATAAACACTCTCAATGCCGGCCTTCAAGGAAGAGATTAAGGGACGGTCCGTTTCAGCTCACATGGCTTATTATGAATGGGGATCCAATTTCAGTTCTGATAAGATGCATTATTTATACTGTCTCGTTTGCACAAACATCATTACAAAGTCTATGTGCTGCACGTAGCGTTGCACAGTGTGAACCAGCTGGGTTTGTTACAAAGCATTGTGCAGTAAATGTAAATGTTCCATTGGCTGTTTTTTATTAGTTTGTAGCCGATTTATCTTGTGGAAATGCTAAACGTGGAAATAACAGTCGACAATGTGCATGAAGCAGCGAGGCTACAAAAATAAGTCCATTTTTAAAAATCCGGGATATGATGCAGCAGAGTGCAAGTAATGATGTGGTGGGAAAAGTTAAAATTAATTATAAAAACCTATGTTTCTTATAATAGTCAATCTCAGCCTGGCCTCAAGCGATGGAGCTGGAGAACGGCGAGCACGGATTCTCATTAGTAGGCGTCTTTTTCACGGTCAGCACATATGTAAATAACAAATAGAGTTTTGGGGGAAAATATCAACAATCAGCAGGTACATTTAATGTTTTTAGTACCATGTTTCTGTTGTAATAGTGCAGAACGCAAATGAAATGTTTGAGGGTTGCCAGGGGTCACAATCTCATCAGCTGCATCCTAATATAGAATATTGTTATTCTGCATCTAAAATAGAGGAGAAAGTGTAGAAAAAACGAGGACATAAACGTGTATTTATTATGATTACGTGACTTGTGCAATGAACACACTTCTCATAATGGACGATAATAGGGAAACGTACAGCACAGCCATCTTGGTTTCCGCTGTATCAACAGGAGAGCAGCCTGTAACTGTCCTCTTTCGATCACTGCACTTCATTTGCGCAGCCTACGTGCACTTGCATGACACGAGGCCGCTGGTTCTTGGTTGATCAATAGGTAGCGATCAGTGGAAGGAAAAAGTAGCCGTTATAATTAACCCCATATGACAAGCGATGATGCGTTGAATAAAATTGATAGTGATTGGATGTTCTGCGAAGCATGACTCGGGCAAGGGGGTCTCTCTGGACTGACATTATTTATGTTTTGGCTGAGTAATTACCGTATATCAAACACGGGGCAACTGTTGGTCTCAGCGACATTTTAAATCAACACATGGCTTTTTTAGTCCTTTATCCCAGTTTCCTTTAGAGCCCTGTCCTCCATTTTATATTCTGAATGCTGCGTGTGTATTTATTACAGCTTGGTACAGTATGTACGCAGCTTTCTGCCAGCAATCAAACTTTATGTGGCTCAGCACCATCTGTACAAATGAGCTGTACGAACATCTAATTGACTTTCTTCCTCATTTTGATCTTTTTGCAGTTGTACTAATAATCGATGGTAGAAGTGTGATGTGGCTTCTCTGTCCACAGTTAATGTTTATGGCTCTAGTCAACACGTCAGGCCTCATTCATTTGTCAGACATAAAGGCTGTAATAGCTTTTATCAAACAGGCTTCTCTTTAAACAGAGCACAGGAGGCTAGTGTGCACTCATACATTTTGCCGTCCTGATCAATAACTTATTTATTTCGCTTCTCAAACAAGGACGGGATGTCAGCGGATGTTTACTTGCCAAAAACTGTTCGTCAAATTAAAATCACCGGTCAGTTGTGATTGCAAAGGACACTTATGCGTATATGCTCATGTAATGAAACCCATCTGTGAGCACCGCCGGACACAGCGAGAGGTGAAATGACAGAGGCAGCGTTGAGTCATTATTGTGGCTCGTTAGGTTTAAGTTAAAGTTTGTGTAACTGCTGTAGGCTCGATGATCGAACCTTGTGTAAAGTGAAACTGCTTGTATCTTCTTTGGGTTCTTGACACTGTCTCAGTGACAGCAGAGCATGTTCTTTTCTGTCACGCATTCAAAACATGCAGTATTTTTTTTATTTATTTCTCTTTAGACTACGGAGGCTTAAGTGCATAACGGCACACCTGTAAATGTCTGTGAGTCGCTGCATCATAAATCTCTTAACTTCAGAGGCGAGAAGGAGGATGAGGCACTATCTCATGAGTGACATGTCAATTATTCCTCCCTCCCACTTCCCCCCACTTCATATGTGGCTACTTGCCATAAACACCAGACATAAACGCTATCTCAGACATCTTGAGTCTTGGTCTGAATGCATTTTTTGGCAGCAGACAGACGCGTAATTGATGCACCGTCCACCTTTCCTCATCACCTGGGGCCAGGATTACTCTTGATCTGAATTATTCATCAAACCAGTTTGTAATCCTCATCACTTTAACTTTGAGGCCTGGGCCACAGCTGAATTAGAGTCGCTCTCCCCTGTTTTCATCGTCTGCTTCCCTCTGACATGCAGACAGCTGTAATCACAATTAGAGGTAATCGCATCTTTTTAATACGGATGTAGGAGTCCGTCAATATTGGCCAGCCGACGTTTCATCAAGGCAACTTCACAGTCGGTTAGTAGCGACTTGTGTCACAGCAGCCCATCGCATCAACTCTGCCTCCACCTAATAGCGGTTTTAAAAATTGCTTCTGCTGCAGTTTGCAGTCGGTGTGAGAGATGCTTAGCTGTCAGTTTGTGGAAGCCAAGAGGACATTTAGTGACTTAATATTTTACCTGCTTAATCTTTCCAAACAAAGCTTGTGACATTTATAGGCTAGTGATTCAGTTATGACATAAATGTAATTATTGCAGTCAAGGCTATTTAGACGCTGTGGGTTTTAAGCTGCTTTCTGAACATGTCTTGTCAAATCAAGATCTGTGGTTGGGCCAGGAAAGGGAGCAGCAAAGGAAACCTCGGACTTCTGTGTGAAATTTATTTTCCAACAGGGGTTTCGTGACCTATCAGATGCAGCTGTTAGTCGTTATCGATCACAGATGTGACACTGTGCACGTGCTGTGGATGTGATATGACCTGATGTTTGAACAGGTGGATGAAGTTTAATAAATATGCTGATGACTGAATATTTTATCCGCAGACCGACATTTCTGCTGAGACAGTAATCAATGGCTAAACCTGAGGAGTCACAGTTACAGGCCAGTCGGTCCGTATGCACAGTACAGTGTATATGCTGAGTCATCATCGCCAAGCGCGGATACTAAAGACACAGAGACATTCACAGCACGTTGCATCTTTCACGTTACACTGTTTTTTAGAAACACAAATGTGCTTTTAAGGCCTCTGAGTGACAACAGGCAACGCTCCACAGCCGTCACTCCCCAAACAGATGAACGCGTGTCCGGCCCAGTGTCATCAATAGCCAGGCACAGCTACAGTCGTTATTAATGCAGGCTGATGTCGACAGAGGCAGGAGTCATCTGTTTTCTCTAATGCTTTGTCAAACTCCTCATCCCACCGAGTTGAATACACCGATACTACAGCATGTGTAACCTTGCCAAAGCACTGGAAATATATCATTTCTGAGAGGACGCCTTTAAAACGAATCGCAAAATTCAAATGTTTCATAGTATAATTTTTACCACATCTTTCCGATTTACACTCACTCACAGTAAGTCAAAAGAATCATCAGAAAATAGAGACAGGCTCAAATGGGACAGAGAAAAATGGGAGTCGTGACCCGTCTCTCCACACAACACACAAACAACCCATCACATCAGTATTGCCAAAGTGACATGTACAGAAAAGTGCTGCTAGTGTCCAAGGTCGGGCATCACCCTTGAGTCACCTCAGCAGACCTCCCCCCACCCCCACCTTCCCAAGTTAACGCTTAAAATGCTTCACACTGGGGCCAAGATTGAGAACCAAGCTGTCATCATATTTCAGCCCAGTCCACGTTTCAGGAAAGGTCTTGGTGCAGCAAATAAACAACAAATGTTTGTATGTTTTTACGTTTGCCATGCGAGCTCAGGTGCATTAGCTGTTGGGCTACAGCACCGCACGTAGCGCTGACCTAGGCTGAGATGATGCATGTGCGAATGGGAATCCGAGCTTTCAGAGAAAACGCTGTCAGGGTTGGAGTCGTGTGACCTGCGTGTCCGAGGACGCGTACGAAGAGGAATTAACGGCCTTGTGTCGCTGACAGCAGCCAGTCGTCATCTTCTAGTGTGAAGCTCATCCTTCTTCACATCTGTTTGATTGCACGAAATGTTCTGAATGTCAGCCACTTATTCAGAGGGCTGTGCCCTGAAGAAATTTATAGCCAACAGAAAATAATTGCCACCATAAATAGGTTCACCCTCGCAGACATTAAACTGAAATCAGATGATCAATTCATGCAGGAAAATTACAGCGTAATCATAGAATAAATGAGGTTCCGTGCGTTCGTGTTGCTCTGTCTCTGCGTAGTCTGAGGTCACTGTGATGGGAATTACTGCAAAATATAAATGTGGCACAGATGGACAGTCGAGGCCGACAGTGTTTCACTCTGCGTTCAGGCAACTGGTGATTCATGTCTCATCATCTTTTGTTATTTCCCTCTTTCCCCTGCTGCCTGGGCTGCATCTACTAAATACTGGGTGGGGTTTGTGGATAATGTTTGAGTTTGTATTATCCTAGTAGAGACTGACCTTGCGTCATTGTTGTACAAGCAAAAAACTATGTGAAAACTCCCACTGAGGGTGAATTCAGTTCCCCGTTCCACTTAATTTCAGACCTTAACCCTGTTTTCTTGGTTCCTCTACCGTCAATAGCTGCTATTGATTTATTGTTTTTCCTTTCGCTCCCCTCTAATAAGCCCACTCTGAAACTCACACTCACACAAGCAGGCGCTGTGTTTAGGCAGCAGCCACCATGCTGAGTCATTTGACATAGCAACCTTTCTTGAAGTCTGTTAGAGCTGCCAAGCTGACAATGTCAAATAGGGGAAGAGGAAGTTCCTCAAGTGTTTCACTTCATCAGTCATATTACAAATAGGTTTACAGTTTGCTACGTTTGCCTGATGCTCAACAGTCGTTTAAACGTTGAATTGTAGCAAATCAAAATTGGAAATAAACAGCCGTGGTCGTTTAATATGCTACAGGGACTATAAAAATAGATGAACGTGTAAATTCTGACTTTTTGTTTTGTCCACTGCTACAGTACAAACACAAACACAGGCTACATTTCTCAGTAATCACACATTCTGCTGTGTGAATAATGCTGCTGTACATCACAAGAGAAACAACCTCTCAGCTCTCTGCGCTGACAGATGTTCAATACCGGCATCCACAGCAGCAACACCGAGATGAAGCGTACGTTTTATGAATGTGGTGTTGGTCATGAAAATGATTATTTCTTACACATAGAAGCTTAATGTACAAATGAAACGCTCTCATGGGAGTCCTGCAACATTCACCCCCGTCTGTGTATCACGTGAATGGCAAACAGCATGTACAGCAGGAGAAAGCCACCAGTTCACATGGGTGCGGTATATGCAACAAACAGCAGTACACACGCCATAATTATGTGACCTGTATTTTGAAACTATATTTGGTTATTTATACATTCATACACACTTACAGTAAATGGAATAGATTGGTTGGAGTGAGGACATTTGTAAGCTGTCAGACAGAAATAAAAGGAGAATAACAGTGTAGTCGATAAGACTGAAGGTTGAATTTCCTGCTGTTCCAGCATAAAGTAACTTTTAATATTACTTTTGTGATGGATATTGAAGTAATTTTACAACTTTGTAGATTAAAGACTACTTGTGAAAAGGCTACATGATGAAGTATTTCAGTTCCAATACATGAAAATGCTGCCGTTACAAAATATCATTCTAATTTATTAAATCCATTAAATATGTCTGACTGTGCACATGGACTATAAGATGAGAGAAATGGGCAAAAACTGCAGAAAAATAAACGAATCAGTTTCTTCGATCTACAGTACAATGTGCTGTGCATTCAGGGGTTTTTTTTAGTTGTTACATTGTTGTGTGAGAGAAAAATCTTGCTTCCAGCATCATTTACATGCAGGGTTGCACTTGCAGCCTCCGAACTTGCGTTGGTTGGTTCATTCCCATTCACTTTCCCAGCTTGTTGGTACAATTTGAACCAGCCGCCGTCACGTCCCAGCAGCCTTCCTGAAAGGAGAATAAATAAACATACTCAAAGTGACAACCTGGTCGCCCGTCAGTGAACGCAGCGGCTGTGCTCGGATTAAATTGGCGACTGGCAAATGAGACTGGCGCTCGAACTGCACAGGCCCCTGATTGGATGACAGATGGAACTGAACCTTATTTTTCACCCACTTCTTCCTCTGAAGCAGTTTCCTAACTTCTCAACCTGATGCCTCAGAGAATCAGCACATCTCCTCCTCTTTGCCCTCGTTTCCATTATATATTTAAATAGACCAAAAAAAAAAAACCGAATGAAAACCTCAACAGTTATTATGATCATCATTAGAAGGACATGTGTTACATGACATTCACAAATAAATAATGTAATACACCATTTATATTTATATATTCATAATTTGCACCCTGTGTGTTCTGTGCAACATACTAGTAAAAATAGCATGACCTTGGATTGCTTTACTCAGTTTAGTGTTTCTGAAGTGAATCTATCCATTGATCTCTGTGCTACTTGATGAATAGTGTAAGCTAATACATGTGTGTTGGAGGTCAATAATGACATTTGACTGAATGACTCTTTAATGGCGCAGAGCTCACATTTATCTACTGGTTCATTTGTTAAAAACTGGAACAGGATTGATGGGTCTTGTTCCCGTTGTGCACGAGAGCAGCTGTGAACAGAGCTGCAGGTTAAGAATCACAGCGACTGTCGTTTATCATAGCGGGAGAAATAAATGTACTGTTACAGGGCAGCGCAGAGAGATTGTAGATGAAAACGACGTTTTTAATTCTGTTTTCCACTCCTGCCTTACTTTAAAACCTACATTAACCTTAATGTTTAAATGCTCTCTACACTAAATACAATGTGAAATTAAAAACATTTGCCAGAGTGACTCATGGCTGAACATTCATAAAAAAAAGAAAATAATTAATTTCTAAGGGGCCACTGGGACATGACATTTTTCTTATTATGTTCCAGTTTTGTCTTTTTATTATTTGTCAGCCTGAGAAGAGCATATTACTCTCCCCACTTCAAAGCCACTAAGTCCTTGAGCAAATATATTGCCAATTCTCCAAACAAATTGCAGTATGTGATATCAGGCTTCCCCTGAATTAGGTAATAACAGCGTTTGAATTAAACTACCTGGATGGAATTGGATTGCCACCCAGAGGATGATATAGCTTTTGCTGTTGTTGAATGTAAATTGTGTTGAAATGCAAACGCAAAGCCTGCTGAGCTGTGAATAATCATGGCGCGCACATAAAATACTGTTTCTGCAGTATTACAGAAATTAATTTCACCAGGCTGCAGACTGAATATATTAATTATAATTTACTGTAGTAGTATGTAAAGTAATTAGAGTCTATGAGCAACTACTATATGCTAATTTTTCAGGTGATTCCTTGCTGTGGGAGACATCTGCTGATTCTGAGCCCTGAACATTTCATTAGAGGCACCAAAACGCCTGCACAGATGATACGATGAAGAGACTTTTGAAAGGAAGGATGACTAAACACTTGTTGATAGACACTACGTTTATGAGAGGTGATTGCCTCAGACTATTCTCGATTCAGGCACAATGAGGACTAGATTAACTACATTCAACACTTATATTGCACAGCTGAGCCACCCGTCCTCCACGGTGATCACAGTGTGACCGAAGGATTCGCTGCGGTCAGAAATCACTCTTTTTCCCATTTTGCAGCTTTTTTTTTGGGAAACAGTGACACTGAGCTATTGCTTCAGTTTATTGTCCTCTTGGTGTCTGTACAGCTGCATTGGTTCTTAGTAAAATACAGTTTGATAATCGCATAACACCTGTATTTCATTATCATAAAGTTTATTGTGCACGTGATGTTTTTAGGTAGATTGTTTCTCGACTATATGCCTAAAAATGTGCATGATCACCTTTTGACATAATCTTTCAATTAGGAACCATCAGTGTACTTTGCTTTGCAGTGTCTTAATTCTTAATGCTAAATCAAGGGTGTAAGTGTTTTTCCCCCCTGGTGGTAATTCAGTCCACAGCCGCATCATCACAAAGCTTGCACAGTACCGCTGGTTGATTGAAGGGCCCATTTCCTCTGGGATCTAATTATTAATTGCTGTCTATCTGGGAAACTTGGCCGGGTTCAGATTTTACGGATTCCAGTGACCCCGCGGGCTGATTAGCGTCTGTCTGACAGCGGCTGTTGTGGTGCGTTAAGTGTGGCCGGTGTGTTTCATGCCCGTTGATGAGCTCAGAGTGGGGACTTCCAGCAGATACGGAGGGAGCCTCTCACCTGAGCCAGAGCGCTAAAGACAACACCACAGTCTGTGTGCAGCCACTTTGTGCACAGCCGTGTCATTTAACACATAGTGTAATGAATGTGCGCTAACCAGTCAGAGGTTGTGCACTCGTTCCAAAACCAGTGAATACTATAATATGGGGACACCTGGAGCGTCAGCGAAGCACATTAGTGCATTTATGGTAATATTCTAGATCCAATTAATAAGCAGTGATTTGAAAGTGATCCCATTTCTCTCTGGCTCACTATTAAACGAGCATGATGTTTTCTACAGAGAATCTAATTATACCTCACTGTTTTGCAGCAGCTCATGCAGATAATCATCTAAATGCATGTGGGAAAGGCACTGGTCTGAAAATTATGCCTGCACTTTATCACCCTTTTTTTTCATAGTAATAGAAAATCTACTTGTTAATCCGGTCAGTAAAATTTCAGGTTATTTGCACATGTGTGTTTGACATTCGGGCGACAAGATGTTTTTCCTTGTGGATGCGTGAACGTGTTATATGTGGTTACACCGTTGGAACAGCTCTATTTGTCTGTAATGAAGACAGGTCTGGGTGCATTAAGATCAACAGGACCAGAATATCGATGCCCTGATTGACCTCTGTGTGTCCTGACCCAGTGCACATCATGTATGTTGCAGTGTTTTAGCTGTGAGTCATCTTCACGCTGTCGCGCCAGTCAAGCCAGTAATTAGGAGGCTTTGTTCTTGACGTGGTCAACGCTACTTGGCCGACGTGTTTCAGACGCCCTGTCACGTTTGTGTACAACTCAGAGACGGAGCCAGCTGTTCGTTTGGAAGAGCCACTGAGCAGAAGGTATAGCGGTAATTACCATCTGCTGATGATCACGCCAGCGCCTCGGTGTTTAGATAAATCCATATGGTGTTGCCATAGCAAACCAGATTGGTCAGAATGAAATGGATTTGCAGAGATTAGAAATTACATATGTCGTATTAAAAATGGCTTTGAGCAATTGATTGTACAAATGTCAGCTCAACTGAACTCAACACAATTAACATCTGATTAGGGAAAGTAACCTGTGTTGACTATACTGAGAGTGTTTCATGTAACTAGGCCACTAATGCCTGTGATCCATTCACACCTTATTCTTATACATAGCGTTACGTAATTAGGATCGCAGACGCTGTTGAGCTTTCACTACGCAGGAGGCGTCTGAGCTCCACCTTGTTTAGTAACAAGCATTTGAAAGCATTGCTAGAAAAAGACAAATAAAAGCCTGCTAACTGCTTCACTGGTGCAAAAGATTGGCCGTGGCCCCTTCAACAGGCATCAGCGCCATCCTTGAAATAATAATGGATTGTGTTATGCAGAGCCCTATTAGTGGATGTGCTCGCACTAATAATGGGATCTAGTTACTTCCCATCCCAGTGGCTGTCATGTAATGCAGTCTCGTCTTTGATCTCTGCTCAGTGTTTGCACTGGACACTCTAATTGGTCTTTGATAGGCTTCAGCTTTGATCACATCCTAAAGAAGCCGCTCAAGATTTCTAATAAATAAATAAATAAACCAAACTAACTTCATCAGTTCCACATCATTAGTACATTTTCCGAGGTGCGAATGTATCCGGGAAGCAGAAAAGCTGTGGTTCGTAGAGTGCTCCTCCCTTAATCAAATGGTTCTGGGTGGACCGTCAAGCCTCTTGTCTTGGTGGTGGTTGATTGTGGAGGATGCTTCAGAGGCTGATGTCACTTTTTTTGACCAGCTAATATTATGCTGCTATATTAGGCTGTAGATCCTCACTGCAAACACTGACAACAAGGCAGAGGGTAAACATTACCACGATACTGTACGTGCTGTGTAGCCTTGTCTATATGAAAACACTGTGCCAGAATCTCATCAAGGAGCCTCAGCGAACACAGTCTGTTCCATACCCCTGTCAGAACAGTCTGGACGTTTGTGACTAAAACCTTTCTTGGACAGGAACCATGGTCCACGGGTACAAATTGCCTTGTCAGATTCAATGCCCACGTTTTCCAAATAAACACCACAAGTTTGTTTTGCGTTTGTAGACCAAGAATGACACTATTGAACGAGTAGTATCAGCAATTCAGAATTTAGTCTTTCAGCTAAAATAATAGTTTTTTACAGATTTATAATCGACAGTTAATTCTGTATTTTTTTTCCTCACCTCATAATCAAGCACCAGAAAAGCTCCCAGTACATTCACTGTAAGTCAAACAGGCCTGGGTGCAGCAGACTCCAGCAAACCAACAGTCTCTCAGCATAAAACACTCAAGTCATAGAATGAGAGGGAGCAAGGAGTTACTGTCTCACTGGACACACGGATATTACAAAAGGAGGATGAAACTTCTTTGTTTTAGTGACGACATACAATACAATTATACAGAAGTGAGAGAATATACAGCATAACAGACAAACCAAGGATAAAACGGCTGCTTTACCGTCTCAGAGCTTGCTATAATACCCAGAATGCTCCAGCAACTCGCCAACAAAGTGCAAAATCCCTCGTAGTGACCCACAGTGACCAGCACATAGATCAAAACCAGAAAATAAGCTGGAGAATGTTTATCGCACAGGCTCTTTAGATCAGTGCCCTTTCAAAGCAGCTTTATTTTTCCTCCACTGGGCAATGGAGGGGAATTAGATGTCATTCTCTTTGTGAGAAATATCTGGTTCAGAGAGTTAAAGCTTTGTGAGCAAACAGTGAAGTAAGCGGAAGCATTGAATGAAGTTCCCCTGTGCACAATGGGGATTATGGTTCAACACAGGGCTGGATGTTGTGGGGGTGGAGGATGTTTTTATCCGTGTGATGCTGAAGCATGATGAATATCTTCTGCTGAGGCTTGTGCTGAACACGGTGGCCAGAGCTGACTAGTCGTTGTTGGAGTAAGATTGTTCAGGTGTAGTACTGTGTATAAAGCATGCAAGTGGATCAATTAGGAAACGAGAACCGAGTTAATTTCATTCTTGTCTAAAGTGACTTTAGAGAAGGACGAACGCAACATTATTCAATTTGGCTAAATTGCCGTTTGCCAAGCTCTGTCCTGCTGAAGTTGGACGGGCAGAGTCGCTCGCGCCTGACTGATGGTGGAAGCGAAGTGAATTGTGGCCACATCCTTTTGACGTTTAAAGTGCAGTGTGAACATGGTGCTGACGTCCAGCTAATCGCCTCAACCATCAACGGCCCTGCTCCTGGGTGAGCACTTGGTTTTCTGGCCTGTCACAAAGTTCAGCTGGATGTCTTGCTGTGTGAGCAGACCTACACACAGATTTGTGTTCAGATTTCACACAGCCCACTTTAAAACCAGCCATTAGACGCTGGGTGGTGTGGTGGACGTGCTACTTTGATAAATGCCCCCACTGCGCATGTCACTGGAGCCATTAAACGCGTAAAGCCTTGCTACTTGCGTCCTTCGAGTGTGGACACTCATTTCCACAGTGCAAAAAACACTGTCTGTCGCATTGTTAGTCATTCAAATTGACAACAAAGTGTCCGACATCCACAACAAGCACTGGCGACAGATTCAATTTATGGCCATCCACTGACAAAGCACAGTTTCCTCAGCACTAGGCTTGTCTAAGTGGCCCTGCTTGCCTGTGTTTTTCCATTTTTCATTTTCCTGTCTATTCATTTCTGAAGCTTTGCGTTTGAAAAGCACATGTCAAATGGAGCTGGAGCCACTGCTGCAGCCTATATTGTTGACTTTTTAATCACGTTTGTTCGTCAAAGTTACTTTAAACACATTTAACTATAATAGATCCATAAGATCCATTTTTGATTACCTTTATATGTGAAAACTATGAATTACAACAGAATGAATACAAGAATACATGAATACAGCAATTACAGTTCTGTGTAAAACAGAAGTGTAAAAGTCACAGACCCTGATCTTGGCACCGATGCCTTTTTGTAATTTTCGTTTTAAACAGAGATAATTAGCTTCAATAGCCCTGACTTTGCTTCTGATTGCATCACACTGATTAAACAGTTCAGCAACAGCTCTCTTATTAGTGCAGCCTAGGCCAGGAGTAATTTTGTGGACAACTAGGAGGACGTTCAAGCAGTGAGCGACTGGCTGAACTCTCACCTGTCGATCATCGCTCCATATCTGGGTACCGCTTGTTAATGAAAAGACCATTAATGGCTCTTAAATGCCATGTTTACCATATTATAGCATCGAATGAATGGTTGGTGTCTTCACACACAATTGTTTTCCAATCGCCTGCTGAGCTACTGTAGTAAAGTGGAGTGAGCATAGTAACACCATGGATTCTTCTAGGCCATTAGTTCCTCTATTAAAACAACACACTGGAAATCTACCTGCACTACATCAGACACAAATGACTTTAGCATTAGGATTTATGAGATTATGTGGTTAGCGGGTCCTACGCTACGCAGACATGGCTTAATCCAGCTCCATCGCTCGGCTTTTCTCACACCTCGTATACAGTAGGTTCATGGAAGCGCACGAGGCAACAGCTCTTTTCTGCTGTGCACATAAATGAGCTGTATTTCTCAGTCACATGGCAACTTTATACCAGGAGTCATGTCACAGAGAGATGCGGCCTGTTTTATATATTTATATTTTAATGGTTAGATAATTAACCGATGAAGTGAAGTGACACATTTGGCCATTTGTATTTATTACAGTACCTGCTCCCAGGGGGCTTTGGATGCCCAGTTAACAGTCTGCATGTAAGTATTTCTTGGTTTTTAATCTTACATGAAAACACACACACACTACAAAAATAAACGTTTCCTTTTGGTCTAGAAAATACTAAGTAGATCATACGTTGCATGTTGAGGCAGGAGGGTTAGGCTTTAAATCTGTTAGGATGCCTCCTAACCAACCAGGTATAACAAGTCTAAGGGCTAAAGCTCTTATGTCATACCAATATTCCTCTGAATGATCAAAGGGAATTGAAAAAAAGTGACAAAATGAGACCTGAGAGAAGAGATTTGAAAGCAATTGCAATACAAAGATGACAGCGTATGATTAAAGGCCAAGTGTTGGTCCTCTTGACACATCAAAGATGAATGAAGTAGAAGCTACTGTACAACATGTCACTGGCCAATTATAATGTATCTAATCCATGAAGGAGCTTCTCTAGACTCGTGTTCATTCTTTCTGTTTCTTTGTTTTTGTTTTTGTTTTTATTTACATTAGCAAACATGAAAACAATATTTTACACACTTTAAGGTTTACAGTGCACCAAAATGTTGATGCCATGATTTAGCCTCTATGAGCTGATTGACTGTAGGTCCAATGTCTGAAATGACTCTGCATTTATTTTGGGTTGAGACATTAGACAGGCAGCAAGTGTGTCGACAAAACTTGGCACAGTGCACCTGCCGCACCTTTGTTCATTACTGGAAGCAGCCACTCTTGGCTTTTCCATCTACACCAAGCCGCCAGCCAGACTCAGACACTGAATTTATTTATGGACACTTTCATTTCAGGTTTAAAGACCAAGTGTGGCCTTTTTTCTTCTTTCTGCTTTAGAAATCCATTACAAAGAAGAGTGTGCACAGTGTAAAGTTGGTGGGAATCTGTGGATAACAATAACCAGGCTACGACTGGTCACACGTTTCCTCTGCTGTAGTTTGTTATTAGGTGATTAGAGAAAAACACGATTTGCTGCTGATTTACATCGAACAGCATCAATAACTGGAGACTTTACAGACAGATTTGTTTACATCCTTGCTTGTTTAATGAATAGTAATTTTGGTAAACTTGGTGATGATGGCTGCCTATATTAAACAGTGATGTATTGTTGTACAGTATGCAGAGGACATTACACAACAACATCCCAGCAGACGATGAGCAGACCTCCGTTTTGGCTCTTTAATTCTGTTCAGGGAAGCAGGGAAGTTTTTTCCCACCCCTCTGCTTGGCACACCAGGCCTCTGCAAGCTGGCCAGGACACTGTGGGCTCAGCGTGACAGGAGGCCTTAAAGAGACGGGAGATAAAATGGAAAAAATACTGTATAAAGTTATGAGACTATGTGAGAAGGAAATGTGTAATCCCAAAACGATGCACAATATGGTCTTAATCCTACACTAGAGTGTTTACAGTAACAGTTTGCTATTTTTATTGATATTTATTTTATCACTAGGCTGTGATTCCTTTTGTTTGCTTCAGAGACAGAGAGGCAGCTTCTGTCCAGCGTCAGTTCGCAGCGGTTCATTCTAGGTCTCAGCACAGTGAAGCCGCAACATTATTCTTCAGGTCTGACTCTTCAGCTCTTCTCCACTGAGGGTTGAGTATTTGGCCAAGCAAACACAGAAGCGTACAGACAGCCAGCGTAGTACGGATACAATACACGTCTGAATAGGATGCGAGAACAAACGCTCTCTGTAAACGTCTTTTGTTGTGATTTGTACTTTGTCACAGAAGTGAAATAAGAAGTTTTCTGTAGTTAAGTTGTCCTTTTGGTTTGCACGCTACATATCAAAGAATAGTTTTTATTTAATAATTCATACTGACTGATTATCAATGAGACTTGTGTCTAATGTTTGAAGCTTTCTGTCCTAGAGTTAAAAGCGCTACCCCACTGACCTTTCCACAATCTGGGTTTTTACCTAAGGGAGATTGGACTGCAGTAAAGTCTGTAATCCTTGGAAAAGGTCAGTGGCGTATCTGTGAGAGGAGTAATGCTGATACTTTTCTCAACATTTACTTTATCTCTATCTCTACTCTCTATCTTTTCAGGGAGATTCAAAAGTTTTCTGGTGGTTACAGGAATGAGATTAGTGCCAATAAAGGTGTCACTGTTTCAGTAGTAATTGCTGAAGGAGCATCTTAATGGATGCAGTAACTGGCTACAGATTTTCTCTGGGACCTATGCTGCTGGTCCACAAAGGGGGAGTATTGTAATCTCACCTTTTTACTTATGATCCTGACATTAGTTTGAGAAAGATAATAAAGGGATCATTCTTATTGATTGAATAGTGCAAAAGTTTCAAGTGCTCATACAGTAACTGGATCAGAATCAGGGATGACTCCTGAACCTGGCTTTTTCTTTTTTATTTCGTGCCATTTTTGCGTTTTGCTATTTTGCAGTCACCAGTGTATTTAACCATCTCTGTGCGTAACCAGCCTCAAATAAACCCAGAACGATGCCTGTGTATACTATTGTAAAATACAATAAATAGTTATTATTATTCTATTTAGCTCAAACCAGTCTACAAAGAAATAATGAAGCAATAGTGTTTTGTCACTGTTGTGGTTTAACCCACTTTACGTCACTGATGTTCCTAGTGTTGCATTTGATTTATGGTGTGGGATGTTACTCCTAAGTGTAAACACACACATTAAAGATAAAACAGCCCTGCCTCCGCATATGAATTTCACAAGTGACAGCTTGAGTGAGACAGGCAATATCCAACTGTCAGGACAAATATGTGATATTGATGAGTATATAATTCATGGCTGAAGTTTGACAGACAGGCGCGTGGCTTCAGATACGTGTGAATATCTGTTACTGTTCATACTGGCAAAGAAAAATGTGCCGTTAAACATGAGCTTTATCTATAATCTATAACCAGGTCCAACGCAATAAATGCCATAAATCTCCATAAATCAGTATTCCAGTCCATGGCATTCATGTGTTTTCTGCTTCAGACTTAGGTAAAACCATATAATATTCATTCACACATGCTGTTTGTTTAAAAAAATATTACGCCTTTAAGTCGAAGCAGAAACATTAGGACTATGTAATCCTAACACGGTTAAGGCGAACATCCTGTGTCTGATCTATGTAAAGATAATACATTTACTGTGTAAAATGGGCTGAGAGAAGTCAAATGTGGAAGACAAACTCACTCCACTTTACCATTAAAGCAGAAAGGTATTTTATGCATGGAAGCCATACTGATGAACCTAATGTGTAGCTGTGTCATGCTAAAACAAATGCTCCCTTACATTTGTGTGTGTGTGTGTGTGTCAGACGTCCAACAGGCTGAACTGTTCATTTTTCAGACTAGTGTATTTAGTCTCTATAGATCAACTAGATCTTTTAATGTCCAGGACAGAAACGCTTACAATCAGCTTGTGTGTTCGAATTGGAAGTGAAATTGTCTCCACTAATTGGCCTTTGAGGTGAGTAATGTTCTTTTTGGGCAGACTGGTTTTATGTGACATAAATGATGACAGCGAACGCTGCTAGTTGACTGTGGGTTTTTATCAGACGCGGCCTGACAAAAAGAAACCGTGCAACATGCCTGGGACGTAATTCATCCCTATTAAAATCAATAGCAGCGAGTTGTTAAAGTGAATTATCTTCACAGCCATCTGAAGCAGCCTCATTAAACCATAAGAGAACTGGTTTGTGACATCAGATCTGCTGATTTTAAAGCAGAAATAAAACATTTATTACACTCTGGAAAAATTAGCATGTTTTAAAATTCCTCCCACAGTGTCTCAAAGCTGCCTGTTCTCTCATTTAGCAAGATTTCTACCCTGTTAAATCATTTGGTGATTAAAACAAATGGCCAATGTGATGACATGATGTTTGTCCACTGCAGCTTTGACTGTATCTCAGGTTCATGCAGACTTGTAATGCACTGTAGTGTTTATACCTTATTGTTCTGGTACGTTTACCTAATAACACCACGGCCGTTGCCAGCAGTTGTGAGTCTGCTGTGTTGTCCTCGTTTGAATGTGTAGCCACCTTTACTACTCTCGTCAAAATCATCGGGACACGATTTAAGTTTTAATCAGTAGATCCGACTGAGGAAGAGAATCTCTTGCAACACGGTTTGAATAAACAAGAGACTTTGCTGCTCACAAGTTGAGACATTATAATCTCTTGTAAGACAAGTGAACTTTATAAAGCACTGAGGTCTCTTGTAATCAGCTGCTCCTCTTCTCATCTGCCCAACTTAACCCGCAGAACATACTGATAAGCATCCACAGCTAAAACAAAGGTTCCGAACCCCCTGCAGGGCCTGGGCTGCTGGAGTGTGAGCTTGTATTTCTGAATTGGTGTTGATGCCAAGAAACCATCTTCAGTGCATAGTTTATAGGTATGAGGCAGCTGTGACCGCGGCCAAGCGAGCCGCAGTGGAGGTTTGCAGAATTAGTCCATGTCACTCTGCCTGCATCCGCTCCCTCCTCTAAAATGGGGCATGTCTCGTGATCCGTACCTTTCAGTGCACGTGTTCTTGCTTTCTTGTGAAGCCCAGTGCTGTTGCTACTTTTGATATTTCTAATATATGTCATCTAAATATAAGGGCGTCTTGGGTGAATGGAGAATGGCTTTCAAAGGGCCTCGAGGAGGTTTAGGGAAACCATCTGCTGGGTGATAAACAGGGGAGTTGGACCTCTGGCTGTTACTGGACGTGTGTTCAAGTGGTGGAAGACACTTTGAGGAGTCAAAGGAAGCTCCGTTCACTCTGAGGTAGTGAAGATGTTTCTCAAGGCACCAGATGTAAAAGGGGGTCAGAGGTCACGCTCCACCTATCATGATATCATGCAGTAGCTCTCTGGTGGAGGTCACTGCATGTCGAGGTGGCTGGAGAGCAACAGAACCTCCTGGGCATCTTCCACCTGGTGAATATCCGGGCACATCCAACAAGACCCCAGGGTAGAGCTAGGTCATGCTGGAAATTCAAATCACCTGGGATCAGAAGACTTCCCCCAGGGAGAGCTGCAGGTGATAGCTTGGCCTACCACTACCTCGCTAAACCTGCCTTTAAGCAGCGGCCTGGGTTGTCTATGACACCGGTTAAATACTTCTGTATTAAAACGGAATTAAATTATTTTCATGCACAGACTATTAATTACTCAGAGCTTGATGTTGGTTTGAGCTTAATGATGTTGTTTTTGGAAAGCGTTTTTGTCTGTAGCAATGAAATTCTCCCTGATCTCGAGTTTTGTCCTCTTCATCACTCTTTGCCCCAGTTTTAAAAAGTTTATCTTTTGACTCTGATACAGAGCAGGATTAATTACAAAGCAGCACCGCTATTATAAAAACACAATTCTCTAAATCAATATTGTCTTCTCTTCAGTGTTCAACTAAAATAAGAGCTCAGACTCTTAAATCATACACGTAGAAACTTAAAACACTAATCAGTTTTTCTACCCTATCGCTCCCATCCACGGTGTACAGTTCACATGCAAGCTGTGCGTGAAGCGTTCCTGATGTTACACATTACCAGAGCAACAATCTTTAAACTACGGTGTTGATATGATTTCCTTCTTGTGCTTTAATTGATATAATTCATCCTAAGTGACATACAGTAAGAGCAGGTGCAGGAAAATACACACAACTAATGAGAGTAGTTTCAAACTGGGCTTCTGTGTTTTTTAATCGTCCTATAAGCAATTGACACACTGTTGCCACCAAGTGGTCTTGAAAAATACTGTCAAAGATTTCTCAGAGATCGAATAACCAGTCGGCTGACATACCTGGGTTTCAGTGTCGTTTGCTCAAGTTATGCCACATATTCAAGATGGGAATACAAACCAGTGGGTCTTGTAAGGTCAGAGAAGCTAAATCAGAGAAAGGCTCTAGCAAGTGTTCAAAGGTCCCGTGAGGACAGACTTTTGCTCATGATTATAACTTGATATAAAACCATCTCTCTAATGTGTAAAACTTAAATTTTAAGAAACTGGATTGAGTCACAGGTGGCTTCACAAGCAGCTGGAGCCTTGAGCCACCGGATGACCCCTCACTGAAGCGTGTCAGTGGTCTCGATATGATGGACAGCTGAGTTTGGAGTGAGAGCTGAAGGTTGTCCTCCCTGATGAGGAGGAGCTTCAATCCCAGTGCTTACCTGCTGCCAATGAATTAGAAAATCTGTCTGAGAAATAAGTTGTTTCATGTCTGGCAAATCGTGGTGTCCAAATATTACTGAGCAACTTTGAAAAGAGAAGCTCACAGAGCTGCTCCCATGACCATAGACTCTTGCTTTATGCTCATTTGGCTGATTCATGCATGTATGTGTAAACATAACCCACTTTAGCTTGAATTAGGACTTAAAAATCATAATAATATCATTACTGTCATTATTTTCTACCTAGGTGCAAATAATCACACCTGCTAACTTCAGTGTGTAACAGCATCAGGTCGATTATCATCACCTGCAATTAAGATCATTATAAACATTAATATTCAAGACAGAACTATCTGACATTGAACTGATGCGTAATGCTTGATTTTATCAGCAGGTGCAACCTGCTCAGCACAGACAGACATGAATCAGCAGTAGTAGCTGCCAAGATGACTGACAAAGTCACTCAATAACATGGCGATAGCTGCTGAAGGCCGACACTTGTGCCACATCAGATAAATGTCTGGAGAGTCTGCCAGACCAGTCAGACGTCACACTATAAAACACTGTCTCTCTCAGTCTGTCTCACTGTGTGCAGAGCTGTTATGTAGCTTGGGGTTGATGACTGGGCAAAGCCAGGAATCGAACCACCGGTCCTACGACAAAGGTCGTTTCCTGCACTGGGTTTAAAACAAACAATGGCCTAAGATGACTTGACACTCACATGTTGCTGCTTAGTCTCTCGATTCAGCAACAAAGCATCGCTGTAACCTAGCAACATCCTATATCATCACAAAAAACAGGAGATATATTTAAGATGTTTGCAGGACTAAAGCCATTTTTTGAATGAGTAAAATGTCCATGTCATGCAACAAACTGGATTCAAATCGAGAATTCAATTTGCTGATTTTTTGCCTCTCAGAGGAAAATAGCAGAGAGTGAATCTAAATGAACTCTTTGACTGATCCCACTGGCTTTATAAATGTCTCACTGATCCCCTTAGTGAAGACCAGCAATCCTCAGAATGATGAATTACCCAAATGATCTCATTGGTTCATTAGCTACTGATGATAGTTGACTCTGTGAAGACACTTTTTAACTACTGGTTGAAATGACACCTTCAATGTGTCACTGTTGCTGTTAAATGGCTGTGAAAGTGAGCAGACGTCACAGTAAATGCAATTAAAACTCATACAGCGTGAAGACTGAGTGGGTTAATTAGCATTTGTTTAAAGTTGCATCTGTGTTACGTCTACTATCAGCTTCGTGTTATTCACATTCAAAACATTCAGAATTGACTTATCAATAAGCAGCATCCTGAGTCATGTTGGATAATCTGTCCTCCCTCCAGATGACGAGCCCAGGAAGCCTTGTCAAGCTGCAGAGGAGACGTCCAGATCGCATTTCTGGGTTGTTACAGCTTGCTTATAATTTTGACATTGGTTTTATTCTGCTTTTAATTCAGATTTTTGCTGAATATCTAACTTTCTATGGTTGCTTATAGTTAAATCTTTCTTTGGGCTCCATAAGAGCTTTCCAAGATCATTTCCCTGAAACTAAGGGTCTGTGCCAAGAAATTCCATGAATACTAATGTGCCAGTCTCTCGCTTCATAAGCCCCCACTAATGCCTTTTCTGGAATATTCCTTTGCTCTTGATAGGATTAGACTTGTGTGTTTAGCAGGATCAAGCGAATGAAGCACATAAAGTGCAAAGGCTGCGTTTATGGACCAGCCTTCACCAGAATTTAAAAGACGAAGATATCAGTTGAGACCAGAGCAACGGCTAAACATCGATTTTAACACTTCTGATAATGAGGAGGGAAAATTAAATAAATTGGTCACGGACAATGACTTTATCATGGTGGTAAAAGAAATCATTTTTAGGTCAAAAGTGACTTTCAATGCTGCGAAGACGTGCTGCTAAACATTAGGATTTTTTTTTGGTCGATTCCTTATGAAATTAAAAGTAATAAAAGGATGTTTTATCAAAATATCATGAATAGATATCCTTTCAAATGAAGGATATAAAACTGGAAGAATAGAGAGAAAGATGCTGTGCTTTGCAGTTTCCTTTTCCAGCTTCCATTAGTGATGAGTCAGGTGCTGTCCCACTAGAAAAATATATATAGCTTTATACTTTAATCTATATAATTGCACTTGTGTTTTTATGAATTGTATTAAATCAGCTATTCACGAGAAACATATCAGTATGAAGTGACAACAAAAGCTCACGATTTCCACAGATACAGAGTAAATAAACTTAGGAGCAACAGCTTATCCGCATGTCATTTTACTAATATCTCAGCACAGCACTTTGCACTAATGAAAGGGTGTCATGTTAGCTCAGACTGCGACGGATGGAAAAAACACAACCTTTGGAGAGATCTCTGGCACGACTCCGTGTGAGAGAGTCGAGATCTCCCACTGCCAGTCAGGGGAGAGGCTCTGCGCCTCTGCTCAGGGATGTGATTGATGCCACTGAGGCACAACCTCCAAGCAAAGCTCAATCTAGATAAGTCGCTCGTTGTCCCACTGGCAGCTCCAATATCAACAGTGTGCTGATGGTATCTGGACGAGTGGACATGCTCGTAACGCAGCATCAATAACACAGGGTCTCAGTTTTCAGATGCATGAGGATGCAGCACACAGCCAGCGATCATTTGCTAATGGGGGGCAACTGTTCCCTTTTCCGAGCGCGAAGCATCCTAATTAGTTTTCCAGTGCTGTAACTCACTGACTGTCTCACCAAAATCCCAGTGAAAGTTTGCATTTGGCTGCTTTGCTGCTGCACATTTGCTCATTCTGAGCCAGAAAGCGAAGCTCTTTTCCCAAAACCCAGCAAATCAACGGGGAGAGCATATTATTCACTATCAACCTTGACCAGCTGTTAAAATTGGAGCGACTGGGGATGAATGCTCCACCCAACTGGAGCTCACACACACACATGCTGCATATACACTTTATGTTAATATGGAAGCATGTTTCATGTTGTGCAGAAAAGAAACTCCTGACATTAAATTGCTCTTGCTCCTGAAAGACAAATGCAGGATCCTGAAGATATCAGTTAAATATTTGCAGACAAGATATTTGTTTCTCTCCTACTACATGATGAACTCGTTTATGCTTATGTTAGGCACCAACCCTACAGTGAAACCTTTCCCTAATCGTAACCAAAAGGCTGTCGTTGCTTAAACACACATCACTTGTTACCTCTTGGTCACAAATAATTGATAAAAATACAACATAAATCTCTGCTCAGTGTGTCTCAGACTTGCTAATACTGAAAGGAAGGCTGCTGCATGTGATGTATGATGTAAAGTGAGTTTTCTACATACGGCCTTTCAGCAACATGCCTCTCGTGATTCACTCCAGCGCGGCGTTTGGCAGTGCGCCACATTAATCGCCAGGGTAATGGGACGACTGGCTTATTGACCAGTAGTCCAATAGGACAGGATACACAAATCAACGCTGTCCACAGGAACGAAGATTCATTAGCCGGATGACGGGGGAACGAGAAAAGGGCTGAGCTCAGGAAGTCAGAGATCTGATCAGCTTCGCCCTCTCCTCGTTCCCCCGCCATCCCTGCTAGTGGCTGACATGTGTTAAAGTGTCATAGGCAGGCTAGTCTAGCCGCTTTAATGCTTATGTAGATGACGTTCCTGCAGAGAGCTTCCTGACTGCTCACACGTTTTTGCATCTACAGTATATTACAAATGTTTTCAGCATGACATTTGCACATTCAGCCTTTCTCTTAGTCTGTTTAATGTTGAAAATGTCATATTCATATATAAACGTCATATACAGATCGTGGTGTTTCCAGCTGAAGTACTCTGAAGTTTTTGTAATGTGATCCATGAGTAAACAACGAGCTTGATTTACACGCAGAGCTCTCCTGTGTGAAACGTTACATCAGTAACATGTCAGCTCACTGTGGAAATCAAGCATCCAAAGCCAATAACTGTGACGAATGTGCAGTCGCCAAGTGAGTCAGCTCGAATAGTAATCAATGAAATGATGGTGAAGTGGACGTTACAGCAGCACGACATCCACTGTTACATTTGACCTTTTTACATCTGCAAATATTTACATGCTTTGCTTTCATTATTGGCAGCAAAATTCATTTCAACGCTACTGACCTCTCCTAAAACACAATACATAGGTTCTGGTTGACGCCGTCTGAGGACTGAGCCGTGACTGTCCCCTGGTGGGCGGATTGGTGAACATGCAGTCGGTCTATGTGTTATGTACGTGACATTATTATCATCATCGGTATTATTATTGTTGTACTGTTTTCTTGATTGGACGTTAGACTGAATACTCCAGTGTTTACATTAAAGTCTACCTGGCAACAACTACACTCACAGGCTGCTGTTTAGCGAACATTCACCGCTGCTCAGTAAACCATCCATCGTGCGCTGTGCGTAACGGGGCCGCTAAAGCGCACAGTGCAGGCGGACGCGCACCGTGCGACGGAGCGGGGGGAGGGGGGGGGGGGGGGGGTCGTTATCGACAATATGTTGCGGGTCTGTGATGCGGGCGACACGGAGAAGGTTCAGGGGGACATACAAACAGCGACTGCGCGTCATCGGTGAGTCTCTATTGTATCGGCTGCGGTGAATTCATATCTTTAATTTTTATGCCTCGAACGCTGCGTATGTCTGCGTGATTTCATGTGGCCTGTAGGATTCATCAGACCTAGTGTGTTTACACCTGCAGGTTACACGTCTGCGCTGTGACACTGAAGCCTATTCTGATCTGGCTTGTACATGTATATATGCACCAGCCTACATTGGTGCCGTGTACATGATAAATGTCCTGTAGGATAATGTCATATATTACAATCATCACTGAGTGAATCCTATCGTTCGTTCCTACAGGTAACTAAATGCTCCTGGCTTCCACTGATCAACAGTGGGAAGATGCGCCTACAGATGCCCACAGACAAATGTGAACACACATCAGTCAGCACAGTGAGGACCACTCAGTAACTGGAGACACCGCTCAGATGAGGACACTCGCGTTCTACCACAGCTGAGTGCTGTGCTGTAAGTTTGTCTTAATTAAGCTTTAACTTAGTTGCACACATTCGTAACAAGACACAGCATATGTCCTTTTATTCTCTGCATTGTTTGGTCTATGCAGTCAATGTCACAGCACCCTGATGAAACTGAAGACCACAGTTAATTCATTGTTTGCTTTTTGAAGAAATCCAGCTTGGAAGAAAGTGAAGAAGCCCTGAGGCCAAGCCATGGGCTGTGGTGGGAGCAGGACCGATGCCCTGGAGCCCCGCTACTTGGAAAGTTGGACTAAAGAGACGGAGTCCACGTGGCTGACCAGCACGGACACCGATATCCCCCTGTCATCCATCCAGAGCATCCCCTCAGAACACTCAGAGGCCGGCTTCACTTCTGAGAAAACAATCAGCCCCGGTGAGAAGTGTGCATGCATGAATGAATACTGAACTGAGTTTGAACTGCTGAACAAAAGGATGATATATGTATGATTTTACGTTCAATTTGCAGTAATGTGACTGAAGAAAAATCCAACTGATGCAATATGCACAGACGCAATTTAAACGAAGCAATTGTGGTTGCTAAAAATGCCACATAGTATTCTTCCACCAGTCTTATCCATGCAGCCTCGAGCAAGCGGCACCTCGCACATGACGGTTTATATGCTTTTGTCGTGACTGGATGTTTTAAATCATTCAGGTTAAAATATTAAGATTAAATTCTAAATTATTATGACAATGAAACCGAATTTTCCTTATGTGCTGAGCTGCAGGTGCACTTTCTTTGAAGCCACAAGAAGATGAATCCGTAAATTGGCATAATAGGCTACATCAAAAGCTGCTGTTCAAATAGGACTTGGCTGCCATGGCAACAGATCCAGCTGTTCGGAAATGCAGGCAGAGGAGCCTCAGTGTAATTGTGGAGAAAGATTTGGTTAATCTCCAATCTGAGGAGGAAAAAAGATGATTCGAGTGAATCATCAACTGGTAGCAACAAATATGAACGTTTGTACCTTTGGGTTTTTTTAATATTATAATTTTCTCTGAACAACAACATGCAACATCCAGTACACTAGACACACAGCAGCCTTCCATCAGTGGCACATATTCAGCAGGAAGACTCCTGACGTTTAGTACAACCGTGTTTTGTTACAGTTCCAGACTTCTTTGAAGACAGCCTTCCTCCTCCGGCGCAGGCGTACCTGAAGGTCTGCTCAGCTGTGTCTGAAGCCAGCCTGAACGATGTGAAACCTGGCAGCCCCCCCACGTTACTGGCCTCTCCAGCCAAAGACGAATGTTTGGCTTCATCTGGCACAACTGTGCAGCGTCGAAGTGTTTTACACACTGAAGAGATTGTAAGTCTTTCACTGAGTGTTTTTAAAAGCCTGTAGTAATTTAGAATATTACATTAGTTGTTGTTTTTTTTATCAATTTCTAACCTTTTTTATATACATATAAATATTTTAAAAAACAAGATGAAGCAAAAAAAAAAATGTCACCAACAAGTGTTGTGTTTTTACATTGTGCCACCCTTCATTTCTGACCATTAACAGACAAAATGGCAAGACAATCGCATGTCGACCAAGCAGGTGACCATCACGGTGACACAGAGCATCCATCAGGTGGACAAGAATGGGAAGGTGAAAAAATCCCTCACGACGTACGAAGTCATGAAGCCTGTGGAAAGTGTCAAACAGGTGGCAACGCAAAACACCTGAGCACATGGTTGACAGGAAGCCAAAGAACCGTGGAATGAATGAACTGAAACTAAGTCAGATGGCTCTGAGACTCAACAGGACAATTCTGATTGTCATATTGAAAATATTGTTACTAGGCTGTACTGTAGTTAACACTGTAACATGTGATACCATGGTACTTAAATAATGTTTTACTGGCACTCACATCTAGGTTTATTAGCAAAAACACCAACAAATGTCATCACATACATATCAGACCAAAATAAATTAAGAATTCATCATCTGTCACAGCAGAATGATACTAACCTGCTTTTGAGGACAAGTCTGTAAAGCTATAATTATTATTACTGGTATTATTTCATGAGTGAAAATTCATAGATGGTATTGAACATTTCTGTCCCAGTGATAAACAACATGGCTCAGGAAACTGTAACGGCTGCACTATTTACAGTGGCGCCCGGACAGGGGTTTGTAATGAAAATGTAAAGTGTCTTATTGCGTTGTGTTGTCTTGACCAATACAGTGTCTTAATTTCTGACTTAGTTTTTTGAGCCATTTGTCAGCTCGTTTCTTTCTTTACTCTTTATATGTTGTTAACAGTAAATATAGATGGGTTCAGATCTGTATGTGAAGGACAATCTGTTCTAGTGCCACAAACATGGAATGAAGATGTGGACAGACTGGGGAATTCAGGAGAACAGTAATTACGCCGTTCCAGTGCAGCATGCATTTAAATATGAACTATGTATAAACAGCAGGTACAGTAAGTCCTTCTGCACACGGTGTGTCATTATTCGTACCAATATGTTGTTCGTCAGCAGCTGTGACAGATCTTTAGGGGTCAGGTAGGTGCTGAAAGTGTGTGGATCTGCTTCTGATGGTCAAAACATATTTGTCCTGATCTAAACAATGGCTCCTCTTTCTCCATCCACTCCTCCACACAGAAGTCTGGGAAGAAGAAATTGATTTCTCTATGTGCCGATTCCAGTGAATCTGGAGAAAAAGTACAACGTAATAAGCTTTTTTTTAACTGTACAGACTCATGAACACAGTAAACATCATTTACTCATTCAATCTAAACCTACTCAATTTAATTTGTACATTCAGTGTTAAAGAAATTCTCTGCCACAGCTAATTCTTGTTGTACATGTAAATACACGCCTCTCTCCGTCTTTCATACCTGAGCCATGAGTTGTGTTTCGCGTATCTGTGAGTCCAAACTGGCCCCTGATGGACAGCGGGGAAGTGTATCTGGCCCTGAACACTTTAGTGGGTCCCATCAGTTGTCTCCAGTGACGTATCGCATCGTCTCTGGCTAAAATGTATGCACGCATGGGACCACTGGAGGAAGAAATTCAACAGTAGTCTGGAGTTATTGTTGAACATGAAACAAACATATGATGTCTGTGTGAAGTAAGGCTTACCTTGACATGAATTCAACAAGCCTTTGATAGAAGAATCGCCCTAAGATGCAAAACAGATGTTACTTCATGTTTTACTTCGCCTCTAATTTCACTCGCTTCACTTCAGACAAGGGGCTGTTTTGTTTTCTCTCAAAATATACAGCTACAGTAGCTGAGTCAGAGTCAGCCATGAGCCACTAGTTTTAACCCACCCACTTTGCTAAAACAAGCAGCTGACTCATTTGCTGAGTCAGATGAAATGACTGCAGTAGAATCCAACCACACATTTGAACAAAGATGAGCTGCAGTCACACCTGAATGCTCCGCGTAAAACCTCTCAGAGTCCGGTCTCCTCCACACAAGGTCTTTGCATCTCACAATGACAAAGTGATTGTCCAGGATTGTTTGGTGAATAGTCTGAAAGAAGGAAAATAACCAATTCTACTTATTTAGTGTCTATAACAATAATGTCATTATTTTGTTTGTGTGAGTATATACAGTATAGTGATAATAACCGTAACATATGAAAAGTGCATATTTCTTTAAAAATTGATGTGTTGACACTACAGCCACAGTCTATTGAATTGAAATTGAATTAAAACAGTTTATATACGTAAGACTGACCTGTAACATGAGCGGATGCGCTACAGCATCTGGTTTGACGACCGCCAGGGTGAGCTGCAGCACTTTAGACCAGCGACCAGATGTTACCAACATTGTCTACAGAAAGCACAGGTTTTATACAGTGTCAGCACTGGAGCTGAATTTACTGATATGCGGCCACAAATATTAACCATTAAAAAGCCAAGCATTTGAAAATATGAGCAGGGACGATGCGACCCTTTCCACTACTCCACTGTTAATGCGTACACATGTAGAATTACTACTAAAAATAAGTTTGACGAAGCCCCGTGAGTCAGTGCTGGTTCGGTTACACATACCAACCTTTGTTGTTTTTTGCTAAGAATAGACGGTTTGAACACGGAAACACGGCAGCGCCCTCCGCCACCATCCTACGACAAACACAAGCTCGTTACTGAATCTTACTAAAAGATCGGGTGGACACTTTTACCCTAGAAGTACGAGTACTTTAAATTTAGCCTAGTTAAGTTTTTATTGCATTATTAAAGTGATACTTAAAGGTAAAATGTCATAACAGCTGATAACTCGTCGCACCACTCAGTCCGTTCACAAATACAATCCCCGGAAACTAAACCAGCCTATCACGTTCCTACTACGAGAACCTAAATATATTAATAAATAAAACCAACTAATTTGTTCTCTTGCTCTGTAATATATGATATAATATGGAACATAAACAAATAATACTATCTAAAATATAATTCTTAAATCACAGCACCAAACGTTCTACCAGATCTAAATCCAATGGGATGGGACAAGGCAGTTTTAGATCTTTAATAGTAATTATTACAAGCTGTGTACACTGGAGTAAAATAAAAACTGTTTAGTGGCAAAGCAGCGTTATCAAAACAGGATGTGTCATGATGAATTTACAGGAAATCATAATGAAATGTTTGAAAAGATTTGAGATGAATAGACAGACTCTCTAGTGGCTGAGTCCCTGGGGAGACACAACTACTGTATGATCAGGGACCGGAGCAAGCGAGGTTTTTGGAATTTCATCGATGTGGGAGATCAGACGTAGTATGAGTTACAAGCACAGAGCACATTCCAGCATTGCAAACCAGCCACACCCTTGAGAAGAGAGGTTGGAGAGAATAGGAGGGAAGAAAGTGAGGATGGCTGCCCCACTTAGGTTTCTCCCACCTGCCAATGTCACGTGACTCAGGGGTGACACCACAGCTGTTACCTCCCATGGGGGGGATGGAGAAGCAGAGAGGAGCTGGTGGCTGGTGGAAGATTGAATTGTGTTAAGTGTATCATGGATTCTTTATAGGTGCAAGTGTAACTAGTACGATATTTAGTCTTACAGGATGCTTTGAACAACCAACTGGAGAATTGTCTCATGAAAGTGATTTTTAAATAAGGCTGAGTAAAACAAAATGCTCTACATTGTTACTGCAGCCATTCTATAATCTGTGTGTATATATTGGAGGATAACATGTGTTTGGTTTAGCTGGGAACTAGAGAGAAGAGTTTTCAGGCAGACCAGCAGACATAGACAGAATAGAGTCCACCACTGGCCCCTGGTTCAAACATCCTCAGCTGCGCGGCTGATTCAGCTGATCTCCCATAAACTTCATCTCTGTTTTATCTTGGTGTCACTACCGCTGCTGCTGTTCCTGCTGGCCCTCCTGCAGTTGTCATTCCCTTTTGGTGTGACTTAAGCAGCTGACTAACGACCCCCACGGGCTCTTGGAAATCCATAGGCTGCTCTGCATTCATGCTTTCACCCAGAGCCATAGGAAAGGATCATGTGGAAATGTGCTCCACATAGCAACGAGGTTTTAAGAGTGAGGTTTTATTGTGATGGCATACCGACATTGGGGTTAGGTCTAAAGCTGCACGTTTGTCTCATAGAAGTACATGATGATAATGTTTGATGTATGGATTTATCTGAATGACTCTTATGTGATTTTCCACTGTGGCCCTGGTCTGAAAAATGACGACATAAAATGAATTCAAGCTTAATTGATCATGTTACTTGAAACATCTTTTACACATGTTGGAACCCAGCAGAGTTTCCACGGTCACAACTAGACTTTATGTAGAAATACATAGTCAGGCTTGACCTGTGAACTCTGACCCCATCGCGCTGCAGCTCACCTGTCACGGTGTCTCAGAGGCCACCTATTACAGCAGGGTTATTTAGGTCACAAGCCCCAGTGCGACACCCAGAAGCCTTTAATGTCCTAATTGTTTGGTTGGTGAGAAAATCAGGGATGTATTTCCTGTTTTAACACCTTCAGGCACTTCGGCGATAGAAACTCTAGAGACGACATGAAAAATGGAATGAAGAGAGAGAAGAGATCAGAAGCTCAACACTGTCTTAGTAGTTCTCTTCATTCCTTAAACGAATGACCTCGAAGCATGTGTCTCTGTGAAACACAGGGGTGATTCGCTTTCACCTCTCCCTCACCTGTTCTCTCTTTGAGCCTAAATGCCGGTGACCCTTGACCTTCCTGCTCCATTGCTTCTCCACACGGGACCGGGCTCCATGCAACAGCTGTGTCAACCTCAGCCCTGGCAACTGGTGTGTGCCCAGGGAAGGACAGAGTGGCATTAATGTCATACCATGTAATGAGTCAGCAGCATGGAACAAAGTGCTCTAGTTTGTCTTTGTGAGGCTCGAGCAGACTTTATGATTTATCCTGATGTGAGAAAAAGGAAACTAATCTGATCTAATTTGCTGTCTTTTGTAAATCTCTCCAGCCAACAAGCTGAATCTGTGAGGTTCTCCTCCTGAGCACATCCACGGCCTGGTCTGGAGATTTTCTCCTCACAAATAGAAATCCCTGTTGCCCAGTGTTGAAGAAACTGTGCGCTAAGAGGAACAGTTTGCTCCTGCCAGGAAAAGTGTGTAGTGACCTCCCCAGACGCGGTGGGACACCGGCAACCAAGCAGATGAGTATGACAGAGGGGAACAAAGTGATTAGCGAACGGGGCCCCCAGTATGTGAACACAGGTTAAAAATAACCTTCTGACCCACTTTGTAGATCACATGCAACCCAACTGCTGAACACCTGTACTGACATCCTCACAGTCGGGCTCAACCTTTCTCCAAAATGACACAATGGATTAGTGAGATCATCTGATACGTACCGTTTTAAAGACTCTGTAAAGACTGACGGACAGTAGTTAACACAAAAGAGGAGCTCACGTATAAAACACCACAGTAATGTGAGATATTTGCATAATGCAAGACACGTGGTGAAAGAGAAACAGGATCAGATGAGGCACTTTGGAAATATCCAGTAGTACGTATGTGACAATGATCAGCTGTCTTATTAGAAGCAGCAGCAGGATTATGGTGCGTTTCTCTACACGTGTGTCCGGTGCGAGCGTCCAACAATCCACTCAACAACCAAAGCCATCTGATATTCTTAGTACTCAGATAAATCTGGCCAGACCTTGGCGCATAGCTGACGTTGGAGGAAATTTTGCATTTGTGATACACCCTGGCTCGGGGCCATGGGAAATATTGAACAACTGTGGACTTTAGACAACATCCTGTAGCGGAGATAAACGGGAGCTACAAAGATGAGACAGAGGCTTGGGGGGGAAGTTGCTATTTGTGGACGGCGTGTGGCTCAAAAATAGGAAGAGCGTTAGGTTTCAATATAAGCCCCCCACTCTGAGCTCGAGGTTTCTTTGAATGAGGCCCGGGTTCCTATCACACCCAGCCCTAGCGCTGATTTTAGAACACAGGTGTTGACCTTAGTGGAGTGACTTGTGCTTGCTGCAGAGGAAAATGAACCCCTGAGCTCGGCCCGTGTGTCCCGCAGCAGTGGGAATCACGGTCTGCTCTCACAGATGCCTCAAAGCAGTCATATATGGACCTACAGACCCAGTCTAACGGCTAAAATGTACAACCAGCTCGATAAATGGGGCAAGAAGTTGTTGGCGGAGAAATGCATAGAGATGCATATTATTTGGCATCTGTTCACACATTTATTCACACGCCTCCATGTTTCTGCCCGAACCGCTCATCAAACCATTTTTTACGTTTTGTCGACGGAGACGAACACGTCCTGTACCCGACATTCGTCTCAAATGACATCTTTATCGCAATATTTTATTTTGGCTTTTGAAATGAGACCCTGAACGTCACTTTCCCCTCGGCTGGGGCGAAATGTCCAGTGACACAATGAGACTAAAGTGAAGCCTTGGAGACCAGACTTGGATGAAATTCAACCTTGGCTTCAGCTGTGGCCCGTGGCCTGCTGGAGCTGCTGTTCTGACTACCCCTAAACCCCATAAAACACACCCATCACGCAGTTGCTTCCTTGTTTCTTTCTATCTGTCTCTTTCGCCCTTTTTCTTTTCTTTTTTTTTTTTTTTCATCCAAAAAGGAGCCATTGACATTCGGTGTAAAACAGAGGCAGGGTGGGGGCTGAGCAGAGGAACGGTGGGGTGTAGGGTGTCTTGAGCCCAGTGTGAACAGCTGAGAGGTGTGATTTCACAGGCTGGCTCCCCCCTGTCAGGGCCCTGATTGGGCCGGACAGAAGGCGCAGGAGAGGCCCGGGCTTCTAAAGGACACCAACAGGTGGGAGGCCGCTTTGGAGGGGGGCGCTCCTGGTGGGATAGAAAAGGCCGATCTGCAAGGCCTGTTGTGGTCACAATGCGCCGGTCAGATACGGAAGAGGATGGTTGACTGCAGCAGAGCTGAGGGGAAGAGAGAGGAGGAGGGGGATGAGGAAAGTTTGAGGAGTCTGGGCTTTGGTGGTTAGAAAGCTTCAGGGAGAACGTTGGTTTTGGTGATTCTAGTCATATTTGTATTCTAAATTGTGTTTGTGTATTGTGGGTGAACGTGGCTCTGGTCACATTAAATCAGACCTAGACTCAGCGTTTGAACTATTCAGCGTCACAGCGTGATTGAAACCAGGCGTCAAAGCAGTTGTTAGTTGTTCAGTGCGTTTTATGGCAGATGCAACGCGGCGGGACAGAGCCCGTCACATCTGTCAGGAGAAGGGAAGCTGAGGTGCGACACAGGAAAGAATCGGGAGATGGAGTCGTAGGTGCGCTGATCGCTTCCACCATTTGCTCTGATTCAGTAGCTCGACTACACTGATTGTTAGAAGTCACCGCCATGATAAAGCCCCACGAGGAGCCGCAGCAGCGCTCGGTAAGGTGAGTGAAACATGTTTGCTTAGTTTTATTAGGGCATTTTTACACAACATGACCTTTGTCTGCTCAACGTGAGTATTTGCATCACCCTCCGATTTCAGCATCATTACACTGCAATCACCCATCGCACCACTGTGTAGGTCTCTGTTTGGCTGTTAACATACAACAAATAAGCCTGAGATTTCCTATAACACCCAAAAAAACCTTTATACTGTTACATGTGCCTTGACCCTGTGGCTGATGGGAGCGTCAGTCATGTGTGTCTTCATCCCCGTCCCTCTTCTGTCACAGCTGACCATTGTTAAGCCGGTTATTCCCGCTACTTCTGCATCTGTGGCTATGAAAGGGTGCTTTGTGCCTGAGGAGCAGTGAATCCAGTTGTTGCCCCTTGTGAGGACACGCTTCCTTATATCCCCATATCAATACGCCACTTATGGAATGTAAGGAAGTGTGTGGTTTCAAGGGGACGTGAGCAGCAAACCGCACAGAGACTGACCCGTTTGTGTCTGGTTAATAAGAAAGATGGAGCTGCATGTGGTGCAATCGTCTGAGCGTGTCTTTGCGTGTTGCATAAGGGGGGATGTCAGGGTGTGTGTGCGTGGCTGGGCAACAGGTGAAAGGCCCGTTCCCTGTCCTTCAGCTCGGACACGTGTACAGTTAGCGTTACTGCCAGGGCCACTGATCCGGTCTCGGGGACTTCTTGAAAAATTCCTGCCCTGCCCTAACTGCTGACAGTCTGGGAGGATTGACAGACCACAGCTGTCACCCATTATAGCAACCGCAGGACTCTGAAAAAGGAAGAGGTGGAGGAAGGGCAGGGATGTGGTGCTGTGACTGAGGGTGAAGGTTTCCTCCCGTAGGCTGGGCCTGGAAGGAAGTAGAGCGATGTCACTGGCTGTCAGTTACCAAACCTCTAAATAGGAACTTTCTGCTTGGTAACATTGAGGCACCTGCTGCACAAAATGCCTCACTAATCGTTTCTAATAGTTTTTCTCTCTATTTGTATCTCATCAGGTACGGCTGAACATGACAACGTGATCCCAACTGCTTACAGATGATGCCCACCGTCCATTTCTCTCTTTCCCGTCTTTTTCTTCACCCTCCACCTCTGTAGCCTTCCCTCTCTCCCGCCTCACTATAATCCTATTTCTGCTCCTCCTCACTCTCCCTCGCTCTGCCTCAGCTGAAGCAACACGCCTTGCTGTGGCTGGTCAAACGGAACCAAGTCAGGTGTTACTGTGAGGTTTGGTCCCCTTCAACCAGCTACTGCGTCGTGAATTCAGTCAGCAGACACCAGTGCAGATTTAAACACATTGTGATGTAAGGCTGTGCATGTTGAAGGTGCTAGTCTAGTCTAACTTGCTTCTTTTGCTTATTTGCTTATTTATTTCCCATGTGTTTTTTTTTTCTCAAATAAAAGATAACTGACAGCAGACTGGTGGGTTTTGTGTTATGGGTATTGTACAACATTTCAGGGAACGGGAGAAATCAGTTCCAACTGAGTCGTATTGAATTACAAGTCAATGTGAAACTGGATGAGCACAATCGACTTAATTGGTACAATGAGTTTTTAAAAATCAAGACCAGTGGTAACGACACACAGTGCAACATAGAGAGCACAATACAATACATATATATAATATATATATAAATATAAAAAGTAACACAATACACCTCTTTATGCCAAACCACCTCTTGGTTTTTGTGAGGCTGTAGTTGGTGTTTGTGTTGTTTACTCTGGCATCACTGAGGCTCATGGAGTAAATAGTAGTTGTGCTGTTGAATCTCACCTTAGGCTGTACTTTATAAACCGCTAAGTGAGTCGATGCATAATCTGGAAATGGAATTAATCAATATGCACAATGGTTTTGTGGACTAAACACACAGGGCAGCCAACAGTCTCCATATGTGACCAGATTCAGCGCACATGTCTGAATATGAACAATGATAACGTTCAGTTAAGATTTGTGTTTTTATGACTGGAAAGCACACAAAGTACTAAAATGAAAAAAAATCTTGATTTTAGAAGGGAATGTTTGGCTGCATATTTCACATGAAAACTGTAAATGGGTAAAAGCGTGAGGTGTTGAAATAAGACGTAATATGTAACAAGGTAGTTTGAACCTGCTGAAAAGGAACCTGTTGCAGAATCATGTCATGCAGGACTAAGACTGTATAGGTAACAATCAAACCAACCCCTGTCAAAAATGAAAAAAATAAACATTAAACTAAAATAAAATGAAAACAGATCAAACACCATTTGTAACTGTACATAGCAATTCATCGTTTGACCGCCAGGGGGCGGTGTGGTTTTTTTGCTGCGCTAGTTTCTCCAGCACAGAGGAAGTGGAGCAGCATCGTAAACATGGCTGACAGTGGAGAGACAGGTGAGTCTGGGAGCGTGTAGCCGCTCGATTGTCTCTCTGTTTTCCAGTACTTTAATTTCTTTGCCCTTGGTGCAGTGACAGAGCGCCTTGTACTTGTATGTCGCGTTTTTTGGGCGCTGAGTTTAGCCCCTAGGGAAGTTAATTTACAAAGGGTAGTTAGCTAACGTTAGCATTGGACGCTGGGCTAGACCGTGTAGTCTACGGCAGACAGCGTAATGTTATTGCATCATATATGGCGTCGTTGTTTCGTAACAAATATAATAAGCTCGAGTGTTTTAATGTGTCTGTACTGTGAACATAGTGGTAGCAAGTAAGGCTAATGGCCGGTGTCTGTAGCGTGATGCAAGACGAGCAAGTTCAGTGTCATTTAGCAACTTCACACCATCAGCGAGTAGGTAGATGTTTTTATTGTGCAGCACTGGTGTCATAAAACTGTCTGCTGAATTCTTTACAGATGGACCTGAAAATAAAAATGACATTGAACGTGCAAAGGTTTGTCTTTAACTGTCTCATATAAGGCAACACACTGAACACGTGGTAATTTGTTAAAGTTCCTCCTCTTTCACATTGCTGCGTAACAGAATGAAGGTAAAGAGCTGACTAAAGAGGAGAAGCAACGTCTGAGGAAAGAGAAGAAGCAGCAGAAGAAAAACAAAGAGAAAAATGAAAAGGCTTCACAAGAGAGTGAGAAAGAGAAGAAGCCTGTCAGCTCAGCTGCTCCAGCATCGCAGTCTTCAACACAACGAACACCGAAAAGTGTGTCTTACCTGCACAGAACCATGGGTTTGGTGGTTTAATTTTCCACTTGACGCATTGCTGTGACTACTTGTAGCTGTCATTTTACTGCATACCTCTTTACTGCATATGAGGAAGTTTTCTTTTGATCTGATTTGTCACTGTTGTTATGCATATGTCTGTCAGCTCTTTCAGCAGTGCCTGCTCCTGCACCACTTCCTGTGCCTGCGTCAGAATCACCTGCCCCAGCAGATAAATCCACTAAGAGTAAAGCAGAGCTGAAAGCTGAAAGAAGAGCTCGGCAAGAGGCTGAGAGGGCCTCCAAACAGAACAAGAAGGGAGAAGTGGGCCAGCAGGTAGCCACGGGCAAAACCAAAACACCTCTGAGTGAGCTGCAGCCAGGTACGGTGAAAGTAGTTGGTTAAAACCACTAGAACCAAATACACATGTACACATTAGACTGTGAGGAAAAGTCACACTGTTCATGTATTTTCAGTGGTAAAGAGGCTTCCAGAACATGTCCAAGCAGACAACCCAGATGTTTTAAAGAAACTGGCCAAGAAGCTGGAAAGACAACAGGTTAGATACTGTGATACCTACAAACTTTAATCATAGAAGCTTGTTTCGCCTGATTCTGGACATTGACATGAGCATACACCAACAGTCACAGTGTGTTAATTTATGGCTGAAACTTGAATTGTAAATACATTGGGAAAAATTAACAATTTGTGAAAGTACATGTAAAACTAGCAATTATGGGAGAAGACTTGGTGAAAGGTGGAATTACTTGGATCTGTGTGTAGAAAATAATAAAATATATAACATATAATATACTGTAGACTTGTCAGTGCTCCTTTTACTAGATGATCTTTGAAAAGGCTTCAGTGCACCCGGACAGTTTTCACATCACCTGGCCTTTCAGCCGTTCAGGCCTTTAGACACGTGGGTTAGTGGGACAAGCAAGACTGAGACATACTGATGTCTGTATGTGAAGTTAAATGATCCGGACGATTGTCTTTTTTTACAGAGACGGTTTTCCCATTTCCCAACATTAAAACCAATGATTTAAAAATTACATAGTCAATCAAAATGGCAGTGTATTCCCTGCACCCTGTTCTAACCATCAGTCGTACCTGCATGTGATTGTACCTAACATTTCTTTCAGACACCAGGGTACAGTGCCACTACAAGGGCCAAGGTCTGGTTTACTTACACGTGTGCCTAATCTCATTTTGCTTTGCTTGCTTACCTGGCATCATTATTGTAAAACATTAGTGTAACACCTCTCATTAATTAAAACATGAGCGAACAAGCTGAGGATTTGGTCCATAGAGAACAACCATCAAAAAAGCGTCAAGGATTTTATTTTATTTAATTTTTTTGTTTATTAATTTTTATGCAAGCTCAATTTTAACTTTTTGCTGTGACGAATTTGTGTTGGAGAGTGTTTCTAAGGCAATAACTCTGTTCTGACTAGTGCTTGATGGTAGTGCCATGTTGTAACATAGGACTTGAGTTGTATTTTGTTTTCTTATTGCTTTTCACTGTGGTTCGTTGGATTTTACTTACACATACTGTATACGTGGTTATTGATGTAGGCTGTGCTGCGACTGTGTATTAACCTCCTCATCGCAACGTCAAACCCTGAATATTTGAGCACTGATTGCCTGCTTTATTTCAGATTCCTTTTCGGTCAGACTATGGGCGTAAAGTCAGCCTGTTTTCCCATCTCCACCAGTACAGTCGGAAAGCCCCACTAACACAGCAGCTCAGGTAAACTGACCACTTAATTACACTCACTCAGCCATGGTGATCCCAGAGATGCTCCCTTGTAAAAGGTTTAGGGTGTGATTTTCATTATTACTGACCCCTTGTTTGCCTCTTGCAGCATTCCTTCTACAGTGATTCACCCTGCTATTGTCCGACTGGGCCTCCAGTATTCACAGGGCATAGTGGCAGGATCAAACGCTCGCTCCGTGGCTCTGCTGCATGCCTTCAAACAGGTATGGGCTGTATGGTCAGTATGTAGTGTCCTGTATATGCTAAAGTACAGATCGCTGTATCCAAAAAGCATTTCTTTCTATTCAGGTCATAAGGGATTATTCTACACCTCCAAATGAGGAGCTGTCTAGGGACTTGGTAAACAAGCTCAAACCTTATATCAGGTACGCAAGTTTTTGGTTTTAGTTCTTCAGGATGTTAATCAACGAGCGTGTGTACTAAGATGCAATTTAATAAGCTGGTTAACATACAGCAAAGATTTTGAACATTTTTCTTTTTTTCTTTCAGCTTTTTAAATCAGTGTCGCCCTCTCTCAGCCAGCATGGGTAACGCAATCAAGTACATCAAGAAGGAGATCTCTAATATCCCTAGTCAGTGCAAGGAAGAGGAAGTAAGTGTCTGTTTTAAACTAACGTTAATCCTAAACATTGCAAATTAAACTTGGGGTTGTTGATCATAATAGGATAATAATTTCTCATCTAGTCTTCTTTTGTCTCTATCCAGGCAAAGAGTAAACTGGTGACCTGCATAGAGTGCTACATTAATGAGAAAATCATTCTTGCTGCTAAAGCTATTGCCAAGTACTCCATAGAGAAGATCAGTGATGGAGATGTCATCTTAATTTACGGATGGTAATGATGGTAGTTCCATATGCATTACCAGTCATTTCAGCATTTGGATCTGTGTTTTCCTGTTACTAAGCATTGCCTAATTGTTTGTCCTGCTAAAAAATACATGTACAGACACAAAATGTTTTTTAAACCACTTTCATCACTTTCTTTTCCCTGTTGTTGTCCTACTTTCTGAAATCCTGAGTTTCTTTTACATTGTCTTCTGACATTACCCCACCTCATTTTTATTTCTGCTCTTTCCTCCCTCTGCTCAGCTCATCACTAGTCAATCACATCCTTTGTGAGGCTTTGGAGAAGAGCAGGAAGTTCCGTGTGATCGTGGTAGACAGCAGGCCTCGGCTAGAGGGCAGGGAGGCCCTGAGGCGCCTGGTTCAAAGAGGCATCAGCTGCACCTATGTCCTTATCTCTGCTGTTCCCTACATCCTTCCAGAAGTAGAGAATTAATCATTGCCTATGTAATATATGGACTTAGTCAAAGGATTTAGCTCTAAGCGTGTGAATATCATTCTTTCCTTTCCAGGTATCGAAGGTGTTCCTTGGTGCTCACGCGCTGCTGGCCAACGGTTACGTCATGTCCCGTGTGGGCACATCACAGATAGCTCTTGTGGCCAAAGCCTTTAACGTGCCTGTGCTGGTGTGTTGTGAGACTTACAAGTTTTGTGAGAGAGTGCAGACAGATTCCTTTGTGTCCAATGAACTAGGTAAGTCTCTTGCTGAAGTGATAGACGAGTAATGGAGCTATTGCTTAAACTGATTGTGAAATGTGTTTTGCACCAAAGTCATGAACAAAACGTTTCTAAACACACTGTCATCAGCTTTCACGACCTCTTGAGCACATCTATTAAATAAAAACAGCAAAGTGTTTAATTTCATCAGCCCACTAATGGTTTTCCTAGTATCTACTTCATCATGTTCTGTTATTCCAGATGATCCTGATGACCTCATTGTGACCCGTAAAGGAAAGACTCACTTGAAGGATTGGCAGCAAGTGGACTCTCTGGGCCTGCTAAACCTGGTGTATGATGTGACGCCGCCTGACTTTGTGGATCTGGTCATCACAGATTTGGGGATGATCCCATGCACCTCAGTCCCTGTGGTGCTGCGGGTCAAAAACGTGGACCAGTGAACAACCTCCAGCTCACATCAGTCAAAGCCAAGAGGCTGCAACTCATTTTCCTGGAGGAGCTTGTGTGCAAACGTGCTCGCACACATTACAAAATATCGTGCTTTTAGCATGCAATAAATATATATCTGAAGTGACGTAAGCTTTTTAAACAGAGTCCATGTGTTTTATTTTCCAGTATGACCAGAGGGCTGGTGTATTTTTAGTAGCGTGTAAATGACAGATGTTTCAATAGATCCATATTATGGACTCTTTGTTACCAACAGAATTTTTAATTGCCAGCATTTAGAACAGTTCCATTGTGACTCACTACACGCTCTGGCTGTCAACCACAGCATGCTTTAAAAAAAAATCCATCAGTGGTTTCCTAATTACAGTTTGAGCTGAAAAATCTTGGATTTTATGACTCACATAAATTCCCAAAAATTCAAGATTTTAGTGACTGAACTGATTTTAATTGGCTAAGGAAGATATAAACCAGGTAATAAAACTGTTTGGGCAATGAAACTTCACACGATATTCATGCGCTCCCACTTTCCTATATAATTTATTATATTCATGTTTGTTGTGTGTTGTTTTTCAGTGCTGGCATTCACTGTGTTAGCACATTTAATTAACATTCACACATTGACAGTTATCTGGCCTTGAATTTGGCGAACATACAGTAACAGTAACTGTTCTTTGTTCCTGTTGTCTCTTTTCCAGAAAGCGTAACTGTCATCCATATAGATATAAGCTTTCAAGGCAGCAGTGCTGTTTTTCAAGCTTTTATTAGAACCCAGACCCTTCATGGAAAAAAGAAATTAAAGTACAACAAGACATTTTTAAAATCACTACACGAAACTGACAGAAAGCACAAAGAAAATGCTGTCATGTTTTGTTTTAAACAACATATAATAAAAAAAACCTTAAATGTGAAAATGTTGATGGTACACATCATAATTAAATTATGATGTTTATTTTAAATAACATACATGTTCAACATGCAATAAACAATTTACTAAGTTCCCTCAATGATGATTGAGGGGGTTTTATTGTGTAAACTCATTCAACCACTCTTAGGTATTATTAAAATGTTTTAATGAGTTTGTAAAATAACCTCATTAATATCCATATCAGTTAACATCTAATAATACAAGCATAAATACTGGTCAGACGGTAGAAGGTAAAAAAAAACCCATAAAAACTTGGATGTATAAAACTGCAATAGTGATACAGTACTAAAGACAAGTTCAATGTCACAACAGCTTCAGGGTGATTTAAAAAACTAAATGCAGAAGAAGCCTTGGGGTCTGCTTGGATTGGTGCCAGCATTTTGCTTCTCAGAACAGTCGGTTTCAGCTCTGTAGGTTGCTGCAAGTTAAAACCACACAGCTGCATTTCAGCTTCAGAGGGATTTGGCCTTACGCCTCTGGGTGACCCACAACAGGAAAGAGATCACCACTGTGGATGCTCCCAGGGGTCCAAACACCTGGAGAGCAGGGAACTCTCCCTATTGACACATGTAACAGAAGCATGAGTAAAAATAATCAAAGGTTTAACTGCACTAGTGTTAAAGAAACGCATAACAACTAGAATGACTGAGTTACAGCCGTTTGCTAAACTGACCTTTCTAAGACACTTGTATCCATGATAGTTGTCTGCACAGCTGCACTCGAAAAAGCTGGGGCCGTAGGGGGCACACAGGGAGTTCTCCGGGCAGGTCATGGCTGTGGATTGCCAGTTATTATGTCATGAATATATGTTATTACCAGAGCATCACTGCAGTTTCACATTTTATATCACAAAATGATCAGATGAGCATACACAGCTGTCCAGTCTGGTTGCATATATTTTTCTGGCCTTCGCAAACCCGATTTCCATCTTTGACTGTCACTTTATCCCAAGACATGTTGCCTCCTGGACAAACTATATCTTCGGGCAAAACCCTAAAGAAGTGCAGGATATGAGTTAGAAAGAAAGTAGTAATTAATTGGTTTAACTGTGACCACGTGTTGTGGTTTTGCTTTTGAAGAAGGCTACTTACATGTAATTCATGTCGATAAATCCTTGAAATGTAATGTCACTGATGTTGACGATGGGATTGTGTGAGAGGTCTCTGCAAAGCAAAGGTTTACAGTATTGTAATGTAATTAAGACATAATCACAAGCAATCATGTAGCCCAGGATCAACACTATGATGAGCTCAGCTCTGTAATTTTATTTGTACACAATACTGCCTGTATGGTAGAATGGTATGAAACAGTGTGTACTGTACATACATCATTACTGCAGTCGATGCATCCTCAAGATCCCCCACATGAGCAAGTGAACAGTTGGATAGATCCAACCTGACGCAACAACATGTTGAGAGAATGACAAAAAGTAACTTTGTGCAAATCAGTTAAAAGCCCATATGCAGACATGCCGTCAGTGAGGAACCTAACTGCGTCAAGCAATTCTAATATACACAGTTTAGATATTTTTACAGTGATGAGATGAGAAAAACACAAACAACTCAAACAAATGTAAAGGGTCTTGCCTAAAAACACTACACTGAAGATACATACAATCATGATCAAATGCATATTTCTCTATTTGTTTATGCTCGTATTTAATTACTTTATTTCCGACAGGCATGGGAGGCAGCATTTACCCGATGATGTGTTCAGGGTCGGTTGTGCTGTAGTTTTTCAAGCAGCAGCGCCCGTTTATCCTCCCGGCCGATGAAAAACAAAACTGTCCCACTGCGGTGACATTTGGGATCGTGCCGCTGCATAACCTACATAGCTGTTATTACCAAGCAAAGTCAAGTTAGAAACAATACCGTTAACACTGAAACCCCTTGTTTATAAACGATTACGATTATAAAGATTATTATCTTAACAAGCCGCCTTCTTACCTGCAGCTCAGTCTGTTGGCAGTTCGCGTAATAATATAAATTAAAAACGAAAATAAACACTCCAGGCTTTAGCTGGCTGCACCCAGCTTTCATTTTCGTCGACTGAAGTCATGTGACCTCACTGTAGCTGGCATGTGACAGGAAGTTGTCGCAACACTTGTTTAAAAAAATCCTGCTAATTCTGCGCTGCAATTACGCATACGCTAATTTTAAGACGCTTTAATGTACCGATTTTTTTCTAAATAATCATTGTAACACCTTGATACGACAAAATGCAAACAGACCAACTACTTGTTATTGCTTAAACTATCCGAATGTGTTTAAATTCACGATTTTGTAGCTAAAAACGATTTTGGTTTATTTCATGTTTAATGCAAATACTACCTCTGAATTCTTTACGTAAATCTTCTTTTGATTTCCAATATTTTCGCTCGATATTAATTATGTTTAGCATAATAATAACCAAAATTGACCATACGTTGTAAAATAAAAGGTCTATATTTTTTTTATTTTTTAAAAAATTATTGCCAGACTCTAGACGCAGTTTTTGACCGCAATGAATTTTGACTGCGCTTTCACTGTCACTTTGGGTTGTACTAAATAAACAGGGACGTTGTAGTTAATCGATTTTTATTATTGATGTAATATTAAACTATGACTGTAGAACAATATGTTTCAGCGCTTTTTTTAAAGTATATTATACTAGTGTGATTTAAGTATTAAACATATGACGGATAAATTGAAGGTGTTGTCTTCTCCATGTGACCCGTAGAAACTGAACACCCCTACTGAGATGGTTTGCTCCAGGAGGATCTCGCTTTCCCTCTGGATGGGCCACCAGACAGTGACCACAGGATGGTTCGGCGGCGGCGGTACGTTTACGGTTTCGTGCGGTTTCCATCTTATTTTATTTGAGCATACTCTCCGTCGACGTAAAGACTCCAGCAGATGTAGGACATTGGTAAAAAACAAGCAAAACCACAACAAGTGCAACAGCTTCCTGTTTTATTTCGACAGGAGAATGTGTCTGCGACGCTGTAGGGTTTGCATCAAGCAACTGCACGAATTATCCCGAAACTTCTCCCGCTTGCGCTAATGAGCGGAATTAGCTCAGCGCTTTAACTCGCAGTTTCTACAACAGGTGATCGTGCGTTTAAAAAAAAAATTAACGCCAGCGTACGAGGTGCAATTAGTTGACATTTGCAACATGGCTGCTGCGGGGACAGCAGTGAGAAAAGTTTGACGTGGGAGAAGTTTCATGCGGAATGCTAGCTGCTACGTGAGTCGCTGTCCGGGTAATAAAGTCGTCGGCGGTCTCCCCCGGCCTGGCACCGCTCTCCCCGGACTTCAAGCCAGTGGATGAGCCGTGTGAGAGCCTCCTCCTCCTCCTCCTCCTTCTCCTCAGGCACTGCAGTGGACTTTGTGGGGGAACTGGTGTCTACTCCGTCGCGAAGCTGTGCTGGCGTTGAAGGGCTCGTCGTCCGGCAGCAGGCTGTGCTTTAGCGCTAAAATGCACTTTTCCATACCCGAGACGGAGGTTCGTTCGGGGGAGAGCGGATCTACCTATGTGGTGAGCACCGTGATCAGTGCGTTCGCTTGCTTTCAGCAGGTCGAGCTAATGTCAATGCGGATGAGTTCACGCTTACTGTTGATCCGTGAGCAGCGATGGGTCACTGAATTACCTGCTTAATGCTAATCAATTAGATGCTAAACAATGAGACTCAATAATCAGTCTAGATGTTTATATCGATTTGATGTAGTGAATCTAAGGGGGGGTTGACCTCTATCAGTCTGTGAGGGCGTCAGCAGGAAAGAAACCCTATTGCCTTCACTATGATTCATCATTTATTTGACATTGAACTCCATCCAGTGTATCCAGAGTGGTTTCTGTGCTGTGTCTTAAGTTGGCACCAGCTGGCGTGTTGTCAGGTGCCGTAGGAGAAACCGTCTGGGAGGTCACCTGAGGCACAACAGAGCCCTATTTGTGTTTTAGAGCTTTGAGTCAACACTTCCAACTCTTTCTGTGATTTTAATCCTACAGAGAAATGCAGCCAACACTGCTGTGATTGGAATTGCCTAACTAAAAGTTTGATCTTTGACAGTAGGCATATTTGTGGCTCCATCACCTGGTTGTTTGACCCATATTGTGTTTACTTTTTTTTTCAGTGTTGTTTAGTGTTTGAAACCAGCTTCACCTCCCAGTGTCTTCTCAGTTTGGAGACTCCAGTGACATGCACAGTCGTGGCCCCCTGTGCTAATGTGTGACTGAGCCTGTGTTGTTCCAAAAAAAAGGCTGTCAACTTAAAAATACATTTTCCATGATTGAACATTGGTGAAAGTGTGTTTCTGGTAACTTGCCCATAAACCAGACTTCTTCATGAACGCAAGTCATAATGTTGCTAGGAAACAGCTTGGGTTCTCATTTTTGTCTATTGGGATATAATAATGCTAAAAGCAAATCCTTGTGTTGGCTTTTTGCATCCAATTCTTTATACGAGTCACTCTCTCATTTGCCAGATGCTTCTCAAATGACTTCTGCAACCTCTGATTTCCATGTGATATCTCCCTGAGTGTCACACACCTGCAAGTGACTATTTTCCACGTTGACATGTGCTTTAAAGTGTTAAAGATAAATCCTGGAATAAGCTTGTTAATATTTTATTGTTCGGTGTCCCTCCAGGAAAAACATGTTAAAAGGGAACTTTGGCGATTAGACATTACTTTCCTTTGAGACGTGGTAGATGTTTATATGCAGGAATTTAGAAATCTAGAATTGTCTACCTAAGCTGCATATGTGGACTCCTGCAAGTCAGAACCTTTCTAAATTGAGCATTTCACGTGCTCTTCCTACGTGGCTGTCCACGGTTTTTGCCTGTGCTGGGCACTTCAAAGCACCGTCTCTCTCAGCTGGCAGTCCTGTGACTGTCATTGTGACCTTCCTGTAACCAGCCCACAGGAAGGGACTTTGCTTGATTATAATGCTGAGTGATGTGCTGTGTACATTGGCTCCAATAGCACACAGAGTCTGCAGAGTTAGCAAAAAACAAGTCTTATTCCTATGCAACTACACACGCATCGTTGCTCACACTTCCTATGTTCTTGTGAACTCACTACAAGTTCCTCTTTGTTCAGAAAGTATTTACAGTGGTACATAGTGGTTGTGGGTGTTCTGCAAACACAGAGACTTTAGTGCTGCTGCAGGTTAGTTATTACGAGTCCTGTTCTGGCAGAGTAACAGGTTCGAACCTTGGTGTGAATATGGTCTGTTGCTTCTGTTTTGCATTTCCAAGCATCAAGCATGGCATTTTAGTGAGGAGCTGTAAATCCATGAGATTTGGTCATGAACGTAACCGGTGCAGCCAAAATGCTCCTATAGGGCTGTTGCACTGCTATTTGCATTAAATCACCCAAAGCGATGTCAACATGCTGCAACCGTCAGTGACATTTTAGCAGGTCAGCTCTGTTCTGTCACTAGAACAAAGAACCACTGTTCATTGTCAGGAGCTGTTTCTAGAGTGAAGCCCTCTATGTTAATGTCAAGGAGATGATAATCATTGCGATATTTAGTGTGGGTGTTGTTATGGATGGGTCTTATAACCAAGCGTGATAATGGACACAGAACTGCATTAAAACACCAACGCAGTGAGAGACTGAAGAGAAGATCCCACGTTATTTAACGACACAAATGTAGAGACTGGTCTTATGAAATATGGCTGTAAATTAAAATAATCTCAAATACCTCCCGGGAAATCTTGGATCATGGAGCTGATGGCCTGGCAGAATAAATTTGTGTTGTTGGTAATAGACCGTTTATACTTGATTGATTTCTGCAATCAAAATATAAAATATGTAAATACGTTTTGATTTGGTACAGCGTTGGTGTTTAGTGTTAAGGGACAGACTTGCTGAACCCTCTTGAATTGTCCCTCAGTTGAACTGCTTGCACTTGACAAAAATAAAAGTTCAGTATTATCACAAGAGGCCAAGACCTTCTGCAACTCACTCTTCCTTCCTGCTGGGAAACTTCTAGAACTTTTGCTTTGCACTTTCATTCTTCTAATCCGCTGGTGTAACATGACAGTAATGTCTAATGCTCACAGTGCTACTGTTTTGACGGACTGCACTAGAAGCATTTATTGGGACTGAAGGTAAAAAGGATTAAACATTGACAGTCACACTGTTTTTGTGTGACACCTAAGATGGGACTGACTGACCTTGTGGAAAAACACTAGACCGGTCAGGTTTTCTGTTTAGGAGGCGAGTCTGTGTTCAGTTAAACTTAAACCATTCACCATTCTCCTCCTCAGCGCAGGCTAAAGTATGTCTGTTATTCATGTGGTTTATTTTGGTTCCCAAATGTAACCAGACATTTGACATTACAACTAGATTTACTTTTCAGTCTGGCTCCAGACGTGGCTGCAAGCTGATACTTGGATTGCTGCTTCCAAATGGTGGTTTTGCTGGACTGCCCACTGATAACTCCTGTCAAAACAAACAAGCAGCGTCTCAGAGGAAGAATTAGCAATGCCCTCTGTGACTTATGTATGTGTTTATTTTGCTTTCTGCTGCATAATGCAAGAAGCTGCTGTTCTGACTGGACAATGTCCAGCAGAGTCTGTTTTTGTCTTTGGAAGACAGTAGGGTTTGATTGTGTACAGCACATAGTTACTCTGAGCTAAAATAGAGGGAAAGCACAGTAGGTTATTTACTGTAACCTACTCTTCATGAGTTGTTTTATTTCTTTGCTGACTTTTATCATTTTAGAAAATGAACTTACTGTATGTCACCTTACGTGTGGCGCACTGCAGACTATGCTATTTCACGTGTATCTATGTTCTGAATGTTTTCCTTCTTTCCTACAGGCTTACAACATCCACGTCAATGGTGTGCTACACTGTCGGGTGCGCTACAGTCAACTTCTTAGCCTCCATGAACAGGTAAGGCCTCAATCACCTCTGCATGTGTGGCGCACTGAACCATGTTTAAGTGCCACCACATCCGTCTACTGTAGGATGACCTTTCACTTTTCTTTGTGCCAGCCTCCCCTCACATTGAATCGCAACCATGAGGCCTTGAGGTCTGTTGCACTAAGAAGGAAGAATTGTGAAAGACGTTGGGGGGGGGGTTAGGGGCGGTGATGTGGAAAGAATACTGTTGTCCTTTCTTTTACTTCACCTGCTGGGAAAAGGAACTTTATCTGAAAAAGAAACATTGGAAACTTTTTAGCTACCTCCGTGAAACTTCAGAGTCAGATATTTATTATAAGGCAATCACTGTTTGCGTCATCTTGTTTTCCTCTAGGTTGGTTGGAAATAGTGATAAATTGCTTGTTGTATTTCGTTGCTGGATATCTGGTCATTACCTGAGAGCTCTTAATATAAAAACATACCCCGTTGTTATACACGTGTGCCTAGTCCTGTTTTCACAGGTTAATAACCAAGCAAACCACAGAAAACTTTGCCTTCCTTGAGTCTGTGTTATCCAGTCTGACAGTTGCTGTTGCCTGGCAACAGCCTACGGGAAAGATGCACTCAGGTCTTTAAGCATGAACCCGAAGAGCTTCCTGTGGTGTAGGCATGACCCCAAAACACTGGTGGTTGCACACCGTACGCTACAAAGAAATTATGATGGGAAATGTTTCTGACATGATGTATGAGCTAAGGTATATTTCAGTTTTATAGGTTGTGTATATGTATACTATACAGTGTGTGTGTGTGTGTCTGTGTGTATATATATATATATATATATATATATATATATATATATATATATATATATATATATATATATATATAGTATCCTGCCCTCAGTGTTGGTCTCACTGCTGGTTGTCTGTTTAGCTATAGTGTGTCTGGCGTACTTGAGATCATAATGTGAGCCATGTTGAAAATCACCTATTTTAGTGCCAGTATTATTATATTGACAAAAAATGTGGCTGTGATGACTGTGACGTACTGATTGGGTTGGAATCAAGTAATGTTTGATATAGAACTGTAGATTAAAAAGGGCTTTAGTTTCAAAGGCCGAAAGTTACGGGTTTTCTAATGATAAATGGAAGAAATGAGTCAAGAACCTGGAAGACAGAAAGCTTGGAATAACAAGACTCTCAAGCTTCCAGATGTGTCTTTCTTCTCTCTCTCTCTCTCTGTCTGTGCTATGTGTGGAAACTCTACCAGCTAGTGTTGAAACAGGTTTTAAATAAACCTGTGATTCATTTTAAACGGCATGAATGTACTACTCAGAAATGAACACACTAGTTTAATTTGAGACACTTTGTAATATAATTAATAGTAGTGTGCATTTAACCCTAAGTGGTTTCACAGATGATTTATATGAATGTTTCCACACGTTTTTACATATTTCAAATATTTTATAAAGCTGCACATTTTTTGCACGGCCTCTCGTGTGTGTTTCACAGATAAAGAAGGAATATGGCAGTAATGTGGTGCCTGCATTCCCCCCAAAGAAAATCTTCACTCTGACTCCTGCTGAGGTCGAACAGAGACGAGAACAGCTGGAGAAATACATGCAGGCTGGTAAGTTATTCATGCTGAAGGTAGTTTTTACTGATGATTTGTGTAGTATTTCACTTCGTTTGTGAATTTAAACTCCAGCTACTTTCTTCATGACACTCAATTGTATAAGTTCCATTGCCAGAACTGATGATTTGAGCACCGTGAGCTGGGACACGCAGCCAAAGCCTCACAACTAATGCTGACGCACCTGATGGAAAAAAAATCCCTACTAAGGAATTTAGACCCTGTTGGCTTTTTAAATGTTTATTGGTTGGGATCCTAATTAAGATGCGCTTCCACAGGGACACTTAAGAGTTTTGCAGACCAAACACGTGGGCATATTGCTCGTATTTTGTAAGCAGGTTGAGGGTGGACTAGCTGCAGATGAAAATGAATAAGTGGAAACAGCAGTAATGCAGAGGGTTTGTTTTAATCCTCTCAAGCACTGGCAGTTTGAGCAGAACAAGGAAGCGTTGTTTCAGCGTGTATTTGCTCATAGTCTGGGAGCATACACACACTCACAGTGTGTTCTTGGCTACAAGTCCACTTGGTTACATCATGGCTTTTTACATAGTTATGGAAACTACCACAAACACATCTGCTGTGACGCAGATGGCTCGTCGCTCTTACATTTTATCAAAGGGTTTGACTAATATGTAAAAAGGATGATGGTGCTCCTGCTCTCTTGTAGATAATTCACCGCCTTGCACCACGAGGAAGACAGTTAGGGTGTAAATTATTAGCCCCTTAAATTAGTTTATAGTTTGTTTCTAAGCGAACAGACAATCTCTTCATTAGATGCTTTTTGAGGGATCTTAGTCCATTCATCTGTGGCATAAATCAGAAATGACATGAGAAAATGTTCCTCATGAGTTAATCATTTAGACCTAGACTCTAGTTGATTGTCTTGACTTTTGTTAAAGGAATCAGGGAACCATTATGTTGACACAGGTTTGTAATAATTTACAGTTAAATGCCAAATCACAAGTTGTTTCATACTGACTAAACTGCTGTGACACTTGTTTGGAAGGTCAAGCCCATTTCCTAGAACAAAATCAAAGAGCGTGATAAGAGAAAAATGAAGCAACTGGCAAACGTCTCTGCTTAAGGAGGTTTATGTTTACATGACATCCATTAAAGGATCCGTAACTGATGCTGAGTTATCAATTTAAACCCAAACATGTTGCTCCAGTGTGAAATGGCTGATTTTGTACGTTTGTTGCAGATTTGTTTTTCTGATTTCGCTGCTGTTCTTGTTTAACAGTCCGTCAGGATCCATTGCTTGGAGCCAGCGAGCTGTTCAACAGCTTCTTAAGGAAATCTCAGCAGGTTGGTGGCTGTTTTTTTTTCCCTAGCTGTACTGTATGTGGCTCTTTCCTGTTAGTAACTGACCTGAGTGTATTTTTAACACGTTTTGTGGTAGAGTGAGGTAGCTGTGTTGTTTCTGCACTTTTTTAAGGTTGTCACCTTTAGTTTAAATAGTTATTACACAAACAGCCTTCGTCAACAACATAGCTGCATTGTGTGTGAGAGCTGCGTCCCTTTTTAAAACATTATATCATGAGTGAACCACTTGATGAATCATCCCCATGAAATGTGCCACAACTGCCCTTTCTGCTGCACCAAAGAACAAGGGTGTTCTGAAGTGACGTGGGCAGTGCTGTAATAACACGATGTGGCAATGACTTATGACTTATTCAGACCAGGTAGCAGGATTGATTTATCATCATTCAAGCTGTGACTTGTATCCCCAGTGCGCTTCATGGATAGATTCATCGGCCTGTAGTCACGTCACACCGCTCCTGCTTCATCTCCTCTGTCTTCCTCTCTGATTCGAGTCTGTGTTTGTCTCTTTCCCGTTTCCCCATCACTGCGGAGAAAGCAGGTGCAGAATAGAAGATGAAATGCCAGCGTTGTCATTTCATCTGCGCCGTTAGTGCAGGTTAGGACTAGGAGTAAGCAGAGGTGGTGAGAGACTGCTCTGAGGATGTGATACAGGTTCAGATTTCCTGTTCCTTATTATCAGTTCAGATATTATTGTTTAGAGCTTTGAAATATTCACAGCTTTTGGTGTTTGGTGTATGGTATACGGTGCTGCAACAGGTGTGTTAATCAGAATGAATCTACAACATGACCCAGTAATTGTTTTGGCTTTATTTAATAATGATGTGTTTCATGAAGCTTTTATTCTTTTCTCATGTCATTTTGTTTCAAATAATGAACTTACTGCGTAACGCATTACAATTGTGACCCACGAAAAATGCATCTGTAATTGTTTTCTACAGTATTTGTCTAAGGTTAAAGTGGTATAGTTAATATTTGATTACATCTGCCTGATGGGAAGGGAAGGATACTTTGTATATAGTGTATGTATCTGCTGTGGATTTCAACTGAACTTTGACTGGCTCTTATCTTTGTCGTTGATGAGCGAAGCGAAAGAAATTTGCTTATGTTTTGTTTCCTTCCCACAGGAGACACAGCAGATTCCCACAGAAGACGTCGTTCTAGACATCTGCCTCTCTAACGGTCAGAAGGTTACAGTCAACATTTTGACCTCGGATCAGACGGAGGATGTCCTTGATGTAAGTGATGGAATGTGTTCTGTGCCAAAGAGCATAAACATTTCAGTGAATTGAATGATAAGAAAATTGTGTGATAACTTGCAACTAAGTCTGATAGAGAGATACTCTACAAATTAAACACATTCTGTATTAACATGATTTAATGTTTCATCATAAATATGCAGTCTAAAATGAAATCTTGAAAGTACGTATAATCAATTCATATCTTTATTGGGCAGATAATTAAGTGGTTTAGTATTGTTTAGTTCTGCCCAACATCATTTCAGATGCAGACGCTACGCCTCATAAATCGTGTGAATATTTGTACAGTTGGCCAAAAGCAGTGCTTCTAGGAGTCAATAGAGGTTATAAGTATTAATAAAACATTACATTAATAGGAAATGTTTTGCTATTAATAGGACAGTCAGTGATTGTGCCTAAATTCACCTCTGTCCATTACTTACCATAAAAAAAAGCAACCATTGTTGCACGTACTCTAAAATAGTTGTCATACAGTAAAACATGTGTTTCATCACAATGTCCTTTGTCACCGTTGGCTGTAAATCAGGCCTAAAATGCTCTCATTAATTTTTAACCACAAGTCAGTCTCTGAGTGTGTATTTCGTTACTGAGGTTTATAGTGAGTTCTGTCTGAAGAGTGCGACAAATGTATTGTATAGTTTTAATGGTTGCCTGTCTGCAGTCAAATTATAGACATTAAAACCAAGCCAAAGTTGAAAAAAGCACTATGCTTACACCATAAATAGGTTTTTGTATAATTTCCCACGGATACAGTCATGCTGGGAAGGATGGTAATTAAAAGCCAAAGACAGCCACTGTTGTGTTCTATGATGCTAAAATGTTAAAAGCCTTCAATCTTGGACAGATATGAAATATGATTGTGGTTATATCTTAGTTTTATTGATCTACTGCCTATTTTTTTTTTCCACTCTTATCTTTTCTTTTTGAAACCAACATTAAAGAATGAATTAACTGTCTTTTATGCAGAAAATGAACGTTCTCCATCTCTGTCGTCTTTCTTATCTTCCTGTAGGCCGTTGCAACAAAGCTCGACCTTCCAGATGACCTCGTTGGTTACTTTAGTCTCTTCCTCGTCCGTGAGGGTGCAGACGGAGGTTTGACATGTGAGTTTCAACATCACATTCCTCTCGGCAAGCAAAAGCAAACATTGAAAATACCTAATCTCTGGTTTTATACTTTATTATGTTACGACTGTATATAAGCAAACTGTTAATTGAAAGTAAAACATATCCACAAGAAAGCAAAACTGTGTATCAATAATTAATTATACAGTCAATAAATAATGGATTACTGGTTTGAATCCACCCTGAAAATGTTTTTCAAAGCACTTTTTTAAATCTATTTTATATTTATAACTTAATATTTGTATTTTTCCTTATGTATTTTAGGGGATTAATGTTAATTATTATTTACACAAAAACTGAGCTATTACAGCAATAGTTGCACGTTGGATCCTTCCTGTTTGTAGTGGATTTGTGGATGATTAGAACTGGGAGAGTAATTTCACCCCCATTCAGAAGAAATTCCACCGTAACACAGGCAAAACAGACTCCAGCCCAAACTGTTTCAGTTTTCCTATCCCTTTTCTTATTCCATCACAGCCCTGTAGTCCCAGAGGCTCCATCCTCATGTCTTTCACCTGCCAAACACTCCCCCAGCTCCTCGCGCCAAATCCATTTCAGGCTGAAAATGGTTCCAAGTGACCATGGAAGAATCTGTAAATATTGCTGGCATGTTGTATATTTTTGGCACAGAATAAATCTGAGTATCTGCTTGGCATGAAAGAGAACAGCCATGTGTATGAGTCAACCTTTAACTACTAGAATGAATTTGATGCAGCAGGCTGTGAATCTGTCAAAACCAGTGGTGGGAGTGTTGACATAACAGAATGGCTGGAGGAGTGTGGTCACTGACAGGTGGTATGTTTCCCTGAAATCATCACGCATAGACAGACACATGTAAAGAAGAAGCACTGTGGGCTTAGAAATAACAGCACCTAGTAAATTTCCAGTAGAACTTAATTTATGTCTTATGGTTTATCATTATTCTGGTAATATTCCTGAGAGTTTAGCTGCACGTGTCTATAATTTACCTTTTTATTTCCTTCTCTCTCTCTCTCTCACTCAGTGGTGAGGAAGCTGCAGGACTTTGAACTGCCGTATGTATCCATTAACAGCTTGCAGAGCTCTGAATATCACATACTCCTACGAAAAAGGTACCTACCACCAGCTCACAACCTGCCTTGTCCTTCACAAAGTGCTCTTGCCTAACATCCATTGTATTTATCTCTCTGTGTTCATGCATCATAATGTAAAGAAACAGATCCATTATATTGTTCAGCTGGGGTTAGGGTAGATACATAAACACTTCTGTGTGTAATGAGAAGCTGCGATAACTTTCATTTTACACTATTTAAAATGGAAACTCAGGACCAGACATGTTGTCCCTCTGCTGTTCTGATTAGGTTCATTTTTCTGGCGTTCATTTTGTTATCTCGGTGAAACTGGGCCAGCACATGTGCCCTGTTCGCCACCTAGCAAAGACTGGGCTCAAGCACAAGGCCTAATTTCAAACAAATGTTTAGCAAGGCAGAGACAACGACGCTGCAGCTGCCTGACAGTCGTAAAAATGGACTAAAGTGCAGTAGATTTAGCAGCTTTTACAACAATACACAGAGACCAGCTGCTGCGTGCTGTCAGCACACGATTTGAACTGGGAACTGCATCAGTCCAGCACATACAGTATGTGAAAAAGTTTAGTAAAGCTTTTTGCGGATCAACAGAAAGCTGCACAAACCCTGATAACGTTGCCTCGTGTGACGCAACCTCAGGAGGCGTTGTCGTCATTGCCGAGAAGCAGAAGTGAATTTATTGACCTAACAACAACCAAATCTCTCACATTGTATGTACATTATACTGATGTATTATTTTGTGTAAAGTAGTTTGTTTTGTTTCATGTTTACATTTTTGGGACTGATTTCTGAAATGCTATGGTTTACTTTCTGTATTTTTCTATATGCCCAAAATGCATCTGCAAATTCCAGCCCCCAAAAAATGAACCTCCTGATATTCGTATTCCTTCACGTCACAGCTTTGTCTTTTGCCCTTAGTCTGATTACTCGTTTACTGAAGTACTCCAGTTTATGGTTGGTCTTTCCTTTGGAGTGGCGCAGAGTTATGCCGGATAAATACAAAAACATCTTGCCAGAGCCACTCAAACAAATTCCACACACAACACTCATGCTACTTCTCTATTTGCTATTTAGTGCCAACTTCCTCATGGATCTGTTTGTCACCCTTGTGCTGACTGAGGTACACAGGATGTTTCCTTTCTTACTGCCTGAAGAAAAGTCCTCCTGACCTAGTTTCACTGTATGGAGGAAAAACAGACCCCCAGAGATGAGATCCAGAGGGGGATCAGGTCAAAGTAGTCAGACGGGCTCTTTACGTGGAGCAAACAGACAGCACCAGAGAGTCCAATACAAATGTTGCTCTTAAACCTGATTTCATTCTTCATACACTTTTGTTGAAATGGAAACTTTTTTTTCTGCAGTTACTGGGACATGGCTTACGATGGTGATGCAATGGAAAACCGGGTTGGCCTAAATTTGCTGTATGCCCAGGTAAGAGCTGTCATGGCTGAAAATGAATGGAATTCTGTCTTTTGCTTGCAGCTTTGTCGTTTTTAGCAGCGGGTTTTAAAGTGTGTACTTCAAAATGAATTTGCCCTTGTGCAAAATCAAATACAAAATCAAAATTAGACATGATTGGGCTTGAATGTTGCTTCTGTTGTTTTGAAGCCGGCATGAAACTAAATCAAGCACTGTTTGAATGTTTTTCTCCCGTATCCCCTGGGTTCCTCTATTACCTAATTGCAGCGTCAGCCTCTTTCGACTTTGCAGCACCTTGAATTCGGTTCCTCTTCTGTTCCTCTCTCATCCTATTACAGCGGATTTCCTTCACTGCAGCAACTGTGATCTGTTGTATTAAGCGTTTTTGGAGCAGCTAGTCTGATCAGAATCTGCTGAGTTTCGTCTCTGTGCGCCACAAAGGAAGTTTAAATAAAAAAGAGAAAGGAAAGCAAGTCAAGGACACATAAGTATTGTTGACATGCTTGTGCAGTTATTCCTGTTTCCTGTTATTATTTGCTGATGCACTGTTTACACAAAAGTGTAGGGTGTAATTTCTCCCAGATGTACCTTAGGGAACAGAAACGCCTGCTATGTTGTATGTGTGCAGAAAGATGAACTTCAGTTCTTGTTTTTGCTCCACCAGACAGTGTCTGACATCGAGCGAGGCTGGATACTCGTCAACAAAGACCAGCACAGACAACTCAAATCTCTGCAGGAGAAAGGCTCCAAGAAAGAGGTAAGTACAGGCAGATTATCCACCTTCAGCCAGATATAACTCGAATGCAGCTGATATTAAGAAACGTTTTTGTCGAGCACTAAATCTGAAGATCAGATTATACAGCCTCTAGTGCAGTTTGTTATACAATTAGCCTAGTTTTCTCCTGAAATGAATATTTAATCACATAAATCCACTTGAGAATTCAGACCTGGTTTCGCCAGAGATTAGACAAAGACACACACACACACACGTGTGTGTGTGTGTGTGTGTAAGTAAGCAAAAAATAACTTTTCTTTTTGTCTTCTATCCAGTTCATTCATCTAGGTCAAACACTAAAATATTATGGCTACATCAAATTTGATCCATGTGTCACTGACTTCCCTGAGAAGGGCTGTCAAGTTATCGTCAGTGCTGGAAACAACGAGCTCCACTTCCACGTCAAGTTGCCCAACGAACAGATGAAGGAGGGGAGCTTCAAGGTCACACGCATGAGGTGTTGGCGAGTCACGTCTTCTGTAAGTGGATTTGTGTGTAAGACAGTTTGAGGATGGACTTCATCTCTATGTGCGCTTGCGTGTTTAAACTTCAGAAAGAAATCAAATCCCTGCTTATTATTCTGATGCATAAACTAGAAGCGTAAAGAAGCAGCAGCTGTAGTTGTCTGCTTTAAACCGGCAGTGGTTCCTGTGCTTCCAAAGCTGCTTGTTCACAAATGAACTCTCACCACTGCACAAGAAACAAATGAGTTTACTCCTGCCAAGTATTAGTTTTTACTCCTACTTGCTAAAAGTGCTGACCTCCACTCCATCCATCTTCCTCCTCCCAGTTACTCAGACACAGCCCACACAAAGATAAATAAAGATTTATAGGTTCCCTAGGCTCATTTATAGACCAACGTCTTTATTTCAAATGATAATTCTCTTTGTGGAAGGGGAGAATCGCAGCGGCCTGATATCCACAATAACTCAATACAAATGTTATTATTATAAATATTGCAACACTGTATTTATGTAAGGACTGTATACTGTAATAGTGGCAGCAGTTTAAACATAACCACTGTGATTTTTCAACCTATGCGTCATCTATTCTAATTATTATATGACCTAGAGAGACATCATTTAGCCACCGTTTGAAAGATGAGAATTAAAATAGAAATGAGAACAAAGATTCACTTTTGTATTAGCTCAACTTTAACCTTTAATGATACTTCAAATGTTTGCACAGTCATCTGGACACATGGCAACGTATCAGTGCTTAAAATGCGTCTCGGCTCCCATCTGATGAGAGGCTGAGCCCCCACACCGTCCAGCAGGATGACGAATTCCTCAGCCTCAGAGGTCACAGTCATTTTAATGAGCTGTTTCCTTTTCAAACAACTATTTCAAAACATCTCATTTGTTGCAGTGGTGTAATGTATCCCTCAAAGCCAAATCTCAAATTGCATCCGGAGGAACGTGTACGTAGTTAGAGTGTGTGTGTATGTGTCAGACCTTTGTAATGTTGTTTGTGTGTGTATGTGTAATTAGCACGGGATGTTCAGTAAGTTTGTGTTGCACAGGAAATAGACTCAGGCTTCGTAAGTGAGGAATGAGAGCTTATCTCCAGGGAGCTCTGTGTGTGTGTGTGTGTGTGTGTCTCACAACACACATTTCAAAAGGCATTTGATATCCTGGATTTGCACATATGTGTGTGTATATATATATATATATATATATATATATTTTATTTTATTTTTTTTGCACACATGTTAATCTTTCAGCATGCGTCTTCTTTAGGATTTGGTTGGGTGTCAAAGCTAGGATTTCTAAGAAGAGATACAAGAAAGGAAATTGATTTAGCAGCTTACACAACCCTCTAGTCAAAGGGTAAAATAACAAAATTAACCTCAAGAATGCTGGTTGGAAAGTGGTGAAGAAATAAGGAAACGTGTTGGGGGGATTTTTTTTGTGCAAGAGAGAAGGGAACAAAGCCCAGAGTAGGTCAAATCTAAATCATAACAAGTTACCTATAATTGGTTCCAACAGATGTTGTGAAGCACCAAATTCTAATGTTCTAACTGTTCCGTCTGTCAATGCAGCAAGTCCCTGTAGCCAACGGTACAAGCAATCCCTGCAGCTCAGCCAAATGTGAGGTCAAGCTGGAGCTGGCCTTCGAGTATCTGATGAGCAAGGACCGCCTCCAGTGGGTCACCATCACGAGTCAACAGGTGAGAGGCTGCAGACTGTGGCAGACACAGCGTTTGATTATTCCTTGTTGTTTAGTGTCCATACACAACTATTCAGCTGTGACTGACTTTCAATTTCTAATTATAGGCGATTATGATGAGTATTTGCCTTCAGTCTATGGTGGATGAATTAATGGTGAAGAAGTCAGGAGGAAGCATAAAAAAGGTTTGTGTGGAAAGCTCATCCTTAAAACCATGTACAGCTCATTATGTACTGGTCCTGAAATGTAAAAACAAGCCCCACGATAATTTGTGTGTTTGATTTCTGTCGCGTTCCAGATGCTGAGGAAACGACACAACGGCTCCATCCACCGCTCAGACAGTCAGCAAGCTGTGAAATCCCCCCCCCTACTGGTTAGAAAAAAAAAGGCAGCGCTATAGGTTTGTCTTTGCTTCTGTCAGGTACAGGATGATTTATCTTGTGTGCATTTGGTTACAGGACTCCCCCGACCCAAACCGGGAGCAAGTTGTCAAGCTCTCAGTGAGTACCTCTGACTATTTGGATTCCAGTGTCTTGTGATGGATAATGTGTTTCCAGAACTGTTGCCATATTGTGACAAACCACAGTGCGTTCAGTGTAATTAAACTTTTGATTATTGCATCCTAGACCAAGTTGAGCTCGGTTTCCCTCAGAGGGATCAGCGCCTCCAACTCGGCAAACGACATCAGTGGCAATGATTTCCATGGCAACTATGCTTTCGAGGGAATTGGGGACGATGACTTGTAATCCTCCAGTCCTCTGTTCTTCATTCCTATGTCAACAACTGGGACAACAAAAACGAGCCGAGCACAGCCGAGCGGACCACAAACGCGTCAGATTCTGCAAGATTGTAGCTTCTTCCTTGAGAACTCGCTGCCTTAAGCGCTTGTTTAACCTTCGACAGCGTCCTTCCTTATAGACTTAATTTGCATTAACATGATCATATCCAACTGAACCTTTGGTCCTTGTGTTATGTGTTGTGGCGACATACCGTAAATAGCATGTGAAGCTACAGGTACTCAGACAAGGATCTGCTTTATGCCTTACTGTCTGACAAAATCTGGCTTTTGTTTCATTCTCATGAAATACTGATTCATTACCAGTATATGTCAGTTTCTATAATGCAATTAAATCCTTGGGGTACAAATACACCTGATAAACGCAGTAGGTCCTGGATTCTTCCTCCAGTGGCTGCTTGTTGTCCAACCCCAGAGCCAAATGTTTAGACCTGGCACTAGTGAGAAAACAGCAGAACTCACTATGTGTTGTACCTGTAGACTATTCAGATCAACTGCTTACTTACTTGTACAGATGGTCAGTGTTTGGCTCCGCTATTATACCAAACTGTCATAGTTTAATACCGTTGGTGATCGTCTGTGTGCTATACATGTGCCAATTCGGTGAACACATATCACACTGCCTTCAGAAAGTCTGCAGTCTGATGCCTTCGCTTTGCTTTTCACCTGCTGGGTTTACTCCTTGTCATGCGGCGCAGCACTGGCTGAAATGTGTTGCCCAGAGTCTTGCAGAACTTGACAGATGGTTAATTTGGCCGAGTTGCTTGCACTTGCTGAACCCATCATTTTGCACAGTATTACAGGTGGAGACGAACATTTGAGTGAAGGCTTGAACAGGACTTTAAACATTGTGTGGAATTTATTTTCCAAGGGGCTCTTGTAAATCCATCTTTTTTTTTTTTTTTAGCCAATTTCTTAAGGTTTCTCATAAATGCCAAATTATAGTTTACTAAAGCATTTTGCACAAAATAAACATAAAAATATGACAATGTCACTTTTTATATTATGTACATGCAATTAAGTATTCAGAATATTTCCTAATATCTTTATCATCATAGCTTATTTTAATCGAATGGATCAAATGTAATCTAAGATGTAAAGAACAAAAGATGTAGATGAACTAACATTTATCATGTTTACATTATGTGTAGGAGACTTTGTATCTTTACGTGTTTACAGGTTTTGCATCTGATTGTCTTGCTTCTTTGGGCTTATCGCAGGTTTGCGGGACACGTACGTTGGGACTGTGTCATTCTAATTTGTACGTACATTGTGCCAATCATCTCAGAGGGTTGGGTTGAAAAGGGTGCGTTGGTTCGGTGACCAATGTGACCACATTTGCTGGAATGAATAAAGTTCACAGGCTGCAAGCAACAAAACGAACATATCCCACTGTTTTGTAAATCTGTTACGTTCACTTGACAGCTCAGCCTGTTGATGAACATCAGTGCCAAATGATCAACTTCTTTACTCGCTGGTAGTGAAAACTGTAAAGAGAATGTCTTCTCTATATGTCCGGTTTTCTCAGAGGTACGTCTCTGTCTTTGCTCTCATTTTCAGCAGAGACATGGACACCCTGTTATTTCATATTGTCCTCCTCCTGTCAGCAGCACCTGGGTGTTAATATGTAGGTGCCAAATTAGAAGCGCATTATTCTTCAGCATCACTGTTAAACAAAATTGTCAAATTCTTGAAAACTATTGCTTCATTCCACAACTTTTCATATTGATTTGTATTTAGGTCAGTGACGACTTCTGGTCTGTTTTCATCATGCTAAAATAAATATGGAAATAGTTGACCTTGTTGTTCTGTTGCCAGTTAATTCTACTACTGTCTAACTCTCCCGTTTATTTACAGACGCAGCTTTAGCCCTGGAGAAATCAACTCTTTCCCCTGAATCAGACTCTGTACTAGTTCTGGGAAGGTGTTTGTGCCAGTTCAGTGCCATTAGTCATGTTTGCTTTACCACAGGCCACAGAGCCATGTTATTATGCATGTGTACACCTCTGCTTTCCCAGTAACACTAGGCTACAACATCGCTTTACTTAATGCTCCTGGCTCATCATGATTATAACTTATTATAACTTATATATTAAAACTTGATGTGATCTGATGTAAAAATGAGAACCAGTCTTGTTTGATATTCAATGTAATGAATTCCATGTTTATTTCAAAATCCTCATTTAAGGCATTTATGAGACACTGCATAAGGACAGAACGGACACTTGGTAGATGTCAGTACTAATCGGTGGACTCAGTAATTCATAGTGTCCTAGCAAACTGGCAACCTGAAAAATATCTCACTTGCATATAACCATTAACAAAAAAAAATCTAATTGCAGTCCCTATTCTTCCCAACGACACATTCAAAATAATACGCTTCTATATATTAACGTATGCATTTCTAGCAGTGTCTTACAACCACAGTAGAAACTCAAACAACACTCACATGCTCACTAACCTCCCCCCAAATGAAAAACAAGGATGGGCTAATTTCACAGTAAACTAAATGAAGACGGTTCAGTCTGCCCGAGAGACGCTTCCCACAGTTGGCTCGTTGAAACGGCAGGCGTTCGCGACACATAGCAGACATCAGCGTCACATTTGCGTTTGTTCAACATGCTCGTTTGCATTTTCTGGTCATACGGAGGATCGACCCGCACCACCCAAGACACCTTTCAAATGCAATTGTGTGTATGATTGTGCTCTTTGTTTAAATCCAAACTGAAGGCTGTGCATGCAGTTAGTGTTGAATTTAGTGGCTTTTTTAAAAAATTCATTTGAAATAACATTTTACAAACCTGTAGGGTTTGGAGAAAATGACAGTCTGGGTAAACTGATAATTAGGTTGCGTTAACCTCCACGTAAATATATATATATATATATATATTAACTAGCATTTTGCTAGTAGTACATACATTATCGAAGGCATGTCATTACCAGAGCTTGAGCTCCGGTGTAAAGACAGTGATACTGGGTCTCTTAGAGGAAACCATATTCACTTAAAGCTGCCCTGTTACGATTAGGGACATTATACTTGTAACACATATTGTATTTAAAGTTTGATTCAATAAAGTTGTATTTCAGTCATTAAAGAGAAACTTCACAAATGTTAAGGAGGCCAACCCTGACTAGAACATCAGCTAACGTGAAACTGAACAGTGCAGCTCTGTTAGCATGGGTTCTATGCACTTAGGGGCATTTCCTAGTATTTTGTGATATGTGGTATTTAAATATGGATCGTTGTGTGAATGGGAACTGTTATATTTAATGTTAACATACTAGTGTGGTGTAACACATAAAAAGACACAGTAAGAGGACTTTTTTTCAGTATATAGTCCATTTGTTTGACAGAGTCGGAGTAGAAATCAAACTCTGCACAGACTGGTTCACCTTACTCAGTCCAAAAGGCATCAAAATATTAACAACTCTTTCTTAATTGTGCGAGATACTACAATTAAACAATTAGCAGCCTCTGAAGACATCTGACAAAACACTTAAAGACCAACACACACTAAAATAATAAAGGCTCTGTGAAGATAAAACAAAAACGAGTTGCTGGTAGCTTAGTTCTGCTGAGTTAAATTTATACAATCTCTAGTTTGTAGCACGGGTGTATTGTCTGATTTCCTTCCCGAGTCATATACTGCATATCAGGCCCTGCTTCTTTCCTGTGTGTTTGACCTCCAACTCCCATCCCTTTCCTCACTTCTTCTTCTTCACCGTTTCCAGTCATTGGAACTTTTACCCAGCCGTCTGTGGCCAAGCCATGTTTCTTCTGGTGCCTCTTGTAATTGTCCCAGTGACCAGTAGTGTAGCCGCACTCCTGACATTTGTACGGCTTCTCTCCGGTGTGCCGAAGCATGTGCCTCTTCAGGTTCATGCTCTGGTTACAGCTGTAGCTGCACACAGCACACTGGAAAGGTTTGGCACCTGAGTGCACCCGCTGGTGGCGCTTCAGGTTGGCCAGGTTCCCGCAAGCGTAATCGCACAGATGGCACTTGTACGGTTTTTCGCCTGTGTGTACTCTGTGGTGGCGCTTGAGGTTGTCGAAGTGCGCCGAGGCGTAATCGCACTGGGGGCACTTGTAGGGTTTCTCTCCACTGTGAGTTTTCATGTGACGTGCCAAGTGGTTTGGGTAGTGTGTGAGGAAGGGGCAGGCAGCGCAGGTGTACACCTTGTCGCTGCGTTCACCAGGGCTATTAGGAGATGAGGAGGAGTCCTTGGTCAACATATCAAGGGTACACTTGGCACAAATTTGGGCTGAGGAGCCATCCTCATCCTCGAGCACAACGCCACACAATCGACAAGTAAACGGGAAAAGAGAGGGAGGGAGGGCAGCACCATCTGCTATGTTCCCTCTTGTCGCCCTGCTGCTACCACTGTCTGTGGTCTCCAGCAGAGGTGGGGGATGCTGGCCAGAGGCTGGATTAGAAGGTGGTATGGGTGGTGGCGATGTCCCCTTCAAACCATCAAAGGCCGATAGGTAGTCATTGTTCTGGACTCTCAAACTCAGGTTTGACGTTGGCCTTGTAAGCTCTGAAAAGGAAAATAAAAAAGTAGTGAGTACTTTATACTAGTTCAGAGTACTCCACCCCACTCCAACATCATCTGACATAGTATTGAACACCATTCACTATACTATCTCTATACTAGATGATCAATTATATTGGCTTAAGAACCACTTTTTAAAAAAGCCCACGTACCTTTGGCAGAAGCACCAGATCCCTCCCCAGGGGGGCTTTGCCCTGTCATATGCCTTTTCAGACTGTTCTGGCCGTTGGCAGCTCCTGGTGGAGCATCCTGCCCTGCCCCTGCGGAGGGCACATGCATGCGCTGGTGCCTCTTGAGGTTGCCAAGGGAACTGCAGGCAAAAGTGCAGCTGTCACATTTGTAAGGTTTTTCCCCCGTGTGAATACGCAGGTGTCTCTGCAGATTCACCAGCTGCGCTGAAGCGTAAGTGCACAAAGGGCAGTTAAAGGGCTTCTCCCCGTTGTGTGTCTTCATGTGACGCTTCACATGGTTGGCATAACGCGAGGAGAAGCCACAGAGGTGACAAGAGTGCAGCTTTGGCGACTTGTCCTCAGCCATCAGCGCTTTGTCGCCCATCCCGTTGGACACCCCTTCCTCGTCAAGCTGTGAATGGGCACCCGAGCGAATCCCACTGATGCCTCCAAAAGATGAACAGAAGTCTGTACTTTTGTCTTCCCTGGAGGCTTTACAGCACCTAAGGCAGTACGGACCAACAAGGTCTATGCCAGGTCCCAGAGGGTCATCACGGAGCTGGCTGCAGCTCCTGCAGGACAGGTAGGGAGGAAAACTGGGCTCGGACTGGGCTGCTCTTCCCTCATCATCCCTCCCGTTGTCAGTTGTGCTGCGAGAGTTGTCCGTTTCACTTTCCATACTGAGCTGGCTGTAGGTAGGACTTTCCTCATCACCCAGAGAATACACAGAGAAGCCAATCTCAGCAGCCACCTCTGTTCAGGGACAAAAACCAGTCAAATGCTCATGTTATTTTCTCTCAGAGAAACAACAAATGATGCCCAGTAAGTATGTTACAATAAGATGTATACAACTGTCCTCTCTCCGTTTATAATAAACTAAAATGAAAAAGTCAGATGATACTCCCAGATAAAAACAGTAAACTCAGGACAGTAACAACTGCTGAATCAATCATGCAGCAGAAAATTCATTCATGATCTTCCGAGCAAAAACAGTCAGACACTCGCTGTACAGAAAAAAAGCACCCACCAATTCTGAAAATGTCCTTTGAATCTGTCTCTAGTCCCTTCAGGACTCTTTTTCAAGACAAAGGTGCAAAGTGAATGTGGAGAGAATATCTGATACTTACACTACAAGCAAGGTCAACTGCATTTTAGTTGCTGCTGCATCATTTCAGTTTTCAGATAGAAGAAAAATCCAAGGAGGCAGACAGAAAAGATTCAAGACATAGCATTCACCAGCTTCAGGGCTTCAGAAAGCGAACAAGCCAGACGAAAGCCAAGTTTCTTCAGCGGTGCCGAGACAGAATGTGAGGAAGGAGAGAGTCAAAGCTGCCCTTTTATCCTGACGGTAGAAACCCTCTGGATGATTACCAAACCTAATGATAATGATGATGACTATAATGGTGAGGCTGCAGCTGATGATGATGATAATGATGATGAGGTTAGATGATGATGATGATGATGATGGTGATCATCATCATCATCATGACGAGGAGGAAACTATAATGGCAGTGGGGTAGTGGGAGCAGAGGCAGCAGCAGATGATGATGATGATGATGAATAAATGCCTTCTAATAATGGTGTCCTTGATGGTAATGGTCCTATTTTTATGACCCTTATATAATAATGGTGTCTCAGCTCCTTTTTGTACTTTTCCATTTTTCAGATCAATCTCTCTGACAAAGAGCCACACTGGAAAATAGGAGCTGGTAGTTCAATTTGGCCCACTGTTGCACAGAAGGGCTGCACTTCATCACAGAGAAATAAACAGTGCAAATCTACAGGTCCTCTCTAAAGCAAAATTAAGGCACCATCACATTTTCTTTAGAGGTTAAGCCAATATAATAGTTGACTGCATCGTTGACTCATTTCACAGTTTCATTGTAATGAAAAGATGTGAAAAAGGAGTCTTCAACTATACTACTGTTCTCTCTAAGACAGTGTAGCCTTCAGTGAAGGTGTAAGTGGGGGGTCCACTATTACCAAGCTGGTTTCAAATGTCCAACCTACAGGGTTTCACACTAGTGGTAGCCTGTATCCTTGGTAATACCAGTTTCTACTGCTGCTACTTTATGTGGGTTCTACTGTGAAGCAGTTACACAAATCACAATGTCGCATATTCATCACAAACTCAGCACTGACCTTGATTGTACAACGCGAGGATTAGAACTGCGCACGCTGTTTCTGTGGTGACAACACATCAACGTGCTGAAAGTTTAAGGATTCTAACTTAAAAATATATCACAAACCTGAGAACTTTTCCAGGCCTAGAACCTTGTCGTCATGATCTGGATCATCAAACTCAAGGTCTTGTCCCAGAAGGAAGTCTGTGTCTAAGGTGAGGTTTCCTGGAGCTTCAATAGCTACACCATCTTCAGAATCCACTGAAGTCACAGAAAAGAGTCAATCAACGACTGAAACTATCTGCAACTTGATGGAAATACTATACAGGAATAACCATATTCTGTAGTTTTATAAAAAATACACATTTTAAAATAGAAACGCATAAATGACTGAAATATGAGAAGAATGAGAATTTAATTTACGGCTTCACAGAGTACAAACAACCCTGCAAACAGTTGACAGACAGAGTCCTTAAACTGCAGTTACAGCTAATGAAGCCTAAAATACTAACTTGGTCTGTCAAGCCTGATGGAATCCAAACAGCCATCACACAGCAGTCACCCTTCACAAAACTCCTTTAAGGCTGTTTCAAGGACATTGAGCCAGCAGCCTTATTTAAACTGATTACAAGGCTTTTGCTACCATCTACTGGCCATTTTAGTGGTCGACATGATGATGCATCATGATGGAACACAATATTTATTTTTTGATAGAAGCGCCTCAGTTTAGATTAGATGGTTTTCCCGTTCATGCTTTTCAACATTTCTGGTTAGTATAAAAGGCTAAAAATGGAAATGTTTTCATTATTTAAACAAACAATATCACGCACGATGAACCTAAGTCATTGCACTTGGTCATGCTGACCATGTCTCTCTAGTCTGCAACATCTTAAACTTTGGTACTTAATTATCAACATGAACGTAAACCAGCAGGACATCAGGAGTTCGATAAAACAACCCAGTAGTATCCAATGCAATGCATGGTGTTCAGACATGAGCAAAGCAAAAAGAAATGAGGTAATTTACAAGCGCATCATGCACAAAGTAGTAAAGGACATGACTAATGCCTTAAGCAATTTAGCTCAGCTAGGCTTTGTTCTGTCAGCACAACAAGCCCAGTGAATACTTACACTTGACTGGCTGTGGATTCTGTTGTTTTTTTCTGGGCATCTTCCAGTCAGCCTCTCTCTTTTCTGTGATGTCTTTCTGCAGACTTGCACAACCATCAGCTCATTCTCTTGGAAGTCTGTCTTCAGTATTTCTATGGATACAGGACAGAGCACATCCTCATATGAAGAGTTAATCAAAACAAACAATTTATTTCAGTTTAAAAAAAAAACAATAAAGCAATTGCACAATAAATGGAGATGAAGAAAAGGCTTCGGCTAGTTATTGGTTAGTACCTTGGTTGTACAGTAATAAAGAAAATCGCGATTTGCTGCATTTTTTTTTATTCATTCTCTGCTCATCACAGCCCAAACAACTATGTTTTACTTTTAACAATGTCCTTTAAATGGATTGAAGCTTTATTGAAGCTTTATATCTTTTATAAAGTAATAAACCACTTAACATAAAACATTTGACCTGTTCATGTGTCCTGCAGATATAAGGTCACATATTTCGGTGCCCATATTGACTTGATTTACTTTGTTATCAAGTTAATCCCTACACATGTACTTTTATTTTATTGCAACAAATATCTGTTTACTAGCTGCTTCACGTCTGTTACTGTCTGCATTCAACAAACCAGTTAGCTTCACTGAGTCCTAACGAAGCCAGCTGGTAGTTATTGGTATAAATAACAGCTTCCAAGCTGTCGGTGTATCTTAGTACATCGCCATAAATAATTTCTTTTCAATGGCTCCAACATTAAAAGGCACAGGTGTGATCCGGGTGTCTGACCTGCTGTGTTTGCAGTGTGAATAACACTACGTGCTGTCGCGTTGTTCGTGGTCTTTAGCATAGCGGCTAATACATTAGCGCTGGTGAACGACAGAGAGTAATGAAGCCAGCTAGCAAAGAACATGTTTTCACTTAGCGTCCTGCTAATGTTGTCACTGCACAACAAGGCAAGTCTGCAAAATGTGGGAAAAGTAGCCACAGGCAACCGAAGGCGCGGCTCACATCAGCACGAAGTAACTAATTACTTGACACCGCGGCGTTCGGGGCATATTAATCGTGTATACACATATTTAGCCGAGAAGCTAATGTCAACTTCATCAGTTAGCCTTCATGCTAACTTACCTACAAAACATAAATATTCCTGTCGGCTGCGATGGTCTTTATCGTCGCTGTACACGCCATTAGGACCGAAGCGCTTTCCTTCAAACAAACAACCTCTGGAGAGCCGCCATTTCTTCATGAGCTGCGGTGACAAAGAAAGGCAATTAATGGTATTTTTCATAACTTAATTGATTTTTGGATTCGCCTGTGATCCAGCACCAGCAACAATAACAAGACTTCCGGCAAAGCTCTTTTACAATAAAACAGACACTAATAACGATTTCAAACCTAAATTCACGACAAAACTGAAGTTTAGTTCATTTTATTTTTTTGTGTGAGTTCAAAATTACTTTGGTAAATATTTGGCTTGTAATACCTGAGTTGATTAGTGATAAATAAAATGGAAACGTTTACAAACGAAGAGCGAACCACACATAATATACACAATGACACATATGACAGCCAAGATGATGCTTTGTTATTTATTTTTAATGTCCTGTAAGTTACTCACTTGATGCATAAATGCACGATAATTAGAGAATAAAGTAGCTTGGAATAGACCGAGGCAAAGCGTTATACGGTAACATTCTGCTTTTATTTTGAAGGCCTCGTCCGTTTACCGGACGTTAGATAGTTGCTGATGAGGTGCATCTTAATTCAATTGAATGCTTTGTGTTTCCGTTTCCTAAAATAATTTCCGGTTACGGTCGCTTTTACTGCATTATGGTAGTTGTAGTTCACAAACTGTCGAACCCTACAGATATTTGTGTTTGGCTCTTAGGATTAAAATGTCGCTTTTAAATTGTATAAAGGTGTGTGTAACCAACTGTACACGTACTGTTTAACAACACAAAGGCTCTACGTGCTTTTGGCGCAGAGCATCTATGGATCTATACACAAAATCTTTACTAAAGCCATAAAAACACACGTGTAACCCCGTAAAGTAGTTTATCTAGTCTACAGGCTGAGCTGTGTTTGTTTCACTTCCAACAACACAGTTTCTTATCTAGGGACCCTGAACTAAAACCATTAAATGTTGTTTTTATCTGCTCTACTAACTAATAGGAAGCTTTTCCGTCTTTTGTTCACTATACCTTCGTTTTAATCAAGAAATCTGTCTAATAGTCGTTGTATTATAGTTATGTTATATAACCTTTAGTGTAGTATTACAAATACAAATAGTCAAGTCTGCGCCATCTGTGCGTATTTGGCACCGAAAGCGAGAGACCCGCTGTGTTTTTCTGGACTCGGGCATTTCTGAATAGGAGATCCTGGGATTTCGCGTCATCCCATTGGTTCCTGTCCCCGCAGTCCGCTGCTCATCGGGGGGAGGAGGGGGGCGTCGGAGGACTCTCCTCAGCGCGGATCTCCTCTCCTGGCCTCTCTCCCGCACCGGACCTCATCATGATACCCACCCTCTCTGCAGCTTTTTGTCGCCCAGACGCGCTCTCCGCGCAGCAGTGAAGAGGAGGAGGAGGAGACGGCGTCGGGGTGGAGGGGGGTGGGGGGGTGTTTCTGTGCTACTGCTCGGTCCTGGAGGGGAGGAGCCAGTTGTTGATTCCACGCTGCATGGAGAAGGCGCACACAGAGGTAAGATGCCGTTTACGTAATAGATGCTGGTATGCGTTATGTCTGCAGCCTGGGCGCGTTTTCGCAGCGCCCAGTCGCCTCAAATGTCGCTATAAGTCGCGTTCGTGGAGGATACACGGAGGTGAAGGTGAATGCGAATACACAGCCCGTTAACTATGCCACTCCCTGCAACAACACTGATGCCATGAGCAGACCTGTCCTCATATGATTAAAATGGACGTATATGTGAATGTGGACGTGTTTTTGAATTATTACGGGACGCACAGCTTTTATTTGACTGCTTTTGTGGCGTCTTTATTTTATTCTTGCATCCTTTCTATATCCAGTAGCCAAAGGCCCACAGTACCAATCACTGGGATCATTTTGTGGAATGTCTCTTCTATGGTTCAGAGATAAAATGTTAAAGCATATGAATTAAATGCCAGAAAGTAAGGCTGCTTGTCAAGTAGAGGTCACTGAACCCAGAGTTGATACACAAACTGAATATTTTAGTCTGTGATGCTGAATAGTGCAAGAGAGACTATAGGTGTGTGTGTGTGTGTGTGTGTGTGTGTGTGTGTGTGTGTGTGAGAGCAGGCTGAGGTCATACTCTGCAAGCCCGCATTGCTGATGTGGGCTTGTGTCCAGTGAAAGGATATTTTAATAAGGCCGTATCATCAGGTTTCCCTCCGTAGAGGAGGAGAAAACATCACACTGATTGTGTTTTTTTTTTTTTTGCTTAGCAACAGCCAGTTAACACGTGTCATCCTGGAAAAAGTGTCCAAACTGTGGAGGTAGTGCAGCTGCGATCTTACAGTTCACTCACAGGACAACAACAAAAAAAAACCCAAAGGACTAGTTTTTTCCCCGTTTGGCTTTTCAGACTGCTGTGGGGCAGATTGTGGTTGTGTAACAATTCCATCTGTCATTGATATGTGATCTGTCACTAGGAGTGAGCCATACCATAGACTACGTGCAACCATAAACACTGCCTTCAGTCAGTAGTAGCCTCTACATGTTCAATTCATTATTATTATCATTCGATTTAGTAACGTAAGTGTCACGGCAGCTTCTTTTCATCATGCATGTGTGCGACATAAAGGGGTCAGCGTTAATCTCACTCTCTCTTCACACCGAGCCAAACATCTGTGCAGGTTAAATGTCACGGTCGATTGTCACTCCCTCAACATTAGAGCAGCGGAGCCTGGTGTCTCCTGAGTCAACGTGTAAAAACGCTGGATCCTACATTTCCCATTGTCCAAGCAGCCTAATTACATTCGATCTTCCTTCCGGCCTGGTAAATGTCCGTGTTTTCACTTTCACAGACTGTCGCCCAGGCTTTGAGTTAAAGACCAGGCTAAGATGACCTTAATGACATCATCAGGATTCTTTGTGCAATATATTATACAACTTACAACTTGCAGTATTGCTGTGGTGCGATACCATAATATTTCTAATAAAATAAGCAGTGTTGTAAAATTAGTGCAAAACTTTCCCTCGCTGACTTTACGTGTGTTATAAGTTCTACTGAAATATGACATGAATGACGTGTCTTCCTCATTTGGGCCTAAACGTGTGGTTGATGCATAGGTCTTTTAATGGCTTGTGTGTAGCCCTGCTAAAACTGCTAAAACATGCAGGACTCATCTCACTTGATAACTCAGGCTCCTGTAAATTATCGTGTGCAGTCAAGAAGACATGATCTGAATAAATATGTTTCAAAACAAACGAGGCAGGTATAAATTCAAACCCCTGCAGGAAAACTGCAGTGACTCCACAGAGGATTCGTCTTTCAGGACTAAACGCGGTCATTTCTCTTCTGAAAACGCTCTCATGGGACTTGATTGATTTTTACCCTCTTCTCTTGGTATTAACTCTTAAAAACGCTTGGTACAGTAAGGCAGCAGGTTGTGTTTCTTTCTATGATCTTACTCATAGGCTTCTAGAAGAATGTGACACATTTCTTGATGAAAATAAATAGTGGAATACATTTATTCAAAATAATTAGGTTAGAATTAGCGCATGATCCTTTTGTTGTTCTGTAGCAAAGAAAGTTCTAGGACAGATTTAGTATTTCCCTTTAATTCCCTGTAATCCCCCAAGACGCTGCAAGAATTTGAATTCCTGCAAAGGCTGTTTTAGCGGCTCGTTCGTTCTCTGTGGCCAAAAAAGTGAGTGAAGTACGAAACATCAAAGTTAAGTGTGAAGAGGGCAGGTCACAAGTATGTCTTTGGCTTCTGTTTTGTACTGCACACATGCTCACACGCGTTCGTAAAGCCATTACGCTGTAAAGTGGGGATGTGCTCTCTGTCTGTCTGAGCAGCATCTGCGTCCGCCCCTCATGTCATTAATTACGTCCCCTTGCGACGACTGCAGGACATTAAACCCCCACTGTCTTATTATTAGTTATACTGTATGGAGAGACATCAGAGTCTTTGCTTAATATTATATTCACACACACACACACTGGTGGTTCCAGTCAGACTTATTGTTTGTTTTGCTCATCACTGTGTACAGTAGTTTGCACAAGTCTGTCAACACTTACATTCAGTTAGTTTGTATCACAGCCACTGACCGTAGAAGACGAGCCCCACCCCATTATCTAAAATCTGTCTGGGTGTGTGTGGTTTTTATTTCTGTAGTTTTCGAGGCATTGGTGATCTTATTTACCATAATGATGGGGATCTGTAGCGGTGCCACGGTGCTCAGCGCTGACTGTGAGCAGGACTCATTGGGACGAGTCCGAACAGATGGGACTCAGGGACTCTGCGTTTTAAATCCAGTGGGAGCCATTTTTGGGGGTTTGAGTCTGGAGCAAGGGCCAACCAACAAATCCTGATCAACCCCTTAATGGACACAACTCTAACCTATGGTGCCTAAATTGAATCAATCTTGGGTTGGATTGTAAAGAGATCAGGTAGTTTATCATAAAACGTTCATCAAAGTTCTAGAAACTGCTTTTATAGAGCAATTTAATTAATCCAATAAAAATGGCACTTTGATGTAGATTATTACAGAACTGGAGTTTTTTAAATAAACATTATTTCCTGCTCTGATTTGACATAGTGGAGGCAGATATTTTAATTGGACTGCAGTTGCATGAATCCCCTCATGCTCTCTTTACTCTCCAGGCCTGATTATGAAAGCCCACGGTCGCCTAATGGAGACAGAATGCGTTGTCTGTGCTGTCTAACACCACCTCTCCTCTGGCTCACCCTCAGCCGTCGCCAGATCCTCTCTGTCAAACCAGTAACGAGGCTCTCACGCAGCTACTCATCATGTCTCAGGGCTGTGGCCCCGTTAGTCATTTCTGAGATGGTATGACAAAACCATAGAAGACGCTTAATGGGCTCTACAAAGCGAAATAGATCCCGTGTTTGTGTGGAACTGTGTTGCTGTGAATAAGTATTAATAGATTCCTAATGATGGTGGAGATAAACAAATGGAGCATCACAATGTGTGTACAGTGTTTGTGTTAAGGTCCTGTTCGCTGTTGTTGTGCTGGATAATATGCTTTTGAATTTGCAGCCAAAGGATAAATGATTAGCAAATATAAATGAATGCAAAGGATGTTCACAGCTGTTGCATCTCCCTTAAAACCCCTTAAAACAAAGGCCTGTTTATTAGTGATTGCTGACGTTATTCACTGGGTGTGACACCTTTTTTTTAAGTTGAATTCATATCCATAATTTAGACACAATATAATCAACTTGTTACGGTGTCATGAGAAGCTTTTCATCTGGTAGCATTCTAAACAAGATTTTGCAAATGTTGCTTTAGAGATCATAGCGTACACCATAAACTGTGATCCACTATGATTTGAATGTTTGATTTCAGGTTAAGGAGTGATGGAGGCCTGTTGGACGGTTCGGGACTAGCTCAGGCCAAGTGAACTGCAGAGCAAAAACAAAGAAGAGACAAAGTAAACTTCATGACCAGACCTTGGAAAGCTTCCAAATTAGTGATGTCCCCCTCGGGCAGAGATTACCTCCCCCCTGTTGTCCCCCTGTCCATCTCACCCTCCCCTCCTCCCTCATGCAGTAGAACGACGGACCAGCTCCAGGACTCCAAACAGTGAAAACTCCCTCACTGCACCCGCCCTCCCACTAACACACACACACCAACTCGAGCACACACCCTCTCTCTCCCCCCTCCACACACACACACGCACGCACACTTGCGTTCTGCTAATGGTCGTTGGCCTGCCCTCCTCTGCTGCTCTCCCTGCTCTAGTCCTCGACCATGAAGCGGCCCAAGCAGCAGACGGGGCCTCTGAGCTTCCTAAATTTCTTCAGCAGGAAGCCCAAGTCGGAGCCGAAGCCAGAGCGACCCGTGGAGGCCTGGCCCAAAGAGGAGGTGGCCATCACCCTGACTCCAAGCGAGCATCCAGAGCCGGTGAGCAATCTCCCACCGTTATTCTTTCCCCTGCATTTAATTCAATCTATCACAATATTATCAATATTAAAGTGTACAGCAACTGAGCACAGTTTAGATGATATATTAACACATGGTGCTATAGCTATTTCATCTTTCCTTAATATCTACATTTTAGTTGGTAAATGTGAATAAAGTAAGTTTAATCAAAGGTTTAGAGATACTGTTGTTTGTAAACCTGAAGGGAACCTGTGCTAATTATTAACTTTGAACGTCCTGCTTGCTGTCTCCTTCTTCCTGTCATCAAATCCATTAAGGTGTTTATCTAACTAATTGGTCGCTTGTTACGTATGTTGCCAAGAAACCAAGTAGACAAAGGCAATAGAGTAACTGCACCTACATGCACACTCGGCTGAATGATCTTCAGTCCAAATTTTGCAGCAGAACTTTCAAGCACGTGATTGTGCAAAAGTGACGGCTCTGTGACTGTGAACAGGACGTCAACATCACAACAGAAGATGCTGGAGAATCAAGAACTGCTGGTGCAGAAAGACGAGAAGGAGGAGGTGCACAAGCAGCTGCTGAAGCCGGTGAGGTGGGCGATGCCACCGGCCAGTGCGTAGGTGGGGTCAGCAGCGGCTCCACGGGCGTCCTGTCCCTCTCCTCCTCCAGCCAGGAGCAGCTGCTGGACGAACATCTGGAGGAGTGCCCGCTGTGCCTGCTCAGTCAACCACGCTGCCACTTCCCGCGCCTCACCTCCTGCTCCCACCGGGCGTGCTCCGACTGCCTGCGCCAGTACCTGCGCATCGAGATATCGGAGAGCCGGGTGGGCATCGCCTGCCCACAGTGCCCCGAAACGCTGGCGCCGCTGGACGTGCGTTCCATCCTGGACGATCGGGCGCTGCTGGAGCGCTTTGAGGAGTACCAGCTGAGGCGTTTTCTGGCTGCTGATCCAGATACTCGCTGGTGCCCTGCGCCTGACTGCAGGTAACAAACAATTGCTTATTTATTTGTAATTGTAATCATTTGAATGAATGAAGTAATAAATTAAACTTCTTTAACCATCAGATGTTGACGCATCCAATATAACTACAACTAAATCTAATCTTCAGGTACATGACAGATCACCTTGAAGTCACATACTTTAATTACACTATTATTGGAGATGTGCCTCCTGCTCGGGGGGCAACGTGGTTATATCACATTATGTTAAGATTCTTTTTGCAAAGCTACAAAATGATTTAATTTCTGATCGACCAAACACTTTATCATAAATCATACAGGCAGGAAATGGAGCAGTTTTTCCATTGGCAGCGTTCTCTGTAAACCACAATGCAAGCCAACCACAAAGTGGGTTTTGAGCTAACTATAATTTCTCCTGCTCTTGTTAACAAGCTTCACAAGCATTGATGCATTGCTGTGTCGCCTTAATGTTCATGGTTAGGCAACTAGATAGGGCTGCTGACGGGAAAGCGTAATGTGTGTGTTCAGTGGGTGCTCATGGTCAGAAGCACGTATGCGCCAGGGTGCAGGCGTCAGTGGTAGACTGTCTGTCTCCCAAACTGCTCACAGCTCAGTCATGATGAACGAGTGGAGCAAAAATCAATACGCCAATCTGTCTGATGCTGCGGTGAATTAAATATAACACAGAGAAACAAGAGATCTGCAGCTCCAGCAGTCACTGAAATATGAGTTTAGGGTTTGTGGTATCGAAACGTTCCCTCGTAGTATCGCCTTTAAACGGTAGGACAGCTGATGTTCCTGAGGTCATAGCTGGACATTACATTGGCTTATCAGCGTTTTACTGCACATTGGAGCCACAATGTTTATCATAAAGTCATAAAGAGCATATATAATAAGTTTTAATCTAGTTTTACACCAGAGTAACTCACTCAACCCTGGTTACGTTTAATAATTATTCACATAAAATATTTCTATTTTTTTATTGACTACCGTTCTCCCTCTGAGGTTCACAGGCTCCATGTTTGCATCATAATGGCTGCTCAGAAGTTATTTCTACTTGAAGTGTCGTGACTGTGCAAAGCCAATGAACAGGTGACGTCTCTTCTCAGCTACGCAGTCATAGCCTACGGTTGCGCAGAGTGTCCCAAGCTGAGCTGTGGCCGCGAGGGATGCGACACAGAGTTCTGCTACCACTGTCGCCAGCTGTGGCACCCCAACCAGACGTGTGACCAGGCGCGGCGCCAGCGAGCCCGCCACACCTCAGGTGGCAACGATGCCTCAACAATGTACGTCTTCAATGAAGAACCTGGAGGAGGTGAGGCTGGCACCTGCTGTCGCTCTACGCCACGGTGCGGCTCGGCGGCTAATCTCATGTGCATTCGTCTGTAGATGCGGAGGAGATCAAAGCGTGCCCTCGCTGCGGTGCCTACATCATAAAGACCAATGACGGCAGCTGTAACCGTATGAACTGCACTGTGTGTGCCTGTCAGTTCTGCTGGCTGTGTATGCAGGAGATCACGGACGTGCACTACCTCAGGTACCCGACTTCAAGCTGGGGGACGACATTAACGTTTGTTCTGTGGTCATTAAGGTCATGTCGACCAGATCCAGCTTCGTCCGCACAGCGACGTAACCTTTTACACATCTCTTTCCCTGTGAACCGCGTCGTTCCGCATACATTTTTCATGGATCATTTTTCATCATTTCACGTCTGGGCTCCTGTTGCCAGTTGAGGCATGTGGCAGCTGAGGAGGAGGCGCCGCGTTATCTTTGTACCCGTCGTGTCCTGTGTCTTTTCACCCAGCTACACCTCCCGTTCTCTTCCTCAGCCCTACTTGTCTTTCACACTACAAATTACAGTGAACGCCTTAAAGAGAGACAAAGCTTTTAGCATCTCCCTGCAGATCTGCCACTTCAGAGCAACAGAGCCTCACAATAGTTCCTCCATTCAGGCCGTTGGAAGCACAATGCGACGTTCGCTGCTGTGACACATTGCAGCCTTAAGGCACTATTTGTGTTCCTTACATAGTTAATTGCTGCTTGATTAAGACCACACTGCAAACAATGGCGTTAGTTATTGTTGCCATGGTGATTGGGTACCTTTTGTCAGGAATGAAGTTCTTCTCTGTTGTGTCTTCTGTGTGCCTCAGTCCCTCAGGATGCACATTCTGGGGAAAAAAGCCATGGTCACAAACTCGCAAGGTTCTGTGGCAGGTGGGCATGTTGCTCGGCGCGCCGGTGGTCATCTCCCTCATAGCGGGCATCGCCATCCCAGTCATCATCGTGGGCATACCCATCTACATGGGCCGAAAGGTACAAGTCACATGCTCCTCTCACTAAACAAATTCCTTTGCCTGCTGCGACGCATACTGGATATAAGTGACAGCGACAAAGCAATGAACCGGTGTTGTGTTTATCGCCATCTAGGTCCACGGACGGTGTAAGAAAAACAATATCTCAGGAAGCAAGCACTACTTGACTGTGGCCAGTGGGGTGATGATGTCAGTGTTTGTGTCACCAGTCATAGCAGCGGTCACTGTGGGTAAGGAGCAAAGTACAACGTGGCCACTTTTTCTGTTGCACAACTTGGTGATAATGTGTATTACTAAAAATTACTAAAATAATTAATGAATTGGTTCAATCAAATTAGATTTTCATAACACAAAGCACTTTTCACTCTGCTGTACTGTCTTATAACATCTTTTCTGTTTTGGAGATGAATAGTTTCTCCTGATTCAGTGGCAGCTCACAGTCTTATTGTCTCTGGCTTTTTTGACGCACACAGGCGTACACACAGTCTCTTGTGTTCGCTTCTCTCTGTGCGGCTGATGGAGCTCGTTCTCTTGCCCCGGTCTCACCCTCGTGCCGAGTCGATGGTGTCCCAGCGTTACTGCCGTGTTAATGAGGCCCCTTTGTTTGGCTTGAACTCTGCTTTGTGTTCCCAAATTCCTACCTCAATCACAGGTTGCATAATCACACAACACAGGGAGGTCGCTGCTCGTCAACTCTGGGGGTTTGTTGAAAGTAGTTGAAAGATGGGTAGATAGGTAAAGATAGGTAAATTAATCTTGTAGAACTGAATGACACTCGTCAATATCTATTAATTTATTCCTGAGGATCAGACCTACACAGTAACAGCCATGAATATACCAAGCAATATAAAAAAACAAGCAATTAAACCGACCAACTCTGTTTCACTAACCTCATACTCGTAATTTCCTGGAGCAGAAGCGCTGGTTCCTCCTCTTTATACAAAACAATAACATTACAAGTTAAGTTGCCACTGAAGTCTTTGTGGAGCTGTCTGTAGCTGTGCTGGATGCTCCATGGTCCACAGTGAAGCAGGTTGTGCTCCCCCTGGTGTCGGTGTTTGGTCGTGACGTAAAACTGAAAGTATTGTTGGGCACAGTCACATTGTACGCTATAAACTGCTTGTCCCTGCAGGTGTGGGAGTACCGCTAATGCTGACGTATGTCTATGGAGTCGTCCCTATGTCGCTCTGTAGGAACGGTTGGTGTCGACCGCAGAGCGAGCCTCCTGAAACTCACAAAATCCAACTGGAGGATTTAGCCAGCTGTGAGTACAGGACACGTTTAGGTTATTCTCCGCTAGGATAACTGAAATCATGCTGATCTTTTTATCCAAAGCCTGATCTGATGAAGTTTCAACTTCTCTTATAGATCTTCTATTCTCTCATGTAGTCAGCGACCACTGGACGGGTCAGAACAACCCAGCGCTCAGCGACACCAGCGTCCAGGAAGTCCGAGTCAGTGTACAGGAAGTGGGCGTCCTCCCCAGTACGAGCAGCACTCCCCCAGAGCGAGATAGCTACGAGGGACTGGATGACGCTGCAAAACGCCATGGATACACTCAGGACAGCCAGTCAGACTGTGAGGTGGTTATTGTGCCTGACAGCAAGACTGATGACACACAGGCGCCTCCTGTCAGGTAAATATGCACAGAGAAACTTAAGTATTTAAACATGTGGTGCTTCCACCAGTACTTAAGCTTCGTGTTTGGTACCACAGGGAAGGAACCAACATCGAGGTTCGCGTGGAAATCGAGAGCCACCCAAGAGGCGCCCGCCAGTCCAGCCTAAGTAGCATCCAGTCTAACCGAAGCCTGTCAGTAGAGTCCCTGGGACAAGACTACCTGTGTGCCTCACAACTAGAAGAAAGACAGGAGGGAGGAGGAGACAGAGGGGAGCAAGAGGGAAGAGAGAAAACTGCTTTCCCAGTCTTTGAAGTCCACAGAGTATGAGGTCATTGAATGCAGCCTTTGTACTTGGTTGAAGAGTTAGTCAGATGTTATGGAAATAAACTAATCCATAAGCTGACGAGTCAGTGGATGGACCTGAGACACATTTGGACATGGTCACCTCCTGCTTACAGGCCCTCCCACCAGATGCCTTCTAGCTCCAGCCTCCAAGGAAGACGCAGGTTTAGAGAGAATGTACGTGACGAGGGAGATGAACCGTGAAGGAGACAGGACAGTATCCATCAGTCTATTTAAAACAGAAGTGACTGTGAGCATGTCTGTTTTTTCTTTGTTGTCCTTTCATTTTATCCCCCCCCCTCTTTCATGAAGCCCTCTCTCTCCCTCTTTCCCCGTTTCTCTGTCTCTATTGCCTGGCTCCACTCTTCTTCTACTCTTCTTTTCCTGACCTTACTTCCTGCCTCTTCTTGACAAATAGAGTTCCACAAGCATGACTTGGTTTATAGGGGGCTAAATATCTAACACTTCCCCATCCATGCTGCAAGACAGTAAGATGAATTTGGTTGCAGATTTTTAAGACGGAGTGGAGCAGCCTGAAACAGGCGCCGCATGCTGAACTGTTAGAAGTAAAATGAACATCTGCAACATCTGGATGCTGTTCAAACCCGTGGCTGTTGCTCTCTCTCGCAGTCGTAGATGCTCTGTGACATTGTGGCAGTGGTCGTTTGAACTGACTTGAGGGTTTATAAACGCCATGAATTATAACTATTAATCGCAGATTCTCAGTCTTCCATGGAAGCAGAAAAACTAAAAGACAGTGTGATGTTTAAAGACGGAGACATCGCTTTAGAGTGTGCAAGTGTGAGTGACGCCATCGTGACGGAAACACTGCAGTGTCTCAACTTTGAAACTAGCTGCATGGCTCTTTGTACTCCTTGCTGTGTGTCCACGTTAACACACGTACCGTATGCACACAGACACACAACCATATGCACAGCAGTCGGCTGCAGTCGTGTGCACTGCTGAAAGCATGAAATATAAACTAAAGACCCTCTCCAATGATCACAGAGCACCAAAGTGACATCATCATCATCATCAGCAGCAGCAGCAGCAGCAGCAGCAGCAGCATGCCACCTCAGGCTAAACTGTAATAACCTGTTCTAGTTGATTAAGAGAAACATGTGACTATACATTCACTCCTAAGTTCCTGAGTGTGAAATACTTGAGAATGAACTCTAACATGATGTGACATGATGAGAAGTTTAATAAAGATTTCACCATGAAGGACAAACACACAGACGTGTTTCTTTTTACGCTTATTGTTATTTTTTATGACAAACTTCTCACTGCTTAAATATAGACCTTAAAGATGAGGCAGAGAAGAGGTGCAATGACTAACTACAATCTATAGAGGGCGCCAACATACAGGAAATGACAAATCTCATATTAAAAAAAATATTTACTGGGTTTCTAGTAAAGGTAAAATGTTTTGATTTGCTTGGGCGTGTGTGGGAAACACATCTTGTGTTGTTTCTGGTGCAGCATAACAAAAAGTCAGTAAAGAGGAGAATAATAAATATTTTCAAAGAGACGCTGGAAGCAGTGGATCTGATCGCAGGTCAGTAGACGGCGGTAGATGCTGGCAGACAAATGTGTATAAGCTGTGCTGCAGTCATCCTGTAGCGCTTCTTCGCCCAGTCCTCTCGATCCAACTGGTTCACTTTGGGAAGTAGCTTTACGCAGCTCCTGAAGGTTAGAAGGACACGCCCTCAACTTTGGGAACGGCGCAGTGGGAGCTTGCCCTCCGCTGCGCACACTGCCGCTGAGGGGAGAGGAGCGCAGGTCTCAGTAGGAACTTCTCCTAGAGGGTCGTCTCAGTGCAGGCTTCTTTGCCTTTGGTGCATCCGCCGTTCGAGCTCAACCCGCTCGCTTGTAGCGGCGTCCAGAGGCTGGCACAGTCCACCTGCCGGAGAGCGGACGCACCTCGGGATGGACGCCCTGAAATCCGCCGGCAGAGCGATTATCAAGAGCCCCGGAGTCCCGCGGCACACATGGGGAACTTCGAAGCACGAAAGTGAGTGAGACGACGCGTGTGTGTGTGCGTTCGGTGCGATGTTGTGGACGTCTAGGCTGCGGGCCACGGCGCAATCTGTCCGAGGGGAGGACGAGGACGGTGCGAGCCCGCGGCGGTGCGCACGGAGCCGGAGGACTGTGTGTTCAGTGCCGGAAAGCTCGTGTGTCTTGTTGCCAGATGTGGCTGAGTGGATGAACCGTGGGTCACACAGATGTGCTGAACAGTTATAAATGCTTCACTTCCTTTCCTTCTTGTTTGCCCAATTCCAAATAACACTAACCTGTCAAATAATGGGATTTCCCAGACACATTATTTTCTGCGTCCAGCTTGTCAGGTGTGAGAAGTTGAGCCTGTTTGATTTTGGATCATTTTGATGCATTGTTGGGTTTGATGATGAGCGGATTCTCAGTCATTTGCTGCATAAATGCTAATGAAAACTTCAACTACATACTCTCAGACCTTGAGATGCTGTGACTGGACTGAAAATAACTTAGCCACTGTCAAATAATAGTCAGTGATGGTTTGTGTCTGATGGAAATGCAAAACGCTGCAGCCCGGGCTACTGCAGTGTGAGTCTGAAGGGTCAGAGCAACGCACCTTGTCAGGCTGTTAACGTCAGGCGTGGTGTGAGGTGAGCTGCTGCTTTGCTGTCTGCAGCTCTGTTGCCTCACCAGCGCGTGAAGTGTTGTCTTGGACGCAGCCTCCCTGCAGCTACATCGCTTGTTAAGGCTCTCGCTGCCATGCTGCTTGTTGCCTCATCCCGACCTCCTCCCTGGTGGAACAATCAGCCGCCCATGCCAGCTTTCATCAAACATGACTGACTCATGTGCTTGGTTTTTAATATGTTCAGTGATAAATTATAGAAATGTGGTTGAGTGGGAGATTTAAAAGTTTTTTCTTTGGGTTTAGGATTTAAATCTAGCTGATGCATTCAAGCACAAGTTGACAATGTTAACTGACAGATTGTCCTAAACGGTTTGGGATTTGTCTCTTGACGTCTGTTGGGCAAAATTTCGTCTTTGCTTGTGCAAACTCTGACAGGTAGGAGTTATTATTTTTCTCCACACTGCCAGCAGCAACAATTCTCCATCATTACCACAGTGACTTCATGCTGACAAAAGCTGACAAGCGAACCATCAACGTGTTCTCTGGGAAGGCATTGTGTGTGTCACATTGTTCGCAGGAGCCTCAGCATCGTGCTTTTCCTTCCATTATTGTTGTTGGCGTGAAAAGGAGAAAAAAAAAAAAAAATAAAATCACAACGATACAATCGGAGCAGAATCTAGATGGGTTTCGGAGGCACCAGAGGAATCAGGCAGCAATCACAAAGAGTGCAGACAGACAGAGAGACAGACTGCTGATGTCTACAGCTACTTAGCGAGCAATTTGGAGAGAGGACAGTGTGTGTATGCCAGCATGTGGCGATGCGTCAAAGCTGCCTGTCGGAATGCAAATAAGGTCCCAGTGCAGCTGCTTGGCACATTCACACAAATTAGGTGCGATAAGCGCATGAAAAAAGGTGATGAGTTATTTATGATCTGTGTTCAGACGGGACCGAACTCAATATATGGACAGAGATGTTGTTAATTCTCTAGGAAAAATCTTAAGAGCTGTGTACAAGTACAATTGTATGAAATTATTCATTGCATTAATTTAGATGCCACTGAAGTCTCAGACGGAGAAATAACTAAAGTTATGTGAGTAGTGGGGAACGTGAAACCCGGACGTCGACTTCAGGTCTCCAGCCAGCAGAGACTGTGCAGCGCTGCCCCACCACCTCCTTTGTCTCCATCCCTTGTCATCTGCTGAGGTCAGAGCCACTGGCAGGACGGGAGAGGACACAGCGTGTGCCCGGAGTACAAGCCTTCTCTTTGGATCACGTCACACAGAAGCGTAACGGACCTTTCCATATCTCAGAAGTCACACACACTCGCCCTTGGCACCTAGGACGCCCTGTGCTCTAATGTCTGCATCAATTGAAAGTCTTATACTGCAGCTTTGGGGCAGGCTGTGTTGAATCTGTCCTCAGTGATCAGACTATTAGGTTTGGTAGTGTGTGTATGTTGCACGTACTTTGTTTAGCTCTTAAACACGCACCTGCAGCCCGTACTGCTGAGGTCTGCAGTCCTGAAAAGCCTTTGGTTTAAAATCGGTGAACACATAGTTTTGACTGGGTGGAAACTCTGGCAGTGAACACACAGGGTTGTATCAAACCTGAAACAAGCTTGACTGAATGACGTGTAGGAAGCAGCGGTGTCGGTTAGCGCTGCCCTCGAGGAGCAATTATTTCGCAGTGGCTCATTAGGCCTCAGCAACCTGTACGTCAGGGACACACAGACCCAGCCAGGACGGGGACGAGCAGACGCAAAGGGTGGGGAGTGGGGAAGAGGCTGTAGGATAATAATGGAGGACACGTCAAAGTGAGGGATGAAAGCTGGGATTAGTGTGCGTGCAGGAAATTACAGGGGTTCCCTGTGCTTTTATTGTGATAAATTAGATGAGTTAATAATCAGGGACTGGTGGAGCGTTTGGATTTGTGTAATGGTGACAATGACAGTGTCACAGTGCCAAAAATAGCCAGATCCGGGTTTCAGTGGAAACATGGTTGCTTTAGTTTTACATCGTCCTAATGCATCCGTTTATTTAACGTGACGTCTGCAGGGAAGGTTGAATTTGCATAGAGTACGTGACCTTTTAAAGCAGTGCCCTGCTTACTGTTAAACCCCAAGTATAATGGAATAATCGTGAATTCCCATATATCCTGCTCTGCTCAGAAATGCACTTTGTACATTGCTCTGACTGGATCAAATACACAAACAGAGTCGTTTATAAGACCAGAAAACCAATATGTGCTGTTAGACGAGCTTCGGGAAAACAGATGATGACTTAACTGAACAGATTTCCCACCTATACTCTGTGTAATTCATGCTCACAAGCCCATCAGTCGCAGGATGAGACGAGATTAGACGATAAGGCTTCGGCTAATGAGTTTTCATGGGGCCTGCTTTGAGCAAACTAAGCTGTCTAATGGTTTTCTTACTGCAAGGATCAGCAGTTTGTCAAAGTTGTGAGAATTAAGTTATGTGAAACGACCATGTTTTTGCGAGTGGCCTTAGACTTTGTTACTTACAAAGCTCATAATATCATAACGAGGTTTTAGCTCAGCGGGTTTTCTGTGGTCGTCTGTTGAGGAAAAAGATCAGCTTCGCTTTGTAGCCGTGACTGTTTCTCTTTTAGCGCACATGGAAATTTGACTTGAACTTGTTTATTTTTGCACGACCTGTTGGCTTTTTCCGTTTTGGTCGGAGGGGGGGTCTGCAGTACATGACTAAATCCTCTGCAACAGCCTGATTAGCTGGATTAAAGTCCAAAGTTAGCCTCAGTGACAGCTCTGCTCAGACTTTACCAGTTTATTTTTCAATCCTTTTCTCCACAGTTTTAAAACAAAACCTCCTTCAGTGTCAGGATTCTGTGTGGATGTGTGCATATCTCAATAATGGATTGACTTACATTTGTTTTTCATCATCCTCTCCTGAATCCAGCTCAGGTGGCTGAGACACTGGTTGAGAATTGTGAGGAGATGCGCTTTTAAGTGGATTTGGGATATTGTCACACCGAACGTGTTGTGGAGCAGGTTTGTTCGGTCAGGTGTCGAGCGCTGCGCCACACTCACTACGCCTCTTGTCACACTTGTCGTCTTGTGCGTGTTAATCCCGGAGTTGCTATGGGTATTTTGGAATTTAATAATATCTCATTCTTGCGCTGTCAGAGGTCTGGGTTTAATCAAAGCTTAGTGGGAGCCCATCTGTCTTGTGTTCTTCCGCTTTCACTCCCGTATTCATTCTTAAAATAGGAGATTCCCGATAATTTTTGCTCGCAGTTTAAGGATGTTTTAGTTAAATAAGCGCCGGGTGGATGATATTTGTCTTCTTCGCTCACATGTTCGTTGCATTTTAACACAGAGTATGTATCACATGTTCCATTCCACCAGCATTGATTTTAAAAGCTCTGCCTCATGTTATTGAAAAACTGCTCCACATCATATTCTATATTGATTTTGTATGTGAGACCCTGGAGAGTTGGCTTATGGCGAGTGTTTAAGATTTTTGCATCACCTGCAGTATTTGGAGCAGGTGCCCAATATGTTGAACTGCACATCCAAACGTATTTTTATTCCTCTCTTCCTGTTTCAAAATAGCAGAGATGAGAGCATCCTTCGCTTCCGCAGTGACTAAATATGATCTGCCCAGAAACACTTACAAAAGCAATCAAACCACCTTTAGAGGTTTATATGTAGTTTATTTTCTGTGCAGTCTCCCTCTGGAGGGTTTTTAGCACCAACGAGCTTCGCTGACCTGAAGTAACGTAAATTATGCAACACGAGGAACCTGAGAAACCGTATCTTGGGAGAGGAGCTTGTTCACTGCTGCTACCCACACACACACACACACACACACGCGCGCGTCCTGTTTTGCGTGTACACTGAAGTGCGCTTCCTGCTCTGTGAAATGGGATCCGCGCTCGCTTTGATATAAGAATCTTTTCGTGATATTTTTTTCGTGTGTCATTTGAACCTGCTCCTCCACTTGGGAGAGAAATCTGTACTTTCAGAAAAACTCGAGCTTCCCTCACCATTTCTGACACGTCTGAGCTCAGCACCGAGAGCCAAGGAACACGTTTCTATAAATAACCTTATACTGCCAAAGTGGAAATGGAAAACTGGATACTGTATTATTCAGTCCTGTATAGAAAGACTGTACGAGAAGGTCGTACAATAACAGTTCAAACGTTCAAACCATGTGATTAGTGCATTTACTGTAGCTTGAACTCATTCCTCTTATTATCTTGGCATTAATTATGAGAAGCCATAAGTGAAGTGAAATTTTTTTAATAGTGTATATACTGTAGGTTACAGATCATAACTTGGGCACTCACATTGATTAGTATATCCTCAAAACCCTGATCCTGATGTCCTGAGAGGGATCCATCTGTGTCAGACTGGCATCCATCACTCAGCTGGAACGGCCTGAAGAGCTCGACTGCATTAGAGGAGGTTCCTGTGGGAAGCTCTCATCTATTACGGGGTTGCAGAGACACACTGTCTTAAATGAGACCAGCAGCTCTCAGAGGTGACCTGTTTTGCTTTGGTGTGATAATGGATTGTTGTTTTCCAAGCACTCAGCTTGAGCTGCGTCCTTCCTCCACTCCTTCGGCCGACAGTAGCCCAGTTTCCACCGCTACCCTGTAGGTTAACGCAGGCCGCGACTGGTGTGGAAGTCGTGCTGATGACTCGCATGTTTGGTTTGGCCAATGTTTTACATCGGATGCCCTTCCTGACATGACCCTCTGCACTTGTCCACACTTGGGGCTGGCACAAGATGACACTGGATTGTGCCCCCTTGTGGTTGCATTGGGAAAAACACTGCATTAGCAGGGAGAAAAATCATTCACACGTTTGCATTGCTAATGAAACGGTGCTGAGCAATTATACTTTATGAATAAATAGCTGTGAGGAAAAACTTCCTTGGGCGTGGAGGGGTATGCATTGCTAATTTGGTTGTGTTATCTTGGGATGATTGTGGATTTTTTTTTTTCCCCCCAAGTGAACTTCACTCTGCCTTATTAAATCCTCATCCTTAACGATTCACATCATTAAATCACTAAAATTAACATTGTGTAGAGAAATATGCATTTAGGTCACGGCATAGAAAAGTGGATCCAGATCTTGTCTGGAACTTTCAATTATATAAATGTTAACAGCCACCAGCAGCCTGCAACGTACGTACTGTAACTACTGCCACGTGTCCATTATACTCCAGTGAATACGAAGCGTTATCAGTTAGTCATTGCCGCCACGCCTGGAAATAAGCCGTTTGTCTGTTTAATAACTGTTTCCCTGTCTGTTCTCCTGGACAGCATCCTACCACCCCCACCCCAACTGTCACTGCAAGCAGAACAAATATTAGCACAGTCTCCGCTGCTATAAATAGACTACAGGTAGTCATTCAGAGATGAAACCCAAACACCCCACTGCGCGTAAAAATGGCGGCTCGCAGAACAACACCAGCGCTAATTGCATTTTATTCTCCGGACACTTCTGAGGACGAAACTGGTTAGAGTGGAGCAGATAAGCTGAGCTGCTGTAAACATCAGTCTGATCCTGCTAATTAACAATTAGCGAAGCCTGGAGACAGAGAGTCACCTTTACGTGTCTTTTCGTGCTTCAGGCCGATTTCTTTAATCTTCTCGATGTGTTACTGTACATGCGTATAGAGTTTTTGCTTTGAATTTGTCTTAGTGTGTATTTTTCTAAATGACATAATAGCGGTCTGCCTCATTTCTCATCAGACAAAGAGCTTCCAGTCTGCAGTAGAACTCACATCATCATTATTAACAGCAGACATGGTGTTTGAAGTTAAAGCGATTAAAGACTAAGGGCGACTATGCTGAACGATCCACACAGGGGGAAATAGTTGATTCATGAACTTGAATTATTGTGCAGCAGAGATATTATTCTAGTCAGTGTAAATGAAATTAAAGCGTAATGGAAGTGGATTTTCAACTACGGAGCTTTGTGACTCAACTGTCCTACATTTGGCAATAAAGCGAACACAAATGCACCCAAGTGTCTCTTACTCTACTTTAACAGCGGTGTTTGAAACGCTAGTGATGTGCTGGGTTTGTTTTGTAGGGTCCAGCCCCTTGTGTGGTTATGATAGATAGATGGATCTGTTTAGGTGCTTTCAGTTTAAAACTGATTTCTTTTTTTTGGGAAGTCTAGTGAATCTGACACTTAGTGACACTAGCTGCCTTATACATCCCACCTGACAGCAGGTGTATGATGATCATCATTTTTCATAGTGTTGTACATGTCTTGTGATGTTTTGTTCATTATAGTACTTGTACTTTGTTTGGCTCCTCTCCAGGACGGAGGGCAGGGGCTGTTCAGTTTTGGTGTGCTTCATGTACTGTGTGCGCTTCTTCTGATCTCGGTCCAAGGCGTTCAGTAGCGTAATCTGTTGCGACCACCCTCCTGCCACTCTTGGGTTGTTAGCCGTAGAGCCTGTGGTTGCTTAGCAACATAGGCTGTTTGATTCAGTGACTGTGTCTTCGTTACTGTTTATGATATCGGCGCGTGACGTACAGTCGTACTGTAGACCTGACGTTCCCATACCTGCCTAATCAGCTTAAATGTTTTCTTATTATATTTTATTCACTGATTTATTTATTCCTGGGTTTGGAATTATAAAGACAGAAGAAGAGCAAGAGCTTAAAAGACAGGACTTAGCTCTACTAGGTTCCCCCTCAAGGCAAAAAAAAGGAAAAGAAAGCCGTTACACCCCCTCCCACACATACATCCCTGCCCACATCTTCCCTGAATGTTCAGCCTATTTTCCCTGTCAAGGTGGTGTCCTAGATTCAAAGTTCCATCGGGTGAGTAAAACAGTGAGGCAAGGAGATTAAATCAAGAGAGATGTGGAGGATGGAGGCCTCATGTTTTCACTCTGGTAGATTTAAACCGACGCGGCTGAAAGTCTCCGGCTGTCGTGTTTGCTGTGTTTGCTGTGCTTTGCCTGTGTGCATATCCGTGCCCTCCTGTTTGTGTTATGAATTAACCCTCAGCATCCTGTAGGTGTTCAGTCAAATCCGAATTCACCCGGGTGCAATTTATTTCTTTGACTCAATTCACTTAGTGAGCGTGGCGCTGAAAGAGCCAGCTGGTGAGTGCTGCACGTAGCTGAAGGCACCGATTACACCACAGCAGCACTTCCTCCAGTCAGATTAGCTGCTGGGAAGCAGTTGTTCTTTCAACACATTGTAGTATTAAGAGTTGTACAGCACTCAGGGCAGCGGTATTATACCTTCTATGTGAATATAAACATATGAATAAAATCCAAACCCCAGGTTGGCTTCACTTTAATACATTTTTGTGGGGTTTGTGTCCAGTGAAGCTTTTGTGTGAACATAATGGAGTCAGTGTAATAAAGACGCGTAAGTGCCTCCCACGGCCTCTCCCCCCGAGTCCCACACTCACACTCATATAATTAGACTAACATACAGGACACATGAACAATTAATCCTGACACGTTCTGTAGCCCCTCAAGAAAAGTTTGCGTTTTCTGCGTTAAATTCAATTATCCTCCCTTCAGCTCGCTGCTGTCACTCTCACCATTCGCCGTCTCTCTGCAGGCTCACACAGCATTTATTAAAAATTTAAGCCATCCTCTTTTAGGGGGATAAAATATTGGAGACCCCTGCAGCATCAACATGAAGCTCTTTAATAATTCATGTGTGTAGCCTGGTGAACACACAACACGGACTGTAGCGCTTCAGCTTTGTGGTGCTGTGACATTTAAACGAACGCAGCCGGGCAGTAAATCTTTTGAGGAGGTGCTGTGCTGCAGCTTGGGGTGAGCCAGCGTTTAATATAAATGCTGAGCAGGGCTAAGGACTTTTTAATTGGTTACAATTGAGCCCTCAGTGGCTGTTGATATGATTTTTGATTCATAATATAGTAACTGCAGTTTATGTTGCCTGTTTTCGCAGATTTATGGCTTTGAAGCTCCGGCAGTGAGTGTCCAGTTTTATATTTATAATTAACCTGACTATTACAGCTTCTCATTTAGGTCGCTACCAGTTATCAGCTAAGAAATGATGATGATGTTAAAAGAGACAGACTGTGACAAAGACAATGGGACTGTAGGTGAACCTGACCTCTGACCTCCAGCAGAGAAAGAACTCTACTCATTGTATACTGTAAACCTACGCGGTCACGTCTACCGGCATCAGATGCGCTGTCTGGTTCCGAAGCAGGCCCCATGGTGTGAATGACGATTAGTTAATAATTCAGAGTTGTTGGATGGTTTTCTCTGCTGCTCGCCTTCACAGCTGCATGAGGCCTGCCAGCGACAGATGGCTCGGCCCATGCGGACGGTTTGGTGCCAGTATGTCCCAGCAGAGTGTCATGTGCGTGTGTCTCCTTCTATGCCGTGCTCTCCATCGTCTTGTTTTTATCGATTTCAGACCTGCATGTGCGTAAGTATTTGTCCTGATGCTCCTCTGCGCGGTGGGGGGGAAGGGGGGGGCACTCTCCAGGCGTTGCTGTGAGATATTTTAGGCTCTCTGCATGGGTGCAGCCTTCCTTCCTGTACCTGCAGTGGCCAGTTAAAGGGAAGCTTGTTCAAGAAGGATTTCAGTGTAGTCCATTTTCTGAATTCAGTGATTTCCAAATGCTCTTTCTTCCTGTGCCACCAGAACTGCCAGAGAACTGGACTGACACCAAGGAGACCCTCCTGGAGGGGATGGTGTTTAATGTGAAGTACCTCGGCATGACTCTGGTGGGCCAGCCCAAAGGAGAGGACATGGCTTCAGCTGCAATACGCAGAATTGTCACCACAGTGAGTCTTTAATCTTCACAACGCAAGTTATTTGCTCTGGTGTCGAATCCCTGACAAAGCTTGAATTCCATGCTCAAATTACTATAACGTAACACACATCATTCAAAAACGCGCTGCATAAAATCCTTTAGAGACGATCATCCCCTTCATTAGCGAGTGACATTGGAAAGATTTCAATTACAGTGAGGCTTTTTATAGAAATTCTCGAGTGGATTTGTGATATTGCAGCTTCAAAGTGCAAGGCCCATTGTTGAAAAGGAGAATACTTTAAAATGCAATAAGCAGCAGCATGTCCTTCAGTGTCTTGGCGCGTAGGAATGGAAGGGTTTGGGTTAGTGCTGCGCAGGGGGCTTCAGCTCAGGGGTTTCCATCAATTAGGACACAGTGGAATTCTCTGTCTGCATGTAGACGTACTGACAGTCCCAGCATTTCATGCATGCAAAACATTTGTGCTTCCTCCACTCACTCACGCACACGTTATTTAATGAATGTTGCCAACATTGTTTGATCTGTAGGAAGGTTTTGCCCCCAGTTCCTAATTAGAGACTCCACCGAACCTAATGGCAGGATTAAGATTCAATTGATTTACACTATGGCTATGACAAGACGTTCGCTTGCGTCTGTCCGTTCCCGTGGAAACCAATCAGGCTGAATGGGATTATTGAATGCATTTGTGACTTTTTTCATTTTGTCAGGCTTGATAAGACAAGTCGAAGGGCCCCAACGTGTAGAGGGAGGCTGAACTTGGCGTATCTCAAGCTGACAGGTTTTTGCCTGGTGGCACAAGACTCGTAACACGACGGCTGAAAATCAGTTTGTTCCTACATGAATGAGCTGCCAAAGTCTGGCACAGAAGCTCTTCCCCTTTTTTTATTGTAATGCCACTTTCCCCTCATTTAACCGCTGTAGGTTTAAGATGAATGTTCTGTTTGTTGCTGCTGCTGTATATCCAGGACAGGCTGCCACTAAAAGGCGTTGTCCTTGGGAAGCCCTTGTTTTAGTTTAAACAAGGATCCAGCCTTTTATGTCTCCTCCTGTGAGAGCGTGAGTATCTCCATGCAGGGTTCATGTGTTGTATCAATGATGAAATCACTAGTCTTCACCACTGCTCTGATTCTTCACTTGCCCGTTAATAGCCTGGTAAGGAGGTCGTTGTCGCAGGCTCAGCACTATGGCTGCACTTCCTGAACGTCCAGATGGAGCAGAGCGGCAGGGGGAGTCCACGGCTGCCAGCCTGACCTCGAGCGCTCATTCTGGGCTACACGTTGCAGCTTTCCTCCCCTCTTTCTGTCACCTTTTATAAAATCTCCACATTTCTGGGGCAGTTCGTACAGACTTCTTGTTTTTGCTTAGCAGCTGTTGTCACATTGTATATTTTGAATTGCATGTGTTTATTCAGAGGTCAAAGCCAATTTAGATAAATGTGACTGACAGGATAGTTGTGTTTATACCTGAGGCAAGATACTCCCTGTTTCACATACAGGCCAGAGCCAGTGCCAAGAAGTTTCGGAAAGTAACATTGACAGTGTCACCGAAAGGCATCATCATCACAGACACGGAGACAACGGACCTAGTAGAGAACGTCTCCATATACAGGTAGATGATTTTCAGCGTCAACTACATATATTGTGTATGCTGGTCCATGCTCTTTTATTTATATTATTAGTATTATCATTATTGCTGGGTTCATCATGCTGGCAGCTTCAAGAAAATGAAAATGATGTAATCTATCTGGGTCACTTTCCCTTCTGTCCAGTGCTCAGGCTGCTTTTGCAGGATTAAACCAAGCAGTGTTCTGCTCAAAGCTGTTGTGAAAGTCTCATGTTTAATCAATTCATACGAGAACAGATAATGGGAGGGCAGGGAGCTGCTGCCAGTCACTGTGGCCGTCTCTCTGTGTCGATGGAAGCAGGTTCAGCATGGGGCCTGGTTTGATTGGACCTAATCAGCGACGTGTGTGTGTAGACTGTGATATGTTCGGCTGTGGATAGCATCCCATAACACGGACTGGGCGTCGTGTCACAGAGGATTATATCCTAAGTATCATATAGCTGGGCTGCGATTACAGAAGCGGCTGTGATAAAGACAGAAGGTGTGTGTGTGTGTGTGTGTGTGTGTGTGTGTGTGTGTGTGTGTGTGTGTGTCAGCCTCACATTCTGATCCACCTTATCAGCAGCAGCAGACCACAGGGCAGGGGAATCAACCTCATCCCTGATCTCCTTCTCTTTATCTCCCCCTTTTCTCTCCTTCTCCCTCTCTGCCTGTGTACAAAGAAACCTCTCGCTCCTCTCTGCTCATATTAATTTAAGCAGCGCTTTGAACGCAGGAATACCCGCAACTAATTGCCCACTTTGAAACTCTCTCTTGCCCGTCTTTGCCAATAGCCCACAGTAATGATCCAGGAGGAATCAGACCACATACAGAGCTTGGATTGACTGAGGATTGATTTTTAAAGTCATTATGAAACCCGGGTCCTTCCTCCTCTTCTTATTCCCCCCATGCCCCTTTCTAGTGTCTTATTTTTACTGCACATAATCCATTTATTGGCCAAGAAAGGGAAGTGAAGGGTGAATAAAAGTCGAGCGTGTGGAGAACGGATCGAAACTGTGTTTATTGTGCATAACAGCTAACCTGGAAAAGAGTTAGAACCACATGGGCCACGCATGGATGGACACGTGAGTGTTTAAGCATGCACCTCACACAGTGTTAAGTTAATTGTGTATGCACACTTAGTGCCACGGGGCTGTTTCCCTCAGGGCAGGCTTAGTTGAGGGGTAGAGAACAAGGAGGAAGGCGCCGTGGATGTCAGTGGAAATGGGATCCTCCAACTCATGACCCTTGGCCTGGTGAATCCCTTTTGTAAAAAATATATTTATACATTATAGTACAGATGAAATTTTAAATTCAGACATGTACAGTCCAACCTTTTCTTGTTGATTGATTTCTGGCAGCACTACAATGGTTTCATGCAGCACTTTAGAAACCTGGTCCATATCCAGCTATTGAACACTAATATAATCAAGCCGTCGAAAGTCTTTCTTATTTAACATCTCCCCATGAGCCGAGCGCTGAGAGGGAGGTTCGGTTTCCATCTGAGCTGGTGATACTGAGTCGTATTCTCAGCAAACGAGCAGCATATCAATCAGAGAGGGTGCGTGGATGCGCCGTCAGGTCGGAGAGATGGTGTCTGTAGCACCTGTAAACAGAGCCGCTCAGCGATGTTCATGCCCATGTGGAGCCACTTCCTGTTTAATGCACTGAAGTCATTTACATCAGGCTGCAAGTGGAACAGACGTAGTCCGTTGTTGCAGGTTAGTGAACAGCGTCCTTGATTTATTCAGCCTATATGTAGAGAACGTGACGCTTTGATGTATGAATTCTATTCAGTCTTTGTACGGTAAATATTTAAATATTTCCATTGATATTCCCCCTCTTCCTGTGCGCTACACAGGGAGGGGATCAAAGGCTTGCAGTCCACAGAGCCCCTTTGGAGATATGATGCCGGCTGACAGCTCAGCTTCTGTTGTTCGAGCTTAGTGAAGACTCTCTGATGCTGTCAGGGTTTTTTATTATTATTTTATTATTTCTGTTGTTTCAGGCTGAACGCTCACACTGTGAGCGTGATCCATTGTCGCATTGTTTGGTGTAATTAAAATTTTTCTTGTTGCCGTTATCGCGATAATAGTGAATAAAATATGCACGATTAACATTTCTCTGCGTTTGTACAGTAAATGTAAGAAAATGATGATTGTGTGTTTTTTAAAAGAATGAAATTCTTGGTTTAAATCTGTGTCAACTCCAGTGAGATGTCGTCATTTGTTCCTTGTTCCTTATTCTGACATGGATGCCATAATATAACGCTTACACACATACATTATATATTATATATGTATTAAAAATGACTTGCATGGTGTGCTGGCACAGAATATTTATGATTGTGGGGTTAGTAATATACGATTCCACACAAAGGTTCAATGTAAAATGATAACTGAACTAACTAAATCTAGCTACTTCCACACAGTAATGAGAGTAGATTTACAGTCCTTCATTAATAAAGCTACAGTCCTTTGCTTACATCACGCTTGTTTTCCAAACTTAAATAGGTCAAACCTTTCATCTTCTTCTCTGCTCGGGTTTGTGCAATTAGGGCTCAAATATAAGTCAGAGTGTAGGAAGATGGGGCGTCCTGGGCTTTGCTATGTGGGTCGTGTATCTGTGGTGAAAGCCAGCAAACGGTCTGACGGGGAGATAAGAGGCCGTTTCATGCTTGCTATTGGATTAAACAAATGACTTTTGTACAGTTGATGCCAGTGTGATGGGTTCACCATCCCATGTTGCCTGAGAGCATCTGAATCTACAGGAAACATATGGCGTAAAGTCATCAGGCTGCAGATATGTCTGACTAGCATATACATATGGTGAACTAGCGTTGTAAAATGATGTTTGATATCAGTGATAAGTAATCAGTCCTGGAAAGGCTTTCCATACATGGCTGCCTCTGGATTTGCAGACAACTGGATTATTTTTTAAAACCTGATACAAGATCCAGGAGAGATTCAGCATGACTGTGACAGGAATGAGGTCTCGAGTGCCGTGTGCTCCTTCGCAGAGACGATCGATTCGCAATCCAAAACCTTCCACTTTCCTCCGACAGCAGAAATTCTGTTTTTTCAACATAATGTTCCTTCAACGCTGGGCAATTTTTCTGTGGTTGATAAGAAGCTGCAAAATATTGTGCAACCATCAGGGTGTTGCAGAAATGATCAGTTGTTAACGTCCCAATGCGATGTCCTGCAGAGACAAATGAGGCAACTTGCTGTGTGTGTGTGTGTGTGTGTGTGTGTGTGTTCTGAGTCAACTGACAACCTGAGCTTTTGGTGAAAAAAACCCAAAATGTCCACACAGCAACACTGAGCTGATCCATATGCAAAAGGCTGATCACAAAGGCCTGAACTGCTTGTTGAGTTTTGATTAGGAACACAAACTAATGTAGCACACATGCTGTCCTTCGCCCCACATGTGTATTCAATGATTAAATATTATGCTCATCTCCTTAATACAACAGCTTGGTTCCTGTCTGCCCTAATTCCAGGTTTACAATTACTAATTGATCACTGTCAGATGGATTAATTGTATTTGTATATGATGCTGATGTGTTTTTTTTTTTCTTTTCTTGCAGAATCTCCTATTGCACAGCAGATAAAACTCAGGATAAGGTCTTTGCATATGTCTCTCAGAGTCAGTTTAATGAGACCTTGGAGTGCCACGCGTTTCTCTGCCAAAAGAAGAAGATAGTAAGTTTTTATTGTAACCACTTGTACACACTGTATGTCTTTTGATGCAGCCCATCACGTCAGGGGGTGTGTGGCTCCATCTTGTGGCCCACATTTGAGTCAAGCTATTAAATTGCACTGCAGTTAGTTTGTGAGCTGTTTTATTTCCTCTCCAGGCTCAGGCTGTGACGTTAACGGTGGCCCAGGCCTTTAAAGTAGCTCTAGACCTTTGGGAGATTGCTCAGGAAGGTGAGTTTCTTGACTTTTTCTTTTATCTTATGGGCCCATTTGAAGGTAATGTTTACTGCAGTGAAATACATCTTAAATGTAGATTATTTCTGATTTAGTTTACTGTGTTCGCAGACAAAAGCAGGAAGGCGAGGAGCTGCTGTTCCTGCACAGCCAACAACCGACAGACGGAGACAACAGATGCACAGAGTATTCCAGCAGGTACGTTCATTTAGTCCAGCGTGTCTCTGCACATGCGCTACGTTTTATTGAATCAGGACTCTCAGTGAAAAAACACTGGACATCAGTGCAGCTTATTGAGTCTCACAGCAGTGAGTGGAGACAGGATTTGATTAGTGAAGGCATTGACTGCTGAACAGAACAGCTGGAGATTATTGCAAAACACTTGAAGTCAAACTTTATTATATCGCCTACAGTGTCAGCTGGAGCTTTAAAATAGCAGGATTTAGGTTGGTGAAGTCAATTATTTCCCATAGAGTGGACAAATCATCCATAGGATATTTTGCACCGTTTGTGAGGGTCAAAGGCTCCATAGTTTGAGACGTAATCATCCATTCAGTTTGTCAGCTTTCCCAGCTTCTCGTAATTAATATTAGCTCCCAGTGGTAGTGGCCTAAGGATGGAGAGACAATCTGATGTGAAGGCCTCAGGAGTAACGTGGTTTTAATTCATGCCTGTAGCAGAGACGTCTCTGGGTAACACAGGCTTGAGTTGGTTTCACACTGAAAAGACATTTAAAAAAGTGCTGATGAGTCTCCTTCCGGATGCACTGCATCACTTTTTAGTCTTCTCGTCCTTCTGTGATGTATTTCTCACCTTTCCTTGTCCCGATTCCATCACGATGTCGTATTTTCCACCCACCCTTCTGTCCTCATCCCATCTTCCTCAGACCCAGAGACGCATAAGTCTGCGGAGATGGAGGAGAAGAAGATCCGCAGGCCTTTCTTCACCGCCTCGCTCAGCTCACCCTCACCTCGGAGTAACCCGACTCGCAGGCGACCAATCAAACATGACTCTTGGGTACGTTTCTCTCTCTCCAGTCACAAGATTGGTCTAAAATAAGGTATCCAATACATAGTCTGACAGTGTAATCTTTAATCAAAAGACATTTAAAATTGCACTGTTAAATACGGTGTTGCCCATAAAGTTGGAATAAAATATAACTCATGAAATGATGGTGACAGTGTGATTAATTTTTGATGCAACACTTGGGTTTACTTGCAGATGTTCAACACTAGGTGGAACCGTTTCCTTTACAATATCGTTTTTTGTCACAAACTGAAATTCACTGCATACTGTGCATTATCTGGTTTTCTGTTGGAAGATGTTTCGATCTCAGCAGCTTATTTCATCAAAACGATTCATGCTGTAAGATTAAAAGTTATTATTTGAGTGGAGGTATTTGTGTTAATTGTGACGAACATGTGGAGACGTGCAGGGTCTTAACTGTGCAGCAGCTGTGGGGTGTGTTTATATTGATATTGTTTATGTCTCTATAGGAGGTGGATGATGGACTGGATGATGCCTTTTCAAGGTAACGTCTGCATGCGACTAGAAATCATGGATCTAACATATCAATAAATGTATAGACAGAGATGGGACAGTGGACTTTACTGTTTTATATCACAAAGGTCTAGAAACTTTTCACAGTGTGTAAGATTCCTTCAAGTTAACCCAGCAAATTACTGTAGGGCTGTTAAGTCTCTGGTGTCTCATTAGGCCAGAGGCTGAGGCTTATGAGACGGGATGGGAACTGCAAGAAACTGCAGACTCAGCTCTAATTTGTTAGTGAAGTAATAAAGTACCTTGTGCAAAGAGTTATGGTGAAAGACTACAAATTACAGTACAATATGTTTGTTTCCGTGAGCAGTCGGAGCTTTGGGCCACTGTGCCACAGCTGAACCACAACAGACAACAGAAATGAGTGCAGGTCCTGTGATTGCTAACGTGATTACCTCCTTTGCTGACAGAGCTGTCAGCGGGGCTCTAGCGCATCAGCCCTGAACAGTCTGTGAAATTGTCGTGTTATGGCTGCAAGCTGCCCGCAGAGACACTAATACGTGGGTCTGACAGGTAAAATGTGAGAGCTGACATCCTGATGTTGTACAGGATCAACGTGTGTAACCTTATTTATAACGGCATAGATTTGCAGTAACTCGAGCTCAAACGCATCTAACTACCTCCTCCTAAACCTGCCAGTGTGTGTGTTTGTGCCCTGCAGTGCTGTCCTGAGCTGAGGGATGCGGCGCTGCACATTAAAGAGATTGCAGCTCATCAGGCCCTGTTGCTGTGTGATCTGCTCGTTGCATTGGAGCTTGAAACGCTCGGTTTCAGCAAATGAGTGAACGAGAGGCAGAGTTTAGATGGTGGGACACTTGAGCCTGACGTCCTGGAGTGTTAGAGCAGAGGGCAGCAACATGGCGACGCAACAGTGGTGGATGAGATGTGTCAGTGTCACCACAATGTGCAAACACGGATGCTAGAGAAGAACGTAGGCTGAGTCACAGAACAAGCAGTGAAGGGTTGGAATCAATGGATTAGTGATGGTCAATTAACGCTTCATAGGCTGAATTTCTGCACATATCACAGATGCTACTATATGTAACGTCATCTGAATGTGACAGTGTGAACAGACTGAATCGTGTCGTCATGTTTTCCTCTGTCTTTTGTCTGACATGCAGCAACGTGGAAGTGGAGGAGATGGACACTGGTAAGTAGTGAATGCGTGGAAGACTTTTGGTACATTTGGTATATTTTGGTACTTTTTCTGTGTGCCCTTGCTCCATTTTATCCCCGTTTGTCATTTGTCTTTCCTGCAGACTGTTTGGATGAATAAATATTTAATATCTGTGGCCTCTCTAGCAAAATGACTTTCCTGCTTTTCCCTTTTCTCTGTGTGTTTCCTTCAGACTGGCCGAGTCCTGCTCCGAACCCCTCTTTGACGATGCAGCTCTGAGTCCCCGCGGAGTTTCCAGTGGGAATCCGACGTCTGTTTCCAACAATGAGCTCAAACAACACACACTGGCAATAGCTCCCCGACAAACAGCAACACAAAAAGGGAGAGAAAAATCATTCACAGTCCCCAACACAAAACTGCAGACAGAAAAACATATCACACTTCCTGCTGTGCAGCCTGAACCAGAGAGGCTGCGTTTGATATGCAGAGAAGCCAGAGTGAATGCTCTGATATATAAACTGCTATCTCTGCCAATGCCTACCTGTCAGCACACACTCCCCTCAGTGTAAACAGCCATTCCTGCCATATTCAAATGTTCACAAGCTGCCAGATGAAAAGCGATGTAACCCTACAAGAGATGTGAAAAAATAAATATTTACATTCAAAGTAGTTCTCACAGGAAACCACAGGACAGATGACACAAGTTCCCATTTCATCTAGATTTTTAATACGTGGGTTCCACTTCAGTTCTTGCTCAGCGATAGTCGGCATCTAAAGGTCCAGACGTGTGGGTGTGGGGGTGTGTTAGAGGCTGGCGTCCCTTTCGGAAAACGTCTAAGCTCTCGATTGCTCTTTGCTCGGTGCAGGAGGAGCTGCCAGGGTGATATGGTGATACTGGATGAACCAAGCGGCCAAGGAAGAGGAGTCACACACAACACACTGAGCGGGGAGGAGGGTGGAATGTCCTTCATGGAGGACAGAGGTTCCTCATAAGACTAAACTATTAGGCCCTGTTGCATGCAGCTAATAGATCTGCTTGTTGCAGTGGAGCTTGAAACGCTCAGTTTCAGCAAATGAGTAAACGAGAGGCAGAGTTTAAATAGTGCGAGCGTTCGGAGAAGGAGGGTGGGACACTTGAACCTGACGTCCTGGAGTATTAGAGCAGAGGGCAGCAAGGATGCCAAGCCCTGCTGTGGTTCCTTTTAATGCCGGCTCATTTGAATATGGCTTATGTAACCAAACATAATGGCTGTTTCACACTCGGCCATCTCTCCACTGAGCGAGCTGCCACTGTAGATAAAGATGATGATGATACTGGTGCAGCAGCGAGGACGACTGTATAGCAAGGCCAGACTGGAGTAAAGAAGCATATTTCTGAACGTTGTATTTTTTAATATCAAACCTGTAACTTATGTTTGAATCAGGGCTTCACGCATGTTGATCAATCATGCTTTTTGTAGCGATGGAGATGTATAGATACTGTTTTGCATTAGCTTAGCCACTTTGTACAGGTGTAATCTTACAGTACTGTGTGTGTTTTGAATTACTGCAGGAGCCGCTTCATTTTGCTAAGCAGCCATTAGTAGTCACGTTCGGTACACGACTGTTGTGTAACAAAAAGCATCCCATCATCTGTTGCACTGGTAGAGGCTCTTCACGTTGTCCTGTCTCGTCTGTAAGCTCTGCGGCAAAAACACTTTATCCCAAATCTCATTATATACGAATAGTTGCTGTGCAAATAATTTTATCCACCGCTCAGATGACGGTCACAATCAAGAGGATGGTATTTTGCGCTTGGGTCTGGCTGAAGTGGACCCTCTCTCTCTGTATTCATGGCATCATGACTGAGAATAATTGTGATGGCAGGAGGTGGGAGGCAGCGAGGGCTCTGAGTTGTTGTCATGACACCCGCTGCAGAATAACTGGATGGCTTATCAGGTTACGCCATGATGCTTAATTGCAATGTTTTGTTCCTGAGTGGCTGAAAGACGAACTTCATTGCATTTGTGCAAGAAAGCTCTCGGTTGTTTGGATGTCATAAACAGCCACCGCCGTGTGTGGATTATATATTGAGCCGTGTTTGCATTTCATTGACTGAGGCTCAAGGTCAGCACGGTGCGCTGTCAAAATGCAGTGTTGTCGTTTTATCATTTTCCCAAGCATCATTCCTTGCGAGCATAAACGAGCTGATGAAATATTTTCTCACCTTTTCATCTCCATCATCGGGTGACCAGTTGAGTCCTGCGTGGCTGCTGCAGCATCCGCCGGAGATGGGCTGTGGGCCTGCTTTTCAAGAATCCCAACCACCAAACAGAAGAGTTTTGACTCTTAAGCCAACTTACTGATGTAATCAACACTTTGTTGTTGTGCAGCTTCACCACAACCTGCTGAAAAGAGGTTGCTCAATACTAAACAGTGCATATACTGTAACTGTACCAGTAGATGTTAACCAGTGTTTGCTTCTGCATGAAATTGATTTTGTACCCAGATTTTGGATTTTTACTGAAAAACCTTGTATAAATTATGCCATGGCACAAAACCAACCCTGCAAGCCTCTACGAGCTTGATTTCATCTCTACACCACAGTATCGTGCACAGACCCCCAGCCAGCGCTGAGTAGATGGGAATTTTCCATGCAGGAGGGGTAACTGACCTGCACTTGGAGGTATCGGATGCCAATTTGAGCCTGCGGTGCACGGAATACAGATCAGCCAGCGAGCGCTTGAGAACAGAAAATACCACGATCGCAGAACAATTTGAAACAGGAACTGGATTTTTTGAAATGACCTAAATCACCTCCAACGTTTACAGCGTCACTAATTTTCAAAGAAGGTGCTTATTTTCTATCTATGCAATTAGTGGGACTCCAGCAGTTTTTGTGATTTTATGATGATAGCAGTTTGTGAATAAACCACAAGCAGTTGTCCTAAACTGTGTAAAGATTTGTACAGAATTTGGAAACTGTTATGGTTTGTTACATATTTCTGCTTAATAATAAAAACTTTGTACACATTTTTCATTGCACTGACTTCTTGTTTTTACCCGTTTGTTTACATGAAAGCAGCTTTTTCCTCTATGCATAGTTCAGTTAGAGATACAATGTGGCCTTTAACAGGGCCAGACAATATAATTATGATGTATCTTTTTGTAGCGAGTGGATTTAATTCCAAAATTGCTCTCTAACTTAATCAATGCTGACTTTTAGTGACTCGTTCAAAATAAACAACCACAGGCCAGTGCACAGACGAAATTAGACATCAAATGAGTGAGTTTATTTCAGCGATCCTTCTCTTACTGCTGATATTTGCAACCTTTCAGTACAAAGTTGAAATTGAATCCACGCCGAGCATTTTTTTTTTTTTCCAGCTGGCTGCGATCAATCAAAAGCAAGGGCATTCTCTTTTGTCTGGCTGTCAGACTGACACGGCCGCATCAATATGTCCATTCAGCTCTCTGCCCAGGCCTGATTGGAAACTTAAACGGTGAATACCAGGTGTACAGTACACAGCCTTGTCTCTGTCAGTGTCTGTTGCGTGTCTTAGCTTGATGCAAGTAAAAGTATTTTAATCACATTTATTTCTGATCCATTAGCTAACATTCCATTTTTTTAGTAAATTGCATTAACATTCTCTTGTGCTCTGTGAGGTGGTGAATATCTGCTGCATTTATTTAGTCTGATGACTGTTTACAGAGGTGCAGTGTGTAAATGTGAGCTGTGGATTGTGCGTCATGGCAGGGTGCATCCAGTCTGGCAATCAGACTGTGAGCACGACTAACACCGCCGGGGAAACAGAACACGCTTAAAAGGTTGCAGTTTTTGAAAGCAGCTGTAAACATCACTCTCAGGAGTCAGATGCATTCACAGCAACAAAGGTCACGCTGAAGACTAAAGATCACGCTGACTTGGAGGCTTTCGCTTTTGAGAATAACTGGACTGTGTGAACGTAACGGAAACTGTGGGCTGTCAAATAATCAAAGTGTGCAGGACCACAAAGAAAAGGAAAGATCACCTCGCAGCGAGCAGCATAGTGGAAAACTGCGCTTTGATATTTCCATTTACTGGAGAAGCCTGACGTGGTGATGCCGTATTTAATGTGCTGCTAATGTACAATATTCTTGCTGCTTCTGTCTGCGCTGCACTGAAGAAGCTGAGTCAGTGACAACAAGTGTGTCGGCTTCTCTCCTCCTACTCTACTGTACTTGCTGCTCTCTTTACTGACCTCCGACAAATCTAGGGTCACAACACATAAATCACAGCTTGACTTAATCTGCCACTTTCACGCACTGTTTGCATTTTGCGCCTGAAACGAAAGTATGAACACAACAACTACTATCGTTTCCAAGTTAATGTGTGATGCAACTTGACACTTAATGCATGACGTGCGGTTTTCCAATGAGTGTTGGCCGCCAGCCGTGGCGAGTGTTTTGTGAGTAAATGTGCAGTTTTTGGCACAGTGGAAGTGATTCAGTGGGAGACAGTTAATTACATTAGCTGGAAGAAGCTTTATTTTACACTTCAGGTAATACAATTCTCAGGGAATGTACAAGATCTAAAACGAAACACTAGGTGATAAAAGATAATGTCCTGTTCTTAAAGCAGGTGAAACAGAAGGAACCTTGAACAGCTTCACGGTACTCACTCACCTTTATTTCTCCGTTTCGTCATCTAACTGGATGCACAGCAAAGGCTAGTCTACAGGCAAATGACCTGCATGCAACTTCATTTAGTAAATCAGTGGGGTACATATACACGCTGGCGATGTGTGAAATATGACACAAATACAGCTTCATCCTAAAAATGCCACTTTAGTTGAATATTTCTGCTGCGTTTGTTTGCTTCGAGTCTTTATGAGGAAGCTGCCCAGGTGGTTTATGAACACAATGCGATGAGTAAACGTTCAATTACAGTTGTGTGATTAGTGAAAGTGCACAAGCCAATATCAAAAATACACTGCGAAATTTAGAGTCATGAAGCCTCCCAGAGATGATGGTTGTAGTTAGGGTTTGTATTGCAATAACATATCAAGCACCTGGCAAAGACATCGATGTTAACTGTACCATAGGTTAACATCAGCTTATCTACGAATAACCTGCAGGAGAATACTTCTAGTTAATGTTTGGTAATGTTTGCGTGTGTGTGTGTCTGTAGTTTAGTCTTTCCCTACGAATGCTGTGTGCATGCACGTGTGTTCTGTGAGACAGCCTTGGCCAGCCTTCTGCACCGATTAAGACCCACAGGAGACTTTACATTGTGTTACGTAACCGTCCGAGCGAACGTCTTCATCAGCGAGAGAGTGTCGAAAGATGCGTTAATGGAAGAAGAGAGAGGAGTTTAACTTGGGCCTCGTTTCTCTCAGACCTCGATGATGTTGATAGACGGCACAGAAGGATGAAACTGCAAAAGACACAAAAAGCAAAAATCACTGTTGCTTTTTCGACTTTTTGAAACGACAATAAATATTTGATGGTAGAGGACAACTGCGCTGCATCTGGATGAGGAGCCTGATTAGAACGAGCACATAATGACCAAATCAAGAGCCTCCAAAATCTACAGAAAACAAATAATCTCCCGTCCTAATTCAGTTAGCGTTGACTGATCCCATCCTGCTTCATGTCAACAAGCAACATTTGCATCTCACAGTTGTTTCCTTCCATCCAAAATCTCGATCAATTGAAGGATTTGTGTCTTGACTTTAGTGAGAGATAAGAGAGAGAGACAAGGTTGCGAGACAGGCGGAGCCCTTAACGACCAATTATGAATTCCAGCACAAGGCACTGAAATGCGCTTTGGCTGTCCGTGTAATTTTGTGCTGCACTGTGCGAAGCGTGCAGGCAGAATAAGTGGAGCAGGTGGGACGTTTAGTGCCAGAGTGAAGAGCCATTACGCGCCACCATCCAGCATGTTTACCTCGATGAGCGCCGCTAAAATAACCACACATCATTGTGTTCATAATAAAAGACAGGTGTCTGAACTCCCCCGTTGCAGAAACCTTCAGCATCTGACAACTTAATGAGGACTGGAAGCAGACACAAGGCAGCGCGACGCGAACGCGGCAAAGACTGGCCCTCGGCTAATTTAAACAAGAGCAGCTCAGTATGCTGCTATGTTAAGTTCAACACTCACAATGCAAACGACCCTGATTATCGACTGGCTGAGGCCTCGTTACCTGTTGATGCGTGTCTGTACACTGCTATTGCTTTTTAATGTGTGCGCCACACACTCAGTGCCATGATGCCAATGCAAAAAGCTTATTAGAAGGCCTGTGTTACATAAAACTGCTTGACTGCTCTGTACTATTTTGTCCTGTTGTGGGGAATGCGTCCTTGGAGACTCCTTCTTATTACATCTACAGGAAAGACATCCTTCTACTAGATGCTTTAATTAAAGGTACAATGTGTTTTTCCCCTGTGTATAATTTGATGGCGAAGCTTTCATTCAAAAACACAAATTTTGCACCAGTTTGCAAAATGATCCCTCTATTAAGAACAGAAATATTAATCACATTATGCAGCACAGTGGTTTGCTGTACTATGGGTCTGTACTTATTGCATGGTCAACACACCCGAGCTGATCCCGTGCTCACCTTGCTCCTCAGCAGACCTCCACTGTGGTGCTCTGGCGTGCTCCTCTCCGACGACGGCTTGGCCTTCTCCTTATTGTTGCTGGAGTCATTGTCCTTGATGATGTCATACTGCCGACAGAACAGGGCAATAACAGCTGCGAGAGGGTGAAAGAGAGAGAGCGACGGGCACACACACACACACAGACACACACAGACGAATCAGGATGGGCATATAGTCATGAGGCGGCGGCTGTCAGTCACAGACATGTCACCACTTCCTCTAGCTGAGCACACGGAACTGAAAGGCCGTGTGGATAATGGAATTCTGCTCCCAAGAGAGCGTGATGGCAGAGCCTTTATCTGAAGGCTGGGAAGCCGGTGATTCACCACCGAGTCGGCTTTGTGGCGTTTTGCAGCCTTTCAGATGCCTCCAGTTTTGGATAAGCACCATACGCTCGCAATTAACTTCCTCGCTCGGCCGAGGCTCTGAATTTCTATGAGAACGCTGTTATTAGATATTCAGAAACGGATCCACAGCTCAGCTAATGGGAAGCAGGGAGCAGCGAGGAATACTTACAACCATATCATGTGTCACCGCCTGAGTGCTCAGCAACAGTTCAGTTACACGCGTGTGGAGCAGAGCGACGTTAATGGAGGGATGCGTTCAGGTTTTTCAGGCTTATATTATCATACTTTTAGCGTTTTCACCTTTTAAGCCGTGTTTAATGATAAACACCACTGTACATGCCACGTCAAACAATATGCTAGAAGAACAAACACATCAAAATTAACTAACAAAACAACTATGATTTGCACATTATGATGGAAAAGCCTCATGTTCCAAACAAAACGAAATCCGACATTAAATCCAACAGACTGCAAATGAGCAGTGGATGGTGAGTGTGTTATTTTTATCCCGTCCCTCCCACTCTTCACAGCCTCCGTGTCGCTCCTCTCATTAGTATTATTTAACGTCTCACTCGGGCGCTCGGGGGTGGGCAGCCCTGCTCGTGGCGGCCTGTCAGACGCGCCGCTGCTCGCTGGGCCTAGACACTTCATTAATCGGGACAGTTCTTCAAAGGACTCACTTTCAGAAGCCTGTTGTTTGGGGTTTACAGCTTGTCTGTTGATTGTTGCCTTACTGATAAGTGTGTCCAAGTATTGATGCAACCAAGACCATAGATACCCTGTAACGTCCGTGGTGTGTTTGTTTGTGGGTCATTAATAATTTTAAAATCTCAAATATGTCACATTTCCATTTCCCTCATTGGATAATGGGAACTTTACATTGGAATTTAATAATTGCACTGCACAGTGTCTTTTCTGCGTTTTCAACACAAGGGTAACCACACACAGTATAAACCTACCTGCCCACATGACCAAGACCACTACAATTATGATCATCTCGCCTGTTTGTAGATGCCGGGACTTGTCCAGGCCTTGCACAGTGGGGTCATCTAGAGAGAGAGACGACAGGGCAGATAAATACAACTATAGGTTGTGGTGTCTTGTCCAAGGACAACTCAGTGTGTGCCCATATTGATGCATCGCTGGCTCATTTTCCTGAAAATGTAAACTCACTTCCCGTCATTAAGAAATGGCAAAACCGTTGTCACTCCATTCATCTCCCAAAAGCTCAAAATAGTCAGTGGTGGGCATTATCACGTATCACTCTCGCAGCATTCATCCTCCTTTAAGTGGATTGACTATGGCGCTATTTCCACTCGTCCAACTATCTCCCTTTCCGCATGAATGGACCTCTTCCAGAGGAGCACTCTTCCCAATTGCCTCTTTTAGTGAATCAGGATGTCAAGAAACTGGCCCCCAAACGCCAGACTGTCAGCTCTCTTCACATGATACCAATTACGGAGTCGGGTCGGTTCCTGCCAGTTACTGTAGGCATGTGCGCAGAGCAGGAGATGCTAATTCCCACCACGTGTAAACTCCAGGACCTTGAGCTTTAATTAAAAGAAAATCATTTAGCATCACATAATAACTTTTTATTTTATAATAGTTATGAAGGAATCCTGAACTGTGTAGGCAGCATGTGTATTTATTTGTGTATTTGGGTTCTACAGGTCTATGGAAACCACAACAAGGATTCATGTGGCCTCCATCAAGCTTCAGGGCTCAGGTCAGTGCTCCGGTACAGTAAGTATGATGGAGGCTTGTGCAGCGCGTCTCCCACTTTATTACTCCCACGTCTGCTTCGTCTGAACTAAACCCACTGCGTAATGAACTATTCATCGCCGAGCTCTGCTTTAAATTCAGAGGAGCTGAACTTACCAGTACATCTTTTTATGAGCGAGTAAACAGAGCCGATTGACGACCTGAATCGCACGCCCTGCTGTTGTTTCATACATATTTCATGTTTGTGCCACGCTCACATATGCTGTGTGATGTGTGCTGAAGGAGAATGAGAACGCTGTGGCAAGTCTTTGCGTCCAGGTAATTAGCTAACCTTCAGAAATCCCACGATGTTGTTTGCGGCTGTGTGTGGTGTTAACATCACGTAACCTGTGCTGGGGTTACAGAGGTGCGCCGTCATCCTTTCGTTCTCCGGTTTCACTACTGGCCGAGTAGAAAACCCTGCAGGTTTTCTGATCAGTAAGCGAGAACATCACGCACCACAGCAAACTGTAGCTCATTCTTTAAAGCCCTTCAATTCATATATTCTGATTACACGCTCTCCACTGAACCTCCGAAATTTAAATAGACTTTGGAAGGAAATATTGATCTTAAGAGGGGAAAAAAATCCCTTTTAAATTCAAATGACCTCACAGCACATGGTCTGTACAGTTTGCCTGGAAATGTTTTATATGAAATCCAGGTGAACTGTGAATCCGGGCAGGTATACGTTCAATAGACAAAGACACATTGATTGAAGGGCATCATAGCTGTTCTTCTTAGTTGTGATGGGCATACATCAGTTTAGGTTTAACAGGAGATCGAGCAATTCTGAAATAGCTTTGTGTTCCCATAGACAGCCGGAGTAAACAGGTGTTTAAGCAATGGTCAGGAGCCAGAATATCAATTTAAATTAAGATACATTAAGGTTTATGAAAACACATAAATCAAAACAAAAGCTTGAACAAGAAGAAGAGCATTTCACACTTTATGGGAGCTGATCATTTTGCTTAAGGACGAAGGAGCAGAAGTCCTGTCTGACGCAGAAGCAGCTAGTTGTATACGTATATATGTATATGTTGATGTATGACGATGCGTTTGCAGCTCTGTTCATCTTTACCACCTCCTCCTCGCACCACAGGGTAACATGCTTTGTTCTGTTTCACAGCTTTTTGTTAGCTCTCCACTAAATGAGTTTCAGACACTGTCACAGTATATAATAGTATATTTAGTTTCTCAGTTGATGTGTGACCCTAAGGGACGACTACCACACTAAATTTACCAACAATATCTGGGTCAAAACATGTCATGACCCAGAACCAAACATGAAAAGTGTCTGAGAAATAAACTCCACAGAAGTTTCATAAAGCAAGTTGATGTGATTCGACTGAACTGAGTGAAACTGGGGCACGAGGTATCAGCAGTGCTTGGATTAGGTTTACGGGGAGCTGACACTGTACATACACAAAAACAACCTCACCACAAATGAAGCAGCTGAATGGTCGGTTCTTCTGACCCACTTGGACGGTGCAAATCCTGATTAGTGCGAATCTTTTTTGCTTTGGAATAGGCACAAGCCACGTTACTTTTCACGCTCAGCCCTTTGTTCAAATATTGATGGAAACTCTTTTACGTAAAGGAACAGGAAACGAGCGTGACGCTGGTGTCCTGGTCCTCAGAGGCTGCTTAGACTTAGGCCTTAAATTGGAACGTTTCTCCTTTACTTGCTCATCTTGCCAGCTCACTTAATGACACTAAACCTGAGTCAGCTTAAGAAAAACCTTTATGATTAACTTGCATCAGCACTTCCTACATTATATTCACAAACTTGACCAGACCATAAAATAACTATGCCGTTATATCAAGTGTTGGTGTATTTGGTCCATTTCATAATTAACATAACACACGTAACAAATGCAGAAGAGATTAGTGGTGGAGTTTCCTCCTCACAGCTTTTTACTTCTTATTTCGCTACTAAACCTCCCCTCTAACGGTCACGGTCTTCATATTTCCTCAGCCCATGAGCCAAGCCCAGACAGTGAATCTGACGTGTTTCAGGGTGTGTGTCAGAATCCTGATTAGGCACCCACAGTGACATAGAGTTGCATAAATTCAGATGAGCTTGGCTGCAGCTGCGCTCGAGGAGTCTGCCAATAATGAATTGGTTTCCTGGAGAAAATAAACCTTAGAGTAGTACATCGAAACCCCGGAGAGACGCTGTGATAGGCTTCAGGTTTCTGTGCACTCATGTCAGCTCCAGTCCTTTCTCTACCTCAGTTTCATGGCGCTTAAAAGCATTTAACAGCTACAAGGAAAACCATTTGTAACGGGCTGCTTTTGTCTGTGCCTCGGAAAAAGACCTGTGGAGGAGCATGTGGCATTAAAAGCCGAGCATTATGTTATGAGTGAGATGAGACACGGTGGTGTTTTATAGTGTTGTGTTGTTTGTAAGATCCCTTTCTTATTACCAGGTTCTATCTTAATGTGTCTCAGAGCAGCTTGCCTTGGTTGGAGATGTTGGAGGGGAACCGGTCTGACTTCTTGAGCGTGCAGAAGTGGACCTTCTTGCTGGCTTGGCTTTCCCCGTAGAGGCCAATCGACTGGACCTGGATGATGTAATCTGTTTCCTCCTCAAGGTCCCAGAGAACACAAGAGCGGCTGGTGGTATTGACTTCCCGGATGAATCGCTGCATGTGTCCGTCCTGTCTCTGGGGATTGAACGAGAGAAATGGAGCAACATTGATCTATTGTAGGTACGATAATCAGTCCCACAACGGAGGAATGGGGTCGCAGAGGTCGCCACGCATGCCAATGTTTGCCAGTGAAGCGTGTTCGATGTACTTCATGGAATTAGTCTCTACAGCAAGCTTTTGCGTTAGTGGTGCACGTTCCCTCCAATGTCAGCTAGAGGCGACCACCCGGACAATCCACACGCTGAGCACTTTATTATTAACAGTTGGCACTTTGTCTTCGCCATCTGGTGTCTTGGGGAGAAACTGAAAAGTTCTGGAGTCAATATTCTGATTAAATTAGCCTGCTAGCAGCTTGACACGCAAACTTTCAAAGTTTGTCTTTGACCTTTCAGAAAGGAACAATCAAGATCCAACGCTGTGAGACGTAGTCGTCCTGCTGCACGCGGAGCTCTCCTCCCCCCGTGTGCTCAGGTCAGACATTTTCAGGCCAGACATTTTCCTTTGTATTTGTTATGACCCTACTTGGCTGATGGATTTGAAAAAAAAAATCTTGCTACTCTCTAGAAACAATGAAAAATGTATTGAATGAATTACTAATTTAAATGTATTCAAATTCAACTACATAACATGATAAACCGCCAACATGAGTCGCCTGGGTGCAATGTTGGCTTGTTGCATAATGGTCTGAGTTGCACATGGCTTTCTGTCACGTACTGTTAGCATTCGTTGGTTTTCCCATTTTAAATCGTTCCATAAATAAAAGTCCAGAATGAGAATTCACACTGCAGCCTTGTTCGCTGTTGACAAATGGACCATGTCGAGCTTTATTCTGACTCCAGGCTTGAAGGCAAGATTCAGCCGTTCTCCTGAGAATATACATCCAAACAGCAGCTTTATTTACCCAGAATTCTGTGCTACTACATAATTAGTAAGCTGGACACACATTCATCTATTGTAGTAACATACTGAAGAATGCTTTCATATGTAAAAAAAGACATTTTGAAATGGCCATTGATCTTACACACAGACCATAAAATTAGGGTTTGGTGGCTGGCATGCCAACAAAACGTAATAATGCTCTACCCAAAAATACAGCTGATCATTTCTGGGCTTGTACCTCCTGGTTTCTCCACTGACTCTCTGAATTACATCAAGAGCTTAGACGGTACCTGTTGTGAGATAGAGAAGCCAATTATTATGTCTCCCTCTGGAACTTCCCAGGATACAGTTGCAGAGTCGGCATGCAGGTGAATGACAGAGACGTTGACGGGAGCTGGCGGACGATCTGACGGGAAGAAAATAGAAACACACACTGTTAATCTCCTCAGCAGATATTATCCATGCCATCGGTTCCCACACCGCACCTGGAACATCTCAAGCATTACACTGGCACCACTCACCACAGGTGGGTATTTAGAGCTCACACTCAGCATCTCACAGCATCTTGCCACGCACCTCAGGCCTACAGTTAAACCATAGAGAATAACAAGGTCACCACACTGGCTGTGTCATGGCCAACATGGAAACCTAGACAGTCCCCACATCCATTATCCTCACAAGGGTCACGGAGGTGCTGGAGCGCATTTCAGCTGCAACCTGCATCGTCCACCAGCCCATCACACTTTCTGACCTCGTGGCTACTGAAGCAAATCAACACATAACCTAGTTACAGCTTAGTAAAGCATTAACTGATCTTCAGTTTCTTTGTATTTCTATTATGGATGAGGGCATGAGCGAACGATCCTTAATGCAGTTGTCATGAGATGACAGCTACAGGCATGTGCTGTATGAGAGCAATGTTTCATCCAAAGCATGCACTTAAAACGGAAAGATGAAAGGCACGATGATGAAACTGGGAGCCATTTCAGATGATTTGCACTTTTTGAGCTCGGTCCCTCTCACATCCCTTTGCTCTTATCTCCCTGAGTCAACCCTTTTATCTGGCTCCATCTCTCTTACTCTTTTTTTTGCTTGCACTTTCTGTTTTATCTCGGGGACAATCGATAGCGGTTTCCGCAAAAGGTGACATTGAAGTAGCTCCCAAGACCTCCGTGTCAGTCGGCCTTGTGTGGCTCTAAACCACACTAGGTCAAGGTCAAACATTCACAGCACGCGGCTCAGTTGCTTGGGATCGTAGCGCGCTCAGAGATTGGTTTGTGGACGTACGCGAACGAGTCGGACAAAAGGCCGCGCAAGCGCCCAGCCAGTGACGGAGAGCGCGAGAGGAAATTAATGGTCCGACTGTCGAGTAAGCGAGGGGAGAAGGTGGCCTCTGCCGGCTGGGGGCACTGGTTTCCAGAGGTCAAGAGGTGGCGCCTGGCTCATTTTTTCAATTTAATGAGAAACTCTGTCATAGAAGCAGGAGCTTTAATGCGTTAAGATCAGCAGAAGGATGGGAGGAAGGCAGAGTCGCATATAGAGTCAACTGTCCTTCATCTTCGGAGAACTATAGGGAAGAACTCATACATATATTTACAGTAATGGCTCCTGTGTCCTTGTGAATCTCAACGACGGCTAATTTGGCGTCATGAATATTTGATGGTTGTGGTAGCGATGCTAGAACAAATTTAATTATATTAGCGGTAAAGTTGCAGGCCCGCGTGCTGGCTCTGACACGTCACCTTCTTGAACAGCGTCACGTTCATCCTAAAATATTCCCACGTGTATTCCTGCACGTGTCCTGACGTACACACGCTTTAAGAAACAGGTGCAACATTTATCTTAAAGCGGACGCGCACACACTCGTTTCTGTCTACGCTAGTTGTCCTTTACTTAATGGGGGTTATAGACTGCGATGCACAAAAAAAAAAGCCAGTTACCGTGATGCATTGTCTGTGGGCCATTAAGTGGTGATTGAGCAAGTGACGCTTGAGTTGATGCAGGCCATGAGTCATCACTACTGTAATGTATAAGCGGCTTCTTCCTGTATCACGTCGAGTAGGCCGAGTATATTCTCAACATGAAAGGTGACTTAGGAAACGGTGTTTGAAATGAAATGAAGCCAACTGTAAAACGAGAGGTAGATGTTTCTGGTGGCTTATAAGCAGATGGCAGGTGACAGCTGTAGTTTGGTGATTTACCGGTGCCAATATTTAATTGGTGCTAACAACAGCAGTCCAGTCCTCTTCCTGGTACAACATTTAGGCCTGATATTCCCTTCTGAAGCATTAAGTGTCCTTCTGGATGCTTCGGTGTTTGGTTTCAGTCACGCGCTCTGAATATTCTGGCAAATATGCACAACCTTCTCCAATCAGCTATGAATGAATGAATTCATTGTTATATCCACTCCTTGCAAATTGTAAAATAGCTTGTGTGTATTGGTGAACCTGCTGATGTTTTTTTTCATTTTTAAACAGCTGCATTCATGAGCATGTGTAACCAAGCTTCATTTTTATTTCTTGCTTAAAGGTCGAAGCCTTTAATGTCGTCATTATTTGCGAGGATCTTCAGTAAATCTACGGTGGTGAGGTACAGTACTGACAAATGGTTAAAACAAGAAAACACATGCAGTAATTAGACTCAACATCACATTTTGAATGCAAAAAGACTCATTTACAATTTTGAGTGTGATAAACGAGTGTTTCCTTTGTTACTTTGTTCTATAAAAGCTTGATAAATCTTTGCTTCTGCTTGATCCTTTCATACTTTGACATAAAAGTGCTCAACCCCATTTTCTGGCACACTTCCACTGATAATATTTCATTAATGACACAATCTTGCAAAGCTATATGATTCATATATCTTTAAAAGACTGTGTGTCACTGTATTCCAAAGCAGTGACGCAGTTCCGGCCTGAATGTTGATTATTCTTCACACAGCCTCACCTCAGTGTGTTTCAAGTCGAAAAGTCTAAACGTTCCCGTCCAGCTCAGCGGGAGGCTGCTCACAGGCCGCCGCGTTGAAGACGGCAGCGTAGCTCACCTGCTAACGACACTCCCTGCCACGCGCCATACGACAGCGGGTGTTTTTCTCTGGCAGAGCCTCTCCTCGACAGCAGCACTTACTGTCCCTTCTTTAGATACACTCTGTCTTCGCTCTCACGCGCCCAGAGGCTGCGAAACGCCAGTGTGACCAGGTTGGAGCAGGTGCCAGTCTAAGGTTAATGAAATCACTGGCCAGACCTTGAGGGGTTTCAACTGCAAGCTAACATCACTTTATCATCAGAACCGGTCAAGACCACCAGGATCCGATTTATAAAGACGTTTTGTAGCATTACTTGATCCACAGTTGACTCACTGCTCTCACAGACGTAAGATGAGACTGTAACAAGTGTGATATTTACACTTGCCAGATGCTTTCATCTAAATCAACTTACACGTGAGCTACAAAGGAAACAAAAAGCTGGAGTGTCTCTGTATTTGCTGCGCCTTTACCAACGTCATTTAATCTGCTAATAGAAAAAAAAGTCTGAATAAAATCCTGCTTTTCTTTCACTAGATCTGCCACATGTGAGCAAATAAAACGATGACAAGCTGAGCCAAGCCTCACTCTGCTCTGATGGATTCTGCTAATACACAATATCTATTTGTCAGGAATGTGTCACCGGGTTTATCAACAGCAGATTGGCAATTTGAAGAACGATGAGCCTGACCGTCCAAATGAATCCATTGTGGGTTTCACGCCTTAGGATCTGACAGGAATGTTTGTTTTCAAATGTGTGGATGTAAAAAAAAAAAAACAGACTGAGGAAACCTTCGTTACATAATTTTGTGATGTTTTTGAAACATTTACCAAAAATCCACTAATTGCATTGCATAAGAGAAACTCCAATGAGACGCTTCCCCTCCGTGCTGCCCTGTCTGCTTTAGAATTTTATAGACAACTTCACCCTGAACCAAAAAGGCTGACAATTAATTCAGGCTAACAGTAATGCATTCAACATATACTTTCATTTTCTTTGAAAGCTCATTGCACCAGATAAAATGATGTTTATATTTATGAGTGTCATATTTATGTGTTTTCCTGTCAGATCAGAGAGGCTGCTTGTGCAGAACATCCCAAAAGCTCTCAATAGACCCTGACTGCACACACCCACAGAAACAGAGAAGTGCCAATCTGATTCTCTCAAGGCGCTATCACATGTCGGACTCTGTTCCCTTGAGTGGGGAGGGAGGAAGTGATAGAGGGACACAAGTAGACAAAGAGTCACCGTGGCTGGAGGCAGAAAGAGAAGAAAGAGCTCGCACACAACTGGGAAAGATTTAAAAACTGTGACCCTGCAACCATTGAAACGTTAATGCGTTAACGTTATCTATATGTATACAGCATATGGCGTAATTACACAAGTTTAACCAAAGGCCATTTGATGTAAGACTTTGCACTTTGATTTACTGTAGATGCACATTATTTTGCAATGTTATTAAAAACACAAATCACAATCTTTTAGTTGAAAATCATTCAGCCTCACTTACCTGCACGTGACTGTAGTGAGTCTCTGTTTAATAATATAATTTCCAGCCATAAACGTACAAAACCTCTTTATTATTTGCACAAGTCAAGGTTATTGTTAAAGTTATAAATTTAAATATAAAAAGCTAATTGACGCCTTATTTTGTTTTGCAAACAGCATCTGCGATGATGATACTTGATGAACCTGTGATGAATGTGGTGCTGGCAGGTTTTCAGATCAGAATAAACACAAGGAGTGGAAGCATCATCAGGCGCAGATTAAGACACGTTACACTAACAAACTGTGGTTATGGCACGAAGCGCATTCATGGCTCTGACTTGTACTTACTTGCTCCTACCAGGAACATGTCGCTGCCAAAAAGCAACAGGACCACGGAGTTGACCAAAACAAGCAGGCGAGCCATGTCTCGGTGGATGTCGTTGCTCTTAGAATAAAACACGCAGGTCTTTTGTAGTTGAAGGGCAAATTACTGATGGCAGTGCATTTTGATGAAATGTCCGAATACACGGTCCCTGGCTGGGCAGCTGGTCAGTCAGTAAACAGATGACGGGTTGAAGTCTGCAACAAACGACGTCTTCACACCGGTTCTTCCTTTGGGGTTTAAATCCACAAATCCTTGGTCCATGTTCTCATTCAGCCCGAGAGACGTGCGGCTAAATCTGGCGCCGTCATGTCATCGCCGTTATCACGGATCATCGAGCTCAGGTAAACGAGCAGGTCGCAGCGGTGACGCTCCCTTCGCAGACTGTGGGCACGCGGCGGGGCGATCCGCCACCACGGACAGCGCCTCAAGTTTGCTCCCGCCGCCCTGTGGCTCCGCAGCTCGACCCGGACGCGTCTGTTCACAGCGCGCGCGCGCGCGCGGATGGGTCCTCCCGCAGTCCGTTCCGCTCCGGTTGTCTCCTAACTGGCCCGCGAGACCCTCAGGTTCGCGCGCGCAGCACCGTGAATAATCGTCCACGTGCCACGAGAGCAGCTCTGCGCCTACCTGGGCTTCAGCCTTCAGTCACGTAACACGCCCCCTCACCTGTTTAACGAGATGTGTTGTTATTATGAAGGGGGCGGACAGATGTGCACAGAGCAACAGGGAGAGAATCCACCCGATGCTGAGACGCAGGAAACATACAAATGCGCTGGTTTTTCAGGTCGAGTGCGTGATAAACACGGGGGGTCTCACTCTAACAGGCTGCTCCATGTGCATCTCGCCAAACGCACGCTGTGCGGCGCCCTAAGATCCAGCGCGTTATCAGCCAGATGAAGACGGTTGATAAGCGGAGCGCGTTGCCTCATGGGAAATAAGCGTCTGCTTGCGTGTCTATAGGGAACCTGAGAGCGCGTGCAGCGGACTGCAGCCACAGAGAAATCATCCAGTGTGTGTGTGTGTGTGTGTGTGTGTGTGTGGTGGTTGGCAGATGACGTCATACAATTCTGGGTTTATAACTAAGACAAAAGTTATGAAAACTTTATTTTCCTGGTTTGGTTAACTGCATTAAGTCCTTGGAGCCGGTGTGGCTTCAGTGGCCGGGATTGATTTTACCTCGCCAAGGCCGTTGCCATGGTTTCCATGTGCTCACCAGCCCGCTGTGAGCAAACTCAGTTAAAGACAGATATTAAGGCAGATATTAGATATTGTTTTTTTCCATGACAACTGTCGCATAGTAGCAGACATTTCTGTGGTTTTATGATCACTCAGCCGTTCAGCTTTCCTCGTTGCTCTAAGTTCCTTTATGTCTGTTTCCTCTAGATGTAAAATCAAGATTAAAATAGATCAACTGTGAAAATGCAACGGGATCTATTTCTTTTCTTTTGTATCCCTCCAGTTATTTACTGAGCTCATCTGAAACGCAAATCAGTATAAAGTTTGCCTATTTTTACACTTCAAATGTTTTCAGTTAGTTACTGTACAAAGTTTTGAATTGTTACTGTATTGTAGCTGGTTCATTTGCACAGGAACCAATCAGATGATTCATGATCAGCGTTACATTTCAGAAAGTTGTGAGAGCGAGAGCTAGGGCTTTCACACCACTATGCCTGTGACTGCTGGCTTTTCACTTCTCCTACAGGGTTTCACATTACAGTGAAATGATACAGATTGATGTAGCACTGACTTTAACATCAAATTGCACTTTATGAAGTGAGATTAAATCGCTTTATAATGGCGTAGAAAGACAACGAGTAAGCGGGTCCACAGACGGAAGAGCTGCGATGACTGCAGGCCGCGTATCGTCTCAGTGGCTGCACCATGCGAAATTCTTTCCATTCACAGTCGTCTGCTGATTTTCCGTGTTTAAGTCAACAGATTGCAAACGTAGATGCCAATACCTCCATTATACTCTCAGCTTGTGTACACTGTGTACCCACTGTTGCTGAATGTGCCCACTATACTGTGCTGCAGACTCTTAAAGTACATGCGCTCACTTTACATCACTGGACACCAGGATTTTTCTAAAACGCTGGATCAGGGGACTCATTTCATGCTGTACGTGTTCGTGCAGGAGGTCACTGATGAAGCTCTTGAGAATTATGGACCCTCTGACACCTGTTCCCTCCACTTTACTGTTTCTATCACAGAGTTTAAAAAGTTTCAAATGAGATCCAGAAATCACAGGGTTAAAAACACCAAAAATAGCTTCACCTATAAACCAAGACTCCGAATGTTAATTGCTTGGCCTTCAGTGCCCAGTGAAATGACTTTACAGGAACCGATTTAAGCGACGACTGCTCATAGGTCTTTCTGCCATCATCCTGACAGTTCTCAGTATTTACTGTGTAAGATTGGAAACATTATTTTTGATGATACTTTACAAATTATGTGTAGTTTAAAACAGTTATAGCATGTAAAGCCATCAATAAATAGTGTTATTTTGTATTAATTCTGTTGAATGTATTTATTCTTTTTAAATCTCATGTAGACAGAACAGGTCCCCTTCACTCTACTCCTCTGATTTACCTCATCTGACATAGAACAAGCACAACAGAGCAGGCAGGACATAAGCGCCAGCCACCGGTGCCACACATACTGTGTGAATATTAACGCTGACATTTGATGCACACGCCACCTGGAGAAGGAAGCTGGTGACAAATGTGCACAGAGCTGAATTCCGATCAGGGACAATGAGCTGTCTCGCTAGTGAGCTAACAAAAGGCGTCAGGTGTTATGCAAGTCTGCAGCAGCTGTAATGAAGCCGAGTGTCTGACTGTCCAGTGGAAGGTTTATGTGATGACGGAGCTGATATATAGAGCTCCCCACCTCTAGTAGACTTTGTAAAGTGGTCTGGATCTTCATTAGACACTCACCGAATGGGCACATTCATGCTCAGACAGCAGGCTGGCAGCGTTAGGGCAGGCGTGATTACATTTCCTCATCGTTACCGGTTTTCCCTGACTCATCAGCGGTGGGTCAGTTATCACAAACGTCTGGATGGGACAGTGGTCACAGATCAAAGCTTCCTGTCATAAATGAATCGATGTAGACACATACATAGATCATATTCTGTAACAAGAGATGGTAAATAGTTTTCATAATTGTTCTCCTGTGTATGAATTCATAGAATTTCGCTTTGGAAAAAGATGCTAAACCACTTGATCCATCCGTCCATCTGTTATCCTAACCTGCTTTTCGTTAAGGGTTGCAGAGGTGCCGGAGCCAATCCCAGTCACTAGGCAAGAGGCAGAGTGCACGAAAAGGTCGCCAATACATCACAACAGTGACATAGAGAGACAAACAACCATTCACACCTTTGGGCACTTTCTAGAAACCTGTGGACTGTGGGAGGAAGTCAGAGTACCCAACGGAAACCAAGACAACAAAAAACCAACAACAATCAAGTATAAAATGACGTTGGGAGTCTAATTCTGTGAATCATGTACGTGTGTGTGACCTAATTTCCCTAAAAAAAACATTTACCTCCCAGGACTCATTTAGCAAAATGTAATGAAGACATCTTCTGTCATCATATCACAAGCCCTCACATCTATTAGACCAGACTCTCTTGATTTATGGACTCTATTAGTTTAATGACATCAAAGCCCTGGAGAGAAAACATGCTCATGATGAGAATAACGGCAACTGAACGCAACATTATTGGAATATGAAAGCGCATCTCTTTTCATCTCGTACGGCGATGGGCTCGTTTTCACCCAGAGGACAGCGCTGGGTTGCCCTCATCAGACGCTAATGACGTGTTGCGTTGTGCAGGGATCGGGCATCAATCTGTGTGCGGGCCACTGTTTCCTGTCATTATATCTTTAAGGTAACAGTGATGAACAGGAGGAGGCTAGAAGGTGATTAGGCCTCTCGGCATTCACCCCACGTTTCCTGTCATCGCGTGTTAGCGTCAAGGCTCCTTTCAAGGTGATTTGCTTATCAGTCATATTCAAATATGTTAAAGACAGTTCATGAAAAATGCATATGCAACATATAATAAAGCTGTTCTAAGGAGAAATATTTGACATTATTTTTCGTGATCTATCTTCTTTCCACCAGACAAGCCACACAATTACACAAACGTTAAATAAACACACACAGGACGTCGTTGTGTAGATCACCATGCAGGATTGGTAAATGTCAGATCGCAAAGATAATCACACATATCATGCATTTAAAATCTGTTGTTGGTTGTTTAGTTTTTATAAAGCTCAGCTGTACAACACTGACCTCTGCAGGACAATTAGACCAGACTGGTTTATTATTATTATTATATTACTTGCATTGTAAAACACACGCCGCTGTGCTGAGCATAGATGTTGGTGATCAAAGCACTGTGGCTCACTGGATGTGTGGGAATGCATTCTACTGGAACTTAGATAAATTAAATAAGATATCACATGGTGTAAAATACTCAAAGTCTATACATTTTTAATTCACTGCATAAATATATAATGCTACCTCCAGTAATTAGTCAAATAAACATCTTCTATCAGCCTTTAAAATAAAGACGTGTTTTTAGTACGTTAGTCTGGCCCTTGACTTGTTGGGCATTTGAAGAATGTTGACTCATGCTTCCTGTTTCCTGTCCATTCAGGAAATGGCAGGGTTTAACCCCTGGCTGCTGTGGCCACTCCAATCTTTTATCTTCAAGATGCTGTCAGGCCCCCCAGGGAGGATCTGCCGATGTTAGGGTGATTTAGTAAGGTTAAGTACCTTTAAAGGCTTCCTGTCAACGGCTGCACTCGCACACGTTACGGGTTAAACTTTTGAGTTGTAACGTTCGTATTTTGTCTCGAGTTGTTATCAGCCATCAGACTGTTGCATTTGTCTCCACTCGCCTGCAGTATACATGCAAAGACGTCAAACTCAAAGTAGCCTGAGACAAATGTAAATATGTGTGATTATTTGCACGGCGCATCCTGTGCAAAAGGGCACAAACCCTTTATTAAAGTGATCTGCTCTTTCTTTTTATGTTCAAGTTGCCAACGTATTTAAGGTTTAAAGTTGAGTAGCACTGTAATTCAAATGACTGGAATGAAATACAAGTGCATAATGTAATTATTTTTATTTACAGAAACGTTTTTACAAATATAAAATGTTTTTTTAAAAGCCCTTTTTTCAGAAAGCTGCTGAACAACTAAATATATTTTTGTAAAAGTGCAAAATACCGTGCATGTAATCTCAGGCTGCTCATCTCTGTACCATGCAAATGTTTAATCTGTGACTTTACCTGTGTTGATTTTTCTGGCTCCAACGAGCTTTTTACATCATCTGCAGTATTTGTATATCCATGTATTTATCCAGTGTCTATTACGGTTATTTATGTCTCCTCTGTTGGTTAAGTGATCTGAGGTTCTTTTCCATTTCCATTTCTTTTCTGAAATTAAAAGGTACGTTATGATGTTCGTAGCTGCTAAAGACAGAAGAAGAGTAAAAAAAAAAGTTGTCCATTTGAAATGTTTAAAAAAATAAACTGTATCAGGTCACAAAGCCTTAATCCATTCAGGTCTAAGTTCCCTGTGTTGAACCTTCTTTTGCTGGAAATATTTACTTTTCTGTAATCACGGCTGCATCTCATATTGTCCCTCCGTGGCAATAAAGAAGTCGTTGAGCGTGTTCTGCAGAAATTCAAACGTTGGCCGGTCCTCGGACTTCTGCCTCCAGCACATCATCATAATGTCATAGAGTTCCTGTGGGCAGCCTTCTGGACACGGCATCCTGTAGGATTTGTCCAGGTTCCTGATCACCTCCGGGTTGGTCATCCCTGATTAGGGGGAAAGAAGCATCCACTGTGAGATTCTGATACATTTTAATAATGCTGGTTAACATTCAACAGAATCATCACTGGCTCTGTACCTGGGTATGGTATTCTGCCATAGGTGACCACTTCTGTTAGGAGGATCCCAAAGGACCAGACGTCTGATTTGATGCTGAATGTGCCGTAATTGATGGCCTCTGGAGACGTCCATTTGATGGGGAACTTAGCACCTAGTTGGCAAAAAGATGGCGTTGTTACAGCGCGTGTGTTCAATTGTGTTATAAAAACCTGATGGGCAGGGGTTCACTCAGTTTATTCACTACACCAAGCGTAAGCTAAAGTTTCATTTCACTACGTGTGCAGCGCTGCACCTTCGTGAGCTGTGTACTCCGTCTCGATGACCCTGGCTAGGCCGAAGTCTGCTATCTTGCAGTGCAGTGTCTCGTTGACTAGTATGTTGGCTGCACGCAGGTCTCGGTGGATGTAGTTCTTCTTCTCGATGTACGCCATGCCTTCAGCTATCTGCGAAAGGAGCGTGGGGGACGTCTTACAGCAGGTATTAGGTCAAATGCAAGGTCAAACAGATGAGGTCATTATTTTCTGCAAGGAGCCAAATTGCTACATTTACAGGGACATTTTGTGAACAGCAGTCACAGATGATCTCACATTCCCTGTGCATGTGCGTCATATTTCATTTGTGTTTTGTGCATAATACTAAAAGCCAAGTAGGCTTAACAGGATGTGCCAACTCTCAGGAAGTCAACGTGCTTTTTTTGGAGGGGCAAGTGATCTGGGGGAGCTCTGTGTGGATGGAAAAAAGCACGACTTCCTGTCCGGATGTTAATAATTGACGTAGGGCGAGGCTTTTAAGCCAGACGAGCAAAAGCTCTGCCACAGAAACCACACAGCGATTGGTGACAGTTTCCACGTGTGTTCACATGAGGACTATGTCAAAGCAGTTACTGTAGAACAGTTGGTTGTAAAAATAGACTTTGAGGTCAGCAGTGAGGCGAGTGTGTTTGTTTTCAAGTCATTTTGCATAATTAAAAGAATCATTTGTACGTGAAATGGAAAGTAAGGCTCTCAAAAATAGCTGTTGATAAGAAAAGTGATTACAACGTCAAATCTAACATCACACAGCAATAAGCAAAGCTCTCCCACCTGTGCCGACATGTCTATCAGCTTATTTAGCTTGAGCTTTTTTCCCTCGTTGGTTTTTAGAAAGTCCAGAAGGCATCCTGCAAAAGAAAAGGACCCGCGTCACGGCGTCAGAGCAAGAACCGAAAGGTGGCAACTTCTGCTTACGGTTCCACAGAAAAGAGACTTCGTGGTACATGTTTTGATGTTTCCTGGTATAATGTTGAAACAACAAGTAAAAGTAGTCACAGCTTTTAAGACACGAGCAGATACTCAGAATGAAATCATTTAAATTAAATTAAAGGTTTTCTTTACCCACAATATCACGTGATTATTTTCTAACTCAAGTCATTTTCTAATTAGAACATTAGGTTAATGTCTCCCATCCCTGTTGCGTCCTTTGTTTTCTTACCGTTGACCATGAACTCGGTGACAATAAGAATAGGCTCCTTGGTGACCACAGCATGGAGACGCACGAGGCGCTGATGCTGCAGCTGCTTCATCAGGTTGGCTTCCTGGAGGAAGGCCGCAGGCTCCATCGTTCCCTCCTTCAGCGTCTTAATAGCCACCTTCTGGGTGTTTTTATAGTAGCCTGCCGAAGGAATTCAAATCGTGTGTTTAAAACACTTCGTACGTTTCACGCTTGGTTTCTGAAAACCTCTTTGTTTGGAGCAGCGTCAGCCTTTTCCTCACCCATCCACACTTCCCCAAACTGTCCGGCTCCCAGCTTCTTCACCATCTTCAGTGTCTCTCTGGGAATCTCCCACTCGTCCTGTGCCCACGGCTGCTGGGGTGCTATCGTCTTACACGGAGCCTGCAGCCGCTGACACAAACCATCTGCTGTACCTGCACATGCACAAGTAACGTAACATGCTATATTTAGTAACTGAGGTTCTGATCCGCTCTGACTGTCAACTGCGAAGGTGGTTTCGTCTGTGCCTGAGTGTACAACTGTGTGTTGGCAGCCATTATAGAGATTTGACCTTCTTATCTTGTGGTTTAGTCACAGGAGTGGAAAGACTATCGTTCCTTGCACACAGGAAATGCATGATGTATGACAAGTGTCGCTGTCTTAAAAGTCACACCAAATACGTTCATGTTCTGCTTTCACTTAACAGTAGGCATCTTTTTCAAACCTTTGTGTCTTTTCGGATGATTCAGGCCTGACAGTGTCTCATTACTCACGGCTGTAGTATTTGACTAGTTCCTGGAGGGACGGGAACGTGTTGGAGGGGGAGATGTAGTAGCCACCTTTGTCCAGACATCGAATCTTGTAGTGTTTAACCACATCTCCCTCAGAAGCAAAGTCCCTGACTGACAGCGAGAAGGACCCTGAGAGGAAAACATACAGGCACAGTTCTTAGACATACCGTCCTCGCGTCCTCTGAACGCGTCGTCCTCGGGCTGACAGAACAATTCAAATTTGCACCATTGTAGTCACCTTTACTTGTCTCGCTCTCTCGAATTAGAAAGGCACCAGGTTTATTTCCAGGGGCCAACAGCAGTCGTTCCGTCTCCCTCCTACTCACATCTTTGAAAAACCATCTGCAGGGGGTCACAGAAAAAACACGTTTTATCCGCCGTCAGGTTCTATAGTCATCAGCGTTGACGGTGAGCGTGTAGCTTACTTCTCCACCTCCAGCGTATCTGCCCTGACTACATAATTACTGGGAATGAAGCCCTCGTCTTCAGTCAACATGGACTTGGCAAGCCACCATTCCCCATTCCTACAAGCACAAACAACACAGATATCACCTACATATATTCACGTTAGTGCTACGTAAGCAGGCTCAGCGCTGCAATGGCGCTAGTTTGACACTTACTCTTGCAAAATCTTAAGTCTGTCTCCCTTTTTGAAAGGTAGATCACTGTCGTTGGTCGCTTTGAAGTCATGTTGTGCCACAAACACATTATCATCTGAAGACAAGTGGAGCCAAAGGTTATTTCAAAAGGCGAGTTCAAGTAAGTAATACTTAAAGTAACCGTAAAACTTTAAAGTGGTCTGTTTATATTTTACGGTATGTTGTATTCACTTCTGAACACACCACTGTAGTTCTAACCAGGCTGTGGCACTAAATGCATGTACTGCTGCATCATAGCTTCTCTATGACATTGGATGATTCGGTGACATAAAAAATCACTTTTCCGTCTTATCTTTGCCCCTGAAGAGAACAGAGGAAATCCGGCTAAGATTTGAATCGCCAAACGGAGCCACCTCTTACTGCTACTAATGTCTTTCCACAGGCCAAACTATACATGTAGCAGCTCTGTCATGGTTTGGAAACAGCTTGTCATACAGTATATGTGAGGGTTAATTATTACCGTTATTTGAATGGCTGTTTTCGCTTCGTGCCTGAAGAGAAGAAGGGGAAAAAGTGCATATTTTAGCCACAGTAGTGATTCTAGATGCATTTACAATCCCAGCAAAAAACCTTATTAGTATTTTATACGAAGTCGTTCACTTACTATGTGATTTGAGGGGTTGGAGGTCTGAGTGTTGTGTTTATTGGCTTTGTAGAAATTTCCCCCGGCTTCTTGTTTCTGACCACTGCAAGTGCAGCCCATCCTGCACAGAATACGCAGAGGAACGAGCCCCTTGCTCAGCTACGTCACGTACGAGTAACACGCTTGACTCAGCAACGGCCTGGAGCAAATGTGTAAATGTCGGTGCTCGTACCTGATTCACCCAGAAGCTGCTTTCAGTCTCCACTCCTGCTGCTGTAGGAGCTGCTCCCTGGGTTCATGCCCACTGCTGAGAGGATAGTTAACCAAACGCATGAAATGAAAAAGTGTTTGGCTCACTTGGTTATAAAGGAACAGGTTACACTGTGCGCCTCATAAGAGGAAGTGGAAAATGTGTTTATAGCTTTATAGTTTGATTTGCATGTGCCGTTTTAGATACACCCCAATTAGCAGGTCAGAGATGAACGCAGGAGGAAAATAAACAGCTGAAAATACCCGATAAGACATGGATGGTTTTGTTAGTGTTATAGTATGTGAGTCATGTTTTTTATTTATGGTGCTCTTCATCACGGCTGCAGCGTTAGAACATTTGTATGAAAACTTTAAAAATGTAACGTAAACATCGCTTTGACAACAAATTGCATTGGATTACCAATATTTGAATATTTTGGCAGTTGGGCACAGTCCTTTCCTAATGTGGACTAGCCACCGTAGTCCTGCATAATCCCCCCCTTTGACTTAATAGATGACTACTGCTGCCACCATGTGTCATGTAGATATTGAGAAAGGATCAAGATTGCCTTTAAAAACACCATCATGACGACAGTCCAGTGATGTGCCGCCAAAACGTGTCCAATGTTAAAACAAACTGTGTTGAAGTACATGACTATGATGGATGGAAGTGTCACTATCGTATCATTTAAAGGGGAAATAGCTTAAGGTGCTGTGATCTTCGTAGCTGTACTCGTTAAAGCAAACGTTCCCTAATACAAGTCTGTCTATTCGAAAGCCAATTTGCAAACCTGTCAGCAGCTGAGAACAAGCTCAGAGGATCATTACGCTGGTCTGTGTCATTTTGTCAAATGAAACTTATTACAATTTTAACGTTGATGAAACTAAATCTTACAATTGTGTAATATTATTAATTTCATACTCTGAGGTTATGTTAAATTCAGCTGATACATACCTTCAACATGCTTCAACAACACTCCACTCGTCTTCAGTTTCCTTGTTGCAAGGCAAGAGCCTGTCAGTGTCACTGTCACTCGCTCATTTTAGTTTCAGAAGTCTCTCGCTTCCTTGTGCGTCTCTGTCACACACAGACACACACAGACGTGGTCTAGACCAGGCCCTGCCCTGTGACACTACACAACGTTTACAGTAAACTGACAGTGCTTATTCAAATGATGTCGTGTAGTAGCTCCCCCCCGTTGGCCTGGTATGCAGATCAACTAACGTGATAGCGTAGAGACCACCGTGGTTGCATTGATTAGCCAGAAAGTTGCCAAGCGGAGGGAATAAGCACAGTTAACAGACGAGATCAAGTCCATCAGTCACGGCTTAAAGAAAGGAATGTACCGAAAGCATTTAGGGCTTGAGATGTTCTTTTATGAATTTCCCTAACATGTCAGCTTTACTTTTAATGGCAAATGACCTCGCAGCCACAACACTGACGCCACAGGATGTTGTTCGGTGTTGCAGGGGACTGTGGAAAATGGCTGGTGCTGCGCTGCGAGTGTGTCGGAGCGCGGTTCTGTGACATACTTCTCAGTTCCTCTGGTGGTTTGAGCTACTGTACTGTTTGTCATCTTCACAAAGCCTGTTCACATGGCTGCTGATTCCTCCAGTGCACGGTGTGGCCACAAGATGGACTAGTGGTCTGGTCATGAAAGGGGGACAATGCTAACGTTCACCGCTTTAGTAGGTCATAACTCATGCTGTGATGTTTACTTTTTCTTTGATGTTCATTTAGATGAAACTGCCGGTTCGTGTTGCTCATTCTCTCATTGCAGCCCATGTTGAACACAAAGTGGAATGTACTGCAAACAGCCAACACTAGAGGGCGCCGGACGTCACATTTTACATCTCGATTCTTCTAGATCACATCCGCTTCAACCAACTGACCGGCTTTCGTTCAGTTTCTATTAATAGACACCAGTTACATTGACCTGCAGAGGAGAGCGTTGCCCTCTGGGGATTTTTATTGTGTGTATATGTAGCTGGTGCACGGATGTGAATACAGATGTAAAGCGTGTCACATTGGGGGGGCTGCGCGCTGATGTGCGGTCAATCTATCAAAGCGTAACAATGCTTTGGTTTTTCACACCATCCAGCACAGTTAACCAGGTCTTTCCTATTCTCACCGCACAATGCACAGAAGAGGGAATTCACCCCCTGTCAATAAACACAAAACAATATGTCCTTGAGTTACCTGGCAGTGAACGTGGGTTCGCATGCTACTTTACTATTAAACGTTATTAAAAACCAATCAAAGGACTCGGTGAGGAAGGTATCGTTTAGATTACGTTGTGCTCTATAAGTGCAGGGAACAATAAATCTTACAGCACCGGAAGTGTGTGTTTCCTATGGGGGGCTTTATACAACACGCAACGTGGGGATATTACTCTCTGGGCAACACTTCACAGGTTTTTGTTTGGACCACCTGTGCTGTGTATGGGGACTGTGCGTTGCTGTAGTTCTCCGAAGCAACAAGCTCACTTCACTGTACACAAACACACACACACACACACACACACACGGGCTGCAGGTGCATGGTGAGTGTTATTGAGTGCGTCCTGGTTACTAACTGCTGTTTCTCTTTATACTCCCGTCTTCTGGTTTTCCATCACCCCCTTGTTTTCTTCCCAGGGCTTGGCGGATGCTTGTGTGCGGCTCTGTTGGGGTCCCCAGACATCGCATCCTGCCTGCAGAAGGCTCGTAAGTGGCCCCACAGGATAACCTGAACAACGGTGGGAAAAGAGAGGGAGCGCGGGTCTCCTCCACCGCCGCAGCTCTGGCCACCTCGAGAGCGTACGCGCTGCCATTTCAGCCTCCGTGAATGTCTGCCCATGTGTCCGAGCGCGTTTTTAGATTTGCATGTGTGGGCGTGTGGCAACGCTGCATTGCAAGATTAGTGATTGAACATCAGCCAGATGCTGTTGTTGTTACTATTTTACTTAATTAAAGCTTAGACACGCAAGACGGCGCTTTGCTAAACCGATCCCCCCTGCACATCACGAGAGGCCCCTCTTTGACTTCCTGTCTGTGTGGGAACCATTTCTATCCTCTGTCACACGTCACGCAGAGTGAGAGAAGGTCTCTCTCCTGCGTCTGTGATTTCCAACCAACAGGGAACAATTGAGCTCCCCAGGATGCATTCAGCAGGCGCTTCTGCTGCTCCCCTGCGATGTTCAAGAGTTTTAGGAGAGCTTCACCTTTCCTCTTATTATTTATTATCACAAACAATTTACGGATTATGTAATAATAAGAAGACATCCGGCTACTAGTCAAAGACAGTTTTAACCTAACTTTTTCTATTAGTCATTATTTATTATTACTCTTTGAAGCAAACCTGTGCAGCTGTTTCGGGGGCAAGTTGCTGTGAGGTAAACACGGTTGCGGGAAAGCCCCTTATTATTGTGCTCCGGATGACGCTCCTCACTCTTCCAGTGTTTACCGTGGAAAGAGCTCTGTGCCAGCGAGCAGGTGCTTCCTCCTAAAGCCTCTGCCGTTTCAGAAGATTGGACGATTGGCCTCATCTCGCCAGATCAAGCCTTGCGCTATGAAGTCAGCACATACATTCAGAGTGTTGGAGTCCAGCAGGGGTCTCGAGAGCTGTTTATCACATTTCCTCTTTGAGGAACAATGTTACATTATGAACACAGCAGAGCTACTTTCACATCAATGTGGCATCGAGAACCTGCTGACATCAAACACTTGCACCAGCTGATTTAACTTTTTGAGTTAAGTCTGCTACACTTCACTTGCAGGTGTTTCTGGTCTTGTGGTGATTTGATGACTCATGGCTCATGAGTTAAAGCTTAGTCATCTGTTGGTCACTAGCTCTATGATGTAACATTATTTTTTTGTTTTGTCGTTTATCTTACAAAACACCAACAAAAACAAGGTTAAAATACATTTAATTTGTCACAGTACATTCAGCAAAGATAATATTCTGTGTAATACAGGTTTTCTTACTGACACACTGATGAATGGTTGAGAGCCTGTTGCGGTAAAACCTCAGGTTTTCTGCTACTTTTCACAGAGTTTTATTTCATTTGCTACAGGAATAAGTTAAATCTCTAAACCAGTTACTGTGGGGATTGTGAAGGTGCTGATAGTAATAAATATTCAGCTTTGTTCTTAATATTCAGCATTAACACACTGTCTGTACCTGCATAATAGATAATAGCTAAACAATTGAGATGGACATGATCAGCATTTGCTGGCTTTCCAGGAAATAACACTTCCTGTTCTGCCAGCATCATAATAGAAATAGATATTCTAGGATAAAGTGCTTGTGTTTCTTTAGTGCTCATTCCATGTCTTCGTATTTGCAGTCGCTTCACGCTTACGTCTTTTTTGAAACCGTCCACTCCAGACTCGTAACGTCCTCCCCGCCGTTGATTTCAGTCTCCGAATCCTCAACATCAGCATAAGCCCCGTCCTCAGATTCCACGTTGATCAAAGAATCCAGTGGAACTAATGTTGCTTCCTCGGCTGCTCGGTTAGGTGCTGATGGTTTCTCTCTCTTCCTCGGGACAAAATCTTTCTCTCCTTCGTTCTCATCTGTTTCTTCCTCGTCCGAATCCTCCTCGGCCTCGTCTTCTCCGTCAGCGGAGTCTCCCTGGAATCTTCTGTGCTCTTCACCAAGTGCCTCGGTTTCCTCTTCCTCTTTTTCAGAGGCATCTGCGTTGTCTTCATCGTAGTCGTGGCTCCCATTTCGTATGTCGATGCACTCACATTGTGTTACGGTTATCTCTGTCCCTCCATCAGTGTCCTCTACAGCGTCTTTGTTGTCTTCTGATATGTCGTCCACACCCACATCCTCCTCTGGCTTCAGCTCCACCACCTCATCAGGACCTTCTGTTTCATCGTTAGTCGTTTCCCTCACTTCGCTCTCAGATTCACTGACTCCATCTTCATCTTCTCCTGTGAAAATGTGCCGCTTGTCTTCTGCGTCGTGTGCAGATTCATCCTCTGTGGATTCCTCCCTCAGCGTTTCTCTGAGCTCCTCTACTGCAGATTCCCCTGCAGACCTTTCTGTTTCATGTTCCTCCGTCTCCTGGCCTGTTGCCTCGTCTTCACCTGCTGCCCCAGACTTCCTCCCGCTTCCATTTCCTGCCTCTTCTGACTCGTCTCCAGTTGACTCACCTTCTCTCGGCTTCTCTTCCAGGTCGTCCTCGTCTTCAGCCGCGCTGCTTTCTTCAACTCTCTCAGGTGGTTCAGTTTCACCCCCAGTCTCATTCTCTTCTTCATCTCCCGATTCGTTTGTAACCTTTGAAGTCTCTTCCTCTCCCGTGGTCTCGTTTACATCTGTTGTTGGATCGTTTACTGAGTCTGATTTAGCGTCTTCCTCACATTCACTCTCAGCTGCATCTTTGGCGCTTGCGTCTTCCACAGATTCAGAATCAGCCTTTGCATTTTCTTCCACGGTCTCTTCACCACCTTCTGTGGTTTCTTCCACTTCCTCTTGGTTCAACGCAACTGTTTTGCTGATTTCCTCCTCACCTGAGTTTTCCTGCTCTGTGGCCTCCTCATCTGTGGCGACGACCTCGTCTCCAGTAGCGGTCGCAGCTGTGTTTTCCTTCTCCTCTGCAGTTGCATCTGTGTTGACATCCGGGCCTTCGGCACAATCATCTTCGCTACTAGCAGCAGTTTCTCCCACATCTTCCTGTTCACTTGTGTCGGTCACGTCTTCTGCGGCATCTTCCTTCATTTCATCCTCACTTGTGGCAGCGATCACCTTTTCGTCATCAGTCTCCTGTTCAGTCGTTACATCTTTTGCTGTCTGCTCTTGATCTGACTCCGACTCATCGCCAGTGGTGGCTGGAATCTCTTCCTCTGCAGCTGCGTCAGATTCATGTTCAGTTGCTGATACATCATCCTCTTCCTCTTCCTCTTCTGCTCCACTGTTACCGTCTACTTGAGCTGTACTTGCAGCTGCTTCGTCATTAGCTGCATCGTCATCCATCTCTTCTGCCACAGCTTCATCCTGGTCAGATTCATCCTCAGTCAAGACTGCATCGGACTCCCCAGCTGCGTTGGTGTCCTCTGCAACCTCTTCACTTATGTCCCCTGTGTCTTTTTCTGTACCAGTCTCGTCTTCTGCTTCCTTTGACTCTTCATCACCTGTGGCATCACGCTCCTCTGCCGTTTCGTCTTCATCGTTTGCGGCAGCGATCTGTTCACTATTCGTCTCCACCTCATCCTTGTCAGACTCTTCTGCAGCGTTTTCATTCTCAGCGTTGGATGATTCTGCAAACTCTTGATTTGACTCGTCGTCTTCATCCGCGTCCTTTTCCGTTGCCGTGTCATCTTCCTTCTCCTCCGCAGTTTCATCTTCAGTCGTTACGGCATCTTTTGCAGAAACGTTATCATCTTCTTCTTTGTCTGATTCATTTTCACTCGTAGCTGCCACAGAAGCGTTTTCTGCTGCAGCGGCATCTTCAGCAGTCTCGTCTCTTAAGTCATCCTCACTTGTGATTTGCTTTTCTTCAGCCGTCTCGTCTTCAGTTTCTGTTTCTTCCTGCGGATCTTTCAGCGTATCTCCAGGCGTGGTTGTGTCGATGTTGTCAAGTGCAGACTCATCGGCACTTGTGGCAGCAAGCTCCTCGTCATCGCAGCCCGTCTCTTCTTCTGCAGCCTCTTGTTCGGGTTCTTCCATCGTAACATCTGTTTCCTTTTCAAAAACATGCTCCTCTTCAAGTATTGGCTCCTTTGACAATTCGTTCTCTGAGGCACATTTCTCATCTTCATCTCCAGTGACCTGATCTGCAGAGCTCCCGTCACTGCCGGCGCCAGATTCTTCTCCACTGTCAGCCGCTTCTTCTTCCACAGCTTCATCATTGTCAGATTCATTTTCAGTTGTGGCTGCTATGTTTTCCTCTTCATCTTCACTTGCATGCTCTCCTTTTATTTCAACTATCTCATCTTCGGTCATCGCTCCTTCGTCGGGTTCCTTCGATGAGTCATGAGCTGTGGTTGCATCGTTATTCTCTTCTGCGTGATCATCAGAACATGTGGAAGCAAGCGCCTCATTGTTAATTTGTGCTTCTTCCTCATCGGCTGCATCCACACACTCAGCCTCCTCTTCCTTCACTTCATCTCCACTAGTGGCAGCCGTCTCGTCCTCGTCACCACTTGCGTCTGCAGCTGTATCATCCTCATCTTTGTCACCTGTGATAACATCCTCCTTGTCGTCCGTAAGCTCCTGTTCAGTTGTTGCCTCCTCAGCTTCCGTAGCAGGAACCTTCTCCTCATTATCAACTGTTTCTGCTTCCTCGTCAGATTGATTTTCAGTTGGTGCTGCCTCTGATTCATCCTCTGCTTCCATGCTCTCTGCAGAATCAACTTCTCTCTCTCCCTCCTCAACCACGACGTCGTTCTCTTCATCTGATTTTTCTGTTTCACCACCTTCCACTGACTTCTCTGCCGCTGTGTCCATATTCTCTACTATCTGTTCATCTTCAACAGCGGCCACTTGTGCATCTTCCTCTTTTTCTTGACTTACATCTGCATTATTGTCTGTATCTACTTCTACTGCCGTTGTTTCGGCATCGTGGTCTAGATGGTTGTACCTCGTCGCCAGAGTACATTTTAGATCATAGTCCATTATAGGAGGCGTAATATTCGCAGCTTCTGCGGGAAGTGGTGGCTGTTTTTTCCTAATGCAGGATTCACATGGACAGTTTTCATCACCATTTTCACTGCGCTGGTCACTGTACGACGTCCCTGTCGCTGAATCATCGCTGTTTTCTGCTTGAGGATCAGCTGATTGTTTGAGCATCGCCTTCAGTCTCCGTCTCCTCTCCTCCGTTTGCGTTGTTGAAGCTCGAGACATGGTTCCTTTAGGCGGCGTCGGAAGGCCCGCTCGACCTTGGACTTTCCTCAGCTCCCTGTTTATACTCGTCTGGATTCTCCTGCGGACTTCGGTTTCAAGTTCACTTATCATCATGTCAAGCTGCTCGTCATCGTTCAGATTCCATCGCGCTTTAAATTCCCTCATTGCGTTGATGTAATGTATCATGAACTGCTTTTCTAGTTTGGTTAATAAGGTTAACACCCAAACAGGATCAGGATCTTGAGAAAGCCTCTTGACTAACTGTGCTCTTTCACCAAGGGGAGGACTCTCCTGTGCTGCTTCGTCTTCTCCTGGAACCTTCTGGATGCTGCTGTCGTTTTCTGAGCTCTTGTTTGATGACGCTGGCGTTGCAGACAGTTCTCTTGGGCTGTCATTGCTTTGGATTGTATCGTCTGTCGCTGGGTCGTCTTCCTTTAGCTTCTCCTCCTGCGTTTCTTCTACTTCTTTCTCAGATGCCCATTGGTCTTTTTCTCCTTCTTCTTCACAGTCTTCTTGTATTTTCCTTAAAACATTTGCGCTGGTATGTGGTTGAGACGCGTCGCCGGTCGCGGCGTCACTACTTTTCACTCCGTCGCTACTATTCCCAGAGCCAGTGGAGCCACTATTGACGTCCACACCCGAGGACGACGTATGATTGAATTCATCGTCCACAGAATGGCGATGATTGTCCGTTAAGGCCTGTCCGTTTTCTGGAGGATCACAAAGCCAAAGAGATTGAAGAATGGTCATTAGTTCTTGGTATTTGTCACCCTTTTCATTTGCATTTTTAGGATCATTGTCTATTAGCTGCAACTTCACAAGACAGTCTAAGAGGCCTCTAGCTGAAGTGCTTAGTTTACGCCCGTAAACTGGAGAAACTTCTGGTAAACTGTTACATCTGTCAAGCTTTGGACTTAAAAGTACTTTCATCACCTGCACAGAGGAGTGAAATGTTTTTGCGGCGTCTTTGTCACTGCCTTCGTTTGCTCTGTTTAAGGAAACTCCTTCGTTTGCGTCTTTTTTAATCTCCGAGTCGTCGTTATTGTCCCGTTTATCCGTCTTCTCTTCTGCCTCGCAGTTTTCCTTCAGTTCCTCCATGTCGTACACGTCGCCGTCTGCTGGTATCGTTCTGAGCCACTCGTTTACAACCTCAGTAGGGGAAGTGTTGGGCAGACTGGAAGCGACCAGCTCAAAGTCATTACAATCTGGGTCTTTGTGTCTTTTGTTATCAGGGACACTTTTACTGAGGTCTGCAGACTCCAGTCGGCCATTTCTTATCCCGTCAGTCTCCCCAGTCGCTGGAATCTCGCACATCTCTTTGGCAACGTCTGAACTGGACAGAGTCTGTGACAAATCGCTTTCGTTTGACGTTTGATGAGGAATCCCGCAAAGTTTATTTCCTTTTGCTGGTTGTCCTCCACCCTCTGCTGCTGTTTCAGACTGACAGCTGCTCTTACCGGCTGTTTCTTCGTCCTCTTCCTCGTGTGAATTAGACGTAAGTGCGTCTGTGTCCTGAGGATTCACAGGTTCCTCTGGATTTTGGGGAGAAACAAAACACATTAACATTTCAAACTCTTTATTGTCCTCAGTGGAAACATCTGTTACGTTGGATCTTTGAGTTTTTGTGGTGAGATCTGACTTCATCGATAGAGAACTCTTGGTCCGATCTCTACTTTTCTTTTCTTTCATGATGGACGTTGACTTTGTTGAACGTGCTGAGGACTTGGACGTTGACGACATGACTGTAGACGCCCTTTCTTCTGTTCTCTCAACAGTCACAGAAGGAACTTTGGACCTTGCTAACATTTCAGATTCAGTTTTTGCTGACACGGGGCTAAGTGTCCTCTCCTCCATTTCGCTGGCATTTTGATCTTCCAGACCCTCTGATCTCACTGATATAGTTGACTTTTCTGACATGGCACTTGATATTCTCTGTGATTTCTTCTTAGCATTTGCTTCATTGGTAGAATCTAAACTTTCTCTAGCTCGGATTTCAGGTGTTAAGAGTTTGTTGGATTTTGATGACTTCTTAGATTTGTCTGATTTTGCTGACGTGCCACTGTGGGTTCTTTTATCAGATTTATGAGGGTGTCCAGTCCGTTCGCTAATCCCAGAAAGGCTGGACCTCACAGACAATCCACTTGTTGACCCGTCTGCTGGTTCTTCCCCCTCAGGACAGGTTTCATCTGTTTGTTCAGATACGTTGGATTTTCTTGCCAGATGGGACTTTGAGGATTTAAGCGACATAGCACTTTGTGTCCTCTCTTCAGCCTCCACGCAATCGGACTTAAGTGATCTGACAGAGGTTGGGCTCACTGCTCTCGGCTCCATTTCTTCTTCTTCTGTGTCAGTAATGTTTGCACTGTTTTCAGCGGGAGGCTCTGAAGCTTCAGATTTCTTTGACACAGCTGTGGCATTTGACTGTTCAGATTTAGCCGACTTGATGGAAGTACAGCTCGGGGCACGGTTCGCTTTCTCCTCCTTTGTACTATTATGTTTGAGAGTCGCAGATTTTTGAGTGACATTTGATTTGATGGATTGATTTGACGTGCAGCTCTGTGCTCTCTCTGTATTTTCCTCTTCAGCACCCTCTCCACCTGGAAATGTGCCCTTTGACCTTTGGGACTGTGCGATCCTTTCCTGTCCTGTGTCGTATTCATTAGCTGGCACATCTGAGACTTTGGACCTGCTGGATCTGACAGACGTGACTGACTGTGTAGATCCTGCTGACTGTGCACTCTGAGCTCTCTCTTGACTTTCCTCTTCACCGTTTCTTTCCTCTGTATCTGATTTAGTGGATTTTGCAGAAGCACGTGACTTCACCGATGTAACTGACAAGGCGCTAGGTGCTCGCTCTGAGGTTTTCATGTGCTCAGTCGCATCTTCGGTGATGGGCCGAGAGGCTTGAGACTTAGTAGATCGGGCCGATCTGGATGACGTACTGCTCGCTACTCGCTCTTCCTCTTTGCCACTTTGCTCATCGCTTTGCTCATCTGAGCTCTGTTCATGTGGAACGTCACAACATCTTGACTTCTTTGATGTAGCAGAAACGGATTTAACGGACTGAGCTGACATCGAGCTCATTCTGCCTTTGGTCTCTGCATCAGCGGTTTCCTTACTGTGTTCAGACACAACGCAAGAGGCTTTTGATTTCTGAGATCGTTCTGAAACATCTGACTTTACTGATTTCACCGATGAAGTGCTTGAAGGTCTTTCGTCATTTTCTTCTGCCAGGACTTTGGACGTGTTCGATTTTGCGGAGCTGGTTGACTTTGCAGACATTGCGCTCTGTGCTCTGTCTGGAGTTTCGTCGTCATCATTCATACCATGAGCAGTGCTGGGATCAGGAGGAGCACTGGATGCAGCTGACTGCATAGACTGTGTAGAAGCATGAGACTTAGGTCTGTCTGGAGCATCAGCGGAACATCTGGACATGTTTGAGCTCCCAGAAACACTTGACTTGACGGACGTTGAACTGGCTGATCTGTTTTCGCTTTGTTGCTCTTCGTTTTCTGAAGTAGCGTGCTCCGAGGGAACGCCTGAGGTTTGGGAGGTCTTAGATACCGCTGAAACGTTGGACTTGGCTGATTTTGCTGATCTGAGCGATGTGTTGCTTGGAGCTCTCTCTTCCTGTTTCTCGTGACTGGATGGATTTTCTTCAGCTGGGCCACCTGGTCTCTTTGACTCACGAGATGATGCAGAAATCATTGATTTTGCGCTCTGTGCTCTGTCTTGACTTTCGTCAGCATCTCCTTCAGCATCAACTCCAGCGGTTTTGCTAGAACAAACTTCAGAAGCATTTGATTTCTTCGATTTTACGGAAGCATGGGATTTAGCTGATTTTGCAGATTTGACACTAGGTGCAGACCTAATAGATATTTCTGAAACGCTCGACTGCACTGACTTAGTGGACATGCCGCTTGCTGCCCTTTCTTCAGTTTGCTTGTCATCAGTTTCAGACTTTTTGGATCTTGCAGAGACGCTGGACTTTGCGGTTTTTGCTGATAGTGCACTCTCCACCCTGTCGCGAGTCTCCTCTCCACCATCACCATCGCCAGGAATCCCAGCGGTTTTAGAAGAAAGACCATTAGAGGCAGTGGATTTGATAGATTTTGTGGAAGCATGTGATTTTGCTGATTTTGCTGCGGACTGCATAGATATTTCAGAAACATGCGATGTTTCTGACATGCTGCTAGACGCACGAGTCTCGCTTTGCTCATTTCCTTCATCTGGGCTTTTTTCAGCTGGTACATGAACAGAACGCTTAGACTTATTTGACCTGGCAGAAACACTTGACTCAACTGACTGGACTGACATTGACGTCTCTGATCTTCTTTCAGTGTCCCCGTCTAACGCGCCATCGCGGTTTTGAGGAAGTATTTCAGAGCCTTTTGATTTCAAAGATGTTTTTGACTTTGCAGATTTAGTTGACACGTCACTCTGAGACCTTTCTCTGTGCTCCAGCTCGTCTGTAGGACTTTCTTCAGCCTCATTGGGTTTTGACATTTTTGATTTGGAAGAAATATTGGATTGTGCCGATCTGGCAGATTTGACTGATATATTTGAATGTGCAGATATAACTGACAGTGCACTGGAAACCCTGTCCTCATTGTCTGCCGTAATATTTTCTCCACGTTTCGATTTACTTGATTGTTCTGAAATGTTTGACTTAGCTGATTTATGTGATATGCAGCTTTGTGGTCTGTCATCAGGTTCTTGCTCAGCTTCATCTGAAACTGCATCACTTTTGGAGACCGTTTGAGAAGATTTTGATTGTGTAGACTTTGCAGAGATGTGTGACTTGGCAGACTGCGCCGACATCGCGCTCTGAGCTCTTTGTGTAATTTCTTTGTCATGAGACATTCTGGACATTTCAGAAGACTTTGACAGAGCTGACATTTCAGACGTTGTGCTAGACGCTCTTCCTTCGGTTTCGTCACACTTGATGGAGCTGTTCTTTCCCTCCTCCTTACAGCTTGCTGCAGAAATATTCGACCTGGTGGATTTTGATGATTTCACTGACGTTTTGCTTTTTGGTCTTTCTTCACATTTCTCTTCAGTATTTCCAGCATGTGCACTTTCTGACATGGCACTTGATGCCCTGTCACACTCTTCATTTTCAGCACATTTGTCGTCTGAAACTCTTGATTGCTGGTCAACATCAGCTTCAGAGGATCTTGACTTTGCAGATTTTGCTGACATGACGCTGGTTGATCTTTCTTCAGTATCTTCCTTTGTATTTCCCTCATTCTGAAGTCTAGATGTTTTTGAATGCGTTGATCTTGCAGAGGTGTTGGATTTGAATGACATGGAACTCGACACTCGGTCTTCATCTTCTTCAGCCTCTGTGCCTTCATCTTCTTCCCCCGAATTTCCATTTGCATCTTCTGCCGTTAATGACACAGGCGAATGCTCACTCACTTCAGATCTACTGTCATCTCCTTCTGGTGGAGCTGCAGACGCTTTAGATTTATGTGAAACGTTTGACTTCTCTGACTTGGCACTTTGTGCTCTCTCCTCGGTTTCATTCTCATTTGGTTGAACTGCTTCGTGGCTGTCTTCCTCTGCAGATGCCGCAGAAGTACGTGACCTAGCTGACATGGCACTGGATGTCCTTTGCTCAGTTTCCTCCTCAGCTTGTTCCTCATTTAGGAGAAAAGAGACCTTTGATTTAACAGACGCTTTGGATATTGATGACATTGCACTTAAAGCTCTTTCTTCGTGAGTATCTTCCCCTGATTTGTTTTGTTCACATGTCACGTCGGATTTCCCAGATTTTTCCGACGATCTAACAGATGTGCTGCTTGCTGCTCTTTCTTGTGTTTCTTTTTCATCCTGGATTATTTCTTCAGCCATAACATCTAAATCCTGTTTGGATTCTGTTGAGTTTGAATCAGCTGATGTGGCACCTTTCGATCGGTTCTCTTCTGTATCCTTATGCTGTGTATTCTGTATGTCCTCTGAATGCTTTGATCTGCCAGAGGCATTCGATTTGACAGACATGGCACTTGATCGGTCTCTTTGTAGCTCACCCTCTCTTTCCACTCGGCCCTCGATTCGTGTTTTTGTATCGTCCACGGGATTGTCCGAAACTCTGCAATGACACCTGTGTGAAGTTTTAGTTTTCTTTGACTTGCTTGTTTGTTCTGAAGCTTTGGAGTCTGTAGCTGTAGAGCTTGAGGATGATTGTGTAGGCGGTTCTTCACCCATCACATCATCTTGTCTCTCAGATTTCTGAGAAGATGCTCTTGATACACTTGTCAGAACATCCTCCTCCTCTTCGGTTTTGTCCCCATCATGGTCTTCAGATCCTGCATGTTCTTCTCGGTCTGATGTTTGAACACTCTGGACATTGGTCTGATCATTCGTGGATATATTAACAGCATCACAGTCGTCCTGGGCGCCGACTTGTGAGTTGCACTTTGGTGAACAGGTCTCACTCCTGATGGTGCAGTACTCTACAGTTTCAGCTGACACACAGGTTTCTGCCTCCACCACCTGCTCTGTATGTTCATCACTTGATCTAGACACTGTTTTCCTTTCAACCACCACTTTTCTAGAGACCTTTGTATGTGAGGACGTACTTGAGCTGGACGTTTGTGCTCCATGTATCGCCGGGGTGTTTTTCCCAATGTCGTATTCCAGGCAGCGACTGCAGCAGTGAGGGCAGTGAGGCTGCTCTGCGTGTCGTTGAAGATGCTTCGCGTAGGCCGCGTCTTGTTCACCAAGCGAAATGTTTTCAGATTCTGAATAACTTTGATCACTAACGTGTGCAAAACAGGGCTTTTTGTGTTCTTGGACGTACTCACAGGTCTTGCCTGTTGTCTTTTTTACTTCTGTCGACCAGTGTATTGTTTCATCATTTTGCAGCCGGAATCGCACTTTCATTTCCATAGACAAGCTGCCATCTTTATTAACACGAACCCTTTTCTCTATATCCTCGTCTCGCACTGCGTCACCAGTGGGTTGACATGAATCCTCGTTATCTGGAGAGTCAGTCCCATCCGGTAAAGACTTGTCAGATGACACAGACTGCCTGTTCGATCTCCTGTCAGATTCCACTTTTGGGTTTTGGACACTTTTCTTTGTTGGAAGTCGCTGGTTTTCCATCAAGACTGTAAAAGAGACAGTAAGAATTTAATGAAATAGTATAATAACTGGAGTTTAATAAGTTAATAAAAAATATTATTTCATTTTCATACTCTCGTGTTCTTTGGGGCATCCACTGGAGTGAGACTTCAAAGTTAACTTTGGAAGCTTGTCATCAGACGTTTTCTGAAAATTCTCCACGATGGACGGGTGGGAAGGCTCACGGCCCACGCAAACAAGAACACGGGGACAATGCATGAGACTCTGAACACTGTCAATCTGAAAAAGCAAAAGAAGAAACGACTGCAGTCTGTCATATTAAGAAGAATTACCTTCTATATTTATTTACAGTACTGTGCAAAAGTTTAAGGCAGGTGTGAAAACATGCTGTAAACAATTAATGCTTTCAGAAAAATAAATAATGATGATGATATTTTTGTCACTTTACAATATGCAAAGTGAGCGAACAAAAGACAAATATGAATCAAATCAATATTTGGTGTTTCCAGTGACTGTTATAACAGCTAGTTATTTGTCAAAACTAGGTTTCTGATGAGGAGATTGCAACAGGGTCAGGGTAACGTCTCCTCCGTTGTGCAGCTGAGTGCTGTAATGCCTTGCAAATGAAGGCTCTGAGTCAAGCGGTGAGTCAAGACGGGATAAATGCCCTAATCCAGGATGATCGCTGGGAAACTTCACCAGATGACGGTGCACTGCCACCGTCACTCACGAGAGGGCTGGGCATTGCTCAGCAGTATAATAATCCTCCCAATATTGGAAAAGTAATGATAAGTGATAACAGTTATGCTATTTTATTGTAGGTCTGCTAAACATTATAGAGCCTGTTCATGCCACAACATTACAACATTAACTTAACTCGACTACAGGGTCTAGAATACTTACACTTAATATTAAACCCTCGTGCGTGTGCTCTTTACTGGCAGCTATAAAACACTGAGGTAACTGCGAGTTTTCGTGAGAGCAGTCATTTTTGATGACAGTGCAGTTCAGCGTTTTAAATCCAGAAGGCAGATGAATGGCTTCACCCGTGGTCACAGAAAGCCCACGTGAACATAATTAATAGCTGTGGAAGATGCATTTCTGAGACGCCTCTGCTATCAAAGTGTGGGAGTGGAGTTTCGTCATTGACCTGTTTCTACTCTCTCAAAAATAGCACTGATTTGACCAAGATTAATGGGATTTGGAGAGATCCCTACAGTCTGGTGCGGTGTGCGAGGGAATATCCCTGTGCACACTCTCAAAATGTTTATCCTGCTAGACTTAGATCATCTTATTGTATATAAAAGCATTACTGTTGATGTCCTATTTCTCTGTTCTCTTCAAACATTTGAGCACAAGGCGAGGCGTCTACTTACTGTACTTAAGGTCAAGTACAGACATTTCCTGCTGGAAAAAGAAGTTTCCTGAACACGTAATATAAACGTCTCACCCAGCCCCTTCTTCTCCCAAGCTCTCTGTAGGTTGTATAAGAACCCTTGGACAAAAAATGAAACCTGCTGTATCTGTACATCGTGCTCTGCCTCACCTTGCGGCCCTCCAGAGTGCACAGCTTCCTAACGTGGGACTGCATGAGCTCGGACACCTCCTCTAAGAAAAGCCCAAAGCTGCGTAGACTCCGGCGGTGTAGCACGATGCTCTTCCTGAACGAGGGGTCGCTGTTCTTCAGCAGCGTCACCCTCTTGTTGGACCTATGCTGATGAGCGTGGCGGTCGTGGCCTGGGTGGGCCTCCTCAGGCCTGATTGGCGCCATGACAACGTACTGATGCGGGTGATGGCGGTGGTATGGCGGGTGAGAGTAACACAGAGGTGACGTGTCTAAAGCTTCCATTGCATGAGCGTGTCTGTGCTCAGAGCAGAGGTAGCATTGCTCCAGAGGTTCGTGGTGGGCCACCATGCTGTGTCGAGGGATCCTGGGGAAGCGAGTGGCGTGATGCTTGAAGGATAGGGAAGGCTTGTGGGAGCCTTCATCCCCTACAGCGCTGAAGCACTGGAAGCTGTGGTTGTTGGTGGACATAGTGGGCGGCAGGTTCTCTGGTCTGGCTGGAAAGACGAACTCAGGCGAGCAGACGGACGAAGCGATGACTGGGGTTCGTCATGTTTCTCCCGAGCTGCCTAGAGGAAGGTGATGCATGGCTCTCACTTGTCCCAGGCTGAAGAAAATATACAGTACAAGGAAAAAATCTGTGATCACTTTATTATTTCGAGTGAAAGACAAGAAAAACTCTGCGGGGTCCCCGGCTCTTCCTTTAAATACTAAAGTTCAAATATACTATGCGCCTGTTAAAAAGACGCCAATAGGATCATAGTTGGAATCAGTAACATACTGCATTTTCAAAAGCACATAGCACACATGTTGCTACATATGTACAGATCAAAGACTGAAAGAACACAGGGGTAAGGAGGATAAACTTGGCGTATATATAAATCCACCACTTTAAATAACAAGCTTAATTCTGTGTGAGCAGTGAAAGTGGACATTACCTCAGGGATTGTCCCTGTCACTGGAGATAATACAGGGATTACCTATGAAAAACAGAAATATCTGCAATAAGCGCAGCACATTATTTCCCAGACAATGCTGAGAGGTAAGGAGGATTCACTGCTGGCTGACGGAAAGGGATGCAAGCCCAATATGACATGCAAATAAAAATGAGTGAAATGCTGGGACTGAAAAAATAGGCTAAGCTTGACTGACGCCCATACAGAACAGGTTTGGCTGCTGTTCTTGTTCAAGCAGCAAGTGGTTCTTCTAGAACACGTTGGCAGTGATTGGCAGAAATTCTCCTAAATGCTGTTTCCAACCTACTGTCTGCTCAGTTGTAATCTACAACAGCGTTTAGTTACCTCAGATACAGAATGTTATTCTGTCCTAGTCGAGGATTATAAAGGTGAATCCTGTTTGTAACCATTTCTTCAAGATGTGTTGGAGCATTAGCTCATGATTTCTAAAAAACTCTCTAGTGGCCTTTAATTATTAGCAGTTTTATTTTTTTATTTGATTGTGCAGGAGGTGAACTAAATCAGCCCGTCTGTGAAGTATATACTTACATGACCCTCGATCATAATCCAGGGGACAAAAGATCCAAACAGAAACTCTTCACAGGATGAAACATGCAAACTCCGAACAGAAATGCCAGAGCTCGTGCAAGCAGAGACGCGAGGAGCAAGTTCAAAAGCCTCCCTGCAGAAGTGCGCCTACCTGCTAATCACACACATGGGACGCTAAGGATAGACTGAAAAGCCTTGCTAATCACTCTGAGATTGGACTGAAATCTGCTGATGCTTTGGACACATGACTCGTACTTCACCATTGCATAAAGGGCGTTAAACACACTTTTAGAAAGCAGCTGTCGGCTCAGTGATTATCCACGAACAGGCAGAATTTTGCTTGTTTTATCTGCCACCTTTTGTCCCATGGCTGCACCGATCTCTGTATAAACTGCAGGCTGCTTTTTATGAACTGAACCTGAGATGTTACAGCGTATGAGTTTCTCTTTAAAATCTGTTGTCACTGTGCTTTAACTTTCAATTCAGCTTCGGCAACGTTTCACTGTGAACTGTTTCTCTGCTTTTCGCATGTTTTCATTGTCTGGGTTTTGATGGGGCCATAAAATCTGTTTCATTTTGTCGTTAGCAGCATTATAAGACTCAGAACGTTGGTCAAGGGCACCTCCACACATTGACAGGAGATGTGGACCAGGCTGCCAATTTTGTGATTAGTGGGCAACCTGCTCCGTGCACTGAGCCAGATTTGTGACATAAAGTGTTTCTTTGTTAGTTTTAGAGTATTTTGGAAAACGCTCTACTCTTGTGTTTCTGCTGTACTTAATAAATCCCGGTGCCTGGTTCTGTGTGAACTTCTAGCAACACGAGTAACAGCAACGCCACCGGATATTCCACAAGGAAATAAGAGAGATGCAATTAAACACACAGGCGGCAGAAGACAAAACGTGAGCTCATGCGTCATGTGAAGACAAATGGGCAGGGAGGTAAATTGCACGGTATTTAATTTATTCTGCAGCGGTAATAAGAGAGACACCGGCTAATTTGCTTATTAAACTATCTATTAAACATTACTGTTTAATAGATAGTTAATACATTACTATTATTAAACATCACTCAGGGTCAGCTCACTCCTTTCACCAAAGAGCTGCCGCCGAACACCAGGGGTTTACATGGAGTCATGATCAGCGCACCCACTCCCACAGACACACACACAGTGGGTCGACGGCTAGCGCTGCCATGTGTCTTGATCTTAAAGAGCTTGATGGGTCATGGTGGGTGGAGTTGGGCGGATTGATTGTGCCCTGACTCATGGGAGAAAACGGCAGAAAGGCCCCCTGCTGAGTCGAAGAAGCGCTGAGGACGCGGTTCTCACTGTGGGTTTTCCACTCGCTCCCGAGATGATGCACACAAAGCTCACTCCCAGTCTGAGCCAAATAAACAAATATGTTTCTCATAAAAGGACCTCTACACGCCAAAGAACTAACAAAATAAAAATAATATACTACTATTAGCATCACCTGCCTCCTGACAGCTTAAGGAGCATGTCTCCTTCGTCTGCTCTCCCCCGGATGCAGATCACGGTCACAGCAGGAGGCCATGAAGCTCACGTGGCTCAGCACCTCCCTGTTGCTGCAGTTAAAATATCACGGCTAAGTACGGTGCAACCTGCTCTGCTGCACAGTCACAGTCAGCAAAAACGTCCCATCCGAGAACATGAAACTCTGACATATGCCCCATCAACAGGGTCAGAGTTAAAGACGTGATCAGTGCAGAAATAAATTGTTAAAATAAGTCATGCAAGTTCATAACAAATCTGAGAAAGACATTCCAGTCACATATAATCACATATAAATAGTGTAACAATCAGTTTAAATCAGTCATTGAATAGGTCACCTGTCCCTGCACATCCGATAAAAAAACACTAATCAACCTGCGTTAATCTGGTGGTAATGAGAGTCCAGACAGGCTTTACCTCCGCTCACCCTGCAACAGGGGGGTCACAGCGAAGATCGCAAGGACGGAGACAACACACACACACACACACACACACACACACACACATATAACATGTCTGGGATGTTTAAATTCAGCTTACATTCAGATCGTATGTATATATGTAGTTGTGTAAGAGCCTGTGGGTGCGTGTATTTACAGTGATGTGCTTTAAATGTGCGGTTGTCTTTATTGGGATGTCACTATTTTTACAACGGTCTGTCAACTTAACACGCAACGACTGTCAATCAATTAGTGAGAGCTGAAAGTCTTCAAGCACGTTTCTTCTACTGTTCAGTCGAGCTCTGCAGCGTGAGCAGAGTCTGTCACCATCATGAGAACCAAACCTGAAAACACATGTCGTCACGGGCTTATTGGTTTTAAGTACGTCTACAAAAGTTGGCTTGTCAGAAGTGGGATTCGAACCCACGCCTCCAGGGGAGACTGCGACCTGAACGCAGCGCCTTAGACCGCTCGGCCATCCTGACATCTGCGCAGACAAAGCTCTATAAAATTAATTCAAAGATAAAGAAAAACCAATATCGCACCAATAGATGCGGCGACGGAACATTGAGCTTTAATGTGAAATCTCTGAGTAAACCCGGTGAGAAGACGACACGTTGGGCCTGAGCGGCCATGTCAGACAGAAGGATGCGCTTCCTCTCATGGCCGCTAGATGCTGCGACTCCCTCCCCCACACACAGCCGTGAACCATCAGCAGCGAATGAACTGTCTGTTTAACACGTGTATAGTGAATTTCATGAGGTTGAAAGTAAGACAGATCGTGTTTTAGGGTTTAATTTATATTTTTGAGTGCAGGATTAATATTACTCCACAAAGCACAATGCAGCCATCTTATAAAGTGCACAGGTCATGGGATGCTGTAATTAATGAGTTTCATAGGTCTTAGAATCAAAGCTCTTGGGAAAAACCACCCTATGAAAATGCAAACTATGTAAATTTTTGCAGAAGCATAACTGACTACAACTGAGCTACAAGGTTGGGTTGTTTTTCTGAATAACGTGTTGCTATAACTTTATTCGTTCACATGTGTTGTCAGTGCTACAGTTTGTGTAATGTGTTAGTGGAGACCTATGGGGGCTGGTGATCCGTGAGCTCACAGTGGATACGTGACCGTGGCGGCTTTGATTTGCTTATCAGAGCCTTCAGCTATCACTGCTCTTAAGTATTCCGCCATCTGTAACAAACATAAGCGTCTGCAGCTCATATCCTGTTTTGAATCTGTCAGCGTGGTACTTTAGCTGAAGGGTCTGAACTCTGGGGACGACTGTGTGAGTCATTTCCATGTGTCTCATTTTTGATGTTCGTTCGTTAAGGAAACGGTTCCGAGCATCCAGCAGGAAGGGATTCCTTCAAGCTCAGACATCAACAACATCCCTGAACATTACACCCACAACGTAAGCGCAGAGGAATGGGAGCGAGCGTGGAAATGATGCCAGAGTGACCCGTCGCCAAGGTCAGGCAGGAGCCTTCTTCCCCAGTTGTGAGCGTAAACAGTACATCAAGGCAGCGGACGCGCTGTGCGTCGTGGCTGACGTACTTTATTTCTGAATAAGCAGCAGTAAATCTGATTTGTTGTTCCTTCATGCATTGCTTTTTGTTTGATCAGCACCCAAAGACAGTAAAGTCTCAAATAAGAAGCTTCGGCTAATATTACACCTTAATGGTTCCCTTTGCTCGGCCTTTGCTGAGCTAATTTCAACAACTGTAGTCACGCCTCTAGTCAGACATCTAGTCAGAAATCCAGGAAAGGGCCGACTGTGCTGCTGATGAGGAGGAGGAGGAGGAGGATGAAGAGGAGGTGGGCCCACGAAGAAATGGGAAACGTGAAGTTGAAAGAAGTATAGATTAGTTTAAAATAGAAAGTGTCGCTTTCTATGTTCAATTTTAAATATTGTCAGAATATGCTGACAGGTTAGAAGAAAAGCAAGCTGACATGTATTTGTATCATTGTATCAATAGTCCTGCATAATAATAGCTATAAAATGCTGCCGATGTGGCCAGTCAACTGTCTGTATGATATATAAATCACTGTAGGTTAATAAAGTTAATCAACAGATTTCATCTCTTCTGATGACTGATAAGCTTTTGCAGCATCGCCACACAAATTATGATTCAATTAAATGATATTTGCTGAAATATTTATGAGTCAATGACTCTCAGCATGTCTCACCAGGTTTTGCTTCGTCTGTCCTTCGCAGTAGCCGCTAAAGGGAGCTTCTCACACCAACGAAACGCTCATCATCACTCATCTAAACCATTAGAGCTGCTGTTCAGGATGCGTGTGGAGTAAACTCTGCTGGTGCAGGACGATGGGGCCACAACAGCAGAAAGTCTATGGAAAAGCGTGGGGAGTGAAAAGACACGTAGGCCTTGCCCTTAGAAACATTCATGTGATAACACAATCAGTGCTAAACTACTAGTTTACACTAACCTAATCTGGACTTATTAATGATTTGACTTATGACTTATTAATGAGTATTAACGATTAGCAGCCACCTAACCTAGTATAAATCAAATATCCCATCAGTAGCCTCAATTAAAACATGAATGCAACTCTGACACGGCTCCGCTTGTTGTTTCCCACAGCGTGAGATCACACACGGAACAGATAAGGATGTTCTATCTCTTAAATGGAACAACCACATTGCAATTAGGAAGCACAATAGGAACATCCTCCTCCACATTGGGGTGAAGAGTTACACCACCCCTGGGAGACTCTGCAGCAGTCAAAAACAAGCCAGGTAGCACTGCAGCAGACCGCTGCACGCCGTGCTATCAGGGAGAGCGGCACCGATGCGGACCGGGCTCGGAAAATAGGACACGAGCTGAATTTTGCATCACTCGTCTTGACTCGGCTTCAATGCGAATGATAACTTTTCAGATGTAGGTTTTCCATCGTCAGCGTCTTTATTTGAGCGTTTCGTGGGGAGTTTAGTGAAATGCACGTACTTCTGGAGGGAAGCGTTCTTGTGCGTCCTGCGGTAGAGCCTAAGCTTTCATGCTTACGTTGGTTTGGTAAGCAGGCAGCGCTTATGGGTAAATGGAAATCTAGCCTTCTCCTTCCCTGGTTGGCAGCCGTGTGCTTGGCCTCCTTCTGTGCTTTTTGCCGGTCGCCTGTATCTGCTTAGAACAGGTGCCGGATCCCGTTCAGCTGCAGCATTCACAGCACAGGTACGGGTGGGAGGCCCTTGGCTGCTCATACAGTCCCCCAAGTTTTCCAGGGGTCCCCATCTGTGTCCCCGCACGTCGTCTGCCAACATGGCACCTGTCCCTCGACGAGTCTGGTCCATTCTTCGTCCAGCGCCGTACACGCCTGCCCGCCACCCCACACTCTGCCTGTTGTTGAGCCACAATGAGATGAAGAATAGCTGCACCCATAATCCCTTACTGTGAGATGTGTGTTTTTTCTTCTTCTCCTTCTTTGGCCAGATTCAGGGCCAAGTACAAATTGTAAACAGGTTATTATGCTGCAGTGACACACTCCAACTGGAAATGCACTCCGACAACATTCAGTGTTTACTGATGTAAGTGTGTCTTTATCCGTCGCGCAGAGTAGTTTAATTTGGTGTAAAGTTCGCTGCATTTAGTCTGATGAAGATGTTGTAATGGGCTTGTTGGATTAACCAAATGTGGAATAGTGACTTTGCTGCATTATATGTGATCACGACGACAACTCAAACGCATCCTAGCATATCCATAGTATGCAGGTTTAAAGGGCATCTCCCTCTACGCAACTGATCTGCCTCGGTCACGTAGTTCAAATCAGCCACTTCCTCTCGACCTACAGTTAATACACAGACAACGTCATACAGCAGGAGCGGCGAACATCCACATGTGACACGAGTCGTCGCTCCACGCGGGCAACACAATGGACACTGGGCCGAGCAGACAGTCGGCCTCCTCTGTGCCTCCGCAGGACACGATGTTTAAAGTGGTCACTGCTCACCTCAGTCCCAGCAGATGGATAATACTTTACACAGCTGTGCAGGCTCTGGGTCCCGTCCACACAAACCGAGCCTTACGTTGCCACCTTGACAGTTGCCGTCGAGTTCCACCGCCGAGTTGTTTGTTTGCCCAAGGAAGTGACATGACGGCAGGGGAGGAAAGAGGAAACATAACAGACTACCTGACGGACTCATTCCACAGGCTTGACCTGAGCCTGGAGCGGAGCCAGCCAGCAATCAGAGAGAAATAACAAGAGGAGGCGCTTTTGTTTGTTCAGCCTTTACCCTCATATTCGCTAATATTGTAAATCTCTTGATCTTGCGAGCATGTGAGTGATTCAATTAGTCCGATTCAATCAATTATGCACACCCTGCTCATTGGGAAGAAATGGCTGTACAGTCACTTCCTGTGTGTGCAAAGTTGATGCAGTTCGTCATGCTGCTGCTCGTCGTCGCTTTGTTTTCCTTTCTTGTCGATTCAGTGCAGCTACAAAAGCAGCGGCGGCTGTCGTTGGGTTTCTCCAAAAGGCTGTGACGAACCCTGACTAACGTTGTGATGAGTCAACTTCTAGGGAGGAAAGAATTGAAGCTGACACGTTGAGTGTTTTGCCCTCACTTCCCGAAAACGTAACTCTCAGTAACAACTCCTGTCGAGACTTTTGCCATTTTAAAGAAGGTGTCAGTGTATTAATAAACTAGTTATATGACTTATGTATTATACAACAGACACGTGACCTTATAAATGAGAAACACTTTGTATTTGATGGTTATGATACCAAATTATTAAACATTGTGGACAGAAGCAGCATCATCAAATTTGATCCTGCTCACGTACATTTTGAGCTGTTTGGATGGAAGCTACTGTAAAATATCAACAGATTTAGCAATAATATGATATAATAATGTAGTTTTTCTGCTACTTGTGCTCCAGTATGGTACCTCAGTTTGTGTGGAGTCTAAGGTCATGATGCTTTGTTGAGGCTGGAGTCTTTGTCCTTGTCCAGGTTACAGTCTCCTACCCTGAGGTGGCAAATGTGATTGTTGAGACATTGCAGGGCGTCTTCACCAAGGGAGTCTGCGGCAGCGCTGTGCACTGACCCTGACAACTGTGGGGCCGGTGCCGTACCATAGACTACGTTCTCAATGCGTGTGCCTCGGGCACCACCTGTCTGGATCCCACATCCGAAATATGACTGCAATCAAACGGACCCTCCGCAGAGTCTTGAACTCCTGCAGGCACAAAGGATAATGATCCCACCCTGAAGAGACGCGCACAATCTCAAAGAGCTCCAAACAGCGATATATGACGAATATTGTTATTCTGCTCAGTTTTGTTGAAAGAGAATGATCACAGCTGAATTATGTGGAGAGGTTAGTTTACTGTACAGCATGTTCAACATCAATTTTGTTGTCTGGTTTCTGACAGCAGATTTGTGCAGCGTCTCTGTGGCCAAGGTAAATCGGCCTCCCCTTAAAAAATGGTGGCTACATAGAGACGGGTAAGTAAAGATGCTAATCAGTAGGGCCCTGCTTCCTCCCGCTCGCTGAACAGCGGGTTCCCTTCCCTCACTCTGGCTCTTTAATGCAGGGCCCAGCCAGGCCCAAACATCCTGACGGAGAGAGGCTTTTCCCTTATCAGTCAGGAAACACCGCTGCTCCGCCACATCCTCTTTACAAGAAGCACGACTCAACCGTTCCCAAAAAATGCAGGAAGACCAGCCAGACTCCAGGATTTGTCAAAAGCCCCTGAATTCCTTTTATCGAAAAAGAAAAATTCAAGAGAACAGAGAGGGTGAGAAGGGGAGGAGTGAAGAGGAGAAAGGGAAAAAAACAAGAAAAATTAGGAGGATATAAAACAGTCAACAAGGCCCCGGGATTTATTTTTTTATTTATTTTGCACAGATTACGAAAGGTCTGCATCAGCAAGATATAACACGGGGTGAGGGGGTGGGGGTCCAGAGTGCCGAAGAATGGCACCCAGAATAAGACTCCGGGAAAACAAAGAACGGTTGAGATGGAGGCGGGTGGCGACGGCCGTGCTTTACACTAATCCTCTGAACCAGGATGGAATGAAAGCAAGAGGAGACGGATGGAGAAGGATGATGTGATGGAGGGTGGAAAAAGGGAGCAGGAGAGTGGGTGTCAGCATGGGCCACTCGCAGCGCAACTGCCAGACAGGGCCCGAAAATAGACGAAAACACGGAGCGACTCCAAATCCAAAGACGGACAAGTAGCTCAATGGGAAACGGAGGTGTTTCAAAACATCTAAGCAGTCGTCTTGCTTTCTTTTATTGTTATATATATTTATTATGTATGAGTAGAAATGTGTTACATCTACTGCTGCATGATGCCTTTAAGTGTATCAATAATTACCAGCAACTTCTAATAGTGAAAGAATAAAAAGTTGTGCTCGTTGCATGTGGGCCTCAATGTCCAAGTAGCTACTGCAATAGTATAAAAAAATGACCTTTATTTTAAATTATTGTCTTTCACAAACCTAAATCAGCATACAGTTATAGTTACCATTATTATTTTTCACTGTAGAGGTTACGATTATATATTATTAAGTACTTGAGAAGAAGTATAAACGCCTTTTTTCTTCATTATACACCGTTTTGTTAAATTGCATAAGAAATGTCCAACTAACACCTCATTCAGTTACAGCTACTGAGGTAAGACTCCCAAACGAACGGGAGCGAGAACATATAATACAAACATTCAAACGGAAAGCGCTGATAATAGCATTACAGTTAGTGTTTATGCAAAACATCGAAGGACTTAAATTAGCCTCTAAAGAGCGTATGTACAGGCCTAGGTGGCAACAGGAACTGGTGACATTTACAAGTGGACGAGTCTCTTCCAGTTGTTCCTCTGCTTCCACATATCATAGCGAGTGGCGGCATACTGTAGTGTTTTGTGTCGGCGTCCCTGAGGTGTCCATCTCCCTTTCTTCACATTCCTCCGACCGCTTACTTTGTTCTTTCTTCGGCTTCAGACAATCATATTGCTCAGCTTTCAGTTCAGGCTTTGATTATGTCGGAATGACTTCGCCCACAGATGCTAATAAGGACTTTTGAAATTACAGATGAGAGAAGCCTCATCAGCATCCAAGTGCAACGTCATCCCGGGTTTCTTCACCCATTTTAAACATAGTAGTGTCTATGATACGTCAGCAGTACAGTGGGTGCTTACGAGATGCCATAGTTGTTGTAGTAAGCGGCCGTTGCGTCCGCCAGCACAGAAATTAGGCTGGTTTCCGTGGCACTACTGGGACACGCAGAGGCGCTGGCAGACGACGCCACCTGAATGTGTCCTGTAACAGTCAGACTGCTGCCCTGCTCAGGGTGGAACCCTGTGGAGTTCAGGTACTGGTCAAACTCGTTGCGGTCCACCTCGCCCAGAAGCTCGGCCTGGCTCAGTTGGTCTAGAGTCTCCAGGTGGCCTTGCGTCTCTGGCGGGGGAGAGAGCTGACCCAGGTGGCCCTGGTGGAGCCCGTGGTGGATCTGGGGGAAAGATGAGGAACCGTAGTAAGACAGCGGCGCTGGGATCAGTCCTCCACTGCCTCCGGTTTGGGACATGTGAGGGATGTGACCTATGTGCGTGCCCCCACAGTGGATTTGATTCTGAGTGTATTCAGTGTGGTAAGGAGGTGGGCTGCCCATGTGTGTCTGACTCTGGTGGTGTTCATCTGAGGACGAGCAGGAGACAGATGAGCTACCAGATGTCGAGTAATAAGGCGGGGGCACATGTTCGTGGTCCATGGCATCTAGAGGCGACATCTCAGGTGGGGTGGGCAGGCCATAGGGGTAGGTGTCGAAGCTGCTGCTGGAACCAGGAGGGTCTCTGAAGCTCCTGACGCTGGGCAGAGCAGGGCTAGGGCTGGAAAAGCCAGCACCAACACCGTTAGGGCCTCCCTCATCTTTATCGTGGGGGTGACAGAGGGCCCGCTGCTCAGGCAGGGCGTTTTGATCAGGAGCCAGTCCGCTCAGGAGGAAGCTAGGGTCCACTCTTTTGCAGATGCGTTTCAGCTGTTTCTTCCGGCGAGGCCGATACTTGTAGTTGGGGTAGTCCTGCATGTGCTGCACCCGAAGCCTCTCTGCCTCCTCCACATAGGGCCGCTTCTGAGAGGGGGTCAGGGCCTTCCATGACTTGCCTACAGAGGAAGCACACGATTTTCAATGCAGAAAAAAAAATGTTCTCCTTTTTTCACATTATCTCAGTTAAAAATATTAAGTGTTTTAAAACGACATTTAAATAAAACATATATTATCAATGAGGTTTTTAAATTAAAAGTTGATTTTATTTTTAACTACATTTAAAGAAGAAATGGCACCTTCTATTAAAAACATATTAAATCTTAAGTCTTGCCGATGCGTAAACTTAGTTTAAAACTGATACTAATACTTTTACTTTACTTTTCAACTCTTAATTTTATTTAACAAATAAACATCCATGTGGAATATGTACTTGACACGTCTTAGACTATTTCAAATTGTTTCTGATTTGCGCGAGTGCCAGCGCTGGATTTTAATCCTAACAGCTGGTAAAGCTGGCGATCTTGAAAACGCGGTTTGTTGTTTCAGGATTTATACTTGATTTATTCTGCAATTAAAAAAAAATAATTTCTTGAATAGAAGTAACTGAATTATAAAACTTTGGAAAGTTCAGTAAAATATCCGAGGCCTGAGGACTAATAATAATAATACTAATACTACTACTAATAATAATAATAATAATAATAACAATAATAATAATAATAATAATAATTGTGTGCTCACCCAGCATCTTGCTGAGCTCGGCATTGTGCAGGTCCGGATTTTGAACCGCCAGCCGCTTGCGTTCATCTTTGGCCCAGACCATGAACGCGTTCATGGGTCGTCTGATCCGCGGCTCCGGGGTCTTGTCCACGGGAGTCCTTTGCGGTCCATGCCCGTCGGGCACGTCCCCGTCTCCTGGAGGACACTCGAAGGACTCCGGCCACGACGAGTACGCGCTGATGAGTGCTGCCATCTGCGCTCTCCAAACTCAAGGTGCGCGCCTCACAACTCTCTTGGACAAGTTGAGCTCTTTGTCTGGCCGAGGCGAAGACTCACTAAAAACCTGAAAAGCTACAGCTGAGTTTTTATCCAGCGACGTCTCCCTCACACGCAGTCAGATGTCAGCACAGGTATTAGCAGAAACCACAGATGTGCGCAGGCTGCGGCGCTTGTGCGTTATGATTCAGTCTTTCCTGGTGGATAGGGGCAGCGCTTTATATTTGAGGAGCAGGTTCCTCTCGGCTCCTCCTTGATTACAAGTTGAGCCCCGTGAAAGAGAAGAGAGAGCAGCAGCATTTCAACACTGCTAACTACTCAAATCACTTTATACTGACAGATACAAATTCTGTTATATATATATATATATATATATATATATATATAAACAGTCAGGTTGTGTTAGTTCATGGTTATTTTTTTAACCTTTGATCACCCACTTCTTTAAATGGTCAACAATGCTAAATTCAAATGAAACCAAAGTTTGTCAAACAAGAGAACACGTTGGTTTTTGCTTTTTGGAAACCATAAGAATAAAGCTCCTGTGCAGCAGTGACACAGAGATTTGGCAACTTCATGTCTTTCTATTCGTCAGCCTCATCTAACCTGTTCTGCAGTACTTAACGTTACACACCAAACTCTACCGGTTAGGTGACGTTTTCAGCTTTCAACTGAAGTTCAAAACCTGCTGGTGTCACACAGACTGAAGGAACACAACTCCCATTAACAAAAGTCATTCTATATTTAGAAAACACACAAATCATTTTGTAGCTCAGTCATTTTTTTCTGTTTAACCCTTAATCTTAAGACTCGACTCAGCAATTAAGGTGCAGAACAATTTAGACCAAAACCTCTGCGGTCGAGAGCAGAGATAAAAACCAATCGAACACACGCCACAAACAAATCAGTTTCCCTCTGCGGACAGAGGCGGGGGCATATCAAATCCAGGAGTTCCTGTTGACAGAACGCTCTTCAGCTGTAGCCCTGCAACAGCTCACACTCTCTCTCACACACACACAGCCCTAAAAACAGCTCCTGGTCACAGGTCAGATGATATCTTGGTTTGTGATATTTTTGTAAGGAGGGAAAACTGACAAGCGCTATGAACTTTATTCCTCCAGAGTTAATTGCAGGCTGCTACATGGATCTGAAGGAATAGACATCTTTTAGCCAGAGTGAAGTGTCAGCTCAACACTGGGCGAGTCCCACCCCCCCCCCACAGGAACAGGATACGGCACCTGAAGCCACAGATTGTGCACAGAGCAGGCACATCGGTGATATATAGAGCTGCACTTCCTCTCGCTGGCCTGACACGGGCAACGCTGATGTGCAGTCAGTGAAAGTCAGCACAACAGAACAAGCGTAAGGTGGAGAAGTCAGGCAGTTCACCGGAGACGTATTAGTCTCACATCCAATTAGCCACTCGCACATCAAACCTCAGGCTTGGGGGGGGGGGGGGGGGGGACATGCGTTGGCCACTGTGTGGGTTGGAGCTGCATCAGCCTGCTGTTGTCCTGTGTGGACATGTGGCCGCTGAAGACATGAGGAGGGGCTTTGTCTGAGAGCCGAATACACACAAGTTTCCCCTTAACGACTTTTATGTACACGCAACAAACAGTTGGAGTCCAGCGAGTGGACGGTCACACTGTGAGACAACTTTCTTACCATCTCTTTGGTAATTTCCAAAGCTTAAAATAGTAAGTGGGAACCCGGTTCTCTTGTGATGTGAAAAGACGACATCTGCAACTTCCTTTTTCCTCCTTTGACTCCTGACTCACGCCACCCGCATCTACTGCTCAACAAGACTGGCTGGTTGAGAGTTTGTCTATCAAGTCAAACAAGAGATTGCCAACGCTGATGAATCATGTCTGGAAATGGATGGGACGGCTGTTGGGGAAATTCAGGTTCAGGTAAAACGATGAGGGCGAATCTTTAGCGTATCGTCGGCTCTCACTGTCCGAGATTTCACCAACATTTCACCCAACAAAGAAAAAAAAAACGAACAAGCATGACTACTTGGATTTATTAACTGAAAAAGGTTCCATTCAGCACCAAGGTTTTCGATTTTTGTTGCGACCCATCTGTTTGTGAGAAGATAAACAACCAAACAACATCAGTTCATATACAGTAACAACAAACTGTCTTTGGGCAACAATGTGAAAATTTAAATTTAATAATCTAACACTGGACAGAAGTGGTTAAAAACAGCTGGCAGGAAGCGTCTTGCTTAAATAAATAGTAATGCAGAGGATAATAACACATGATGGTATTTGCACAAATGCTTTCACCTCTAACCTGTAGCGCAATAGGAACGTGTGTCATTTAAATTCATTAGAAGTGGAGGCTACAGAGAAACTAAGTGGTTAAAATGGTTTGTTGATCTCTGATGTCAGTATTTGTACAATTCATTGTGGAGTCAAAAAATAGATTGATATGTTTAACAGTATAACATTGTGGGCCAATCTACGATCTTCCTGCTCAGTCTGATGGGAGGATGGCTACTCTCAGGTTTGCTTCTGAGCTGGTTATCAATCTTCCCATCAACGCAGAGCACAGAACCTCCCTGAAACCTAAGGGACTTATGTTTATGCTCAAAGTTTTGATTTCTTCTTTTTGGACTTCTTCTTCACCTGCTGCTCTTCTGCACCACTGTCCACCTCTTCCCTGCGCTTCTTCTTCTTCTTTTCCCTTACGTCTGTCTCTCCAGGCTGATCATCAGCAGCTTCATGTCCGTTTAGCAGCTCGATCTCCTTACGGTGTTTTTTGTTCTTTTTCCTTTTGCAAGGAGGCAGCACCTCATAGTTCTGCTCCATGGCCACATCTGGGTTGGAGCTACAGTTCTCACCAGAAGCTCCATCATGTTCCATCCTTCTCCTCTTTTTCTTTTTCCTTGAACACTCCAGCTCTTGGTTGTCGTCACCTTCCACCACAGTCAGAGTGGTGCTGCTTTCTTCTGTTTCCACTTCCTCCGTAACCTTCTTGCTTTTCTTCTTCTTCTTCTTTCTGGGCTCCTCTGTGTCGTCGTCGCAGCTGCGGACGGGACGCGGCTCCTCTGACAGACCAGGTGTCTCGCTGGCCTCTGCCACTGAGGTCGCTGAATTCTCCACCCGACCCCGAGTCTTCTTCAACTGAGCCATTCGCTGCGCAAAATACTCCTTCACGGACAGAGTGCTGGTCACGGTCTTGGTGATGGACTCCGTATCCAGTTCAGCACCAGTAGACACACTCGCCTCCGCCTCACCTTGAGAATCACTGCTGTTGCTCTCCTGGTAAAGAAAACACAGATGCAAAGATCAAGTTGGGTTTTAATGCAGCATTTGAGCAAACTACACAGAGCAGACAGAGTGAAGAGAGCTCAAAACAATGTAACAATTGGGTGTCAGAAAAGCATCAAACGACATTGATCATCTTTCCACCACCCTGCAGGCAGCTGTGCATTCCCTGCACAGTCAGCTCTTTAACTGTCATCCCTCTGTAACAGACTTAATTTGTTGTGGCAGGTAAAAACAATATGCGTCTGATGAAGCCACTTTGACAGAAGTGTTGGCAGTGCGCAGAAGACATTTTTCACTTTACGTGCGGACTGTGTGGTAAATATGACGTAGTCTGACAGGAAGGAAGAATTTTTACTTTTTGCCTTTTCAAATTCCTTTTTAGTTTAAACGGTTTTGAAACAGCTTTGAGCTTTTGTTACTGCAGGTTTCTGCTGTGCGTTGCATCCGTCTGTGCTTCGGTCTCGTCACCAACGCGCCTCTTCAACCTCTGGGCTCTACGTTAAACTCGGCCACTTTTACAATCGCGAGGCACAACGTGCTCGAGATTTTAGCTGTACGGCACGAACGATTTGTCACCTCACCCCTGCGACCCATTTGTCTTCATTTTCCTAATGGCCTACTCAATGCATAATGATTTGTTCAGAAGAATACAGACGCTCCTCCTGAGAATCACGCTAAACAATACAGCAGCTCCGTGTGCGACTCCAGAGATGCTGAAGTGAACAGCATTTTTCAAAGCCCACAGATTAAAGATAAATTGAAGAGGCTGCTGTTAGGAGTCACTTAGTTTGGCCTTTAAACCTTTACATACAGATCACACTGCTCTGACCCTCAACACTGATTGGGACAGACACACAGACTGATGAGCAGCTGAAACAATGTGAATGTACGTCTTGTGGGACCTACTGTAAACACACTGGTCTTTCTCCAGGGCCTGACATACTATAGGAAATAATGGGTTTAATAGACAACTCAGAATTATCATGTTTTGACACAAGGGACTCCTGTAAAACCTCACACGCATTTGTCTCAACCCACTGAAAGCCTATATATTTATAGTTATTTACTGTTGTCTTAGGATCCAATATATTAACAGAGAAAAAGTCTCCACAGGTTCGTTCTCTCATTTGAGGCTGTGAATATGAAGAGGGAAAAGAAAGACAACACGACAGTTAAATATTACAAAGCACACGATTGATGCTAAACGAGGAGACAGTTTTGTTTTGTTTTTTTTCATACGGACCACAAAGTTTTCCACCATTTCAGACCAGGGCTACAAAGAACCCCAACTTCTAACAAGGGGGACACGGTCAGGTGAGGTGTCATTAAACAAAACTTTACAGCTACCTAGAGAAAATCTATTATCCCCGTTACTGCACAATGGCTTCCTCTCGCTCGGAGCGGAGATGGGGCTTAGAGCTGACAGCGCCAAACAACATGTAACTGGGATTTGGGAAGATGGCTGGGGGCCACTTTAGAGCTGCCTGTGAAATTACTCTCAAGAGAGGCAGAGGGTGAATGAGCGTGGAAAAAAAAAAAAAACCAGGAGAGTGACTGAGGAACATCTTCTTCATCAGGAAAAGTGGCTGGAACTTGGTATGCGCTCCGTCTGCCTGGGGATCTCCATTAGACCCGGACCCGACAAGCAGAAAATGCTGTGCTGATGCAGGCTGGAAACACGCGGTGTGGACGTAAACCTGCACATCCAGTCTGCGTTACTGGCAGCCCTGGAGATTTTTGTTGGCGAATGCTGAGGGCAACACGTAACCTGGACAACTCTGCAGCCGTGTTTGAGATCTTGTTTCACTATTTCCAGGCTGCTACCAGTCACACGTACGAAAAGTGATAAAGTTCATACCATAGGCACGACAGGACAACTTTACACTACAAAGGGTCGGCACAAAATACAGAAATCAAGAATTTAGATTCATTTATAATACAGTGACCATTTCGGCTCATGTCACGTTTCAAATATCAAAAATTAAACAATAAATGTTGAGAAGAGTGTTTCAGTGAATGACAAACTATTAACTGCTACTACTATTAACACATGTGTTATGTTTCAATTAATAACATGTATCTAAAGCACGCTAATGATATTTAACGCAATTAAAGCACCTGAATGAAATGACCATCTACGTCTCCAAACGGGTTTTTACTCGTTCAAATCCGTTTACATTGGCTGTACTAGGCTAGAACACAGTGGGGCTGAAGAGTGGAGGTTTGGAGAACACACCTATATCCAGCCGTGTCTACTCCTCCTCCCAGACCCAGAACCCCAGGAAAAGGATGCGCTCAGTGCACTGTGTGCAGTTCTGAGATAAGGCTCCTTCAGCAGAGGAGCGGCCTGGCTGGCTATCGGGCCCTTCCTGCTCCGTTTTCTCCCCTAGCGGGGGCTGGGGCTGGACAGGGAACACGAGGAGGGGGGGTCCACAGAGGGTCCCAGAGAAAAAGACAGGGTGGGAAGGCGTTCAACAGGCCACCTCCTTCAAGACACTCCAAATCTATTTGTCTCTGCTAATGTAGCCAATGGAAAGCCAACAGCAAGACGTGTGCCAGGATGCCAAGATACGAAGGCCAACATATTTAGGAGGGAAGTCAATCTAGCCAGCAGAGGAATGGTGCCTGTGAAACTTCTGACAACGTGAGCACACAGCTCTATTCCAGTTAATTCATTATTCAACGTGTCAAACCTGCCTTCAAATCAACTTTATAGCCTCCAGACCTACATTACACATTCAATACCTGGTGTGTGACAATGCTTCATGTCTAGATTGAGTCTGTGCAAACCAAATAGCTTTCAGAGTAGTGAAAGTACAGAAAAGTAAATTACGCTGCTCTTTCCAGAAAGACTGTTTGATACTTGTAACATGTGAAATGTGGAAAAAAATAAAATAAATAAATAAATAAACCCTACAAGGAAATCTTCAAGCAGATTTTAGAAATTGAAGTCGGTGATATGCAAAACTGAAATGGCCTGAAATACCACAGCAGCTTGAGTGTTAGAAGAATTTAGTAGGACAGGAGGAAATCTCACAGCAGGATTTGTTGTGTCACTGTCTACACTAAAATAATAGTCATTGGATTAATCAAGTGAATGGGAGTCTCAAATACTGCAGCAGAATAATTCCAGGCCTCACGTGTAGAGTGTGTACCTGCACCAATCCGTCTCTATTTGAAAGTGAAGAGGAGAACCAGACAATGGTGACCACGGACTCTAGAGCAGCACAGGTGTTGTATCCCGCATAAATGGAAAAGCTCTCAGTTCCCAAACCAAACACGTCTCTGTCCCAACACTGACGGTTTTACAGTGATAAAACAATAACAAGCAAAACACACAAACAGACATAAAAACTAAAAATGTTTAGATTGAAGTGTGTTAAGCTAAGTTTAGTGTTTAATGCTTAAAAACACTCCAGCAGATTCCCATCATATGTTAAATCCAGCTCAATGAACCAATTGTCTTGCAGTATTTTGAAGAAGCTTTCAAGACCTTTCACGTAAAAGGTAGGAAAAATAACTGTAAAGTGAAACCAGACAGTTTACTTTGGTGTTAAAACAGTAAAATAAACATAGTTATGTGTGACTAATTAGCTTTAAGGCCAAAGTACTTTCTGACTTTTATATTAATTAGCATTTGACAACGCTGCAGTTGCTGGTTTATGTAAAACTGCCTGTTAGCATTACTTGCCGTTTTTTTCTTCCTTCCCCAATCATTTCTAGCCAATATTGGTTGGGTCTGCAATTGCATGAGTGTGCCCTCATTGTCCTGCCACAATAATAAATTTGGCGGAACTCAAGGTCTATGGATCAGGCCCTGATTAGCCAGCTGTCTGTCCCTGATGAGCACACAGGTCCAGCAGGCCATCCTTCATCAGCGTGACGTGGGCGGACAGAAAAACAGGTGGATAACTTATTCCTTAGTAAATAAGCAAAAGCTTTGGATGACCATCAATATTTTTTAAGTAATGTCACTGCCTCTGTAGTGACAACAATATTCATCTTCACTTCCTGCAGAAATGATATTCACAGAAAGTGGTTAAGAGACACTAACTACCTCACATGGAAGATTCCAGCTTTGCTAAAGACGTACTTTCTGTGTGTTGTTAACAAAAAACAGGGTTTGAAAACTTGCACCTTGTGCATGTTTATCATAAGTAACAAATGAAGAAAAATTATGCATGCGCCATGACTGCTCTGTGCTTGTTCAACACTACAGACGACTGCCGACAAAGCCCCCCGAAGAGTAAAGGAGCCCCCCCAACCACAACCCCAGAGAAGATACTGTGATTATTTTCCTCCGCTGTGATTTATTAGATTAAAGAGTCAGTGATTAAACGGTACCGTGTGCTGTAAACAGCCGAGAGGCTGGAAATCTTTGGGCGGTTAGCTTCACCAGGCAGTAATTACCCTGGCCTCATGTATTCTAGCTTAGGCCTGTAACTAAGAGACAGACGCCCTCTTTTTCTTTTTTGTCCTGCGCTAATCTGTAAGTGTCAGCGAGCTGGCATAGCCAGGAGGGAGCAGTCCACAGAACTGCCAGGGAGGTGGGTGGTAAATGTGTGGTATGTGTGTGCGTCTTTGCAGGAGAGGCCGCTTGGCGGGTCTTGATATTTTCAGCGGCAGAAGCAAAAGGGCCTGTCAACAAACATGCTCAGAAAAGGGAAAGCTTTTGCTTGAGGCAATTAGATGTTATCCGAGAACGTGTTCGAGCTGCTCAGCCTGACAATAACCCAGGCTCTCAGCCTGCGCGCTGGCCTACAGAAACGGCACCAACAGCGCTGTGACAACGCACGTTTACACCAGGATGCCCTTTAGACCTGCCCTGAAAGTTGACGGACCACTTTCCACACTTCCTTTTATACAGTCAATGACACAATACAGTAGAACCCAGCATTAATAAACGAGTACTACAGGTACCGTGAACGGCAGATAGACGAGGACAGTCACCCTCAGAGGAGAATGAGGAAAATAAGCCCAAGTGATCGGTTCACATCCGACACAATGCAGCCAAGCTACAATTAAAATGTTTACAGAAACTACTGGCAGGACATTTTTTAACCAGAACAGTCAGCTTGATGATTCTGGCACAATAAAAATTACATAACTTAATATTCGGGTCTCAATAGCAACCTGTAAACCCTGTACTTTTAGTGGAACACACTTTCTTGTGCCGTCAGCACAAGTTTCACTGCTCGACTCCACCCACTGGTTCCCTGGCGCCTTGCCGACGCATCTGCCAAACGCTTGGGCCCCCAACCCACGCCACCCCTGCCCCGTATTCCTCAAGATGGAGGTATCGAGGGAATCCCCACTGTCGAGCGATTCTTCATGTGGACGACGCGTGGGCAGGAAACACTTGCAACAGGTGCCACCCGATGAGGCGTGATCCTCAGCCCTTTGTGCCTGAACAGGAGTGGGAGTCTGAGGGGCCGCAGGGGTCACGTTGACCGGAGAGCAGGCTGCACCGTACCGACCGTCTGACTGGAGGGCGCAGACGTCAAAACCGGGCTTGTACCAAATTATATTCGACTATTTTTCTTAGCTGACACATTTGGGGAGTACAGAGCTACTGCAAGAGTCAATTCTGTAACGATTTAAATGCTTGAACAGTCAAATAGTCTTTGTATTATAGAGTGGAGCCTTTTTCTTTATAGACAGGTTTGTTTAAAAACCATAGTATATTAAAAATGTTTAATACTGACATCTAATGAATAAAAAAAATGATTGTTATGGTTGTAAAAAAAATCTAAGGATTATGAAAATATCACAATAAAATTACAAATTATGTAGACATGCACAAATTTTTATAGTGCTGAACACCCAAAAAGCAATGTAGGTGGAAAAATAAAACTATGGCTTGTTTCCACCTTTCATCTGAGCTGGCGGCTTTAAAAAATGACTAACTTTTGTTGATGTATGAATCGGCGGGGAGTCTATTTATCAGCAGGCCCTCTGCGGTCGCCCGCTTGGGTCCCTCAAGTCACAAGCTGTGTCGCTCCCCTTTGACTGATTAATTAGCCAATCAGAGGACATTTTTCACTGGGCGGCAGAATGGTTTATTTCAGCTAATGCCGGGCTTTCTAGCTGCGGCCCGTTGGAGCCTCGTCGGCTCTTTCAGCCTGCCTGAGTGGCCGGGCAGAGGGGCAAGGGAGATAAATCAAGCTGGGCTGGCCCTCCATGTGGCTCCCCTAACTAAACCCCCTGAGGAGGGCACAGAGAACTGGGAGTGGTGGAAGGAGATGGGGGGATGCAGAACGGCCAAGGGCACTGCTCGCCCGCCGATAAGCACGGGGAGCACAGGGCTGCCAAAGTGCCTTCATTTAGAAGTGGCCGGGGCTTTCTGATATCTCGGCAGAGGGAGCCTGTCGTTTGTCATGCGGTGAGTAATTGTGTTGAGGGACACAAGAGGAGGCAGAAGATGAAGGGGGCTTGCAAGCGTGGGATGGGTGATGGATAACGGGGAACCGTGGAGATGGACAGGTGCTCCACTACATCCTGATAACTCACAGTGGTCAAGGAGTATTAATGATGTTTTGAGCTTACACTTTCAAAACAGGGTCATTCATGAAAACTGATGGAGTGTAACTAGAGCAAATATAGGGTTTATCCGCCATATTTAATCGACACAGCCTCATGTACATAATATTTTACAGCAATAAGGAAGAATTAAAGAGTTAAACATGACCTATTTACACTTAAAATATGCAGTTATGAAAATATAATCGTAATTACAGGGTTTTTATTATCATAAATGAATTTAAGAACAGGAGTTAGGGATTTGTGTAAAAGATCAGACTTCATGACTACCTTCATTTAAATAATTAACATGATGGAATTTATATTCTTCCATATGTTCTTTCAACACACAGTGCTGCCTTTGATGGACAGAGGTATGTGGGACAGCTGAGTGTGTGTGTGTGTGTGTGTGTGTGTGTGTGTGTGTGTGTGTCTGCGTTTCAGGGAGTGTTGTGAGCAGCGATAAGAGTCGAGCAGGAAGCACATCACTGCAAAGGAAGGAAAACCCCAGCAGTCGGGGGTGTAGGGGTGGGGGCTGTTGGAAGGGAGGCTGGAGAGACAACAGTGGGTGAGGGGGCGAAGCACTGGAAGATTCATGTGGGGGAAGGAGGGCAGTTCTGGTGAAGCCAATCGAGATTTGGTCCGGCCTCGTGGCCTCACCATGCAGACGTGATAATGCGACCGGTGGCGGTTAATACAGACCCCAAATTAACTAACACAACTCCCTAAGTATTGAGGTTATTGCTAGTGTGCGTACTACACGGTGGTCTGCTATAAACCCAGATTAGCATGAGTGAGTGTCACAGGACACACAGGAGATCCGGTACAATGCCTGAAGCTCGATTGGTCCATCACCTTCTTCCCAACAACCTCAGATGTTGCTGGCCTTCAACACAAGGCCTCATGAGGAGCTATTGTAAACGTGTTCAGTTTTCGATATGGTCAATGGTGTCCCACCTGGCTGAAAAATAACAACCCAGAACCAAACGATTAGGGAGGAAATGGTGGTGTGTATTTCTTGCATTTCCAATGTTAATCAGCTGGGGAGCCGCAGCCATTGTGATGCTATGGCTCTGCACCTGCTTGGGAATAGAGAAGGTTTTTCTCCTGTACAATTTATGGATTTTAAGATGCCAATTTCTTCAAGCCAAATGCTTGAGATAAACAGAGGAAGCCAGCAACCAGCACCTCTGTGCTTAAAGTCCAGAAGCTGGGTTTGTGACTGTCCTTCAAGCTCTGAACAGGGTCAGCAGACCACAGCAAATAAAAGTCTAATAGACTTTTATTAAAGTCTAATAAAATCATTTTACACATATGCAAAATGAAATTTCATTCAAATCATTAAGTCCGGTAACAATGCATGTTGAGTCAGTATATTAAAGTTCTACTAAACTAGACCCTTAATGCGGGTTTGTTTTCTATAAGCCAGTCAAACGAAGGTGCTGAACTTGAAAACCAACCTGCACCTCCCTAAGCTACTTTTCAAAAGCATAGGAGCCAGCACACCCACCAAACGGACAAGTGACGCTTAAAGTGACCACCAGTGCCAAAGGCAACGGGACAACTTTTGTGCAAGCGTCATCATTTCAGATCTCTGCAGTTTTGATCTTCCTTTAATAATGCCCGCTGGCACACCCCACTACCTGATGTGAGCACTCCAAGACAGAAGCGCAGAAGAAGGCTGGTGTGAAGGAGAGGAGTAGGGGGTGAGGGTGTAAATCCTTTAAGTGGATTTAGGTGCCCTTGCCACCATCAGTGGCCTGTTGGCAATGTTAAAGCAGCACGCTGTGACATAGCTAATCTAGGGCCACGGGCTGCTCAGAAAACTGGGCCCTGCAGAAGTGAGCACATGAGGCTGCAGCTACTGACGGAGGCATCACTGGTCATTCTCAATTACCAGGACAGAGGCAGATAAACTTGAGCCACCTGGCCAGAGGTATGTCATCTTCTCCCCTGATGCACACTAAGGTCTGAACTCTCAGGATAGACGGCCACTGTTTCAGCACATAAAGAGTCAGTCACATCTGGGTTAGGAAGATCCTCTAGTCCTCTTTGGTAACTGGATACTGAAGGTAGTGATAATAAGGATAATAAAAGTCAACTGCTTCAACTCACGATGGCACTATGAAAATAGGTTCAATTAATATGTAATCACTGCTTTAAATGTTGTTTATTTGGCGTTTGTTAGGTCAATAATGGACACACTGGTCACTTTATTAGGTACATATGAACCTACGATGATTGTGTGGGACAAATTTAAATCAAGACACACACCACTTTATTTAAACACAATTAAACTCTAGAAGTGATAACATGAAGAGATTATAGGTTTTATTTTCTTAACCAAGGCTAAAAATACAGATATACGTCTAGAGTTCATGTCTCTTACCTGCTCTTGGTCTTTGACAGATTTAGCTCTCTTTCCAAAGATACAGTTAAGGTCTGATTCACTGCGAGAGGACAGGTCCTTCCCTAGAAAGAAAGGAGCAGCATTACTCAGAAACAGGCCTACAATTAACGGTCGATTAAATAAAACGGCTGAACTTAACATCACAGGTGATCACTGACACACTTTTTTTTTAACAGCCCAACATAAAGAAAATATGATTTTCATTTGACCCAGAGAAAAAGTATAAACATTTCAACAACCTTTTAATCTAGGTAACTCCTAGATTCTTCTGTAACCAATTACCGGTTAAAAGATGACAAACATTTCAGCTTGTGCATGTGAGTGCGTGTGTTGAGAGTGAAGGGGAGGAGGTTTCTGAGTAAAGAGGTTTGCTTCTTGCTCCAGGGATAAAACGACAAAGAAAAATAAACCAACGACAACATCTACCACGGCACGCCTCCGGATTCCCATTTTCAAACCAGGCCTCAAAGGCTCCTGCAGCACACAGTCGCCTGTCTCAAGCCTGGGTCCTGTTCGTACAGCTGCATCCTCTTCCTTCAGCACGGCTCTGATAACATTTGGTTATTTATTGCTTTTAAACCTCTATCTCCCCTACTCTTGACTTTGAAAGTCACTGCCCATGCAGGTCTAAGAAGTTAAACCAAGAAAGTATGTTGCAAACAAAACAAATAAGAACAGGGGTCTGTGGCGTTTGTCGTCTAGCAAACTCGGGTTAAAGGTAAACCGTGCTGCTGTTCGGGTCAGGCAGCTCTCATCAGAAGGCCCAGGCTTTGAGGTCAAAGTGCAAATGAAAGGGATGTTCTGTTATAAAGCAGTGCAACGCTAATTTCCCCTTTGTAAAAGCTGGACGAGGCACAGGCACATAAAGTGTTACCTAATCCACAGTTGTCATGGTAACAACCGTCAGTAGAGATACAAGTCAAACCAGACTTACAAATCACGGCGTCATAACTGACAAGTGCAGAATAAAAAAATAAAAAAAAACACAACAGAACCATAATTAGTTCCAAAAGATAAATAAATAGGGCTTGATAATTTCCTCTCACTTTCATAATAAACCTCTCGCTTTACACGCCAATGCAAAACATTAGAAACCCAAACGCTGCAATAAAGCCACACTACAAAGCAGACAGAGAGCTGTAGTTAAACTCTGCATCAACCACCCTCACTGCCCTGACAGGTGATAGATGGCGGCAGCAATTAAAACTGGGTTACTGGTTTACGCTGTGGGCCGCAGACCTTAGCGGCGGAGATTTTGGTGCCTTTTCCCATACAAACAAAGGCCATCAATCCTCAGAGCTGGCAGCGAACAGGATATCAATAAAAAAAAAAAAAAGCACGCGAGTGAAGAGGATGCCGGCAAGAGGGAAAGCAGGTTGTGCTCTCCAACCACATATTCTGTACTTAAACTGAATAATACCAAAAACTCTAATCAAAAACCATTAAATACCAGTCAAGTATTTCACAGCTGAGTTTTTGGTTGACCTTTGCCTGCCCACAACAAGAACTATAACACTAGTACCTGACTTTTTCATCCTCTCACGTAACGAGCTTAGTGACGCTAAATCTATTACCAAGCCTTAACTTGGCAACAGCTTCACAGAAAGGGCAGTTGGCAACAGAGCACTCGGTGGAAGCATGCAAATGGGCGGGGCAGCTCACACTGTGCCAGGTAACTATCTGGATGGCCATTTAAGTCACAAGCAAAACTGGACTTGATTAAATCACATGAACAGCACACAATTCATAACTGCTGTCATAACATATTTCCAGCATCTAAGAAATCTCAGAACTGTGCGTTTCACTGTAAAAGTGCTGATGGTTTGCGCCCGTCACACCACTTCAGAACTGAACTCTCAAGTTTCCAATTAAGGTGCGAGTTGTTTATGAAGAAACGTTTAGTGCCAGCGTCTCTCCTGTTGCATGACAACACCAGTGGCGTCTTTAAAGACAGTTAATGTGGTGTTAAGTTGCCAGGGACAGTTGGACTGACAGTTCTCCTGCACAGATTGAATTACAAAAACATTCTCATCTCCATTGCTCTCTAATCTGTCTGACAGAAAAGGCAGAACTAAACACAGTGGACAATGTATTTAAAGCAGCAGTAGTCACAGGTGCTAACTCCTTAGCCTCTCCTGACATGTCCAAACAGCTGGCGGAGGTAACCGAAGGGATCTCCTCAAATGGATTAGAATTCAAAGTCTTGCAGAGTTAGACTTAATTCGTTGAGGACAGGTTGGGGCAAAGGGGCATCTTAAGGCTACATTTACAATATTGTGTAATACGTTAAACTGCGGTGAAAATATGTAAACTCAAAAAACAGGACACAAACTACTACAAACAAACAAAGATGCATCTCGTACGATCGCAAAAGTCATAACTTAAGCAAACTTTGCATTTCTCTTCGCATAAAAGGAGCTACAGAGAGTGAGGAAGAGAAAAGAGACGCATCTGGAAGAACATAAAGAAAAACAAGAGTCATCATCATCACACCCCCAATGTCCAGGCTTTGTGTCTTAAGTGGTACATCTCATCGGTCAACAAGGTTTTTCACAAAAACAGGGTGAGGAGGTGTTCAGGAGAGACCTCAGTCACGTTTAACTGGTGGGGTCATCTAATAGGTCACACAGCTCGTGGGATGTGTTTTTTTTGGGGAGGACCAGTAAATGGACCTGCCAGATGCCCCAAACAGGAAACAGGAAGTTGCTACTGAATGACGTAAAGTATTAAAGGCTGTTCCAGGTGAGGCTAAAGTTGAGATATTTAGTTTTCCCATGTATGCTGACTTGATGAGATGGATCTAAATCCAATAACAAACCATTACAGATTGATTAAGTTAAGACATATTTGATGAGCTTGGGCTCCTGCCTTACTGTGATTAAACTAAAAACAAACACCACAGATATAATACATAAAGTTTAAGACAGTTTAAAACAGCAGAATTAAAAAAAACTACACTGCATGTTGAAATAAAGAGACTCGGCAATAACATATGGAGCTGTGGTTTTTCATTTTGGTCTCCAGTGGTCCTGAACACCAAATTCCTCCTCTTGCCTATCAGTGTACTGGCCTTGACCAGCAGATCTCGACTTCCTGACATGTAGAGGAGTAATGAAAGTACTGGGAAGAGTTATTAATAACCCCCCCAGCACTGACCGGACCAACTAACCCAGCACAGGCCGCATAATATTCTTAAATGTCTGGGCCAAGTGCTCAACAAGGTATAAAGAAGGTTGTTTGTGTCTACAAGCTTACAGGTACACATAAAGCAGAGGGGCCTAGTTTAGTTGATGCTGATTTCTCATCAACTACTAATTACCTAAAAACTATTAGGAATAAAATGACTTTTGCTATATAAAAGTAAAATACGCAGTTAGGCTGATTTTGCTGGTGGGCCCTAGCGTAAGAGGAGTTTATTCCTCTGATCCATGTCAGATGCCACAACACAAACTAACCTTTAGTGAACTTCATGTAATGGACTCTTTTTCTGGAGGACTTGGACTTTTCTTCCAAGCTGAAGCCCTTCAGTTCATCTTCTGGGGACTCTGGATTAAAACAAACAATATGAATCTCAGAACATTTACCAATATTTTTAACAAGCCCTTAGTATAATTGTTCCATAGGTTTGTTTTCTGACATGGTTAGAACGAAGGTTTTCGCTTTGTGATAGTGGTTAAATCCAGGTTTTTACTACATGTTGCACTGTAGCGCCCCCTACTGCTCAATTGATAGACCAGTTCTACAGCATGCGCTAATGCTAGATGGTGCCGCCATGCCAACCAAGTGTGAAAACTTAAAACTTGGATAATACTATGAACCAAAACATAAAAGAACAAATGTACAGAATCCTTTGACCAGAGCATAAAGCACGTCACATTTCAAAATGAGCACTTTCCAAATATCGCAACACAAAGATGGAACAACTAATAAATTCATCCACTTGCTCAGCGAGACGTGTGATGCGTATATTGCACTGTACGTACCGGCGTCATTCTGGCCATGATGGCTATTAAGCTGCGCAAGGAGGTCATTGAAATCATCTTGGTGTGCAATCCAATTATCCTGTGAAAGCAGAGGACACGTTTACAGAAATAAATCAGCTTACAAGCACATCTGTTCAAGGAACACTTTCCACATTAGTTACATATCTTGGCCTGTCAGAAATAAGAAGACTGTGAATGCACTGTGCCTGGTTCACTGCGGGTGAATAGATTTTAGTGAGCGCTTTTCATTTCTGGTTACTTCAAATAATAACCCAATAAAAAGACAAGACAAACAAGCACTACACAGTTGTCTGTTAAAAATATTTTGATGTTGTATATCAGTCTATACTAGTAATGTCTTTGTTACAGAGAAACAAACATTTCACACATTCAAATTTACTGCGCATAAAAACCCAACTAACACTTGAACTGTTTGATGTTAAGTAATCATTCTCACCTCATAGCTGGCATTTGCTCCAAGGCCATAGTTATTGTTTTTCACTTTGACTTTGATGTGATCGGTGGAGCCTTGCTCGCTCCGTCCCAGGCCCTTAACATAAAGAAATTGTAATATATCTTCAAAACAATCCACTTGGTTTAAATTGATCTAAATGAATCAGACCAGTTTAACACTACTCTATACTCACCTTTCCCTTTGACCATCCCATTCTTTCCAGCATCTTTTGGCCAAATTTGGAGTCATCGTTACTCCAGGCACTGTTCCTCGGGTCAATAGACCACTTCTGTTTCCTTCGAGCTGTTAGAAAATTCGGCCACATAATTACGTAACAATCACCCAAGAGATTATTCGCAAAGCAACACAAAAACACACGGCAAAATTGTGCTCACAAGCCTCTACACACAAATCTGATTAATCCAGAAAATATAAAATTGCTTTATATGCACACAGTTTACTCTAAGAAAACAGAAAAGCTTTATTTGACCATAACAGACCCGATTCATTTAAGCACACATACAAAACACCAGTTTTACATAGTCAATGGATCTATAGCAGAAATCAGTCACAGTCTAATTACAACAACGGAGTTCATACAAGATATACACTGGTAGACACAGACAACACGTTTAAAATAACATTACGGAATAAACAACTCGCAGTAAACAAACCAATAACGAATAACTACGATTACGACGCCGGTTTACATTAGAAGACACGTGTTTATTGCGCTTACTTTAGCTAATGCTAACATTAGCTGCTGTTTTAAGAAACATTGGATATTTGAACTACGTCTCCTGACAGTTGCTAATGTTAGTAGCGGTACAGACACAACATCTAAAAACGTCGATTGATACACAGACAGATCAACAAAAAATACATTTAAACTTTAGACACAATGTACATACGCTCAGCAAGCATGGACATCCTGGGGTCCTTGAACAGCGTGACGCAACGCAGGTAGTAGCCTCAGAAAATGCCTGAACACAATAAGCAGCCAGGATTGTTTTTAGTTGTGCGTCTAAGTATCCTGTATAAAATGGGAGTCGTGTTCTACGAGGATCCAAGTATGAAATGTGTTGTTTTTAAGTTATTTATATATATATATATATATATATATATATATATATATATATATATATATATATATATATATATATATATATATATATATATATATATATATATATATATATATATATATATATATATATATATATATATATATATATATATATATATATATATATATTTCCCCCCTGTTAATCTTTATTATCGCCCACAGGTGGCGCCAGAGTTACACAGTCACATTATGCAAACCGATAGGTGTCCTGGGTCACTCAGGTTCAACGAACCCACAACTACCTCAAGTACTTCTGAAACTGATGTGAAGCTGATTTAAAATCCGAGCAAATATTCAAATGCGATTAAAAAACTAAGTTAAATGCAAATTTAACATTAACACTTGTAAACCTGAGGGCTCTTCACAGAAAGTCCTGTTTATTTCAGTTTGTTTATTCATAAAGACAGTGCTTGAAGGCCATGCATCCTGAACATTTATCACATTTCTCAGAAAGAAAGGATAGGATAAAAAGGATAAAAAACACAGGATAAAAAACTAAAATCTGACCCGTATCACTTTCAAGGAGTGTTTGCTTTGGGGAGGAGCCAGTGATTCAGGTATGACTAAGAAAAATTCCACTGTAGATTTTAAGGTAAACAGTGTCTGAAGTGTTACATAACTGTATAATAGTTATAAACAAAACAACTGTCCAGACTTACAGCCAAACTAGATTCTCAGTATTTCCACTTGTTTTTTATTATTCCTTGTCCTCTAAATCTAAGCCTTTTACACAAATTAGTAATATATTTAAAATCAGATCATAATTTAACTGAATATCATTGATTCATACCTGTATCCTACACTTTTTTTTTTTAAGTCTGGGCTGTGCGACACTCTAATCTCACCCCAAGTATTTGGTTAAACATGAGATTAAGACGTGTTATGTAACAGGAAATGGATCATCGACAGCAAATGTGTCAACCTGACACACCCGGCTGCCACTAAAGCTGATGTGCTAATTTCATTCCATTTAAGTTTGTCATTAATGTGTTACATTTATTAATACCTTTTAAACGTATCCACAGACTGTACTGTGCAAGGGCAGAACAGGTCCAAGGCTTCATATAGAATTTATAGTTTATGTAGAAATGATTGCATCAGAGATTGATTTTCTGAAGCTACGACTGTTACTATATTACGATGCACAAGGTTTGAGAACTCAGCAGATTGCAGCAATAAACCATCAAGAAGAATGGGTTGAGGTGAGTAAACATTAGAGAAAAGCAACAACAATCAGCAGACAACAAGAAACATGGGTCCTATCTAGTTTCTCAAAGAAAAGGGTGGAGAAGTCGGGGTCTTGCTCTCCATTATCATAGCAACAGGTCTTTGTGTGGAGTAACGGCTGTGCCACAGGGTGTTACAGCGTTCTTGGCCCGCTGCCCAGCATCTCCCTCCCCCTGCTTTTATTCAGTCCTTCAGCTTGTGCCCCAGCCAACTTAAGCCACTGTGAGAATCTTATTACACGATGACGAGCTCAGCGCTGGGGCCCTGCCGACTGAGCGCAGCAGCTGATTGGCTGGCCGAAGGCAAGCCTGCAAGTGTGTGTGCGAGCCCGGGGAGACGTCTTAGATAAGAGCCAAGAGAACACGAAGCGAGAGAAACTTAGTTGATACTTTCACACATTCCTCTGTGACGCTCCAGAGCTTCTACTTTGAAAGACCTGACTTGGAAGCACACTTGATCTGACACATTTACGTTTGCCTCTGAAAATCGATCCGCTGCATATGGATGCTTTGCACGTGCTTGCACACGTGTGCACTGATTTACATCTGGGGTCATTTCAGTGTATTGGTTCTACAGGTTCCCCTCCCTTTTTACCGCCAAGTCAGCGAAAAGACCAGAGAAAGGAGACTGAATTACACCTGTACTGCTTTCCAAGAACTGAACTTTCCAAGCTCAGTGCAAATATTGATTTCTATTAAGCACACGATCCTGCAAACAGAAATGGCACGAATTCATATTTTAAAATGACTTTGAGAACAGAAATGATGAATTAACCACAGCTGCTTCTCTTTCAGTAGCCAGCATATTAGATGAAGCATCAGCAACATTTTGTGTTCTCCCTGCTGCGCAAGTTAAGATAACAAAGATAATATTATTTGGAGAACATGCACCAGTGTGAGAAAAGTGTGAAATCCCACAACATGAAAGTGTTTCCACTAGGTGAAATTATGGGATGGAGCAAAAGACCCTGCGCGAAATTTAGGAAGATTTGAGAAAATGCTTCTGTTTGTTGCCAACCACAGAGAACACCTGCAGATGTATTGACACACATTTGCAGGCGAGAGGCGCTAATTAGTACCGAGGGCTCATGTGCTGCCTGCATGTTCTTCAGCCTCAGTGGCTCATAACCCAGACGTGAGTGGAAAATGTGCTTCACAGAATTTAGCTAAATGAAGTGGATCTCTCCCCTCTGCCCGCAGCAAAACAAAAAACACACGAGGGTCATCGAAGGAGCAGCAATTACTAACATAGGGAAGTTGAAGGCGAGAAGGCGGGGGAGCGTGAAGGGAGGACGCTGCTGACCTCAGGGTCTGACACTTTATGATCCCACTAAAAACACAGCTTCAGTTCAGCGTTTCCATTGATGTGCTGAGGTCGACACTTTTCTCGCCAGGGTTGTTAAATTTCCCCATCTTCTCACTGCCGCCCACTCACATAAACCACATCTTCTGCAGGAACTGTGTGGACTCAGATTTAAGCACAACATAACATGACTAATAAATGAATATACAGTTTTTAAGTATTAGCTGACCGCGCTAACTGAGCAGATGATGACTCACGGTGCAGCTGCAGTAATGTGTTTGTTCGCTCTGGCTGGCCAGCAGCTGGGACTCGACATATGCTGTGCAAACACAGCTCTGTGTGCGACCAAAATGACAGGCTCACATCAAGTGTGCAGTCTAGCGTCCAACCCAAGGTAGGATCTGCTCACGTGGCAGTTTGAGAGAAAATGTACATCCAGCTGTCAGGATGCTTTTCAACCAAACGCAGGGAATACGCTGCTTTCCCTCGATTCTTCATTGTGCGGCTGTGCACCCTGGCCGAGCAGAAGAAGAAAAAAATCCAGTTATGTCATGGAACCGGAGTCTGGCCTTTTATAACAACATCAGGAATTCAGTCACATCTGGGGTGAATTGTGAATTCAGATGCTTCGTCCTACAGAGACACTAATATCATCACTCAGTGTAAAGGAGCTTGTCAGCGGATGCTTATATGTTATTGACATCCAGTGCTGGGCAGCTTGTGTCTTATCACCCTCTGTGACTGTTCGGCTACTTTATTCCTATTCAACATAGTAAGTTACAAGTTGTTCTCCATCACAGTGTAAGAGCTGATGTCTCACTGCCTACGATTCGATGATGTAGAATCTAGACGAACCTGTTAAAAGGTTGAATTGTTGCTTCCTGTTGTGACAATGAACAGAAACAGGCTGAACAGGATGTGTGTGAAAAAACGCTCTTTATTTTCAAAGTTTGCGTGTTCGAGAGAACATGTAGAACCTCTTGAAGTAGAATTTCAGCTTCTCTTTTCTCAGAAATAAAATAAAACATAATAAAAGGACAGAAAGAGTTAGAAAAAGGCATTTGACACCATCAGACAATAAATAATGTTACATGGAATAGACAGAAGAACGATTTGTAACAATTATCGCTCCACACTGCTCAAACTACAGACTCGCTCTATCAGAATCCCATGGTTGGGCTCATTCAACGTCATCAATTTCAAGGTACAAATGTATCCGACGTGCATCAAAGGATACAGCTTGTATATCTGCCTACGCCTCCAGTCAGGTGCCTTATTCCCTGAATATCTGATTTTTGACACTGCTTGGAAATTTAACCGAAAACACAGCCGAGGTCGATTTGGATTGGAGTCCACAAAATTCCCCGTTTCTTAACTTAACATTGGAATTAATGAACATGCAAGTCACTGTCATGCCTTCACACAGCTGAAAACCTTCAGCTTGTTCACCCGCAATTTCAAGCAGGAAAAAAGGGTCGAAGAGAGCGAAGCAGGGAGGATTGTCTAGCCCGCACTGACCTTCACCTTCTGGATATCACCTCGTTCCAGGCAAGCACAGCCGAATAGAGAGAGAATAACTATGTACAGCTCACGTTTCTCTAGTCTCTTTGGTCTTTATGTACAGAAAATACACGCGCTGGCGTTCAGTTAGCGCGAGCCATGCGCGTATCCACACCAAAGTAGTTCAGCATCGTCTGGACGAGCTCCGGAAGATCGTAGTCGTGCTTCCAACCCCAGTCTCTTCGCGCGTTGGAGTCGTCGAAGTTCATGGGCCAGCTGTCAGCTGGAGGGAACAGATGAGGAAGGCGATGAATTTCATTCGAAGGAACTAACAGGCATCGACTATTCAACTCTTCGTGCACTTTGCACATGTCAAGGGTTTTGCTGCTACACCCTGAGTTGTTCTTGTCTAACCAACACATTTCGCTGACTCACTACCTGGTGATCAACAGATACTTTGCTCCGGTTCTACTGCATTTCAGCTTGTCAGTGACAATGAATATTAATTATGAACTGAACAGACTAAACATACATTCAGAGCACATTTGATCTATGGTTATCAATTGTGGCTGTAGCTGTTCAGCAAAACCTTCCTAGTCACGTACCGATGGCCTGTCGTACGGGGTCGACGTCGTACGTGACCTCCAGCTCTGGCATCTGCTTCTGGAGCTCCTGGCCCAGTTCCTCAGGGGTGAAGCTCATAGCGTTGATGTTGTAGGTCCTCATACTCAGCGTGTCCGCCGGCGCCTCCATCACCTCCAGCGTGGCACGGAGGCAGTCGTCAATGTACATCATGGGCAGCCGGGTGTCCGGTTTCAAGTTGCACTCGAACTTGCCTGATTTGATGGCATCATGGAAAATCTGCACAGCGTAGTCTAAAGAGAGAGAAGGAAAACATTATGACTCCACTAGAATAGTCCTGAGTTTCTTTGCGAAGACGTCCTGCAAAGGTGTTTGAATGAACACGTAATTCATTTTGAGAAACCACAGTGGTGACAAAAGCAGGCAAGATTTATGTGTGGTGGCTGTTCACACAAGCGTAAATATGTGTGATATGAATTCTCTGTTAATCTGATAAAACAAACAAGTCACAGCAGATCCCTGGAAGAAGTTACATAACGAACGCGTGACAGGAGCGGGAACAGATGTACATTATCTCCCTCACCTGTTGTGCCGCCTCCTGGCATGGAGTCAGCAGAGATGATGCCTGGGTAGCGGAGACAGCGGAAGTCCAGGCCGTACCGGTGGTGGTAGTACTGGTGAAGAACTGAGAAGGTCAGCAATCGTTTGCCGCTACTGTGTGTTGACCGCTTATTAATTCTAACAGGATCTGGGCTCTCACCTCTCCCATCAACTCAGCGTGGACTTTGGAGACGCCATAGATAGTGCGAGGTCTCTGCACGCAGAGGTCCGGCGTAGGGTTACGAGGGGACGTGGGGCCGAAGGCGCCGATGGTGCTGGGGACAAACAGACGCAGGCCGTGCTCTGCTGCGATGTCCAGGATGTTGTGAAGCCCTGGGAACAAGACAAGGAACCATTCAGTTCAGAACCCTCGACCTCAGCGACAGTTACGTCGGCTAACGTTAGCAGACTCCCTCACCGGTGATGTTAACAGAGCGCGCCAGAGCCACGTTGGCCTCCCCGACAGCGCTGAGGAGGGCGCTGTAGTGGACCAGCCAAGTGATGCGGTTGTTCACCACAATTTCCCTGAGATTCTTGTAGTCCAAGATGTCTGAGTAGATGAAGGGTCCTGATGCGAGCAGAGAAATTAAAATTTTTATTTTTTTATACAAATGCTTATTAATAATGAGAAAAGTCAACATGTTGCTTCACTACTTGTTCACGTCTGTTTACAGGCCATCGCGTGACATTCTCTGTGTGTAAGGACTAAGCAAACTCAGCGTGCGTCACATATTGATTTGGTCTAATTCATCAAAAACGCATTTCAGGAAAACGCAACGTCCTTTACAGCATAAATAAATATCAGCTGGACAGCCCACAGCGCCGGGGATCCTTGTTTGGTCCTTTGTGGCGGAAAGCTGTGCTTCGTTTGTAATATATTAACAAGTTTTATCAGCTGTTCCATGTACGCTCTGTGAAATGGTTCGGGTGTTAGTCATGACGCCACGTCAACTTTGTGCTTTGTCATGATGAAAAGTCGCTGCAGTGTCTAACTCACCGCTGTGGAAGACATTGCTCGGAGGTTTCCTGATGTCAGACAGAATTACATTGTTTTTTCCAAATCTCTTCCTGGGAACCAATAAAAGAAGCCACAGTTACATAATGAGACAATTCATCTGAATGCAACGCGGCTCTGTGTCACTGCACAAACACATTTGAAATCTTACCTCAGCAGCTTGGCTAGCCCCACCCCGAGCTGACCAAGGCCTCCTGATGGAGGGACACAGAAACACAGAGCGTCAGCAGGGGACACTGCACACTTTCAGTCATCAGTGGTGATTTCCATGGCGATGGTGGCACCGAGGACAGCAGGACATAAGACCAAAAGGCTGCCGCACTCGATGCAGACTTTGTTCGTAACTGTTCTTGGCATCCTGTACGGCTTTTATTGCCAAACCTGCCACCCAACTGGTGCAGTCCTGTTCACGGCCCTAATGCATTTTAATGCAGCATACGTTCGTCGTCAACGATCATTTGGTAAAACAGACGCTACATACCTGTAATTAGCACCTTGGGGTGGTCGGTTTCTGAGAAGGACACAGAGTGGAAGCTGGCATCGGAGGTCACCTGTCGAGGGGAGAAGCTGATGTTGCGCACAGCAACCGTCAGGGGCTGGCAGGGGCACCCTGGGCTGCTGAGCACGGCCTGCTTGGCCACCTTGGTGAGGGTTCTGATGACAGGCATGCTGGTGTGCTGGTACCTGTAGAGAGTGAGAGATTTTAAATTTAAATATATAAAGTACTTTTACATGAGCATGAAGCCCATATATTTGCCTTCCGCTCTCTTGTCTTTCACTAGGCCAGAGTATAAAGTTCTCTGCTTCTTTTTGGGCTGCTCTCCAGACCTCCACAGCCAAAAGACAGAAAAAAGTGGAACTGAAGGTGAACAATGTGACGCCACGGGAGACACGTAGGCGCAACGGAGCAGCTGAGCGCGCAGAGGCGTCAAGCGGTTCACTCCCACTCAATCTTTTAACTTTCACCAAAAAAAATAAATAATACGGGAACGAGGCTGTAGCAATACATTTCAAATATATGCATCTATATTTAAGACAAGCACATGTAAAGAACTTTACGCGCGGATGAGCAGCTCTTCAAATGTTCCACACTTTTTTGAATCCTAGCGAAAAGCCCGTTTGCTCCTCAGCACTGAGCAGCATCAGGTCATAAATGTACTCACCGCGTGTCGCCTCGGAAATAGAAATAAGAACTGTAACTTTAGGGTCTTTATGCTGCCCTACCTTCAACGCCAGCCAATCAGAGAGAGAGGGCGTACAGCGCTATAACGTGTCAGACATCAGTCTGGCATCGGTGCCAGAAGCAAGTCGACCAATCTGTGACGAAATGTAATGGCGCTGCTTAGAAATAACTTGGTTTTACTGCTCTTTTAGACATTACCAAACAACCGCCTTAACCGCCGCATATATAATTATATAACTTCTTAAAAGAGAAGCAACGGGAGGCAGCCAGACAAAGTAAACCAGGTCGGCGCGGCGCCGTGAAGCTGTGCGGGCGCACGGCAGGAGCTCGACGCGTCACTGCGATACCAACGTAATACATGTTGAAAGCGTTATAATAAAGCACAGCTGCGCTCATAAAACACGTATAAAGGCCTAAACTCAGTTAAATCTGAGCCAGACAACGCGGCATAACGGGAACAGTCCACTTACCGGTGACCCTGCTGAGGCTCTGCAGACTGAATCGGACTTGTTCTGCGACGCGAGGCTGGGACGCGACCTCTTCTTTAATCGGTGTCCAGTGTTGCATCAGCTACGTCTTGTAGCTATATATCTGGGGTCATCTGGTTTCAGCAGCAGCCGGCTTTGCCTCGGATTGGTGGACGCTCGGAGGTGCGGTCCTTCCCGACTGGAACACGCCCATCGAGCGTCACTCACACCAGACGCCGCTGTTCCGCTCTGCTTGGCTGCAAATCCTCAATGTGTCCATTTAAATCTGAAACCAGGGGCAGTGTGTGCTGAGCCTTGCACACGTCTACAGTGATTCACAAATAAAACACGTATACAGCCTACAGGGCCGTGTAGGTGTTTACGGAGGGGAGGATGCTCAGGGGCCTAGAGGACCAGACGGATAGAGAGACACAACTTTTAAAAATGTTTGTAGTCGTTTACATCTCTGATTTTGCTGGACCCATCGCTGACCAAGGAGTTAAGCAAAAACACTAACGCTCATGTCAGAGGCCCGTCAGACCACAGGGCCTGGGCCTAGTAGGCCCAGTGGTCAATACATCTGTGTAAATACAAGAAAGGAGGCACAGAAACTAGTCAGAGAGTAGCTGGACTCAACATGTAAAGAAAACAGATTATGACACTGTTTTAGAACCCATTCGTGTTATTATTATACGTCATTGGCTAACAGAAACGTATGGCATGAGCATGTACACGCCCTGTTTGACTTTGCTGTGGTTTGTTTGCAGTAGATAGAGGAGGGCCAAACAGAATGACCAGGGTGGGCTGAAGATCTGTCCATGCACACGAGTGGTGGATTGGAGCACACCCCCATGACTGTCAATACCGGGAAGAAAATGACCTGCTCAGTGTGTTGATGTAAAACGACACGCGCCTGCTAAAAGCGAAGCAAAAACAAACGACGGCAACCTTCCCGAACTAGACTCACCTTTAGTTCGCGAAGCCGTTTCACCTTCCAATCCGAAAAGCTTCAAGGATGAAGAGAACCTTCGCAGACACAACATAAACCTTCAGGCTACACACAGTCCTCAAGCCATCTGTGTTTTTCACCAAAGCAAGGCCCTCAGCCATGAAATCAGAGTAGTGACAGATGCAAGGTCACATTAATGGTGAGAAGAGTTATGGCTGAACGGCGGCACCATAAACACTGGTCGCTATCACATGCCTCCATGAAGCAGCTGATCCATGGCTATTTATTCCCCAGCCACCTCATCAGATGATCGTTTTCATCACAGTGATGGTAACAGGTTTGGTGAGCTGCCGAGGCTGCTGTTTACTAGACGCCGCACGAGTTACAGTCACGCGTCATTCGTCCAACCGAGGGGTCGTCAGTATAAGATGTATTCACATGGCTCATCACTTTATTGTTAATGGTTCATAAAAACTAAGTCTTTAGCACTACAACAATACGTAAGCAAAGAGTACGGTGCGCTAAGCAAATGTTAATTATTCATATAAAATAAAACATCATTTGTGATTTTACTGGCTTGGAATTTGAAAACATTTAATCTTTTGAATAATAACATAACATAAGCTTTAGTGAACAATTGCACAACACTGATCTGTACAAAAACAACAACAAAGATAAACACATTTTCAAGAGTACTGATGAGTGTTTGACAAAGCAAAGGTCATTTAAATCTAAGAGTAATCATAAAGCAAAGCACAAGAAATTGGTCTGATCATAAATGACACCATGACCTTGGTTATACCCATGCACATGCAAAGCCTCACGGTAAGGTGCCTCACTGGCTGAGGGAAGCAGTGCACATAATGCAAACACGGAATAGAGATGTAAACTTTCCTTTACAAGGCAGTTCAATGGCAATTTCAGTTTAGTGTGATTATTACATGATTCTTGAAGCAAATTAGTTGAAAAGATGAGCAGAGAAAAAAATATGTTAACGGCCAATGAACAGTGGTTTAAGTTGACACTGAGGCGAACTGTCCTACATCATCCTCTCTTTACTCAACGCTAGTAGTTCCAGGCGACTGTGGTCATCATCCATGTGACGACGCATAGATGAATGGCATTCAGACAAAGTGCATTAGTTTGACATGTGAAATATTAAACAGCAGATACGCATTCTGATGAACAATGCACACAAAAGCATCGTGTAGTATGTCAAGTCTAGCTGGTAATCAGGGTTTTGTTGTCTTAACTACGACAACAACACCCTCAGTACCATCGTTACACTTGTTCCACCTCGCACTCTCGACCAAATTGTAATTGAATACTATTCACGATGAGGTGTGACACAATTGAAACCAAAACGCTTCACATGTTACAGGTTGTTGTAAGTGTGGAAGTCATTGGTGTAAACTCGGCTGATGAACGTACAACAAGGATATTTTGGTCAGAATCACATTAAGCAAGCCTCTCATCTCACTGCACAGCACAGTGGGTGCTGACCCTACCTACGCTTATTACATCATCTCAATGTGCAGCAAAGTCACATGTTGGCTTATGGCAGCTTATATGTTGCCATAGTTACGTGGCCGCAGTGCTTCAGTGGCATATATTTTCAGCAGGATGCTTGGTTAAACTGTAGCAGTAGGAACTGAACATGGAGACGCAGTTTCTTTCCAACTGGCCTTCAAATGTCCGGACTCCCCCGACTGTAGATGATAGATGCCCACAAACACACAGGACTCACAACGTCTCACTGACTAAAGTTAATTTTTCTTAATCCTTCCTTCACTTGTTTCCCTTTGTTCTGCTGTGAGGGCACTAGTCACACATCAAATAAAAATACGTATCAATAAAAGGAAATGTTTAGATGGTATCTTCTGAAATACCTGTAAATAATTCACACCTCACCAATCCTAACGTGGGGCAGTCACTGAGTGTGTTTACATGCACAGTTGGCTTTCTTGTGTAATCTGTAATATCTGAAGCCTGGTTACTGTAACCAGGGAGGGAGATTAGAGAAACCTGAGTCCTGGGGTAGATCTACCCAGGAGAACAAAGATTTCTCCGCCATGTATATGTATAGATGGGCTTCAAACCAGCTTGTGATAACTGCCCATTGGAAAGACAAAAGACTACCATTAGGAAAAGCAGCAGGGAGAAGAAGCTCCATGAAAACAGAGATACTAACAGGAGGGACTTCTTGTCTTATTTAAAATAAGGCTGACAACTGAAACTAAGGCAGGCAGAAGTCAGAATAAGTTGGCTCCTACATTTGAATGTTCAATTCAGTGGCAAAAAAAAAGTGAGTAAGCAGCATGATACAGTTTGAATCTCTGAGCCATAGAGACGAAAGCCATAGACTTACATTCACAAGCAAACAACAGGACATGTAAATGCACTCAGCGATTTCCTGTGTGGAGCTGATTTCTCAGAGATACCACATAAACAAATTGGCTGATTTGTTTTCAGTTTTAGACACACATTCACTTTTTCTACTCATCTTGATTCCCTTCTCAGCTTTGTCTCTCTCCCTCTATGGAACTTGCAGCAGAGGATCTTCAGTTTCCAGCTGCGCCAGCTGCCTGCGCAGTCTATTTACTTTTTTCTGAAGCTCTTTGTTGTACTCAATTATATGCACCATTTCCTCATAGGCCTCATCCAAACACTTAGAGGACCGGTTCCAGCGAAGGAACACTCCTGGGATAAAATGAAAGAAAAGTGCACTGTCAACAAGGAATAAATAAATAAGGTTCAAAAAGCCATAACATGTAAATCAGGTCAAGTCAAACTGACTCGACAACAGAGATTAGATTAGAAATGATAATAAATAATAATAGATAGCAACTGAACTGACTGTATTACATGATAAATAACGGTTCCTGCTGTGATGTGAAATCGCCCTGCTAAGAACACAGAGCTCTGATTGTGTGACCTGCCTTCAACCACACACTTGTGGGGGTGAGTGGGAGACTATGGCAGATGAACAGAGGGACGGACATACTGGAAACACAAGTGTGACCACAGAGGTCAGCACACACAACACAGCGAAGAGGTGACCTGCTGGCCGTGAAGCGAACAAGTGAGACAATGACCAAGCGCTACAGACGAGGACCTCCACAGGGTCTTTATGCTGGTCCTGGAGTGAGTGTCACTTTGTATGAAAAAGCAGTGTAAGCAGGCTGTCCGTTGAATTTCACGCGCTTCAGTCAGCTCCTTTACTGTATGTTCTGCCTACAGAATGAAGGTGGGGCTTTGTGGATTAGTGGGCAGCAAGGTCACGCCTCCACCAACATTTGAACCTAATGAACCATCGTCTGTCCGGACACCTCTCTCACACTCTTTATGAAATGCCTTTACTTTCAGCTGAAAGTCCAGAATGCGCTGGTTTAGGCCCAGATGGTTTCTCTAGAGGTAATGCAACTGAATTCATTGCGTATATTAAAGGTTTTTCATATCCCAGAAATGATAAATGCTTTATTTTCCAGCACTGATACTTTGGATGGCATCTTATCAATCCCATGTTATCCTTGATTTATAATAAACCAAAATATCTGCTGGTGGATAAAATCTCAGGCTCCTACTCTTACAGATCATGAGGCAGTGTCAGGGCGGCTCACATGTCAGTGAGGAAACCGTCTGTGCAATCTATAATAAGACAAACGCATACGCCAAACACATCACTCATATGTCTGAGCAATGTTAAAAATGTAAAGGCGCTGAAAGCCAAATGAGGAGAAAACAGCCACGTGAAGAGTTATGTTAAGGGTATCAGAGGTTGACAGACTCCACAGTGTTTTCAGACCAGAGTGAATATATTCTGAATATGTTTTTGATTATTCATACTGGATCAGAGAAAACATGTGGAAACTAGAAATGCTGCTTCCTTTTTTCCCTCAAGTTTTCTGCCTTCTTTTGTTCATTTCGCATTTCAATATTCACCAGTAACTTCAACTTGCACATTATCTGGACTGCAGCCATGACACTTCTGCTACGAAGCCACGCTGTTGTCACAGGCAACATGGTGTAATCCTTGATATTATGTATAGTAGATGATGATGATGATATATTTACAGTTCTACACATTTACTTTAAGGATTATTCTGAAAGTGACAAATAATAAAAGCTGCCTTTCACAAACCGATTAATCTTTGTCCATCTTTCATTTTGAGAAACTCTTTTTGTACCTATTACACTGATCTATTTTAACCTAATCAGCTGAAAAATGTGCATCCAGCTTTTCCTTGACCTTATTTTTTCTGAAATGATACACACATGCTCGTGTGCGTGGTGGTTACTTCTGTGACAAAATAAAATGTTGGCATGATGTAAGGTCTTACATAACTTTGAACATATAGGGCCAAATATAAACAGGACTCAAATGTACATGGTAATGTACTTACAGTACTAGTGGCTCACAGGGTCAGTCAGTTTATATGTGGTATGAGGTGAAATGAATAGTGCCCCCTACTGAGTAGAAATCTAAGCACAGATGAGACAAAGAACAATGACTGTGACTCTCCTCCAGCTTCAGACGTAACCACAGACTGTTTTCAGGTTCAGTCCAAGGTTAACGCTAACTCACCATAACTCAGACTCCATGACCTACCATGTCAAAGCGTGAGTGCACACAGCACGTACACTGTACTTATCAGAGTGCAAACTACACCCAGTGTGCTCTAGAATAAACGTACTGTTCAAACTCACAGGCCCACAAGTGCTTTCAGGGCCGATAATGAATCTTCAGTCTAAACATTTTCAATGCAAAGGTGAAAGAAGGTGAGATTATATTCGCTAAGAACTTCAACGTTGCGTGGACTTAGGTAGCACCAGTGGGACAACATAGGAATCTTGACTTTCTTGATTATGACTGCATGAGATGTTAAATTCTTCAACTCAACAGAGTTCCAACAGTTTCTTAACCTTCTGTAGACACTCACACTCGTCACTATGATTCAATTTGCTCCTTACCTTCCCATAGCAGCAGACTCTGAGGAGCCACAGAAGGCCAGATCACCAGGCTATTAAATTCATAAAGTGGGTTGGTCAGGCGCTCCAGCTCCTGTGGACGATTCACCCATGACCAAAGAGACACTGTCTTCTCAGGCAGCGACAGTTTGGCTCTATGAAACAAATAAGGGAGTTAATTCAAAAGGATAGTGGTTGCCTTGTAAACCGTAGCATGAGTTGTGAAGTTCTGTGGATGGGTTTACTAAAATCAGTTACCTTCAGCTAGTAAACAAACCTTTCAGCTGCACCGTTTCCCAGGAAAGTACCAAACTGAGAAGCATAGGCGTGTTCGAAAAGCAGCACCAGGAAGCTCTCACTGAATTCAAAGGAACAGGGAAACTGGCGGAGTATCTGCCAAACACAATCCAAGAAGAGCAGGAAGACAGGAGCCTCTTGGCGAGGCTTGCTGTTAGAGTAAGCTGACTGGGCACAGCGCTGCTGAAATGGATGACCCGCCTGGACAGTTGAGCAAAGAGGTGACAGCGGTTATAAGATAAACGAAGAACGGCAGTTATTCTAAAATAAGTGAGTTTAATGTAAGGAAACTAATGCTAAGTCTGGAAAAAAATGTGAGGGTGCATCAAAGATCAGAGAACCTCACCTGAAGCCACTCTCTCTCCACCAGGCCTTGAAAGCCTCTGATAGTCCTGCAGGCTGGATCAAGAATGATCTGAGCCAAGGAGGTCACCTGCAAGGTGGAGTCTGTCCCTTCTGTACCATGAACAAGCACTGAGGCTCCCTCCCTGAGACAGACATGCATGCTTACAGTTTAAACAATCTGTTAATGTATTCTTTTTATTTCTTTATATGGGAATGAGGATTTGTTGCAAAAGCAAACAAAGTCTCCTAACCTGTCGATGCACTGGGCAGCCAGACAAGCGGTGGTGAGGATCTCCTTGACGTGAGTCTGCCAGCTGGACGCCTCTAGTTTGCTCAACCAGCGGTCCATGCTGTGGGACTGGTCATTACATGCTTCCACCAGCTTTATGAGGCTCTCCTGAAGAACATTAGATCTGGAAGTGATAGATGTGATTCAACATTAAATAAAGGATCTAAACAACTCATAAATAACAAATGATATTCAAACAGAAATAGAGGCAGAATATTTAACCAGGTTTTAGAGCAATCCAATTTTCACTAACCAATTTTAATCAGATTCCTAATATCTAGGACGAAAATATTATTAAAAGAATCAGAGCTACAGTAAGGTTAGTTACAGTTTTATTCACTCACCTTTCAATTGCCTTATGGATCCTCCTCCATTGGGGGTAGTTAGCTTCAGACTCAAATCCTCCACCTCGGGCTTTAGCCTGCTGGGCAACATTGATGGTGCGCGTGTCAATGATGTATCCACGTTTGCCCGGCCGCAGGGTAGCATTTATCAGCTTCTCGTCTTCCTTACACCGTCGTCCATTGGTTGCAGTTAGAGGCTGTCCTGCTCGCATGATCACCTGATAGTGAAAGTTGTTTAAGGCACAGATATTATAAACAGTCAGAAGTGAAGACAACAGGATATTTTTTTTAAAGGGTAAGACTGATTTAAACCTCACCATGCCATTCTTCTTATGATAGTAGCTTAGTACAGGAAAACGGCCTCCGTGACGGAAGGTAGCCACCTTCCTCAGTGCATCATCGTCAATATCTTTGGGTACAGCCAGCAGAGGAGGGTATGATGGACACACTCTGAAGTCCTTGTTGACTTCACTGAGTCTCCACTCATCAGTCTGAGACAAATTGATAGTGACATATGCAGCAATTTTAAGCATTTAAAACAAAGGAATAAGATAATATGCGAAAATGCTTTCACTGCTCATGTCCATACCATGGACTCCAGCTCTTTAAATGCATCCTCAGGAAGGAAAGAATTCCAGCCATCATCTACGACTTCAAACATGGGCCGGTAGAAGAAAGGATACATCAGAGAGACTAAATCAAGTGTGGACAAAGCCTACAGAGGAATAGAGATATCAAATGACTGTTTAACTCACATATAGAATTTAACCTGAGATTAGGTGCTTGCCAATGCAATCATGTGACAAAAACTATTTTTACCTCTATGGAACTGGCAATGTTAAAACACTCCTCCATGCCGGGGATGTCCAGCTGGATCACCCTCAGGTCTTTACATTTAACAATGATGCTTCCGAGAGACCCAACAAATCTGAAAGACAAGTTATGAGATCGGTTAGAAAATTAAGAGTGAAATTAGTAGCGAATATCTCTGTCAGTGGCCATTTGTCTGCCAGTGATATTCTGTGAGTCTGTGTCTGTGAACTGTAACTAACCTTACTGTAGCTATTAAGTTACTTTATGAAGCATTATAGAAATATTCACAAAACGTTACATAATATATCTTTGTTGTTTGCGTATTCACTTCCAGACAATCTGTTCGTTGGTTAAGCTGTTTCGCAATTCACATGAATTACCTTCTTAACATTTGTAAACCTTCCTGTGACAATAGTTTTACATCCTCAAAGCAGTTTCAGATCCTCAATTTTACAGGGCACACAGAAATAATATACAATCTACTTTAGTTCCTTTGTACGTCTGGCTGTATTTGATCATAGTTTTAATAATGAGATCGCATTCATCACCTTTTCTCTATAGAGTCGATGTTTGAATGGAGCAGCCACAGCTCCTCTGTGTTGTCCTGTCTGGAGGACAGGATCAAGTGGTGACCAGTCAAACACAGAGTCCCCTCCACGGTGGGCATAAAAGGTCGGTGTAGTACAACCCCATCCACCCTGGGTGTCTTTATCAGTTCAGCAAACTCCATGACTTGACCTGCATTAAAAAACCGCAGCAGTTCAGGTTCAGGATAAAGGATGACGGGGGTCTAATTTAATCTGAGTCTAGTTGACACATACGGACAAACGTCGCCTCTCAGCTAACGCCACTGTAGCTTAAGGAGACAAATTCTAACCGTGTCGTTCTGCTTTTCAAAGAAAACACCGCGTAAGTCGATGACAGTTAACCCCAAGCCAATAAAAGCTGCAAAAACCTGGGAGCTAGTGTGAGTTAGCTGGACTCAGGAAATGAAGTTGCTAACGTTAGCTAGCAAGCGAGTCGAGGCAGGAGGGACGTTATCCATGCAAAATGTTCAAATGTACGTCAGAATAGTAACATCATACAGAATATAAATGAGCTGAACAAATATGTTCGTTATTCACTGATGGCAAAATCGTTTGTCATTACATTTACCTGATTACTTTTTCGCTTATTTTGCTGTTGGGCGAGACTGGTGCTGTCACAAAAACACGCCGACTGGAAACAGCCGAACTAGGAACGTTTAGAACCCACGGTTTACAAATAGTGACGTTGCAGTTTAATATCATAGTAATAATATTTTTGCGAGACAGTATAAATATTACAGAACAGTAACCAATTGAGAGGAAACACATGGCATTAAAAGAATATTAAATAAGTTTTTTCCCCGTTATATAGAGAGGATACGTCTAATTTATTCATCGCCAATTAAAATTTAAATTATGTTTATGTCGTTAATAAAAACGTGATAAGATCAGATCGGTATCTTACTGAGTTATTCACCCCTTCCCGCTTTACTGATATTACCAAACGCTAACACTAGGTGGTGGCAGTGAAACAGTTTTAAGGATTTGAGTTTCACAAACATTATTCAATATCACCTTGGTTTAAATTGCCTTTGGGGAGACCTTCTACATGGATATATTTTTATTGTATTTTTATATTCTGGCTGTATTTTGCCGCTTTACACATAGTAGAGAGAGGATAATAGTCTAGGTTTACACCATACCACATCATTTCATGTAAGCATTGGCAGGTTGGTGAGTTTATGGAAACACCAGGTGACGGAAACCCCTGAGGATGCGTTAAACGACAGTGTGGGCAGCTTTTTTTCAGCAGAGGGTTTGAGTGACTTAAAAAACAGAGAACAGCATCCCTATAGACAAGAAGCTTTAAAGACATTCACACAGGTGAAATGAGCTGACATGAAAGTAAGGAAAATGGGAGAGCGGGCCTCTCTAATAGCAGCTGGGAGCTAATTGTAAAGAAAGCGGGTACAGTAGGAAACGACTCCTGCCTGAGGATTTTGTCTTAGTTCTGTGGGAAGCAGTGAGTCTCGCCTGCTGAGATCTTAAAGCACACGAAGGAGCACACGTCGACCTTGAGACTCTCGAAAGAGGTGAACAAATTTGGAACGAGACAAAAAAGAAGAACAGATGGCTCAGCGACCAATATAGTGGGCCTGTGTGTTTATTGTGTTAGATGCATCTTTGTCAGGCCACTGTGCGTGTGCGTGTGTGCGTGTGCGTGTCAGATGTATTGTGAATCAGTGCAGTATTTGCTTCAGTTGCAGTCTGTCTGGGCTTCACAATAGATGGTTTGCTGTGGGCCCTTTCAGCCCACATCACAGAGAACGCTGTACAGACGCCAGAGCTCAATTGAATGTGAAATCCACCATTGCTTTACAAACCAAATTAGTGCCCTTCTGCTGGGGAAAATATGCTTTGCTGAGTCTTCTGTAAAAGAAGATGGGTGATAAAAACAGCTTCCAAAAGCAGATATTCAGTTCATGGCCGTGCGAAGGTTATAGCGTAGAAACCAAATCTCTGTTTTATTTAGCAGGATGCTCCGACTAATGCGGTGGTGCTGGAGGGGAGATGTTAACTTGAGCGTCTACAAAGATTTAGTAATAACCAGTTAACGTTTACAACAGAGATAAAACTGAAAACACACATTGCTTGCGGTGACTTGGAGGAATTTAGGTAAATCTGTCAATAATCTTGTCAAACACAGGCCTGTGTTTTAAAAAAAAAGTGCAGTCATATGCTGAGGAGAGCAACAACCTGTAACTGTCAAACTGTGACTAGTTTTCAAAGCTGTTTGGTGTTTGCTCTATGTGTCACTTTATGTGTAAACGGTTTTGACAGTAATTGACAAGTTCTGAACATTATTTTGCTAATTTTAGCAACTGACATTTTGTGCAAACACCTACACCATAACTCACTCAAGCTTTTCATTCAGTCTCTGATTAAGACAATGTCTCATGTGTGATTCATTCTGTCCTTGTGATCTTCTGTTCTCAAATGTTGTTGTTCATTTAAGTTGCTATTTATGGGATGTTCTGTTAATTCTAGACACGTCCAGTGAATCAGAGCAGCCTGTCACGCCAGATAATGATGACTTGCTAATACCAAACTCTATGACTTTTCTGTAGTAGCCTACTGCTTTGATTTACCTCATCAAAACGATGATTTATCAGTTTATATGTAATTTCAAATTCTTTGTACAACAGTCAACATTGCCTTTCTTTCTTTCTTTCTTTCTTTCTTTCTTTCTTTCTTTCGTTCGTTCTTTCTTTCTTTCTTTCGTTCTTTCTTTCGTTCGTTCGTTCTTTCTTTCTTTCTTTCTTTCTTTCTTTCTTTCTTTCTTTCTTTCTTTCTTTCGTTCGTTCTTTCTTTCTTTCTTTCGTTCTTTCTTTCTTTCTTTCTTGCTTTCTTTCTTTTCCCTTCGTTCTTTCTTTCTTTCTTTTTTCCTTGCTCCAGCTTTTGTCACACACAGCAATGTTCTGTTTCTTTTGTTAGATTTCTTTAAAGAGATTTGTCATCCACTGGTGTTTAATATTTGAACTGATGTCTCGTGATTTGATCGTTTATATTGCTGTGAGGGCTTTTCAGCATCAAATTGTCTACTGTCTCTTCCCAGAATTCGAGCAGAGTGTGTGTCTAATGTGCCTCTCAGAAAGCGTTGCGTACGCTTACCCACCCTGAGGATGAAGAGAAAATGAAGGTTGCTCAGAACAGGCTTTATGATGTGCCAGTCCCTTGCACACAACCATACTCTCTTGTGCACATTCGATCACATTTAAAGATTTTTTTTTAATTTATCTGGCCCGGAGGAATAGCTATGACCTGATTCTCTTTATCCAGCATTACTGGTACTCTTCCTGCTACTCTAAAACAAAAACAAAACACTTCCCTTTCTCGTCTCTTATCATCCTTGAGAAAACAGTTCGCCAGAACATTTGGTCAGGTTCATCACATACTGGGAGTTTTTCATCTTAAATTATGTATTTGCATACAAAGTCAAGCTGGGATATATACAGACAACATTGTTTCTGTGATTTTCAAAGCAAAATCACTTCAGATGTGTTTAGTAGCTAATGTTTTGTGTTTGTTTTTTACATTCCTGGCTCAGTACCTAAATCCTTATGGAACCGAGTTAGACAGACACACAGAAGAGAACTACGCCTTGTTTAGGTCGTGCATTTGTCAACAAGTGAACAGAGTGAGACGAAAAGAAGAAGAGGAGAGTCAGGGCTACTTCAGCACTGGACAGCTCCCATCAAACCTGGCATCTGAACAAGCAGAGCAGAGAACACAGCAGGCGGCTGAAACCGACACGAGCCAATCAATCTCACGCTGGATGTGACCCTGCATGGACACTGTGGGCACAGTCTAATCACAGTGGTTTGGAGCCTGTAGACACTCACCAGCTCTTTGCTCACATAGCAGAGGAGAAAGTATCACTTTTAGCAAATGCTTTATCCCTTCGCAGCTACTGAGAGGCAATATAACATAGATACTACTATTATTATATAAAAACATACCATGATAAATATTAACTGCGTTGAACGTCGTCACAGGAGGCTTTTTTAGTAGGAGTGTTTTGTTCTGTTCCCAATTTGACCACACAGTGTGTCACTGTGCCTCATTCAATGATTCCCACAACAGGAAGGACTTCTGTTGGTGGTGAAGAGGCATGTTGCATTACATCATGCAGTCCTCTCCTCTTTAGAGGGGCTTCAAATGAGACACTAGGTGGCAACCACGTCGAGAGGCTGAGTGTGCGTGTGTGCGCATGCAGGAGAGTGCGTGTGTGAGAGAGAGTGGGGTAGAGGAAGGGTGAGGGGATGAATTACGTCGGCGTGGGACAGTGAAGGGACGGTCTGCTCATGGCACTAAGCCTGCAGCTGGAGCTGCAGAGAGGGGAAACAGCGGGGGATGGAATTAAAGGTAAATTGACTGACCACACTTGGACGCCTGGGTCTCAGATTTCACAGTTTCAACTTGTAGGTTAGATTGTTGTCGCAAAGTGAGATCAGATCGGCAGTGGAGGGAAAGCGAGAAAACATGTGGCGCGTCCGTGGCGCCACCGGTGCGCTAACCGGAGACCGAGTGCACGTTCGCGGCGCACTGAGACCCCGTTTTTAGATGGCTCCAGTATTTGGGGTGCAAAACAGGTGTCAGGGAAGTGTCGTCACGAACCCCGGAAGCCGGAGGAGGTGGGAACATCAGAGGGAAAGATGGCAGCGAAATCCGATGGTCGCGGGGTCGTCACCGGTTTCGCCCAGCTGCACAACCTGGACGAGGTGGTGGGGACGGGAGAGGACGATACTCGGAACAGCAGCTCATTCCACATCTGCCACTGCTGCAACACCTCGTCGTGCTACTGGGGCTGCAGGAGCGCCTGCCTGCATTACCTCCGGGGGAAGGGGAAGGGGAAGGGGAGAGACGCGGTACGGCCACCGCAGGAGGAGCGCCTCTGGCTGGACTGCCTGTGGATCATCCTGGCGCTGCTGGTTTTCTTTTGGGACGTGGGGACCGATTTGTGGCTGGCCGTCGACTATTACCATAAGAAGGACTTCTTGTGGTCAAGCTTGACCCTGTTCTTCGTTCTGGTGCCCTCGGTTCTGGTCCAGATTCTGAGCTTCAGGTGGTTTGTGCAGGATTACACAGGGGGCGGACTGGGCTCCGTGGAGGGGCTGAGTAGTCGTAGAGCTACAGCCAGTCTGCAAAGAGACAGATGCTGCCGCCTCACTGTCTGGATCTGGCAGACCCTCATACACATCTTTCAGATGGGACAAGTGTGGAGGTAAGAAAAAACTTAAAGACGTCTGTTAAGCCCCCAGAGTGTGTCCAGCCCACCCCCATCCACCCAACCATTCAGCCTTCTAACCTCCTCCTGACTGTCACCTGGTATAACCCGCTGTTGTGGACATGACTGGGGTGAAAATCAGCACCGTGGTGATGTTATTACGCTCGCCTCACAGCGTCCAGTATTTGGCATCACACACGCGTGTTACTACATTCACATTCATACATAGACCTACTTACATGTTGGGTGTTTTTAAAACGATCCACTCTTCAACCATGTGTCCAAACCAAACTGTCAGAGCTGCTAAGAAATTGCAACGCTGTGATTATTTCATCACAGTGCGCCATTGCGCTTGTGTGGGGAGGGAAGAGAACTATTTGTTCAAAGAGGGACAGGTAGCCGTGTGTGTCTGTGTGTGCGCGTGTGTGCGCGCGTGCATGTGGGCATCTGAATGTCAGTCTGGCGCGCCGTTCGCATCACAGTGCACACAGTCGCCTCGACTCACCCGCTCTGCCTCCCCGCGTCAAATACTCCAACTCCAACAAATGCTGCAACTGGAGCTTAGACGAGCATCTGTTTTCACATACCCCCCCCCCCCCCCCCCAACAGACATGATGTCATCGATTCCTCTGCGACGCTCGGCATATTTGGCGTCCGCCTCTGTGCGTAACCTGGGACATGCAGCCGCTACAGTAGTAGTAAAATGTGACACTGGTGCGCGCAGCTTATCTACTTCATTTAGCCTGTTCCGAGGGGCGCTTGTTTTGGTGCAGACAGGCGCAGTGGCCGGCAGTTAATGGAATAAAAGTAACGCATGACGGCTTCCATGACTGGACTGCCAGCGGCTGCAAACAAAATGGAAAGCAGCACACTGCGAGGTTTTGTGGACGTGGTCCAAAAAAATCCTATTCGACGGCTGTGCACGCCACACTGACACTGACCAGTGATTGTGTTATAGCATGTGTTTGGCGGCTGGCTCCTCACCAGACAACTGGATTTTATAAGTCATGATTGTGTTGTAGCCCAGCGCATGACAACAATCGTGCTACAGGCAGAATTACTCACATGGTGAGACTGAGAGTAAAATTTGAACTGAAACTCCCTGACCTTTTGGGCAAAAAAATGCCACAAGCTTAGATCTCATCATCTTTTCCCCTCCACACTTTTACTCTAAAATGAACAGAATTACTTGAAAAGAACATCTTGACTTTTATGGTCAGGTTAAATTTAGTGCATGCTGATGTTCCCCTCTGGACTAGATGGGTTTTCCCAGAATGAAACACTCTGCATTCCTCATAGCACTCACTTTGAGCCCTACCTGAAGGCTGTAATATTGATTGGCTGCAGTTGTATTGGCTCAAGTTTATTTACACCAGTGTGGTTCAATTGATTGGCCTGCTCATATGTGTGTCAGAATAAGAAGAGTGCTGCGAAGTGACGCTCGGGCGAAGGAATTGGTTTTGTTGGTGGTTATAGCGGTCGTAATATATAACATATGCATCCTAAGTAAGTGAGTGAGGCCAAAGCATCGTGTTTCGTATGACGTGACACATTTGCGGTTTGCTCATGTCCGTCTCGTATAACACACCACAGTTTGTGTCATCCTCTACTCAGTCATGGTTATACTAACACTTTTCACTGCACTCGTTAAACGTCACAGCATGGAGAGCACAGGTCAGGTGTGCAGTGATAATAGCAGACACGGGTTCGTTTTGTGTTGCGTTTTAACCCCAGACTGCTGACTGGCACAGATATGGTTGTTTATTCAGTGTTCCACAAATTAGAAAAACAAAACGAAAACACAGTCTGTCTGATACATATCGTATCACCAGAATGTTGGCAATGCACAGCCTTCGTTGGTGAATGCTGTAAGAAATCTGAAGGAGGCATCAATGTTTTCATATAACCTTTTGCTAGAACTAAAATGCATTTCCCCTAGTATTGAATGATTAACACAAAAAGTACGTAACAAGCAAGAAAGGCACAGTAGAGTGTTTAAAGTTGCCTCTAAGGGACTCAAGGAAACATAATGTGGTGGAGCGTACGTAGTGGCAGCACAAAGCCTGGGGCAAGGGATCACTGTCAGACCACTGTCTCCCTTCGGACATGATCCGTCCGGATGCTGGTTTGGGGCTGAAGGTCAAAAGCTGCTCATGTCAGCTTAGTGAGAGTTCACAACCTCAGACCCACAGGGCTAACATGTGATCTGGAGATTATTAGACACAGTGAGAGGCCACCCAGCCAATAGGTAGTGCATGTTACCATATTACATTTGATTATTGGAAGTGGAAGTTTATATACTATTACTAAACATTATGCAGGTACTTACTGGATTTCAAAGCAACTATTATGTCAATTCTCCGACATGCTGAAGATGCACTGATGTCAGTTTGTGAAATGTTTTCCCTTCATTAATATGAGAAGTGCGGACAGGAGTCAAAAAAGCATGCCTCATCAAGTCTCATTACTCAGTTCTGTTTTCAGTTCTGTGTTCAATTAGCTGCATTCCCTCTGCGCACCTGAGGACCAAGCTGATGGCAGAATTACCAGGCTTGTTTTGTACTGATCTCTTTGTTAATTGTTGACAGAACGGGGAGGCTTCCCCACTCATCAGTAATCCCACCGTGTCACCGGCTCTCCGCAGCTCTTTCCTCCTGGTGACTCACCGACGCTGCTGACGGTGCCTCCTCAAGTTTTAGAGATTCCACTCGCATACGCTCAGACACACGGTGCATCACAGACACACAGAGGCCTCCAGGCAACGCGATGGACAGCTTAATCAGCGTACGAACCCAAATTAGTGTCTAACGGAGAAAGCACTGCATCCTCATCCTCCTCCCCTGAGAAATGCATGTAGAAAGTTTGTGAATCTCTTTGTAGTTGGTTAATCCCAGCAGAATTGGGCTGGGTGCTGTCTTCTCATTCTTTTAAAATTCTTTGCAGGGAAGTGAAAATAGACAGATCCAGATATAGGCCATCATGGAGCAGCTCATTGTTGGGTGTCCCTCCCTCTGTGGTCTGTCTGGGAGCTGTCCAGTGCTGAATTCCTCAGTGAAGCACTTGCAACAATGTTCTAAATGGCCTCCTAACTGCAATGAAGATTATGTAGAGAGTATATGTGTCATGTTTTGATATCTGAAATGATTTTAGGTCTATTATTGTACAGAGTGCACAATTAGAGCCCTGCTAAGTATAGTGAAGGGCGATACAGACTGGACTTACACTGCACTTAGGCTGAATTCTTGATTTGTGATGTGTGATCTTTTCCTGGTTGTTTAGTCTTAGCATCAGTCTAGCAACCACAACTGACTGGTGACTCTACATATCTCACTGTTGTACTGCTGAAATTGTAGCGCATCCTGGTTTTCGAGGAATTCTCCAGCGTGGCAGCAGCCAAAGAGATGGGACACCCTCCCGTCCACGAAACGTGTTAACACCACAAATCTGATGCTTGGATTACGCTTTAATCCAGAACATGAGTGGGCTCACCACCGAGCAGCACGAAGAAATCGCCTCATGGCTGACATCTGCCTCTGTTTCCGTGCCTGGTAAATATTAATACAGACTAGGAGTGAGTCGACAAAAGCCTCTCTTGGCTGGCTGGGCTGCTTGTAGTTGCCAAGAAAGGTTTGTACATGCGGTGAAGCAAGACATTGAGATGATACAATGCAACCAGCTGCCCTGTTGAGAAAAAAAAAACAGCCAGGGGGGTGAAACAGGGAAAAAAGATGAAGGCTTGGATAAATTGGTGACGATCCATATAATTGTGTGTTGAGAGTTTCAAATGGCCAGAAATGGGAACATCTTGTTCCCTGCACAGTGAAGGCACCGGAGTATTTTTGGAGCGAGGGAAACGGCTCTTTATTCAGCATGCAGGCAGAATAAAGAAGCCTGGCTGCATCTTTAAAAAGCTTTATCTTTATTAAGGTTAAACATCTGTTGTGTGTTATTTACAGACAGCACATTACACACCCATTGCTGCTCTGGAACATATCAGGGTAACAGTGCTTATTTTCCCATTAGCGCCGATAACAGGGGACAAACCTTCAAAGCCAGCACCCTGAGAAAACTCCCAATTACGCAAGCAGTGCGGGCTTTGGTGGGAGCGTACCACAGCTGGGGGGAAAGAGACACAGAGCCATAAATGAAACAGAAACGTGTGCTTCAGCTGCTCAAGTAGCAGAGGATGAGAGAGCGACCTGAAAGGGCAATTCAATCGCTGCTTTGACTCAGTCTCATCAGGACTGGAGTTCAAGCTGGGTTATTGAATTAGAGAGGAGAGAGTATTGCTAGGAAATGATGGATCGTGTGTGTTGTAGTTCAAACAGCTGAAAGACGCATTAATACACAGGCAGTCATGAAAATCAATAGCTTATAAAATAATGTTTTTGCTTATTTTAGCAGCGTAGATAAAGTTAAAACCTCAAATAAACAATTCCCGTTCCCACATCATAAGAACCGCTGTTAGCGCCTGCTCTTAAGTTCAGTGCCGGGTAAATGAATGGGGATGAAGAGTGGAGTTGATGTTTTATTTACCTGCCTCAGGCCTGCCTTCTGAGCAAAACAATGTTTTGTAGTAGAGGCCTGCAGACGCCGGCGTTGCGTCCCGTCCTCGTGCTCACCGGTCCACAGACGGGGGCCGTCTGGTGCTCGTAAAGGGACATTAAGGTTAGCAGACAGCTATTTGTATTCAGATCACACACATACACACGCGTGTAGGCGCACAAACACAAGCCGCCCCTCGGGGGAGCAGAGACCAGCTCTTTTTTTATACACCTCCTTACATGCAGTCTCACAACCCTGCTTCCCCTCACTCACGGACACACACAGACACACACCTTGGCAGAATTGCACATTTCCATGGCCTGTTTCTTTAGGCACTTAGATCAAAGGGAGAGAGAGCGTGGTCAATGGGTGATGGAGCCTCACCCTCCTCCCCCTTTTTTTAAAGTCATCCTCTGCACTCTTCCCTTAGAGCAAAGAGAAACAATTCGGCCACTTATTTTGGATTTTTATCACACTTATAGGCAAAAACAAAAGGCGAAGCTTCATGTAAGCTGCGTGTTTTAGATTTAGTTTGTTTTTGCGTATGCCAACATGTTTACAATGTTCCCGCTTGCCTGCTTGTTGAAACGAAGCTCATCATGTTGTGGGATCTATTGACATTGAAGGCTGTTGTTTGCTGAGCGAGCTGTGTGCCTGGTTCTGTTTGGGGCTTTTATTGGCTACAACCGATTAGTTCTGAGTCTCCCTGTAAATATCTGTATGGTCCCTTTTCCTCAAAACAAAAAAAAAAAAAAGAACTGCAACCTCTGTCGCTGTTTTGTTTTTGCGTTTAGAGCAACACATGTTGTTGTGTGATGCATATTTCCACATTACTCCCTTCTGTATGCTGCTCAGAGAAACTCATCACATTTCCACAGAAAAGATCCAGTGAGAGTTGAAACGCTTACACCCAAACACTGCAATCCTTTCCTGCTAATAAAGACTTGAGGTCTGTGCTGTTTGAGCTCGTGTGTTGTGTTTGTGCTGTCTCTGTCCTGAAGCTCAAGCTACCATGTAACCATCTGTCCCACTTACACCTAATCATGTTCTAAGGGACCTCATCCCCTACATCCATCTTGGAAGGAGACACAGGACCACACACACTGCTCTGATTTATCTGCTGTACCTCTTCTTTCCTTATTTGTTAAACATTTGTCTCTCTACGTTCTGTTCTCTAAAGCCATGTCCCTTACTACTATTTAAAGTCATGATGGTGGTCGCCTCCCTCGGTCTTTGCCTTTATTTCCCTGCCGCTCTCCCTGGGTCGCCTTCACATAAAGCTGCACTTGACCTCCATTTCTGTCAAGGAAACTGGGCCATGTGGCTCCTGCTCTGTTACAACTGCACACCTCCTCCTTCGCTGTCTCCCTTACCTTGCCATGCCACCCATCTTTTACTCCCTGCAGAGCCCATTTTCACATCTCCCACATTCCTCTCTCTTAATTTCGTCTTTCGCTGCTGTTCTCTCCTTCTGACAACACGGACACTGTTACACCTCAGTTCCAACCTGTTGCCTAATGGCTCACTTCTCGCTGGATGTGCCATTACAACCGATTTGCCGCTTTTCGCCGGCACCTATTTATACTCTGCTCAAAGGAGAGTGAATCAATATTAAATGCTGCAAAAATTGAGAGAGTTTGTGCTCAACATTTGAGATCTTGATATTACCACTGAATCCAGCTACTCCTGTTCTGTAAAGCGGTTTTCTAGTGTTTTGGATCGTTCAGAGATTCAACACCCCACTACGCAGTAGTGTGCAGTTTTCGGCCACTTTGCAGCTTGGGTCAAAATTATGTTGGTTCACACATCGCTGTGGGAAGCTGCACTCAAGCCCAGGAGATCACATAAGCTGAGTGTACACAACCCGCACTTATTGAAGAAGCGAGAAAACAAGGGGAAGTGGAGAATTGTAGAAGCCGAACCGATTTAGTGTTTTTATTAATAAAACCAAGCACATCAGTAACATGTGATCAGCATGAACCGTAAACACACACAGACACGCCCCAGCTTTCAGATCTTGTTTGAGTCTCGTTCTGTAGCCTTTATCTTAGAAGTTGCAAAGAGAAGACCCTCGTTGTTTGAGTCTAATAATGGTCGATGCTCCAGGCGACGATCGCTGCTAATAAATAATTGAACAGCCCCGTTGGTTCTGTCGCTCTCACAGTGTCACACTTGTAGGGTTTCGCAGCCGTCTCTTCTCGTTCCCGTATTTGCATGGTGATACCCTGCCTGGCGAGGTGTTGCTCCCGCCGAGGAAGCAGGAGTGTGAAGGTGCGCTGGATGCAAAGCGCAGCGTTGCTGTGTGTGACAGCATCGCTAAGCAGGAGGTCGCCTCGCCACTGTGAGACTGGCGAAAGACGTTGACAAAACCCTGCAAGCGCTGTGACAATAACAGAGTCACAGCGAGAGGCACATGTACAGTAAACATGAACACAGGCCACACTGGACTAGACTGGAGTGATGGGAGCCGATGGAACAGAGTTTCCATTTCCTATACTGGCAGACGCAGAGATGGATTTTCCCTTTGCATTTGGCGGTTTGTGGGAAACATTCACTGGTCAGTCAGTGGTTTACCTGAAGCACCCGCCAGTGTTTGGGCTTCGCTTGTGAGGAAAGGCTGACTTGACCCACATGCAGTTATTGGCTTCTTCAGATTTAGGGCAGCCCACACTCAGTTCGTGACTGTCCTTGCTATGTCCTCACGGTTTTTGTGATTGTGAGGGCCGGGCTTTTTTCCTTTCTCCAGGTGTCTGTGGCAAGCTAGAGAGCTAAATTGGGTTCTTGGGGGGGGCATGACAACATTACAATAGAGAGGTCATCATCTCAGCAGTCCAACAGTGACCAGCTAGTGACCACCACTTCTGCAGGCCACACAAGAACCAGGGTGGCACGAAGTCTGCTTATTGTCTTGTCCCTTCTCCGTCAACATGTGTAGAGAAATACTTGACTCATCTCACATAGTGTAAAACAGCTGATGCTTTGCCATAAAGTTCTGCTGAAAGACACGGTGCAATTCAATATTTCTACAGATTATTCAGCTCATTAGTAGAAGCCAATTTGAAATGTAAATGCAGAGTACTGTTAAAATAAAAGTTGAAATTGCAGCGCAAGTAGAAAAAAGTGATAATTACTATTGATGAATCAGGCAGAAAAGACAATATAGGGAAAGTGAAGCGTGGTCTGCGTGGACTAAAGGCGTGAAAGTTGTTCACCTGCTGAGACTGGGGCTGGTCAAAAGTTGTGTAACAATAACAGCGGAAGTTGGCTGCTTTTAATTCTCAGCCCTGACCTTGAAACAAGAAGAGAAGGCAACAAGGGTAAGGAGATTTATTTCTCCCCTGTTTGTTTAGCACCTTGTCTGCTAGGAGAAAAGTTATGAAATCATCCAGTTACAACGACGGCGTGTTTCACTGGAAAACCGTGGATGTATGATGAAGGCAAAAACCTTTGTGCAGAGATTTAGATTAGATTTAGATTTTCTGTGAGATGTTAGCATAATTGTGTGCAGACAGTACAAGTGGACCAACAAATGAGCCTTGTGGTACACCACACATTAAAGAGGCTGGTGTGCATGTTGCAGCTGCGTCTCACAAGAGATTTTTGGGTAAAATGGAGTCAGTCGGATATCTTCAGGCACCGTGTCTGAGTGGATTAGTCCACTATTCCTTTAGGGACATTACTGGAGCTGCCTTTGCTTTCCATATGGCTTACAGGTCTAGAGCTGCAGATCATATTTAGTTTAGTTTGCATCCTTAGTTTAGTTGAAAATAGTATTTATTTACAGGATTTCTCTTTTTCTCTCCCCCACACATGCAGTATTCCTCATTAGCCATATGGCTGATTTACACATTTTTAACCTCAGTGAGTAGTGACTGGCAAACACGTTTCCTCACTTCTTTTTATAGCTGCCACGTGTGTTTTTCCTATTTCTGACCTGGGAATGTATGGCAACCCTGTTCATGTGACTTCGTCTCCTTGTTTGCTGTAACTGGATTTTTGCACTGTGCAGTTTTGTTTAAAATGCACCAAGATTAGCTGGAAGCTTAATCGTGGAGCCTTTTGAAAGCAGCTTAATGTTCATCAGAGTGCTAGGAATCAAAACACAGCGAGGGAATTCTTTTTGTCTGTTCCGAGCAGAAAGCTCCTTGGAATTCAAAATCAAGCGGTGCTGTTAAATGTCTGTGTGTCTCTTTATTGATTTATATGGGACAGTTTTTGATATGTTTTCTGTGCAGGACTTTGAGCCTGTTCCCAAAAAATTCATGCCCAGAAGAAAGGTGGTGTATTTATTTATTTATTATTAAGTCTGTTACCTCACAGGAGGTTCCAGGCTGGTCTTTGCCTGTTTTGGCATAGACAGCTCTCCTCTCTCTCACCTTCCCACTGGGCATATATCTCAGCTCTTTGAAGGCCAGTGAATGTAACAAAACATGGAGCAATTTGCCAACGGCAGACAATAGACTGTCTGCACCGTGAACAGTTCATGCCTGCACTTGTGAGTTTGCACTCAGAGCATTTTCTACCTTAGTAATGAGTCCTTTAGTTGGTGTTGTAAGTCTTTTGTCCAGAGAAAATTTGAGAACTTACTGGAACAGACACAGATGTACAGTGAGGCTAAGCCGGTCTCTCCCCTGAGCCTCCCAGACCTATGGTTTACCCGTAGATGATAAACATAAACCTCCAATGTTATTTTTTTCTTCTCTTGCCTCAAAATCCAGTAACCAGACTGTAGCCAAGATTTCACGAATACTGGGAAACGTATCTATCTAACAGACAATATTTATCCATGGCTTGAAATGCTGGTATTGGATTTTTCTAAATGTTTTATCGAAAGTGTTTCTTGCCTGGTTTGATTGGAAAAATGCTCCACTTACCTTGATTTGAAGCTTCCGGGAGGACAGTTCAATGTCAATAATGAAAAAACGCCTAGACTAGACATCCAGTACAGACACAGGCTTTATTTGCAAAGAAACTGAACAACTATGTTACATGTGTGACATAAGTTCTGTGGGTTCACTAATTATTCATGTTGCACAGCTGGTGTGTGTTGGTGTCTACACTACTTCTGAAAAATAATTAACACGCTTCACGTCATTGTTATTTTTATTCTAAATCCATATGCGATGGAGAGGAAAAACCAGAGCAAGGCAAGACATCGATGCTGCCCATGTGTGTGTCTATGAGGGACAGACAAAGCGAAGAGAGGGCGAAGAGATCAGAGGAATGTGTGAGCTGTAGAGGATGGGAAAATGCTGAGCTACTTCTTGACGGAGATGTTATGAATTCATTTGTTCTTTAGCAAGTCTTATTAAATTGCGTAGATCATCTGCCAGTACAGTAATAATGCAATTAATTATTTGCCGCTGAACTGCTTGTACGGTTTTAATTAGCTCTTTGCGCAGCATCTGTCCGTCAGAGTTACAACAAAGAGCCTGACGCTTTTTGCGAGCGTCACAGTGGTTGGGGGAATTTCTCAGAGCGGTGTTGGTGGAGAGCATGTAGTATCGGTAAATGAAGCTCAGGCAAAGTTTGGGGATTCACATATTCACAATATTGTTGTACTTTTTTGCTGTGTCTGTGTGTGGAACGGTTAAAGACGTGACCTAGATTTACCCTGAGTTTCAGCATTGCACCCAGTTGTGACCAGTTCGGTAGAAAACACTGGCTGCTCGCGGCCGTCTACCTGTCTGACCCGGTGACCGTGATGTCACAGCGCGGCGCCGTGTCGCAGGACGACCTCAGTGACTCATGGCAGTCTGAGCAGTCTGCCTCCTCTCACCCGCTGACATAAGTTCTCCCTCACCGTGCTTCTCTGCCATCCTTCTGTTTGCTCTCCACTCTCTTACGTTTTTTTACTGCTTTCTCTCTTCCAGGGCCTCTATTTTTTTTTCTTTCTACCACTTTTCCAGCTCCTCTCCCATCTCTGCTCTCACACGACTCTTTTTTTAAATTTTTTTTTCATCTCTTGCATGTGAACGCAGTTTTCTTCCCGTTCCTCTGCTCCGTGTCCCAGAACTTCCCCGGTGGGCCTCGGTGGGCAGCAGGCGATGACAGTTGTTTTAGCAGTCGATTGCAAGGTCACTTTCGCTCATCCCCACTGAGACAGCTCTGTCTCAGCCACAGAAACAAAGAGAGTAAAATGAGGGAGGCAGTGACTGGAACAGCGATATGGGACACTGGATGTACACTATACCACACCAGAGGGTTAAGGAGGAGAAGGGCTATTAGTCTAATAAGTTTTGAAAAAAGGCCACTGAGGTTTCAGTGCACTTAATATTTTATTTTGCGCTGTGTAAAATAAACCCGAACAGATATTTTCCACCTTAGATGGGTATGATTTTCATAACATGATCAGTGAACTCCACCTCCATATGTTTATGTTTATTTGCTGTAGCCCTTTTAGCTCCAATGAAGCAAGTGTGAGACTGAGTGCCCGAGCATGTGGGTGTTAAATCCAATGTTGGGAACCCTGCCGTTTGATTGACATTTAATCACCATGGCAACAAGTGGGTTGCCAGTGGCTGCTCCCATGGGAGCGTTTAGTCACTAGGTTGCACAAGGGAAAGCGACTGAGGTCATAAGTGTGATTTTCCAAAGCTACTTTCTAAGGAGTCTGCATCACAAAAACAAGCCCTCACACCCTCTAAATCCCACCCCTATGCAGATGTTCAAGCCCCTCCCCTCACCTCGCTGCCAGCTGTTGACCCACTATTCAAATGATTAAATGTTAGACGACAATCACCGCATGCTCGTTGGCTTCTGGCAGCATTTTGGGGGCCACTGGTGACTGTTTCCCATCTCAGTCGGACTTTGGCTTCCAGTGGCATAGTGGTGATTACGAGGTTCTGCAATAGATGTGAGGTTCAGACGAACAAGACAGCGACGCTCTCAGGCTTCCAGATGGTGTTTGTCTCCACGCTGCGATCTGGCTCTGCACAGTGTTGACTCATCCCACTGTCTCCCATTGCCTACACCTCTCCCTTACCCCTGTGATGCTGCCTCCTTGTTTCCCTCCCCGCTCGCAGACGCTTGTCTCCTGCAAGCTTTGCATAAACCGTGGAGTCAGTGTGAACTGCTGAGCAAACAGCGATATGAGCAGTCACTCCACCGTTTGTGCACGGAATCTTGAAAAAGACGGGTGGGTGGGGTGGAGGGGGTGGAGGGGTTCCCCAAGGCCGCGTTCACAGAGAGTTTTGCTGTGTATAAAAAAAGCAGCATTTCTCATTCATTGGAGTGAAGGACAGCACTTATCTATTGCGGAGCGGCACTACGTGATATCCTGCTGGAACGGTGCAGCAGTGTGCAGGAAAGTAGATCAGCATTTTCACTGCTATTCCTGTTGAATGATCCCAAACCAGCTGCCGGTCAGACAAATCTTTGGTATTAACCACTTTGCCGTTTTGTGGCCTCTAATGAGGTGTGAGAGCACATGAGTTTGGTTTCATCACGACAGCACACGAACGCACCTTTGTACATCTCCAGGTATCGCTCTGTACATGTGTGCAGCGAACTCAAAGTACAGTCGCATCCAGTTACCATAGCATCCCCTTGTAAGCACACGCCCCCTGCTGAGGTCCAAGTGTGGGGGCGTTCTGAGCTCTCTGCTGATGGTGTCATTCCATCGCGCCACCCAGCAGGGCTCCACTCAACTTATTGGATAGTCATGGTGGGCGGATTCTTGGGTTACTGTTTAGTCTCAGCCTGCTTGTTCCGCAGGGTGATGAGAGGGCAGAGCCTCCCACAGAGCTGCTCTGTGTCCTCTGGAAAAGGATTAGAATGGGATTCTGTCTGACTTTATTTGTTTTGGTGTTATGATTAGTATGATTAGGAGACAAAACGTGGTTTTCTGCCTAAATTGGCCATGAAAAGGGATCGAACCCTCATCAAAGTCACAAATCAAACAAGTGGCTTTCTGCTGCAATAAAATGATCAAACGCTCGACCCGACAGCATATGTAAAATCTAAGTTTCACACAGGATTCACAGAGAGTGGTGCTAGTGTTGGCTTGGCTTGGTTTGGCATGCAGTCATTTCTGACATTTAAGTGGAGACGAACGCCTCTTAATGATGTGCCTCCTTTGAATCGATGCACAGAGGACTGAGGAGCTGTATTAACCAACACACTGCTTCACATCCCAGCAGCATCTTAGTTTCCTAGAGTACTGCACGCTGCATCCAGAGCTCAAGGTTGGACGATGCATGGGAAAATGTGACTGAGATTTGTGTAGCTCCACCCACCATTAGATGGTGGTTCGGTCTATTTATAGCTGTCAGGTAGCATTCCAGTCAAGGGAGGCACCTCTGAGCCTCAGGTAAAGGAGCCCGTACAGCCCGAGGCTGTGAAATCAGTGAGTGGTTTCTCCGCTTCTGCTCAGAAATTACAGTTTCCCTCAAAGTCACTCAATCACAGCCTGTTGGTAAAGCCAGCCATCATTGATACCAAGAGATAAGCAACAACTAATCATTTCAACATGCTTGATGTATTGATTTGATCTTCAGGCTGTGGTATTCTGGTGCATGAACAGTGACCACACAAACCTCCCATCTTCACCCCAGTTGTTACATGCATTGTCAGCTACAGTACACTAGTCTAGTCTAGTGTGTTTTAATTCATTCTGTTGGCTGCCAGCACTGATATTGTAACTGATTTATGAAGAAATGCAGGATCATGAGTCCCTGTACGGTCAGACGTGTGCTATTGTTACTTCAGTACAGACCTAATAAGGAACTTCCTTTGTTTGAAGGGCTAATTAGGTGATGCAACTGTGGGAGAACGTACCATTGTTCACAGAAACAGAAAAATGTGTGAAATACATTTGCACAAGATGCAACGTGTAGGGTTGGTTCAAGAACAAGTCTGGTTTCACATATGCTTATAAGTTCACAGAAATCACTATGAGGATTTTATTATATTATGTATGTCAGCTTGTCCCTGATCTACCATGGTTGTTGTTGTTCTACCGTGGTTGTTGTTGTTCTACCATGGTTGTTTTTTTTTGGCAAAACAGGAAAAATATAGACGGGGTAGGAAGTAAAACCTTTGTAATAGGAAGAAAAGCAAAGAAATAAGAAAGTGGGTCACAACAAGAAGCATGAAGTCATGAAAGGGACTTTGTGAAGTGCCTCTGCCCCTGCACTATGTAAAGAGGTTTTGATCTGAGTCTCCAGGCCTCGTGATTGCCAACTGATTGTGCTGTGAGTTTTTAACTTCCACAACTTGACCTGGTTAAAGACCTGGTAACGTACACAGAAATACAGTATCAGACTAGCTTTTATACCTTAAAACTAACACATACGACGTCTTCTGTATCGTGCTTATTTGCCAAGGGGCCCTCGAACACTGCTAGGCTCGCTCCGTCTTCACAGGTAGAGCTACTGGATTGGGATGTGCAGACTGTTTGAAGTCACTGTGTCTTGAGCTCGGGCACAGACTGACGAACGAGCCTCTGAAGTTGACGGAAGCCTGCGAGCTGAATGTGCTATCATACTGTATAGCTTACTGTAGGACGGCTCTCCTTTCAAAGCGTTTTATACTTTGAGCTGCATATTTTGCGTTAGACTTCATGCGTTGCATGAAAGTCAAAAGATTATTTTTCTATTACTTACCTAAATATGAAATAGTGTAAACAATAACCAGATTAATGCACATATTTATTTTGCTATATAGAAATAACTAAGCTTCGTAACACACTTTGTCCTTTCTTTATTATGTGAAATATTGTCTGTATGCAGCGCTAATTACTTTTACTGTATATCATGTCTTGTTATTTTCTAGGGACCAGCCTTCTCCAGCTGCTTACAGTAACACAGCCTGTTTTCTGTGCTGTGGGCCTTATTGTGCTGCCGTTACCCTGGCCTGCTTCAAGAACGCAAACCGACCGTAAGATATTGAAAGCTCTCTCTGAAGAGCTTTCTCATTCTCCACTGCTGCCAAAGATGAAAGTGTGTCGCAGACTTGAGATGCTGTTATTTGATGTGGTCTGATGTGAGGTCCAAGCACACGCGGGCTTCGCGTGCGCACCGGCTAATGATCGACCCTAGGTGTTTGCTTTTCGGCGGCATAGTGGGAAACCAGTGGCAAAGGATGTCAGAGAACAAAACAACACGTTTTGCGCTTTCGTGGCCTTATTCATCTCCAGGGACAATGATTTTTTTAGGGGTGTGGCTTTTACGCAGCTGATGCAGATCATGCTGACTCCTAACGTGGAGAACTGGCTCTTGCAGATTTGCCAGAGTTGCAGGGAGATGCTCTCCACTTAATAACTAAATGTTCTTGTGATGTTTTTTGCAACACAAAAACCCGTTGAATAAATTACAGGGCATACGTTGTTCAGAACATCTGACACAACAGTTGCCTGATAACAGATGGTCGTATTGTAATAACAAACGATGACATGAAATGATCTGTGCAATAGATGCCACAGTGAGTGTTCGCGTGTGTGTTAGAAGAGCAGAGGAAGACGTGTTTTGCAGGACTTTCTGCATGAAGCAAACCCAGCCAAGCTCTTTCGGCTCAGCTGTCCATTTAACGTGTCGTCCGACGTGTCTTGTCTTGTAAACCACAGTAAAGGACCCTCCATCAAGCTCCTCTTTTTCTCCGTCTTTGCGACTGTGCGTCTGCGCTTCCACGGCTGATATTGACAGCTTGTTTTTCTTCACAACGCTGAGTGTTCAAGAGACTGTCGCTTCCCATTTTCTGTGTAATATTTCAGTGGGAGGTGTTTCATGGTGTTGTTCCTGTAGGATCTGTGACAGGGGCTGCGGCTTTGGTGACTCGTATGAAAAGCAATATGTGTTCCCTTCAGAGGCTGAAAAAAGAATGAAAAAGTTATTTTTTGATAACAATTGGTAGATGTCCTGTTAGCCGGCTGTGTAAGCTGCATAACCACCGTTTCCATGGCTTTGATTACAGCTGCAGACCTGTTTTGAACATTTCCTGTTTTGTCCCTGTCTATGGCCGTGAAATGTCGAGGAGTCTTGGTGCAGCAGGTTGTGCAAGACAGCAGCACAACCTTCATGGTGTGTTCACTTCTAGAAAACACAACCTTAAAAAACTAGGACCATGCCTCGACATTTTCGTTTCAAAGACTATATGCTTGTATGACGATATGCCAAGAAGAGAATTTAGATGTTTCTCCTTGATGTTAAAGCATGAGCAGGGCTTTGCCTGCACTCCCTGAGCGAGCGCTGGAGTAATAGCAGCTGCTCAGTCCTGATTAGAGCCATCGTCCTTCCAGAGCCAGCCTCATACATCTCTGTCCCACTTTCTCTCCCCGTCCTCCTCCTCATGATCGTCCTCTCTCCCAGCTCCCCACCATGTCCTGCAGTCATGCTCCAAGCTGCCACTTAAGTCGCAAAATCACACAGCAGACGTTTCTGTCTTTGGCTTTTTTTTTTTTGTAGCTTGTCCACACATTTTTTTTCCCTCTTATCCTGATTTGCTTCATTTTAGCCTGTTAATATGAAAATCCACACATAGACATTACATCCATGTAAATGCAGGCCTGCATGGGGCTAATGTTGGGTTAGAAGAGAAATTTGTTTTCTGAAAACGTGCACCCACACACATGTAAATACACAACAATGATGAGTCACAGCTGCTGCTGCCACTCCAGCCTATGTAGCTGAATCTGAGCTCACTTGTGGCTTTTGTGACTTTTGTGCTGGTTCAGTGTGTCTGTTTTGCTTTGCAAGGTGGACTTCGAAAGAAAAAGTCTTCATTATGTCGATGAAAGCGATAGGTTACAATTCGAGAGGATCTTTTGCGTACGCGTCTTTTTGTGTGCGCTGTTTTCTTCCCCAAAGTGATGACCAGACAGGCTGAGGCACATCCTCTGTCTCAGATTACCCGAGGGTCAGGGGGAGCTGAGCTACAAGTGGGATGTGATACGTTTTTATGAAAAATTCAAAACCACATTTTTCCATTTTGAAGAGTCCCTTGTAACTTTAGTAGGAAGCGATATTGGCACTTAGACCTGAGTGATTTGGTTGAGTTAATTATGGTGACGGTCAGTCTTTAGTAACAATTAATATCTAGTTAAAAGCTAGATGCCAATGCCAAGTGACTCATTCACACTTGGAAAATAGGACTCCCAGAGCAACGTGGATTTGGCTGGAGGCTTAGTCAACACAGCCAAAGTGATGCTGCATAATAAGGCAACATTTTAAGACTTGAGGAAAATAAAAACATGATTAAATCAAAGCTGAGAGAGAAGCTTCCTGTCCCTTCTCTCTGGGGCTGAGTAGGAGCAGATTGTTCAGCCTAAGGTTGGACATGCTTGGGGTTTCGTGAATGAAATGGAAGCCCTGGCACCAGGCCCATACTTGACTTGGCTTTCTCCTGACATCCTTTCTAGCCCTGCATCACTGGCAGCAACATGTTGGAGTCCAGTTACCAACAGTGAACAGCTCCCAGAAGTCATCACCTCGAAGCTATAAAACTAAAGGCTTATTACGTACATAATTACATATTGACTGAAGGGTGAAAGGTGGAGCTGAATGGCAGAGGCTGGTTTTCTTGGAGGTCTCAGAGAAATGTTGCTATATCTAAACCTGTCTGACGCTTCACCAATCAGCTGACAGAGATGTTGGAGCGGCTACTGTAAGTGTTCAGGTATTTTCCCTAAATGAGCCCAACTCTAGATTAATGACGTCTGCAGCAAACTGACTTCTAACACAAGGGCATTTAAAAGGGAGGAACACGCTGGCCTGAGTCTGACAGACGGCCTCCTCTCAGCCTGTAGAAAGTCAGACGGCGTATTTTTTGACATCCTGTTGAGATTACACCACCTCCATCAAAACACAGATCCCTTGTGTCATATTGTCAATACGTGCTACACTGTGTTCACAAACAATATCTTTACCTTTTAAACCCCGAAGTTCTAACAGGACATGGCCATGTGTGAGTGACCCAGGAGATGTTTGCATCCTGATCGTTTACCTAATGCACTGATGAGGTGCCCTCCAAGACGACAGAGACGTGGATCCAGGGTTTTATGAAGGGCTTCAACCCTGTCAGCATCTGCTTTTCCCTGCATAGATTTAACAGGGAGAGGAGAGAGTTTCCTATTGATCTGGACCCATCACAGTTTCTGTTTCTTTCCTTCTTGTCCAACCATTGCTCATCCCAGTAAGGCAGAAAGGACTCATTTATTCATCTCATTCATTTTTATCTCATTGCCAGTAAACATAATTTGTCCGGTCTGCTGCTCAGCCTTAGTCCCGTTCTGTGTCCTTACAGTAACCCTGACAGCCAGATTGTGTCTAGATTGGCTGTTATGGTTGCTGTTTAACGTGTTTTCTCCCTTTCTCTGCCTGTCACTACTCCACTCCGCCTGCCAGGCTGATGTTTTGATCTGTCACAACAGGCTTTGCTCAGTTGGGGGGCTCATACATGTGCTTTGTGTCAGTGGATACCCCCAGGTTAGCATAGAGCTTCAGGGCTTTCCCATAGTGATGCTGTCTGACGGTGTGAAGTCTTTGAGAGACAATCACTCAGACTATGTGGACATTGACACAATATTGCAAGCGATATAATTTGATTAGCTTGTTGAAACTGATCTACGGCCTGTGCAGGTGTGTGTGTTTGTGTGTGCCTCTGAGATGATAGCTTTGTCACTCGTGATGGATGAGGTGACATATACGGGATATCAGTAATGAGCTGGGTTGATATACTGTATTCACACCTTCCTGTTTTTTCAATTTAGCGTGTTACGTGACTTATCTTCCTCTCCGGTCGGTGCGAAATGGGGCGGTTTTGAGTGTGCTGTGTGTGGGAGCTCTCTCTTTCCCCGTTTCCCCAGGGGTGTATTCCGTAAAAAGGAAGATTAATATATCAATGGATGACTTGATCATACTCAAACATGCACATGTGCCGGTGTGTGTCTGTGTGCGAGTGTGTGAATGCGAGCGAGAGCATGCGAGCTCGACGGAGCCTCCTCCTTTATTTGCATGTCTGGAGTGAACATCTATCATTATCATGAAGGCGCTGCGAAACAGGGAGGCAGCCAGGCACCGCCGACGCTCTCGGGAGAGAGACTGAACACACTTTCAACCCTTTACCGCAGCGGCATCAAACGTTTCCTAAATGCCTTCACCTCAGGGGAAACACACATGCATGCACAGATGCAAACAGACAGATGCCGTTTCAGATCAGTTTTATTTCTTACTGCTGACTGTTGTTGTGTTTCCCCATCATTCTCCTGGCCACACTCAAACACACTGTATGAACACCTTGTTCTGCAGCAGATGATATTTTAAAAATCATTAAAAAACATACAGGATCGCCAAAACCTGTCCATTAAAATTCCGTCTCTGCATGTTTTAATGCTGATGGTCGGTGTGGCTCCATCCATTTGTGGCAGCCAGGAGGGATTACTGGGCAGCAGAACAGACAAGAAAGGGGGAGCGATGTAATGGTACGGCCTGATAGATAGAAGAGCGAGACACAGTGTGTGTGAGTGGAATAGTAAAAAGAGCCCCAGAGATGGCGAGGAAGTGCATGGTGGGAGGAAGGGAGCCAGAGCGGAGGAAGGAGGAGCATGGCGGAGTGGAGGCACAGAGCCAGAAAATTGCATTGCGTGCTCGTGATTAGTTTACCTCCTGGGTCTCATTCTCTCTCACTCCCCTCCTCGCACGCTCCTCTCACTCCACAGGTCCTTTTCTACCTCCAGTAGCCTTTCCCCGCGTCTTTGTGCCACTTCCATCGCTTCTCGCTACTTTCCACTTCCTCTGTCACTACATCACACTGTCACTTCTCTCTATTCTCTCCTCCTCTCGCCTGCTCTCATCCACTTTGTTGGCGGTTATCTCCTCTGCCTCTCCTCTCTATCTCTCTTCCCTCTCCTCCTCTTTTTTTTTCTCATTGTGTGCTGACTTGGCTCTTGCCTCCATTCAGAGCTTGAAGAATGCATAATGCCACCTAACCTACAAGGAAGCCTATCAGAAATTATGCTGAGAGGTGATTATATTTTTTGATTCGATGATAGTAGGCTGACATCTCCCAGACACAAGGAGGGATTTACACAGAGAACTTTCAATCACTTGGTAAGTCAGCAGAAAACATTTTAACACCATAAGCCAGCCCTGCTAATTACAGTCTTAAGAGCAATAAACAAGTGTCTCGCTCAGTAGAACAGAAACGCTGACACACAGTGGAAAGCAGCCTTCACATGCCCCTTTTTGGTTTGCTGCTCTTTGAAAAGCAACTGGGTCAAAGCCTTTTCTTAATCCATATATAATCTGGCCCTTGGTCTTTCTGGAGAGCAGCCACTAAACAGTAGAGGAGGCACTGGGAGAGAAAACAGAACAAGACGTTTCAGGTTCTGAGGTTTCAGAGGCTCCAGAATCAGCACCTCCTTATCGTGCTGTAGTTCATTATTGGAGAATGAAGCCAGACTATCTTGGATCAGGCTGAATCTCTAGAATCTCACGACTGTATGCCCTAGATCCCCTTTCTTCTCTTTTCTCCTTATCCACTGCCCACATATCTGTTTCTACAATGTTCCTTAAACCCTCCGCTCGCTGCTTTTCGTGTCTCGGTGGTGGCACAGTGTCAGGTGATCGCAGTGCAATGATGCTTCATTCCTGTGGACTAAGTCTGTGCATAAAGGGGATCTACACCTGCTGAAGTTGGTGACTTCATGTAACACAACAGATATGTTGTTTATCGCATATTTGCAGTGATAATTATTTTGTCAAGATGTCAGAGGTGGTTAACAAATACTCACTGCCAGAACTGACAGTGCGTGGCTCATCTCAGCTTGCTTCTTCCCGTTGCTTTCAGCTTGCATCGTGTCAACCTGGTCTCCGTGCTGTTTGGGAATCGCTGGTCACAGATCGTTGTGTGTTTGTTTGTTTGTGTGTATGTACTCACCTGTGGAACTCAGATCTCAACTCTAGCCACACTCTATCTGATGTAGGATTAGTGCTACAGTGTTACAGGGGAAGCCTAGTTACTGGCGCTGATATAACATTTCTTTCAGAATGGTCGGGGTGTGTTTGAATTTCCTTTCTGTCTCTGTTGCATCCAAGCCGAGTTGCTCCGCTGAAAAATGTTGACTGTAACAGTTTTCTCTGGCACTGCACAAATTGGCAAATGATGAATAACACAACAGTGACATCACCAGCACTCCCTCCAGAGCAGTGATGCTTTTATTCCCTGGAAAGGGTGAAAGAAGACCAATTTGTGAGACAGTCCTTGAATGAGACATCGAGTCAGTTTGTCTGTCACTAATCACTACTCGGGACTGACGGCTACTGCATCACAAATACTTGGTGATCAATATAAACAAGGTGGCATTTTCTACCTGACCTGTCCAAAGTGTACCAGGCTCCAGCCACCTGTGACCCCCACGAGGAGTCAGCGGTTCTGGTGATGATTCTGATGTTGTTCTGGGCTTCTGCTCTTCCAGACCAAAATGGAAATAACGCTGCAATAAACAAATCTGAATTGATTGAGTTTAACAGCTGCGCGTCTTCCAGACATAAACTCCAGTTTCAGAACCACAATCCAAGCTTCTGAATGTGACTCACTCCAGCTGCCATCGCCTCTACTTTACGCACAGGTTTCAAACCCCCAGGTCTTGTGTGCGTTAACATGTGATGCAGCTCTGCCCTCTTCTGCTGTAATACTAGTGATCTTTGCATGAATCAGCTTATGACAAGATATGAACGCAGGCTGAGCTGCTGAGCCTTCCCACTGGTACCGTCAAACTTGGCTGTGTGTGTGTGTGTGCATTCACGTGTATGTGTGCGAGCCTTCTAACCCTTCTAACCGCCCACTCAAGGGATTAGTGTAAGGGTGGTTGGATGACTCATCGGTCAATGACTTTGGAGAATAGGGAGGAACAGCATGTCCAAGCAGTCAGTCAACCACATAGTCTGTGTGTGACGGTGCATTTGTCATCCCACCTGTCGCTCTCACTGCGGATCATGCTCACATCTCAAGATGTCTACTCATGCAAAGACACCTTCATCCTGAACAGCTGATGTGTTCCTTTAGGGAGCATATGAAATGTATGTGTGTAGAGTGGTGGCCTGTGACTCAACAGCACCGGCAGACGGCCTTGCTTGGAACATGACCCCGGCACAGCGGCGAGCTGTTAGGCCACGCGTACGCTGCTTAACGAGCCGTGAGCGATCGTTATGATCCTTCCACAAATAATTCACGAGGAGCCCTGTAGAGAAGATATGGAGCTAAAAGTGAAGTGGGAGGGGAAAGCATCAAGGAGCAGACCACAGCCTAAGTGGAGTTAGGATGGGAGGATGACAGAGAGAGATCATCTGATAAATGGGTCTGGAATAAACAGGAAATCCTCTGTTACCTCCAGCACCAACTAGAGTGTACGTGTGCGTGTTTTTGTGGGAGCCATTTGTGTTACTACATCTGAAAAACGCACAGTGGGAGTGTTAGCCGTGCGCATCACAACTGCAGGGCGGGTGTGAGATTCCTGTGTGTGCGCGCGTGTGCGTTGGAGATGTGATGGAGTGAGTTCACATTTTTCTGACACCTGTGAAACACAACGCGTTTAACTGTACAATTTTTTGCTGAAGCCATGGGAATGCGAACTAACAAACCGCTACACATGTACTTTTGACACCATCAGATGCTTTGATCGTCATTACTGCAGGCAGATAATTGATCAATAAGTTATAAGCTGCTAAACATCACTGATACTACTCTACTATTGTAAAGACCGCTACACAATGTCATCACGACATTGACACGTTTGGTTTGGAGCTTCTAGCGGGATGGTTTGAAAGTGAGGCACTACAGAAGCAAGACGAGGACACACACACTAATGGAGGTTGGGGGATGAAGACAAAAGGCCTGCGTAGGTCTCTGTGGCGTGTCATTAGTGAAGGAGATGGCTTGACTTGTTCCATCTAACATTTACCCGTCATGGAATGCCAGCCTTTACCTCGTACAGCCCAGAGCTATTGATCCCAAAAACTGCTAGTCCATTTTGCCCCCGTTCCCCCAGAGCACTGTCCCGACAAAGTCCAGCATCTGTGAGCTCTGAGGTTGTTAATAGCAGAGGCTGACTCCCGCATCCTTGCGCACCTGAAGAATGGATACATGTGCTGACGGATGCTTCAAATCTCCACAGCGATATTTTACTGTAGCTTAAAGTTTTGTTTCTGTTGTTTCACTTCAGTTCCCATCTTTTGGGAAACCCTGGCTGTCTTTTGACGTTAGCTAATTGTCTGACTGACAGACCGGACTGTGTAGAGGTTCCCCAGCTTTGTCGGAAAAGAAAGCGGAGGCAGAGCGGAAACAAAAAACCCAAACATTTCTCTTTCCTAGTCTGTGCTCACAAAGACCACATACAAATAATAATAACGATGCAGGATGTAAGATTTTCTCAGCAGAATAACTATACTCTATCCTTAATTCTGGCAAAAGAGGGAGATTTTCAACATGTGCAGAATGTTTGTCATTTCTCCTGTTGTGTTGCACTGAGCTGAACGTCGAGTAAAGGGAGGGACGTGTGTTAGTAGGACCATTCATCCAGAACAACAACCAGCAGCATTCTTTACAGCTCGCTGTGCTCAACCTCATTTCCAGCTAATTATGAAGAAATCCACTTATCGTAAGTTGTGCTTGTGTCTCACTCTTAAGAACTAGGATTTAGATCCGTGGCCTCTTAATTTGTTCACAGGAGTGCTACTGTCTAGTCTATTTCTGTCCTCGCCACACTATTGTCCTCGGTTGACTGCCTTCATATCAAGTGCTGGATTTATTTGGCCACTGTGCCAGCTCAGGCAGATAGACCCTGCAGCGAGCTCCTAATATGTGATGACTGGAGCCACGGTTAAGAAAACGACTGTATAAACCGCTACGGCTGTCGTACTGGTTCGGGTTCTCTCCTGCACAGCCACACTTGGGTTAACGTCTCTGAGGATCTGAACAGTCTGGGGAGCCAAACTGCTTTTGTCAATCTCTTGGTTGTCTTGATTTTTTCTTGTGTCGGATGCTGAATGTTTTCCTCATCGTCTTCTTCTTCTCTGGACGTTAATTGGCGCGTCCGGATGCAGCGCAACATTTGAAAACAAATGCATACCCAAGGAAGATAATGATCTTAATTAGCTATATCACAGCTCTGAGCATATTACATTTTTCTCAGCGCAACGCAGTGGCTCTCTGTGTCCTGACCTTTGGAAAAACAGCAGTGGTGCGGCTTAGATTGCAACAGGAGCTTAATTCAATTAGCTGCCACCTCTCGGCTGCGTCACCTACCTTCTCCCTGGTTTCACCAGAGCCACTTCGCCATTATGAAACACCATCCGTTATGAAAATAGCCACCGCAGCAGCTGACATTACGGCTCAGTAGGTGCACTCAAGATGATGATTATTGCCCTGCTTACTTTATGCATCGTATAAGTTCAATAACCACATATTCTGAGCCCCTAGAGACTACTGGCAGATATTTTAACCTGGTCATAGAGTTTATTCCATTATGGCCACTTGAATTCACAAATGAATAATGATCCAGATTGATACATATAATTGTATATTGAAAATGATAAACTTTGCACTTTTAACTCGGCCCACTCTCTCTCTCCGCAGGTACATCCGCACCATGTACCTCGGCATACAAAGTCACCGACAAAAGGAGAACCAGCGGCGTTTTTACTGGGCTATGATGTACGAGTATGCCGACGTCAACATGCTGCGACTGCTCGAGACCTTCTTAGAAAGTGCCCCTCAGCTGGTGCTGCAGCTCTGCATCATGATCCAGAGCAACAAGGCTGAGTGGCTGCAGTGTAAGGCGTTTCCGAACTTCAAGTCTGAATTTGTTTTCGTCTCTCATATTTGCAATCACACTGTGATGCTCTTATAGCTTTCTCTGGATATCATTTCATTTACTGTGTTCAGTATTCTCCATTATCATATCCAATTTCCAGCATTCATCACTCTAGATATTAAATCCTCTTACACATTTTCCTCGTGCAATAGTTCCCCAAGGAAGACATTTGAGTCATAACAAGTGATACCCTTCACCGTTGCAGCGTCTATAGAAATTCCACGAGTACGTGTGCAGAGTGAGAATCTAAAATACAGAACATGTAGACTGATGAGCACGATGGTCTTAGTTAGCATTTGCTAAATGTGATGGTTTGCTTTGCTGAAGTAATCCCACGGCTCATACTTTACAGAACATCACATTCTTGCTATTCTTAGATGTTCTGTTCTTTTTCTCTCCGTGTCTGTATTCCCAGGTGTTTCTGCCATGTCCTCCCTCCTGTCCCTGGCCTGGGTGCTAGCCTCTTACCACAAACTCCTGCGTGATTCTCGTGACGATCAGAAGAGCATGAGTTACCGCGGCGCCCTGGTGCATCTCTTCTGGCGCCTTTTTACCATCTCTTCCCGGGTGCTCTCCTTTGCCCTGTTTGCCTCTGTTTTCCACATCTACTTTGGCATTTTCGTGGTGCTCCACTGGTGCGCCATGGCTTTCTGGGTCATCCATGGCGGCACCGACTTTTGCATGTCCAAGTGGGAGGAGGTCCTGTTCAACATGGTGGTGGGCGTGGTCTATGTCTTCTGTTGGTTCAATGTGCGTGAGGGCCGAACACGGTATAGAATGGTGGCCTATTACACAGTAGTACTTTTAGAGAACGCCATCCTCAGCTCGCTTTGGTATGTGTACCGCGACCCAGCCACCACTGACGCCTATGCCTCTTTTGCCCTATGTGGCGTCTTCCTGTGCTTTGCCTCAGGTGTGGCCTGCATGGTCCTCTATTATGGGGTCCTACACCCCATGGGCCCCCGGTTGAGGGTGCTGGCCAGCTCCTGCTGTGCTGAGCTGCTGTGGGGCCTGCCGTTACCCCCCGAGGCTGAGCCCATGGCTCCCACACCAGGCCCCCGTGGCTCTCAGGCCACCCCTACACGGGGCCTGGCTGGGGAACATATGGAGTCAGATGAAACAGCCACGGACACTTGCCTTCCGGTTTTCCAGGTGAGGTCCACAGAGCCTGTGGACGCGGCTGGCAGGCCCATCCGGCCTGAGGGTCCCCTCATCAAGATAGACATGCCCAGAAAACGCTACCCAGCCTGGGACGCACACTTTGTGGATCGGCGTCTGCGCAGGACCATAAATGTGCTGCAGTACATTAGCCCTAATGCGGCGGGCATCAGGTACAGGGACGGGCCACTTCTTTATGAACTCCTGCAGTACGAATCCTCCCTCTGAAGGCATGCTCTCCCACAGCTCCGTCACCCCCTCTTACACACAACGGTGCACATACATTTCCTTTCCTTCATTCTGCTCTCCCTCCTCTCCAGATTTGATGTCTCATGTTACTCAGTTCTCTCCTTCCCTCCTTTGTCATTCTTTTTTTTCTGCAGGAGTTGTGTGTTTTGTAAACATAAAACTGTCAAAGACAGTCTAAACACACAGTCATGATTTATTTTTGGAAAAAAAAAATTATGAACCTACAGTATCTTATGTGATATATACAGAGGTCTCATAAAAATCCCTCTACGTTGATAGAGCAGGGGTCTGTATGAGTGTGTAGATAACATATGAATGTTTCATTATGAAATGTGTTTAATGCATTATACTGTATTGGTGATTCAACCTGTGAATACTTGTGAAGGACATATTGTATGTCCCTGTGACATGGGACTGGTGCAAAGCCTGATGGGAATGATGGAGGAGAGACTCAGAGGGGGCAGGTCTTTGCACACCCCGACATTTACTGCCACTCTTTATGTAAAATTTTTAACGTATGACAGTGTTGACCAAATCCTTAGCCCGATAAATGAAAAGCTACAAAGTCCATTTCCATCACATGGCTGCAAAATATAGAAAGGACGCAATCAGAGATGTGTGTAAGAGGAGCGAAGTGATTTCCCCTCTGTGAGCTCACGTAGCTCAATTGTGTCCTGGCTGTACTATTTTTGTTCAAAATCCTGAATCCTAATCGCATCATGTATGGAAGGAAAAAAAAAGCACACTGACCTTCAATCAGTTCCACCCACATTATCCATTTGTACAGTGCAGACTGCCCTCCAGTGGAGGCCACCAGTAATAGCACACCTTGGTTATAATTGCCTGTAGACACGACAGCACAAACATTCAGAGAAGACACAATGAAAGGAATGTAAAATGTACTTGAAATGAGCACAAGGGTTTTAAATTGGTGTGTAGAAAATCATAGTAACATTCCAAAGACTTTTTATAGACTGTAGTTGATTAGTAAGCGGTAAAAGGTACAAATGTGTATCAACGTGCACAAAGACAGCCTTGAAGGAATCCTCCACCATTCCCTTCCAAATCCTACTCCCCAGTCCACCTAGTTTTAATCCTTACCAACAACAGTTTTAGGTTCTTTATATATATATATATATATATATATATATAACCTAAAACACACACACTTACTGCAAAGGTATGTAATAATTTCTTCAAAAAAAGATGACAGATCTGAGAAGATATTTCTATGCTATTATACTTCAATGCGTATTTGTGTCGCTGACATATAAGTATATTTTATCAAAACACACTTTTTTACATAACAAAACATGTTACAGTGTTAAAAGATACATGTATGCTCCTCTGAATCCATGTGCCCTCAGACAGGTTATGCTCTTAAACCGGTGAACGGGGCAACGTGTCCCGGCACCTGCGAATGCAGCTGAAACAAAGCCAAATCGCATTTTACAGTACTGTCTTTCCGATGTATCCGCCCTCTGGAAACAGTCGAACGAGTCTGTGCGAAATGTGTCATCTCCAGGTCTGCAGTGCAGCAGTTATACACCCATGCTTCTGCTGAACCTGGGGAGCTTCTCCATCACAGATACCCACAAAACGAGCACCACATGAAACAAATTAACGGTAACAATAAATGAAAATAAAACATGCCTTCTAAGTCAAAAGGAGCTTGACGAAAATTTCCAATGAGGGCTATAGAACAATTCATGGGAAAAATGAATGCATTTCACTCTTCATTTGAATATATACAGTGATGTGTGTTTTTTACATTGTAGTTTTTGGCATGACTTTAGTATGAAGCGTTAGTGCAAACACACCCAAGAAGGGATGCCCAAGAGCTCTCGCAGTGGAGATTCCTTTCTCCTGGACGCCCAGCGCTCTGCTTAGCTGTGGCCACGCGTGCCTGTTAACATCGTACTGTAAAAGGCAGATGCTATGGAAGTCCAGGCTAGAGGTGAGAGGGGGTTTTTGCCAGGGTTGGAAAAGACCAATTAAGGCAGATTGTGAAAAGGTGCTGAACGGAACGTGGTGGATAAACATCTGTGTGGGAGAAAGACGCCTGCCTTCGTCTGTAATGCACGATGAGCAGCACATACTGAGTGTTAAGCGGTCAGCGTTTGTCCTTCAGCCCTTTCCCACAGTTCTGTTCTAGCTGACTGTTCGGCTCCAGCCCCGGTTGCTGCTCCGCCCTCTTTTCTGTCTCCGCTGTGCTGGGCCTTGGTGCACTCCCCGTGAAACACTCACACTCTCTGGTATTTGAACAACGGGGTTGAGGCTGAACAACTGGAGATCCTGACATGAGAACATGCAATGAGGTACACTGCCATAACCAAGAGCTTCAACATCCAGGGTCTGCCACCCTTCAGCTTATAAGGCGATGTTCAGCCCTGAGTAATTGAGAACTGTTGGGTCAGCTTGGGTGGAGCAAACATCTGACACACCACTGTTTGAAATGTGTATGCAAGCAACCAACTTGTTTATTGTTTACCATAGTAGCCAGAGTAGTTTTTCTCTGTTGTAGTGAATGAACAGCCATGTTAATAGATAGTCACTGAGTGAATAATAAATAATACTTATTGTGAAATAAATACAAAACTGCAAAACAGCCAATACAGGGGTTCCTCAGGACCAACAAACCAGATCACTGAACCAGCTGACTCAGGGGTGTCTCAATGCAGTTCTCATCCACAGGCATGTCCTCAAGGGTCTCCATTTTTCTTTTCTTAACATAATGCATCCTGGAATACTGCTTGGCTGGGATTGTACCACTAAGTTATAGTTTGCACATTTTGATTTGGGGAACAATTACACATTGTTACTATGGGTGGGGAGCTGCAGTGTTTTTGTGGTAGTTGGCTGCCTGGCGCACGGTGCATCCTTTCTAAACACTGCTGACCTTTTCCAGACATGGACACGTGTCCAAATCAGGTGCAAATACACTGTGATTCATTCATTTTAGTGTGTGTGTGTGGGGGGTGGGGCAATATATTTATTAACCAATATTATTATGTACCATTGGGCTGCATTTCATCTAGTGGTGCTTAATGTCATATAAGGCAGAGTATTTATGCTTGCATTACTGTATGGTTAGAACAGTAGTAATTACAGTTACTTACAAAGATTTAAATGGAGTGAAGAGTCTATATATACTATATGTAAGTCTGCATTTTGATAAAACACGTAGTATATTTATGTATTTCTACAGAACAATCACCATTTTGCCACATTCTCTATCTAATGAAATGAATTAGTTAGAAGGTGAATAAGTGAGTTTAATTTAACATTATTCTCTTGTTTATATTGTTTCAAGAACTAAGGTGCACATCAGTGCTAGTGGTTAGTTTCTACACTGTGTGGTGTAGTATTCAGGCTGCCACTCTTTACGGTCAAAGAAAAATCCCCTTCAGAGGATAGTTTCCGTCAGGTTACCGGCCCAACGCCACATCCATTGACACACAGCAAGAGCGTTTGAACAGCAAGCTTGTTCTTCTCAATCCTTGTTGTGCCTTGTTACTTTCGGGTGCTTCAATCCAGCCATGGCAGCCAGGTCCGCAAACAACAATGCCAGTGTCTTTCTTTACTCGTTTTACGTGCCAGCACACTCACCGGGATGACAACACCAAACAATACCCTCTCTGTCTGTCTCCACGAAACCAGGCCGAGCCAAGATCGCAATTTCTGCCAGCTCAGTTGACGACGCCATTTAGCTTTTACGACAGTTTCATCCAAGCTGTCACTCACAGGACCGCGCTGTTACTTAGTTACAGTGTTACAGCTAAACTTCACAGTCGGACAGAACCAAACGACGGGCACTGTGTGAAGCCCAATCACTGGTTCTCTCCAACACGAGCTAAGAAGAAAAAGTAAGGCAATACTGAACATCTTCTGTACTTGAACGTAGGGTTGCTCATCTTTATTACATTTGAGTACGCAGAGTCACTAAAGCCCCAGCTGACTCAGCAAATTACAAATAAGTAGTTTAGACTGAGCTCTGACTGTTTTGTTGATCGTGACAGGTGCCAGCCAAGATACTGAACAATTGGGTCAATGATTGTTTTGTACTTTTGTCTATGCCTTTACATACAGTATTCTTCTGTCTTGCAAATGATGAATGATTTGTAGTGCCAAGACGTGAACTCTCTGTGTCGTCTGTCTTGTGTGAACAGTACATGCCCTTCGCCAAAACAATGATGCCTGCAGTCGGGAGAAAAACGCTGAAGAAGCCGGTGACAACGACATGTGCAAAAAACAGGCCCAGTCACTAATTCACTGTCGAATAACTTCATTTGATGGTTTTCCTATCAGCTCCTTGCATGTCGTTAGATCTCATCGTGAGGTGACCCTCGACATTTAGCATGTTAAGTGCTCTCTTCTGCACAATAAACCCTCTGATTTCCACATTAATGTGTAGCAGCAGGCCACTGTAGTATTCACCTTGATTTAAGTCTGTACTTTTGTGTCACAAACCTGTTTAACCTCTGGAGCAGTGTGTTCAGATGATACAACGGTGTATTTTCTTCCTTTACTGTTGAGCTTTCTTTGATTTTTGTTAATAACCTGGTGCTGAATAAATACATTTTAAAAGGTGCTACCTCTGTGGACTGCAGAGTCCACTGTTGGCTGTCTGAGAGCACGGCCTTCTGGGTTGACTGGGAGAGTCTGCACTCCACAAACTTGCAATCTCAAAATGCTCCAGAGCTAGCACCTCAAATCCACACAGTTTACAGCAGAACTCAACTCTCAATGGTGCCATTTTGATTTTCCCACCTGCACGAAACAGCAAGAGTTCCTATTCTGTTCGCGTGTTTATTAGAGTGGTTTTAACATACAGTATAATTTCGTTTTTCTTTTCTTCTATCTGCACTAGGGTTTGATTTTTTTCCTAAGAAAGAATGAAACTGGCTGATGACAAAAAGCATATTTTTGGCAAATGCACAGGAGCACAAATGTACTTCTGCTACTGGAATTTGGTTAAAATATTATATAGAACGTGATTGATGTGTTGTAAATTCCTGTCATCTATATGTCCTTAATCTGTGTGTATCTATTTTTGTTGTTATTGTAAAATTGGCTGTAACCTTTTGTTTGAGATGGATTTGATATTCCAATGAAGCGATTATGGTTGTCATATTAATTGCTGCTGATTTTTGAAATTGTTGGGAATAATTGCTTTGTTTATATTCAATCAATTTCTAGATTGTGTTAGCTTGTTGGTGTATTTCACAAATCTATCTAGATATTCCCTAGGTTATATGATTTTTTTCGACAAGTTGTCACAATGTCAGTGAGCAAAATCGCTACAGTCTGTAGCCTCTTTATGAACATGTGCTCATACAACCTATGTTGCGACTGAGAACATATAAGGAATGATTACTTTGTTGTTGTTAAATATAAAATGTTAGTAAATTGTTTAACTGAATCCCTGTTCTTTAAAAAAGCAAAACTGATGTCCAGTATTGTACCTACACCCTTTTTTTGGGAACAATATGAATATTATTAATAACATATGGTGCTAAAGTTCTTTTTGTATGTTTTGGTTTTTAGATGAAAAGAGAAATATTATGCTGAAAATGTAATGTTAAGCCTTACTGTAGATTCATATATCAGACTGTTCATCCCAGAAGAGAATATAAATATAGTACTGTAGTAAGTACTGTATTCACATGCACATCTTCCATTCTGACAAATTAAAGTGGCTGCAGTGTGTGTCCTGCAAATGTGTAAAATGTGAGTTCACAAAAACATTACACATTACTGAAATGTATTTAAAATTCCTATTGCACACTGGAAAAATAGAAAATAAATATAAAATGCAAATGTTGACACCATGCATATTCTACACTTTGACGCCACAGTAATTCTAGGGTTAGTAAATATTTGTATTCCACGGATCACACCACACAAAACTGCCAATTATTTAAAATCATATTTGAAAAGACATATGCAGGTGTCAAAAGATAAATAACTACGATGAGTTTTAATACAAATGTATTAGAATTCTGCTTACTTATACTCACACTGGATTTGAAAATATTTATTATTCAGCTACTATTTTTAAAGTATGTTGCCAGTGTGGAGAAAACAACTAAAGCAATCGAGTGAAACCTCGCGATGACGCAACATCTGTAGGGGACAAGTCGTAACTCTGTGCGTGTCGCTACTGTTCCAGCTGTTTTGGTGTGAGCGGAGCAAAGCATGCTGGGCCGTAGCTCAACGCCCAAAATGGCGGCACGGTTAAAAAGTTTGGTCTGTTTTGTCCGAGTTTGCGTCCCTTAAAAAGCACTTCTTTAGTTCTTTCGCTGCGTTGAAGTACGTCGATGACGCGCCGGCGTGTTTTTCAAACGGTTGCGTACTAGGCGAAGCGTGAGCATGGCGTTTTGCTGTGAGCTAAAATGCGAGCATCACTTTACCAACGCTTGGACGGCTAAGCTAGGCTAGCGCGCTAACTACTGTCAGATGAGTTCTATTTAAAAGCTTCGGTAGGTTAGTAATGACTCGTCTCACCTTGACCTCGTCGCGGAACTGAATATGAAGAGGCGGACATTTCCTTAGAAATGGAGGATGATGTAAAAAAAGTGAAAAAGGTAAGTCCGGCAACTTTAGGTTGGCTGGCTAGCAAGCTAACTTACTAGCTAACACCGGAGGTTGCTCAGGTGTTAGCTGGATAATTTAAAGATAAAAACTAAGTCCGTTTACCGTCGGTTATCTGATCTGTGGATCGAGGCAAAACACAGCAACACCGACAGGTTTACTGCGCCCAGTGTCACCGCGGCCGATTACAGCGTTAAAATCACTACTAGTTAAGCGTTGGTTGTGTGTTTGCTGTGTTGGACGTAAAGTCCATTGAAATTACCAGCTGGTTTTGACTGTGTGGGAATATCGAGTATTGAGTTTGGTGTAGTGTTTTGTGAGTTGCGGTATTTTTATTTTTTTTTTACACGTGGGGATGATGCTGGCTGGTACTAGACGGTGATCGCACTCTTCTTGGGGTATACACATGCCACCAGAGTAAAACCTGCTGTGGTGTTCAGCTGGAGGTCATGGGATGTCTCTACGTCCTCCGCCAGCTGTCAAAGGCAGCACTTATCAGCGTCAGTCATGCTAAGGAGAATCAGCATTGAGCCAGACCCCCCTCACTACATACACTACCTAATGGCTCCTTCTGCTGTAGGGAGCGTTTTATATCCCAACACGTAGCTGACACGTCTCTCAAAGATGCGCCTTCGTCTGTTCTCTTGACTGTGTCTTAGAACAGAGGGATAATTTGCCTCTGTTCTCTTTGGCACGGAAGGAAACTGAAGGACAGGACCCACCACATCAAGGCAGGGCATGACAGGCTCACAGCCTGTGAAGCATAACGAGAACTGAAGCGTCAGGCGGAAGGGAATTTTGGAAGGAAATGAAGTGTTGGTTTAGTGTTAGGAAGGTTTGTTGTGGAAAGGAAATGTTTTTCCACCAGTGTTATCTAATCCTAAGTTTGCACTTAGCTTGGTGTGACTAGTGTGTCAAATTATTGTTGTCTAATGATAGATCTCTATATTATTATTAGCTATATTATGAAATAAAATTAAATAATAAAATATATATCTTAAACACTTGCCATTTATGCTTTATGGAAATTCAAATATTATCCATGAAATTTCATTTTTCATCTTATCCTAAGGACAATTAAAACCAATTAAAATTAAATTTCTTTATGAAACAACCATCTCTCCTTTTTTTCTTTTTTTTTATTATCATTCTGACCAGTTTAGTTTAAGGGATTGGCGTCACATCTGCCTGCACAGTTCAGATTGTGCCACTTGGTGGCGATAGCATTTAGCTGAGGTGCATATTTATATTTACTTTATGGAAAACGGAATGCATATACAATGATGTAATTGGCCTAATGGGTTCTCAAGTGCTAGATTCAGTTGTGTGTTTTGTTCATGTGTAGTGTCGGCATCACTTCCCTCAACGATTGTTGTTCTGTAGATTTTTGTCTTAATCTGAATATTTTGATCCATCTTCTGTGAGTGATTGAAGTTGCCATCCTGTCATACAAAGGCATGGAAAGTAAACGTGATTGTAACTGCACACTCTGGTTTGGATTTAACTGTCATACAGTTTTTTCACACAACGTGAGAGGTTTGTTGCGCTTTTAAACCGTTTGAATATTTGAAGCGTGTAGCAGCGTGTCATCACAGGAAGTTGTGGCTGGTCCTTTTCCTGTTCTTGTGCTTTAGTGTAGAGACAGACACTTCCCTTCCTTTTGGGGGGGGATACACCCTCAAAGACACACGTAGATTGTTTTTGATCCTCTGTCTCTCACACCAGTTGGCAGCTGTATGCGAGTAGAAGCAACAGGTGCGTAGTTTGGACAGTGTGAGCGTAGCATCCGTGGCCGGGCTGTATACTTGCTGTTGAATAGTCTGTTTTCTGTTGTAGATGTGGGTCTATGGAGAACGAGGTAGGCTATGTTTTTATTTTACTTTGCTGTTGTGTTTCATCTTCTAAAGTAAAAACACTCAAACATTTTATATTTTTTGTTTTGTGACACTTACTTAGGTGATTTCTGTGGTAACATTGTGCCATGTTTCAAATTTACGTAGCCACTCTTTTATTACAAAATGCATGGTTTGCTTGTGGACCTGCTGCCTTACTGACATTTGAGGAAGGAGTATTGGGTAACACTCATTTGCAGTGTAACAGACTCCATCTGCTGTGTGTGTTGCTATGCAGCATTCAGAACAGTCTGATGAAGTAGGGCTGGCAGAAATGGTCATTTATGCAAGTACTACAGTTAATATTGGCGTCGTATTCACATGTCATCGGTTCATATGTAATTTAGCAGCATTTTTGCAGGATAGAGCTAAAATTAATTGATGCAGATGTACACAGATTGGTGAACCTCTGCCCATCTTTATTCATGTTACTGACCTTTTTGCAATTATACGATTTTTTTTTTTATTGTGAAATCTTTTTATATTTACCATTTTGCAAGTCATTGCATTCTTTTTTTTTTTCAATCAATGTTGTAGGATCTACGAGGACATTTTTTCTTTAGGGACAGTATATTGCTATTTCATCACTGTGTGTGACTGTACCTGTGATAATTGATATCTGCAACTGATGTGTAATCATGAGTTATTATACTTCATCTCCTCAAACCTGAGTGTTATTGCATTTTGATCATTTGAGGCCTTTTAACAACGCAACCACAGACTGATGTGTCTCTATTGTCTTTATTCACTAGCCTGGTATCGTGTCTCCGTTCAAGCGAGTCTTCCTGAAAGGAGAGAAGGGGAGGGACAAGAAAGCCCAGGAGAAGGCCACGGAGCGCAGGGCGCTGCACACCTTCTCGCTCTCCCAGCCTGACCACCGCATTGACCCCGACATTCTGCTTAATGATTACATTGAGAAGGAAGTTAAAGTGAGTAAAAAATGCACAGCTCAAAAGCATATAATCATTTACTGAATCATGTTGTAGTAATATTCATTTTACCACTTTAGATTGACTTTCTTCTTACTGAAATTATTAATTGTACATCTTTTAGCTTAGTAAAGTTTTGTACGTGTTCTCTCCTGTGTAGTACTTGGGGCAGCTGACATCCGTTCCAGGATACTTGAACCCATCTAGCAGGACAGAGGTTTTGCAGCTCATTGACAATGCAAGGGTAGGAGGCCTTACCTGATGCTTCTGTGAATGCTGCTATTGTCTTTCACTTCTTTCTAACTAGACAGACTGTAAATATTGACAATTTCCAACCAGTGATCTGACACACTGACCTCTTTCATATGTGTTAAGTAATCAGGTTTATTTATTTCTTAGAAATCCCACCAGTTGGCAGGCCAGCTGACATCAGAACAGGATGCAGTGGTGAGCTTGTCAGCATACAACATAAAGCTTGTATGGCGTGATGGAGAGGACATCATCCTCAGAGTGCCCATCCATGACATTGCTGCTGTGTCTTACATCAGGGATGACTCATTGCACCTTGTTGTGATCAAAACAGGTAAAACAAAACAACAACAACCGATTAAAGAACTTAAGAACACAATTGATGTTTTTAAAGCCGAGTTGTGAACAATTTAGACGTGACTAGGCTGTACTTTTTTTTTACATTTTCAGCCCAGGAGTCAGGAGGCTCTCCCTGCCCCAGCTCATGTCCTGATCTCAATAAATCTCAGACCCTCAGCTCTTTGTCAGAGAGTGGAGCTGTGCTTGTGGAAGTCTGCTGTCTGCATGTGCTGGCTGTTGATAATAAGGTATCACTGTGAAGTTTCGCAGTAGCTAAACAAAAAATACAAAATCAGTTTTTGCCAAAGACTGTTCTGAATATTCTTTTAGGCGGCAGCAGAGGAGCTGTGTCTTCTGCTCAGCCAGGTCTTTCAGATTGTTTACACAGAATCAACCATCGATTTCTTGGATAGAGCCATCTATGATGGAGCAACCACACCTACAAGACACCTCTCTTTGTACAGTGGTAGGTGATGCACAGAGCACTGTGTAATATCTGCTCTCTTTGCCCTCTTCTCAAACTGCTGTAATGTATGAACCTTTAAAACTGTGTATTGGAATTTATGCAGATGACTCCTCAAGCAAAGCGGACATTAAAGAAGCTTTCGAAGTGGATGGCAGCACATTGTAAGAACACAGATAAGGAATGCTTCCTCAATGATGGGCTTCAAATTGATGTAAACCAAGATTTGAGAAAGTTGTTTACTTCTACCTGTAACTTATAATGAATGTATTCTTTGCTCAGCCCTTTTCAGGTCTCGATAGAAGCAGAAGGAAACTCTCCAACTGCTTCCTCCCCAGTATCACCTCATGCAACCACCGCAAGTGATGGAGAGCTCAGTACCACAGCTGCAGAGCTGCTGCAGGACTACATGACCACAGTATGGCTTGTCGCTTTTCTTCCTTCTTGGCTTTCTGTTTCACATTGTTTTGCTACCTGCTTGGGTTATTTTTTTCATCCTATTCTTTCCCTCTTAGCTGCGGACAAAACTGTCATCACAGGAGATCCAGCAGTTTGCTACCCTCCTCCATGAATATCGCAACGGTGCATCCTTCCATGAGTTCTGCATAAACTTACGACAACTCTATGGGGACAGCAGGAAGTTCCTCCTGCTTGGTATGACCTTTTCCTTCTCTGATATTGCAATACAGTAGTCTCATAGCTATACCCCAAAGCTGGTGTCTCATGCACTTGCAGGTTCACTTATAATAAATGTGAAACAGGCATCTGTCCACCTATACATTTTTCAACTTATCTGGTTACGGGTAGCAGGGATGCTTTAGCTGTTCCAGGCTAACGCAAACAAGGTTCATGTAAACAATGTGTGTACACATGTTTTTCCTTTGCTCCCACAGGTCTGCGGCCCTTTATACCAGAGAAGGACAGCCAGCACTTTGAGAATTTCCTTGAGACGATTGGTGTTAAAGACGGCAGAGGAATCATCACTGACAGCTTTGGCCGCTATCGACGCACAGCCAGCTCTGCCTCTGATTCTACAACCAATGGCAATGGAGCAGCAGGAGGAAGTGGTGACAGCGCAACCTCAGATGAAGGCCAAGAGGCCTCTGAGGGAGACGAGTGGGACCGAATGATCACTGGCATCAGTAACGACATTGAAGCTCTTGGCTGCTGCATGGACCAGGAGGGAGTGACCCCCTGACGTGGTAAACAAGGTTGGTCAAGTCAACGAGTGCAAAGGACTTGAACTGTTAACTAGTCTTCAAAAAGGCATGAGCTAAATGGATCCGATGAAGATGATCACAGACCCAAAATTTTGGTTAAAATGTGTTTTCCTAAGTCTCTGCAAACAAGGAAAACCTCAAGACATGAAGTCAACATAATGCACTTATGCAGAACCTGTCAGTGACTCACAGTTAGTTGACTATTTTTATATTTCAGCGAGATTCATAGCCTCTGATGTATTTTGCCTTTTTTATACTCATTTATTGGCAGTATCTGCCACTGCTGTCAGCAATGTAGCTTCTTCAGTGTTTGAGAACATTTCTGTTATGAGTAAAAGTTCAAAGACTCTGGAGAATCCATCAGATGACTGTATGTATATATTTTAGAAGGTTAAACCTGGCACTGTACAGGTTTTTGTAGTTCTATAGGTCAATCACCTTCATCATCTGTTTCATATTTGTGTTTGTGGTGACAGTGTAACATCTGTATCATCTCTATATAATTGTTTTTCAATAATATTTGTGTACCACTTTGTTTTACACTATCACTTGTTATCAGTGTTTACTCGTTTATATCATTTTGCTGTATTCATACTGACCAAGAAATGCTGTACATTCTCATTCAACTAAAGAAACTGACTGTTTGACAAAGTCTGTTAGTTGATGGCTGATGTAAATCTATGATATTTAGATGTTTTTCTACTCATGCAGGTCATTGTGTTCATCTTGTGACTTTACATCTGTCATCGTGCCTTTACACTGCAGGACTGCTGCCAACTGTGTCAGGACAGACAAGTAATTATGAACTGAGACTACAGTTGTCAAGCAAATCGGTTATTAAATAACAGCTGCTTTACTACGTTTGCGTCTGTGTTGTGAAATTATAAGGGCCAACATGTCTAAGGAGAAGATATTTTTATTTTTATTACACCTGTCTGCTGCTTTAGCAACAGTTTGAAGTGCTGCTAACCTGGTCTAACATTACAATCATATAGCAAAATGTAACAAGAAGGTTTTATAATCTGATTAGGATCCTGTCTGACGGATCATTTGCTTGAATGCACCTAAGCTGCTGCTCAACTTCAGACTGGGTCTCATCAAAGCACTCTTGTGAAACAGGCTCCAAGTTGGGGATTAGCTTTGTGAGGTTGAGGGACGAGAAATTGGCACGACAGCTGGACTTGAGCACATTCCAGTCTGTCCGGGGACTCGCTAAGCTTTTAAATCACATATAGTATATGTAGAAGTAGTTTACAAGCACACAGGCTCAATCACATGAACCTAGTTGTCTGGCTTGTCTTAACTTCACCTTGGAATTGGATCAGAGAGGTAGAGGTAGGTATATAAAGACTGAAACACTACACCTGGGCTCAAATCTCTACTTTGCCTTGAGACGCTGTCTGCTTCAAACAAAAGAATGAGGTAATTAAGAAGCATTTGGCCTCATCGATCAAATACAGATTCTTTCCCATCACACAAACACTTGCTGTTGTCCCTGTAGCTTAATAGTTTTAGACCCGTAGGAGGGTAAACGATGCTCCTGGTGTAGTTAAACTGTATATTTCCTCTCCCAGAACTTGGATGAGTCCTAATTGGCCTCATGTAAGTTCTCATCTGAATCCAGTTTCACAACAAAATAGAATGAATCATTACAGCGACTGACTTAAAGCATCAAATTAAACTGTGAAATAGATCAGTTAGTTCAATTAAATCATTAAAAGGTCCCATGCTGCTTAAAATGAGTTTGCAAATTGTGTTTACAGTAATGACTGAGCTCATGCAGAGCCGCCGTAGCACATTCCTAAACAGTCTGAATATTAATTGTTCCAGTAAAGAATGATTGTAATCAACAGAGGTGGGGGGAGGGTATAGTAATTAGTAAACACTACAGTAACATCTGTACAGACTTGGTGTGAAACAGATGTTTTTTTAAACAAATATTCTACCTCCATGCAATACTGTTCTCATCTTTATGTCCCATGTGAAAAGCTATTTAAGCAGTATTCCAACACTTTCACATGTTTCATTTGTGTCCGGTAGCTGATCCAAGTGTCCCACTACTGTTTTATTTTCCCTGAACCAACACAGTAAGAATCACTATCTCTGCACCACAGGGGCTTCACAGTGTGGTCAAGCTTACAGACGAACAATGTGCTTTTCAACACTGTTGAAATAAATGCATCATCCTAAAAACGCTAAAGCTTGGATAACACATCGGTTAAAGTTTAAAGCCCTTTGGTTATCGTCTTCTTCTCTGGGACGTGCTTCTGCCTCCTTCTTCCAGTCAAGCTCTGCTATAATAAAGAAGTGTACTGACTCACTCTTACATAAAAAACTCTGCGTGAGATGCAGTCTGGGTTTCTCGCCAGCCTCCGCTGAAATGTTCACCTCGGTGAGGTTTGTGTCAGACATTCATGCTTGTTTTTGCAGCTCAGTCATGGTGAGACGCGCGTCTCTGTGGTGTCACATCTGCTGTTTTCCTGGAACAGAACAGCAACTAGAGTCTCAAAAGAACAGCTTGGTAGACACTGACTGCATCCACCTAAAAATCATTCCCCTTTAAACTGGTTGCAGATCACGCTGTCAAAATGAATTTTGCCCAAATCACATAGAAGCTGCTCATTTATATTCTAATCATGACCTAATTTTGGCCTCAGGACTGTGGCCACTGATACAGTGTCTAGATAGTGCTTGATTTTATGCTTGTCAAGTCATTTTGTCATGCAAATGTGATTGTTTGGGCATGAAATTATTAAAATGACCAGGTCCTCATCAGAAATTAAACTTGACCAGACACAAAGAATAGTTGGTTTTAATTTATAAGTGTCCTGCAAATGTAACATTGTTGTATTTACATCATTTAAAAAAGGAAAAAGCAGCAAAACCACCTTCATCACCAACGGCGTGGTTCACACAAGTATGCGATGGGTCCTTTGGCAGTCGTTCAGTCAGAAGGAGACGTGGCTTTCAAAACTGGAGCTCATGCATGAAAATCTCCAGCTCAGCAAAGTCATTCATGACTTCAGGTCCTCCGAAGGGAGAAGGGCACAGGGACCAGAGAGTGGAGCACACTGACCCCCACACGCAAAAACCCGTGACCCCATGTTCTTGTCTCCACATTAGACCCAAATGTTTTCACGTGTTCATCTGCAGTTTGCACAGATTAATGAGCAACAACGGCAGTTTGAAGCATGTACAGTATGATATGGGAGGCAGCACCGTGTTGCTGAAAAGAGATTTGGTGGAACTAAGCTTTTTCATATGCTTCATCTCTCTGGGCTTCCCATGCTTCACTGAGCATCTTAGCATAGTCTAGAATCGTCTTATGTAAGAAAACATAGCATAGAGACCACATGACCACAAAGACCCTTGCGACTGTTCAGGGGTTAATACATCTGAGTGTATCTATGCAACTCAACTACAACTATTAGGCTCCAAGCAAGAGCTAAAGACTCTGCGTGGCGTCATTTATGAGAAGCAAATGACAGCAGCAGGAACTTTCACAAATATAAATGAATCAATAGTAAAGAGAGACTGAAAGAGCTCGAGATTTCACCTCTATCCAATATTTGGCACTGGCTGGAGCAAAGATAACGTTAGACAAGCAGTTTCATGATCAACACTTTCTGCATGACGTGTAGTCAGCGGCACTAACACAGCGAGAAGCGGCGAGAGTTAATGTTCATCTTGGTGACACCGATGAGCCTCAGTGGCGCCGAGAGGCCGAGGCCCGGGGTCACCGGGCATTCGCACAGCAGGTCCGACAGCTCGTCGCGCTCCTCCAGACCGAAGGTGGCGTCGTTGAGCATCCGGCGATGCAGGTGACACGTCTGCTCGATCTTCAGCTTGTTGATGTCGCTCCGGAGCCGCATGAGCTGCCTCGCCAGCTGCTGGTCCTGCAAGCGCATGTCTGTCTGCAGAGAAGAAACGAGAGCTCACAAGGAACAACCTGTCCGGTGTCCGCAGCCTCTGTACACCACATAGTGGGCCAGGGTGGGTCTGCCTCTGCCGGCGCCTCTTTGCGTGCTCAAGCCTGTGAACTGTGGCTGAATTTAAGGGTAATTATGCAGATTAAAAATGATTACACTTGCAGGAAGTGTGTGTCACATAAGGCTGGTGCTTCAGCCTGAGACCCAGTCAACAGGCTTCTTTTGAACATAGAAAAAGTAAAGTTGCCTCCGTTTTCTCTCTGATCTCTCTGACATTATTAAGCTTTCTCCTCCAACAAAACTATACAAGGAAATCTCATGTCTCACCAGTTCTCTTCTGAGCCAGCTGAGAGCATCATCGATGGTTCCGAATCCCTTCAACGCACCCGATGGTAATGTGCACTGAGTCGCCTCAGAGTTCACCAGACTGTCCTTGTCCGGTTTCCCTTCGCGCTCTGCTTGGATGGGGCCTTTTCCAACTCCCAGCTCTCTGACGCATTTTGCTTCCAGCCGTGCTTTCCATTCCAGGTAAGAGGGTCTCCGGGTCTCCAGTCTTAATTTCTCTGCCAAGGCCTTCAGATTCATCAGATGATCATCTGTGGGCAAATCCACACTCTCTCTAGATTCTGTTTCCTCTGCCACATCGACCCTGTCCACCATGATTCGGGGAGGCGAGGTTACATCCATCCTTAATATAATAACATGCGAGAAACCCCTTAAAAATATTTCACAATAAAATATGATGATGTCTTCTCTTCATTGGTTGCGTCATGAAAATGACTGTGCAGGTCACTTTTTATCCGTCTGTATCAACTTTCTTATTATTTATTGGCCAGGATGGGTGGTTTTCATGAGACCTTCTCTTTACCGATGTTCTGCTAGAGGAGAAGAGAAGAGAAGAAGATTGTTCAACCACAATACTGACACGACATCTGACAAAAACTCACAGATAACTCAGCTTTAGATCTCAGACATACTGAACAGTAGCGGTAATGCGAGTGTGAGCTTCTTTACTCCAGGAAGCTGATTTAGATTAATGCACTGGGCTTCTCAAATATCATTTAATAAAGTATCAGCAAACCGAGGGAACACGCCTGCAGGATTTTCCTTTAACAGGAACAAATAGTTTCCGCAGCAACGCCGCAGGCTCTGTAAATGGATCTGCAACTTTTGCACCTCCTGTCCTCAGAGATATCTGCCTGAACCAACCTGAAGCAGCAGATGACTGGAGGCTCGTCCCTTTACTGAAGCCACGCTTACACCCAAAACATCTGTTACAATCATTAGCGTTTCCCAAATTATTGCTGGTTTAGCCAGTGCATTGTTTACTGTGGTTGAAGGTCATTAATGATGCAGGTAGTAGATAATATTGTTGTTGTTTTTTTCTTTCCTCTCTATTTATTATAATTTTGTGCTACTGTATATAAATAAACTACCTTGAAGTGATAGTGAAGCTAAAATGGTCCTTCCATGAAAATCTGTCAATTAGTTACCAAACCATCACAAAAGTCAACATCAAGGTGCTTTAGGCAAAAGTCAGCAGTCTTGCTTCTGTTTGAATCCAAATACGTGGTGATTTACTAGAAAAGTCTAACTCAGGAAATTAAGCCTTAATGTTTAATGCAGCAAACAGTGGCAGAGTTTCTGCAGTGTCCTCTTACGAAGTCTTCAAGCTCTCAGTCAGTTGTTCCATAATGGGCACAGCAGACCAGCGGTGAAGTCATTGCCCTTGTATCTAATGATAGGCTTGGCTTTTTCTGGGTAAAATACACCTCTGACTGTGCAGAATAGCTGACTTTTGAATGCCTGCGAGTCAATTGTCTCATTCTCTATAGAAATCCAGCGTCTAGAGACCACTTTGTTACAGCGGAAGGAAAATCCATGCCACATGTATTTTTAATGACTTTCTTAATACTATGTTCTGTATGTGGAGAGAAAAGGGTTTAAATTGTGAGATGAAACTGCAGCACATGTGGAAATACGAGAAGTGTGCGTGTGCAAATGTTTTAGAACAACCTCCGATGACAGCGATACCACAAAGCAGCCTCTTATTGCTCGCTTGATAATTTAAGAAGCCCTTTGGTGAACCACACCGGCAGGGAAGTTTTGTTTTAGACGAGCTAGGGTTTACATCCTGAACATAAAAATGCAGCCTGGTTCTAGATAAAATAAGTTTAGATGAAGAAAAACATGTCCTTATATTGACATTCAAGGAAAAAACGCATCATCCATACATTCCTTCTGTTTTGCTGTGTTGCCACACCAATAAAATGTATTTAGTGTCGCTGGAAGTTGAGAAGCCACAACCCCATCTGGCTAAGGAGCTTAAGAAGCAGGCATGTCTGCATAACAAACACGACCACAGCAGAATAAGCAGACTTTGGTGTAGAAGTGTATCTTTCCAATCAAGCATAACCTGCCTCTGACTCAGCTACAGTCTGTTTTGCTGTACAGAGGCTTACGATTAAATGAGCAAGATGGAAAAGGGGGTGAAGCTAAAGAAGCATTAACACAAATGTTAGACATAAACATGAAACAGGAAATAAACCAGCACGTGGCTCCGATTGTTGTGCTGCATATATAACATCAACAGGTGTTTTTCCAGGTTGTATATATTCAGACAAGGAGGATGAAGCCTATTTATCTTCTTCCTACATTTAAATAACCTGTCCTAATAATATATTTTTTTTATTTCAAGTAAATCCGAAAATTATTAGGCTAAAAGAAACTGCGTACATTTCCCACAAATAAAAACGCTAATAACAAGTCTCTCTTTTTAAAACTACATTCATCTCAGCGTCCTTTTAGTTTTTCTGTAACCGCGCTGCGTCCATCGTGTGAAACGCGAGCGGCTCGTTTACCTCCAGCTGCGGACCCGGCGTCCGGCGGCTTTCAGTCCAGGCAGACGCATCTGTTCGGCACAACTCTGCCTCTGCGCGACACTGTCGCTCCGCAGCCTCTCGGTCCACTTGTTTTTGAGCAGAGAGCTGCCGGAGGAAGGGCGGGGAGGGTTTGCGTCAGGCTGCGGTTGCCTGGAGACGTCCCAGGAATCTCCCCCAGTACAGACCACGGCTTCAGCCTCACTGTTCAGATTTATATTCAACAAAGTACAGACACTTCTCCCAACACACAGTAGATTCAAAACGCTAAACAATCAGGACATAAAAGCTGATTTATTTACCACAAACGTTTCATATTCAAACAATTATCTTAAGGTCCTAATAAATTGAGCTAGAATAAATACAAAACTGGGTCAATTATTAAACAAGTTTAACAAATACAAACAATTATATAGAGATTAAAAAGAGCATTCTATCTAGTTCAACTTTGTTAAACCGTGGTGTTTGTAAGTACATAAGTGCAGATGGGTTTCTGGTGTCTGTCCTGTAATTAGCAACAACTTGATGATTTTCCTTTTAAATACCAAAATGTTACACACTATGGACACGTGTCTCTGCTGAATATTCTGGGCATTATTCAGGATAATATTAACACAGGGTAGTAACATCTGTGTGACATTTTCCTGCTACAATGGAATTAGGAGCAGTAATATTCTCTTATAAAGTTAAAACTAAGACACAATTTAGCAACAAGTTGTTATATTGAATGATTGTCGCATCCTTTAAAGGTACATTCTTGTGGATTCACCTATAGAATATTTTTCGTAAATACGAACACAAAATCACAGGATCTCTATCTAAAAAACAACTAAAACATCTAAAACCATTATTACACAAATTATGGCAAAATGCTAAAAAGTGAGAAGCAAGAAAAAGTCATTTTCATCTAAAATCGGTTTAATCCTTGTTTTGTGTTTACTGAATGGGGTCACTCACATTCTGCCAGAAAACAATGTCTTAAAATTCCTTAACAGCGTGACATTCAACTGAAAGCTCCAAAGCTACATGCGATTACACTCTACAATAACACAGGTTGAATGAAACATCAGCTTTTACCTGATACCTGATTTTAGGACTGAAAGGCACAAAGGCCTGGTTTGAGACTAACTACAACTGGTTTTCCTCTCATAAAGTCAGTTCCTCTATGTCGTCATCAATTGAGGCAATGGCTCGGACGGCAGGTCTGCTATCTGTTACATGCAGGGTACTTAGAGAGGACGCGGGAGGAGTGGAGGACCCAGAGTTCAAGCGGAACAGTGCGTCCCTTCTTGAACGTACTCCATTTGTAGTTGGAGGACTGCTGAGTACCTCCATCTTACTGGAGGTGCTCATGTTGTCACTAGCAGGCTTGGCCAGGGCACCAAAGAGCTGCTGCATCAGGCTTGTCCTCCTGTCATTTCCCACCTTTTCCACCTCGGTCTCCACCCCCTTACGTAAACTTAAAACACCTATTGCTTCTAATGCAGAGTCCTTGTCCTCTTTGGGCGGAGTTGGAGGGAAACCAGAAGAACCTCGTGAAGCTGAATTTCCAAAAGAGGGTGCGTAGCTTCCAAACGCCAAGTCGTCACTGGAGATCTGGGTACGAAGTATTCTTCTTCCTATTGTAGTAATGGCTCCACCTTCTACCCCTGGTCTCCTTCTTCTACCTTCCCTGTTTGCTGCTCCATTACGCAAAGTGTCAGACTCTCCTGATTCTGTGAGGTTGAAAATGGGAGAGTTATGATGCCTCTGCTCAGGTGGGCGTGGAGAGAAATGGTCACCAGTACTTCTAATGGACTCAGGAGGACCTGACTCAGCATAGACGTCCTGGCCTCCCTGGCTTTGATGGTCTATTTCAAGCATCTTTGCCAGCAGTTTTTCTTTTTTGCGACTGGCTTCCTCTGCTGCTTGCTGATTGGTCAGAGCCTCCTGGTTCCACCTCTCCACCTCCTCCTGGACACGACTATGTTTCTTTTTGTTTTCGTCATCCTTTTGTTTAAGTACAGAACTTGTCTTCTTCTTGTACTCTTCCCCCATTTCCTTCTCCCACCCTGTGGACACAGAATGTTTGACTTGTGTTAGCTTTAATTGAGGGCAACGTCTCTGGCTTTTTACTCATTTAAGTGAAGTGAAGAAATTGTGTTATATTAGGCAAAGTTAGAATGTGCACTGTGGGGATGTTCTTTTCTCACCATCACCTAGTCTCTTTGGCTTCTCTTCCAGCACATTCAGGTGCAGCTTCTCTTCTTTGTCAAGCTTATTCTCCTTCACCAACTCCATCTCCCTGTTTCCTTTTTCTCTCTCTCTCGTTTTCTGCAGTTCCCAGTTTTGATGTCCATCTTCTGTTTCTGCCTTCATGTCCACTCTGCCATGGTCCTGTTTACAGACATCGGTTTGAGGTAAATGGGTAAAGGAGGAGAAAAACAGTAAAATACCAACAGACTGTATCAAACCTAAAAATCTGGATATAAGTGGACAAAAGTGTGTACCTTGAGTGACAGGTATTCATCAGATGGCTGCTCACTGTACTCGTGGGCATCGGTGATGGCAGGGGGAGGTGTGGGGAAATCCAGACTAGACATCCTGTCTTCAGTCTGCACTGCCTTGGTACTGTTCCTGCTGGGTACTACACATGAAACAAAAACAGGATTAGAGTATTGCAGATGACATTTTATTTATCCCTATCTCCTATTTTATTTAAGAGGAATTGTTGTTGTTCATATACTACAACCAATAACATTTATTATTTGGAAAGAAAATAACGGAATAATAATAAAGACGAGTACTTCAACAGTTAGGCCTTACCTTTTCGCTTAATGCAGTCAGAGTCTTTTCTTTGGGACACTTTGACTATGCGATTGGCGTAGATGTTCTTGGCATCTAGTTCTCTTTCCTTTTCCTGATAGGAAGTTAAATTACCAAAATGAAATTTTCATACAATGATGCTTTTTATGCACATAGCAGATTTTTGTGTGTACGCACCTTCAGTTTATTGGACAGTCTTTCCAGCTCTTCCTGCAGAACCCTGATCGCTTCCTGGGAACTGATGGTCTTCTTCTTTTCTGCAGCCAGCTGTCGCTGGTAGCTGCTGTTGCCCAGCTCCATGCCACGCTCCAGCTCCTTAGACAGAAAAAAAAAAAAATCTTCTAACAAAATGTAATTTGAAAAGATTTACTGTATATGACTCAGAAGAATAAAAATGTAAAAAGCATATGCCAGAAGAGATAAAAGTAAACACGATTAATAATAATTGTACCTTAATTTTGCGCTCTGCCTCTTGGGCTCGTATCTTCTCTTCCTCCAGTCTACGGCTTAGCTCATCTCTAGTTCGTAATTCGCGCTGGTCGACCAGCTTCTTTAACCGGGTGACGGTTGCCTGACTTCTCTGCAGCTGCTCCTCGCTGTCTTTTAAACGCCTCTCAGCTGCCCGCTCCCGTTCTTGACTGCGCCTGAGCCGTTCACGCAGCACATGCGTCTCATTGGAGTGGCGCGACAGCAGCTGAGAAATCTCGCTTTCTGTGTCATCATATTGCTGCAGGGCTTTCTCTTGACGCACCTGAAGCTGCAGCATGGAAAACACAGCATTAATATCTGTACAGGTATTAAAAGAAGGATGAAGAAAATAAATTAGAACTCGAAAGTTGCATGAAGTGACTGTAGAAGAGTGTACAACATTAATCTTGGCCACTAAAGTATCATATTTATAAAAAACACTTGCCTCATACAATCAACAAAAACTGGATCTTGACACTCAGACCTACCTGTCGGAGAATCCGATTTTCCTTCTGCAGCTCATCAGTGCGCTGCTGCAGTTCAGCGAGAGAATTCCGAAGTTCGTTGATTTTAAGCAGGCGAGCCGAAAGCATCCGCTTAGTCACCAGGTCCAGGTCTTTAGCTGGTGTGGAGTCTTTGCTTTGTGACTGCGCTCCTCTGCGATGCTGCTGGGTCAGCCGTTGGCCACCTGGACGCTGTGGGCGGGACATACCCCGCCGACCCACACCCCCTACAAAAAGGTAAATAGTGTGAATTAATTTCAAGATAATAACACATGTGGATCCCACTGAATAATGAATACAATTTGGTAAGCTAAATAATATATAATAATAAATGTATTTCTAATAAAATTCTTTCACTTTAAACAAAAATTACATGATATTCAAAAGTTATTCTGTAAGTGCTCATTTAAGTGGACACAACATGTTAGAAATCTGTCTTACACTGCCATCATCTGGATAACAGTAAGTATTAATATATCCATACTACACGTACCTGTCTTATAAAGAGGACTGCTAGAAATTCTCTTTGACCGGGCCTCTCTTAGAGGAGTAGGAGATGGAGTCCGGGAATGTGAATATGGTGAGAGTGAGCGGTCTGGAGAGTCATTCTCATAGTCCTCTGAATAAAATGATCCTCTACTTTTTTGTCCCTCGCCATCTGATACGTGGTCCCGATCGGGATCTGATCTCCAGGTTCTGGTTTTTGATCTTCTTTCAACATTGTTGTCTTTGTTACCTTCATCCTGGTTTTTTTCCTGAAAGTTCCTTTTGTGTTTTTGCAAGGATGACGCTCGTGAATCTTTCCTTGTACTCCGGAAAGACTGGCGACTGAGATCCAAGTCTCGGTTATCATTGTAGAGGTCAGACGCAAGTTCCGATTCCATGTTGTCACTTTGGGAAAAAAATCAGTGTGAAAAACAAATCTTACTACAACATTTAGGCAAGGACATAAATTAAAATAAATTCCAATTTCTTGTACAGGATATACCTTAATTTATTTAACAGGCTTATATTAAAGTCAACCTCATAAACTGCCCCCCTTTTGTATTTTGCTAAATAAAAATCCTCCACATTAACTCAAAACTGTGCCACAGAGCTGGGCCAATGGTTTCTCCTAGGTTTTCTGTATTGTGTATCTTGGTCACTAAGCGACAAACACAAGAGGTGGAATTTTCCATCTGGGCTAATGATGTATGATATCATTATGCCACACCAGTGCTGGCACATACAAACTTTGAGTGACTACTTTAGTGACTTATTGAACACTGACATATAAAACATTGCATATTTTTCTTTTGATACAGATTTTAGGTATTTTCCTATTTGTTTATATTGTAAGAAATTAATTAAAATATCCGAATAAACTTAGTTCCAGCCTAACATTAAAAAGCAAGCAGACATTTTAATATATGTGTTAATGGTATGTAGAGTTCACACAGACATCTGGTTATTTCATCAGTCCTGAGAATAACAGGTTCACTTGATGGGTCGTGTATCTATGGCAACACCTGTCCCATCACCATAAATGACAGAGGTTATACATACTGTGGGTCAAGGAAGGCAGAAGGACCTGCAGCTGAATAAATGCTGTAGCTGAACAGTCCTGCTGAATTGCACTTATTCTCTACGTGTAGTACAGCACCTAGAAATATAACATGGCAGACAAATATACAGTGTTAATACTCACCACGATCATTTTCCCAGTCGCCTCATTGCTTTCATCACATCCTCTGCTTGTAATCAGTCACTGTCCTTGTGGTCACACTTATATTCTCGGTGTTAACGCTACAACGGTATAAGGTAGTTCCAGCCTTGTACCCGGCTCTGGCACAGAGAGACGAGGTTAAAGTAGCTGTTTACACAGTGCGTTCAGTCCCATCGTTTGCACACAACCTGTCAAAGAAGAGCAACACGTCCATCACCTAGCTTCAAACAACCACGCGTTCACATCGCGACAAAGGGGGAAACGAGAATAAACACGGCGACAAACACATGGCAAACACACAAGGAGCCTCCGAGGAGTTTGAAGTAGAAATGTAACGTAACGGCGCTGGTGAATGACAGTTAGCTTGCTGCCACTCGGTGCTAGCATGGCAACTATCAACAGGTAGGAGCTGGAGACTCCTGACACCCACCGTCTGTCTCTACTCTCCGCGAAAACATGTTGTCGCTGTTTGGTTTAACTCTAACAATACGCGCTTACTATTTACAGGCAACCTGCTAATATTAGCTACACAGCTTGAACTAGCTACAAGCTAGCAAGCTAACCCGAACTTCAGTTACTGCATTGCTTCCTAATGCTACAGTGTCGGTTCCTTGGCCTTTTTGGGGGAAAGCAGGGACTTTTAAATGCGTCGTACTGTTATTATCCACATCGAAGCGAGACAAAAAGAAGTAATCCTACCGCGCAGAGTCGTTAAGATGCCATTTTAAGCCTACGCCTTGATGCTTACTCCAGCTCAGCCGCTGACACTTCACCATAGCAACCGTAGCCCTCCTGCAGTTCCGGTCCTACCGCTGAGCGGCGCTGTAGTAGCTGCGTGGTGATAAACTTTAACGAGAGAAGTTATAGAGAAGGACATAAAACCAGCGTGATTATATTTGTACAGGGCATAAACATAAACGTCAAATAACGACGGCAATACAACGAAGATAAACTATAATCCCAAGCAATTCAAAAGAAAGTGTAAAGAAAAAGCAGATCTGTCTGTCCGCAGGAAGCGTCCTTCATTTCAAAATAAACTATCCAAAGGCCATTTTTACATTCTACAGAACACAACATTTGTAAAATAACAAGATCGTTTAAAGTTCATACCTCCATTAAGTTCGATAGAAATAACGTAGTGTACTTAGCTAAAACATGTGGCTAAAGTTTTGCTATATCAGTGCAAATGTTCAAGTTTTAGCTCCTAACTCCACGACATACCCTAATCTGTGATCTACAAAGACAATCCAACCACATAACCCTAAATGGAGCCGTCACACTGTTTTTATTTTGAAGGCGACCGCGGAAGTCCAGTGTTTTGTTTTCATGCCAGCCTCCGTCAGACTGGAGCGCGCGCCGCCGTCTTGTCATGGCGCACCTTGATCGCCGGAGAGTCCCGCGTTCTCCCGTCTAAGAGCATCTGCAGTTTGGAGACCGTAGTGGGGCTTTGGGAGGCGGGCGGCTCTCGCTGTCATCACCGCTTCTTGTCGACTGTCTCACAGTAATCGGGGATCATGGTCATCAAGGTTTACGTCGCCTCCTCAACCGGCTCCGTCGCGGTGAGTCTTTTATTGCACTCACTCAGACGATGTTTGACACTTAATTGAAACGTGCATGTGGCTCAACTGAATTCTTATTATTCCTATTATTTACTGCACCTGTCAGCAGCAGTAAAGTATCAGCATGTATAACAGGTAGGAAGGCTGCTCGGCGACTAAGATGCACAGTTCGTCAGGTGGATTTCTCCAGTGCTTTGGGTGGTGCATGTATTAAATCTACCAGTTTTATTCTGCTTGCAGCCCCACCTCAATGAAAACGACATTCCTTTCAAGCTTATCTCCTACAAGGCCCATTTGCATTCAGGGACTGTGATCTTTATGCGACATATAATAAAATGTGGGTTTATGAGTGACATGGTTCAGTAAACAAACTGGGACTGAACACACAGCGTTAAAAAGTGTGGTTATAAAGTTGAAGGCTCACGCTTCAGAGGCATCGTTTTCAGTTTTATTTTAAAAGTAGCATCACGACAGAGTATCTATAATATCTCCTTAATATCAGTCTTCAGAAACAGCAGCTGCAAAACCCGGACCTCTGAAAGATGCTTGTTTAAATGTGTTCAACCCTTAAGTAAGAGATGAGCTGAGCAGCAGAATCCCACAGCTGAGCCTAATCTGAATACATGAGGGGTTTAAGTCGTATACTAATAGAACGCCGTGCGAGTCTAATGATCAACAATGAAAATCACTGTAATCCGCAGGTCTGTCGGTGTGTTAGGAAACAACTTGCACATGCCTTAGAGCCCAGCTCATACTAGGTTTAAGTACATAAGCATCAATCCAACAGTCTTTGCTTGAATGCGTAAAGTCTTAGGTAATGGGACAAATGCGTAATATATTTATTTTATCGTGCTTGTGTTATGGGAAAAAGGCAGCACAAGGAAGTTATTCTTAACTCTGTGACACATACGTTCGAAATGCACTGTTTTTTTTTTTCTCACACACACACAAAGCTCAGCCGTGCGCACTGGAATAGGTTCACCACTGGGGTCAGATGTGTGGGCGTTGAGCTCATGTGAATGTAATTCACTCTGAATGCTCTTGAATTGAGTTAAGAGCAATTGAGTAAAGGGGGAAAGGGTGAGGCCTGAGAGTGAGATGTATATGTGTGGCTGCGTGTGCCGAGCAAAACTTGAAATGGAACGATGCAATCTGCAAAATACATACATGCAATAAATGCACAAGAAAGTACAATTAAAACATTACATCGAGCAGCTTTACAGCAGCAGGTTACTGGGGCGTAAATATTCACAGAATGAATGAAGAGCAAATTAGGTTATCCACTCCCCTAAACACGTGTTGGCTGCAAGCTCAGCAGGTTTTACATTTTCTGATTCCAATGTTCTATAATTTACAGGAAGCATCGTCTGTTCCCTCGCACAGACTGAGCTCTGAGGTGCGAGTCATCTACTGTAGACCAAGTTCAGCAGCAAAGCAGTAAACAACAGTAACTGAAATACTGAGTTGACAAGAACAGACAGACTTGTTTGGGTGTGTATTTAGAGCAGGCAGTACCTCTCTGTGTTGATAATTAAACAATGGCCTCATTGTGGCTCTCAGCATCTCTTTGCATTTGATTCTCCATCAACACAGGTCAGTGGATAATTAACAATAGTATTTAACCCCTTATCGTATTGGTCCACGCTATGTACGTTTTGTGATGCAAATGAGCACTGAAACGTAGACATATATAGTCCCTATAAAAGGATTGCAGATAAAATGGATGCAAAGTTTTGTTTCTAGGCACTGTTTCTGAAGCTGTTTGTGGATTGTTTTTCCCCCAAGCTTCACTTTGTCGTGCTGTCTGACTCATAAACAAACAGTGATGCCGTCCCACAGCACATAAGACGATACCACATCCCTCAGCACAGTGGGAACGCTGATGCATACCCCATACGACACACACCGGGTTTCAGAATCTATACTGATGAATAAATGCTGTAAAAAACAGATGTCAGCTTTGATTTCCAACTTAATCCTCTCAGCTAATCAATTATCCCTTTAAAGGCTGCCATTAACAGCACAGTCATGGTGCACTTAATGTGTGCAGTGCTCTGTTTGTCTGTGTGTGTTGCTCTGGTCCAATGAGTATCGTCTTACTTCTCCCAGCGTCTTGGCCAAGAGCAAAATAAAGCTTTCACCTTCGCTTCATGGACGCATAAAGCATAAGATAAAATAATGAGATCAATATCTCAAAACTGCATTCTCATGATTTCCATGCATTTCTCTGCCTTCTTCATTTCTTTTATTCGTTTTCATGTATTCTAAGGTAAAAAAGCATCAGCAAGAAGTGGTAGGTTTCCTGGAGGCCAATCGAATCAGCTTCCAGGAAGTAGACATCACCATGCTGGAGGAACAGAGGCTGTGGATGTACCGCAACATCCCCAGAGACAGGCTGCCAGAGAAAGGCAACCCACTGCCGCCTCAGATCTTCAACGAGGATCGCTACTGTGGGGTACGATGGCTCTCAGTGTACAATGTTAAAGCTTGTAACCCTTAGCCTAGTTTTCTTCTTGATGCATTATAATGTTCAATAAGGTTTGGAGATTAATAAAAAGATACTTATTTTCACAGACTAGGTTTCGTACATGAATGAAACATACACATCAACCATGTCAGTCCAAGGCAGAGCTTCCGTGCTAGCAAATTTGTTTGATCAGTCAGAGCTTGTCAGTTTATGTCCTCCACAGCGACAGCACACCGCTCTGTAATCCTGGCGTAATCCAGTTTCACGGCTGGGGAAGATTATGAGCTCTCCCTGCCAACGGTCTCACCGGCCTGGGCAATCCAGCGTTACTCTGCAGCACCGTGGTGGCGCAGCAGTGGAAAGTGCTGTTTGTCAGGGATGTTTACAGATGGCTTTTAATGAAGCAGAGCTTATGTAACATTGAACATCCTTTTCCTCCTGCCCTCCCCCATAGAACTATGATGACTTCTTCCAGTCAAAAGAGAACAACACTGTGTTTGCATTCCTTGGGCTCAGTTCCCAACCTTCAGTGAAAGTAAGCAAATACACACACACACACACACACACACACACACACAATGTACCGTTTCCGTTTTGGACCTATAATGGACTATCAAGAATTGTTGTTGTTGACATATTGTTGTACTGAGACAGCAACACTAGTCTGTAAAACATTTGATGCATGAGTTGTTGGTACTTTGCACATGAGATATATTTTGCTAAGATAAAATGTGATTAAATATATCGAGATCGATCCACTGTCTCTGCCAAATTTAGGTCATCTGTTTGATCCTAGTCCTCAGACGACCGTGTGGCACATTGCCATGTTAGGCAATGGTGCTTTTGAGTGACAGCGATGACAGGAGCTTGGTCCGTTCATCACTGCATAGTATTTGATTTTTTTCCAGTTTCCCATCCTGAGGTTGACTGGATAACTCGGTTAAAGGAGATCTGATTATGTCTACACCAGCAGATGCATTCAGCTCCTGGGTTTCATGTTCAGCAAAGACATCTGGCTATACTTGGTCTAGAGCATCTCATGGAGAGACGCAGTGTGATGTCATGAATTGCCAGTATAATAAAATAATAGACAATGACACAACATATTTATTTGTTTTCTTCTTCTTCTTTTCAGGATTCTGAGTCATAGATCCAACTGCAGGTTTTCACCATCCAGGAGACCTTAAATATGAGGAAAACAATGGCATCACCTACCTTGTTGCATCATCTCTCCCGTGATCCTCCTGCTACGATGACAGCATTTTTGCCAAACGTCCACGACCTCTTCTGACTATAAAAACAACATAATACCATCACTTTAGTCCTAGACTGTTCGCTTCTCAAGAGGCCAGAAGAAACATTTGTTTCCTTTATGTGTTTAACTTACTGTGACAGAAAATGCAGTAGCAAACAGTCAACACTGTAAATGTAGCAATCTACAACGAAGGGGATGATCATGTCACCTGAATACACGTGTGTGTGTGTGTGTGTGTGTGTGTGTGTCTGTCTCAGTTAACAGCTGTTAACGAAGGCTGTGTTAAGTGAGGGGGCACTGAGAGGGAGCACCTACTGTAGCCTGAGCAGCCTGAGGCCAAGCCAGCGTGTGGGAGTGGGCCTGCGTACAGGGAAGTGAGAGTGATCCAGATGTGGCTCATGGCATCAGATGAGACCAATCGCTGACCTTTACCATAGTGGTGCCACCTTGTCGTCACTGTCATCAAATCAAACACATTGTTCCGCTACCAAAGTGGTGAGATTAAAGGACGAGGTTGGTGTTAATATCTGATGAAACGACCAAATATTTACAGTTCATCTCCAGCTCACACTTTAGACTTTAACAGTCATTACTCAAGCGGAAGTAAAACTATATGTATGCCCAGGATCATTAGAACAAAGGAACATTCATAGGTTGTATTAGCAGGGGACGGGAATGAAAAATATTGATGGTTACCCTGTATCCTCCCCCACACAAAGCACGAGTACAGTTAGCATCACATTAGCTATAAGCAGACACTCTATAGATTAGTATAATCCAAAGCTTGTTTTGTGAGGATCCTAGAGACTGTATTTTATTTTTCTATTTCTCCTTTCACATGATTAAATTCCCAACCTCTGTACCGACAGGCTGTTACTCACGATTCCCTGCAAATTCCTTTCTCAGTAAAGGAATTCTGAAATGACCCGCAGCGTCTTTTACCTCCACTGAAACTTTACCATAGTCCCGTCTTTCAATCCGTGGTGTCTCATCTCTGTCAAGCGTATTAATGCCGGAGTCTTGCTTCCTATACTGTATGTTTGCACACACACTCCTAACAAGCTTCTCTTCAGCCATATGGTGAAACGTGGGACATCACAATGCCACCACTGACACTGACCACATTCCCAGTGTGTTTACTTGTGTCCTCATTTGTTATCAAGTCATGCTGTGATGTTTTTTATGTATTTGTGTGGATGCATACTTGGTTGGACCACAGCCTGCCTAAATAACCTCTGTGCTGTGTGTCTCTGCTTCAAGCGCTGTTGTGATTTACTGTGCTTTTATTTTGTAATCGGCTTATGAGAAATATATCCACATGACTGTTTTGCACTACAAAGCACATTACAGTTAAGTTTATATTCTAAGTCTTGTCTTGGCATCTTTGAAATAGTTTCTGTCAGTTTAAACAGGACAATAGGTTTAGAAGTTTAGAATGAGTGGGGCCACCTTCACCATCAGGGGCGGATGCTTATCTCACTTATTGATTCACCCTGACGTCAATATGTGCTTAATCTCTTGTCCTTTCTGAACCTGTGTTCTCTCATACTACCATTAGTTCAGAATAATGATAGAGTAGAGCAACAGTTGATTTATAAAGGCCCACTAAACCCTAACATTACAGCTACTACAGTTTAGATGAACATGTAAAAAGCAGCATGTGTTTTACAAATGGTAACTAATGAAGGTGCACTGACCACACACCATGGAGATCAAACACGGAGAGCAAAGAGCAAAGTCCTCTTTTAAGGAAGATGTGTAAAAACACATGTAAAGTAAAGAAAAATAATCTGAACTCAATATTTAAAAAAATGCTTAATTGTATTGGAAATAAACAAGATGAAAACCTAATGAAACCAACAAAGACCTACAGTATCAGTTATCCACTGCTTACATATGAGCGTGCAGTATGGTTCAGGTAGGGATAAAAAAAAGAGGTATAAAAATAATAATATCATTAATGTGATGGAGACATCATCAAAGAGGAAGTTTTTGAAAGGGCATTACATGCAGCTGTTATAGCTGGAAAACCAGGAAATCCGTTATCTGTATCTGTGGCAATTTTAAATGCTGAATAGACAATTGAGTTAGGCAACATCACTTAGGTTACACACTTAAACTCTAATTCTATGTATAAAATAGAAATTAAAGGAACAAAATACCCCTGAGGCAAAATGCACAGTTCACAAACAAAACAAAAAAAACACACACAACAAGAAAATCTGGTGTAATCTACTATCCTGGTTTGTTTTATGATAGAAATTTATATTATACTGGTTAATAATGTTAGAGTGAGGTTTTAGGGCTAAGAGTAGGTTTATTTGGAATAAGGGAATGTGTTATGTTAGTGAGTGTCACAAGTGTGTTACTAGAGAACTAGAATAATCAGTGTGATTCAGGTTTTGCAACAGGAAGTGGGGTTCAGCCTCAATCTATGAAGTTTTTGACAACTGGCTCCACCAAGGCAGAAAGGAGAAGACATCTCCCTGGACTGATATCCACTGGGTCCCATCGTCCCAGAAAACTGCATCGTTACATTCTGCAGGGTAGGGAAATGGCATATTCGCATGCAGATATTTTAAGATCTTATCATGACAAACTAGTGATGTGACATTTCATTTGAGCTGTTTCCAAGTAAACTGGCAGAGGGTTTTTATGCGTACTAACCCAACATGAAAGGACGGCTGTCAACAAAAAGCCGAGGAGGGAGGAGACGGGGGATGGAGACAAATTCACCTTCTGACATTTGCTCCTTTTGATCTGCGTTTCCCTCGTTATTATTTCTGCTGCTGATCTTTGCATTGTTCCTAAATCACTGTCACATAAATCGCTATGCTTGCGGTTAAAGTGAGTCCGATTTCCTGTTGCATTCAGTGTCTTTTCCAAACAACAATGTAGATGTTGTGTGAAACTAAAATGAAATAGCCTTATACGCTCTGTCTTTAATGATTGATCCAAATGTCAATATGCGTCCAGTTTGCAGTCCAAGTGCGGGCAGTTCCCGTTTTTCACAACAATTAGTGAATCTCTACATGGGTCTTCTATCATTTCAGGTGTCATGAGTTCCGAATTGTGAGTTTATTTTGGATATAAAGGTAAGACAATTTCGTCTGTTGGTGTAAAAACTGGATGGACACGTGTCGAAGTGCGTTCTGCTTCATGTTTACTGTACCTTGACAGTTTTTGAAGCACTCTGAAGACCCAGTATGATTTTCCTTACTGCTGAAAAACTAGGGTTTGCTCTTCATTTATTCATTGGTAAGTTTTCTAATTGACTCTACTTCTTCTACTTCCTCTGAAATATCCACGACTGTCAGTATGATGAGGTTGAATGAAAACATTTTAATATTTGTGCTGCAGGTCTGCTGAGCCTACCACTACTTTCAGGTCAGTACGTTCTACATCGTATCTTACTCAAAACGTGTTTTGGTATTAAAAAAGTGCTGCGGTGATTTCTTATCCATTTTTTCACTTCCAGAATGTGATAAAATCAGGCTGGTTGGGCCTTCGCGTTGCGCTGGCAGAGTGGAGGTCAGCCAAGGCGACACCTGGGGAACCGTGTGTGACGATCACTGGAGCCTCAACAACGCTGCCGTGGTGTGTAGGGAGTTAAACTGTGGGTCGGTTCTTGAGGCCAAAAAAGCCGCCTTCTTTGGGGAGGGGAAGGAATTGATTTTGCTGGACGATGTACAGTGCCTCGGTCATGAGTCCTCCATCCTCAAGTGTCCGCACAGGCCATTTGGGGAAAGTAACTGTGGCCATTCTGAAGATGCTGGAGTTATCTGTTCAGGTAAGACTGACTTCACTCACTTGCTTGACAAACTACGTCGGCTACAGTAGCACACTTTGTACCTTTTTTAAAAAAAATGCTTGGATGGTGTTGACAAATTGTACTAATAATCATATAAAAGGTTTCGACATAATGAAGAATTTTGAAATCTCCATATGTCCAGTTTTCTTCTTAACCTAACTAAAAATGAATCTTGGGTAAAATGTGGAACTGTCAGGCCAGAAATGGGGAAATGCAGCGGGGTGAGAATCTGTTAACGCAGCATTTGTTATATATATGTAGCCTGTACAAGTCAGTTCAGTAGAAGCACAAACAAAAATCATTTAGGGGGAAAGTAAAAAAGTGCGCACACCCTTAGACTAATATGCTGGAGCACCTTTCATTGCAGAGCTCAGTCTCTTTGTGCAGCTAGAAACTGTTGCAAACTGCTGTGCATGTGTTTACAGAATATTTGAAGGTTGTCAACGGAAGCAATCGGTGTAATGGCAGAGTGGAAGTCTTCCATAATCACAACTGGAGACGGGTATGCGGCAGTGACTGGGGCAAGGAAGAAGCTGAGGTATTGTGCAGCGAGCTGAACTGTGGTTCTCCTGGCAGTGCCGCTGCAACGCAGGTTTTTAGAGAAGCGCATAACCTGCCTGGAGTCAAAACCAATTGCTTTGGAAATGAGAGCTCTATTTCACAATGCACGTTTCAAGAATTCAAGGAAGGCTGTGTCGATGCCACCGTTCTCTGTACAAGTAAGTGATCCATGTGTTGTGCAACTTTATTTCAGTAACCTCTGCGTAAACATGACCTCGACCCGTTCTTTCCAAACAGACAGTAAACCCATTCGTCTGAAAAACGGGACCAGCCGCTGCTCTGGGCGGGTGGAGGTCTACCACGATGGACAGTGGGGAACGGTTTGCGATGACAAATGGGGGATGCAGGAAGCAGCCGTCACTTGCCGACAGATGAACTGTGGGAACCCAATCGCAATCAAGTACAAAGCCCACTTTGGCAGAGGTCAGGATCAGGTGTGGCTGGATGACATCGACTGTATTGGTCACGAGAAGAGCCTGGTTGAATGCCCACATAGAGGTTTGGGCCAACATGACTGTGACCACAATGAAGATGCAGGTGTTATATGCTCAGGTAACACGGTAGTAGAAAACACACAACTTACTGAAGAAAAAGCGGCAAATATCACACTTACTTTGTATTCTTACCTTCCAGAGAATGTCAGACTGGTTGATGGACCTGACTTCTGCTCTGGCAGACTGCAGGTCTTCCATAACGGTAAATGGGGGACGATCTGTTCAGATAACTGGAGCAACAAAGAGGCCAAATTGGTGTGTAAAGAACTCAACTGTGGCTCTCCAAAAAAAATCCAAGAGACCTTTGGCGCTGATAGCGATGGAGCGAGAGGTTACGCGGCTACGTGCTCTGGCAACGTGAGCTCTATCGCCCAGTGCACGCTTCAAGAGCAGTCAGGAACGTGCCAGAGTGTTTCCGTTTCTTGTGCAGGTGAGAGGCGAGAGATAAAGTTCGACTAGATAGCGTGTGACTGAAGGGTTAACTGAAGGATGTGGACCTGTTCGCAGCCTTGTCGTCGCTGAGGCTCGTGAACAGCACGGACCGTTGCTCTGGCAGAGTGGAGATTGTGCACGACGGCCAGTGGGGAACGGTGTGCGACGATGACTGGGACATGAGAGACGCCCAGGTGGTGTGCAGAGCCATGGACTGTGGGTCCCCTCAGACGGTCAAACACGGGGCTTTCTTTGGTGAAGGAGACGGAGATATATGGCTGGATGATGTGAATTGCTTTGGTAACGAGACGTCTCTGGTGCACTGCCAACGTCCTTCCTTTGGGGAAAATAACTGCGGCCACGGAGAGGACGCCGGTGTGATTTGTTCAGGTATCAGCACACGTGCCTCCACATGGTATCAAGTAGCCGAATCACACTGTAATCGATTCTGTCTGCTTCGCGTTCAGCTACCATTAGACTGTTGAACGGCACTGACCACTGCTCAGGCAGGGTGGAGATCCACTACAACGGCCACTGGTCGCCGGTGTATAACATCAACTGGGGAATGAACGAAGCCAGCGTGGTGTGCCGAGAAATGAACTGCGGAGATCCTGTCCAGACCAAGGGCTCGTTTGGTGAAAACGGAGATCTGAGGGGGTGTCAGATCAACTGCAACGGAAGGGAGAGCTCGCTGACGCAGTGCTCAGTGAGAGACTACGCCAAGACCGGCAGCGATCGAGTCCAAGAGGCAACAGTCCAGTGTTCAGGTTTGACTTTACTCAGAAAGACATATATATCATTTGTGCCATGGAGGAATGATTGAATGAGCGACAGATCTTTTCGTTATGTATTCCAGGCAGTGTGAAACTATCCAATGGGCCCACACCCTGCGCTGGAAGAGTGGAGGTGTACAACGATGGCCAGTGGAGGACTCTGTGTGCTGACACCTGGGACATAAATGATGCCACGGTGGTGTGCAGGCAGCTGGATTGTGGAGGAGCTCATAAGATCACTACAGAGTACGGCCACAGCGGCGGACAAACCTGGATGGAACAAATTGAATGTTCTGGTGCGGAGTTTGCACTGTCACAGTGCCCACAGCGATCTGTTCAAGACAGAGACAGACCCTGCAACACCACAACGCTGGCGAGTGTCGCCTGCACAGGTAAGACGCGTATTCCGAGGACTTTTTAGACACATTCCAGACACTTTTCCGTGACGCTGTCAGTTACGTGTTTTGCAGGAAGCCTGGAGGCTCGGCTGGTTAATGATAAGAACGAGTGCTCTGGCAGGGTCGAGGTCCGTCAAGGCCAGGACTGGAAAGCAGTGTGTGACACACACTGGACCCTGAAAAAGGCTGAGGTGGTGTGTGAGCTGCTGGAGTGTGGACACGCTGTGAACGCTCCCGGCTCTGCCACGTTTGGCCAAGGCAGCGGCCCAGTAGTGGACACGACGGACTCCTGCTTTGACAACGTGACGTCTCTTCAGCAGTGCTCGCTCAAAGGCTTCCCAGCAGGAACGTGTGGGCTTGAGCACAGTGCTGGTGTTGTCTGTGCTGGTAAGGACGCACAAACAACATGCCATCAACGAGCAGCACAGATGCACTCATGCAAAGTAATACTAATACAGAACACTAACGTTTTCCTATGCAGCACAGATCCGTTTGGTCAGCAGTCTTAGCCAATGCGCTGGTAGAGTGGAGGTTCTGTATAAAGGCCAGTGGGGAACTGTGTGCGATGATGAGTGGGAGATGAGCAACGCCGACGTGGTGTGCAGACAGCTCGGCTGCGGCCTTGCGGTGTCCGCTCCCACGGGTGCCCACTTCGGTAAAGGCACCGGGCCGATTTGGCTCGACAACGTGGAGTGTGCCGGTCAAGAGGCCGCGCTCTCACACTGTAAGCATCCTGGATATGGAGAAAACAACTGCGGCCACGGTGAAGATGCTGGTGTTATCTGTTTAGGTGAGTAGGCTGCTCTGATCGTATGGTTGAATTCACGACAGTAAAACAACACGTCAAACCCGTCACCGTCTATTTCAGGTGCTCTACAGAAGCCTCAGATCACTTTGAGTCCTGGTCCAGAGGTAAACTGGGGTGACAAAGTTGAAATCACCTGCACTGTAGTGACAGAGCACTTGGGAGGAACATTTATCCTGAGAAAGACCCAAGAATCCGTCAAAGTGGAGAAATTCTCCGAACACGAAGCTGCCACCTTCATCTTTCCTAAAGTGAACTTCAACCACACAGGGTCATACTTCTGTGAATATCATAAGAAACTGCCAAATCAAGTCATCTTCTATCCTCAAGGAAACACCGCTGATCTGTCTGTCACAGGTCAGTAACCGTATCATTGGTCTGTCCAGTTAAACTTGCAACCAGGTGCTATGATGTCTTGACAATCTGTCTTTATTGTGCAGTGAAACTGCAGAAGCCCAGCATCTCCCTGACGTCTCCTCAGGCCATGGTGATCTACAGCCCAGACAAGATATCCGTCATCCAAGGCAGCAGCTTCTCCATCACTTGCTCGACGCATTCCACATATTCTGGAGGTGTTTTCCACCTCATGAAGTCGGGCACGCAAATGACCGAAACCCAGCCGGCGTTCACTCAGTTCATCTTCCAGCAGGCTAACTTTGAATTCCCACAAGTAGGCTCTGAACACCAAGGAGAGTACACGTGTGTCTACAGTGTTAACATCTCCTCATCGCCCTTCTGCTCTGCTCCTTCCAAGCTACTCCAAGTCACTGTGGATGGTAAGAGGATTCATGTTTATAGCTTCTTTCATTACGTTGACTCTACTTCATGATCTGTCAATCTCCGCAGCACCCCCGTCGTCCTCGGCCGTCGCAGGAGTTGTTGGAGGTCTTGTGGCCCTGCTGGTTGTGCTGGTAATAGGCTACCTGGTCTGGAGAAAGAGATGGCGAGGTGCTGGTATGTGACAGATGGAAATTCCTGCATTTATTTTTGTTCTGACAGCTGTTGCACTGCCCCCTAGTGGCCACAAGGCAACAAAACCCTCTCTGTCTTGAGCCTGACTGTGGATATGACCTTTTTAGATGTGTGACTGCCGTTGTCAAAGTGATGCTTTGCTCTGTCTGTAGGTACAATAGTTCAGTTTCGTAACAGGTTCGGAGAAGCAGTCAAGTCAAATCTGGAAGACAGAAGCAACGGGGCGCTTGATGGACGGTAGGAGAACAGGGTGACGAGCTTAATGTTTGCACAGGGTGTTTATGTCATCACATAATGATTGAAGTTGTCGCGCTCTTGTCGCCACAGAGACCGGAATACCCAGATGAATGAGCAGGTCGCACACAGTCGCGGTCCAGAAGACAAGGATGAAGATGCTGACAGCGGTGAGATCGTCCCTGAAGACCTGGCTGGGAGAGTGTGCTACGAGCTCGACCCACTCGTTCTATAGTGGAAATGCTGACTGTACCAACTCACCCTGGGGTGCACGTGTGCACCGCGGCAGCTTAAACTGCTGGAGGTCAGCGAAGGAGATCGCGTTTCATATTTACTCAAATATGTGCTGTTATGTAGACACGGTTGCAGGATTTAGAAAATAACTGCTGAGATTGAAGGTGTAATTATAAATCCTTGTGAAGTAAAAATAAGAGATAATAGAGATTTCAATTGATCAGATTTAGCCAATCACAGAGTTTAGTTCTTGCCAACCACTTTTACAATGTATTTTTGTTTTATGATGATTATATTTTTGTCGTGATCAATAAATTTGTATTTGTTACAACTCTCAAAAATTCCTACTGTAATTCCTACGGTGCTGTAATTTGTGTGCGTTAATGGGTGGAAACTATTAGACAGGAAGCGGCCTCTGCTGGAAGAAGGTTAATGCTGGTTCTGATGTGTCATTACAAGCCGTCTTTCGGATAATACTTCCTGCCACAAACCAAAAATGGTTCAAGAATGGTTTGACCGAGCTTGAGGTACTGTCTTGTCTTCCAAATTCCCCAGATCTCAATCCCAATACAGCTGGACAAACAAGGCCAATCCAACAACTGACTTACAGGACTTATGGAAACAAAGCTTTTTGTTAAAACGCAGTCATTGTTACTAATAATAATATTGTCAGTGAGTCAGTACGCATAGCTCACATGATGCTTTATGAGGAACTACTGTAAGAGTGAACAACAAACTGAAAACTGGACATACCAAAGTACAAATAAAGTTTTTCGAAGCTGTAGTAGGAACTAAACACTTGAGTACAAGTGAAAAGTAGCTTCCGAGTTGTAGTGTGGGTGTCAGAACTGTAAATATTGTCTGAGGGCAAGTTCCAACTGGAAGTGAGACAAGTGGGTGTGCCCTCGCAGAAACCAGCTCACCTTGTCAGCGCTTGCAGACCAGCACAGCATACCTGCACCGAGGGGACAACGTCTCGCTGAACTGTATTTCTAGCCAAAGAGGTTGTCGTTTGAATAGCAGACATGTCAGTCACGGTGTTTGTTAGCCACGTGAGCAGTTCTGTGAAGGTACAGTTTTACTGGGTTCAGTCATTTCACGACTCGTATGTGCTCTCTGCTGCTCATTTCAGACTGAAGCTGTTTCAGCGTGTGAGTCAAAGTGCTTTTAATTCTAGTTCTACTTCTCACTGACTAATGTTCTGTTCTTTGCAGATTAAGAAAGACCAGGAACGAATCTTTAATGTCCTGGAATCTAAGAAGATCCCTTTCAAATGTGTGGACATATCACAGAATAGTGCAGACAAGGATTTGATGAGAAAGCTCGCAGGGAACCCATCTGCACTGCCACCTCAGATATGCAATGGGGATGTCTACTGCGGAGTAAGTTTTCCTAAATGTCCTGTAAAAGCAATTATAACGTGTCTTGAACGTAGTCTTTTAAAAGTATTGGTGCTATGACATTTACACACTTCCTGCATTTGTCACACAGGAAATAGACTCTGTGATGGTGCAGGGCGTAGGCACAGATATTAAATAAACGTTTACAGTTTTAGTCGTACCGCAGGTTGCACAGACGTGTTGAGGTACCAACACAGGCGAGTTAGTGCACACTCCAACACACACCCTAACTAGACTGGTCAGTCTTGTCTACTCATCTATGCAGGTGACATTTGAAAAAGACATGCATTTTGTAATGAGACACTTTTGTTTTGTATTCCTGCCTCTCAAAGTGACGCTTTTTGCCTGTTCCACAAGGCATATTGACACCGACACCACACATCTGATACAACAGTGTCATATATATAAATTCAAGTCAATTCTGCCTGGCCAATAATTGGCTCAAAAGAATGTGCAGGTTGAATAACACTACATTGAACAAACGTCTCTGCCTTTCTCAACCCCTCAACCTCCTTCTCTTTCTTGCAGGATGTTGATGCTTTTGAAAACGCCATTGAAGACAACAACCTTACAAACTTCCTCAAACTATAAAAGGAACGATGGCCACCCAGCTTCAGGACGTTAAACCAACTTCCCTCTAATATCTAAACACAATTAAATGTTAAATGTAAAACCATCACGTTCATGTTTTAATAGACATATGCTTAAATGGACGATGACAGATGCTTTATATATAATTAATCAATAATTATCAGTGCTCAAAATACAAGTCTGGCTTGTGTTCAGGATTTTACAACTTTCCTTTCTCAAATAGGCAAATGGGAATTTCTGGAGTTGCTCGTGTAAACAATTTGTGGAGTAAAATAAAAATGGTTTTGTTTGAAACTTTTTAAATCTTGCACTCACTGATTTTTTTTTACCAGAAATTTACAGCATGATCTACATTGAAGTATTTCAATGAGGCTCTGGGAACAATGTTCCCCTACAAAACAAAATGCTTATTTTGTCACATATTTTATTTATAATTATTGCAGAGAAATACTGTGTACCACTTATGTGATGGTAAACATCTTTGACAACAATTTCTGTCAATTATTGTTAAAAACAGACATACTGAAATAACAGATTTAAATAGCTGGTAGATGTAATCAAATTTTACTATAGAGCATGTAGATTAACATTTTAATTTGCCTGTTTTTTTGTTTGTTTCTTTGTTTTTGTCACAATTTTATAACTTTCATTATTTATCTGTCCAGTATAACAGTTTGTATTGGGCTACTACACAAATATGACTATGAATAGAGTGAATTCAACATAATAAAATGAATTAACTTAATTTTTCCCAACAGCAAATGAAAACATTTTCTAGAAACGTCAAATATTTGATTATTAACAATAAAGCGTTAAATTGCGACAGGCAGCAGCCTGGACACCAACCGGGGCCTTTAAAGCGATGTCGCGGGCTTATGACGTCCTCTTTACCCGTTGCCCGAGAGGAGGATAGGGTGCGTTTCCTTCACTGGCGACTTAATCTACACGATTAACGAAACATCTTATTTTAGGAATCTGTCTAAATCAGCCCTTTGAGATGCATAACTACTGTCCTTTTGGTTGTTTTCTGTATTGCAGCTTTTTAAGTCGACCATCCATCTTAAATCTACAATGGCCGAGGAAGGGTAAGCGTTACGCTTTTTGTGTGCTGCGACTCTGAACGGAGAGCAGTTAAAACACGTGCGGAGATATCAGCTTGTTGGTGGACAAAGCCGTAAAATTTATGAATATAATGAATAAAACTTACCGCGTCTGTTAAAAGTTGTTCTGAAAGCCACCGTAAGCTAACAGGCTAACCTGGAGCCGCTGCACGTTTCGTGGCTTCATCAACTACATTTGCGATAAACGCTGCTTATTAGAGTTAAATTACTAGGCCTTTATCATGAGCCTTCTGTCGGCTACAGGAAGCGGTTGTTTCCAGAAAGACCCTGACAGGTGCCATTGTGGAGAAATGCACATTAGTGGAAGAGACCAAAGACATATCAGTTCAGCGTAATTAAAGGTTGTGCGTACAGAGTTGAACTAGAGTTAAAGCTGTTTATGGTTTGAAATGAGCTTTCTGGCACCTGAATGATGACTTCACATTCTTTTGTCGGATACCCCTTCACTCAACTGAGTGATACCTGCACTCTGACGTGCTGGAAGCTCGGCTGTAAAGCACCTGCGATTAATGCCCGTCATCACTGAAATGTTGAAGCTCTCCTTCTGTTTTCCATAGCATTGCTGCCGGAGGTGTGATGGATGTCAACACCGCTCTCCCTGAAGTGCTCAAGACCGCACTTATCCACGATGGCCTTGCCCGTGGCATCCGCGAGGCCGCCAAGGCTTTGGACAAGTACGCTTTGTCATTGCTACCTAATTGGATTGAGATGTGCCTTTTTGTTTAAATGTCTCTGAGCTAACCAGTCGTCTTATTTAGGCGTCAGGCCCATCTCTGCGTCCTTGCTGCCAACTGCGATGAGCCCATGTACGTCAAGCTGGTGGAGGCGCTTTGTGCTGAGCACCAGATCAACTTGATCAAGGTAATAAGCGTGGCATAAACGGATCGATGGCCTAGATGAATGGTGCAGGGTTTGAGGTAGAATGTCGACTGCTGCTGTATCGCTGATGATTGGCTCCCTCTACTGAATTTCATGTGGAAACTTGCCATTATTACCCATTTTCTGTCTGAGGTACAGCTTATAAGTAGCGACGTTTCTGCCAGTTTTGTTAAGCCGAAAACACTGTACGTTAAGCATTTACTATTTAAGACTTTGTAGCATTGCAATTGGTTTATAGTTCTTGAATTAAGATGCTATAGCACGTTTTACTGCATCTAATGGTGGAGCAATAAAAGTGAAAACCCTCAACTTCATTTTAGGTTGATGACAACAAGAAGCTCGGTGAGTGGGTTGGCCTGTGCAAAATTGACCGTGAGGGCAAACCCCGCAAGGTGGTGGGCTGCAGCTGTGTCGTGGTCAAGGTAAGTGCTGAACAACGTGGCACCTGTTTAGTCGTCATACTTGAGCTCAGTTGAGTGCAGTTGTTGAGCTCATGTTAAATCCTGGGTACGAGCTCCTCTGTCCAGCTGTCAAACTCCAGTCCTCGAGGGCCAGTGTCCTGCTGGTTTTCCAACCCTCTGCCCCAGCTGTTACTGATTATATTTATCAGGTGTGTTCAGTCAATTAAAAGCACCTGATCAAAGTGATTAGGACAGTGCCCCTCTAGGACTGGAGTTCAGCTGATGCATGTGTTCCTTGAGTGTTGTTGTTGTTGTTGTTATTTATTATTTATTATTATTATTGATGGGGCATTTTGAGTTGTAGCCAAGGCTGTCACAATGTAAATCCTTATGCTGTGGTCAAAGATGAGTGAGTTACAGAACGACGCTGCTTTTAAGGTGGAAGTTAATTGGTTTTTACAGTCGTGGGTTAATGTTAGAAAGTCTGACCAGTGACCATGTTTGAAATTTTATGTATTTAAAAAAAACAAATATTGAAGTGAATTTCTTTCTACAGGATTATGGCAAGGAGTCTCAAGCCAAGGATGTCATTGAGGAATACTTCAAAGCCAAAAAATAAGATCAATAAATGATAGAAATTAATCTTTTGTCCTTTTTTAATTTACCCTGTTTGCATTGACTATTTACAGCATATTTACAAAACGCATTGTCTAGTACATGGGGATAATGGTCAAAACAGTTGCCTTGTTAAGAACTGATCAGGGAAGACAAAACGCATGGGTCGGTTGGATAAGTTCTCCTTTATATCTACATAGGCATTTCTGGATAAAGTAAAGACATTCAAACACAATAAGGCACAACACATCATGATGCACATCCTCAGTTTTCCAGGGGAGGAAAAAAATACAAAATTCCAGAAGAAAAATAAAACACGACCCAAAAACATTCCTACACAAATCATCCACCCCCTGCTCTTAAGTTTAATATCAATAATTTACACATTGTGGTGTTGATTATACCACCAGTAAAGAGAACTTGAAAAAGCTGTCATGACCACACACTGTTTCTTGTATCTGACTCTTTGTGATCCTGATTAAAACCGGGCTGCTCCAGAACAATGATCTTCAGTCAGCAGCATCAGGCCCATGGGGTCACTGAGCAGGAGTGCACTGTGTAGTTGAAGCGTCTCTAAAGCCCACTGTCCTTTCCAATATCTCCCATCTCTCATTTGCTTCTTAAGACCGTTCAGTTTGTAAATCCAGATGTTCAAAAAAAAAAAAAAAAATCACAAAAACAGCTGCAGTGTATTGTTTGTTCTTAAATAGTTACAAAAGAAGGCCTGACCATGTCCATGGTAGCGTTGCATGAGTCCATATTGCTAATTTAGTTACAGGTACTCAAACTCCAGTGCTTGGTGTAATGCCAGCAGGTCAGAGTGACTGGATATCCTCCAGAAAGGCATGTTGTGCTGTGGAGTGGACACACACGTCGTTAAATCCTGCAGTACTGTTCATATAAGCAACACAAACCACCACCTGTCATGCGAGCTACACTACTACAGTAGCTTGTAGCTGCTTATTCTGCAAAAGCACGGCAAACAAAATCCATGCAATCCTAAAGCATTCTGGGAAATATGCTTATGTTCTTTTATAGTTTCCACCTCAGAGGATCAATATCCTTCATACTGCTGGGAAATGCTAGAGAAATATGCTTATATCTTGTTGACAAGAAGTTTAGAACATTCATTTATTGGGAATTATTGAGGACCATCTCTTCATCCAATTTCACGAGAAAGGAAATAAGCATCTTCCCAAAAATGACATACTACACCTTTTAACAGACAATCACAATTATGAATGAAACCCACAGCTGGAAGACAAAAGATTTAAATACATATTTTGTTATAAACACAGTATCAGTGATACAATTCTACTTCTCTGTTACTAGAAACGAATAAAACCATTCCACACTAGAAAGCCAGTATTTGTATTAAGTGAGATTGTTAAATGCTTAATCACTGTGTACATTTGAGCAGCCACTCTTCTCTCAGTTAAACGTGATAAACTGGGTTCAGGTATATAGAATCCAAATCAAGTATAGTTGCAATTATTGTACTCTATATAAAAAAAACAGGTGCAAAATGTACAGCGTTAACCAAGCTTCAATCTCAGATTTTCACCAAAGTTGCAATCAAGTTTCCTGTTATCCATAAAAGGGGATAAATGAAACAGAACAAAGTAAACAACCACCAAAAAACTGCTTCGGCAACGAAAGGCAGGCTTCGTCCAATCAGAGCTCACACTGTGTGGAGTAGGCGGGCTTACGGTGAGGTTACCGGTCCATTACCTTTTTGGCCGCCTGCTCCTCTTCCACACCATCCCCAATAACAACATACACTACTTTCCTGCCAAACCTTTGCATTATGCGTTCAAAGCAACTCTCTTTTCCTGCAAAAAACAAATAAACAAGGGGAGGAAGGAGGGTCACAAGGTCAGAGGGGTCAAAGTTCGGAGGTCATTTGTTTACCTGGCTCGCCGCATGCTCTTCATCCTTCCCATCTCCAATCACAACATACGTAATGTTAGTGCCAAAGCGGGAGACTATACGCTCAAAACAGCTCTCTTTGCCTGGAGACAAACAAACGGCTTTCACAGTTTTTAAGACTTTGTTGAGATGGATAAACAACACAGGGAGAGGCAGAGCCGAGATATAATAGTCTGGTGAATGAAAACCTGGAAGCGCTAACGAGCTAGTGAGTGAAGTCACACCCGTACTAATCCTTTATACACAGTGTTAATTGGATAGAGCAAACAGTCACCTGGGCTCGATACAAGTATCCTAAACCTCATGTGGTTGCCGTGGCTACCACATCTGCTACATCTATGTGAATCGAGTAATCTAGGCCTACAAACTTCCTTGTTGAATGTTTTAATCTGAGCTGGTTTGTCTCCTGCGTTTCCACTGATGAATGGTTGAATTCAGCGCTGGCCTCAGGCCTGAGGTTCAGGCTAATTGAGCCCATCCCGAGCGTGAGGGTGTCGGACCTGGATGACGAGGCCAGATCCGGAGCAAGCAAGGTGAGGGTGGATTTGAGTGTGAGTGCGAGCTGGACTGTTTTCTGATTACATTTCATAATGTGTGTGTTTGTATTTGGCCATAACCAGCATGATCGATTGTCTTTCTAAAACATTCACAACCTCAGTCTAAATACGTCCATTGTCCTAACTGGGGACCGGGAAGTTATCAGGAGCACATGGAGTGGATGGAGAAACATCAAAATACTGCATAACCAACAACAGACGTGCAAAGACAATGAGTCAATTAGTCGTTAACCGTTTCCATGTCCTGCTTTGAGGATTTAAGGAACATATGTGTGTTGTGTCTTACCTATTTTTGTTGCACTGTAAATGTTCTCAATAGGGAACACAGATCCCAGACTATACAAGAGAACTTTAGCCAGAGCTGGTATGAGCTGCGTCGTGGTCACCAACACATTCACACAGTTACTCCTGTGGGACACAACCACAAAGGCGCAACAGACTCTTAATGAGAACATTAAATGTAAGCTGACTGATGGATGATGTATTATTGTTCCTATGCTCTAAATCCTAAAAACATTGGAACAGCATGCAGAGAGATAATAAATCCAACATGAAGCAGCACCTGGAGCTGATGATGGACAAAGACTTGAGTGCGTGGGTGAGCCAGGAGTCAGTGAGAGCCTCGACCTCTGCTCTGAGCTGCAGCCAGGCGTCTCTCTTAGCGGGACCCAGCAGACCTGAAACGAGGGACGAGTTTACTGAACCTTTAGCCCAGCAAAGAATGAAACACAGCTGTCAAACAGTCTTCATATAGCTGGACTTCAAGGTGAGGTTCGTCTTGCTCTACAGCTAGCGTCCCAGCCGATCTGCTTACCCCCCACATTGTTTTTGTACGTGCTATACAACTCTTTGACTCGTCGGTAGCGGAAGGCCAGTTTCCTCATCCAGTCGACTCCGCCGCGGACACCGGTAGCCAGGCACAGGTTGGCGCTGGTTGCAGCTGCATGGAAGCCATCAGTTGCAAAACTGTAAGTACTGTCAATAATAATGATATGATTTATTTGAAAAATCTGCGGCAGTAGAACAAAGAGATTGTTGTTATTATTGGTATTCAGCACTATAAACAACTGCTGATGTGTTTCCAAGGCCACCAAACAACAAAAAGCCTAAACCTCTCACCTCAAGTCCTGTCCGTTGTCGTCCGATGACACATCATCAATGTGAACCTGATCACACTCCTGTGCGCACACACACACAGACATAAATAAGGAATTCTGCTGGTTGCATCACTGTGCATCACTAGAGGGCAGTAGTACTATTCACCCAAGTACTGTGGCTTAACTTTCTGCTAAACTCTCAACATGCCTTCGATTTTCTCGTTTACAGGGGCGTATGTGGTTCAGAAGTGTGTCTCACCTCCAGGTCGTTGAAGAATAAGTGTGTGTCGGCCAAGTTGAAGATCATCTCTTCCATTCTCAGACCCAACGTCACTGCCATTGGAGGGTCCTGATACAAACGTCAAACATCAGTACGAGAAACTCTTCTACAGATTCATGAATCCAGTCTAGGAAACCATGTCGCTTTTTTATTTCTTTCTCCCTCATCGCAATTCACCCCCCGTCCCCCCGCGTGTAGATTTGGTATGTTCCATTGACAGACAGGTTGCACTTGTTCAGTCAGCGTTCCTCATGCTTGCTAGGGAGTTATGTTTGTGTGGGGGGTGACAGACTTCCTGTGTGTGTTGTAGTCAACAGGAGACACTGACTGTATGTGAGAGCGTGTTTGGGAGAGCGCAGACTGCCCTGCCAGCCTGGGGCTCAGCTGCAAAAACCATCATCTGTGATAGGTCAGCGAGGGTCGACCGCTCGCTGTGCGATTCGCTGACGCCGCCAGACGACCAGAATAGAAAGACACTAACAGGAAGGAGAGTAAAAGTGAGTCAGTCACACAGACAAGAGGCACTTGAGGCTGCCTCTCAGGTACTGATGAGCCAAAGGGGAGTCACAGACACCTGCATATGTCCCAATACATGATGACGATAAGATGTGTTTATTCTCTTGAGGTATTGGAGAATTAAATAAACCTCATTTAGTGGACGTCAAGATAAAACTAGATTATTTCATACATCACTTCTTGGCAAATAAGAAAATAATGCACAACTCTCCCAGTTTGTGAAATGATGCTTTGTTCGACAAACATTCAATTTCACAACTGCAGAGCAACTGGGAAGGAGAGCAGTGCCCACAAAGCGTATCTGTAAAATTGCCTGAGCTTGCCTCACCCAATAAAACCCTGCGGCCACATACGATGATCCCGGATCGAAGCCAGGAGCAATTAACATGAACTATAAACAGTGTTATGTCATGGTCATCGGTCCAGATAGGATATGTGTTAAATTATGATAAGTTCATGTAAACTGCAATTATCAATAGCCTTTAAATGCATTTTTAATTCGCAGTACATTTAAAATCTCATCAATTGTATTATTTATGTTGTCATCGACATAAATTGACCATAACATTCCTGAAGTTCATACAATGTTACTAATATACTGAGGGAACCAGTGTCATTAATGTGAGTTGGCTTTCAGATTACATTGAGGTAATTTAATTCAATTGTTTAAATCTGCTTTTCATGCTCTGTATATGTAAAACCCACGGCAGCCTGTATGTATATGTATATATGTCTGTGAGGCAAAATCTGGGGCGTGAAAGTCTGAAGAAGAAGAAAAAGCAACTGGAGTAATAACTGAACGATGCCCAGATGAACGTGTCAGCAGATTTTCTTTTTCCTACTACTGGAAATCTGCTGTTTAAATGAATGAGAGGGGCTTAATGAAACGGTGTTTCCGTGCCCTGGTCCCTCTTGGGGTGAGTAGAGGCAGGGCCAGGGTCTCACCTTGCCGTACTTCTGTGCGTAGGAGCCTGTCAGCAGAGAGTGAAAGACGATGATCGTCTCGTCCAGATCCCACACAAACACCCTCTGGAGGGAAATAAAATAAGACTTCAATGAGCGGAGAGAATCCAAGGAAGTCCTGCATGTCTCTAGAGGTTTTAATGGAATATTCATTGAAGTCAAAGTCGTTAGACGGTGGATGTGTTTCTTCCCTTACCTCCAGGTCACTATCAGGGGGAGGAGAGGGGTTGTTCTTTCGGCCTCTGCCCCGGGACTTGGATCCCCCACTCCGACAGGCGCGGTCGTCCAACTCTTTGATGGGCGTGGAGGGGCTCTGCACTGTGTCGAAGTCCCCTGAGCGAGTACGCAGACATGGACGGGACATTTAAAACGTCCAAATGATGAAACGTGTGCTCCAGCTACTGAAGGAACCGCAGTCTGCAGTATAAAGCAGTAATGATGTGGTTCCAGGTGATCCCGCGGGTGTGTTGCAGTTGTATCCAGTTTAGACATAGCTCACACTCGTCATCTTGTCAGGTTTAATAAGTCAGGTTAACTGGCATTTATGATGACGTTTAGCAGTGCAGGAGAAAGATGAACTAATGGACTAATAAATTAGAAAAGTGAAGTAATGGGATGCATTGTGCAAAGAGATTCATGCAAAATTCTGCAGGAGCATACACGAGCGCATAAACCCCCCCCCCCCCTTTAATGCCTACGCTCCCACTGCTGCGCGGTAACTAGAACCAGACGCTAAGCTTCGGATCTGATATTGTTACGTCTCAATCAGGGAGAGAGGCAGGAGGAGACCCAGGGGTGGATGAACACACAGACAGACGCAGAGAGAACGCGAGCTACCACAAAGAAAACAAACAAACAAATAATAAAAAAAACAACAATAACTGAATGAGGCACCAAGAGGGGAAACGCCAGGGCAGGAAGAATGATAAGCTGCTTTAATCAAGCTGGAATTACAGCCAAGATAAACCAAGCAGTAAAATCGAACGTGAAGTCATACTTTTTACACACGCGGGTGAAATTTCTTATTTAGTATTTCCTCGTCTTTTTCTGACTCGTCCACAAAAGTGCAATAACTCATGTACAGTATGTAACTTCACCCTAATCAAACCCTCAGAGGCAAATGTAAACACATGCCAATTCTCCAATTAGCGAGCCCGATGCCAGGTAACTATGGTTACCGTCCGAAGTTACTTCCTGTGCTTCATCATGGTTGAAAGGGGGTTTTGAACTCACTTACCCAAACTGTTTTTTTGTTTTTTGGAAACAAGATTACAGGGCCACAATCAAGGAGCGATGAAAGATCTGACATTTGTTTGCATACTCATGGTGCAGTGTCACTCTGACGGCTGTGCAAACCTGGGTGAAGCTCGGCCGCCTGTCCGGTCATGGCGGGGGCGGGGTCCTGCAGCTGGTAGGCTGCCGTGGAGCCCGTGCCGTCCACGTTGTTGGAGGTCATGTAAGTCCCGTAACTGGAGGCGGAATAATACTGGGCGTACTGGTTTTGGCCGAACGTCGTGTATGAAGGGTACTCCTGCAGAGGGAAAGGCGAATCATGAGCACACAGTCCTCCTTAACTTCAGGTTCAGACTGAAGCGTTTCCTGTCGTTTCTCTGACCCTTTATTCCCGTCGATCTGTTTCACTGTCCCTGCGTTCATCTCTACAATCTCTACACGTGTGATTAGCTCCCGTCTCCTTCAGTCCTCACACATAGACACCAGTCGCCCTAACCCCCACCCAGCCACCCACACGGACCAAACCTCAGCTTTCTTCCTGTAAACAACCACATCTATCACAGCGTGACATTAAAAACCACCTTCAAGCATTTTACTACCACACATATTCATCATATAGACATAGAGAAATATCCAGAGCAAACATTCCTTCATAAAGACTAATTGAGCCTCTACTAAGTTCTTTTCCCTTTTGCAATCTAATTAGATTTTGACAGGATTTCTTGAATTGGCTTAGAACGGGGAACGTTGTGTGGGAGTGTGACTGTAAAACTACTTCTGGTCCTCAAATGCTATCGAAACTGCACCGTGCAAAATCGGCGTAATGAGGAAAATGACTTTCACTTGAGCACTGAGGGAAAACATGTCGATCTGCTGTGGCAAGAACTTCCTTAGGGAACTGGCCTTCTCTGGGAAAGTGCATAGGAGAAACTGATGGACACACACACGCACACACTCTTACCTGCTGCGTGGCAGTGTAATTGGCGGGGTTAGATACTGAATTGTTGGTGGTGTAGAGGCCTGAGGAAGGAGTGAAACTGGAACCTTTAGAGGAAAAAAAGGAAAACAAGCAATTCAATAAAAGTGTTTTACACTTAAACTGTTTTTCACATAAAAAGGTCTGCGAGAATCAAGCTCAGCGGTGTTTCGTCCAGCGACCTGGCATCTGATATGGTGAGTACGCCGTCTGTCCGGGCTGTGGCGTGGTGAAGCCGGGGCTGTAGCTGAGGCCTGTCTGCAGAGGAGACTGACTCTGGGCCAGGCCGCTCTCAGTCTTAATGCCTGGGAGCATCACGCCGAGGTCTGTAATAACACACAGTAAAAATGATTTACACAGCTAAAAATACAAATAAACACAAATATCTAGAAAAGTGTAACTCTAGGAAATGTAGTTATGGTTTCATATGTATAGAATTAGTTTTCTTGTCGCTTACAGGGTAAATGTCCAGACATTTATATGCTTTATATCATGTGGCCAGTAAAAAATGTAAGACAATAATGAATCATGCATGTAAACAATTAAAAGTGACATTTTGAATATTTAGGTTTTGTGGCATTTTTAACACGACAAAATAATCCCTGAAGCAAACTGTGCTGCACATAAAGTCAGTGGGGCTTTGTCACCGTAGGAGGAGAGACCGTAGGCCTGTCCTGTCTGGGAGTAAGCGGTGTACACGGTCGACTGCTGCATGCTGCTGAACTGAGGCTGCCCGGCGTACGTCGGCATGGGGGGGGCCGCCGGCGTGGAGAGGATGTGAGGGTAGGGCCTGGAGAAAGGAGAAGGTAACGGATCGGTAAATGTAGAAGGTGGCTTAATGCGGGCAAGATGAAATGTGAATCTCTGACATGAAGATTCCTCGAAAACGTTTGTTTTGGAAGATGTCAACTCAGACTCACTTTGATGGGTAGAGCGGAGGCGAGTACTGGTGGGCTGAGCGAGGACTGTATCCGCTGCTGGTGATTACTAAAAAAAGCCCAGTAATCAGAAACAACAAGGCAAAAGCAGGTTACGGATGATGTCAACTCAAAACTTCTGTTTTGTTTTACACTTAACCAAATCATTCTTGAATAGCGCAATTCAAGGCCTCTGGCTTGTTTGAGCTCTTCCAGTAAACATAATTGGAAGCATTTTCCAGTGGAGACGAGCCAAGTTTTCCCCCCTTCGCTCCATGAAGCCCTTAGAGCGGCCTCACAGTAAAACACAACGTCTGTCTGTGGTGTGTGAGATGTCAGAGCCTAATGCTGACAAACACCCCTCTGCCTCTCAACCCTCACTGTGTGTCTCACCTAATGGCTTTGTGTTCTCGTTTGTGTATGTGCGTGTGCGTAAAGACAGTCTCTCATGTTCTCTCTTCCCTCTGCCAGTCTTTGATGATGCAATTCACAGACAGGCAATACTTCATGGGCTTAAAGCTTTCAGCAGGCCCACCACTGAGCTCAGATGTGTGTGTCTGAGGAAAGACGCTGATACCCAGCCGATGTGAATTTCCCTGGGAGAAATCTGGACACAAGTGCGTCTGTGTGCACCTTACCTGAGCCTGCGTATGTGTCCAGCGCCGTGTCGCCGGTGGTAGGGACTGTATCGCTGTTGTTCATGGGCTCTGTTTTCACTTAGAGAAGAGGGAAAGGATCAGTGTGAGGGAGGTCAGCGAGGAGGTGCCATCACACACACACACACACACACACACAAAATCTAAAATCCTCACTAAAACATTAAAACACTGCTACGACCTTAATTAAATTATAATGATTCACTTCTGAAAACATCAGCAGCAGAGAACACGGCAGAGCAAACGCAAACCACAGCAACTCCAGCACAAAACAGTTCCTTTTGCATTTAAAGTAAATGTTTTATTACTGGATTCAACCCCATGCACCTCTGTACCATAGTCCTTGGAGCTGCTGCAGCCCAACAGCCAATCAGCCGTGTTCAGAACGGTCATGCTTTCACCTAAAGGGGCGCAAAGGTGGGAAGGTGATGAGAACCAGACATCTCACGTGAACAGTCTGTAGGAGAGGAGGTGAGGATTGTTTCTACAATTCAGTTCAGTTTCATTTCCATTTTATTCAATGTCTCCGTCTAGCAGGGTCACCACATCTGACACTTGGAGACATGACATGTTAATGATACAGATGCTTTTGATGTGCTACTAAGTCAATGTGCTGCATTCCAGGGACTTTTCTTGTTTCTCACCAAACATGAGTAAAACTCATCATCAGCAACCATCTGAAAACTCCATCGAATTCAGGACAACTTCATTAATCCTCTCAGGGAGCAATACAAGCCTTTGGACAAGCCCTAATGAAGACAAATGAGTTGCTATAGAGATGGCCTGTGGGTCCGAGCCCCGGCTGATGTCAGGTGAGGGGAATGTTGGGTATGTAGTTTGTTTTGGCTGTTAGCGTGTAGTCCTCAGTTCGTCTGCCGAAAACATTAACGGTGAGCTCATCAAAAATGATTCAGTGTGTTCTAATGCAGTCTGAACATGGCTATTTCTGTAAGTGTGTGACGCGTCAACAAAAATGCGGCATCTCACTGTTTCCATTACACTACTGCTAAGAGTTGTTTCCACTGCCTGTTAAATCAGCAATAGATCAAAGGGTCGCACTGAACAAAAGCACTTGTATCCAGTGGTGTAACGTCAAGGCGCCCTGTCAAAAGTGACTCCAGCGGACAGGGAGCGAGAGAGAGCGAGGTCGGCGGCGACAGAGGGAAAAAATGAGACGGAGAAAAGAGAAACTCGGTTGGACAGAGGGTAAAGAAAAGGAAGAGAAGAAGAGAGGAGTGGGCCCAGTGGTGTTGACATCTAAGAGCGCAGTGATGCTTTAATGCTCTTGTAGAGGAAATAGTTTCCAGTGGGATTTTGGGCTTACGCTCCAACATACACACTCAAACAACACACAGACGCACACGGCCAAGTGGTTAGCGGAGAGCAGAAGTGCTTCACCGTGTGTTTACACACATTCTCTAGTGGTTTAGTCGAGTCCTCCTGCCAGCATGGATGCGTATGTGTGCGATTATTGTTGTCTCCGCACATTTGCCCGTCGAAAATCTGCCCGTTGGTGATTTCATGACGTCACATCGGGCTCAGCAGACGCTTTTTGTCCGGAGCAACTTTTATTATGCGCATTCAGCTTTTGATGGAGGGACGTTTGGAAAATGACTGTCTTTGTGACAAAAGGTTTAGATGAGAAGGTTGGGAACTGGAACCAGGGGAAAAGGGTTTTAAACACTGTTTTTAAAAAGTTGAATGTGTAAAAAGTAAACGAAAAAGAAGGTTTGGAAATGACACGTTGTGGTTTTATTGGGGGACCATATCTGAATTCCTGGAGTCTGAGCCTTTCCCCAGCCAAGTAACAGAACCTCTTCTGAAACCACAATTCATTTTTGCTCATATGATTCTGTATGCATTTTGTTGACCTTGGAAAAAGCCAAGCTCGCTGTTTTCCAGTTCCCCATTTTGGTGCTATAAGTGGTATTAATCTTTTTAGGTATCTTTTCATAAAATAGTAAAGTTATGCTTCTCGTGTGGAATGTGTGCAACAGCTTTGTTTTTCTAACGTTATGGGCCGTGTTGATGAATCTGAAAACTATAACTAATTTACATTTAGATTAGGTTTAGATTTAGACGAACACACTAACCCGACGCTTTCTGCCATCTCACCTCCTGTTCCATTGGTGGTGATGGAGGGGCTGCCAAGGTTGTTCTTGTCCAGCTTGGAGCCCCCTGAATCTCCACCTCCCACACGGTTATGAGGACTGGCTAGGTCCTGCATTTCCATAGACCTACAGGGGGAGACATGTAGATGAAGTGCGTTTTTTGAATGAGTAACAACAACGTGCTACCACAGCTGGGAACGTCCCGCCCTTGCATATTTCATTAGGATCGCACTGAAATGCTGAATATCCACACAGGGATCACACACACTGAGTCATAAACCAGTTAGCATGAGCATGTGTCCAGAGGCGCGAGACATTGTCTGCGGGCTTGCTGGCTCTTTTATAGAGTGCGCGTGTGCGTGTGTTTTCATGAGCACACTTGCAAACCCACAGCCTGCCAGCGTGCTTTAGTTTTACAATGTGTTCCACATGCATGACTGGGACAACCCAGCACACAAGGTAGGAATGGTAAAAGAGTGTGTGTGTGTGGGGGGGATGTAAACAGACACATGAAGAGGATGAAGACGAAGGCCTGCCTTTGATATATCAGTGTTTATTGTTTATTTGGATGTGTAATAGGTGTTACCATGGCTACCCCGCCTCCCTCACGGGTCCATAGCCCCCAGTGAAAGATGGATTTGAGAGGAAGCCAACATCAAACACCCGCTCACAACTTCTTATCATCACTGCTGCCACAAACCTGCATTCGGTCATTTCCTCTGGTGGAAGACACAGTGTAATGATGAGTCAGTGTGCATGAATGTGTGTCTGCAGGTTGGTCACACTTGTGCCACTGTGTGAGACATCAAAGTGAGAAATTCCAGGGATGGAGGCAAATCGAACAAATGTGGGCTGCTGGTCTGCCCTCTGTGTGCACACATGGGGGAGAGGAGAGAGTGCACATCTGTCTGGACGCGCGCCATCTCAGCGCTATGGACAGATGCATGTAACTGCGCCACACATGACTGCAACCCACAGGCGGACTGACAGGTATAAACACGGAGCCGACAGCGGACGGGAACCAATGCAAAAGGCAAACTCTCAAAATTAAATCTCCCCATCAGATTTTTTCCATTTCCTGCAGCACATGTCAATAAACCTTAAGAACTTTCCCAGATTATGGTGTAAAACCTTTCATTCAGTCTTTAGTCGTTCTTTTTATTTGTCTCTGCAGCAGGAAACGATCGTGTCTCAGAGCTGGTGTTTCATAAACACTTTTCTGGTTTGCTCATTGAAAGCACACTGCATTATTTCTTCAGTTAATTGACCTTTTATTGCGGAAACAAATTGTAGAATAAATGTCCACTATAAATTCCTAGAGCCAAAGCTTACGTTTTTAATGTCTTATAGACTTCAGCCCAAGGTCCTTAACCCAAAAATGGCACAAAATGTCCAAAATACTCGTTAATTTTAGTTTTTGGTTTATAAGTTTTGCTCAAAAAACAATCAGCCAAATATCAAAATACTGTAGCTTGTTTTGTTTTAAAATATGAAATCCTTCTTTTCCTTCAATTGGATTGTGCATGTTTTCCTCTGTGTGCGCTCTTTAAACACTGAGGTCCTGGGAGAGTGTCAATGACCTCATCACAGCTTGCAACTGCAGTGAAACCTCACCTCTCTGCACCATGACCACAGAACTAGGACACACACATAACTGTACACCCACACGCACATATAAGGTTCTCACAGACCTCATCTTGTTAGTAATATTCTGCAAACACACGCAAGCGTACCTGGTGTCTGAAGGGTCTGGAACATGAGATTCACTGTGTGATTTCTTCACCTGCAGAGAAACCAGAGGAGAGAAAATGGTAAGGAAAACATAGAGAACCGCACACGGTACGGTACCCATGGCTAAGAGGAACTAGGGTTCAGCGTGTCATAAACAGCCTCATAAACTGGTGTTTATGAATCAGACAAACTACATTAGGACCATGAAAAACAAAATCAGTCCCCACCTTCAACACAAACTCAGTCAGAACTTTAATTAGCTCATAATAACTGCAGCGTATCGTGATCCGTAAATGGCAGTAAGAGCAGACCGAATAATACACAGAGACTGTCAACTTTCCCTTTTTTATGCTTGACCCTGCTCCATCTTAAACTCAAGCTCTTAAAAAGTTAAAGGTCACAGCGGGGTCATGTTAGGTCACAGGGCTCACTCTCCATCCTTAGAGGAGTCAGCATAGACACTAGATCAAACCGTGACTTTGGGTGGTAACTGAGACATTTGGTCATGTCAATCACTGGCCGCTGGAACTTTTCCTTCAATGACGTACAAAAAAAAAAAAAGGATTAAGAAAACACACTTCAGTGTCAGCGCCTTTCCACCACAGCGTATGTGCAGAGCAGCGGGTCTCTATTAAAATTCCTCGCTCTTATTTGGAACAGGAACTAATTAGAACAGTAAATGCAGGGCGGAGCGAGGGCCAATGTGTACCAGCTGCCCTGTAATCACTGTGTCAACACACTGTCGAGGTGCAGGGCACGCGCGAGGTGCCAAACACACACACCCGTGGAAATGCACACACAAACACACACGCGCCAATTCACCCTGGCTGCATATATTAAAGTCATTTGCACATTATCGCAATCACAGGTAAGTACACAGGGAATGTGCTTGGCCAAGCAAATACTAAGCACCAGGTACGTGGAAACCAGGGCGTGTGTGTGTGTGTGTGTGTGTGTGTGTGTGTGTGTTTGTTGAGAAAGACATTCTAGTGTTATGGTTCTGATTAGAGGATCCTGTTGAGAGGGAATAAGAAGCGGCACTTAGCTGTTTAAGACGAGGTTCAAAGGTTAGTCAGTGCCCTCGTATGGATCGCTTTACACGCGCACACACACACACACCAGCCACTTTCATGTCACGTTTCATGCTTTACTGAAATTTAACAAGGCTGTCAGTCACGGCATCAGCGGCACGGCCGTGAGAAACTGCAGTGCACATGTAACACACACGCGGTGCTACAGGAACATGCTCCCGCACACATACACAGAGACATGCAAGCCTGGAGGTTTCTGTCTCAACACGCAGGCTTTGATCCTGAAAAGCTTTTATCACTGGGCTTTATCCACTGCACACTTTCTCTTACTGCCCAGCGCTGCCTGTGCCTCCTCTGTATCCCACCACGTTTATCACTGTCTGTCACAAATGTGAAAATTAAAAGCGGTTCCATATTTAAAAGAATACTACCAATATATGCATTTTAAATTTTTAGAGACATAAATTAGAGACATTATAATAATCTGCCTCATTTTCTATCTTCCAGTCAAATATTCAGAACAAAGGGTCTCTAAGGTCTCCACATTTAGGTGGCCACCCCACTGAAGGGTCCATGGGTGTCACCTGAGCCACTCAAATAGGTGACCTTTGACCTCATTGGCCAGGTGACCGGCTTGGACACAACCTGCCTGGGAACTCCCTGAGGGACAACAGCAGTAATAATTAGCAGTAATAATAATTATTTATTTTGGGGGTTACGCACAGCAAAGTTAGTGTAGTTCCTCCGTTATAAGATAAAATAATATAACACGGGGTGTCACACAAATAAGAAGCAGAAGGCCTGAAATGAGCAGAGTCTTCGCTGTAGCCGTGCTCCAGAGCAAACGCACTCACAGAATACGAAAGTGCACATGAAAGGTGCAACAACAGGGTTTGTGTTATTGTTCCAGGCAAACTGTGAAACCCTGTGCAGGAAGAGAGAAGGGGGAAGAGAAGAATGGTGCTGTGTGTTTCTGGTAATAACCCAACCCATCTGCAACGGGACATCCGATACTACGCACAGAGCAGCGAGCCCACACGCACACACGGTATAAAAAGGCCTTAAACGTTAACCCGTTTTGTTCTTGAATTCCCAAATAAGCATTTTTAATACAACCTCTTAGCTGTTCTCCTAGCACTTAAACAATACAAATCCATATTTTGCAATCTTTGGACTGACATGAATTGTTGATTTTAAATAAACTTTCTCAACAGTGGAAAAAAAATTAAGCGCATACTCTGATGAAGATGATTTCCCATAATGTAAAAATCCAAATTTAAATGATAAGGTGGAGCGTCTACAAAACTCAAAACCCAAATCTCTGTGTATGTCGTTTAATTTAAAGCTTGTACTTTTTTCTCAAGTTGCATTTACTGTTATACAAAATAACAAAAGTTTAAAATTTAACTGATATTTAAGAGCCATAAACCAAACCGTCATTAAAATAATTTTTTAGAGATTTTAGAAGTTCTAATTCCACCTTTATTTATACACAGTAACTTTTATTCTTTCAGAAGAATTACAGGTAAAACGTAATATGAAATCCTCAGAAACGACTCAAACTGCAAAATGTGACTGCTTCAAAACTCAGTCTCACACCAAGTTAAAGATGCTTCTTACCTCGGGCTGCAATCGGGTCAGTTATCCGTCCTAAACTTCCACAGAACATTACAGAGCTGTACGATCCATCAGCTTCCCGTCACACACCGGCTCGCTGGGCTCACACACACTCGCACCAGAACGCGCTTCGGCTCGTCTCTCTCTTTCTCTCTCGCTACCTGCTTCTCACTTCGTGCTCCAGGTGTCTTCGTTTTTGCTCCGCTAAGGAAAATTCATGACCGTTCTCTCATTCGTTCGTCATTCTGGGCAAACTAGAAACAACAAGAAGCTAGAAACACAACGTTTCTCTCTCTCGCTGTCTCTGAGGTCAATCCACGCACCGCTCCTGTCTTCCTCGACTCCAGTAATGGGGAACATTTCATTCGTCCTGTTACCCTCCTCCTCTGCCTCCTCCTCCTCTTTTTCTCCTCTCCTCATGTTCCTCCTCTCTCTCTCGTCTGTCACTCACTACAGACTCACTCAAGCTTGCATTCAAACCCATGCATTTTAAGTATCAAACTGAGGTTTTTGTGTATCCCAGCCTATACTAAGAAACCTAATTCCACATAGTTACTAATATATATTTCTGTATAAGTGTAACTAGTTGGAGCTCCTGTGATCAAAAACATCAACATCCATCACTCAAAGCCTGTGGATGGATTCTGGTGCGATGTTAAGTCAGTACATGCAGGAAGTAACGTCAATGTCTCACTGTTAAGCAGAAACAACAGGCCAGACCATAAACTTCACACCATGCATCTGACCCCCCCAGTCAAGACATGCACACACCCGTGCCACACAGAGACTCACATGTGCACCTGAGCATTTACACAAACGCACACGCGCAGTCTGTGTTAACAGGAACCACATGTTCCGCGTGTGTGTCGTGTACGTGAAGTGTCGCTGCGATGGGAGCATAAAGTCAGGTCGACTTTGACGTGCACGCGCACACTGTCTGCCAGCTGCTGCTGTCTGAAGATGGCACTCTTTGACTGTGTTCGGCGAGGTGACACCAGGTTAGGCGCGCACCCGGGCACACGCCGTCCCACTTCAGCAGGAAAGTGTGAAAACGAAGGCAGCAAAATGCGAGGAAGAAAGGAAAGACGCCCGTGAGATGACGATTTCCAGCTCAACGGTGACTCCGAGCGTCCTGAGCTGCCAGCGCTTTCAAAACAGCAACGCTTGGTTTTATTCTGACGTGGCCAACTCAGCCCAGACCTCAATTCGAGTGGGAATTTGTGGCTCAAATTGAAAATGGCTGCTCACTCACAATCCCCATGCACCCGAACAGAGTCATTAAAAAAAGACAATAGAAATAAAAATGGGAAAAACCCAAAGTGTCCAGATGTGCAAAGCTGATTAAAACATATCCACATGGAGTCAAAGCTGCCAAGGACACACCTACATGCACTAAATACAGACTTAAAGGCGAAAGCTTCAGTAATCACAGTTTTACCTTTTTAGTTACCGTAATTTTTAAAGTTATATTTCTGATGATTCATCAAGATTCATATTATCTCGAATAAGGCTTTTGAATGTGTACGGGCCAATTTGATCTACAACTGTGCACCGTCACCTTCGGCTCCGTCACCATGGTGACAGCATGTGGCCCCGTCCCACAGCGTTTATCCTCCAACTCCAATAAACACCTTGATTGATAGACTGTCTGTGGACCCGTGTGCACACACCAGGCCAACGTGCGCTATACGTGCACACGCTGGACGCTCGGGAGTGCACGGCGAGGACTAGCTGTCAGAACAGATTAGGGTGTTGCCGAAGCGCTTGACAACTCAAGCACTTTATTATTAGCCAGGCGGGACCCCATCGGGAGGGGGTTGTCCGAAAACATCGCCGGTGAAATATTTTCACAGCAAGTGGAGACAGGAGCAGGGGAGGTGTCCTAAAACCTGCACGATAAGAAAAATAATAAAGACGAGAAAACCCAACAACAACAAAAACAGTAGCACCACGAGGGCACAGCCGAGCAGTGAACTGAGCAAAGGCAGCAGCCAGTAAATTAAAGGCCTGAACGAGGCCCTTGAGAACAACACAGTTCTTCAAGTGGAGCGACAGCAGTTTGTCTTCCCCTCAGCAGGAAGTCACACAGAGACGCGCTTTTTGGCTCATTTGTCGACGCCGCAGTGTTTAGTTTAAATTTACAGAGAGAGATGATGAAGGACAACACACGCGCAGACACACAGGCGCTCGTGTGATCATCCAGTCGTCCCTGTCCCTGCTTTTTTGCTGGAGCGTCGACACACAGCACTCGTGGAGGATGCTGGTCAGCGCACAAACATTTATCTCCAACCTCCACATTCCCTGCCTCTCTCTCTCTCTCACACACACACACACTCGCCCGTTTACCTGTGCTCTGCTCAAAGCTCTCTGCTCTTCCCCATTTGTATGAGTGGTTATCGCCGTGGTAACTCTATCCTCTTCCTTTCATGTAAAATACATTGTGCCAACCCCCCCCCCTCCCTGCCTCCAACACTCCTACTGCACCCCCTCCAACTGCCCCAGCCTGGGGAGGTGTAAAACGATCCCTCTCTTTATGCCTCCAAAAATGCCCCCTTTTTTTCAGGTGTAGTAGGAAGCTATAAAAGAAAAAAAAGGAGCGAGGCAGTGAAAGAGAAGAACGAGGTGAGTCTGTGAAGCAGGGAGGAGGTGGAGGAGGAGGTGTTCTGGGTGAAAAGGTAGCCTCCGAAAACATCTCTGGCTTGGTGCACCTCGCTGCCTGTGCTCACATGGCATCGCCAAGAGCTGACTAGTGTTTCTCACAGCTTGGCGCCCAACAACACAAAAGTATATTCACACGCAGTTTCTGCGCCTAAAGTATCGCGTGTCGTCGGAACCTTTGTCTCTGAGTCGCCCAGGGAGAGAGAAAGACGACAAAAATAGAGATAAAACCAGAACAGAAGCCAGAGGACAATACGAACTGTTTGAGAGATGGGAGGTCGCTGCCAGCAATATCACAAAATGCTCCAGTATTTAACATATGTCTAGTTTTTATTATAGTGCATTTCACAATACTCATCCAGAAGCTATAAAAGGCTTTGCATGTACAGAGCTTGTTAGAAGTCACTGATTCATTTCATTCAAGAATGTAAAACATGTTGGAGTTACATTAGGAGCCTATTAGTTCAGAAGAAAATGTACTTTGGTGATGCATTTCCAAACTAAAGTGTAATTAATCAAGCTGTCATAGAGTAATTACCGCACAGACAATCTGAGCCAGTACGACTGGAAGCTCGAAGGGCAGCTGCCCAGGTTCCTGCGACCCGTCAACTTCTGCGAGCTGATTAGGAATTTCAGATTTGAAGGCTGTAGGTGGATGCAGACACGCTGGGATTTCTGAAGTCCAGCTTCATCCTTGAACACACAGAGGAGAAATGCCTTTGCTGCTATTTTTATTCATTCATCAGTCATTTCTGCGTTTTGACCGATAAACGAACATGTGACGGGGTCAGTGATATTTAACTGATTTAACTTTTATTTGATCAACTCATGGTGCACATGTTTAGGAAGGAGGTCAGTGACTGAGGCTGGTCTTCATCCTACCCGCTGTCCTGGTGGTCTTCACATATCTGCCATTTACAGTGAAGTGGCTCCTCATTGTCTCACAGAGTGAGGGGATCACAGACATGAGTTAATGCAGCTTTGCCCGGTGGACCCAAATGAAAAGCCAGTGATGGATATGTGTGCGCGTGTGGGCCGGTTCTGCGCTGTTAATTGTGAAGCGTTTGGCCTCGGCTGCCCCTGCTGAGCTAATCTGATGAGAGTGATTAAAAAAACAACTAGGAGAAACCTAAACCAGTCCATGGCTCACCAAGCACACACACACACACCAAGCCCTCATTCTATCCAGTGGCTGTAGAAACACACTCACGAGCACAAGGCTCAACATGAAATTTCTGCATGTCCACTACAATCAGCAGAAATCAGACACTGAGACAGATAAGAGGAAAGGGAGCTGAAAGGATAATGGCAGTACTCACTTCATTGGTCGATTAATCAATAAGCTTTGTTTATAGACTGAAGTTAATTCAGAATGACACATAAAATATGAGAAGTTTAAAACAATGTGTACTGGAGGATAAAACAAACCGCTGTCACACCGGTTCGCTTGCGTTCACGATTTTAAACATCTCATCCCACAATGTTTACCATTAGGCCAGATGAATGGCATTTACACGGACTCCGTGTTCTGACGGGTTCTGTTTGAACAGAGTGACACAACTAGAGCAGTAAGAGCCGGAGAAGACCTGGAGAAACACCATCCTCCTGCCCCCACCCTCCCTCATACCCAACGTGACCGCAGCTACCGAACCCCCCGCTCTGCCTTCCGTACGCAGCCTTTCCCCCTTCTGACTCCACGAATACACCCCCCGCAACTTCGCATCCCACGTGAAGCAAAATCGATGAGATGTGTGTGTGTCAGGAAAAAGGTCGGAACCAAAAAGAATGGAGCTCACACGCAAGCGCTTGTGCGTCCAGAGCCGGTGAGTGTGTGCACCGCTCATAACTGAAATGCGTGTGTGCGTTTGTGAGCCCTGTGTGTGTGTAAGTGCCTGTCTGTGGCAGCAGCAGCAGCATCAATAATTAAAGCTAATCTCATTAGGCCTCAGATCCCTTTCAGACGCTTTTAATTAAATGATGAATGGCCTCCCAGCTGCCTGTTAAATAATGCTGCTCATGACATCACGGCGTGTGCGTGACAGAGGTACAACATAAGGTAGATATCCTTGGAAAAACGCTCACCAGACAGATAGGTATGCTGTCACACACACACGCCATCTGCTCTCAGAATACGCTGCTGATTATGAGACGCTAGCGCTGCCCTGCACAGGCAACAGGAGTCTCTGAAGTCACAAGCTGTTCCTTCATGCCAGACCCTGAAACACTTCATATCATCTTTCTAATAAAATCCCTCACAATACCATATGTCCTCTGAGGAAGGGAGGCAGCATGAACGAGCGGGGGGGGGACCAGGAAGATACAGATAAAGCTAGAGCATGAGAGCAGCAGCTAGGCCGGTGCCAGACAGCACGGCCCTGGCTATGAGAACACCCATAATCCCTTCTGTTTCTCACCCGCCCTCCGTCCCCTCCAAGCTCTCTATGCCTCCATCACCCCTGTGCTCTCACCCTCCCCTCCCCGCGCTCGGCCTGGCTCTGTATCGGATTGCTGACTTCACAATGGGCCCTGAATCATCACTCTAGCCAGAGAGACGCAGGGAGAGACAAGGAGGCGCGGAGGCCGTCGCAGAAAGAGACGGAGGGACAGAAAGAATCAAGAACAGTATTCATTTCTGGACTTATCTGGTTTAAACTGGATGTCATGGACAAAATTATTCCTCAATTATCATCACTATTATTATTATTCATTTAACCTTTGACATTGTTGATATTTGTGTCTTTTACGGACAAATACTAAACATTTGTTGGCTCCTAAAGATCGGTAAAGATGACCAACCGCTCCAAATAACCATTAGGCGCAGTATTAATATTAAGCCAGCACAGAGAGTGGGCCACGGCCCATCTGGCCACAGTGACCCCCTGATACCTCTCCGACTCTTAGCTGCAGAGAGAAACCCAATCTCCCAGCAGAGCGGCAGAGGAAGTTCTCTCGGCAGGCAGGTTCCTCCGTAACCAAAGCACAATTGTTGCAACTTTGCTTCTTTCAGATGAGCATTTAGCCAGAAGAGCAAGGTGAACAAAAGGTGGGCTGTGCTATCGAGGGCTCTATTTATGGAAGTTGCTGGGAAGGCAGAATTGGCTGCTTTATGACTTTAGTGAGAACTTCTGTTTATGTCATGATTTTTTTTTTTTTTAGTTCAGCGTTATTTCTAGTGGAGTTTTCTAAAGGTCAAACCTTATGTTAAAATGTTCAGCACACAGAAATACAACATCTGGCACTAATGGGGTTTTCTTTGAAACCGCCGAGTGATCAATAAAGTGAAGAATCTTGGCCTGGACGATTGTTCCCTGATTGACTTCTATTAAACAAGCCTGGTCACAATATGAGCCGCTCTCCACTCACATGACCTCAGCTGTCCCACACCACAGAAAGCATATGTGTATAACAGACAAAGAAACACCTACACACGCTTAATCTCACACAGACACACACAGCATACGCACACGTCGTGCGGTTTCCTGTCTGGTGCGTTCCTCTGCTAAGCCCACGCCGGTTGCTCTGGGTTTCTAGATGGATTCTCCAGCCCGTCTGGGGGGGGTTGACTCCGTCAGACTGTCACTGGCTCACAGCCTGTCTACGACCTATTGACCTCACACCTAGCTGACTTTTCCTTGGCTCCGCAGACTTTCACTCAGCTGTCTTATATGCCACGACATAAAGGAGCGAAGGGTTATTGAGTTGGTGGAGAAATTCAAACAGCTCACGTGAAGGTGTTACACTCTCATTTCAAATAATATCCAAAATCCAGTATTGTACAGATTCGCTTTGCGTTAGAAAATAACACTGTAAAATACAAAACACTGACGTTGATGCGGGGGAATTAAACCAATCGATACCAACAGCGTGTGAGTGATGAGCGCTTCACAGCTGCTGTCTGTCCAGTGTCTTCCTTGAAAAATGTATTTGAAAAGGCGTCTAACTATTTTCTTCCCCCATCTCAAACAGAGGTGACTGGATGTCTGAGCGTCAGACTCTCACCGACACTCAGCTGTCAGCTAAACATAAATCTTACAAGAATCACTGTACACTAAGCTGAAATTGAAGTGCGCCGCGGTGCCACAACCGGGATGCCAGCCTACTAGAGGGATGCCAGGGGGGTAGCTGTTACACTCGCCTCTGTGGTCTGTCCACATGCCTTGTCGCCGGGCAGATTTGGAAAGTGCTATCTGTGATGCCAGCGCAATCTCGGCGAACAGGGTTGGGCCGTGCTCGTATTTAGCCACCGCTGCTGCATGTAGGTTTGCGTGAATGTGTCTGTATGGGGTTGTAGGGGTGAAAGAGGGGTGCAACCTGACCCCTCTCCTCCTCTAACTTGGTCTCTCTCTCACTTCGTCTTTCTGTCTCACACATACTGGGACAGCTGCCATACTCGGGGCCTCTCCCAGCGCACCAGAGGAAAAGGCTCCAGCTTCAAGAACCCCTTTCTCCCTCTTTTTCATCCCGTTTCAGCCTTTATGTTCCACGTCTCCCGTTTGTTTCTCTTCGGTTTTTGGTGGCCATACGTTTAAATCCTATAAGACTCCCTGGGGTTCGCTGCCTCTTGCCGTTTCCTCCACAAGCCACAGAGCGGAGATTCAGAGCACCGTTGGCTCAATAACCACTGTTTATGTGTCTATATACGCTTGATCTTTACAAAGACAGGACATATATATTACTTACCCAAATAACCATCATCTGAGAGAAACAGCCAATCAACACTCACCTCTCCTCCTGAGATAAACAACTGTGACAACAGGTGAGGCAAGAAAGGCAAAGACACCTGACCATAACCCAGATGACGTGGGATGGATGTGGTGGGAAAAGGGTGGAGGAGCTAAGGAATGAGGATTTTAAAAGGTAGAGGGGAGGAATGGGGGTATCAGGTATCAGCAGACAACTCCCCGAAACGTGTTCTTTGGTCACCTGAGAGAAACTTACTTCAGTGGAGCAGTGCAAGGACTCAATTATCCACTTTGTGCTAAAAGTTCAAACATAATAAAACATTCATTCTGTGGAAATTATTAAATCTGATCAATACATACACTTAAACTATTTGTATAATAATAATAATAATATAATTAAAGTGGTTTCTCACTGCTGCGTTTTGTTTTCTGTCCCTTCATCTTTTATTATTATTAGTCATCAAATGTGATTAGTTTTGTGATGTGATGTGATCAAATTTTTCAAGTTTGAGAGAAATTACACAGCGATGTCCTCAATGACAACATGAGAGGAGGCTTTTATTGCATTATTCTGTCGTTTAGCTTACACCAGTTACTGATTAAAACATAAACACTACAACAAAATAACATTATTTACCATTTACCAAGCTGACTAAACATTCCCAGAAAGCTGTGCTCTGTAAGCCTGTGCTGCTCTGTGGTATGATTATAATCTGCCCTTGCTCTAAGGTCCCATTTCCAACCCGAACAATTAATCAATGTCTTTGAGCCGCAGCTCAAATTCACATTATAAATGATATCACTGCTCTATTTAAAGCAGATGAAGTAATTGTGGAATATGAACATCAATATTTGATATTTGGACAGGAGCAAGACAAGATGGATGCTCCTCTCCGCTCTTTTCTTTCCTTCTTTCTAATTCCCGGCGTGTTTGCGGTGCTGTGTGCGTGTACAGTACGGGACAGCGCGTGTGAGTGACAGTGCTCCGCTGGGGTCAGCCCGTAATCCAACCCGGGGCGAGTCTGACAGAGCAACACAAAAAGTGGGAGAAAAACAACATAGTTCATGTGCTCTGTCCCACTTTGAGCTATTATTACTGCCGAGGCTGGCGGGTCAGAGGGAGAGGGAGAACCAAGCCTGATGGAGGAGGAGGAGGAGATGAAATTACACCTGTTCTGGTGGCTGACTAACGACTTTGAAATGCGAGTGGACCTTGCTCGCCGCCAAAATCATTTTCCCAACAATACAGCCTGATCTTTAAACAAGCAGAACTGGGACGCTGCGCTGACGTGACGCAGAGACGGCATAATGTGCCGGGACACCAACAGCCCCTCAGGATACGTGTGTGTGTGTGTGTGTGTGTGTGTACCTGAAACTCCAAAAATCTATATAACTAATCAGCTATTTCAATGGACCCAGAACTGACGTCTACGCCCAAGTCTCACTGCCTCTGACTGTTGCCATATGGTTACTATACGCTCACTGAATCACATCTGCTGAGTGTTAACGCACACACACACACACACACACACACTCCACTGCACCCCTGCATCAGACTTGTGTGTGTGGTCGTCACAAGGTACACTCACCACCCACCCACCCACACACACACACACACAGTCAGATGCATACAGTAGCCTTTAACTCACCATCTGTTCGGTGAGGTCCTGTGAGGCCTCCATTCCTGGGTTGTGATCCACCAAACACTTGAAGAGGCAGAAATTAGAACATAAGAAGTGGGTCATATTGAATGTTAACTGTTTAGCTGTATTATGAAGGACCATTGGTTTTAAAATGCCCGCCACACATTATGGATGCATTTATTTATTGTCTGTGTTGGACCCTCTGTCAGTGTGTTTATGTGCGAGCAACAGGAGACTGACGGAGGGAAGCAGCAGCGTTAACTTCTGCGTATCATCTTCAGCCGATGGTGAAGTGGAGAGATAATTGCAGAAGTAAATATCAACAATGAAAACGGAGACGCGTAAGCGATACGGCAGCTTGGCTCGCTCCGGACCACAGACACAGTGGCTGGCTAGCGCACGAAGACTGCGACTGACCCTGTTAATACTAGACAGGAGACAGGTTGGCGCAGGAGTCTGGAGGCCAAGGTGATTGTCTGCAGCTTGGAGTGAGATACGATGATGCGTTCAGAAAGACGTTACATTTCAGCCTGTGCCCCCCTTTTTCTTTTCCCCTGCTGTCAGGCAGTGGGTGACGCTGCAACAAAAGTCCAGTAGGAAACAATAGGGAACAATGGCATCATCTCAACGGAACGGAACAAAATGTCTTTTCTCTGCGCGATATTGTGCAAAGGTCATCAGAAAGGTCTGACAGCTGAACAAAAGAGTAGGCTGCGAAAACACGCACTTACTCGCAAACACAAAAGTCCTTCCCTGTTATTAGATCTGCGGTTCCCACCAGGTAAGGAGTGTCACCGAGCCATTTCCAGTTCATTTAGAAAAAAACATCGACTTTCAGCTTCACTTTTAGTCATGAAGGCTTTACGTCATATTCAACATAAATAAAGGCCTGTTTAATTGGAAATGTGTGTGGTTTGAATATAAAAATGATTCAAAGACACTGGTTAAGTGAGTAAGAATACCAAGAGGCTGTGTGTGTGTGTGTGTGTGTGTGTGTGTGTGTGTGTGTGTGTGTGTGCTCTGATGCTGGGTAGCTTTCTGGCTCAATCCTTTAAACTAACTGGCACCCTTTTAATTTTTCATAGCATTCAGCTCCTCCTCGCCTGAAACCCAAGACAATAATGCGTCTCTCAGGTGAATTGATTTGAGGCCAGGCCTCCCTCACCCCCTTGCTCCCTCCTTCCTTCCCTCCTTCTCTCTCTCTCACCTTTGTGGAGGGCAGAATCACTCTCCCCTTCATAATTGATGCTTCTTTCTTTTAAATCAGAGGCGGATGGTCGAATTTCTATCATCATTTTATGAGCGGTAAAGCTTTTACTCTGACTTTCAGGGTAGATGTATTTATGTCTATAATGCAAACATTTCTACAAATGTCAGAATAGTTGCGCGTCGCTTGTGCTGATGAGCAGCTGGTTTGCGCAGCTCTCCGTGTGCCATGTCCCAGCGCACATGGCCGTGGAAGCACCCGGTAGATACCTGACACGCACAGGGAATCAATAACGCCTGCCATTTCCTTCTGCGTCCCAAAAGAGGGAATTATATTTCTCACTATGGCTATTGACAGCGACATGAGAAACACATATGGGACGGCGGTGGATTAGAAAGCGCGCTGCCCAGCGACACTGCGGTAATTTCACGCCATAAAAGCCGAAGAGGGGGGAATGTTGAACAAACCGCAGACTGCAGAGGCTGCAGTGAAGTCATAAAAGCCAACTCGAGTCAAACCTCGCGGACCTGGCGATCGGTTTTACGCACGGATCGATCTCTGTGAATGTGCTTTTCACGGCGCAGACGCATCCTGGTGCTCCTATGAATCTCGGTTCAAAGTTTTAAGTAGACGTTAATTATTTAATAAATAACGGACTATTTAATTAAAAAAAAGTAAATTAAAAACGGCAGGGAGAGAGAAATTACTGTGTGACGATTGTGAGGGTTTTTCTACTGACGATAAATCCAAATTTGGTTAAATTTGGTTTTTACCGGTTCTGGACCGATTCGTGCTTCCTTTTTTTACATTAAATCTTAATCTAATATTTTATTTGTAATTGTTTCACACAGCTGTTGTGATCAATATAAAATAAATTACAATACGAAAAAAGAATGACAAAATTTGCGAGAAATGTCAAATAGATGGGTTAATTCTACATACAAATACCAAGACAATTTACTTAAACCATCAATATGTGCAGGACTTGTATCGTTTTCTCCAAATCCCATTCATCTCTTGCGCATTAATGCGCGTTGGTTAAGTATGAGTCCTTAATGTGAAATCTAATCTGTATGGATTACGGCGCAGTAGGCCCTATCAGATTTTGAGTCAGCGCGTAACTTGTCATGTTGTTAGGGACAGGCCAATAGCCAGGGGCCATTCAAGCCCTGAGAGCCTCGCCGTAGTATAAGATTCCAGTTTCCTACATATCAAATACAAACACAAACTACACGTGGGATGAGAGAGGAGCTGTGATGGAAAACCGAAGGACCGCGGAGGGATCGAGGCAGAAGATGAGGGGGATGCGACCCTCCTGATGTGTCCACCGATAAAGTCGGACCTACAAGCAAAACTGCTTTAATCTATTCGTATCGATCACCACTTAAAGCCGGATTTATTTGTAACAATCGATTTATTTACTCCTAAATTAATCTTCTAATTTTTAACGCTTTAAAGTGGTGCTCACCACAATTATTTGATGCACATGTGCAAAAGGTCAAATCTTTACCTGGTAACAAGTTGGACGTGTCAAGGTTTGGATTTTATTCAACAAATAGACTTAAGTATAGGCTCTATGACCTGTCACAACGTTTACAGGGGTCGCTAACAATAAACGTGTTATCAGAATGTAGTTTTTATTGTCTGCATTCGTTGGTTGTTAGTGTCTATTTGGCATATTTTAAAATTCACCAGTCTACGTTTAGACGTTGTGAAAACTAATTCATCCATCAGACTTTCGTCGCTTCCCATCCTCCACCTTGACACTGACTTTAAAACAGAAAAAGTGAACAAACCTTGTCTTAACACGAGTTTTTCGTCCCAGAATTAAACCAGTTCCCCGACACCGGTCAGTGCTCGGAGCTTGTCATGACCAGGCGCAGTGTGGTCGCCGCACAGCTCTCTCTGCTGTTTGCAAGCTGTCACTGACTGGATCGCAGCACTTCAGCCACTGGCCATTCCCCCAAAAAAATAAAAAACAAAAAGGGGCCAAAAACCAAGCGCGGAGTGAGGCGCAGAGTCGATGGAAGTGATTCACGCGCTCAGGTGCTCAGGTTGTGGAGACCGAACAATTCTCCTCTGGGCGAAACAACATTATTTTCAAGTCGCGTCCAACTTGGAGCACCGGACTGCGCAGAGGTATCTGACTCAACTTCATTATTGAAAAGCCAGCCGGTGCGCATGCGTCGAGCTGCCATGTGGGCACTAGTGGGCAAGTGTCCAAAGGCGTAATGGGGTCCAGAGGGGGGGGGGGCTCTTATTATTAGTTTGGCCTTTATTTATTCCATCAGCAAAAACAAGTCACATTCATTTAACAGATGAAATGTATTTAATACTGTTCCAGGCGTCATGAGTAACATTTACTTAATTTTACCAACCTCAGAATTAACTTGACAGCAGTTAATTTCTTATTATTGTCTGTCAGTTGAGACAATAAGAATATTTAAATAATAAATAATAACTACATGTATTTATTTCATTAGCTGTTTCATATTAAGTTGGAACTGGCTGTATTATACATAATTTGTTGCCTTGCATGTAAAACAACAGGATACTTAGATTAATTAAGGTTATAGCAGATGATCACAGCAAACAATAACAAACATCCTGTACGTCAGCGTGACTCAAACAAATCTTGTGAGTGAAATCGGGCAGCACTGCTCCACAGTGGCCTCATCGAGATGAGAGACTTGGACTTGGAGCGAAGTTTATTTGAAAAGTTCTGTGTTTGTTATGACGCGTGGGCCCTGTGACTGCTGGTTCTGGCTGGCCTCAGACCAGCGCTCTCTAACCACGCTGCTGCTGATCCGACTGGTCGCCGATTGTCGCTTTAGAGATCCTGCTGATAATCTCACACACACAAACACGCAATACGCAAAACCACATCTTCCGCTCATACCGCTGCTTTCTCTATTCTTCTCATGGACACAAATGCAGTATTTGTTTATGAGATTCCTTGTGAGTAATATATGTAGAATGAAAACAGCCAGTTCCCTGGCATCAGACACTGTACACAAACACTTCAAAGATATATTTTTCTGTGGCATTGGCTAAAACATCAATCCCAGAGAAAAAGAGATCCATGAGTGCCACTGAGAGTCGGCCCCAGCCCCCTAACGACATCATCGCTTGTGCTTCATGACATGTTGTTGCTGACATATCAGCCAATCAAACATGGACAGAGGAACACATTTAAAATGACCTGAGGCCTTTAAAGTGAATCCTCCTTTGTTTACGTAACATCTTACTTTATGTTTCCACACCCTTGCATCTGAATTGAATTGATAAGCATCGGACTTATTATTATCCACGGTGTCTCTCTCACACACTTGCATGAATGCATGAATCAGTATGAAGGCCTGTTGGTTGGATATATGACACCTAACATATTACATCACTCCACCTGCTGCAGATGAGTCGGCATATTAGTCATTTCACGTCTTTGTTTCTTAGTTGTACATGTTTTACAGTAAAAACAGCTGAACGCACTTGTTCCAGTCATCACAGCGTCTGTTTGCCTGAACCTGTCCCACATCCTCCAGTAGCGGTTCAGGTCCGAACCCTGTTCAAGGTGATTGACACATTCTGGCAGAATAAATTAAAACCTCAAGCTGTGACAGGGCCTGAAATAGCAGGAAGCTGTCGCTGACCTGCAATCTCTACTGCAACATGTCAGCAGGCTTAAACAACTTGGCAGAACATTCTGCACAAAGGAAGCCTGCAGGTGTTTGTGGGCTTGATCTACTGTATGTTCACGCTGTGCCTGTGCCTGTAAACTACCATTTCTTCCTACGGGTGTGGTCAAACAGATCCAATGTGCTACGTTCGCTAAGTCTTATGAGAAGTATTTCCCCTCTGTTTAATTACACTGAAACCGTTTTGGTATTTGAAGGCAGCGGCAGATGGATCTATTTTTTTGGCCAGCTATTCTCAGGAGGGTGACGCGGGGGCGGGGGGTCTAAGCCCCAAGATGTTTAGTGGCATAGGACTGCAGGTCCCTTTGCCAAGTCACAGAGCTCCTGGTTCCTGCCAAGCAGGGGGTGGGTGGGAGAAAATACCATTTAGCTGGCTGGTATTTATAGATATGTAAGGAACGTGTGCTCGGACCGGGCCGAGGTGCTGACGACGTAAAACGAGAGGACGCTTGCCGAAGTCCAGTGTCAGAGCACACAGATAAAAATACCCAGTGAAAGATGGGCCTGGTCGTTAGTGCTGCAGCCTGGCATGTGACATGGCAGCATTTCAGGGGTGATTTATGATTATTACTACAGCTAACCTATACCTCTCCCCTCCCGCCCCCCCGCTCCATCCCAAATTGGTTTGCCAAATGGAACAGCGCATGGGGTTTATTTCTGGAAGTAAAAAAAAAAAACTTGTGGCGTGTTTGACTCTGGCAAAGGGCCTTAGGTGGGTTCAGACTTAAGCAATAATTAAAGGAAAATCAAAATGATGTGAAATCAGTGTGTGTTGTGTGATTAAGGTGAGGCAGACATGTTTGATATTTCTGCCAGCAACACAAAGATAGACAAGCAAGACTTAGTTTGATCAACATCAGTCTTGCTGCTGACTTGCTGAGGAATCAGTCAATGAATCATTGGAATAATTCTGCACAGATGCATTTTAGACGGTGTGATACTAGGGCGTAGGGGGTTAAACGAGCTCACTGCAGGCTGCTGTCTTCTCTAATTACCGGAACGAGCCGCCACGGGGAGGAACAAAGGAAACATTTAACACGTCGTAAATTCCTGTGACGTCCTGCTGAGAAGCCGTCGTTTACAGCTTTTTGGTCGCCTTTATAAGCGTCCAGACACAGCGCAGATAAATCAAAAACGGGCCCTAGTCTAGTAGTCGGGCGCAGTCTCCCGGAATCAGGGCATTAGTTCAATATTTTTCACCCTTTTTTTCAACGTAGAGTGAAAAAACATACAGAATTGCTCCGAGGCATCAGATTAGCAAACAGTGGTTTTAGTCTCAGGTGCTTCAAACATTCATGTGGCAGGAAAAGCTGTTTCTATTTACAAAAAAAAAAAAAAAGATGTTTAACATTTAGAAATTTGACATATGTTCTTGCAACATGATTGCTGGCATTAACATGCACCTCCTTTCAGACATAATTGGAGCTATTTATCATCTAAAGCACATGACTAATGTTTTCTTCCCTTTATTTGAAACAGTCTACGCTGAATATCAAGTCCAGATTTAGGCGAGTGTTTCTTCTGCTCCACGGGCAGAAAGCTGCGCTGAGGGCCGTGCGTACGGCGCTGAATGCCTTCCCAGTGTCTGGTCCCTGAAGGCAAATGATGAAGCATATGTCTCACTCGGTGCGATGGTGATCAAGTGTGTGCGAGAGCAGTTGAGGGAAAAGATGGAAAGAACAAGAGAGAGCGTGTGATTTAGCTCCACTTTGAGAGTCCTTCGAGACGTCGCACTTGTGTGGAGACGTGACGGAGTACAGTACCGTACGTGTGTGTGCGTGTCTGTTAGTTTAAAATTAGTTTACCATCATCTGTGCTCTCGCTCTCGTTCGGTCCCAGCCTCTGTCCAGTATTTCTTCCAGCTCCCTCCACCTAATGGTGGCTCGGGGCAGTTTTATGACACCACCCTGGGGAGGCTACTGTGGCCAGATCCAGAACACTTGGCTTTTGTAGATTGATGTTTTATAGTTATGGGCATAATATTTAAGAATTGAACCGCTCCCACAAGAATCCGCCCCACACCGCCACCCCCACCTCCCTAATAATTACAGCGGTGTAGGAAAGGTAAAAAAAAGAACAGTGTTTCATACGATAAATTATCATTAAGTTATGTCTGTAACTGATCTCACACTGTGTCTCTACTCTGCTGTGTGAACTCACATCGCCAGTCCACCATATTCTCGCTCTTTTGACAGAAATGAATATTCAACCAGTTGAATGTTCAACTTCGTGCCACATGCAAGTTCTGAATCATGCATAGATTGTGCCTATTAACAATAACAATAAACGATCAAATAGAAAAAGGGAGGTCGCCATGTTAACAATAAAACACCTAATTGTATCTTGGCTTTTGCCGTCTGGATGAGAGAACGTCCAAAGGGAGAGGAGGCAAAGTGAATCACATCAGCAGGCCCCGTTGTGGTGTGTGCTGTCATGGTAAAGCGTTTAGCCTTTAATACCTTTTGCTGTCGTGGTCAAGGGGCAAATCGCTCGTGATTTTCACTGCTGAGAGTTTGACGGACGTTCACTACCAGCCCTCCTTTCTTTTAAGGCGCTGAAATGGTGTTTTATATTTTTGATTCGGTAACGCCGCCGCCTTTCGCGTCCCCTCAGTCAGGCTCATGATGTAGTGGTTTTCCAGCAGAGTTCCCAGAAGAGTTGAGCACGTTTTGGCTGCGTTCTTTTTGCTCTCTGGTCCCAAACCACCTCACTTGGATTCAGTTCGTGGAGGTCAAATCATCCGATGCAGCTCTCCATCCCTTCATTCAAGAGTTCTCACATAACCTGGAGGTGGGCTTGTCCCGTTGGAAAACAGTTGTGTAAAGTGTAAACTTTGATTAAGAAGACGAGAAATGTCTCAAATGAGCTCTTGACAAGACAGTCAATGATTCAACACATATCATCGAACCAGTAAACAGTAAGTGCATCTGACTTTCAACTGTAAGCAGGACCGGTGGTGGTTTGACAATGTTTGTTCATTTTGATTAGGTGTCACCTCTGGTTATGGCCGGGAACATCATGACAATAGCACAAACAATAGTTTTAGGGCTTTAAGGCTCACCTGCCAGAGGGAGAGCTGACTGACAAGGCCAAACATGTAGGGAACCTCCTGTTCTCTGTCTGGAAGGACATGAAGAATAATCCAGTAGAATAACTCTTCTCTTCAGCCAAGGGAGGCCAAGCTGGACCCACAGGACCTGACTGAACGTCATCCGCATGAACCAACAGATTCCTCAGCAGAACATCAAGTACCAAAAACACAAGAATCAGCATTTTAGACACTAATACATAAAATGTAGTTATAAACATAAATAATACACTTTGAAAACATATTTCATCATGATTTGTTTCGTTCTGCATTGGTGTATAGGTCAAACCACACAATGTGACCGTTGAACAGTCTTACTTCTGCATTTCTCGTCCTCATTCGATGCCAAGTACAATTTAATTATATATTTTAAAATCTTCTCTCTATTTGGATTATGTTTCTCAAATGTCAGTGTCGTTAGGTTAATCTTTGAGCATAAACCTTGAGCTTTGATGTCAGTTATCAATGAGTGACATCACACAAGCTCAACCTGTTTTCTGTTTGGTTTAGCCTGCATTAAAAGGCTAATTACACCAATTTTACACGTGAACTAAAATAGGGGTGTTGTCGCCGTGGCTTTAGATAAGCTTTCTGAAGACTTACAAACAAAACACTTCGGGTTTAACTTCAGACTGGAGACGTAGACGTAGTGACGGTTGAGATAATGAGGCTGTACAGTGAGACACATTTGTTTTGACCTCTGATGATCCAGATTTGGGGAGAAAGGACTGACATTAGTCCTTTCAAACAGGACAAGGACATTTTCTAATTTTTTAACCCTCGTTAAGAATTCCCATGATCCTCCAGTCCTGCCGACATGTCTGCCTACATGCAGTGCACGCGCAGTATCTCCTCCTGTCGTCTCTCTGTGTGTTCACCCCTGACACACGTGAATCCCCACAATGATACTGAATCTCAGTGGTATTACAGCTGGAATGCCGGCTATGTTTTTACAACTAATGAAAGAATGAAGGAAAACAAACAGAGGGGCCAAATTAAAAGAGTAAAAGGCCTGAGAGAAGAAAACACATTGAGGCAGAAGAGGAAGCAGAAGTGCTGTACTGTACCACAAAGGCATCAAGCTCTGTGTGCCTTATATTATGTGTATTCCAGAGTTTCCCTGTTTCATTTTCACCCAGGATGCATTGCAGTTGCACATGTCTGTGAGTAGTGAATAGGTGTGCTCAGTACAAGCCGCACCAGCCTTCAATGCAACTCAGTCTGATAATAATATTTAATATTTTGAAGTAAATCTCTCCATCTTCTTTGTTTTCTCTCTACAAATCTGTACTTGTCCTGTGTAATCAATTGCTTTAGCTTAAAGGAATGATGGCAAAGCAGCTTATCCAAGTTTGTTTCTTAATATCCACTCTGAGTAATCAGTCATCGATGTTGACGACTGAGCTGAATGCATCACTTCTTTTTTGTTTCTTTTGGTACCAGTCAGATGAGATAAACACATTATTCTGAAGACTTTCAAAGCAAGTGTTTATTTTGACATGGAAATTAGTTTTGTCCGAAAATGTTACAGAAAGAAAATCAGTCATGGGCAACGATTTTTCATTTCATCAACTAAAAGGCAAAATAAAGCGATCTGTGTGTGTATCGCTGTATGTTGGTGCAATTTGTATGTTAAACATTTAGGACTTCACGTGAAAGCGCTGCTCATAAATCACATGTGAGGCAAAGAAGCAGAAAATGAGTGAATCAGGATAGAAAGATCAAAAGCAGATCAGCTCTGGTTGATCAGAGCGACAACGCGGCTGTGAACTGGAGCCAGAACAGTAGGCAGGAGTATCGGGTTAAGAGACACACAGAAAGAAAACAGGAGACACAAACAGAAGGAAGGGGGAGACGTGCCAGTCGCCTGAAGGTTGCAGACGGGAGCCGCTAGCGTCTGAGCCGCCACCTATCCAGTCGGGCTCGGCCTCTGAGAAGAACTGTCTGTCTTTGCATGCGTTCAGGAGAAATTGAGCTCGATGGTTGTGTTAGAGGACGGTGAAAACATGAAGCGTAATTAAAATGCAGGCAAGACAAACACGACGTTCTCTTGATGCAAGTAAAAAAAAAACACGTGTGCACCTTTATGTGGTTGTTCTTCCATCTGCTCCTTGTTTTCACGTCACTTTTTTGCTCATTTTATTGTGGTCTGGATATTTTCAAGGAACAGGGCTCCACGCACATCTCTCTCTCTCTCTCTCGAAGGGTTTACTGTTTTGTTTGGCGTTTATGTTTCGTTTGGAGGCAATCATTGAAGAATTTGAGCAGCACGTGTCCTCGGCAATCATAATCATGAAATCCCGTACGCACACGCACACATGAACGCGCGGGCCTGATTGCTGCGCAGCCTGGCCTGTGTAATGTTGTGGCTGCAGATTGAACATGTCAGTCAGGACCTCACAGGAGGATTATGGGAGAAATGGCACAGGATGGAGTAGCAAGGACAGAAACGAGTGAAAAGTTATGAATGAAGCTCGGGATTAACTGGATTTTAAAGACAGTTAAGACCTGTTTTCGTTTCGTTAAATCTCCCTTTTCGTCTCTCTAACGTGCACGCTAACACACACACACACACACACACACAGACACACACACTCACACACATGCAGCGGTCAGTCTAGATGGTCAAGTGCTGTGATAAAGTGCTGTCTGGTGTTCTCTCATTCTCTGAGCCCCCAGAGAGTAGATCAATGCTTAGTCTGAATCAGGTTACTGCTAATGTCTTTGTGTTTAACCAGGCAGTGTGTGTGTGCGTTGCTGTTGATAAGCCATTGTGCATGTGTGTGCATGTGTGTGCGCTTCTGCCTCGGGTGTGAAGTTAAAATTATCATTAAATGTCAATCAAGGCAATAGGGAGAGCTGGACTCTTCAGGTGAATCCCAAAGCCCTGACTCACAGCGCCTCCTACGGACGTCCGGCGACAACTGCAGCTCACACATCAGCCTTTGATTTGCAACGTGCAGCTTTAATAAGAAGGCCTTTACCTGCCTGCCGCCGTTCAGCTGCTATTTCACACCTGCAATTATGTCGCTGAGTCACGGAGGATGGTTACCGCGTTAATGATGCATGTGCTGAATCAACAGGTACACGTCAAGCGAGTGAGTCACCGACTGTAGACACAACGCAACACAAAGGTTGTATTGAATCAACAGATAACACAAGCAGAATGAATGGCAGAGCTGCTACTGTACTGTGTTCCTAATAAAGTGGCCAGTCAGCGTGTGTTTAGAATTTACACTGTGACTGATGTTTGATACTCACATAAATGCTTCTTCGTCATAAAAAGCATTTCATCCCATTCCCCCTCCGGTCTCTCACCTCCACCCCTCTTTATCCATTCCCTCATCTCTCCATCCCAATCAATCTCTCCCTCCCCCACTAATGCACTCTTTCATGTGCTCTCCTATTTCTCGCTCTCTCTCCCTGCCGCCCTCCCTCCCTCACCCTGATGTCTCAGGGCCCTTTTGTAGGCCCTCTACATTTTTGGGGGTAATGTGATCTCCCCCATTTCTCCCCGGGGTGGTCCACTCCTCTCATTCAAACAACAAGCTTGAGCTGAATGGAGCTGGCGATGAGAGGGGAGACAGAGCCGGCATAGGAGTGAAGGAGAGGATGGAGGCAAAGTAAGATAATAGCAGTGTAAAACAGCCATTAAAGCCCGTCCTTGTTGAGTCGCATCTTGACAGAGAGCTTGTACATACATAATGCAGGGGTCCTGTGTGTTACTACGTACCTGTGCCATCTGTCTGACCACATCCAGCAGCTGCTGCTGTTTGCGGCATATAATGGCTAATTGTGCCCCCAAAGCCGTATTTATTAGAATATATGTTACCTTCGCTTAGAAGGTAAAAAAAAGGATTATATTGTTGCAGAAATGTGTTGTATCTTTTTCAAAATCATGTACTTTAAAAAAACTTAAGAGTCATCTCAGATCTGTTGTAATTTCAGCAGTTTTGTTTTAATCTGCTCGTTTGGTTGACACATCACTGTTTTCGTTCTTCCTCTCTCCCTGTAACTTTGTGTCTTTGTCTCCCTCGTGGCCATCAAGTCACTCTTGTGCCTAATTTCACATTTTCTTCCGCCTCGGGCTGACATCTACCTTCCCTATAATCCCTGACCCGTACACACACACCTACACATACCACTGCAGCGGCCCAGACAGCTCTCCACAATGTGGATGCCTCAAGGGAGCTTGGGTAACTCAGTCCCCTCTATCTGCCAACTGCTGTGTCACAAAGGGGCTCGCATTACACACACACACACACACACATATAGACACGCAAATACGCACATTCACATAATTAATTGCACAAGCTCAAACAGACACAGAAGCACGTACTCAATAATAGATTTAGTCATGCATATACACACGTACAGACGCTGTCAGTGCTGTCTCCCAAGTGAACAAGTTGAGTCGAGCGAAGATTAAAAAGTCGGTAAAATAAGTGAAACTGAGCTCACAATAACGCACGGATCCAGTCCTTACAAGCAGTAACGTTACCGCCCTCGTTCAGGTGACGTTGCCGTGTGTTTAAAACTATTTCATCTTCTCACTTGTCACCTCTGTGAGTGCAAACGTGTTCAACCAGCTCCGTGTTTGTGCGTATGAGGCGCGCAACGCCGAGTTGGAAGTTGTTTTTTCTGGCTGCAGGAACGAAGTTGAGACGTTTTGCTCCAGACTGGCTTCAAGCTACAAACCTCACACACACACACACACACACACACGGTGGCTTGCTAGACTGTGTATGGAGGGAATACTGTGGTCACAACTGCAAACGCTCTTTCATCCAACCTGCCTAACGTCCGTCTCCATCGCTTCCACTCTCTAGAGGTGGAACGTAACAAATTACATTTACTCTGCTTGTGTTTACTTCTGCTGAAATAAGCACATAGTACGAGATTTATCACGCTCAAATGAGACCATTTGGCAAAGACAAAATAACAAATACATGACTGAAGGATTTCTTTTTTATAAGATTAGCAACTGGGCCTAAACCTGCTACATGTTCCAGTTGGGCGACCTCTGACCACTGGAGTAAATGTGACAGGAGCAAAAATCGCCGCTGTCGATGCTGGGAGGTGCAACAGGTTGGTACGAGCGGTAATAAAGTGCAGAGAACACTGCTCCTCCTCTAATATTGGCCTCGTGGTACTTTGGATAAACCTGGTGGTCTGCAGGTTTAATACTGCAGCCATGACACCTGATAACAGAACTGACTAGGAGGTAGAGTCGGGACCTACTAACCCACTACGCTCCTGTTTCAACCTTCCTTGGTCAGATAAAGAAGAACAATGCCCACAGCCGTCTCACAGTTTATGGTTTATTATTTACAGCATTGTTGCTAAGCTGACCAGCATCTGGCCTCCGCTTCATTTAACACAAAGGTGTGAGGATACAACCAAGTGTTAAACATTATGCCTCTGTCTGTCCTCCAGCTAATTGGTTTTACATTTCCATTAAGAACGCTGTAATATCTGTAACAGTGACTTGCCACACACGCACAATAAGAAAGTTGAAAACACACAATTTCTCAATGTGTGTCCCACAGTGTGAATTTAATTCTGATTTGATTGGAATTAAGGAGGTTTTAAGCCAGAGTTAATGGGTTTAGACTGGCTCTAATCCTGGTTTAATGAAGGCCTTGGTGGGCTGCCTGCCTGGTCGTCCTGGACATCAGCCAGTCATAATCTAAGCGCTGAATTAACCATGGTGTGTGTGTGCGTTTTGTAAAGTATTTTAGAAGGTTATGGTCATAGGTAAACACTTAACATCAGCATTTCTTACTGCGTTTCGAGTCTTGTCCATGCTGTGTGTGTGTGTGCACATTCTTCATCATGCTCACTTGAGCGCGTGCTCGCTCGCTCACACGTCCTATATCCCTATGTAACCAGAGCCGGCCCTCCCCTGTCAAAAATAAAAATCATTTGTCCGCTGCACGAGTGTGTCCATTAAAAATGCATGGTGGAGGGAGCTGAGGGCCGCTGGGGAAGAAAGATGATACCCGCCTCTCCGGAAGGGCATCTGAGTACCAAGGTGGACAAATGGCATCTAGAGAGAAAGAGGGAGAGCCGGTGCGTAGGTGGCTGCTGGTGTGCGTTAGAGCAGGGCTGCGAAAGATTTAGAACATTACAGTACATTTGAAATCAGCTAATAAACCCATTTTTCTTCTTCTGATCTTAGAGTTGCCGCTTTTCCCCAATTTGACATCAGCAAAATGTTTAAATTTACCTTTGTGATGAGAGGTAGAGCCTAGAGGCCTGTAGTATAAGTAATAGAACATATACCCCCTTAGGTACTTTATTTCTATTTGTCTTTATTTATTTACCCCTTCTTGTAAAGGGCTTTTATAGCTTGTGTACTTTAAAAGCCCTGTAATTCATTTCACACCCTTTTGAGAAGCAAAACAAAGCCAAGAGACTTCACACTTCTGCGTGTTGATGCAGAGCTACCTTTGGTTCAGACTAGCAGCTCACTAGAGTAAATGATTACAGTTGAATATGCTTTGTGCTGTAGTTTATGTGCGTATTTAGTATTTTAGCGTTCTTTTTTCTTTTTCTCATGTTCATATTTCTACATGCCTGCTCGTTCTATACTTCATCTGGACCACTTACTTCCTCTGTTAAAGGACTCACTGTTTTCTTTCCTTAGTCTGGTCCATCTGCTTCTTATAACACTGAGGCAGAAACCCCTCTGAAAAACAGACATTTATTCACGTATAACCAAAATAGCACTTTTTTCAAAAACAAAATAAGCCCACTAAAAACAGTGTTGTTTTAATACCATGGTCAGATCTGGACCCAATTAAAACAGGGACCCCCTAAATTTCCTTCACACCCAGCTTTAGGAAGACCCCAGATTAGAGGAATATTTTCCTTATTGCAAAATTTACTTTTTGCGGAATTCCATGGGATAATAATTGAGCCCATGTGTGCTGGGTATTCCAAGGTGTGGATAAAAATGGCTGTTACAGCCATCAAAGCAGGCACAGTTTTGACAAAGCCACTTTTTTCTTCTTCGTCTTCGTCTTCACCACAATCCTTGGACTCTGTTTGGAATTAATAGAAGAAGGGGGATTTTTCTCTTTTTAAATCTTGGACAGATTTCCATGTGGGAAGAGGTGGAGGCTTAATTGCGATCAAATAAACAAAGTCACCTGTGAGTGATTTCAGCTTTTACCAAGACACATGTTCGCTTGCTCAGATCTGTGCATGCACACGTACACGCTCTGCCTCTGATAAAGTCCAAAGCAGGTGTTTGCGTTACTCCCGTTCTCAGGGAAATCCTGCCCACACGTCTCCACAGAAACATTGTGGCACTGTCTTCTTGTCTAAACGCGCACAGAGACACATGCACTCACCAAGGATTAGCCGCGGCTTCTCATAAACTGCATGACTCAACACTGAGAGCTTGTGTTCTGCTCCCTGTGCGGTGACCCATCACCATCCCGCTCCCTCTGCTTTTGAGTGCTCTGCTCTAACGAATGAATAGCCACTTGTTAAACAAACCCAGTTGCCGATTAGGTATCGTAGTTTTCTGCACAATATTTTTCTAAGTGGTAATAATAAGAAAGGTGTCGGTGCTCTGTCGGACGACAGCTATCATGCTGTGAGTGGCCTGTGGAGCACTCCTAGAAGTCACACTTTGATTTTTCCTAATTGCAATAGACCTGAATCCTGTAAAAATAACATGTGCCTAATTCTAATGCATGTAAGGACCCACACGCATACACGTACAGAATATAGACACTTCTGTGTGTGCACGCACAGATACTATACATACTGGTAATTGTGCCCACCTGGGAAAACACCATTTAGTCAGGTGCCCTTTCCTTCTACTAACACCGCTCTTGGATATGTATGAGTGTGTGTGTGTTCGTAAGGTTGACCTCCATTACCCTTTTCCCGCTCTTTGATCCCAAATTGCATTTGATTATCAATCCTACCTAAAGCCCCAAAACCACCAAAATGTCTTAGCAGTCTTCAACCAGCCATCTTACCACAGTCCAGCAGATAAAGGAAGAACAATTTCCAAGTTTATATGTATTAAAGGTTTTATCTTGTGTAAGCGCAGGCTCACAACTGCCATGTTTAGATCAAATTCCTTCACACGTTGCTGAACATGAAGTACTTCAGGCTACATAAATCTGTGTGAGCAAGCGAGCGATCAAGGTGGGAGACGAAACGCTTTGAGCTTACGTTTGTGTTTCACTGTGAAATGTGTTGTTTTTCACTTCATGTGCTGCATAAAGGAGGAGGAGGATGTTTAAAGGCGGCCGAGCTCGATGGTTATTAATTCATACCACTTGTGTGTGTGTGTGAGCAGAGTCATGTTTGTGAGCTTTGATGTGGCTTTGATGAGTGACAGCGTGTGGTATCGCTTCTACGCAACTTTGATACAGCTCTGATGAAGCAGGAGCGGTAAGCTGGTGAGTTGTGCTACAGACTGCAAACACTGGCCTCACGTGTCCAAATGTAACAAAATCCAGCACATACACAAACACACGGATGTGCAGACATCTTGCTTCCACACCTCCCATAACATCAAGGAGCCTAAACGGGTCCTTCCAGTGGGACCAGGTTACATCAAATCCAGTCAACAAACATTTACATCGAGGTTATAGATAAGATGTTGCTGTAGAAGTGTTCGACTCTGATTTTGAACAACACCAGGACGTGGACACTGAACAAACCTTTTCACATAGGTTTGGGGGGAAAAGACAGAAAGTTGTCCTCCACACATCTCCTCCATTGACGTAAAGTCCAGGAATCTCATGGCAGACACCTGCTGTTGCCCTTTTAATAATCACTAACCGATGCCAGCAGTGACACATACACACGAGTGTGAGCGCGCCAATAAACATGGGTCGCTGATCTGGGCAGGCCCCAGCTATCTTTGGCATCTCTTCTGCCTCTTCTGGTGCCTGCTGTGCCAGGCTGCCCAGGCAGCAGCGCCACCTGATACGAATCAACACCGCTACCAGCTGTTCCCCAACCTCAGCGAGGATGGTGCATGTGACCAACACGGGGCTTTACGTAACTGAGAGCGGCTCATTGCTAACTAATAGAAAATCCGTCACAGGTCAAAACATTTATGCAAATATGTTTGGGAATCTTGCTCCAGACCAAGCAGGGCCCTGTGCTTCTCACTTGTTCCTGTACCTTTTAGTTTTCACCATACTGAATGCTCTGCTGCCATCTACTGGGCTAGATGTTAGAGCATCTTCCTGAAAAGTGCAGTACAACAGATGTAATACCAATAATAAAATATGAATATCTTTTTCCCCGAGTATTCTTTAGGTGTGTGTATATGTGTAGTGATGTTGGTTTGCATCAGACAAAATAACGGATTCGATTTTATACTTTAAAACTGCTCTGCTGCCATGGAAACAATGTTTGTAGTATAATAAGGCTGCCATCTGCAGGTAGAGATACATCAGTCACTGTAATATATTCATATGTCACACTTGTTTGAAAAAATACCTCTGTTCCTATTAATGTTGACACATTTATTGACATAATCGTTGCCATAATTAGTATCATTAATAACATTAAAAGTTATGATAAATGCGATCATAGGACCTTTTAAGCACAAAACCAAGCTGAGGTTGATCACATGACCATGTAAAACAGCTTCATATCAAACACACATTTCTAGTTGAATATATAAATATAATACACAACGCGCTGACGTGATTTGAATTTTCCTCTTGTGCAAACTCTGAGCACTGATGGCAGAGCTGACACATCCACCGCCCGCAGCAGCACCAAGCTCGACACGTTGACGGAGTGAAGGATACTGACAGAGACAAAGTGATTGAGCAGAAGGGGGAGATAAGGCAGAGACCTGCCTGATGACAGCTGAGCCCAAGTTTGACCTCATCTGAGTACAGAAAACATGCAGTAGTCTCTTTCTCCACAAGATGGCAGCCTACACAGTTGTTCGTCTGCATGACAGATGCTGCAGGGAGGAGTCTGGGAGTCTGTTGGGCAGTAATGAAATCAATGTGGTGAGTTAAGCCGTTCGATAAGATCTTCAGAATCAAGTCCAGAAGAATTAACTTAAGAATTAAGTCTTTAAAATCCCGGTGCACCAGTTTTTCCATAAGGTAACGGATCCGTCCAGTTTTAGACATAGAGATGTTGTACAATCCAAACCAGACTCTAGATTTTACTCTGTTATTCTGAATTGGATGCATCTTTATCAACATGGTGGGATCATCTAGAAGACAATGCAGTTTCTCTACCCCCACCCATGAACCTTTTGCACATCAAGGTTTGGGCACATGTCCAACAAAACAATTAGCAAGTATGGGAATCCCAGTCCTGGTCTCATGCAGACCCTCCTCCCGTCTCCATTTCTCTTCCTCTCTCGCTCTCTGCAGCTGGGCCCATCAGAGAGGCGGCCAAGTTTATTTTCACCACGGTGGTCCCTCTGGGGCGGCGGCGAGGCCCCTGCCACGCCACCGCTGATGCATTAGGTGAGGGTCCTTGAAGACAAGTCAGTGGGACTCTTTTATCACTGCACCACTCAGTCAAACTGTTTCAGCTAAAGGCAGTGTCCTCTTTACATGGACAAAGTGAAGTGAGTGTGGCTGCAGTCAGTGACACTGATGAATCTGAAGGCCAAGAGATTCTGATGAAATTAGACTCAGATTAGCATTGTTAGATTTGCTGTTTTGTTTTTTGTAATGCTGGGAAATAAAAACAAAATAATAAAAGAAAAAACTATTGCCAGTAAATAGAAAAATGCATTTGATTAATCTGAATAAAATGTTGTTTTACAATTTTGCCAAAAGATGCCAATTTAATTTAACAACTTTATAGTTTACAAAAATAAATATTTCTCATGGTCTTTACTGGGTCAGGTCCCAATTGGGTTTTGACTGCAAACTGAAAATATATTTTACACTTACACTTGCTGTGTAAGTAGGTGTAGGACAAATGTGTGTTGAATTAGAGTATGCATTTTAAATATAAGGTGTAATGTGGATGTAAGATGCATTCACAATTAAAAAGAGGGAGGGACAGAAATGTGTGGAAGTAAGATGTTCAGACTCACACTTCTTCGTCTTTACCATCATTAATAAACCACAATCGGAGAGAAGGGGGGGGGGGGGGGGGGGCTGTGTGTCAGCCTGCATAAATAACTGTCGACCTGATGTAAACACAGCGGTCACAACCCGAGAGAATTAAAACAACGGGTCTGGGCGGGATTAAAGTTTTCGGGATGTCCAAAAGAACGGACTCCGCTTCTCGCATCTGATTGGCTCACACCTCAACAGGCCGTCCAATCAGATCCCACTGGTTAACTACATTAAAACATCGCTTTAATACCGAGCGGCTTGGCAACGTTTCCTACAGTTTTTAGAGATGAACGCAGCTTGAATGAGGGGAGCACTCGCTCATTTTAGGGCCCCAGCTAATTACAGAAGGCAAAGGTCTGTTTGTGTAAGGACAACCGCGTTTGCCTTTATCTTTTAGAAACAACAGAGAGACTTATCTGTTCTGACGCTTTGTTGGTGCTCAGGTTCTGCAATTCTGAAGGAGAGGAGCGATAAGACAGGTTATAGGTCGAAGCACTGGCCCACACACGGGAATAAATATACAAAATACCCACACGAAAGACGCAGAAGTAATACAAATATATTTTATATGTGTATATCTGTACAACCATTTGGGAGAGTGGACATCCATCATCAGGCAGTTGTCAAAACAGGCCTGCGCTAATAAAAAAAATGCATCTGCAGAATATAAAAAGCAATTCAGTTTATCTTTGAACCAGCAAAGACAACTTTAAGTGACAGAACGCGTTTAAATAATACTCAACTTGTCTATACGGGAACGAAGGGGACGCGCTCCCACGTATTCCCACTCAGCGTCTGCGGAGATGACACGGACAGTTCAGTCACAATGTATTGGGGGGGGGGGGGGGGGGGGGGGGGGTCACGGATGCTTCCCGTTTGGCTGCATCATGACGCCGTTGTTCCACATAACCTCGCTGTGTTCAGCATCTCCTTCAGCTCGTTCTCAGGCTTCCCTGCAACCATGAAAGGCCACGTCTGCGGAGGGAAACGCAATCAGAGAGTCAGCATGCGCTCAAAGCGACTATCACACTCATTGGAATAAGAACCAAGCTTTGCTACTCCGGCTGTAATATCCCTACATGTCCGGTTGTTATTTCACAATATTTTTACGGACTTTAATTCCAATTTCTCACCAATAGGGCGACACACAGCACATCTGACATTTCCGTTAACTCCCCTTTAATATATGAGCTTTATTAAGGAATTGTTCGTAATTTAGTGTCGACCTGTAACAAATGGATGATTATGTTTTTCACCTACAGGCCTTATCGATGACATCCAGCCTGTAACGCCTGTGTTTTAAATCACCCTAGTGGAAATGAACGGCCTGCCACTCTACTCTGAAGCCAGATGTGCGCTCAGCACATTGTTTGCGCCTCTTTATGCACCTGCTGGACACCGATGCCCATTTGTCACCGTGGTGCTAAACAGTATGGGCCTAGTGTGGCGTTAGGCCTAAAAATAAAATGACTTTCTAATTTGTAGTGCAAGTAAATTAAAACAGAGTAAATTAGTTTTTACTTAATAATAAAAAATAATTATTTGTGTGTTAATGCGGCTCGTCAAAGAAGTGCGTTTCCGTTTCCTAGGTTGTCTCACCAGGTTAACAGGATGGATATATCCGTTTTCATATTTGTCGTTGGCCAGTATCTGCCGGAGGTGCGCGATGTAGCTGGACGCCAGGCGCAGTGTGTCCAGTTTGGAGAGCTTGGTGTCCGGTGGTACCCAGGGTAAGGAGGTCTTCAGCCGTGAGAAGGCTTTCGACAGGACGCGCATCCGGGCTCTCTCCCGGGCGTTGGCCGCGTTCCTCTGCACCTGCTTGCCCTCCTGCTGTGCCGCACCCTTCGCTGCGCTTTTTCGGGACGCTGTTTTCCTTTTCTTGCCTGGCGCGTCTCTCCGGTCGTCGTTCGCGCAAGTGCCCTCGCAGTTGGAGCTCTCCTCTGTACTCTCGTTGGAGTCTTTTCCGGAGGAGCCAAACTTCAGGATGCCGTCCAGGAGCTCGTCGTCGACATCGCTGAGAGACCCGGTGGACATGGTGAACTGTCTCCAACGGGAGCGGACTCAGAACATGGGAGCAAACGAACAGGATGGGCTGCGATGATGCGTTCATGAACCTCCAACTATGGAACTAAAGGACAGAGACGGAGTTTTTATCTCCATGATAACGGAGGGCGTTTCCTCGTGCTGGGAGGAGACACTGGTGCAGATCTGACTAACTGGTTCCCAAGGGTTTCCAGGACCCCAAGGGAACCCGGATGATTCCCCCAGACGTCTATTTTAAACACAGTTTAACCATATGCAGATTCATGCGCTTAGATAAGGAATGAATGCTGTCATTACTCAGCCCCTGTTCATTTTCCTTGAATATCTTTACTGAACTTTCCGTCAAGGGAGTTTGAAAATGTTCCGATCGGTTTATTTTGGGTCAAAGCTTGCGCATTGACCCATAAATTAAATTACATCTTTCAACAGATACAGTGGGTTTTTTATGTTGTCGTGTTATTGCATTGTCTTGTGTGTTTTTATGCACAAATCAAATAAATTCTTAAATATTATAATAACCACATTTAATAAAAAAATGAGCTGAATACAAACTATTCTTTCACGCATTTTGAAAGTGCAGTTGCTTAAAAAGAGATTTTTGCAGCAACAACAGGTTCGAGTGCTGAATCAGACCAAATCACATCATTCTGCCACAGACACCATGTAACTTTCAGCACATCTTGCCAGTTAACAGGATAAAGTGCAAGGAAAGGGGGGTGTCATGTCTCAAATGGCAAACTGGCGCCTTGGTCCCCTCTGATGTAATAGATACCCGGCACCCACAATCCGCTGTTTGGCCTTCCACATCATTCCACACCGATGCTCCATGCACCCGTCCACTCGGAGGATCTCTGGTTCTGCTTCAGGAACAAGCCGTTCGGACGCAGGAGAACGTGTTCCATTAATTGTTGTGTGGTTCTTGTATTAACATGTGAGTTGGACTCATGCAGCTGCAGATGCTCCTCGCTCTGAACACAACACCTTTGACTGCATGGCTGAAGTGTGTGCAAGGATAAGAGGTGTCTCTCCAGAGAGCTGACCTTTAACCCCTTCGCTTCCGCTGGCACAGTGCCTCTAAAACAGGCACCAGCACTTTTTTATTTCCTATAAAACAATAAATACCACAATATTATTCGAGCTGCATCGTTTTAAGAGTAAATATACAAAGAGATTTTACAAATCTGAAAAACAAAATAAGAATAATCACGTGACTATGCTGCAAGAGGACAACACAGAGCAGACAGAAAGAATGAAAGAAAACAAAAGATAGGTGAGGAGACGGAGGGAGAGGAAGAAGAAGAAGAAAGGGGGGGTTTAATCTTCTGGGTGGGCTGGAAATCAAAGCACTTAGTGGAAAAGTAATAATAGAGTCTGGTAGATTGATGATCACCTCTGAGATACATGGATCCTCCAGAGACTAACAGAGAGACTGAGGGAGAGCGAGAAGAACTTAAAATAGCACATGAAACGAGTTCACACAGGCCTTTTCTTCTCTCCCCTGTGCTTCGATAAAACACAGACCCTGATGTAATATCAGCATAACTGTTATTTTTACTAGTGAGGACCTCAGTAATTGTGTGGTCCACAGAACGCTAAAGAAAACACGCCAAAAGAAGTTCATGTTTAAAAGTTCCCGTCTGCGCAGGACCAGCATATTCATTACACAGCTTTCCTAACAGCTGCTCATGTGAACGATAAAACAAAGCACCACAAGTGTTTAGGGAAACCCTTTCATCCTTTTCCCCTCTCGGTCACACACACGGTGACATGAGGCAACAGGTGGAGAGGAGGCAGCGAAGAAGATGGAGGGAGAAGAAAGAAGGGATTCTGGCAGTTATGGAGAGACGTGCTGCTAATTAGCCGGTTTGGGGTCAGAGGTTAGGCTGGTTGTGTGATGTCACCACGAAGGGACGGGTTCCAGATGTTGCTCGCAAGGTCATCACACACACATGCAGACAAACACCTTGGGTAAATGTAAAGTAACTGCATTTAGCTGTAATCACTAAATATCTGATTATTTGTTTGTTTGGTTTTTTTTAAATCATTTGATCAGAAGTGCTGTTAAAATTAAGACACTTGCTGTACATGAATTCCAGAGGCACCATCTTCAAATATCCAGATGACTCTGGAGTTTCACTTCATCCAACTTCACTTTCACTGTAAAAGCAAAAAAAGTTTCATAACATGGATCAAAAACATGGGAACTGCCTTTCATTTGGTTACAGTGCATCGCGGTGTGAATGAACAGACAAATGTGAGAGAAAGGAAGTGGAAGATGAAGGGAAATACAGTTTTATTTTCTGGAAAAACATTCCAGATGTATTTCCACATGTACAGAGAGCGGAAACCAAACCTGCGCAGACAAACAGCCCAGGAAATCTGTAATCTTGGAGTGTGAGGCTCAGGGTGAGAAAAACATCATCCATCTACGTCCAAGCAATCGAGTTCCCTGTCCCTTATCACAGCCGCACTCCCCCGACACTCGCACGCGCTCTCGCACGTATGAGCGAGTGCCTCAGTTCAAGTACCTCCAAAAAAACGCGAAGAAGGAAAAGAACAATCGAAGCACAGAGAGGAAAAGAGGTTGCAGAGAGTGCAAAGGTGCAGCGGAGAGAGTCACCGCGAAAGGATGTGGCAGACAAACTGGGCAATAACGGAGAATTATAAACATACTTATGGGAGGAGGAAGATCATATTATATTTAATAAGGCTTCAGTCCTTTGATATTCAGTGACAGGAACATCCGGGGGGAGGCTTCTCCCAGAGTAAGACTGATACTCTGTCACTTTGTAGGTTAATGACCTGGAAGTCTTCTCCTTACAGCTTGAAGGAGTGTGCTGTGTGTCGGCCTCCGGAATGTGTTTGCATATGCACACTTATCTGCATAAGCGTGTGCGTATGGTAAAAGTGTGGGGTTTCACAATGAGCATGACTCACAGGTACTGTGTGTGATCGGATCAGCTCAGAGGATGGTGGAACCTGTAAGACGCACTCGATGGGCTGCCTAAATGAAAGCGAAATGTGCAGGAGCATTCTCCTGAATGAGGAGGGAGGCTGGAATATGAACATTCTGACTGCGACAGCTTTGAAATGATTCACCTCAAAGATGGTTACAGGCAACAGGAAGTCGTACTGACAAGGAGTGCGACCTTACTTGACTCTTTTTTGACGTTGTCGTTTTGCAGCCAGTTGTTACAAAGGAATAAACAAATCTACCACAATGAGGCTGTGGACTTACAACAAACCGAAGAGATGACCAACCCCTGCCTCTACCTACCTGCCTCATCCACACACTCGCTTAAGTTGTGCTGGTTTGAAGCGGGACTTGGCTGAGCGCCCAAAAGTGTCCTGTCGGAAGTAAGCGAGACGTGATGCAGCTGCAGTTTGAGTGTGTTTGTGCGCGCAGCTACACAGTACGACACTTTTTAACCTCTGCTCTGCTTTGTGGCTCGGTGATTGGATGCACAGATAGAAGCAGAAGCAGTGAGTGTGTGTGTGTGTGTGTGTGTGTGTGTGTTCAGCTCTGGGTAGGGTAGTGGAGGACAGTTCTGGGTTTCAGAGTTAGGTCTGGTCTCTGTCACTGTGATTGAGGCTGCAGTTTATAAACAGACACAGGGACACTGCTCGGTGTCTATCTCCCACAGTGGTACCCTGTGGATGAACGCGTGTGCGGTTTGATCCTCCAACGGGCCAGAGCCCTTGGCCCCCTACTAAATCCTTCCCAGCAGACGTTTATCCTCCCCCCTTGTTCCTGGGCTTCACCCATATTTGCCCCCTTGTCCGCCCCATCCGTGTCCCCTCTGCTGTTGTTGGATGACTGGTCCGTTCAGTCTGGCCAAGACAAATATAGTCACAACCAAAACAAACTATTTAGCAAAGATGCATCCTCACATTTATTCCTGTTTGAACACTGATGCCTTGATTCCAACATGGTGTTCAGTTTTATTTAGCATGATTAAATACATAAATTACTATTCTGACAGTTCTCTTAAATTGATTTTCATTTCATTTGCACAACTTTGCATTACAGAAAACCTGTTTCAACAGAGATTATAAGTGTTAAATATGACATTTTAAGGTGCAACCTCAACCTAATATACATCATCCAAAATAAAAATAAATAAAACAAAAAACAAGATCCTGAAGTTGGGTTTTGTTGTGGTTCTGCGGTTAATGATTGAAATACTGTGATGATGGGGTTAAAGTACAGTTTATCCGTGACAAAGCCGTTTTCCATCGCTGTTCTTGCTGGAGATGTGTCAGGATTATTGTTACACACACCTAATTATGGTGTAATTCTGGACCGTCAATGATATTTTTCTCACCTGATTAGTCTGGCTGTTGTTAACGCGCCGGGCGATGATGGAGAGGGATGATAAACAGCCGCGCTCTTATTCGCTGGATCAGGTTCGGTGCTTTGATCTTCTTCCTCCTCATTACTCAGGAGGCAAAGACAGGCGTACGCGTCCGTTTAAATATGTGAACATTTTTGTAACGTGTGAAACAGGGTGCGCGAATTCCTGGAGTCGCTACCAAGTGAGAAATGTGTTTATTGAATACTCCACATTATTTATTATCAACAGTTTTACTCCTTGCAGATGCTTGAAGTGCAACATTTTCATTTTCCCTCGCAGATGAAATGACCTCACCGTGCCTCATATCTTTGCCTCAGCAGTTTGGTTAGCTCATAGAGGCGCACTCACCAACAGACCACTGCTACAGATACATGCACACACAGGCTGTCTGTGGCTTGGGGTGCAGAAAGATGCAGATAGAGAAATATCTGACTCCAGGAAGAGAGATAGGAGCCGTCCCCAGAGACGCCGCACAATCAGAGCAGTGTAGCACGCACAGACTCCACCGTGAATACAGCGTGTGTTTTTACACTTATGTATTTCCGCAAAAGAAGGGGGGGTGTTCTTGTCTGCGTGAACAAATTCCAGGCTCGAGTAAGATACACCCACACAACCCGCCAACGTGTTTGGATAAACCATCCAGAGCAGATAGCCGTGGATGCGCTGACTGCTCAATACTCAGGAAAAACCTCAGCCTTCCTGGGCAAAGACATTACACAAATCTCCCCCCGGTCCTCCCTACAGTCTCCTTCCAGGTCCCACAGAGATCCGCCGACCCCGTCGCGTCCAGGATGCAGGCTCCTCCTGGGCTACTGCGCTGATACTCCCCAAACCCCCACCACCACCCCGAGGAGTAGCTCTCATGCACGGGGAGGGAACCTTGGCACTCGAATGCTTTCCGTCATACTGTACATACACTGAGAGGCATGTATAGAATATACAAAAACAGCTTATGTAATATCAACATAAAAAGAACAATTTACAACACAAATATTAAACTGGGAAGATGGACAGAAAATCTTGCTTGGCTGGCTTGTGTGTGTGCGTGTGTCAAGGTAGCTGACCTTTACCAGCACCTTCTCACATCTCACCTCGCACCAATGTATGTTTGCGCAAACGTGTGTATCGGTTCCCCCATGAGACGCCGGCACAATGCTACCGGAGGCCAGCAGGAGATGACGACGGAGTGAGATGAGAGTCGCGATAAACGTGCCCCTGACACTCAAGACACCCCTAAGATCCAACGAGCCCCAAGTCCCAAGGCAGGAAGCAGCCAAGTGTGTGTGGGTGTATTGGCTCATTAGTGCGTCCACGTGTTTGTTTGTGTGACCCAAGCTCCGGTGCAGCTAACAGACGGGCCCCACTTAGCAGCAGAAGACAGACACAACAGCACCTCACCTTAACGCTGTAATCACTAACAGATGGCTGCTGAGCGCTTTGCTAAAGGTGAGCTGTTGCATTCAGTTATTGAATTATAAAACCAAATACTGAGTGTGATTCAGTGTTTTTCCACATGGTTTCGATGACATCAGTCAAGGAAAATATGACAAGACTCAAAAATCTGGACAAAACCGCTGCCAGAAAACAGGTTTAGTTGCAGGCTTTAGGGCGAGAGCTGTGCATTAAATATTATTTATGCAAAATGTTCTCAGTGGAGGAACCTTGTGTTGCTCTTTGTGCTTGGACAAGACAAAACCAAACTCGTATAGGTTAATAAGTTGGTGCCAACATTCGAACGTTCAGCAGATCCTTGTGATATTATCCTGTATGTGTGAGCGGTGATAAGAATTGTGGGAAACACATTAATATAATGACTCAGGCTCACCAACCCCCCCACACACACACAGTCAAGCCCGGTTTTCTGTCTTAGTCGGGGAAACTCCCCAATACCAACATAAATACTTAAAACGAGAGCATCGGCTAAATGGCACAGACGCGCACGGTTATGCAAAACATCTCTGTCCCTGTGGCGAATCAGCTGTGGTCCAGCTGTTTGATGAATATTTACGTTTCAGATTAGTTATTTTGACAGCGCCAGTCGGCAACTTAAGGGGTGAAAAGTGCGTGTGTGTCTGTCAACTCAGCAGTGCTTATCATCATCACTTTTGTTTTGGTCGTTGCCATAATCACCATAACAGTTATCTTACTGTTATGGCTTGTGGCTCTTAGTTACTACTGTAAGTTGTTGCACTCGCTTCCAACTCCAGCACCGAAATAAGCTTCTCAAAACGTTCTGGCACATCGACATTCATTTTAAACAAAGAGGGGAATGAGCACAGTGGTGGTCCTTATTTATCGCTTTCCCCCCTGGATGCTAATTGGGATAATAAACCCTGCAGATCATTACTCTGCTGAGCCAAACTCACTGTCACCTTTATTCCTCTCTCACCCACAGGCACATGGCCAGAGCACACACACGCACACACTGACACACAGCGTTGTTGGCTTCCTCTTAATAATATAGTCACAGTGATATTACTGTTAAACACATAAGATAATAAAATACAAAAAATCTCTCTGTATGTCTGCTTTTAAACCCCTCATTTATCTTGATTCCACGCCTTAAACACAGGTGTTTGGAAAGCTTACAGATGACAATCTGATGCCAAATATTATAATATCTTGTAACTAAGTTCAACTTTGTTCTTTCTCATGCACACACAGAAAATCCCCCTCAGCTTAATCGCCTTTCTCTCTCTCTCTTCTCGCCAAATCAGTCAATACACAGATATTTATTCAGCTCTTAGACAGACAGTCTCTTAAGCAGATTTTCCCAAAGATTTTTATTGAGCAACAAGATAAAAAGGCTGGTTCTGCTCTGTGTCCATTAGGGCTAAAATGGCCAGAAGAGCATCTGATGAAATGGAGTAAACTGTTGTGGTTATCTTGCCTGGCTCTGCTGCAGTGGAGGAGCGTCAGAGAGAAGAAGAAAGTCCTCACTCACAAAACCGCACATCACTACGACACACACACACACACACACACACACACAATCCTTGGTATTGCCCAGGTCTGTATTTATCCCTAACCATAACAGAGCGTCAGCAGATAATGGCTGACGGGGCGTCGTAAAAATAACCTGGCACAGGTCTGTTTGGATTAACCTCCTCTCCTCACCCTTGCTCCTCCTTCTTTATCCCTCCATCGTGGTTTTATTGCTCTCCTTCTTGTCCTATAGTTCACATACTATCTATCTATTTGATCGCACTGTAGCACATTTTTCCATGAATAACAACTTTTTTTTTTTTGCTCTAGTGCTATTATGTTGCATATTTATTTTGGATGAGCTTGAAGTGTCTTATCAGCCGAAAAAGCAGCAGGAGCCGTTTATCTTCCCTCATAACTAAGAAGAAGAAGACGTAGACATCAACACAAGAACATAGACATGAACCTGCCAGCACGCAAACACTTACTTCCGAACAGTTATTATTAAGACCATGTTACTTCTCTATAAAAGGAATCTAATGTACAAAATTTGTCATTATTATGCACAAAACGATTCGTAGAAAGTTGCTTTGTTGCTATTTACATGTAAATAAGCTAAACTGAGTTGTGTTCAAACCACTTTCATGAGCTAATGTTTAGTGGATTATCTGTTCTATATTCTGTATATATATACATATATTCTTCAAAAGTTGTTTTTTTCTGATTATCTGACCTTGTAAAAGACAAATGAATAGATACTAAGTACCAGCGTTTTCACTACTTTGTTCCCACCATTTAAACCGCTGTGTTACCCAGGATGCCCTTTTATTATAAGTCACATTCAATTAAACCGGAAACAATTTCACTGAAAGCCAACAACAAGACAACAGATAGCTTCAGTAAACTCTCTGAACTCAGAAGGAGGACTTCACCAGTAAAACGCTGATCCTCGTGTCTGATGAGAATGGGAGGGCAATACTTTATATCTCTGTGGAGGATGGGGATACAATATATCTGACACAGCTTTATTACTCTTTAATGACTTCCTGCACAAAGCAACGCTAAGAAGCAACAACATTTCCTTTATTGTTTCTTAGTTTCAGTTTTTGAGGTTGTCTTTGAACCATTCATGCCCCTTACTTCATTACTCGGGTTAGGGTTAGGCTGTGTCACACCAACTGCTTGTGTGCCTCTCCCCATCTACCACTTTTATTGTCATTTGGAGAGACTGTGAAGCAAATGCCTCTTAAGCTCAATAAGTATTAATCCTCAGTGTATCTCTGGTTCTCCCTGAATGGCTAAGACGGGGTTACTAATGAGCAAATGTTCAGATGATGAAGCCTTTTTCCAAGAATCTTTTCTCCCGAACGCCCATGGCCTTTGGATGACTCCACAGGGAGACCATTAATTTAGATATCTGTGTGTGTGTGTGTGTGTGTGTGTGTGTGTGAGTAAGTGTGGGTGTGTATTCATGTACATGTGTTGTGAGTGGGAGATTTTTGTTGCTTTGTTTTATCGCACAGATGCAAATATGAGAAAAAGCAGATCAATGGGAAAACATGTGCGTGTCTACAAACAAGCAGCGCGCACTGTAAAGATGATACCCCCAAAGCCTTGGCCACTAGAACACCTCCTTATCACACATCCCTCCTTCCTATCATCATTCTACACCTTCACCTCGACTTGCTCCCCAAACGCCACCCCAAAACATCCTTCTATGTCATCAACTCCCACCCCCTATTCCAACCACGTTCAGACTGTTACAGAACGATCTTCTCGCATACAGCCTCACACTCCCAGAGGATCACGCGCGCCTTCGTGCTTCCCTACAGGAAAAGTCAACTATAATCCTCTTATTTTGACATGCACACGCATGTTTGAAATAGTCACATCAACAGTGATGCATTTCTCTCCTGATTGCAGGAAACCCCAGGTGCGTAACTGAGGGGACCTCGGATGTTCTTCAGTCTCCAGAGCTCAGTTCCCAATCAGGCCGGCTTCTCCATCCTCTTACAGAGGTTTGTTTTCTCAGTGCTCTGCTTTCTAGTGAGAAAGGAAGCATCCACTCCACAAGGCTTACACCAACCCTTTCTCTATCCAAACACTGGTTGTCTGTCTGAGGCTCTGGCTAAATAGTCAACATACCAAATCCAAAGCTTGTTAACGGAATGGGTTTTATTCTTCTTCTTAATCTATCGTAATGTTGTAAATAAATAGTTTGACTTGACAATTAAAATGTATCTACTGTGAACCACTGTAGTTATACAATCTGCATATGAATATAAATATGAAACAAAATACAAACATGAGATCTATCTACAGGAGACTGACTTCATTCTGAGACGGTGATATCTCTTCAGACTCGCTGAGATGGTGTCATCTTTTCCAAAACTAGTCTAAACATGGCTGAGGCAGGGAACTCCATAACATTTGTGCAGGTGTGTTAATATTAGGCCAGTAAATCTGGCATGATGAGAGTTGGAGTGATTGTCTCTCTGCCTGAGCTCACACTCGCCTCTGGAGCTACGACAAGGGTGAGAAGTTTTTGCTTCTCGGTAAAAACTTTTTTGTTTAGTTCAAAGTCAACATTTTTGGGCCTGATTGGTTCTGTTGTATATATTAGGCTCCTCAGCATTTAGGCCGATGAGCAGACGGAGAGAACGGGGTCTGCTGTCAAGCTGCGGCTCCTCTGCTTTACAAACATGAATTCACTTCCACGGTGTAACTGAGATATTGTGATACTTACACAACAAAACACAGAACAGTTATCGCGTTTTAGTGCAGACATATAAATGTGGGTGAAGGATGCTGGCTGTACCCTAATGCCTGGTCGACTGGTCCCAGTATGAAGAGAGCTGATATAAACAGGCTTGGCCGTTCCCACGTCTTTGTTTACACTGAAAGACCCCAGAGCAGCACCACCAGAGCACTGGATACTCTCTGTACGGCGCAATCACACACGATCCATCTCTGTCTCCTATAGATACACAACATACAGTGCATTGGCATGCAGATGCATTAGATAGTAGGTTCAACTATGCATGTTAATAAAGTGAGGTGACTGAGGCTCATGGGGAGGGTTCACACAGTTTTCTCTTTTATTTTTTTTCCAGCCTTTTTGCTACAATTTACCGTCTTTTTTTAAATTTATCTTATTTACCCCCCACTGAAGACATTTCAAATTCATGCAGCTTAAATAACTGTACACAAAGTTCCCACCAGTTTCTAAAACCAATAGCGACCTTCGTTTTACAGCACAAAACAGCTCGCAAAAGCTTTCACTTGGGTCTCCTCTTGAAAGGGGCCTGTGATGTTCGCCCAACATAAACACAACGCTGAGGTCCTGACAAGCACGCCCAGTTTACAGGCAACAGTGAGGTCACCTCAGCAGCACTTCACTGCAGCGACGTCAGCACAGACTGGCGGCTCGCGTTTTTACAAGAAATGGTCAGTGTGGTTTTGCAACAGAATAATAATAAAGGCTAAAGGCAGGTAGACACATTTAGGACAATGTTTATTTTGTGTGTGACAGGGTGAAACTTTTTAAAACCTTTACAGACACAAAATGTCTGAAAGAATGAAAAAAAAGATTCACCTCTCACTTTCTCAAAGTCACTATCTTAGACACACGCACAAAGTAGTTATGGTGATGGACTGTCTATTTATTCTTAGGCATATTTGCATCTATTAAACCGTAAGTGCTCACATCTGTGTGTTTACATGTTGCTTCTTATGACCTAATGAAAATAAGAGCATTGTTCCCCTGGGAAGAGACTTCTCCAGTGATGTACAGCCCAACAAACTGTAAACATACTTCTGCACCCTGCGTCAGCCATCTCACAACACATACAAACACACGCACACCATCAATGCTAGTGGTCTGACTTTTCTAACCTGCTCTAAATCTAAACCTTTATAGTAAACAACTCGGGACATCTGAACAGTGCTCTTATGCAGAATGGATGGGAATTACAAGGCTATATTTCACCAGAGAAGCCCAGGAGAGTTTATTGAAAGGAGGAAAGAGACAATTTGGTAACCAGGGAGGAAGAACAATAACAAGGCTGAATCATAAAGAAGTTATTTTTCTGTTTTGTTTGGATGCACGCCAGGTGAAAGAAGTGTTTGCAGTGGTCTGAGCAAATGAGCTGGGTTAAAGAACACAAATATGCGTAAGCAAGCAATAAGTCATTCATATAAATGTGCACAAATACACATGGAAGAGCGTGCATGCAGACAAAATCAGTGTTTGGTTTATGCAGCTTTATCCCATAAAGATTGTATCTCATTCTTATCAGTTTCATTTCCATGCAATGTTGCACAAGACTTCTCACACCAGAGCAACTAAAATTAGCTAAATGAAACATTCTTCACTAAGTCATGCTCAGTCTGGATAAAGGACCCAATCGCTGCAGGATGCGACAGAGCACAAACACTTGAGGGCGACGTCCATTCAGCAAATTCATTCATGAGCAACGGCAGCGGCTGCAAATTCTCTCATTGATAACACAAACATTCCCAGCCGCCTCCAAACTTTACTCCTTGTCCGCTTTTGTAGCCCGTCCAGAGTTCGCTGCACAACGTGTACTGTCCAGATGTGCTCATTCTCCGTAGAGATGCTGCTAATTCCCACAGCTTGAATGTCAATGCGCCATAAACATAGAAAAAGGTTACACATTGAAAACGGTGTTAACATGAGCCTCTTAAGTGTAATATTGGCAGGCAAACATCATAACAAAGACACATTTGTGGACACTGAATTATAAAACTGAAGTATGTTTCCATTTTAACCCATAACTGGACTAAAACCTTAAAAAACCCAACGTTAATTCAAGACTTAAATGCTTCTTGCTGGGCAGCCATAACAGAAATATTATGTCTGATGATAAAGATTATATTAATCATACTAAGAAACAATTATTTTTATTGGTGTGTTTCATTCTTCTTTAGCGGCAAACGTGTCTTCCTCTTTATGAAGAAAGATTAAACATGTGCATGTTTGTGATGTTTATTGTTTATGGTTATTATTAAACTTTAGTGCTGATTACGTTTGTAATTGCATTTTGAATGTTGTAGCCGGAAGTTGTCATTTTTCGGACCGCCCCTCCCTCCTCATTATCCCAAACACTTTTGTTGTGAAAGTCGGAACCGGAAGGCGTCTATTACTCTGCGGAAAGGGTAGATTTGTCCACATATTTTCCTTGTTTATGTCTTCGCGATACATCTGTGAGCTGGCTGTGGAGGTAGCGGAGCTTTTTCAGTTTACATTCCTGACATACGCCTTCTATTAGCATGCAAACCCAGCTAGAAACAGCGGAGCTGGTCTACAGTGTGGCGTCAGACAGCTAGCCTGCTAAGGGGAGCAGCTAACTTTTCATTCATTACACCCTGAGCACTTTTCTTTGTTGGTAGCCAAGCTTCGTAACGTTAGCTGGACGGTAGTAGAGTCCCGTTAGTCGTTGTTTTGGCCTTTTAGTGTTTCAGCAACAAGTTAGTTCATGCATCCTCTCAGTGGTACTTTCAGTAGTTGACAGGCGGCTTGTGTGTGGGAGTGCAAAGCTAGTTAGCATAGTATCTCCCAAACTGACCAGTTGCGTTGCTACGCAGTAACGAACAACAGCGCAGAGCAGAGAGTGACACCAGCACCAGTTATGCTTAGTGTTCATTCAACTGGTCCCACGGCTCGATTAGGCCACAAATGCCCATAACTACAATCCCCAGTTAGCTTCAATGTTGCAGAGCATCGTTGCTAGTAGCATCAGCAGCAAAGCTCAGGCCGATACAACTCTGCACTGAAAGAAAATAAATATTTATATGTTTTTCAGACAGCGTGTGTGATTTCTTGCAGATGCCTCGTGGATCTTGTTTTTAGCAGCGCTCCCAGTATCGTAAGACGAGGGGAGCCACACAGCTGAGAGTCTGGAGAAGCAAGTGAAGCCCCCCCTCTAGCATTGTAACGTTTTCTACAGCTCATCCACCGTGTGCCAGCTATAAGCCAAGCAGATGTGAGTCACGTAAAACGCACCGCGTGTCAATCATGGTCTAGATTTTAATCATCCAAATGTAAAATATTCAGTTTGCTTCTCAATATCCTAAATATCTATTGGCCCTTGCTTTCTTGCAGCTTCTGTTGCTTTCCATCCATGAGACATTGATGATGGTGGCAGTAGTGATGAATGTGTAAGGAGATAGCCGCAGCGGTCCCCTTGCTGCTCTGCACACTTCCTCATGGATTCCAGTAATGACGAGGCACTTGATATCATTATCACCAACGTGGTGGCAACTTTCAGGACGAGATGCCACCTTAACCTGCGCACCATTGCCTTAGAAGGAACCAATGTCATCTATAAACCGGAAGTAGGGGTATGAAACCAAAGTCAGACAAAAATGTGACTGATTATTCCTGTAGAAACGGGAGAACGTTTATGAATATAAAGTGTTTGCAGCATTAAAATTATAACCACTGTTTACTTTTTCAGAAAGTCTTGATGAAGCTTCGAAAGCCCACGATAACAGCCTCAATCTGGTCCTCAGGGAAAATTATATGCACTGGAGCAACAAGGTAGATCCTGACAAAAGAGCTGATGATTATTATTTCTGACAAATCAGCAACCACAAACTAAGATGACTAATTGTTGTCCTCTGTTGTTACTTAACTTTCCAGCTACAGTTTGTGTTTTTGCTCTGTTGCAGACCAAACCAGTCAAAGTGCGTGTGCTGTACTAATGTAATGTTATGCTGACTCTCACTTGTGCTCTTCTCTCTTTTCTCAGTGAGGATGAGGCAAAGCTAGGTGCTCGCAGGTTAGCACGTTGTCTGCAGAAACTAGGCTTCAAGGTGAGATTGATATGGAGAAGAAAAAGTTTCCTGGGTTTCTAAGTAGTTAATATATTTAATATTATGGAACGTACTCAAAAAAAAAAACAATAACAAAAAATCTATGAACTTTTTACTATGAATGTAGTTTTTCACATGTTCTGTCTGTTCAGGTGCGATTTTCAGCTTTCAAAGTTGTGAATGTGCTGGCAGTGTGCTCCATGCCTTTTGCAATCCACCTCATAGACTTTACTAAGAACAACCGACCCATTGCCAGGTAAACACAGTTCATCACTCCCACCAGTTTACCAGCATGTAGAAATAACTGATGTCGGTCCCTGATGCATGTTTTACTAGTATAGGATGACCTCTAGTGGAGAATCACTGCATTGTGCTGTTAATAATGAGACAGACTGAAGGTGTTGGTGTGTTCTACTCACCATCCGATTCACTTGTCTATATAACAACCACTGAGTGCTGGCATATCATCATGTCATCATGTGACTGATGCCTGTGTTTGTGTGTGTGTTTGTCAGTTATGAACCAGAACTCCATCCTGCTGCCACATACAGGATCAAACACCTCAAGGCTACAATACAGGTGTTCTCTACTGGCAGCATCACGGTTACAGGTACACATATACAAACAGATCTGCACCAGCCTTTATGCCTTACAAACAGCTAGAGAGCACAGCACTTTAAGGGATTGAGGTCAGATTGACATAATGCACTTTTTATAGTCTGTAAGAGGCAGAAATGTGGTTTGTAACCCAATTCCTTAAGGAATGTTTGTCTACAGTTTGGTTATTAATAGTCTTGTAACTCTTCGACTTAATAATTGTGTTTTTATGTGGTTTTACTGCTTTTGGTGTATTAAACCTTGTTTTTATGCTTTATCCCACTGCAACTCACCCCTACCCCACTAGGACCAAATGTGCAGAATGTAGCCACAGCTGTGGAGCAGGTTTACCCACTACTGTTTGAGTGTCGGAAACCCCTCTGCAAATGAAGCAAAATTGTTTCCAGGAAGACAAAAGAGATTAAGGAAAGAAAAAGCACGACAGAAGAGGAAGCACCTTATCTTTGGATTTATTAGCTTGATTTTTATCGCGACATAAATTTATCTAATGGAGCAGATACCACCTGGATCATGGAATTTTCAAAAGTCTCAACAGGCCCAGCTGGAGTCGTACAGCGTTGTTGTGGATTTGGTGGTTCTTGTGATTTTTAACAGCCTAAATATGCAGATGTCTTCCCCTGCTCTCGTTTGTGATATGCTCTGGGTATTTTGGCATGAGTACAGAAACTGAACAATGTAACCATTTAAGTGTATAAGTGACAGTTGCGAAGAGTAACTATGTCAACACTGAGAAGCCTCGCCTTTAACCCTATATTCAACAAATCGTCCAGTTTGCCACTTTACCTGGGAGGATTTTCGTCCATGGTTTTGTTTGCAGATGTGTTAACACAAATATAAGATGTCAGCTGGATTGCACACATTTTACTCTAAAGGAAAAAAAAAACAGCCGTCAAACTTTAGACTCAGTTGCAGAATCAGATGTGCAATTTTGCATGTAAGAGCAGGTTATTAGGTGGTTATACATGAATATTTGCTTACAATATCCATTAATCTCAGATTTTAACTGATAGTTTAGTCCGTTCAGTTTTTAGCGTCAGATATGAATGAGAATGTGCACACATTACATTTGTAAAACATTTCCTAGTAACAGTTTTAAACTTGTTTCAATAATGTACAGAATGGGATCAGTGTTGTAAATGTTATGAAAGTCGTAAAAACGTTTAAATGGTTTAGAATATTTTATTTCTTTCAGTTACCCATCACTTCATACAGCTACAGTACGAGGCCCTGGTCAAATAGGGCAGTGGTAGAAGTTCAGAAGCAATGCAAGACCCAAATTATTTAAACCGAGGTATAAGCAGACTTTCCACAGTCACTGATGGAAAATAGAATTGGCACAGGACAGGTAAGCACAACTCCAGTTGCAACCTAATCGTTGACCTTTATCTGTAACGGTAACGTATGTATGTATATAATAACTATCTGATGGGACAGGTGTTGGCATGCTGTTTATATGTATGTAGAACGGACTTTGAACTAGTGTCAAGTGGTCATTTATGACACTTGCTCAGTATTTTGTATAAAAATAAAAGTTCATGATAAAACGGACCAAAAATAGTTTTCTTCATCCATTTTTCCTCATTGTGGGTTAAACTTTCTGTGAGCAGCTCCATATGACCTTATAGCAATATGTCATTAATTACCAATAGTTACGGAATCATTGACACTGAAATGAAAACGTCCTCTACAGCAGACCTAGTTAACAAACGATATTCTTACTAGACTTTGAGTTTAGTATTTTGTCTGTCTGCTCTCAGATTGTATGCTTCAGTGAAGAAGAAGTAGAAAGGGAAGAATTAACTCTCGTGTTATTTTACAGTAAAATCACACTTTCAGTTCCAGCTCTTTACCAGCTTTAATAAACTATGAAGTGACCCCTGAGCTACGTGTGTTATTTCCACCAACCCTGATAAATTCTTCTATAAACAACTAGAACAAGTTATCTTAAGACATTCTTGCAATCAATTGGAACTATGTGGATGTAGAGATGTGGGTGAAATGCATGAGCTGTACCCAGAATTCTTAAAAATTCTTATAAAAAGTCTTTCTTGATCCTTGGTCTTTACTCCAACAGATGCTGGTGTTAACAGACAACAAATCACTTGTTGTCTGATAAAGGAGGGAGATGTTTGCTTGATTCTCGGCTGCAGCTGATCAGGCTCTGCTGAGGTTGAACCTGCCTACAGAGCCGCACCTCAAAACGCTTTCTGGTAAAACAGACGGAGGAGAAACAATGGATGGGGGGAAAAAGGCAATTTCTCAAATGAATGTAATCAATTATTTCAGTGAAATTACCTGTAAGCTCTCACTCACTTTTTAGCGAGTTCCTTTGATATTTCCTCCAGGGTGCGACCTTTGGTGTCAGGGACACAAAGGATGACAAACACCAATAGGACAAAACTCATGGCAGAGTAAAGGAACATCACGTTAGGAACTCCAATATTTTCTAGAAGAATAACAAAGAGATAGATGTCCTCACATTTCTGTATTATATCAGATAATTATACTGCATCTAAATTCAAAAGCATAGTTTTTTTTTATGTTTTTTCTAATTTGAGAGCATCATTTCATGATTCCATATTCAAATGTTCCCTCAAAACCCTGCAGCAGCAGCTAAATGCAAGGAGAAATAGCTGTGACGATCAACTATTCCAACCAGGTTTGTGGGGCATTTTGACTAAATACCACCACCCACTGGCTTCAAGCAAGATTAAATGAACACACCTGTGACTGTCAGGAAGGTCATGGAGATGAGCAGGTTAGTGGCCCAGTTCACTGCTGACACCACACACACAGCTCTGCCTCGGATTCCCATTGGGAATATCTCACTGAGAACCACATAGACCACTAGAAAAAATAGGAAGTAACAGTTCAAGTAGAACGAAAATAATGACTTCATTCATTTTCCTTTGAGATGCATCTAAATTGTGCAGTTTACCTGCTTCCTCCTTGGTAAGCAGAAAGAAAGACATGTATATTTAAAGACCGACCATCCAACAAACACTGTTAGCTCCAACAAACTCACTGCAGGTCACTATGAAACTATAGCAAGCTATCAATCAGGGTAAGGGTACAAACTATTTGACATGTTTTGAGTTATCTTGATAATTGTGAAATAGATAAAGGTTGGGGCTCCTTGGGTTCTAGACTAAAAATACCTTGAGTAAATAGTTTGACATTTGAAGGATTGTGAAAGCATAATATAGAGCAGATGATGTAGCCACACTGAAGCACAGTGGTGGCAGTGCATTAAATGTCAGTTTGTCTTTCAAACTTAATCCGGCAAAACACTACACCAGGAAACAAAAATGCCCTGTGGGTGTACTCACTTGGCCCGAGGCTAATGGAAAAGGCTGCCACATAAACCAACAAGCTGATCAATGACGCCCACTTCAGTGAAGAGGCCACTTTGACGTGAGTCCTGTCTCCTCCAGCGTCCTCCACCTTGACGGCGCTTTGTGCCTCCTCGCTGCTCCACTGGTCGGAGAAACCAGTAGAAAAGAAGTCGCTGTTGTCCAAGTCTAGTGAGGTGCTGTTTAAGTCCCATGGCACGTGCGTGTTGTTTGGTATAGTCTGACTTTTACACAGACTGGTGAGGTATGTGTGGCTTTGCAGTGTCACTGTACCGAGTACAGCTAGTGACAATCCCATTGCAACAGCACCTACGCACAAAAAGCTTTTAGGTCCCAGGCGGTCGACCAGCAACACTGCCGGGACGGTTCCTACAACTTTGACCACTCCGAACCCTGTAGAGGCCAAAGTTGCTGCAGCATCGCTGTCAAAGCCTACACTGCGGAGAAGTGGTGAAGCATAGGAGAGGATGTTTGGCTGACCGGTAGCCTGCTGGAGGAAGACTAAAGCTACGCCCGTTAGAAGCCGTGTACGCAGATTGGCCTTATCGCTGAACAACTCCCAGAAACTATGCTCAGATTCCTCTTTCAGTCCAGCCTGGATATCCCTGAGCTCGATTTCCACCTGCTCCTTAACCCCGCCTCTCAGTCTGGCCAGCACTTCCTTGGCCCGCTCCGCTTTACCCCGAGCAACCAGGAAGCGTGGACTAGGTGGGAGGAACACGAGTGCGCCCATCTGCAGCAAAGCTGGGGGGATAACTAGTCCAAATGTGTACGCCCACCCATGAGGTAGAGTAGCAAAGGCATAACTACAGCTGAATCCCAGCATTACGCCTACGACTAACATGAGCTCGTACAGCGTCACCAGCAGACCCCTCCTCTCCCTTGGTGAGATCTCTGCAATGTACAGACACGCTGCTGTTCCGGACAGTGCAGTTCCCATGCCGACTATCACCCGGCCCAGTGTCAGCGCAACGAGCGAGGTGATAGCAATGAGCACAACGGTGCCTCCAACAACCAGGGTGGCGCTTAGCAGCAAGGAGCAGCGGCGTCCATAGCGGTCCAGAATGGGTCCCCCGGCCAGGCAGATGAGGAGCGCACCAAACAGGTGGGAGCTGACCAGCAGTTCCTGTTCCCGGCAGGAGAGGGAGAGTAGGCCGCGCAGCTGCAGCAGAACCCCGGAGGTCAGGCCCATTTCATACCCCAGCATCAGGCCACTCACAGACGCCACTACAGCTGCTACACCCACCAGCCAGCCACAGCCTGAGAAGACGGACAGAAGCACAGACAGTGCCAGAATAGATTAGTTATAAAAACTCCATGAAGAGCAGTATATGGAGCTCTTTCACTCATATACTTAGGCTTATGTGGATCACTTGTCATGTCAGATAACCCTTAGCACAAGTGAAAACCTGATTGAGAAAACCATGTGAAATACTGTATATAGACAGCAGGGACAAAGGTTTAGACAGAGTCATGCACAAAGCCAGTGGGTTTATACCAGTGAGGACTAATCTTATCGTGCCAGTGAGGCAGAAGGATCATCAGGTTGGAGCAGGGCAGAAAATATCTGCTGGGGCAATATAAAAATATAACCTTTATTAGATCAAACAAAGTTATTGTGTTTTGGTACCTCATACAACGTGACGCCTCTGAGAGGAGCCACCAAGATAACAACCTGATCAAACAGCTACTGTGTTCTAATTTACAACTAATCATGCTCACAAGTAGCAGGTGATCTCATGTGCAGCTACAATAATCAGGTTATGTAAGAGAGGCAACAGCGAGAGTAAACGCCGAAGGCCCAGCCGTAAGAGAAATGAGAGGAAAAGTAATAAAAGCTTGGTTAAATTCCACTTGGCAAATAATGTCGGGGGAACAGGGTAAAAGCTTGGTTTGCATCAAATGTTGTGATATTTACCAAAAACACTCTTCAAACCACTGACTGCGTTAACTATTGTCAGGAATCAGCTATTTCTCCCTGAGGGCTTCCTGCAGCTACAATGTTGCATGTACAGTGCTGCTGACTGTGTGCAATTAGAGTTCAGAAGTTCATAACAAGAATGCCGAAGCAATCCTGTGCGAGTGTGTGCGTTTGTGGCGCACACTCTGTCTTGAATGTATCACAGTGAGATAACTGACATGCATTATCACTGCGTGACAGATAGGAACATAAGTAAAGAACACTGACTCAGCAAGTGGAAAAATGCAGGCAATCAATTAGAAAATTAAAAAAAAAACAATTCTGACTTCACGACATTTTATTTGATATAAACAATCACAAATATTCAAATTGATGACCCGCTCTTGAATTATTGTTATTAATCATATGTTTACTTACGTTAGCAGTTTTTAAAATAAAATATTGATTTAATTGCAAATGTTCAAGTCATGCTGATAATCAAAACGAGACATTTATTGCCCACTTTCTCAATCATCACCTATACAGTGGCATTATCTGTTTATGAAGCAGTGTTTCTACACTCACCGATAAGGATGTTGATTGACTGTATATTAATGTGATTAGTGTAATTATAATTACACATCACTAATTTTAGCAATAAATAGAAATGACAATATCCCACACACACACTTTAAAAGGGTCATATACTTATTCTAGTATTATAATTATTATATTATATATTATTATAATATTATGGTCCTTGAATTTATTGTTTCTTACCACGTGTGTCATGTTTTTGCTATTACATCACCAAGGACAAAATGACCTGAGTACAACAAATAGTAATAACAACTTTTGGCTTCATCATTGACAGAGATTGAGAAACTATCGATGCAACACAGTTGCATAAGCAGCACATGCGTGTCATAGCTGAATGGTCACTGTTTTCACACCCCTGCCAATTCATACACCTGTTCCAAGAAGCAGGTATACTGAGTTATCAGGATCTGTCATGGTCTAAGGTTTGCATTGGGGTGTTATTAATGAATTGATTTACATTTCTCTGTTACACTGCTGGCTTTTAAGAAATATAGATTTTCCATATAATCTAGTTTCATTGTTTTTTTTAATGTGCAGTGTTAAAATCTAGTTTTCAGACAGTTTTCTCTGGGGGGATGCTGGATCTAACCCCAACTCTCAGAACTGGGCAACACCTTGGACAGGCTATTGTCTATCATTGTCATTTCACACCTATATGCAAAATTAGTGTGACATGTCATAAATTAAACTGCTAACCTCTACACCCTTGTGCCCCCAGATGTCAATTTGATAATGCTTCTGGTTTTTCTAGGTACCTGGTCCTCTGGGTGGGGCTAGTTTCTGGGTCTCATGGGAGAGGCTGCCTGGGAGGTAAGAGGTCGTCTTCTTTGTCTCACTGTCAGGGTCCATCATTAACATCATAGAAGACCTACTGCAGTCAAACAAAACACACCAACACAAACAGACAATACAAATTGTTTGTTCTGTAGAATACACACTCATTTTGCTCAAGAACACTGAAATGCTGCCGTACCAGTCCAGAGCTGTATGCTGATGGGTAGCGCGCTGTGTTTCAAAAATGAAACCTTTCCAGTTCTGGGGAGTGTGAATATGAATGTTGATGTTTAAGGACGCAATGCAAACGTGTTTGATTTATTATAATTACATTCAAATCCCAAATGAGGAAACGGAGCTTGTGTCAGCACGAGCATCTGAACAAAACACATCTGACCACATTACTTGATGCACATCAAACGTGACAGTGGAGTCAAGTATTCCAACAAAGGTCCCTGTTTTGGGTGCAGGCCAACACCTAGTGGTTTTCCTAATGAGACGCTGGCATCTCTAATACTAACCTCACAACGGCCATCTGCAGCTACTACAGCTGTCGCGGTGAATCTGGCTGTTTTGTAACTTACCCAGCAGGATTTCTGATAAGCTCTGGTCCGTGTGACAGATCCTGTTTACTGCGTTAACCCTGCTGCTGGATGGTGCCTTAGCATCCAGTGACTGCTTCAATGTGTGGCACAGAGGAGGCGACCGCACGGAACGACTGCCTGTCATCAGGACTTGTTGCACCATCAGCTAAAATGTTGCAAGGTCACTTTGTGGAGGCCAGAAGCCACAGACCCAAACAGACCCCCCCCCCCCCCCCCCAGAAATCACACCCAGCGGCTCCAGCAGCGCCCCGGCTATAGCAGCCCCGTCTAGTCCAACCCCGCGCGTTTGGCTCCCGTGAAAGCGTCAGAAAGCGAGTCTGAAAGTCGCCGTGACGCCGCCCGTACCTGGCCGCCCGGGTGTCGCTGCTGTTAGCTCAGAGCCGCGCGCCTCCGTCCATTCGCCTCCTCCTCGGCTCTTTCTGCCTGGCTCCACTTCTCTGCTCCCGACTCCTTCGCTCGCTCGTGTCGGCGCACGCACTCGGCTTGTTTTGGCGAAGCTCTTTCTCAAACCCCGCCCACATCGGCCTCAAGCGCCAATAGAAAGCGTCGTTTCGGCCCAAGATGAATTTTTATTGTTCTATTGGGTCTATACAGTATCTACGATACAAGTAATACAACCCTAAAAGTGTTATTTTCTCTATCGTGGTACTCTTTGAGTTACTAACTTATGTATCGCTGTGCTTTATCATATATCCTCCCACTACAATGATGACATAATCTTTTTATATTGTCTGTGATCAGGACTATAAATTCAGCCAGCACTAAAATACACCTGCATAAATAATTCTCTTTCACTCAATCTGCATGTGAAAACAAACGGGTTGGACACCTGCTGTTTTGCTCAGCTCCCATGCCCTGTTTCTACGAATGCTGTCACACTGGCCCCTGCTGACACTCACAGATGACTGAATGTAGCCTAATGTGCTGTCTGTGCTCGGCCCACGTTTCAAGAGATGTATTTAGATGCTGTGACCTGCTCTATAGGATCTAAATGTACCCATTTAACCAAATGATCTGTTAGGTTTACCAAAGGTGTTTCTCTGTTTCTGTGTGTTTATGAGGTAATGACTCGGTAACAAAGATAACTGTGGCTGGCCTGCTTGTTGGAGACTGGCGTTTACTGTGTCAGCAGATAGTCACCTTGCTAAATTGTCCTTTAGAAAATTCACTGATTTCTTATCTAAGCTAGGTCCTCAGTGCTGAATAACACATTCAACGTAGTTTCACTTTAATTTGCAGACGTCTGTGTGCTAACGTAGGATAGTGGCCGATTCTGACTAAACTGCAGGTACATTGGCATCTATTGAGGATAAAAAAAAAAGAAAAAGTAGTATAAGCTATCACAAAGCAGGAAAATATTGGGAATTTAATCAGTAGACACACCTATTGATGTTCTAAAGGTCAAACTTGCTAATAAGTAGTTATTTTATTATAGTTTTGTTTAAATACAACTCCACTGACTGATTGGCCTTTACATACAACGTACGTGACCAAGTTAGAAAATACAGACAGAAAGATTTCATAACCATTAAAATGAAGCCAAGCTAGTCACAGATGCCCAATACAAGTTTGAGTTTTATAAGTGAGTGCTACATGAACACTTTGAGCTCAGTCATTATTATTAATATAATAAAGAGCAGAGATGGATCAAATGTGAGCAGCTGACTGGTTTATTTCAGAACATAAAATAAGACCTTTTAGCCAATGACTTCATCAGGAAACTTAAATACTTTGGTTTTATCAGTCAGAACAAAAACCCACCAAATCCCAATGAAATTAGCCACTCAATTAGTGTTAATAATAGATGTCAAGTTACATTTTACAAGTGTTGTGGGGTCCCTCACAACAGGGAGGGCCACAGCCTAGAACCGCGTTTGGCGTACAGTGTGTAATTCTGCTCAATTTTTATCACACTCATGTAAGAGACTCTTTAACTTATGTCAATTTACATCTAAACAGAAAACAACAAGTGGAAAAGGAAATGGTTGCCTTAATGCATTACAATTTAGTTCTTTTAATTCTTTTTTTCTTGATTTTATGGAGTAGCCTAGTTGATGTTTTGTTAGAAAGCTCTGAAAAGCTGGTTTGACATGTATCCCAGGTGGAGGAAAGAGGATTGGGCTTCTCTCTCGAGGTTGGCGAGCTCCTGGACCGTTGGGGCCAGAACATCCACGTGACCTTTGTAGCTACCACCTGAAAAAAGAATTATACTTCTTGTGGACATGCTCAACATTACACCTAAATATAAAACGTATTATACCTGAATACAAGCAGTTGCACTAATCCTGGAGTCATCACAAGTAGTTACCAGCTGTTAATTAACACATCCTTCACTCTTACCTCCCAGTGCCCTGCGCTGACCGTATGTAACTTTTCCATCGAACTCGTCCACGGGTATTTTTATGTCTGGCTCACACTGGGTGATAGTGCACTTCAGATGCTCCTCAATATCTGACAGGAGCTGAGGTCAAAGCAAAGCAGAAAAGGGACAATAACAACGGTGCTGTATTGCTGTGAAGAAACATGTAGCCTCAAACTTTCACTGCCTTTTGTTTACCTCCTTCTCATTGTACCAGATGGTGCAACCGCCATCCTCCTTCAGTCGAGTGTTGTAGCAACCTCTGCCTCGGTTTGGGCAAACATGGTACCAAACCTGCAAACATAGAAGGATGTACTTCCATGTAACTGTGCATAATTAATAATTAAAAGTTGTATTCAGTGTATTTCTGTCTTCCAGCCTACCTTCTCCTTCTCCATGGCAACCAAAGAGATGGCCAAACCCATTCTGCAAGTAAAATGACAATTCATTGCCTTTCAGCCAAATCACCTTGTGAAACAAAATTATTTAATATTTGAATATAATCTATCTATCTATCTATCTATCTATATACACACACACACACAGGGAAATGTCATTTCCACTCTTCACCCACCCTTAACACACTAATGTATTGGATTTTTCTTTAACTTGTATATAAATACCTTTCAGCTCTTCCAACTCTGCCGATACGATGGACATAGTTCTGCTTCTCATCTGGCAACGTAACGTTAATAACTGTAGGGAAAAGAAATTAAGAAATGTGTAAATCTAGTGCCCCCCCAAAAAATACACTTTATAAAATAATTTAGAAAAGTAATGTAGCTTAAAAATTTGCTTTACTCACCGTAAGGAACTCCGTGAATATCAATTCCTCTGGCGGCAACGTCTGTGCAGATCAGGAGTCTCACTTCTTTTCTCTGACAAAACAACCACGCTGTGAAATCCCGCAGAACTGGTTGCAGTCAGAGAGAGTGACTAAGTTTTCTATGTTATACCTTGAAACGCTCCAAGTTATTTTTCCGCTCATTGGGCTTACGATCCCCATGGAGACAAACACAAGACAACTGGTGGCCTTTACTGTCCGGACCTAAAGCAAGACACCGATGTTGAGTGAAGGTTTAAAGGTCTCACATAGGTTCCTTATTTCTGTGAATATATGATGTGTTGGGATGTTCCCAGTTTTAAAACTTTTCTAAAAAGCTAAATCTTAGTGGCACTGATTCCAGCTACCTCCTCCTTGCTGGATGAAGTACTGCTCCATGTTGTCACAGTCGATCTTGGTGCGACAGAAAATTATGGCCTGGTCCATCTTGTGCTCCTTGATGGCTCTCACCGTGTACTCGCCCTTCAGCACTTTGATGGCTTCTGACCACATTTCTAAAAACAGGAAAAACAGCCAAAGACATTTTTGCCACCGACGCCTCATTCAGTAACCAGAAGGATAGGACCAATCTTTGTTTTTATTCATGTAACATTTAACATCTTCTGAGCAAAAAGTTGAGTTTACAAATTTGGATGTGATAAAATCTACTTATTTCTCTTACCAGCAGAATTGGCACCTGGTCTGGTGTTATCTTTGGCGTGTACTTCATCAGTCTAACAAAGGAAAAACATTGACAGATTAAAAACATAAAAAACAAGTACTTGTAAAGTACTAGTACTTGTTTTGAAATCTTCTTCCCCCTGTTATGGAACTCACCTGGATGTGATTCTTTCCCAGGCGCTCCCAGAGACGATCGGTTTTAGGATTAACAGGGACGACCACATGATGGACCGTCTCCGGAACAGAGTCCTCCCCCTTCAGGTCCACCCATGTGGGAAAGTGCATGATGCGCTCAGACAACTTCTTTACATCAAATGAATGCAAAGTAGCTGAACACACAATCACCTAAAAAGCAAAATAATATATTAAGACCCATAGCTAAAAAAAACAAACATTGGTTGTGTCTATGTGCACCTTGTTGTCAGCTGGACAGCACAACACCAGTTAATTAGTATATTGTGTATACAGTTTTACCTGCAGTCTCTTGCCATCAGAGGTAACCTGTGGGATTTGGTTGTATATTCTGTTAATGAAGTCTGTGTAGCCAGCTGTCAAGAGGCCATCCTGAGGACACAGATTCATGAACATGATTCGTCTACTCCAGACTTGATTCTAACTTTGATTCTAATGTAACAGGACGCAATTTCCATGAGTTTGAACATACACACTCATCCATGACCAGGAAGCGCACTTGGGACAGACTGAGTTTTCCAGTGGATATGAGGTCATCCAGTCGGCCAGGTGTTCCCACCACAATGTCAACCTGCAAAACAGAAGAACCACACGCGCAGGTCAGTGACGATGTCTAGAGAGCAACACATGTATAATCTCTGCTGTCTATTGTCTATTAGTCACATACCCCCTGCTCTAGGGATGCCAGCTGCTCCTTGGCGGCCACGCCACCAATCACCAGTAGCTCCCTGTGTGAACAGATTAATGTTTTACTTGAGCACTGGCACCATCTGCTGATGTCAAGTTGGAATTACAATGATAGTAAGAAAGATGTGAGTACAGTATATAATATACCACATAGAGAAAACCTCCACTTAAATATTCTGCAGGAACCATTTTAAGCAACTCACTTCGAATCTACATTTTTTTCAAAACTGTTTGTCAAGTCGTGTCAGTGTCAGCTCACTCTACCTCAGTTTGGGGTTATCCACATATTTCTTGAACTGCTTGATGTTGTTCAGGGTTTGCTCAGCCAATTCCTTAGACGGTTCGATGATTAAAGCTTTGGGTGCGTTGGATGATGTTTTCACCTGGCTGACTTTAGCACTGCCTGAACGGATAAAGGGGATTGCTAGTCATCAAATAAACTAATCACTTCTTGTAAAAGCTTCTTGATGTTACTTCCTTTTTTTAAAAGGTTCAGTTTTATCGACAAACCTGTCTGGGAAGATTTGACTGTGTGACTCTCTAATGCTTGATCCAAGGCAATAAATCCATTCTTTGGTGGATGTTTAAATTCTTCTCCTCCAAAGTTGAACTTTAGTTCTGCATTCTGAAAGACAAAGAAATTAAATATATCTATGTTGTGAATACAGCACCTTTTCCTTTATTCCACAGTTATTTCAAAGTGTTCATTACTGTTACCTTGAGTACACAGGAGGCAAAGAAAGCCTGATTTCTCAGATTTTGAGGGATCTCAAAAGCTAAACCCAAGTCATTACCTAGAAGAAGAAAACAAATAAAACTATGACAAAACACAAATAATGACATTTGCCATTATCCAACATGTGCAGAATAATGTAAATTATAACTAATAAGACAGCACCATTTTTGGAGAAGGAAATGTGGCCCTTGTCTACATCCAGGTAGCATCCAATAGTGTCATGCATGGTAAACTCCTGTAAAGAAGCGACAGAGCAGTGAGACAACACATTTGCACATCCTCAGAATTACCAGAGCACCATTGTCATTCATTAACTGTTACCTCTCCATAGCTGTCAAACTGCTTGTTGTTGGATTTCTTTCCAGTCCCTCCAAAGCCAAAGCCATACTTGTCAGATCCTGTAATTCAAGGTTACACAAAAGGTCGAATCTATGTTCTGTGCAATGACCTGTATATATGTTGTAGCATTAAGCAGACAACGTACCTAGATCCAGTGCAGCCTGACTGGTTGACCAACCTACGCGGCACAGACCCTGATCCTGGCAGGTCATCTCATAATAGTATTTCCCTAGACAATGAAAGACATGAACAAAAAAAACATGTTTACAAGAAAATAGATGAGTTTTCAATCATCACCCTCATCATTAGACACTACACACCTTTGGTGACACCTTTTGTAGAGCGACAGCCGTGCCACTCTTTAAACTCCCTGCTCTGGCAACACAGTCCGTCTGGACCAATTGCTGTACAGGTAAAACCAGGCAAAGGTGACATAAAGAAGTTATATAAGAGTTATAATGTGCACCATCACAACGAGCTGAAATATGTCACAACATGTCAGCTCTTACCAAAAGCAGTACTGCGGTCATAAGGATTCATCTGCCAGTTATTGAAAACTGAGAGAGGAAAAAAAGAAGCAAAGCTACTCAGGCATCTGATAAGGGTAGAATGCTGCTTTTACGTTTGCCTTGAAGTGGCCTGAGTACTGTAGGTAATATAGACCAGAGAATTCTGTATGCACGTTATTTTATATTTTAATAGCACATCAACCATGTTCTTACTAGCTCCTCCAGTCTTGATAGAGGCCCTTCCCTTCTTGCCCTCCTGCTGATCCTTCAGGGTTTCATACACGATCTGAATCACCGGGATACTGAAGGCCTGAATATTTCAAATGTTAAGATTGTAGCATGATTGAACTGATGTTTAAATGCTCATTAAAAACTAAACGCATTATAAACTTCCCAGGTGGAGTTATAATATAAAACAAAGCGGTACTTACACCTGTTTTACCACTACCAGTTTCTGCCGCCTACAAAAGGAAACAAAGACGTAAATTACACAGTGGTGACAATTTCGTGTGAGATACACAGGAAAAAGATCAAACGTACCATGAGAACATCTCCCCCACCAAGAATCAGAGGTATAGACTCCGCCTGGATGTCAGTAGGAAGCCTGAAATCCAAGGATTTACATGAAGCCGTTCAGTGTCAACTGTTTGACTCAAAACAAATGGTAATGGCATTACGGGAAACAACATAAAACCAAGGCTATGAGTCAGCAACATTATTGTACACGTCAAACAAGCAGCCTGGTCTGAGCTTCCTAGAGACTCACAGCCAGTCCATCTCCTCCACGGCCTGCGCGATTTCAGGCATAACTCCCATTTCTGTTAAAAAGAAAAGTCCCAACACTTTAGTATACGTATGTAGCTTTGACGCCAATGTTATAGTGACATAAATTATGACTATTTTGACAACATTGTCCAGATAAAATACATTTCCTACCCGAAAACGCTGCCATTATCGCTGCGACCAGACTAACGCCAGGTGCAACGCAACCGGATGTGCAGTGTAACCGAGTTGTCCAACCGGGTTTCCCTGCAGCCTTATGACATTGGTTCCGGAGAGTGAAACTTTGATCACGGCATGCGTTGCTTATTGTACGACCTCTCAAACACACACACCCATATATATATACTTATTATAATATCATAGTTCCTAAACATCGCGAAATTTAGGTTTTCCTCAAAATGTACACTTTTCTGAAACGCGGTTCCCTGAGGTTATTTGTCCCGTACAAGCCACCGTAGACGTCTGACAGCTGCCGCACGTAAACATGGCCGAAGAAAGTCTGATTGAAAGCGAAGATGAAAATATTTTGTACGATTTACTTGTTATTACTGAATGGCCGCCAGAGACGGACACTCAGGTAAGTCGTGCTCTTACGTTTGTTCATTTGAGGCCACTGAGTAGGGCCTGGGTTGGATATGTTTGTAGAAACCGGCACCGACTGTCCGTAGTTTGTGGGGTTAGCCGCTCAGAGCCACGTAGCGCATAGGTGACATAGCTGCTGCTAGTGCGCTTCTGTTTTTGCCTCACTCTTAATAGACACATTCACATTTGCAAGTCTAACGCACACGCTACTTTAAAGTAACTGCTGCGCTCAACGAATCCATGGATGTCAAGCGGCAGAGTAACTATTATGTGATTAATCAAATAAATATTAGCTTTTTGAAATATGGATGAATTATAACCTCGCCTGTTACATTGTGACATTTTCAGTTGCGAGGCAACAAGGAGCCCAGCACTTCACTTATTGCAAAAGCAGTGACGGGTAAGTTAAGCTTCTGTAGCTGCTTAAAGAGGCAGTTATTTTAATATGCAACACACTCATTTTCCCTCCCCCATTAATAAAACAAGAATCCTCACACATCTCCTATTATTCTAAATTATAACTTTGACACTTTTGTTATAGGTCCATTCCGCATTATCCTGCAATATTTGTGGTACAGGTAAGTTTGTGATCATAATTCTAAATCCTGAAATTGCAACCTTCAGTTTCAAATGTTGCCGTATACATTATGAGTTAATAATGTAATGTAGTTAATAAGTTATTTGATTTACTTTTTTTTTTTAGTTTTTTTATGTAGTTAATTTATGCTCCTTTTCGCATCTGACAGCCCTGAGAAATGTCATAAGCTGACAAAAGTTTGCGCTTTCATTGTTCATGCGTTGCTTGTGCTTGATTGTGTTGATACAGTACTTACATATTCTTGTATTTGTTATTTATTTATTCACACTGTGAACCTTGTTGACACAGCTCTTACTGCATATTATCTGATGGAATGTGTCAACCAGTGCTAGATGTGACCTGCTGTGAATGCTGTAATGTTTTCAAGTATTGGGGCTTGCTTATTCTCTAAGCAGGTGGATAGCTAGCAATGCTCCATCATTCATAAAATAATGTCAAAACTCACAGTTTTTTTTCAACATAAAAAATATGTGCGTGGTGCAGATGAAACTGATGTATTTGAGATGTTTGTAATTTCTTGCGTTAAAAATGTGTTGTGTGCTTGTTTTGGCATTTCATTCACTGAAATAAGTAAAAAAATAGATATTTTATTATTAAGCATTTTGCTTGAATTTAAAATCAGCATGAAATGTAATCAAAGTTAGAACTAAATAAAGTTTAGATATTTAGTTACATTTTATACGTTTCATTTAAGTTTAATGAAATTTAAGGTAAAGTTATGTAATCTTAAGTCTCTTCTTCTAATCTTTGTGAAAATAATCTTTTGAGGATTTGTGTCTTTGATTCTGTGAACCTCAGCCCTTCCAGTTCATCTCTGCTCCCTGGTCTCGCCCGTCTGGCAAACAAACAGATCAACTGGCAACTGGTTCTGGCAAGGTGCAAGACGCACGCACACACACAACCACACACGCGTTCTGTGATCAATACCTGAACGTGGGCTGCTTTGTTGCGGACATGCATTAAGCATTCTGCTCTCCTGGTTTTCTCTTTTTGCGTGCCCTCTCAGCCAATCATTTAATTGTACTCATTACATCAGACAAACCAAGGAGAAAGGCAGTTTTTAATTGGCTATCGATTGAACCGTGTAAGACAGCATTAAGCGTGGCCAATTGATCCTGTGGATGTCCATTAGTTCGATGTGCTGGATCCTTCCGTTTTGTTTCTTTCTGCCTCTCTTTCTGATTTTTAATTCTTTAACTTGTTCTTTTCCCTTTAGCCATTATCCCTGTCCTCTCCATCCAAATCTAAGTGTATATAAACCATTCTCTGTTACTGTCAAATGTGTTATCACCTTATTCCATTTCTCACTGTGATTCATAGAGTTCACAATGTTTGTGTACTCACCTTCTGCTCTCATTGTGTTTTCTCTCACATCTCTGTTTTTATTGTCTGTTCTTTAACATTGTCTTGCTTTTATCTACAGTAATGGCAAACTCTTGGCAGTGGTTCTGGACCAGTGTGTGGAGATTAGGTAATTATTGAACTCCTTTTCTCTGTTTGAGGCACTCTTTCTACGTGTGCGAATTATAGAAAGGCTTTTAATTAATTTGCTAGTTTATCACATTTCCTTTCCTGCAGTCTTGACATGCATCCAACATTTTTTTTTCTGCACCATCTTTAACAACAGAATGAGTCATAGTAAAGTATTTGAGTCATTTTAGTATTTTAGTGAACCTCTGTGACACATTTTTTACTTTAGGGAAAATATAATTAACATTTTTAAAGTACTAATATATTTAAGAGTATAACAAGTGTGTGTCTGAATGAAAGAGAAAGAAACCATCAGAAACCTTCATGACTGTGTTTGTGCTTATTTTGAGTGGTTGTAATTATTTTCAAACCTAATCCAATTTCCTCTTTACAAAAAGAAAATGCACTCACTCATCATTGTGCTCTATTAACTTGACAAAGTGATGTTTTAAATGGAGCAAATGAGAAATCAAAATCAATAGCAGCACAACAGTTACACACACATTTTTTGCTCTTAGAAGGCGAACATTATGCAAACGTCAGCTACTGTTTACCTGACGTCCTTTGTGTAAATGGAAGTCATTTTTATAGACATATCAATGTGTAAAACCTGTTTGCCTCAACTGGACGTGTTGTGGTTTGACCTGTTGTAACTGGGAGCAGTCAAGTCTCTCAGCTTGTTAATGTGGGTTTCTGTTGTCTTCTTGGTTCACACTGCTGTTGTTTAATCACAGTGTTTTATAGCTTTTCTTCATGGTATCCGTTGGTGTGAGTGGAGTGAAGTCAGCTCAAGGCCTTATCCACTGAGCTCTGTTAAGAGTCTATCTAAACACTGCCTACTCTCAAAGCCCTGTCGGTTTGATCCATTGAGCTGATGGCAGACTATCAGCCGATGTGATAACCCACCTCATACTGGGTCATATCAGACTGGCTGTGTATGCGTGTGTGTGTTGCGGTGCCCTTGGTTGTGTGTTTTCTTACTCTGCACTTCAGTGTCACTGTTGTTCACTGTTTGGTTTGTGTGTTTGCTCCACAGGTCTGTGAGGGATGATTTTGGCTCAGTCATTGGAAAGTGCCAGGGTAAGACCCTCTGTTTTATCACCCACATGCAGTAAATGACTGAAATGTTAATGAGTAACCTCACAAAATAATACATAGTACAGTCAGTGTGACGTGGTTGTAGCCCTTCATGTCATGCGTTTGACTATTAGAGCTGCAGTACAATTTGTGTCTGTGTAATTTACTCTAGGTAATCTAGTTTAATCATATAGGCTGTGTGAGGATATTATAAAATATAATGCACTACAACAAGAGATAACATAAATATAGTTAATTATTATCACATATAGCCTAGAGCTTAATAGAGCTGTGATTTCTGTAACTGTTAGAATTAATATGTTCTATCTAATATCCAATAAAACATTTTAACCAGATTTGTATTTATTATAGTGCTGTCACTATTAGCAGTTTTTATAACTCTGTAATAATAATAATAATAATAATAGATGTGCTTTGCATCTTGTCTTGTTATCTAAATAGCTGCAGCTATCACAAACCCGTGTAATATTCGTGTGTGTGTGTGTGTGTGTGTGTGTGTGTGTGACGTTTCAAACGCACACATGGGCCATAGTGGCTAATTGGACTGAGTGAGGGAGACTGTGAAAAGCTTCAGAGATAATCACGCTCATCCTCTACACTGTGACTCATTAAAACAGGCTGATAACAAATAAATTGGCTTGATTGTTTGATTAGCTTTTATAACAGCCTGCTGTGTGTATGAAGGACGTGAAGCCCAAACTTGCATAAAAGCCATAGTACAGCCCAAGGCAGCTGGAAAGCATGATGAACACTGGTAGCCTATTTAAATTAATACCTACATTTCTGCCACATGTGCAACATCTTCCTACAAAAAGATGTTGTTAAAGGCAGATTAGCATAGACTTCTCTGTAGCTGTGTTACAACTTTCACTGTTACTCAGCAGCACATGCCAGCGGGCGACCGGATGGACTTAAATCATAATCATTAAAAACAAGTGACATCAGTGTTGTTTGAGGAACTATTTTAAGTCCACATGTGCTTTATGCTTAAACCTATTCTAATATTTGCTGTCACATGCATAAATACATAAAACCAAAGCAAGCTGAAACCAGTGTGTCCTGTCAGTATGTTCTACTCGCCTGCTACATGTACATCGTGCCCTCCTCACTTTCCCTTTGGAATTTTTCTTCTCATTTTCGTCATCTCTCCCACCCTTTCTCTCAATCTATATTTGTTCTGCTCCGGCTAGCCGTCATTGTGGGCCGTTGTTCTAATAGTGTGGTTCATAGTGTGGATAACAGTAGCCTCTGGGCCCATGTAAACCCCAGCCTCCCTCCTCGTTTTCATTCCATTTCATCTCTCCTTTTCATTTTACTTTTACTTCATTTCACGGAGATTTCGCCTAATGGATTTTGCTGTGATCCTGCCTTTAATAGCCTTTTCTTTTAATGGAGGCGCATGCACGCGGGTATATGTGTGTTACAGTGTTTTTTTGCTCCTGTGTGGTCTTGTGTGTGTATGCGTCCCAGTGCGTGTTCATGTTGGCGTATCCACACCTGTGTATCACTCTCTGTCTCTTTTCCCCTCCCTCCCTGTCTGCTTCTATTACAGTGGAGTTGTCTCCCACCCCCGTACATAATTCATAAGCGCTGGGCTCTGATAAGTGCATGTGCAAGGCTCTTGATAGGAGACTTCTATTGGGTTGCTGGGGGTAATTTTCCACAACTTCCACACCCACCACCCCTAGCAGGACAAAACAAAACAGGACAGTAGCGTCCAATTTTCCAGCTTCCCAAAAAAGCCATCTATGTGGAAATGGATCCCTCTCAGCTGCAGAAAAACAAGCTGCATAATATTCATAACGCAGATGAGGCAGGCTGAAAGGGAAATAGGAAGCAAAATAGCCAAAACAACAAGAGCAGAACAGAGGTATCTATGCTTGTCATAATGGCTCAATGTTCTCGCCTGCTCGTCCTCAGATGAGAGCCTCAAAGGTGTGTTAAATCGCCTACTTCCTGACATGCTCGACAATACTTAGGGCTTCGAGTTTGGGGAACTATTATTTGTCTCAGTAGGAGCTGGAGTCATTGTGTCTCGCTCTTTCTTTCAGCGTCTTTCTCTTCCTCTCTCTCTCTCTCTCTCTCTCTCTGTCTGTCTGTCTCGCCTCCCACTTCTTCCCTTTGTTCTTCATTTAAAATTCTAGTCATACAATATCCGACGCCTCCATTCGTTTGCAGTATTGCCCACCAGGGGTTGCAGCAGCATTCCTCAGCCAAGAAATTCAATACGATAGACGCCGGTAGCGCTGTTATGCGATATTAACAAAAACATAACTTCCTTTTCATAACTTTATTGCTTAGCAGGCACAGCCACCATGGTGGCGTATTATGTGTCACACTGTTCTCCAAATGCTCAAATCTGAGCCTATAATAAATACTGGATCTACCTACTTAAATATTCATCGCCAGATTGGGTGCATGTGCAAAAACATTAAAATCCCACCTCATTACTCCCCTATGGTTTAACATGTCGCAAGATAATCAGGTATTCAGACCAGATTTGGGATCAGGAGCGTTCCAGACTGGCCCAATTCTTCAGTGTGAGGGAAATATGACAGGGAAACCTTGAGGAAGTGCCAGCAGGCAGGGATGTGCTTCATCACAGCGATATGGTTACATTCACAGCACTGCTGAGCCAGCAGATTGTTGAAACAGTAGCGTGTACTTGAGTAAAAGCTGGATTTATGATCTCCCTTCTCCTCCCCCCTTTTCTCCCTGCCTCTCTTTTACGCTACACGCCTTCCTCTCGCCCCCCTCGCCGTGAACGTGTGTGCGTGCACGCCCGTCGTTGGCAGACAATTATTGAGATGTATTGCTCCAGCTATCATTCATAGATGAATTGGATAGGTCCTTGGACACACTGTGTTGATCTATGGTGTTAGCGTTATCCCTCTCTCCCATCTGTATTCATCAACGGCGTGCCACAGAACACCAGGGATTATTCACAGAGAGTTTTCTCATTTGGCTTTATCGGAAACCCTTGGCTTCTGAATCTTTTGTCATTCTTTCTCTGGTTTTGTGTGAGCCTACAAGTCTCTATTTTTCCATCTGTTACAGTGCCAAAGGACCCAAACCCCCAGTGGCGAAGGGTGGCATGGAGCCATGACTGCGCCCTGCTGGCTTACGCTGAGAGCACGGGCACTGTGCGCCTTTTCGACCTCATGGGCAGTGAGCTCTTCGTCATCCCGCCGGTAACCATGCCAACGCGTCCTCTTTGACGGATGAACAAACTATATCTACTCTACGCTACTGTTGCGTTGGACTTTTTTTCCCCTGTGCATGTGCCGATGCTAATTAGAAGTGATTACGAGGAGCATATGGAAAACCCAGTATTCATTTGGCTTCTTTTCAGTATTACCTCTATTACTTTCATCCACTCTCCCTCCCTTGGTTTCATTACAATATGTTCTCATCTAAAATGAACTCTTAAACTTTCTTATTAAAACTGATTCTATAGCACAACAGAATCTGAGGGTATTTAACACTTTTTAGTGGCACAGTTGGGCGGTGGGAGAAAAGCTGGGCCACGCTCTGCTGTTTCACTGTAGCACATTTGAGCTTCCTCATTTCTTTGAAGCAAACTTCTCCTTGTCACACCCTCCGTGCTCTCACACCGTGTCCTATTCCTCTTTTCTCCATCTTCATCACCTCTTCTCTTTAATTTTTCACATGCGTCCTCCCTTGATCCTGTCTTCCTCCCGTCCTCCAGCGTTTCTCTCATCCCTGCATGTCTGTCGCTCAGCATCTCTCCTCACGCTGCCAATTCAAGTCCATCTGCCGTTCCCCGTCACTTTAATGCCCTCTGTGCGCGGCATATCATCACTCGTTCATTTCTATCCATCATTCCTTTTATTCCTCTATCTGCCCTGTCAGAGATGATGAGCACAGACACCCGGCCTTATCCCCAGCCACACTCATCACTTGAAGTCTGTGATCCTCATTCCTTCAGTGCCTCTCTCCTTTTGTTATTCATCTGCAGTGTGTGTGTCTGCACGTTTACACCAGCACCCTCTGCTCTGCTGTACGGTTTCTCTTGTTTGTCACTGCTAAGTGCACACAACGGTGACTTTCTGGAGGAGAAGATAAAAAAGCTCATTTGAAAAAGTGCGCAAAGCATAAAAAATTAAATATACTCATCCCTCCCTTCCCCATTTCTCCCTCCTGCTCTTTCACTTTATCTGTCTGTTATCTGTTGTTCTCTGTTTTCAGTGTCCCGTTATTTTCTTAATTAACTGCTTTTCTTTGTATTGATGGTGTATTCCTAGTGTGGTTTATCTTTGTTATTCATGCTTTTAAACATGTGGTGGAGGCAGAATCTGATACGTACAGTGTCTCTCTGTGCCCTTTGATCTTCTCTACTACATACATCAGTCGATGCTCACAGTTGAGCTTACTTCCTTTCTTGTCATGTTCTCCTGATGCAGGCTGTGAGTTTTCCTGGAGATTTCAGTTGTGCAGTGGCGGGTCTGATCTTCCTGGAGTACACAGCCAGTGCCCAGTGGTCAGCTGAGCTGCTCGTTATCACATACGGCGGCGGGTTGAAGAGCTATCTAGTCAGGTGAGAGACACATCGGTTCCACTTAGAACAGCAGATGTTTCCACAGCATTTATTTCTTTAATTTCTATTTCCGCTCAGCTGCGATCATCTTTCAGTTTATACACAGACTAACAATACCGTAGCTTAACTGGCAGCTCAACGTTGACAGGCCTACCGCTCTCACTCCTCATATACAAACTTTCACCGCTATTTCCACTTTGAGCTGTCATCCCGCATGTACGACAGTTTAACTCGTGTGGCTGCACCTTTTCAGCAGAAGTGAGCACTCCTGTCTTCAAACATGTGTGATAACTCACACTCGGTGTCACCTTCAACAGCCAGAATCATTCGTATTATCATCTGATTTATATGCGTGCACTGTATGTTCCAACCTTTATGGGACAGTGCCTCCTTTTTGTGGGATAATTTGATGCTGCGTTCTTATCTATATGTAAACATTCAGGGGCTGTTTGAATACCAATTATGCTGCTCATTCACACCAAAATTATGAATGTGCGGTTTTTAATATTAGATTTTGGTGAATGCATGCATGCAAACGTCTGCCCGTGTCCTTTTCTCCCGGGTGCACACAACTTTCTTTTTTAATGTGGCAGTCTTTAATATGGCTTCGTGTCAGAGAATTACAGTTTCATTCTGTATGATTGCTGCAGTTCACCCTGGGACACAGGATGAAATTGTGCCTGTGCGCTGATTTTATTTAACTTTTCCCTTTTTCACACTGTGTGCTTCACGACTCCCCTTCAGTCCTTGCATGTGTAGTGATGTTTGCTAAGAAGGGAGGAAAATGCTGATTTATTTTTCTATTACAGGCAGATAAATAGTGTCTGCTGCCTTTGAGGCAATCAGGATTTGTGCGTTCGTATGTTTGAGTGTATGTGTGTGCGGAGATAATTAGGATGTGGGAGACATTTGCACCAGATTTGCTCTGAAAGTGCTGGCTGATTTTTAAGGGTTCATTTTCAGTCTGGAGTTCTTACTTCTCATACGACTGCATTCAAATATTGCTCACTGTGAGTTACGATTTATGGCTCAGTCCTGACAGTAAGTCATCTCTGTCTTCACTTCACCGTGGGATAAACATCTAAACGTCTGGAGGATGCTCAGCTGTGGCAATCTTACAACCCCCTCTGCCCTTTGTCTCTTCTCTTCTTCTCTTCACACCCATTCCTGCTTCCCTCTGAACCATTTACATTGCAAGAAAACATTTCCCCAATGAGATATGCCAACACAAATTACACCACATCTCCTCTAATACCAATCTCATTTAGATTGCCCACTTAAATTATATTCTATATCGTGCTGTGTCTCATTTTAATTGCAGCTGGGATCGAAATTGCTCTGTCATCTTCCCCAAAACAGCTTTTGCGCCATTAACATTTTCGACTGGAGTGTTTGTGTTTTGATGTGCCAGAGTTCAATCATAGGTGACTTATCATGGGACTTATATGTAAGACTCCCCTCCCCCTTCTCTTCCTGTCAGTGTGGGAACCAACCAGAACTTCCAGGAGAACCACAGTTTCAGTTTTGCTGCACACCACTCCCACGGCATCACCTCAGCTGTTTACCACCCGGCCCACCGGTACGTAACCTTTTGCTAACAATTCAACATCCTGCCAGCCTGCAATGCTTCAACAATATATTTGAAATAATGACTTTTTGAAAAATGAACTTTTTTTTTTATTCTGTCAGCGGCAGTGAACTGTAATTTATGCCCACATTCACTACACAAGACTACTTCTATTAGAACAGCGTTTCATCAACTGCATTTTTCCCACATGCATATACGGACAACTTGGACTTCTGTATATATCCATTGACTCAGTTTTCCTCTTTAAGCCCATTGCTGCTGATCTTATGTGAAGCAATGTTCTGCTCAAATATCTGAGTGATTTCAAGTACTTTCATCATTTGACATCTAGGGGCAATATGAGTGCGCGCCAACATGTCCTCATTGTCCTGGTAAATATGTATTATAGTCATTACTGAGATAGGACTAAGTTTACGGCAACTCTTTCGCTGGCGGAGAGATGGACGGTATATTCCAAGTCACAAGTGATTCTAATACAGACATTCCTCCACAGTCACAAGATGTTACATTATGGAAGAGGGCCAAAGGGCTGACTCAGGAATAAATGAGATGGGAATTAATGAAATATCTGCAGGAACAGACCACGGCGGTCCAGGATGTCCTTGGCCTTCTTCACCACGTAGCATTTAAAGGTGTCTGTTAATTATGTCTAGCTCACACCCTGTGACCCCCCCTGTGTTTTCAGCACGCTTGCATAAACCAGGTTTACTTTGGCTTGGTTTGGCTGCCTAATGGATTTTGGCAGACGCTGTCAAGTGTTTGCCAGCTGATAGATGAGATGAAACTTTAATGATCCCCGTGTGAAAACTGGGTCGGCAACAGAGGGAACAGGACAGAACTACGACAAAGGCGACTGAAGCTAAGAGGGAATCATTTCAAGTTAAACATGTTGTCATGAAGAGTGCGCTTGTCTTCAGTCATGTGGTGCGCAGATGGCATTGTAAGCTCTTTGGGAATCTTTCCAGGTGTACACCTAGACATCCTGATTGTTTTATGATCAGAACGAATGTTCTAGTACGTGCGTGATATGGAAATGCTAGTCTGGCATTAATGTCAATGAAACCTTACCAGACATTATGCAGAAAGAACATGGAAGACAGAAGCTATTATGTCTGCCCACAAAGTGGTTTTCCGTCAGTCGCAGTCACCGTCAGCCCCTGCTTCTTGCTTCTTGCTTCATGCACCAGGGGGCAGTGTTGAGTTGGGCAGCACTGCCTTGTCCACCCCTTTGCTCTGGAGTCCCTGACTTGTCGCATCTCCTCTATCTTACTTCAAGGACAGACCTACAGATCGCAGTGGTCACTGTGGTGCTGTTTGTGCTCATTAACTACATATAGACTTTTCCTCTGATAAACAGTAATTAATTCACTGCTTTGCTAAATGGCCCTTCAGCAGTGTGATTACATTATTACATTATACCTCAGCTTGAACCCAGTTGGAGCGATGACCTCACGCTAACCACCTTAATTTGCCGTCCTTGTTGCGTAGTCCTAATAGATGTGCTGGTGTACAGTCCTGAAGGTTAGAGCCATGAGTTTGCACGTGCTTGTTTTTCAGATTGCTGCTAGTGGGAGGCTGTGAGTCAGGGAATGACGGTACGTCTAAGGCCTCTTGCTGTGGCATCTCCGCCTGGAGGGCTCTGTCCGGCTCGCCGCACTACAAGCAGGTCACGAGCTATGAGGACGATGTCAATGTGGTGAGGAAACCACACATATTCATGCTAAATTATTCCAGCAACAGCTGACACACACACACACACACACACACACACACACACACACATCGTACCCATTGTTTTAGCACCTGCTCTTTTGTCTGTTAGAATCAGAAGAGAGGTTTCTTTCGGATGCCCAGCTTCAGGTTCTTTTCAAAACAAGGAGATGAAAAGGTAAAACTTTTTTGTTGTTGTTGTTGTTCACCCTGTTGCTAATCAAAGAAAGACAGACGGAAAACCAGAGCATGTTTTTACAGGATGGTGTATTCCGCATGAGCCTGAGTCCCGATGGCACCCTGCTGGCGGTCATCCACTTCTCCGGCCGCTTGTCTCTGTGGGACGTCCCCTCCCTTAAACAGAGGGCTGCATGGAGCCAAGACCAACAGGTAGAAGCTGTGTGGGTGTGCGCATGCTAGACTTTCTTGTACAGGATAAATTGGTGTGCGTTGCTGCTGTGTGTCCTGCTAATATTTTGTACATTAGATGCTTCACTGACTGTATTAATGTAATCTCTCTGTAAGTGAGAGAGAGAGAGAGAGAGAGTATGTGTACTGCCCATAAACATTAACAGAGGTGGCTTAGGCTTTTCCTGGTCTATTCGTTGTGTGTGTGTGTGTGTGTGTGTGTGTGTGTGTCATACTTCCTCCGAGGTCTGGGCTGGCACAGCTTTATGTGTGCTTGCTGTAAGTGTAAACAGTGTTAGCAGATTAATTTCCTCACCCACTCTCTCCCCGTCTTTGTCTTTTCCTTCCTTCTTCTTCTGCTTCCTCCGCCCTTCGGTCCTCCCCGCAGCCAGGATTTGAAGAGATCAACCCAGAGTGGAAGACATCACTGGAGAGAAGGAAGAAGATAAAAGGTATTTGGGCCCGAAGGACTAAAGAGAGCCAACCTTGTTGCTGATACAGCAATGCACACCAGACACAATTTAATGATCTTTGACACGTTCTATTCACTGATACAGTTATTTGGACATACAGTACTGCCCTATACCATACTCCAAGCCTAGCAGACATTTTTCTTCCTCTCAGTGTGTGTACTTCTGTGCTTGTGTAACTGTCTGTGTGTACAGTTTGCCTGTTTGTGCAGCTGTACAGTCTCTTTTGACAGTTTTGGGCCAGTAATGCTGTGGCAGCTTATGTAAACAATAATCTGTGTCTAAGTCTTCACCTGCATGACAACTGATAAATGTGTCAACAGAGAGCAAAATTACCAAATGAAAAATTTGGAGGAAAACTTTGAAGCCGATCTCTATGGGCTCTTGTCCTTCTTCTGTGTATAGCCACGTCCATATTACTGCCCATATGTCTCTCCGTATGTGTCCCAGATAAGGAGCAGTACTACCTGCTGGTCGATGTCAGCTGGTGGAGCGATAACGTGTTGATTCTGGCTCGATGTTCCGGCTCTGTCACCGTGTCGTCGGCCAGGACTCTTCGCAACCTCCTGGGCAAATCCTGCGAGTGGTTCGAGCCCTCGCCTCGAGTCACAGCTGCACATGACGGGGGCTTCCTCAGCCTGGAGGTAAATGTCAAAACAGTGGTACACATGCATGTCATAGGGGCTGGACCTGTCACTCAGGTAGTAGTTTCTGTTAAAACCGACATGAATATTCTACTGTATGTTTATTATTGAGGACTTGACTGGAGTGTTCATGTCAGGAGGTGAATCTAATGATTTGATTGGCCTATTTACATAAATCAGGGGCCAAAAGTGAGTTTCGTGTAGTGTGTTAGTTCAACGCTATAGACACTGCCTCGGCTCCTCATTGATTAAGGTGCTCAATGTTTAACAGGCGCTAAATATTTCATAAACCCTGGCTGGGAGCAAAGCTCTGCTGGAGGGTCCAATATTTTTCTCTCATGAGCTACAACCCAGAAGGGCATCACCACAAAACATGTACTGGATGAATTATGGCTAAATAATATTCTGTAACTGAGGCAATCGCAAAACTACAGAACAGGACGAGACGATTTGGAGGAAAAACAACAAACAAAAACTTTGGACTTCTATCGAGCAGCTTGACCTTGTTGTTTTGTGTTCAGGCAGCCTGCTGATCTGGGAGGAGAGCATGAAATGAAGTGTGTTTACTAGCTTAAGCACAGCTCAATGTTAACTGTGCTGCACTGTGTGCTGCATTTTTAATCCAGTACTTTCTGCTGGCAGCTGCAGTGTCCATACTATCAGACGTCGTTGTGGGCAATGGCTGTAAATCTGACGGCTTTGGTGACCGACATTGAACGTTCTTCCGTTTTGCAGCAATCAATTGATGTGACAACAGATGCACCTTTATGTAAAAAGACAACTGTGATTTTTATGGTCTCTTCCAACCCATATGTTAGCAGTATAACTCAAGTTTATGTTTAAAGCCTTTGTGTAGTTTGTTTCGACCCTGGTTTCTTGAGCAGATACATTTTATTTCCATAGTTCTTCTTTCTTTTTTTACTTTTCTACTTATTTGCGTTCAACGTTCCCTTAATCCCTTTTATGATGCTTTATTTTTCGCATCCGCAGTGTGAGGTGAAGCTGGCCCAAAAGCGTGGGCGTCTGGAGAGCAACCTGAGTGGTGGGGCTAGCGACGACGAGGAGGGTGACGATGGAGGTGACTCTGACTCAGACGAAGAGTCGTCAGCCAAAGCTCGCTACTTTGGCTACATCAAGCAAGGCCTGTATTACGTGACGGAGATGGAGCGCTTCGCCCCGCCACGCAAACGACCCCGCACCGTCATCAAGAACTACCGTCTGGTCAGCTTGAGGTCAACAACGCCAGAGGAACTGTACCAGAGGAAGGTAGGAGGCTGACACAGCATGAAAATAAATGGAACGTTAACGATGATGATTGCACTGAACTTGTGCTTGTTAATAAGGGTGAAACTTTTTGCTGCTGGAGTTGCTATAAAACAGTCAAAACCCACAGAGGGCTCCTCTTAGCATTGACTTTCAGAACATTTAAAACAGGCCAGGGCAGCGTTTCAGAGATGGAAATTTTATTTGTGTCTTCTCAATTTTGTACCACTTTCTTTCAAGTCATATTGAAACGTTTTCTATTTGAAAGATCTTTGAATTTTGTACCAGATGAAAAGGAAAAGAACTGATAACTCATGCATGACTGTGTGGCTGCTGTTTAAGTTGTACACCTTTCTATGAAAAGACGTGCTGGGAGCGCCATGGCCTTGGAGAGTCGGAGAAAAGACTTTTGAGTTGCTGTGCAGCAGAGATAGAAATGTAGGTCAGTCAATTGGCCTCAACGGTTACTTTGTGAGTTGCTCTCTAACTTTGGTGGATTGAATTGTTGTCTAGCATCATCGTTCACGTTTAGTCTTTTTTGAGTTAAATATCTGAACCTTTGGTTGCATTGTCATTAAGTTTGCTACAGATATTTATGTCAGTCAGGGTGGAGGCATGAATACGTTACAGCTGGCTCAAAGTGCCTCTCCGCCTCGCTCGCAGAGCTCTAGCGTATAATGTCAGTGGAGAGAGCGAATAGGAATTTAGTTCATTGTTTAGGTGCTCACTGATGTGATATTATTCATATTTCACACCAGCTGCATAATAGGTTTGACCTGTGTTGACCGATGCTTTTACTTGACAATTCAAGTAGCAATTGCGGTGTGTTATTCAGGATCCTGCAGAATAAGGTAACATATCCACAATTGGGGAGGAAATAAAGAGTTTTTGTTGCTGTTTAGTTATTCATAGAGGTACACACGACAAAATCATTATGTGCTTAGTGTTCATGCTGGATCCGTTTCTTTCCATTTGAATGTTCTTTTAGCTAAACAACAATTCTAGTGCTGCGACGCCGTTCTCCTTCTCATACAGTTATAAATTTATTCCCACAAAGGCACTGATATCACCTGTTTGGTATTTTCAAAGCTGCTCCATTCCTAATTACGCCAGACCTTTTGTGTGGCCTCTCTTCCACTGACACTGATGAATGAGTCGCAGGTTCCTCACTGTACTGCCAGCAATCATTTTAAGAGCAGTTGTCAAATGTCTTCAACGGTGGATTTCACATTTACCATGAAACTATTCATTTTTCCCCACTCAATTCAGCACCAGTTGATGACTAAATATATATATATATATATATATATATTTGAATTATGGAAAGCTCATCTGAAAAATAAATCTAGTGCCAGCTCTGTGACGTGCTATTGTTTTGTTGGATTAGCTCCAAAGTGCTGTTCTAGAGCAATGAAAGCATAGCAAGATGTTCAGCCTGCTCTAAGGCTGTTTCTCAGTCCCAGGGGTTTCTCTCAACAGCTAATTGCTGCATTAGAAATATGACTGCTATTGCAACTCCCTACAAATTGTGGCAAAGACCACAACACACTCCATCATAAAGCACAGTGAGTATCGGCACTCAGCGATCCCAAGTTCGAGCGTGGTTCATCAGTCAGTTTTATGACCTATCGTCTGCTGCCTTCTTCATCATTGTCATCATCATTAGAAGCCATTAGTCATCATCATCAATCCGAAGACGTGGAGACTTAGCAGTATATCATTATTGTGTCTTTGTGCACGTGGTACCTGCGGCACTTCCCCAGCTGCTGCTGCTCTTCTGTTTTTGACACGTTTTGGCGGGTGTGTGCCGGTATCATGTATGCATGCGCATTTGATTTATGGTATGTGTCAGCCGCTGCATATGCTTGTGTTGTGATTCCACGCCACGCTTTGTCATTCAGCGACCTGATCTCTCCTCTAGGAGTCACCTCCGTCAAAGCCTGCAGTCCGTTCCGCTGCGCACGGACTCGAAGAAGTCGTTCCAGGTTATTTCCTCGAGTCAGTCTCTTCAAGTGTGCGTTGGGTGGCGTAACCCTGCCTGCATGAGTAGCACACTGGCAGCGCTGCTAACAGTTTTATTAGCGGAATCCAGAGAGAGACGGAAGCAGTTTTTGATGTCCTCCTACGTGAGGTTTAACTGTGTGGGGTTCTTATTGCCCTCGAGGAACCGCAGTCTGGCTAATGTGTTGCTTTGTACTCCTACACACAGAAAGAGATGGATACTCTGGGTGTGTGTGTGTGTGTGTGTCATTTAGTGTGCTTGTGCGCATGTACTTACACTCTTTCTCACCCATTCAGTGGCGTGGTGTACCACAGATGAAAACCAGTGATGGTTTTGCATTAGATTTTTGATGCATTCGTTATACTTGCTGTATTATATTGTTGTTCTCATGTTAATTGGTGTGTGTGACCAAATGTTACAGCAGCTTTTGGATCAGGATGTTAGTTGTGCTGCGACCGAGCGCATTCAAACAGCGCGATAAACAGCTGAGTTTGAAGCACGGCTGTAGGAAGCACAGCAGACAGTGTAGCTCTGTGGTGGTTATTACCTTCGTGAGGCGGTAATGACACTCCGTGAGTTTAAGTCCTCCTCATTCCTCCTTTGGGTTTTCTATGTCAGCCCATTGATTTTCTCCAAATATTTTCTTCCCCCGCAGCCTTTCTCGTTGTTCCTCCTGTTGCACCCCAGAGATTGAAACCTACATGTTCTAGCTGTTTCTGTCGGCCCTTTCGGTTTTCTGTCGACATGCAGGATTTCAGAAGAGACATTAATTATGACGAATAACTGGGCTGTGGACTTATTTCCTGTCTGCGTTTTTGTTTCCCCATAGATATGCTTTGAATACAATAGCATTTTAATTAATTTAATTTATTTGTTAATATAATTATGTTTTGGGAACTTTGCATGGAAATTAAATGGGTAATATGCCCTTGAGATGATTATTATATTGAAAAGGGAAACACAGAAATTGAATAATAAATACATTGTTATGCAGTTCTGTGTTGCCTCCTTATCAAAAGCTCTTTTTTGCATCACCTTCTAATGGATGTTCATATGGATGTGGGAAAATGTGAGTAGAACATGGATGCACAGCATATCGAGGACTCTCAGAATGTGAACATGTGTCTTTGTGTCACAGATCGACAATGAGGAATATGGTGAAGCCCTGTCTCTTGCCCAGGCGTATAACCTGGACTCCGACCTGGTCTACCAGAGACAGTGGAGGAAGAGTACAGTCAGCCATGCCTCAATACAGGATTATCTGGTAAGAGGTGGAAGAAGCGAGGAGGAGGAGATGTGGTTAAGGAGAAGTTGATGAAGTATATCAGATTTATTTTTTTTTAGTATTCCTCACAGTATATCTGGTAGGAAAAATAAAATAAACGTGTGGGTGAGTGAGAAGAGTACATGCTTAAGGGAAGTGCAATCCCCATAACTCTGTTTCATCACCATTTTTTGCCAATTTCTAGCACATTTTTCACACCCTTCCCTCCTTCCTTCATTTCTCCTAAACTTTTACCTTTTCTGTTTACTCCCTACGCCCCATCCAGAGTAAGATCCGCAAGCGCTCTTGGGTGCTGCACGAGTGTGTGGAACGCGTCCCAGAGAATGTTGACGCAGCCAAGGAGCTGCTTCAGTACGGACTGAAGGGAACAGACCTCGAGGCCTTCCTAGCCATAGGAAACCGAGAGGATGGGGGCAGGTAGGGCCACATCAACACGTTCCTTGCACAGTACATAACCAGCTTTTTCCTGAGGCTCTCTCTGCTGACTTCATTCCGTGTATCGCCATCTTCTAGGTTTATCATGCCTGGTGATGTTGACCTCGATGACCTACCTTACGAGGACATGCTGTCAGTCGATGAGGAGGTGGAGAGGAAGATGGAGAGGGAGAACAGGAAGAGACAAGAGCTCCTCGCCAAAGTTGACTTCAGCAGGTACAATACACAGACTGTTGTGTAGTGTTTTAAATGTACTGCATAGAGAACAGAGACTGTATTCGAACACAATCAACAGTGGTGGCTGTTGATTGTTATTCAGCTCGAGTATCCAGGCTCCTTTAGCATTAACTGAATTGCTGGTGCAAGTTTTCAAAGCCTACGCCTGAAATGTTTTTTTGCAGCGTAATAATCCTTTGAGGTCCTCACAACTTTTAAGCTGAATAACAAAAACACTAGAATTCAACACCACCTTTCAAGTCTTAATGGCAGTTGTTGGGTGGGCAGGGGACTCTGATGCTGACCAGGGTGCAGGGTGGACCTTCAACTAGTGAGAAATATAGCAACTGCGCTGCTTGTCTGTTGAAATGAGAGATGGAAACATTTAAGATACAGACAAAGAAACCATGAGGAAAAAAAGGCAAAATTAAACTCTGATTATTTGATTAGGTCACACTCCTGAGAGAGGATCATAAAGGCAGGGACATTAATGAGGATGAGGGATAGAGGGAGATTAGTGGGTAATCTACTGGAGGTAATTTATGCCTTTGTTGTCGAGCGCCCAGGGAAAGATTAATGAAAAACCCTTTAGCGATCACTAATAACCTCCCGTACACTTGCGCACACACATGCAAATACCCATAGCCATGTACCACGAAACACTTTTAAGCTTAGGTACCTAATCGTCACATATTACACACGTGTCAAAACGTGGCTAAATATAAACACGAAAATATGCGTTCACTCAAAATGAACGATGCACATTAAAAATGCATATCATTGTGTTTATGCACGCCAGCATCACAGTTATTTCAAGCTTCAGTAGCGGGATTGTGCCGTCGCCATTGTTCTTTTCACATCAGGTATTTAACCAGTGTGCCTCCGGTCTGCATACGGATGAGAATGAGCAGAAACGCCACAATATTAATCCCTTCGTAATATCTGCCACTCAGTCCCTTGTTTATTTTTCAGTTTAGTTTATTATGTAATAAAACATTTAGCTTCTTTTTAGAGCCGTGCTCCACTTTAGATAAGGAGAAAAATAGGGGAGACGAAGAAGATATAAGAGCGAGTACAGAAAGAAATCGATAATTTGCAAGCATTAAAGAAACTATTACATTAAATCCTCAGTGAATTACTTTCTTTAAGTATGCCAGTTCTTTTCTCCTTCCTCTACCTTTGAGACGGGCTGTCTGCCAGGGAGCTCACACCCTATATTTCTGTATGTGTGTGCGTTTGGTGCAGTGAAGACCCTCACTAATAGATCTAACCATGTTGTCTCGAGGCCTGCAGCCAAAGCGTGAGACGGATAATAATTCTCTTAATTTCTTTTTAACTACACCACCGTTATAGAGATGGCATTGTATCGATCACAGCGTCTCTGAGAGTGTGTAATACTCTCGTGTGTAGATCAGGGTTGTATTTACAGTGATGCCCCTTTACTGTTTCACAATTTATAGTGTTGTATCTGTAATTTTGTATTGATTAAATCTTTGTTTTCATCAACACACACCTGTATTAACCTGTATCTTTTTGTATTATGGGTTATTACATTTATATTGATGGACAAAAGTTGTAGCTTATCAATTTTAAACCCCAGCCTCTCTCGTTACTGTGCAGCAGACAGTATAGTGTGAACAATGAGTGCACAACCCTGAAATGCCACATAAAATGAGATACTGACTTTTTTTATTTTTTACTCTTGAGTGTTGTTTGTCGTGCATGTTAGAAAAACACTGTTCTGGCCCTATGCAGATACTGTAGTTCTATCGTTTCTCGTCAGATTCTGCATAATAAAGTTTATTTCACAATTTGCCAAGGGCCATTGTAACCGCTGCTCTGTCTGTGTGCAACAACAAGATGGACAGCACTGCAGTGTGTGTGTGTGTGTGTGTGTGTCGGGGAGAGCGTGGGAGAGCGAGAGGGGAAGAGAGTTTGAAGGTGAGTGTGCGTTGTGCTACAAGGTATGTTGTTATCTGATCAGAGTCAGACCTCAATCAGAAGTCTCATTTTCTCATTTGCTCCAGCATTGTGTGTCTGTGTGAGTGTGTGTGTGTGATGGAGAGCGTGTGTGTTGCACACGAGTGCTTCGACGTGGCATCCATGTGCGTGCGAGGGCCTGAGCCGAAGTGTTTTTGTCTGTTTATGCAGTTCAATTTTACCCCTCACACCGAGTGATAATCGCTTTCATCACACGCTACAGTTTTGAGTGTGTGTATTCGTGTGCATATGAGTCTGCTGGCCTCTTTATGCATTTCAATCTCTGTCCAGTAAAGTCCTATTCAGAGGCGGAGGAGCGATGCCATCAGACTTGGGAATGTGAGGCGCACGCTAAAATCCACACACGGTCAAGTCTCGTCACATTAGGCCGCGTGTAACCTTCAACCGTTCATACGTGTGTTCGGCTCATCGCATCTTAAAACGCACGGCCGTCGAGGTCTTTTTAGATACATGTGTGTTGCTGAGCTTTTTGTTCGTTCAGGCAGCTTCTTAACCACGTTTCCCTCTGGAGTCACTAGTTATTGTAAAGGCCATTCAAGGAACTGATAGAAGCCATTACAAAGGCGCAGCCACTCTGCTGCCCTTTTCCTGTGCAGAAATATGCTCCAGGTTTCCCATTTGTATGTGTAACCGTGTACCGCGCACTGTTTATGTTGTACAATTTAAAAGGGACAGGCGTGAAGCAGAATGCCTCTGCACCACTGTGCCTCTAAACATTACCCTCAGAGAAAATGTGTAAATGTTTAAGTAAAGAATTACATTAAAATCCTGGTAACTGAAAAAGACCAATAAACCGCTTTCCAACCTTCTGTTTGGTCTCCTCTGTCCTTCTATCTCCACGCTCTTTGCTTTCCTCTGAAGAGGTAGAGTAAGCAATAATTACCACTAGTACAAGTACCGCTGCTCTTTGATGTGCCTGAGAGTGTGTTGAGCCAGTGTTAATCTCTGTTAGTCTGTGTAGAGGAACCCTGATAAAGCCTGGTGGTGCACCCTGTAATGAGGGATTAGGGATTAAGGCGGCGGTGGAGAGGTCAGCTCCCCTGCGGTCGCACTGCGGTTGATCTAGGGCAGGTTGTTGGCGGCTTTGGGTCCCGCCTCACCTGGTCGGGCTGTGGGCCGGACATGTGGCGTAGCGTTTTATTTGCCTGCATGTGTACCGCGACTCTCTGGAGCAGTTGTCAACCTTGTGCTTCTCTTCCCTCAAGCAATTGAATTGAAGGTCTGTCCTCTACTGCTTGTGCCTCCTTGCTCGTGGTCGTCCAAATTATTTATGGTTGTGATTAAATAACACTGGAAATGAATTTGATTATCACAGCACAGTAGTTTACTTCATTGACAGCTAGATTCCTATACGACAACAGAAAAATGGATGACTGTAGGTCCGGAGGGCACTATGTTGTATTGTGATCACCCGTCCAAAGCCCTGTTATCAAGGTCCCTCTGGATACTCTGCACTGTGGTAGTTGATCGATTTCGTATGCTTTTGCTTGTTTAGGCTGACTCTGGAGCAGAAGGAGCTGTGTCGGAGCCGACTTAAGCTGCTGTCCTATCTGGATCGCTTGGCCACATATGAGGTAACGATATTTACTCACTGTTATTGTAGTAATTTACATCGGCCCTGGACGTCCGGGATATGTTTGCATAGATCATTTTAGGCTTAGTTATATTTCTTCCAAAATCTTTAAGTAATAATAGAACCTTAAAAATCACACTCCAGCTTTGTCCGGGCCTATGCATGAGCTCGCGTCTGCTCACACTCTGTTCCACAAAGACGTGCTCATAAAAACCATCCAAAAGGGAATCCTTACTCAATATTCTGATAATAGTGTGTTGATTGGTCCAGCTTGGACCCAACTAGATCAGTGCAGTCTGAATAGATGTTTGCCAGACCGTGAAAATGGAGCTGATGAGGTGTATGTGTGTCTCTGAGACCTCAAAGGAAGCAGAAGGTGTTTGATGTGCTATTATCTAATATTAAAGTAATGCTAAATAGGTATTCATCTACATGTTTCACACGCATCACAAGCTAATCTAACATTTAGTTAAAACATTCTATGTTGTTTGGTGCACTTTTATGTGGCAGGCTCCTTATTGCGTTCCCGTTTTATATCCAAAGCACAGCTGTTTTTCCTCATCTGCTTTTTATGGATACTCTCTCCTCTAATCTCTTTTGAAATATTGAAAAGTTGGAAAAGACATTGATGCGAGAGGCATATTAAGCTTCAGCAGAACAGTGTGGCAGTCTTCCCTCTCAGAGACAAGGTGTGGTGCTCAGACAGAAGAGAACATAGACCCAGTGTCCTACGAATAGAAGACGTGATTCTTATATAGTACCATTGGATTGTGGACCCTGGCATCTGCTTAACACTCTTAAATAGTCATTTTTGATTCACGATGAATATTGTTAACATGAACCTCCTTCTCATCCACAATAAATCGCAGATGAACAGGGCCATATTTCTCATATGCTACTGAGGAGAGATGAGATTTTTACCCAGCTAGATATTCAACTCGTACAGAATAACGTCTCTCTCTTTATTCGGACATTGTCATGGTAACTGTAGCACTCGTCAGATTCCTTCTGCCCCAATCCATTTTCTCTGGCTGTCTATGAATATGATATTAGGATTTTTATCATCCTGACTTGGACTGGCTCAGTCCACATTTAGCCCATTCAAAGGCTATCTGTCACGCACACACACACACACACACACACACACACACACAGTGGCATAAAAGATGCCACAGATATTTTATACACGCACACACACATAAATCCTTCTAAGCCAAAGGCCAAGACAACAAATGTTCCCTCCTGACATGTGTGTGCACACAGACACACACACAGACTTGCCTTCCTCAAATGGCTTGAACTAAAGAAGACAGCAGCCTGTTAGAGAGTTAAATAGCAGCTCTGTTGACTTTCCTTACAGGCATCCATATGCAGTCAATGCTCCTTTTGCTCTTTGCTGTGTTTTATTTTTCTCTTGAAATATAAATGTGTAATGCACAAATTTCCTTCTTGATTTCGATCTTTCTCCATCCCACTGTGTCTTTGCCCCCCCCCTTTGCTCATGCTGTCCAGGAGATACTCGGCGGCCCTCATGCAGCGGAGCAGAAATATGATGCTGAGTTCTTCAAGAAATTCCGCAGTCAAAATATTGTTTTGTCAGCAAGAAACTACGCCAGGGTAAGATTCAGTCCATTCAACGTCTCTGCTCCTATTCCTTTATGGTTGTAATGTTTAGTTTTTGTTGAAACTGCTTTGGATAGTGTGCGTCACTGTGTGTTGCTAGTATATAGGTGACTGCTACTGCTATAAATGTGGTCGATTCAACTGGATGTTGAATGAATTGAGTTTCCATAGATTTCTATTCTTTTGGAACTATTCAAATCAAATTCCTTGCAAGTTACCCCACAGCGTTATGCTATCGATTTACGGTAAACCAGTGGAGGAAAAGTTTTCCAATATAGATCATGCAATTGTTTTCCCACAGGAGAGTAACGTGCAGGCCCTGGACATCCTATTCACGTACCACGGAGCCGAACTCCTCCAGCACCGCCTCGCTATCCTTCACAATTTCCCAGAAACCACCTCCCCACATGAATACACCACCCTGCTGCCTGAAGCCTGGTGAGCAACACACAAGCATACATGTGCACCCAGGTGCATTTGCTGTCCAGTTTTATTATGACTTGGACAGCGTAGGTTGACGCACAGCAACATGAACATGTCAAGAAACTATTCAAATGGCACCCAGTGAGTTTGATCATTACCTTGTTTATTTCAAGTAAACACCAACAGCTTTATGTAATCAATACGGTCATTTATGCTTCACTGTGGAACAAAAAGAATCCATTAAGGTTTACTGATGTGGGCTCTAATTATGAAAGCACTTAAAGTAGTTGAAAAATGTTTTTCTCCGTATGTGAATATCTAATCACAGTTTAAAATGCCATTTCAGGAACATTACAATCTACAGTAAATAGCAGAACAATCAGGAATGTTGATCTCACTGTCAGCGGTAATCGTTATTGACACGGCTGTAGAACACATAACCTGCACATGGGGATGGTGGGACGTAGGGCTGCTTACCCTGTGGTTCAGATAATGGATGGTTGGAGAAACTACTGCTCCTTTAAGTCCAACTGCAAAGTATGATTAAAAGGCTGTTACGAAGTTAAATGTGGGACAAACTCTGACTTTATATTCTTTGTTAAAATCTTATAAATATATCTTAAGACACGTAAGTAAATCTGTTGAAGAAGGCTGTGTTCAGAGGCAGACTTGTTGTTTTTGTGATCATGTTATTAAATTCTAGTGAGGTTTATTAGAATAGAATAAAACTCAACTTTCACTTTGTCTCCCTATGGAAGTGATAAGTGGAGTCTTTCATCTACTGACTTCATGTTCCCTCTAACACTTATATGCTCTGTGCTGCTGCTTAATGCGTTCGAAAGCCACATTTATGTACAACGTGACCTAAGGCCACTGGAGCCATGTGCTAAAAGATGCCACGTGGAAAAAACCGTTCCTCAAAGTAGTTTCCAACTGCTCTTTTTATAAGCCGTGTTGGAGTTTGTATGGAGGTCAGGTGGCTGTGGCTCTGCAGTGAGCATCCATCATGGCTCTGCCGCTGTGGGGCAGCTTCCTATTTTTCCCAGCCTGCGAGCACCAACTGCTGCTCCAACAGCGCCTGCTCCTACACTGCAGCAGACGGGCCTGAGTCACGCCATCTGTTTGGAGCTATATAATAAACTGGAAAGGGGAAAATCTTCTGCTGTAATATCGAACAGGCCCGTGAGCGGACATCTGTATACAGTGTGTGAAGGAATACGGGATGGTTGTGTTTGGTGGAAAACCGTAGCGGTGCAGAGGTAATATAAATAAACCCAGACACCAGCTCCGCGTTTGCTTTGCATCCTCATTTCTCTGCCGCGCAGCTTCCCTGCCTCTTTCAGGCTGACGTCAAGTAGATTATGGGAGCAGGCGCGGAATAATTCATCCCACCCATCGATATTCGTGCGCTCGCACCAGTATTTACTCTCCACCCTTTAACCTGGCTGTCTTTAATAAGGAACACGGAGCAGGGAGGTGGGAGGGGTTAACGAAAGGTTCGGTTTCTCTGGGCATTTCAGAGGAATAACGGGGACTTGTCATGCCTCTGTTAAAATTCTAAGCATAACGGATGAGCTCGTGGCTTTTTGTTTGTGTCCTCCCATAAATTATATCACCTACTCAGACACTTCTTATGTACTTCGTGATTGGCTACAATTTATGGCTGTGTTATAAACTGCTGCAGCACATGTGCCCTCAGCCTTTAACTGCAGCAAAGCCGTAGATGATTTGTAGCTCGTGCTACCTTCTTCTGTTACATCGCAACAGTACACATTTTCTAGTGTACAGACAAATAGATAACAAGACGAAATACATTGCTCCTAGAATAAGAGATAAAAGGGCTTCTGTTCACCTCAGTGTCTCCTTGTGTGTGTGAATGCGTTCAAATATGTCTGCAAGTGTGTATCTAAATGTCTGAGTCTTGTCAGCGCTGACATGACGGTTACAGAGGTTGCGGAGTCATTCTTCACTTTGGTTTCTTTTTTTTTTTTTTTTGTGCGCTCCCTATTTATCTTCTTCAGACTTGTCACACTCAAGAAGGCCAGGAAACTGCTTTTAGAAAAGACGTCCTCACTATTTACAACCCAGGCACGGCTCAGGCTCTCGGAGAAAACTCTTTGACTTGTTTATTATTTTCTCCTCACCTGTTCCTTCTCTCATTAAGCTCTGCTGTTCCCATTTCCCCACATGTTCCTACTCCTCACCGGAGTTTTCCATGTTTGGTTTGTAACATTTTGTTGGTTTCTGCTCTTATCTCTTGCCCAGTGTGGATGAAGGAGGCGAGCTGGCATTGATTCCATGGGACGAGCAGCGGCACCGAGAGATGGACTGGTGCGAGGCCGCTGAGTGCAGGTAAGGCGTTATCGTCACCCCTGGCTACAAACTGCGTTGTGGCACTGAGTAATACAAAACCCAACAGTTGCATTCTGGAGTGAATATATTAGCATAAACTCTCTCGATTTCTCACATTGCAGAATTGTTAAAATTCATTCTCCATCCAGGCCAGATGCTCATGTTGGCATCATTATGTGAAACAAAACATGACATCCTATTATCCAAATGTTAAACAGAACCATAACAAACTAATACCAGATCTTGATGCTCTGCCAATTTATGCCATTTCCCTCCTTCTGTAGGGAGGCCAGCTCAATTTACAATTTTATTTAGCAAAGCCCCTTTTGTGTAGTGATCATATCAGTTGGCTACTACAGTGAATGTGACACTGTGAAGTTTTTATGTTCCACTGATGCCTTCGGTGTCCAGGACTGGCTACACAGACAACTCAGATCAGTTCGCTGTAAACACCTTCTGACCAGGCTTCATTTCTTCACGCCTGCCTCAGAGCTGTGCTGGATCAGAGCCTGTTAGATGACGACAGCTTCCTGTATGAGGAGTCCCCGGAACTGCTGAGGTTTCGTACAGCGAACCCCCCCATCGAGCTGTTGACGGACTGGTACCAGAGCAGAGCCCAAGACATCGACTCCTGCTCTAGACAGGTACCGAACAATCACTGACTATATGAAGCTTCTCCTTTCCAGTGTCAACAGCTACTGCCTACAGGTAATGTTTGCCCCTTTGTTTCATTTTGCAGGGAGTTATATATATATATATATAGTTATAATTACAATTAGCTCCAACTTGTGTAAATCACCAATTTCTGCAGTGATCCTTCCGTGTAATTGAAGGTTACAGCGGGGCAGCAGCTGAAATAGTTAATAGACGTCAGGCTGTGGGGAAGGTAATTGTTGTGGCACACTTCTTTAGATTATTGGTGTAGAAAAATGTGATGAGCTGGATTCAGATTGGAAACGAGATGTTGCCAACCTCCATCAGTCAAGGTCACTTTGATCCTATCTGTGACAGTCATTATCATATTGGCCATATGGACTTCTAATGAAGAGTAAGCTAAGCTTCTGTCACACGCACTCTGTTGCTGTTACTGAAAAATAGGACTTGATAGGACTTGTTTAGTGGAGTAATGGAATGTAACCATTGGCGCTGCCCACTGTCTCCACCCACACGATCCACACGGCTGCTCTGTCCCTGCTCACCTCCTTCAAAGGGATGGATCGAGTTTGTCATGGTGCTCTCTTTGTCTTTGTGAAAGTGCCAACTAGGGTGCAGTCGTATCCTTCCCCTTCATTTCTCCACTTCATCCGTTCCGTGGATATCAGGAGGCTCGAGGAGAAGAGATGTTGGGATCCGGTGCTCATTTTTAAGACAACTTAGGAATTGTTCCTTTCACCATCTAGAGAGGGACTTGTGTGTGTTTGTGTGTGTCTGTGTGTGTGTGTACTCCTTCATTGTGGAAATTGAATGAAACTCTCTCTAATCGCTCTCTGTATTACTCCTCCAAAGAACAGACCTTTGTCCTTGCTGGGGGGATTTTAATGAAGAAATATTGAAACTGCAGCAGAAAGTACAAAATAGATGTGTAAAATAGACGATGTTCCTTTTTTTTTTTACACCACAGTATGTGTAAACAAAGTTTATGTTAATCTTGCAGTATCACGCTGGCTCTCTCCTTCATTATCTCTCTTGTTCCTTTTTAATTAGACCTCATCTCCTTTTGCACTCTCACACGTTAGTCTAGGAGCCTCTTGGGAAGTCTGATGTCTCTTGCAATTTCTCACTTTCATGCAAACAAATCAGAGAGAAAGATTAGAACAACTCTGCAGCCATTTGCTGAGCATTTTCTCTCCTTCCTGCCCTCTGTTCTTTTTCATCTCATTTGTTCTCGCTTGTTTGCACCCTCCTCCTGTCTCTCATCTGGCTGCGTTCATGCTTGGGAGAGTGTTTTAATGGAGGAAAATGGGGTTTGATTAAAAGGAGGAAGCTGTAGTGTTTTAAATCAGTCGTAAGCGGCAGGAAGAGACGGCACCAAATGGCAAGATTGACAAGATAAGAGACAGACATGGTTGGGGGAAAAAGAGCAGAGAATGGAAATGCCACAAAAAGAAAGGATGAGAGGAGACAAGTGCTGGGCCAGTACATGGTTCCTAGTTAGGTAGAGTATATAACAAACAGATGTGGTAAAAAGGAAAGCAATCGCATGGAAAGAGCTGCCTTGGGGGAAAGGAAATCACTGCTTTTAAAGACGCACAAAGGTAGAAATAAAGGATGTTAAAAGCGGGTTGTTTGAAACAGAGTTGGCAAAAAAAAAGAAAGAGAGAAAGGCAAAGGGCCAGATGGAGTTCAAATCGAGGCCAGGCACGGTGGCTGTTACAGAGTTCTGTTAAGATGTGGGAAGAATGTGCAGAGGATAAAATATTGAGTAGAATTAAAGAGAAAGTGTGCAGCAGTATTTTAGAGAGAGGACGGAGAGAGGACAGGGAGGGGAGACAAAGAAGGATCAGGCTTAATTGGAAAATTACACTGAAGAGTTGGGGAAATCTTCTGGGGTGGTGAGAGAGAGCAGGCACAGGATACAAGTTGTGTTACAGGGTGGAGAATGATGAGCGAGGGCATGGAGACGAGGTCACAATTAAAATGTGTGAGATTTTAACGTCTGAATTGTCTGCAGTTAGCTGGGGAATCTATCTCTGGAGAGCAGGGAGCGCGAGGAGGAGGGAGGGAGGGAGGGGAGAGGATCTTTATTCACAGTTAGATCAATAGACGTTCCCCTCTCGTTGCGTCTGATTGCTCAGGCTCTGACTCAAGACCATTTGGGTTTTCTCTCCTGGTGCGTGTGTGCGCGTGCATTTTACAAATATCGACACGCAGTTATTTATTCAGCAAAAAAATGCCTTGAGATTTGCTGAAGGTGACAAGGTTGCAGACCCCGTGTTTGTGTATATTCAAGCAGGACGCCGTTCCAACCACTGAGCCAAAGCCGCCTCTTCTCAAAGAGGTGGAGGGAAAGCAATCATCAGCGCACAGCCTGGCGGCATCTGCCATTGATTGGTTGGCAGCTACAGGTGGCTGAGCATCGATTGGCTGGGTGTGACTCCAGCGGATAGGTGGCTGGATTTTTATCGATGCCTCTCTTCTGGATACAACAGCTCTCGTACTATTACACAAGGAGTATTGATTGATTATTATTAATAAATAGGCTGATGTTATTTGATTTTAAATTGCTTTGGAAACTGTTGATTTTTTTAAATTGCTCAGTTTAATGACATCAGTAATAGTTGTTCAATAACATGAAACAAAATAAACCTCTCTGCTCATAGTGTCTGTCTACAGTATATACAAGTGCAGTGACGTACAACATTACTACAAAGCTTCAGTAATGATTTAATTCAACAACGATCACGTACTGTGATACAAATGTAACATTAGAAGCTTTCAAGACCTTTGTACTGCGTCGTAGTTAACTGTGATCCTCAGATAACAGGGTCACCGAGGACCCGTCGAGTGAATTTCACTGTCGCCAGCTTTAACAGAATTATGCCGGGCAGCATAATCTGTCTCTGAACACCGATGAATTAAAAGATGAATCTTGTCTAACTGTGCAAATTTACGCTGAGCCATATAACTAAATTATTCACAGGCTTGATGTTATGCAGCAAAATGCCCCTCACTAAGCAACGGTTATGATATTATAGCCGAGGACTCAGCGGTGTCATCCATACATGGATTATGTCGCTCTTGTTGATTTGCTTGTTTGATTCCTTTTGCTCCTCTGTCCATCAGGTGGACTGCGCGCTGTCACTGGTCCGTCTGGGGAGGGAGCGGGAAATCCCAGGGCTGGAGGCTTTGTGCGACAACTTGATCACCATGGAGACACTGGTGTATGAGACATCATGCGAATTGAGTCTGACACTTAAAGATTTGCAGCAGTTAAGTGACATCGACAAGCTCCGCCTACTCATGAAAAATGTAAGTGGCAGAAATTGCTGTTGACATTTCACATATCCACTGACAGACTTATATAAGTATATGTTTTAAAACTGATTTGAATTTACAATCTATCATACATTTAAGGAGACAGGCTGTTGCTACACATTACAGACTCATTCATTGTTTTACTGTAATGGATTTGCATTTCTGTGAAATATTTAATTTAGTGCTTTTAGTTTCAACCAAATCTTTTTTGAAGATGAATTAATAGAAACTCTTAATCTGCTGATGTGCAGTTAATCTGTTCGCTGTAATTGTTTGACTCGCTGGCATTTGACGACACCGGCTATCAAAGCCAGCAGTAGCAGGTACTGCGTTTACACGTCCTCAGAGTACATAATGTGAGCTGTCCTCTAGATTGTGGCTAATAACTGCCAGATTTAGCCTCTGAGGGACACTGCCAGCAGGATCTGCCATACAGGCAGGCAGCCAGTGAACGCTGTTGACTGCACTAACACATGCTGTTTGACTGGTACTCCCTTTGGGCACTGTGTGAGTGCATCTGTGAGTGTTTACCAAACTCGTCTAGATTAAATCGGCCTCTTTGCCAGTGTCTGATGTCTTTCTTTATCGGAGACGCGGTACAGCAGAGTAAAATGTTTGTGTGTGGGTGTGTGACTTAGCATTTAGCATCTGAATATTTTTTTTTTTAAATCTCATTTTTCCTGTGGCTGCTCTCTTATCTGTGATTCCTGAGTCAGAGCTGTCGCCGGGTGGGTGTGAGGCCCCGCACGAACTTGACACGCATCTACACAAGTCACGGCATAGCCCACATATTGCAGATATCATAGTTCAAGTTTAGGCTTCATTGCATATCATGATTTAATGTAAATCCCGTTTAAAGGGCCTAGCAGTGTTCCAAAAAACTCATTTGAAACTAGTACAGAACTTCTGAAGCTGACTCACTTTAGCAAACATAGTCGACAGGAAGTGGATATTTCCTATAACAACTTTTTAAAATTTATTTTGTATTTTTATATATATCCAGTGATTATTAAATCCAATAACACCATGATCTGAATCATGCTTGATCTGATATGCAGTGCTTTCTAAAATGTAATTAGAAAACAGCTTTGATACTTAATTGGTGTGTTTCTGAAGATGTGCAGTCAAATAGTGGAAGTTTCTTTTGAGCTGACCTGACCAGTGGGTTTTGTTGGTACTGGTTCATATGCTTTTTACCAAGCAAGTAAATTCCTTTTTCCCTTTCTTCCTTTTCTTACCAGTCAACAAAAGAGCGCTATGTGAAAGATGCCTTTCAGTGGATGGTGCCGTTTCTTCACCGGTGCGAGGGCCAGAATCAAGGCGCTGCCAAGTCTCTGCTCAGAGAGTACCTGGTCAGCCTGGCGCAGCAAGACCTCACCCTGCCCCTCATCATCTTCCAGCACTCCAAACCAGACGTAAGTATCCACCCACACAGACGGTGAAGGGGGACAGACACACGCGCATTGTATTTGTGCTATGTCAGGGCCAGAGCGTTGGCCCTGTGCTGTAAATGTTATATTTATGACCCCATTAGGGCAGAGGCAAGGCCAGGTCTCCTGGCTATTAGAAAACATGCTGCACACACACAAACACTCAAAGAGGAGAAAATAGTGTATCTGATGCAGCACATCAGTGTGTTTGCACAACACTCCCAGGATACCCACTGACTGACTTCCTCTCCTCTTCCCAGTGCCAGCAGAAGATTGTTGGGGACCCAGACCAGCTGATGGTGGTTGCCCTGGAGTGTATCTACAGCTGCGAGAGGGATGACCAGCTCAGTGTCTGTTACGACATCCTGGAGTGTCTGCCGCAGAGAGGCTACGGGTCAGACACACACAGAATACACCGGTCCAACTCCTCCCATGCCTTCTTTTCACATCCGCCCTTGCTTTCCCCCTCTCTACTGGGATCTGTCAATAAACCTAACTACCACCTCTGCCCCCCCCCCCCCCCCCTCACTGAACCTTTATTTTCCATTTCCTCTTCCCTGTGTTTCATGTTTAAATCCCACTCAGAGGTACCATCAGTTAGCCTAACGACAGCCTGTACAGTAGTTTCTACTCATACTATTGCTTGCACTTTATGGTTTCCCCCCATTTCATGTGGAAAAAGGGCCTGTCCTTTACTGTAAGTCTCCCAGGAGACTTGCGGGCATGCGGTGCCTGTGAAGGAGAGTGAAGCATGTTAAAGGGGAAAACTCAAATCGTCAATGAAACGCACCTGTAGCGTGTCGGTGTAATTTAACGGACTCTTTCTTAGCTGGACTATCCTTCCCGTGTGCTCCTTAATTGGAATACTGAATTACTACTATAATGACTTCTTAGTGTCTCTTGGCTCCAATGAAACATCGTACTTTTTCACCAAAGCTTTCTTTCACCGCTTTGAACTGGCTCACACAGCTCGTGTCCGCTGTGCTGCACTGTGCTGTGATCGTAAGCATTTCCACCTCACGCACAGCAGGGATAACTCATTTTTCATACTTTTCTCATTTGTTGGATTTGTTGTGTTGTCGAACACTGATTAACCGCTGTTCAACCCCACAAAGCTAAGCCACGGAAACAAAGTCGTCTTGTTTGTAACTCATGTAACAAATGTTGTAGGGACTGTAACTAAGAACTCATCTCGTACTTTATGAACACATTATCTCTGACATTAAAAACAGAAGACTGATTTCCTGTGGTACCCAATGGGAAGAACTGCTACACACATTCTCGTTAGGTGCGGAGCTGCATGGTAGAAACCTTAGATGTCGGAATGAAAGCACCAGCCTTGATCTGCTTCACATTCTTTTGAAGTGTTCAGGAAGATAAAGAGCTTCTTGGCGACAAATGTGGATGAGGAGACGGACAAAGGAGCAGAGGTGGACATGTGGTCAAATGCTTTCAGCGTTCTGATTCAATTCAGGAACACAGGTGCAGTTTATCTCACTGAACACCTTTAAAGAATCGGTGTGGCAGTATCACTTCTGGTAGGATCACAGTGTCACATATGTCATGAAACCGGTGGTTGCACCAGAGCAGACAGAGTGAAATATTCAGGGTTGCCAAGATGTATTCAGTTAATTTAATACAGAACTCACACGGTTAAGCTTATTAACGACTGCTGCTTTAATAAGCGAGTATTAAAATATCTCTGCCTTTCTTAAACAGTACAGTACTGCGCACACATTAATCATTTCACTTTGCCAGAAAGGCTTCCACCAATCACTTCCCTGCAGTTTGTGGATTAGCGATGCTGCAACACTGTATTGCATATGCAGAGTCTTCAGCTTCACATTTTAAGAGTAATTTCTCAGATTTACTAAGCTGCAAAATTGCCACCCTGACCCAGAATATTGCAGATATGTGAGCTAGAAGGAATCACGACTTGGTAGTTTCAACTCAATTCCCTCTTCTTTTCTTTTTTTTTGTGAGACAGCTTAATTAGGTCTAAATCTGCTCAGAAGAATGTAATGTGTGTTCACCCTTGGAGAGGAGGAAATGCAAAAGCGGGCAGGGGATTAAATGGTGAGAGAGGAAGGGGGGGAACCATCGGAAACAGAAAAGGGTATTAAGAAGAGGAAGACCAGGAGGTGGAGCAGTACCGACAGGGAAGAAGAAAAGTAGGATGCACAGAAAGGAACTGACAGGTCAAGACTGAGTAGACAGAAAAAGACGGTGTGTTCATAAAAACAGACAAACGCTCAGCCGCTGTTGCAAAGGACGTTGTTTCATCAGGGTCAGTCCCCTGTGGAGGGACAGACCAGTCTGACCCAAAATTCTTTGCCTCGAGGCAAAGCATCGTGGGGTTTTATTTTTAGTGGGAAATCGGTCCAACCTTACTACGGCTGTGCAGACTCCTCACATTTGCTGCACACTGAAAGCACAGGCATCATTATGCAGAAGACATTGCTACTTACTGCTCTGCTTTACCTCCCACAGAATTCATTATGACCCACTGTTTGTGTGATGTTACAGGCCTCAGACGGACGTCACAGCATCGCTCCATGATCAGGTGGACAAACTTGAGAAGCACCTCAGGTACATGAACATGTTCCCATCATCTTTCTGCATTCATTCAGCCTGTCTTCCATCCCGTTCAGCAACCCTGGCATATGTGACTTGAATTTACAGGAGGAAGCAAGTTTCAGGCTCACAGATATCACAATTTGCTGCTTCTCCCATTTCTCTAACAGATTTAATTGAATAACTTGGGGTTTGAGGCTGTTGGTTGAGCAAAACAAGGATCAATCTGGCTTTTCAACCACACATTGCTGTTGTACACATTTTGCGGGTGTGTAAAGTGCTGAAGGGAGCAGCTTTTCAGCTTGGTAATTAACGCTGTGCTGCTTGGGAAATTTGTAACAGTGCTTATTATTTCCCTCCCCCATTATGAGTGTGAAAGAAAACCGCATGAATGAGAACAGACGTGGTTGCGCAGTCAACACACACACACACACGCACACTTCATATCAAAGGACCGCTCTCTGTCCCATGGCATTCAAACAGCCTCAGGCATTTTCCTTTTACAGGTTAAAATCACCTACGTGTCTCTTTCTCTACCTCTTTTTTTCCTCTCCCCCCTCTTCACCCCTTCCCCGAGGGTGAACTTCCGAATACAGAGAAGTGATGAAGAAGGAAGGGATTAAGGCAGGAGCCTGAAGTGGATGGGAGCACAGATGATGATGACAATGATGTTGAGGAGGAGGAGGAAGCAGCAGCAACAGGAGAGCCTGTGCTGGCCATCACAGACAAATAACCACATTTATATACACACACACCCTGGAAAAAGTGCATGTATATATACTGAAGTTTTGTGACTCACACACACTACCCAGATGATTCAGGCGGTAAATGCGAAGTGTCTGCTCTCTGAGCGCCTCCAGAATAAAAGCTGTTTTCAGCTGCTGCCACTACCACTTGCTAGCACATTTATATGTGCACTGGGAACATGCAGACGCTCCCACACACACATTTGCACTGAAGCGAATACACATCTGTGGCTGTAAATATCAGGGCATCTTGTTGGTCGCTGTCTTTTGCCCACATTTACACACATACAGCCACACACCTGTTTACTATGGTAATAAGTTGCAGCAGAGGGCGAACATCTGTGGCAGCATGTCCCTGGTGAGAATGGGGTGCCGTGCTTTTCTTCACACGTTCCCACATTCACACTGTGGCTCCCTCAATCATTTGAAATTGCCAGTATCCCCGTGCTCCTGCATGGACACAGACACGCACTCACAAAGAGGCGCTGTCTGGTTGGTGTGCGGGTTTTCTGTGCTGCTCTTCATTCTTGCAGCACGCTTGCTTCAGCTGCACTGTGGTTTAAAAAGGACTCTCTGCTGCCAAAATAATGAACAGCTTAGAGCTTACACGTGTCGCGTGTGTCTTATCTGTATTCTCCCTCAGATTTTTCAGGTGGTGTTTTCCCCTTTTAACATTTCCTATGATAAGCTGTTGATCACCCCGTTGACTCCTTTGCTCGAAGAGCGTTGTATAATGTGACTCTGTCTGTTTTTATTTTTGGGTTTGACATGTTCCCTAAAGCTCATGCCTGTGCTTGTGCTTGTGCTTGACAGTGTGGTGGAGGTTCTGGAGAAACATGGTCTGCAGAAGCCCATCGCGTACGTGAAGAACAGCCAGAACAGTGAAGAGGAAGCCTACCAGCTCATGGTTAAACTGTGCCGCCACACTGGCCGCAAGTATGGGCACGAAACTGCACACGCACATTGGTCACCGTGGTCTATGTAAAGAATTTGAGTACATTTCCGTGTGTGCAGATCCCCCCCAGTGAGCGAGACGGTGTGGAGAGGTCTCCTGCAGGACCTTCTCGACATGCAGCACAACGTGTACACCTGTCTAAAACCTGAGGCGTGTCACCAGGTATGGCATCGTGGCGGCGTCTCCACGCACGTTGAATAGCACCTCGGTGAAGTTAAACACTGGCTCTCCCTGCGCGTTGCTCCCTGACTACTGCAGGTCTTCGTTGAGTCCCTGCTGTGCTCCAGCCGTGTAGAGAACGTTCGCCTGGCCGGGCAGCTCATGCACCGCTCCAAGGTATTTTCAGTAGGACTCGTGACTCTACCTCTCATTCCTACTGCCTGCTGAGGTCTCCAAATAAATTCTAATGCTACAGTCTCACAAATGATGTTTCCAGGTGGGCCAGGATGTTCCTGTCAGCTTGTCTTTCCGGGGTAAAGGTTACGCTTTGAAAGTGGCCTATGACAACAGCGTGGAACTGGTGTTGGCTGCAGCTAGAGAATACTTCAACTCCTCCACAACCCTGACAGACTCCTGCATGGGCCTGGCCAGGTGAGACGGACATGAAGTGGTTGTAGGTTTGATGTGTTGTCTGACCAAACTGGTACAAATGGCAGTAAGAAGTGTCTGATATGATTTGATTTATTTCTCTGTGGGAAGATGTTGGTTATTGTGCTCATGTGGCTGAATAGGAAGAAATAATAGCGGCTGGTTTCGTTTCTTGTCCTCCAGTATTTGTGTGTGAGTGAGCTTGTGTGTCTGTTACTGGTTTCAGACTCAGAGGGGAGCCGGTGGGTGTCAAACCTTACCGTCTGTTCCTAGTGGGGAAGTGGGACAGTAATTGGGTCGTCATTCATTTATAGTAACTAATGCAGCACCCCCCCCCCCCCCCCCACACACACACACACTCCTGGACAACATCATCCATTCTAACACTCCAACTGCGTTCGTGCAGGCGTATGTGTGTTTGTTACATAGACTGTAGTGTTTGAACGTGTGCCTGCGGCTCTGAAATTACTACTGTATACACACTGGCCTATGTCCTTTAGATTAAAATAACTGCTCCACAGACACACATTTTATCCCGTGTGCTAAATGACCAAGAGCACGCGCAGATGCTCGGACACAAACTGCACCTGGCGTTGCCCTGAATTGGAGCGGTCACTGGTGTTTGTCAAGAGCTTACACAAGGACAAAGAGACTCTCCTTAAAATAACAGGGGGATCCCTTGCAACTACTGAAGTGATGTCAAAGCGTCACACTGGCGCGAGAGAAGTATCCTCACACAACAACCCAGAGACAAAGAGCAGGTTAACACAACTTGTTGCATAATAAGCAAGGCTCTTCCTTTTCTCTGTTTTTATTTAGTTCCAGACTGACTTGAAACTGAACCAGAACTTGGACAAAGACACACACACACACACACGCCCTGCAGATACTTCACAGCACAAGTACATAATCAACATGCCCTCTTTCTGTCTCCCGCTCACCCATCCACAGACTTTTCCTCTGCTCTCATTTGCCAGGACAAACCTCTCGCTCCCTGCAAGAGCGCCAGCCATGCTCAAAGAGTGGAAAAGCTTTGTGCGGAGTGTGTGTACTCCAGTTAACAATATGGAGTCACGCTGGGATGGACTGAAGCGTCCTTTATCTTCTCTGTTTGTCGTCTCATTGTGAGGGTTAAAGAAACTGTGGGTCACCGTGTTTCTAAATTGAATACCTTCCTCTCCTGCTCATGCTGACGTCAGTGCTCCTCTCTAATCTGTCGTTTCGTGTGGGATTGATATTATTTGCAAATGAGGCTTTAATTTTTCTTTCCTCCTTTCCTCCCGATGTCGTTTTTTTAAATTTGTTGTGTAATTGCACGATGAAAAACCAAGAAAATGAAACGGCATGTTTGAACAGGCACACACACTTTCCTAATGTGTGTACTGTTACATATGCTAAGTGATGAGCTACATAATCCTATTAAGTGTAATGAGTGTGGATTTTGTTTGCGAGAGAAAACTCCCCTGCTGTAGATCGGTTAAAATAGCCTGGACTTTGTAAATAACTCCATCTGAGTAGTGGTACCAGGTTTGTGATCACGTTGTTCAAACTTCTCCTGCAGTCACTTCACCTTCTCATGCTTTGCAACCATTTTCCGCAGCACCGTGATATTAAATGCAAGTGACCTGCTTTGAGAGCCTCAACTCATCTGCGGCTGTGTCTGACTCATGTTTAAAGAGAATTTCTTTGATGTACAAAGCAGTTAATGATTTTAATTTCACCTTTCCTCCTTGATAATTCATGTAATAGTTTGACATACGCTTACTTGCTCTATATTTTCCGCCTTTTAACCGGTTGCTGCCTTCATCAGGGCGTGTCTCCATCTGATCGCAGACTGCCCACCAGCAATCCAGGAGGAGCTGGACCTCATCAATGCCCTGAGCCAGCTGGAAGATTTCAATGTCAGCATCCTGCCACTGCAAGGTACAGTAGTACACATTGAACGTGTTTGTCTTGAAAGCATCCGGTCAGTTTATCATTTGATAAGTTTGCCTGTATAGTTGTGGGGAGTCATTATTGTTAGAGGTTACGTCCTTTACTCGTGCATGACCTAACCTCCTCTCCTCCATGTTCCCATCCTGCCATATGTCACTTCTTCTTGCCACTATATCTAATATATGGTTATTTATGGATTGGCTGTTGAGCAAACAACATCTGGCTGATGGCCTAATTAGGATTGAAGTGCTTGTTTTGTGTGCTGTCTCTGCTCTGTCTTACACACTCTCACACACTTTTGTCCTTTTTTTATGTTTCTGTTCCATGCGTTTGGACCTGATCAATCAGTATTCACCTCCATGCACTTTTTCCTCTCCTCTGGCTCCACACCAGTACCTTACTGCAGCAGTTTCTAGGCGTGATTTTCTGCTCTCTAAAAGAAACAGTAAAGCTGGAATCACCCAGCTTGGCCTCCTCATTGGCTCACCTCTGAACCAAGGTGTAGTATGCCCCCGAGGCCTCTGCTCTCTCCTCCCTTTGCCCTCATCAAACAGAGCTGCCAGCATAATAAAACCACCGTGACAGAGAGAGTAATAAAGTGGCATCGCTCTCTGTCTCTTTCCTTCTCTGGATAGCTCTAGTTTTGTTGCGTTTGTATCTTTCTCCTCACTCCCTGCTGTTAACATACTCGATTTTTTTTTTCCCCACTGCCCACTCGTTGTTGCCTTACTAAGACAAAATGAGAATAGGACAGAATTCAGGGACAAAGTCTAAGGAGCAAATGAGGGACAAAGAGCAGAAGACGCAAATGAAGGAATGAACAAAAGGAAATTGAGTTGTGATTGTTGTCTGTGGCCCAGATTCCGTGTTCAGGGCCATCTCTGTGTTGCCTGTTCTGCCCTCGCATCCTTTATTTGTACGGACACAAGGACACACGCGAAAAAGTAAACATAATTTTTCTATTCAACAAAAGGACAAGCGCTGCCTCTCGTAGTTTCTGCGCTCACAGGTGTGCATCCGCTAGTACGAAGTGAAAGAATTTGAGCATAGTTAATCGGCAGCTCTCCTGCAGAGCCTAAGGCGATGCTTCATACTCAACACCCTTCCCCGAATTCCCTGTAGATATTGCCCAAGGTGATGCCGATGAACAAAGATGCAAGGTGCGGCGCAGTGAACACACCAAGGCCTGTGGAGGCTCTAAAAATGCTCTTTCTCACATTTCAGTGCAAGTTCAGAAAAACACGGAAGTTATTTCTAAGTGTCTATAAATATCAAATTATAACTCCATTTATAAACATTTGAAAGTAGTGAGACTTAACTCATATGTTATTAATTAGCTTTTACTGTTGTAATTAGTTGTGTTGTATAACCAGGAATAGTCTGAAAGTCAATAAATTCTGCACCAGACCACACACAGTTGCCACGTTATCACGTACACCCAGCAAAGTGCCTGTTGGTGCCCTAGTAGTGCAATAAATCCCTACTCCTGCTTTCGTTTAACTGACAAGTGAGTGCATACATTTAATAGGTAGGTTTGCTTTGCGGGGATGTTTCCACAAGAGATTGTGGTAGTTACATGTAGTAAAATAGCTCGGTTGCACACAATGTAATTACAAAAGTTATCAGTCGATTTGTTGAAGTTGTAAATTTTTTCTAGAATCGTTTAAAAAGTACTGTGTAATGAAAATCTGGGTCTGATAATCTTCAAAGTGAAGCCTGACAAGTGTATTTCCAGACCTCTTATAGATGAGAGAGTCACCTTAACTGGGCAATTTTTGGTGGAGTAGCCAGAAGGTGGACACTGATATGTAAACGCCTGAGAATTATATACTTTGAAACGTCCCTGGGTTTTATTACCTATACTCTAAAGAATGTTTTTAATTTGCTCATAGCATGGGACACATTTACTGTGAATATACAGTACAGGTCATTCTAAAGTTTTTACTTTCTTTGATTTCTGCTGTTTAGGTTCATTCTGTTTTTGTACCATCCGCTGTTGCTTCTTTTAGACCGAATGCGGTGAAACTTGTCTGACTCCCCTATACCTCTTCTTTCCTTGTCCACCTTCCAGTGCGCCTGCGATCAAATCGTCTGACCATCGTCGAGGAGTGCGTCGCCCACTGCTCCACGGCCTACAAGCAGTCCACTACCCTGCTGAATCTGGCCTCACTTCTTAGAGTGGCAGGTACCTAACACACACACACACACATGCTTTGAGTCACTGTATGAGAGGAGAAGGATAATGTCTCTAATGAGATATAACTATGGAAAGAAGAGTATTTCTATCTGGAAATACAGGTGACAGCAGTATGTATGTAAGTCAGAGGGTATGAATATTATGGCTTATATGACCCCCCCGGGGCCACTTGCGTGACAAAGCTCATGAGATCAGGTGCAAGGGGACCACCCAGACGAGGCACTGAGAGCATCCCAGCATGCACTGGTACACTGGGGACAGGACAGTTCCCGGCAAGAGGGTAATTTATCTTCATGAGCAACAGTGTTGCTTGCAAGCAAAAATCCATTCTTAAGTATTCACAGACAACACAAACACACGCAAGCACATGCAACAAGGAAATGTCGCATCCCAGCCGCGAAAATATAATAATAGTTCTTAACAAACGGTTTAGTTTTGTGTAGTTGAAGGATCGTTTCTGTCCCAGTTTTAGCCTCGCCATACAGACATATTCCTCTCGGCTGATGAAATTTGGAAGAGCATGAGACTTTTAATCTTGTCTATGTTAAAAATGCAGAGTTCTTGTGTTTGTTGCATGTGGAATGGAGGCACCCCTTCGTTCAGCCTCTTTGAACCTCTGTTGATTGCCTGATGTTGCTTGAAAAGCACACAGATAAAAGAACGCGTGTAGATGCTGATAGGCGTCCTTCAACACTTTGTAATTACTGAGCGGATTTAGTTACTCCAACATCCAGTATTTTGTAACTCAACCTTATGTTTGTAGTGTACAGACTCTATCTGAAAGACCATTAGCCACTTAGTGTTCCCTTTGACTCTTACTGTACATTTGAAATGGACTTTACTCTTGGAGCGACATCCTCCACACTCTGATGCAGAGTAAGCCTCAAACACGACGTTGTTTTCGTGAGAGGATTAGGTTTCTTTGAGATCAGCATTTCTCTCTTTAGGATTTATCGTCATTAAAGATTGTTGACTGGCAGGAAGTAAACATCAGTCTCCTTGTGGTAATTCCAAATGTGACTTTGCTATTTCTTAAAAAATGGTTTTGGGCGAGCCTTGATGTCTCCCAGTCGGGATTACAGTCTGCAGAACTATATCACGGTGAGCAGCAAACGCAATAACCCACTGAGTCAGTGATTCAGTCAATGCCACCAACACCTGAACAGATGCACGTAAGACAAAACAAAGTTGAAATCCAGAGGCATGTGGAAGTCGTGATGAAGGGAGGATGTGTTCATATTTGGTGTTTCACTTTCCCAACACTGACACAGCAAACTGACAACCTGGCAAAGCCCGAGATGCATTCTGTTACTTCCTGACAGAACAAGATGACACGAACGTTTGTGTATCCCTCCCTCTCTCCAGCCGTTTTATCTTTCTTCAAGGTTGTTAGCTATTTTCTTCTGTGTCTGTCCATCTATCTGTCTTCTCTCGCTCTCTCTAAGACCTGTCACCAGCTAAAAGAACTCTGCTGCCGGCCTTGTGGCGTTTCTGTGCCTGTGCTGCTCACACTCCGTTGGCAGGCAGCTCACACTGTGCGGTTTTAGGGGAAAAAAAAGAGGCAGAGTGAGATGAGAAGGGGAAAAAACACATTTTTAAATAAATAAATGCAGGGGGGTGGTTTTTGAAGGGTGCATAGCTCCAGGGTTCTTTAGTGAATATTTAATGCAGGTATCACCAGCATACTAGTTAAAAAGCCCTAAGGGTTTAGTTCCTGCCGCAGTCTACAGAAATGCTCTGTAAATGATTCAGTCTTGTGGGGCAGGGATGAGACAAAAACTTGTTTTTATCTGGATGAATTAATAATTATGATTCCAAATGAGAGTTAAATTGTACTGACTTCGAAAGGATGCTGTGGTTTAAGCGTGTTAACTTGGGCTCTATTTGTCACTTTCCTTTCAAACACTTCTCATCTGTTCATCCCTCCTTTGATTTGCCCTTCAAGGATAGGTAAGGTCTGCAATTGGTTTTCCAAGATGTCTGATTGAGGCCGTGAAATAAGGCCAGGAGGTGTTTTGATAAAAGCATTTGGTCTCAAAGAACATAGGGTGAATAAAGGCACGCACTCTCTCGCGCACGCGCCTAAACGAGCACACGAACCTCGTCTGCACTGGGGTCTTGGCAGCTTTTGAAGGCACTCTTTCACCAGTAACCCTGAAAATATTTGACCAACACCTTCCTCTGCCTCGCCGTAAACACTGCACTTCTATCTGTCGCTCAGCCGACACACACACACACCGAGGCGCGCGCACACCGACACACCAATATGGCGCCATTGCCTTGCTTCATCTCAACCGCGCTTCTTTGATCTCAAGTTTACAGGTTTGTTCAGAAGTCCTGTTTCTGCTCATGCCTCTTTTGATCATTCTGTCCTCTCCTTTTTGTTTGTTGAGCTCAAACACAGATGAAAGGTTGTGCTGAGCCACCACATGAATGTTGATACCAAAAGACTAAGATATCAAACTGAGATTAATTTCTGTTTAGAAAGACAGTGGTATTATTTTTTTTCAGTATTTCATATTCCTTCTTTAAGATAAACATACAAAGGAATTGCCTCATTTTTTGTGTGAACACAGATTAATATGTGGCCTCATGCTCAGGCTTTATGCAGGTGGTACATTGTAACGTCTGAGAGCGTGGTCAGATGGGGATTTAATACGATGTTTATTAAACCAGATGTTTTCCAAGCGAGATTGTTTTTCTGTGTGGCCTCAAGATTAAAAAATACATTTTTAAAATACGGATATGTGTGTGTGTGTGTTTTTGTTCCTAGGAGATGACGAGAGCACACGAAAAGGTCAAGTGCTGACCCTGCTGGCAGAGCAAGCCCTCCAGTGTCTGGACTTCAAGGCCTCTTACATTCACTGCCAGGACCTCATGGCTGCAGGTAGCGTGTGCGGTCGACACTGCAGAGCCGTGAAGCAGTGCGCAGCCAGTTGACAAGAGTATCATAAAATGCACTGGAGCTTGTAGAGAAACTAATGTAACCATCCCTCCTGCCTGTCAGACGTTTTTCCTATTTGCCTAACTTATAACTTCACACGAGGCTTCACCAACACTTTCATTATCTGCAGAGGTTATTTGACTCCTAACTGAAACCTTTCCCATCTGCCTCTACTCGCCGTGATGTAGAGTATACTGTACCTCATAAAACACAATTTAACTGAAAGCGTCTTGCTTCCTCTTTCTGTGAACAGTAAAACAACAGCCGTATCAGGCCCTCGGCTCATAAATGGGGCAGTGTATATATATATATATATATATATATATATATATATATATATCAACTGATTGTGAGCTTGTCTACATTTATGCCTACAGTACGAAATGGTGGAGCTGCTGATGCACAATTCATAGACACAAGGGACACAGCATATCACCTTTTCTGGAACTGGGTAGTTTACCAAATATGATCAGAGCTCGTGGCAGCAATGTTCTATAATAATCATACTGTGGTTTGGGAGTCTGTGCACTTCGTCTGTTCTTTAGGTTCTTCGCGGTCAATATGAGTTCATCTTCCAGTTTGAGTCACTTGAGGATTATTTTCTTCGGGCTCATTGCATCGGTTCTCAAATTGCCAAAATCACAGTAATGTAATTTTGTGTCTGTGCATTTACGAGAACAATAAGGGGAAGAATGATATCGTAATAATTTTTGTTAGACGCCGCTGTCTCTTCAAACTTTCTCTGAAGGGAATTAAAGTGGTCACTGCGAAAACGGCTCTTTATCCGACCAGGTTTTATGTTACAGAGAAGCGAAGGTGAATAGAATTTCACTGCGTCTTGGGAAGGAAAAGTGTCAGGAAGAGAAGGAGAAGGTGTAATCAGATAAGCACCAGCCTTCTCCATCTGTGAACGCAGAGGCAATAATTGAACGTGTTTGTGAGAATTAAGTCGAGGCTCCGTGTTGCTTTGTGACTGTGATGAAGCTGGAACAAATGCACTTGAAATATGTATTAATATCCCAGGGGCTCAGGAGGTTACACTTTACTGTACTGCCATATTTAAGTGTTACATTCTCAGCATTTTTGTTCCTCAAATTCAGTGTGAGTATGTGTGTGTGTGTGAAATGCCGACATGCTTTCTTCTGTCTGACAGGATTCAGGATAGATGGGTGGTGATAGAACTATTAAGTTAAATTGTAGTAAATTTCCGTATGGAGAGTAAATTTGTGTGTTATGTGACAATTTGGCTTTTATTGTTTATATCACCTCGTCTTGCTGCATAATGTTTTTATCGATTTCAGCCGCTATTATCTCCTATAGTCGTTTTGACTTTAATTTAAAACCACATTATACTCCTGCCTCCTCACCTTCTTACCGCACTTCATTTCACCTTAACCCCCTCCTTGTTTGGCTCCATCTGCTCCCGCTCCAGGCTACAGCCCAGCATGGGAGGTCTGTAGTCTGCTCGGTCAGTGTGAGGGATACGGAGACCTGGAGGCCCGGCAAGAGCTTTTAGCCTTCTCCCTTACCCACTGTCCACCTGACAACATCCATGGCCTCCTGGCTGCCTCCAGTGACCTGCAAACCCAGGTCAGTCCCTGCTAAAGGCTTCTTGGACGTCTAAATAACGCACATTAAAACACATTTCAATACTGCGAAGCCTATTCAGGCCTGTACCGTAACTCTGTGTCTCCAGTTTTCCTCCCTCGTCTTTTTCTGTCGTGCAGGTGTTGTACCGGACAGTGAACTATCAAATGGAGCCTGTTATTACCCAGAGTGGGCAAGAGGCAGATGAGTCAGGCTCTGTAAAGGTGTGTTTAGCCTTTGTCTCTGTATGTGCACGTTTCTGTTTCCTTCTGCGTTCACACATCTTTCTGTTCTGCTCTTCCTGTGTGGGTGTGCCTCAGTCTTTGTTGGGCTGGTGTGTTTTCCTATTGCTCCACATTTGATGAGCTATAAATCTAGTGTTAGGGTTGCTCAGCGCCTTGGTTTATTTATGTCTCCCTTCTCCTTCTCTTCAGCGTCGTCATTTTTATGAAGCCTTGAGTGGGTGTTAATGTTTAATGACTGGCATTGCATTCCCCCTGTGTGTAGATTGAAGATGTCTTTTGTCATTTTAGTGTTGTATTGATATAAATACTGCTCATCTATGTACACTTAAGCCCTTCAGGTTGTTATGTGTTCATGCTTGCTCCAGCTCTACTCATGTGTGTTTTCACAAGCTAGAGTGGATGTGTGTTTGCTTTTGTTTCCTGGTCCTCAATCCTCGATCCTGCCAAATCAATTATTGACCGTGGGCACTGAACGTTTTGGCCTCGGTGCACAGGCTTTCTAAGTCTAGTTTTTCAAAGATTTCTCCAATTGTGCAATATCCAACATAGTGAAATTGAATGTGGAATTAATTCATTCGTAGATAAAGATGGATAAGGACATATCGTCACTGGTCCTTTAGTTCTCAGTATGGTCAGAATGCCTGAATGACAAATGTGTCTACTTCAGTATTGATTTGTCACCGGCCTGCTTATATTTTGAGAATGCATCCTGTCGTTACTGTCATCCGTTTGGTCCCAGCCTGTTGCTCCCACTGCTGGCTCCTCTGGGGGCACAGCCGGGCACCTGCTGCACAGGACTACAGCTAAAACCATGAAAGTGCTGACCACTACAGGACTGACCACCAAGGCTGTGCTGACCGCAGTCAGCGACCACCGCTGGTGGAAAGAATCGCTCAACTATCTGCGACCGCTGCAGGTAAACACCTTAAACCGTTTAGTTTATGATGTTTGGAGCTGAAGAACAGTACATTGTGTTTTTAGTTTGTTGTAGTGTGTACGTGTGTATGTGTTTATGAACGCATAATCGGTAATGAGCTGTAAAAGGCAAGATCAGACATCCAGCAAGGACGGAACCCCATGAGCTCCTGGACTGCACACTGTGTGCATAAAAGTCACAGCTGCATATCTGCCTGTTCCCCTACATCTCACACACACGCTTCCTAAGACTTCACAAGCTTCACCCTAAAATCAACCAATCAAGAGCTTTGTTATGCATAATTAATGGACCTGCCTGTTGAATATTTCAATATATGGCGGTTGCCGGCGGCTAGCCTGGCTCCGTGGTCGCCGGCGCGAAGATCGATGGCGCCTTTGCTCTCGTCTGCGATGGTGGCGGCGGGTGTGAGGGCCTGTAGAGGCTCGGCGCTTCCTCAAGCTTCTGAAGGAGAGGGTGTGAGCTGTGGGACAGTAAGAGATGACGGGGTGAGAGCATGTTGTGAAAGTTTAATGATGTTTCTCCTCAGGGCCATGGCGCAGGAGCCGCTAGTCAGAACGACGTGTGTGAGAACTCAAACCTGGAACGTCAAGGCTGTAACCCCTTTTATCAAGAGCTTGTTGAGAATCCCTATGTAGACCTGGTGAGTGCTCCAAGACCAGCGCTTTTCTTAGTTTGTTTTTTTTTTTTTATACGTCACACTACATTAAATTGCAATTAATAGTATTTATTTCTCATCATGAAACAGTAACGTGGTGAAGTGGAATTTGAAAGACTAACAGTAGAAGTACTGTATGTGTTGTGTGTAGGGGAGACCATAAAAATCAGAAAGAAAAGAATGTCGACAGATGGAGTTATGGAGGTAGAAAAGAACAAAAGTAAGAAAAGGAGAAGTTTGACCTTTATGCCTAGAAAATGGTCACCCTGGGCTATGGCTGGGCTTTTTACCCAGAGACACAAATCATGTGGATAGCTAAAAGAGTGGACGCGAGGGGAAACAGAAGGCCGATACATCTCTTCCCATGACATTTTAATAGTCTTCTCCAAATTCCTTCCTCCGCTCCATCTCCAGCATTCATCCATCTTCCATCATCCATCTACCAATAATGGCTCCCCACGTCCATCTGTCTATGAGCAGGCTGATCAATGGGATTGTTTTTTTACCTGAACGGTTCCAATGAAGGAAGTGGGGAGGCAGGAGAGGCTGATTGAGAGAGAAAGAGAGACAAATGCAACGAGGCAGAATGATGGATAGAGAGGGAGTAGTAAAGAGAGACAGGAATCATTCGCTGAAGTGAGAAAGGAAACTTGAGAACACCTGAGAAACTGCTACTATCGTACGGTATATATGAATGATCAAAAGACCAGCTGTTCTAAAGCTTTATATGACTCATGTCCATTTGTTTACAGCCTCTTTCATCTGTCGGACACCCAGGGAAACCAGATTCTCAGTCCCATTAAGCGTTAAGTCATTTCCTACGGTGGGGGATTCCTTCAGTGTACGTACAGTATTACCGTAGGTATTTCTCTTCTCTGTTTCTTGTAGAGTCAAGATGTGTATTCATCCTACAAAGCCGTGCCTCAGGAAAACTTCGCAGAGGTTTTGCTGAAGACTGGCAAACTGGCTGAGGTCAAAACCGAAGGAAAAACCCTGTTTCCTGCTACAGAAGGTACAGTAAGCACAGAAGAAAATCCCCACAACAAAGTTTAACCTTAGGTTGAGAGCGCTCATTATTCTAGATGCACCAAGCTTGATTTTTAACCTCAAACTGCTTGCCCCGGACCAATTTAGGCATTTCTGGCGCATCTTTTATCATCATGTTCAGTTTGAGTCAGCTGTCCTGAAGTATGATGGGTTTCACACTTCGATTTCGAGTTGTAGACCGTAGTGAGCTTATTGGAAAAGAAAAACTATTGGACTGGTCGTTTGTTGTCGCTGAAACAGTCTAGACTGAGACTGTGGTGTGAAATAAAACTGAACTCTTGCTGCACAACACACAGGCCATATTGTGTCCCATCTGCAGCTCCATATTTTACTTCCCTCCTTCTTTCCATTCATACTATAAATAACACTGAGTAACATTGCTCTGCCTTATGTCATGCAGTGGTACAGCCTTTAATTTTAACAAAGCCTCCTTCATGTCACTCATACTTTAATATGCTTTTAAATGACACATAAAAGCAAGTTTTAGGAGAACCTCAAGCCCCATCCAACATTTTGGACGATTCGTTGGTGCGTTTGGAGTTTTAGACACTTTTTTTTTTTGGTGGGGGTGTTGTTAAAAAGCTCAGTGTGGTTGTCCTATCTCCCCTCAGCTCGGCCTCTTCTCTCCTCATCCATCTTTCAAGGGAGCCTATATGCGGTGCACTAGGGGACAACATAGGAAAAATAGCTTCATATTGATTAATTAATGTATCCTCACGCAACCCACAGCAACAGTAAATAATGGCATGTCACCGTGGTGATACCAGAGAGATAGCATCAAGTCAAAACATCAGGGCCATGCTGGGTAATGGATCACAGCTGCTCTCCAAAATCAATGCCGCCACAGAAATAAAGAGCAAACAAATGCCAGCGAGTCTGAGCGCGTGTGTGTACGATGGAATAGTAATGCTGAAGAATGCAAGGCGTGCGAACGCATAGATATGCATACACACATCTCCTTAATACACCTAAACAAGTTGACTCCCTGTGCCACTGTCATTCAAATTAATATCTCCCCTTAAGTCACCTTCGCTTCGGCGCGGCTGCCGACCGTGACGTGTTGGGAAAGTGAAAAGCCAGTCTGGGCGGCGTTACGTCCGATAACAACTTTCGATTAATGGCTCCTGTATTGGCTGCCACGCTGGCTGTCCTCAAAAACAGACTAGGAGATGGCCTTTGGGAAAATAAATATATTGACGTACGCCTGCCCCCGATAAGGTGCAGGTAATTAATGATGACACAAGTGGTAAGTGATTCGGTGCATTTGAGCTGGGTAAGAAGCGGAGAGACACGTATATGCATGCGTGCCTCTAATCTCCAGTCACACACACACAGCATGGAGTCCTGCCATTGGCTGCATGTTGACCAGGCCATAATCAATGTTTGTTCACACCGCCTGCACAGGTGAAGTGGTAATAATTCACTGTCTCACCATTCTAACAATGTGCCTGATTTAGCTGACACAGGAACGTGTAGACGCACAAACACACCCGTCTCGTGTACCCACTCCTCTCTGTGGCGTCTCTTTCGCGCGCTTCTGTTTTTTTTCTTCTCTCTCACACACAAGCAGCAGTACTGTATGCTTTAAAGTCGGGGTTGTCTTTCCAGTGTGTGTGTGTGTGTGTGTGTGTGTGTGTGTGTGTGTGTTTACCCCTCTGGTAATTCCTGTCCTGATGGTATCAGTAGCTTTAGAGAGGCATGTAATCAGCTCATTCTGAGGTGCTCATTGAAACCCGGGGGGTAGTAGTGGAGGGGAGAGGAGAACGACAAGAGGAGGAGGGTGGGCACTCTGCTTAAGAGAGCTGTTATGGCTCTTTAAACCGATGCATCACTCCCACCCCCTGCTCACGCACGCTGAACCTCCACACGGAGGCATCAGGTGTTGGCCTGTGCGTGCACACGCATGCATATTATTGTGCGTTTTGTTCTTCAGTGTGTGTGTCTCTTCCCTTCGTCCTCGCCTCCGTGTCTCTCCCAGTGTCCATGCTCTACTTTTCTCTGTCTGTTCCATTTTGTCTCAGGCTCTTATCGCAAGCACAGGCTTTTGTTCTCCTTGGGTCTGAGACTACAAAGTGATTCTGTCTGCCTCTGCTTCTCTATGCGCTGTCCTACTGTTTCCTCAGAGTGAGTGATTAACAAAGGGAGTCTGTGTGTTTACAGTTTGCTCTTAATCTAATTTTCAGTTCTAAAGGTGTGCTGTACTGTATGTGTGACTGTGTGCACACTGGGGTCAGCAGTAGGGAGAAATGTCCATGCTAGTGCCTAAAGGACAGTGTAGGCTCCAAATCCCATCAGCTTGAAGGCATTGCAAAAACATGGGCTGTGTCCCAATTCCCTATCCCATACTGTTAGCGCCCCAAAGACTTTTAAAGTATTTAAACTTGGGAAAAGTGACATCATAAAAATTGCTCAAATCAAATGTTTGCATCCAAAACAGCTGCCCTGTACAAACTGGGGACAGATGGTTGTTATTCGGTTTGCTTGAGTGTTTGGAGGAATATTTTCACATCTTAGCGTGAGATGAAGTCTAATCGTGACATGTTTTGCTTTTTGAAGATTGCATGGTGACTAAAAACCAACTACTGTGGGAATCTAAGAACTGCGAATATTATTGTCCAGCTGCTAATGCTAATGCCAAGAGTGAGGTGTGTAAAGTAAAGTATCCATGTCGGACAGTATGTACTATGGAAGGAGGTTGCCCAGGGAAACCTTTAGTCAGTAATGTATTCAGAGTCAATAATTTTTGATTCTAATATTCAAACTCCTCTAACCATCTCTGCTTTGATAGATGTCCATGGTCTAATATGGCATTCAGGGGATTTCACGTTAAAGTGCACTTAGATGAAGTCTGGACTCATTTGGAGAGCCCTTATTAAAAGGTAGGCCTGTACAGGCTCTTTGAATAATGAATACACGGTGCGAGAAGCCTTGCATGTAAACACACCCACACACCAGCAAATGAATACATGAACACGAAAGCACTCTAAGAAGATGGACAGATTCCCAGAACTCAGGAGGGACTTTAACGGAGCCAGGTGACTTTGTCCTCTCGCCTATTTTTACCATCTCTTGCTTTTCTCTGGCCTGCAGGGATGTGTATTCTGACAGGCGCTGTCGTCTGCATTCAATGCATGTGGGCCGGTCCTCGTTCAAGAGTTCAGGGCTGCTTCTTAATCCTCAGTGCTGCGGTTGAAGTATCGTCTTCCCTCTCTTTCTCTCTCAATCTCTCCATTCTAGTTTTGCTGCAACTGGCCAACGATGCATTTCCCAGGGACATGATGCTGGCTCTGTCCTACTTACTGGCCTTGCCTCAGGTAGGTGGACATGGTCTCGCTCTCTCTCACACACACACAGCTTTATGTTAGACATTGATTGTGTTTGAGAGAGGCTGTGGGAGAATGGCTGAGTGAATCCATATCCTCGACTGAACTCTTATTGTTCAATATACAGTAAGCTATTCTGGTCTATGTCATGGGTGTCACACGTTGAACTCAAATGAGATTGTTACTCACACAGTGCATGTCAGTTCCACGTCCACCTCAATTCAAAAAATACTGGCACGTCCTGTCAGTTTGCCCACCTGACGCCGTGTTCGTCTGTGCTGCTGGGCCAGTCGCTGTCAGCTGTCAGAGCAATAGTCTGTTGAAAACACAGGGCAGAAGGAAACCTGCTGCAAACAGCACTAGACTGTGCTTGAGCGGAGGCAGCGAAATCCCTCACGAGTCTTAACACTTGCCGCATCACCAGTGCAACATTAAACTGCTTGAGTGGAAATTACTTAGATATTTCCTGGAGAGCTTGTTAACGCCAATCAGATTAAAGTGACATAACAGACTGACTTTATGTATCTGGATGGGTTGACACATTTTTTCTCCCTTAAGCTTGTGATTTTTGAGGACTTTGAGTTTTAGCAGTTTATCTGTGGCCTTGAACGAAACATTGTTAGACTGAGTTTGGGAATTAAAAAGAAACAAGAATAAAATGCCAACACAGGTCAGATGTGCTTTATTCCTAGTAGTAACCATGCTAAAATTGATATTGACTCTTGATAAACGTGTCTCGTATCACGCCTTGTCATGCATCTGTTGTGTGTATTTGCACATGCAGGTATTGGATGCCAACCAGTGTTTTGAGAAACAGTGTCACTCCGCCTTGTCGCTGCAGCTGGCTGCGTACTACTACTCCCTGCAGATCTACTCGCACCTCGTACCCTGCTTCAAGGACAAGAACCACACTCTCTACCAGGTTTGGTTGGAACACCACTTCTGTATGTGAGGCGTGGATGAGTGAATGGATGAGCAGGTGGGTGCGTGCTGTATGACTGGGGTCCATGTGTATCCATCACTGTCAAAATAGAAAAGTCAAACAGGGCTGATGTGATTTTCTTATTTAATTGTATTTGGGGTGTGTGTTAGGATATAGCTGGTATTATTATGCAAATGACGTTGCTGAAAAAGTGCAACATAGCAGGAAATTTTCAAGCATTTCCAAGAGGTCCAAAAAATATTGCTTTAATGTCAGTTTACAAAAAAAAAGCTGCTTGTCGAAGATGACAAAAACACTTAGAGAAGGCCGTTACTGTGGCATTATTAGTGAGCTGACTTATTTAGTTAATGGATGATTTAGTGACAGACGGGGAAACCTTTAGATAATTGAGCTGCATTCACATGATGTCCTTCAGACGTGGTTTAAAAGACGGCTGGAAGGAGCACTTTATGGAAGCGTCAAGGAGTCTGTCATCTGCATAACTGAAGGCAGCTCATACTAATGGACTTTAAATAGTTTATTCAGTAGAAACACTTACAGTAGACACAGATACACCTCAACAAGACGTGATGTGGAAGTGCTGTGTTGTTTTAGTCCAGTTAGCGAATCTGATCAACTGCACATAACATCATCTCCTGTCAATACTCTACTGTACATATTTCTTTTTAAATTTTCCAGTAGTGTATAATCGCATAATGTGCATCTTTGAATTCAAGTATGTGCTGTTTGATCTAAAAAAATGTTCTTGGCAAGTCATTGAAATAAACATTGATGGGTTTGAAGAGCGTCTGGCAGCTCAGCATAGCTTCTCTTTTCTACCAGTGGGGCAGTGTGATCAGAAAGGGTAAAGCCACAAACAACCGGGCACCTGGGTCGCTGTGCGCTATTACAATTTTGGGTTTGAATACTGGAACAGCATTGATGTGATGCGATATAAGAGGTAAAAAATTGAACACAATTAGTCATAATGGAACAAACTGGGAAAACAACGCTGGGTTCAAAATAGCTATAATTATCCTCCTTTTCTAATCCAAAGCTAACAGTGTAATATGTGTGAATGGGTTTGCACCATGTGTCTTATTATACATAAAACATCATTTTTTCCTCCTTAATTACAGCCAGCAGACATTTTGCATAATTGAATGTTTTTCTATTATGTGAAATTTTACAATGTTGAAATAGTAAATGTTTATTTGAAATGACCTCATAGATGTAAAAGTAAAATGATCGAAACCACACAAGTCCAGGGTAGAACAATATGAACAAGAGAGTGGCTGTAGGGAGGTGATAAGGTGGATAAGGTGGTGATTGGTGTTGGATAAAAAAGAAATGGCTCTAACCTTTTCCTCGAGTAGACTGTGGCACTCATGGGTTTTAGCCCCGGCGGAGCACGGCGAGGTAAAATGTTAAAACAGATGAGGGAAGGAGGCCAGAAGAAGTGGATAAGTGTGTCCCTGTTGTCAGTCAAGGTCAGCGCTGCGAACAAAAAAAAAACAACACAACACACGCTCGCACATTAGCACCTACACAAGCACACTAACAAGTTCAACACCAGACACGCGCGCTCACCCCCGCACTCGCTTCGCTCCTGCATCCTAATGGCAGTAATCACTCCTCACCCCCTTGCCTCAAGTGAAGTTCAAGTCCATTAAGTTAAAATGTGTACAGCTTTTCCTCCTCTGCCCTACACTTTGGCGGCTGCTCGTTTTTAGCTCATTTCTTCTTTTTATCTGTCATTTCCTTTGAGTTTTTAGAAAGTTTTTTTTTTTCCATTTTAGTGTGGCCCACTACCAGGGCGAGTGCTTGTTATCGTTGTGTTCCAGGTCTTGCCTTCACTCAGCTCTTATTGATGAGGTGGTGGCAACTTTTCCTCCAGCACTGATAAAAACAAGAGGGAAGAGGCGCTTTCAGCCTTTCTTTTCCGGTATATTTCCATTCCTCCACCACTCTGTGCTCTCTGTGCTCATGTTTCTCTCTGGTAACTTTAATGAATTGCTTTGCTGGCATGGCAGTTCTGTTTTCATGTCTTCCTGCGGATTGGTCCTCTCTACGTTACGATGCTCCTTCTGCTATCATTCCTCTCTTTCTACACTGTGTTTAGAGCCTTTTTCCCCTCAGTCGCCTTTCTTGCTGTTGTCAAATATCTCCGTCCACAATACTATCTTGACTGCGCATGTTTTATACATTTCTGGTGTGCTTTCTTTAGCTCTCACACATTTTCTTATCTTTTAGGGGCACACATTGTGCAGCTTGTGATATTTAATTTCAGATATGTATGACAGGGTGTCTCTTGCATCTGCCTGCTTTGCATTGCAAAAGAGCTTAACGGAGGAATGATATTGCATACCCAAGCATGAGTGTTTCTAATTTTTTATATATATATATATATATATATATATATATATAGATAGATAGATAGATAGATAGATAGATATAGATATATATAGATACATTTCCCTCCTAGGTTTCACATACGATCACATACAAAAAGTGCTGCAGTTAAATCTCTCAAGGTGTAAATACCGTTAAATAAAATCATCTCATATCCATCTTTTGATCCTAAACATAAATCTTCTTTGTGCTTTGCATCTTTAGGATGGGACTGTATGCGTGTGTTCCAGTGTCGTGTGGAGGCTTTTGTCTGCGAGCGCTGTGTTACTACAGGCAACATGTTTGTGTGTCAGCGTTAGATCTTTTTTTTGTGTAACAGCAGGGGGTGGGTTTGTGTGTGTTTGTTGTGGTGTGTCAAGCTGTCTCCCAAGTGTTTCCCGCTCTCCACTTGAAGAGCAGTAACACTGTGTCTCAATAACTCTCACGCTCTTTCAATTCTCTTGTCACTATCACATAATTTCATACCCCAGCGAGACGCCGCCAAGCACTCAAGCCGCTGAATTCATTCAGTTGCAAATAGAACCACAGCTCTGTGTTTTCTAGAGACTCAGTGGAGCCTGTTTCCTCATTACTCTGTAGATATAAGGGTTTTAGGGCTAAAGCTACCTGCAGAGCATATCACACGTTGTCAAAAGCTAGAGTACATTGATCCAATATCTACACCATAGAGCTGCATTTGTAGCAGATGCCCTGCGTAGCCGCTACGGGAGACAACGAAGGTGAGCTTTAGAATAATTTCACCAGATTTAAATTGTACGCACCAATCGCTTTATCTTTGATTTACCTTACGTTTTGGTTAATGGAGGCCATTTCCGCTGTAGTTCAACATTTTGCTACCAGGCCGACGAGATGCACATCTCTTCTTGAAGGTTCAGTAGCTCCCTATTGACTCTAAGGGTCTTTAACCGTTACTTTCCCATCCAATTACACCTCCCAGGCATGATGGAGCAGCATCAGGCTCAATGACACAGAGGCTGGGTTTCCATTATTCCCCAGGGCATAATGAGCTGATTTGCACTTGCTTGCACTGAAAGTTTTCATTATAACAGCTGAAGTGCCGCTTTGCAGAACGAAGGCATTTTAGTGCTGTTCTTCTGAAGCTGTTTATGGGATACAGCACAGTAGCCTGTGTTTATATACAGTAAGTGTTAAGGTCTGTTTTAATGTGTGACTTTTTGCCTCGATTGTCTGTAAGTATGTGTGAACGTGTGCGCCAAATATAATGGTAGCAGTGAATGTGCTGTCGCTGTAGAAGTCTGTGTCAGTGGATAATATGCTGAGCAAAACGTTTCAGGCAGTCGTCTGCGTTTGATTGCGTCTGTTTCTCAGGGTGTTGATCACTTTTTTCCCCCCCGACGTCTGAACAAACCCTAGAAGCAGTTTTTTGTGTTTCCCTAATCGCGTCACAAAACAACACTCTGCTCACATCTACTGACATCTCGCACTGACTGTGGTCGTCATGGATGTTTTTCAGGCCGGAGCTGCTGGTTGCGGGAGCTGACCTCGGAAGTGCCAGCTCCCTGTTGTTGAATTGACTGGGATAATGAGTTAGACTCAATGACTTCCCTTTCATAGAAAAGCAGTACGAACCCAATGACTTCATTTTCCTCTTTTTGAACAAACTGTGCTCTTGTACAAATTGCACCCTTGTACCAGAATCATTAGCAGTCCATATTTTACCCATGGGAGCCCTGTCGAGTAGAATAGCCGCGGAGAGGGCCCTATTAGACAAATATGCACTCTAAATGCACCGTTGTAGTTGCCTGGGAATGTCTGAGACTAAGCAGCGACTGAACCTTTGATGAGAGACTTGTTTTGGTTGTGCTAAGTTACTTACTCCTCTTACTCATGTCTTCTTGGCTGCTTTGTAACTTGCCTCTGATCAGTCCCTTCATGGTGCATTATGACCCACGGTGCAACCGAGCATGTTTGTGTAGCGATTATTCCTTTAAAATCGGTGCCCGTCTCTCCCCTTTGCATTCCTCCTGATTATGTGCACATCGTGTATGCAACATTTGCTGAATTAGTACTAATGAGGCCACTGACTGTACAGCTAAGTGTTAAGCAGGATATAAATACAACTCATTAAGATCATTACTAGCTCCTCTCTGGTGAGGAAGGCATGACTGTTTCTGCTCAGGGTTTATTCTTAACACACAAAGCAAACCCTAGACACTAGGCTAGACCCAATTTTGATGATCTTGTAGAATAATGTTGCAGAAAACATGTAACATCCACCCAAACCTCTTTCGTTTAGTCCTAGGTGTTGTATTTTTTTCACTCTTAACTGTGTCGTTCCCCTGACATTTACCATTGTACAACCAACAGGTCAAGTGCGCTTATCTCCTCCCATACAGATATTTATAGCTCTTTAAGGACCTTTATGATCTATTGTCACTGGACCAGCAGGTCCACACAGTTATGGATGGATGTCTTAAAGCTTAGTTGAGACATTTGAGGTTCCCTCAAGAGGATAAACTAAGAGCGAATATTGTAAATAAAATGCCTGCATCGTCCACACTCACCACACAGGAGTCTAATCGGTGGATCTATTTAAAAAGCGTGAAAGTTTGCAAACTGATTTCCAGTGCAGCTGTAACATCTGGGGTATTTTCCACTTTCCAAACCTTGTCTGAAGCTTTTTACTAAATAGACACCAGTTGTACCCACTGAGGGACAAAATGCAGCCTTTGTTCTGTGCAGAGACTCTAAATGTCAGCTGAGGTTCAGGCTTCAGCAGTCCCACGAGGCCAAATGGAGATTGTATCTTTTAAAGACGTATATTAAAAAAAAATCCCCCCCTTTGCGTTTCCCCAGATTCCTCACCGAGCTGTGCTGGAGCAAGACTTTCTTGTGTTTGCACGTAGGATTTGATGTTGTTGTTGTAAACAGCGACAAAGAAATGGCAATACAAAAATAACCATGTCAGAGTTTGAAAATTGTATGGCAAAGCACACATATATGGAGGAAACCTTTTCCATCTTTCTTCGTGTCTTGGGAGATCTCTTTATGTACACATCTGTTTCTACAAAAGCTGCGGCAAATATCACTGTTGTATTGTAGGTGAGCTGCTGACTAATATAATCTCTGAAGCAATATCAGTAAATCCACACTTCTCCGCTATGCCACACAAAAACGGAAGATTTATCAAAGTGATATTTATTTCACGTAACTAATAAAGCAATAACATTAACCTATAATCTCCAGATTTTGTTTTTTAAAATCTATGCATAGTTCTGGCTGAAATGTAAGAGCATGGGAAATTAAGAGAGCGAGCGCGGTTGACGAGATTTGAGGCTGTGACGTGCGTTTTATTTTTACACCGATCCCTCTTAAGTGGCGTCACAGGAAGGAGGAGAGCAAAGAGGAAAGAGCCGGTGGCAGCGGTGGAATAGCTGAACGGACCGTTGGCGTGAGCTGGCTTCCTCCCAGCTGTGTGACATCACACACTAGCTCATGCAATTACACTTACATATACATAGGGCTTATGCATTTGCTTCCTGTGAGGCTGTAAAATGAAATAAGCGCCTAATTAGATAAGAAGCAGAAGAGCTTGGGACGAGCGTTGTCTTGAAAAACCTTTTGGGGAAAAAAAAGCAAGAAGATTTAATAGATTCCTTAGTAATGAGGGAGACGGTTTAAACAATTTGAGGGATGCGAGGCTAACTGGTGCTTTGGGAGGTGAGGGAGGACGTAATCTAGATATCCAAACAGACAAAGTGTTGTAGATGAATGACACAGAGGGCGAGAATGCAAACAGCATTTCATCATGAAAGCCCTATTTCCGTCTTCAAACATTGGCCTGTCCGTCAAACTTCTAGCGCGCTCTCTTCCGTCGCTCCCTTTGCTTCATTTTAGTGGCCTGTTTGAAAAAGGTGCCGAAAACGGTGCCTGCATCAACAAAGACTATCTTCTTCTTTCTTCCTCCCATCTCCTGCTTGTTCCCCTCCTCTTGTGACTTCCTGTCTGTACTCTCTCTCTCTACTTTTAATATTCTCCCTTTTCTCCCTCTTCACCTCACCCTCCCTCCTGTCCTGCTTTTGAACCGTGAATCTGCCTTCGTGACTGCCGCTAAAGCTACATTGAAAGATACACACATGCACGTACACACCTCTGTTTTCATGCTCTCACATTTCCAACAGCCATAATTACCTTATGCAAATAGGATCAACAAATAAACCATCTCATCCTGCTGGGTGACAGCATATAAGGTGCCAAAAACCAAATTCAGGAGTTCATTTAATTAGAATAGAGGTGATGAGAACGATACAACACTCACCTCCTGCTCCCTGTGCATGAGACTCTCCATCACAAATGTGTATCCACTGTCTTATTCCCCACAGGCCTGAATCACAGTGTAGCAATTATGGTTCTGCTACATTTACCCATATTTTCTTGCTATGTAGGAAAAAGGCTGCATATTGAATGGCTTGATTTAGCTCAGGTGCAACAGTCAGTGTTTTCCTGGAAGGAAAATTATGGGCCAGGACAGTCATCTGCCCTCACCTATTTCTGATGATTTTGGAAAATTACGGCCATTTTTGAAAATGGTCTCATTACTTTGTCTGGACGACCTGTGAAGTTTCAGATACCAAACCATGTGGGACGTTTGACATAGTTTAAGGCAGTTTGCATTCAGGCACAAGTAGTTTGAACAGTGTAGTGCGCTTCTATGTCGGTGTCTGAAAACAAAACACACGCTATAATATTTGTTTAACTACATATGTAACTGAGAAATGAATATTATCACAGACTCACTTAACATGGCTTTGTGCCATATAGTTTACATTGTGATGATGGTATAACAATAAACCTCACTTTGTATTTGTTTATTCATCTGGAATAACACAGATTAATTAACACATTTACATAAAATCATATAAATCTGCCAGATTTATACCCTAAAGGCAGATTTTCATTTGCAGCTTATGTGACCAAAGTGATGTCCCTTAAATTAATACATGAAAGACACAAATGACAAGCTTCTGTCAGGATCCTTTGAGTGTGTGAGGTTTGAGTGGGGTCTTTTTCATGTTATCTCGTGTCCTCTTCGCCTGCTATGATATGATGGTACTCAACTAGAGGAGCACTGCCACCGCCTGATTTCCATATCAAGAATGAAAAAACACAAAAAAAAAAAAAGCTATTTATAGTTAAATTTCCTTGGGTCCCTCAGTCCTTATGCTTAATGTAGTGGTCTGGTAGCGTAGAGCTGAACTGTTGCAAATATATATACTTATATATATGTTATTGGGAGTTAAGATCAATTTTGAGTCTGTAAATGGACCAGGCCTCCAGAAAGCCTGGGTGGGTTTTAATGGAATGGACTGAAAAGGAAACCTATAAAAGATGTGACAGTACCAAGCAGCTTTAAATGGCAATGAGCTGACACGAATGTGAAAGGTTCTAGTTTTTATATCCGTAGCCAAAATGTTGACCTCCTTTGGCAAAGAGGCAGTGATGTGCAAACTTGATTCCTAATTGCATATTTATACAGAGGGAACAAATAATTGTCATTGTCGCTAAACGTGGCTTTTAGTCCTGCTTTGTGTCTTTTCGCCGACATGAAATGATCCGTTTAACAGCCGCGCGTGTGTGTAAACAGCGTTTTATTCCCGTTTCACAGTCTGACCCAAAGGAGCTGATTCGCTCGGTCACGCAGCATGTATCTGCGTATTCAGACTGGCCAGAGGAGCTGCAGAGGATGATCCAGCAGCTGCACACGTACAACGAACGTTTGAGAGACTTCACCCAGGCCCAGGTCTTACAAGGCCTCGGGCGCGGTGTGGACGTCCAGCGCTTCAGCTCCGATGCCGATTACAAGAAGGAGACCATACTTGGACTCACAGAGTAAGTATAGAGGAGATTACTTACAGACTGTGGCTTCTGAGCTGAAGCTGTTTGCCAGAATAAATACTGGTTAGAGTGGATTATTCCTACAGTGGTTTGTAGGATGCGTTATATTCCTGTTTATTTTGGACAGTGCATTCATACCAGGGGGATTGATGTCCCATTCCTTTTCCACATGGAGAAAACTGATCATTATTTCCCTCCTCTCTGCTTGTGTGTTCAGGACGCTGGATAACAGTGTGTACAGAATCGCTCTGTCTCTAGCTAAGCGCTACACTGTTCCTCTGTGGGAGGTCTACATGACTCACCTTGAGTTCCTCTTTACAGATAGCGGGTATGTACAAACACACACACACACCAACAAATAAAATCCCTTTCACATAAGCTGAAATATTTAGTCTGCCAGTGTGCCTGTCATGAACAAACATGCTTGGCTTGTGTCTACTTGCTGTTCTGGATGTATTCCCATCCCTGTTAGTTTTTGATTGTCTCATCTGTATCAAAAGAATAGAAACAAAGTAGCACCACTGTCTCACTTACAACAAAGCTCACCTACAAACGGCGAAAGCTATGCTTAAAGTGCCCCAGAGTAAATTAAACATGCTGTGAAAGTCTGCGTGTGTGTCTGCAGTATGTGCATGTGTTTGTGTTTTCCAGTCAGAGTCTATTTCCATAATTTATTTGCTCTCTGACTTCATAGCCGGGGATCTGACTAGCTCTGCACCTTTCCTTGTTTTAAAGGAATGCCTTTTCAGCAGGATGTCAGGACGCGTGTGAGTGAGTGAGTGTGTGTGTGTGTGTGTGTCTGCTCGCATGTATATGAATCTGTGATAAATATTCCCAGTCACATTCTGATATAAGGAAACGGTTTATGGATCCACTTAACAATAAATTACAACCTATAACTTCTTCGACCTGCACAACATCAGCTGTGTGCACGTGTGACTTTCTACAGAAATCTCAAGATCACGTCAAACGCACAAAGAATATTCATGGTACAATCTTGACTAGGAGCACCTGCAATGGGTGTATTGATTTAATGGATGGATGGACGCAGAAATGGATATAAACCGAGAGGACGGGGCGTGACTTAGAGGAAAAGATGTGGATGGGATTTGGATTTTTATTGATTTTTGCAGGGAAATGCATTCTTTGCCTTTCACTCATCCTACATGCTGTGTAGCAGCAGCAGCAGTGGTAGTAGTAGTGCAGCGCCCTGGCATCAAGTCCAGTGCTTGTGGCAAAAGACGTGCATTGACTCCACTGCCCTGACACTATGAGCATTTGACTCTGATGGATTAAAATGACATGCCCTTCTTTCCATTACAGCAATCTGTCAGTGCCTGTAATAGCAGGGTAAATAGGTTAAATTTCCCGTTAAATGCCAAAGGGGCGGATGCTGTTGTCGATATCTGCAGCTCCTAAAGGGTGATAAATGCGTAAATGCAGGTCAAATAAGTAGAACGAGCTGCTGAAAGTTATTTGTTAAGCATTAAACAAACCGGATGGAGAGAGAGGTTGTTATGTAGATAAACACCCACAAAATTATAGTGGTGGAGTAGACGGGAAGGAAAGGCCAGATAAATGGAGGAAGATGAGATGGATGATAGAGCCGGAGTGTCTCTGGGACAGTCCTATTAACACAGAATAAACGCTTTACAGGAATCAATGCGCAGCTAAACCCTGCAATCGTCTGCTGCTCAGTGTGTGTGTAGATGTATGATGCTCTTAGTGACCTGCCATTCATATTCACATCAGGATGACAAACAGATGGTGTTGAATAATTGGTTTGCTTTGAATCGAAGCATATATGCTTCTGCTCCGAGTCCTTCCCATGATGCCTTTTACTTTGACCATGTTATAAACCATAACAGACATTTACGTTTGACGCCCAAGGTCACTTATAGTATATATTATAGTATAGTGTGTGTGTGTGTGTGTGTGTGTGTGTGTGTGTGTGTGTGTGTGTGTGTGTGTGTGTGTATAGAATTAAAAATTTTATATTATATGCTTGAAGATCCCACCTATAGCGGATGATACATACGGAGTTTGGTCTGCAGTGAAATCCATGTTCAACTGCACTTGGTTGGTATTTTTTTATTTTTAGTTCATTCTTTTCTTGCCTTTAGACATTTTTGAAACGCGACCATGACCTAGAGCAGAAAGGATGATGCTTCTTGCTTCCTCTGTCTCAGAAATGCAGCTCTACAACCTCTGGGTGAACAGTGGTCTCCATAAAAAGAAAGAAAATCCCTTTTCCTCTTAGTTAGTGTCTTCACAAGATTAGACATCGTCATTGAGACACCCTCCATATTATTTGTAGCAACCTACATTTAGTACAAGCCTTAGTTGTGTATGCTGAGAATTATTCCGCACATACAGTATCTGAAGGGAGTCTGCGTGGGAGGCTGCACAGCTGTATAAAACCATCATCTGCATCAGAATATGTTTTATCAGCACGAGCACCTAAATAACCTATGGAAAGGCTGAATAAGAGCTGACCGTGGAAAGAACCTTGGGGCATACCATTAACAGCAAGCTAATTACTAATTTAAAGTCTATTAACTTCTAGACACAGAGTCTATCTGATAGATAATTTGAAAAACCAACCTATTGCTTGCTTAGACTCTTTATTGGTGGTAATGAGGCACAGTTCACAGTATCAACGGCTTCTATAGTATAAATGAAGCTGCACGGCTCGGCTGCCTTTACTGCAGCTGGACTGATGTTTGATTTATTGTGTATAAATGTGTGGCTCTTTTTTTCAGGCTTGGCATTAGAGGTGTGTGTGCAGTGAATGTGTAGCAGGCGGATGTAAATGGAAAACTGAATCTGCTGCAGGACTGTCACTGTTACTTCCACGAGGCCTTATCCTGTACTCAACACACTTTTCAAAGCCCCTGCTGGACGGTGAATTGTAAACAAATTAGCTGTAAGAAAATACAGCCTGCGTAAATTCAAACAGTCACATGCTGAATTATCGTGACTGCTCTGCCAAAGCTCCCCTGGAATTAAATTCTGGCTTCTGATTACCACAGTAATTAAATATGTCTTTGCATTTAGGAATATTGCGAGACAAGTTTTGTTTGGACATGATGCAAATGCAACAAATATACGAATATGGTAATAAGAGAGCGGAGGAAGAGCGCAGAGAATGAGGGATACTCTCCCGGATTAAATCGCTTCCTTGCGCCAGCTTTTGAAACAAACAAGAAAAGAGTGTAATGAGAAGCTCCTGGTACAGACGCATGAACACAACAGAGATTGAATGGCAGACGCTGTTATTTACAGACGGGAATATCAGCAAGTGAACGGTTGCAAAGCAAGCTCGCAATAGACCAGTGATAGAACTGTCACGGACAAGAGAGAAGCTAAAAGGAGGAGGATGAGAGAACCACACGGATGTTTTGTCAGCACTCAGCTAATGCAGAGCCTGATGCAACGGGAAGGCCGGGCGCGACCATTCCTGCCTGTTTGCACCTGCCAAGCGGCGTTTCCCTCAGGAAGTCCCGCCTGTTGTTCTTCTTACTGCCGCTCGCTGGCCTGTTCACTCGCTGGTGTCGCTGCAGAGAAGCTGCTGCGAGGATGATTAGTGCTGTTTACATTATCAAGCTCATGGTCAGCTGCTGCCACGTGTTTTACTGAAAGCGTCGCCGCGAGCCTCGATGGAGAGCCCGGAGGAACCGCTGTCCTCTTTGATGTTGACCTGTTCTGACAGACTTGCAGGCGGCCACAGATTGCTCAGAGCCACTCGCTGATGACTGGTGGCTTTACTTGGCCGTTGCTTTTTTTTCATGCTTTGCAACTTTCCTTGTTTAAACGTGTTTGTGGTCCTCCTTTCTGTTTTTGCTGTCGTTGGTGTTTTGCTTGGGCTCTTTTCACTCGTCTTTCCATTCCTCAGACCACCTGCTGCTGTTAACTGTTAGTTCTATGGCAAAACATGTTTTTGAAAAGCGAGGCAGCACACAAGTCGTGCACAACTCAAATTACTGAGTAGGTTTGTGCATAGATTTTTTTTTCCTACTGTTTGAACTCAACACCCCCCTCCACACATCTACTGCTGCTTCCTCTCTATCGTTTCTCCTCACAATGTGTCCCCAGTCTGCATTTTTTATGTCACAGCAGACAAAGTTCTTAAATGTACTCTCGGTAGTAATCTATGAAATCCTCATCTTCTTCCAAGGGACTGTATCTTTGGTGATAAGCTTGCAGATTGCAGTGCTGTTTTTTTTTTTTTTTTTTTGGGGGGGGGGGGTTGCACAGCAGATTTCAGAGACTACTTTCCAGCCCAATATTCAGCACTGCTGGTCGTCCTTGTCCTTTGATTTTCCTGTTGATGAAATTTGGATTCTTGTCAGTATTGCTGTTTTCTCTTATCTGTCTAAGACATAGTGGCTATTCTGCAGTTTAGCATAACGACTGTTTCTGATGCCAGAAATTTAAAATGCTTCCCGCTGAGTCACCTAGTGAATATTTTATTGTGAATTATCTCAAACAGCCAGTGTTTATAATAGTAACTGTAGTAAAGCTTTGAGCTTGGACTGGAAAAGATTGTGGGCACAAAAATATGGATTAGTCATGTGAAATATTTAATACATGTTTATTTAGTTTTATTTTGTTTCTCCTTCCTTCTTTCCTTCCTTCCTTGTTTCCTTGCTTCCTCCTCCAGTCTTTCAACTAAGGAAATTGAAGCCAGAAGCGAGTCCCTCGGCCTTTTTGACACTTTGAAGTGCAACCCTCAGGCTTTTTACAGCCACATGACCAAATACGTTCTGCCCAGTGTGGAGGGGAAAGATATGGGCCGCCTGCTCTACTACTACACCTTACTGGACGCTGCCGGCTGTGAGCGTTACGTCACCACCACTATCAAACCAGACTCCCATGTCAAGCTGCTCAAGAAGCTTCGAGCTGTTGCCAACGGTAAGAGGAACACGGTTATCTGTCTATTTCCCTGCCACTGTGATGCAGACGCCACAACTTCTGCATAAGTAGAGGATGGACAACAGCCAGGGGTTAAATGTCTGTAGATATCGCCAAGACCAGGATTTAAAGGGTTAATGCTCTTATTATATGGTGACAATTCAACCCCAAGCTTGAAAATGTTACTAATGGCTGATAATGAGTCACATAAGGATATTGACAGTCCTTCTGTCTCACAGGTGTCATCAAGTCACAGGTGTCAAGTAGAACTATCTGTCAACTGAATACCAGTAGACTGGACAAGTTAAAATGTCCCTGTGGAGTTCATCCCACACATTATCTCTGCCTCATTCCGTCTTGAGACCCTTTGGGGATGTGTCGTTGAAAAGTAAGACAACTGGAAAGGGATTTCATATGAACAAGGCCCGACTGGCAGGATCGCCCTGCCTGACACCTAATGTCCTGGAACAGTTCCCTGCTACGGCTCCCTTTGCTGTGGCCGTGCCCTCTCCAAGGACGTCATGTCCAGGGTGCAGCGTGCCACCGGTTCAGCTGCCCAGCCAGAGTGCTCAAACTTTGTCGCGTATGGGTGGAGGCATCACTTTTCAGCGAGGTTCAGTAAAGGTCAACTGGGTGTCAGCTGTGTTTTCATGCCTCACTTCCTCCTTCTGCTCTCCATATCACCACAGCTTTTACTGCTGACATGTCGCTGTTGAACACACGTTCCCACACAAACACACTCCTTTGAGTCATCCACATGAAGGCAGTGTGTTCACTTAAACTAGCAAAAGTACATTTTGCATCCAGTCATTCATGATTTCACTCATCACTGATTCAGCAGCACACCCACTTTTATTTATTGTGGAATATACAAACGTTCTACCATCTCTGAAACACACCATTCGTGCACGCAGTTATTCAGAATAACTAATTTACAGTCCTGAGCAGACACTTGCAGCGCTGACACTCGCAGAGCCTTCAGACACAGGTGGTCTGTGTCCAGTTTTCATCACCATTTCAGACACGGCACCAGGTGACCGTCTGAGTGGACCCTCCCGAGGAGGGTGCGAAAGAGACGGTGGCAAGAGGGGCATGGGTGGGGCGAGAGAAGCAGAGGACATGTGTAAGTGCATGTAACTCTTATCTCCAGTTTAAGTGTCCATCTTGGCCTGTCTGGGAGGATTGTGTGTGGGCACATAAGGGTGCATACGTGTGTGTGTGTGTGTGTGATAGATTCCAAGCAGCCTTGACAGAACCCTCCCCATGGACAGAGCAGTGTTAAATATTTAGAGCCCAGACAGGCTACGGTGTTGCCACAGTAATGTGTCTCAGACGGGTCCTCAAATTGTGCCACTTTTCATGCAGATGCATACAGATGTGTGTGTTGTTTACATCAACCATTAACTCTATTCTGTGCGTGTTTCTTCACGACTCTTGACAGAAATTGCATGATTGAAATTGAAAGTATGCACTTTGTACATTCCTGGTGAAAAGCTTGAAGCTTAAGTACTGGATATTGAAAATTGTGAAAGGTATTTTGTGTTGGATGGAAACCTACCGATCAAAGCGCTTTCATCTGTATTTCTTTTAACCACAGTCTGTCTCTGGCAGGCCTTGACTACCGGAAGCTCACTGACGAATCGCTGGATCCCTTGGCCGTTCTGCAGCCAGTCCTGACCAGTCAGAACGTGCTGTCCGTCTCCAAACTTGCCAATCGACTGCCTCTGCCTGGCGGCGGAGGGGCGACGGTCTCCTCCAGCGCTGTCCACGCAGTCTGGCTGCAGAAGCTGTTTTGGGAAGGAGACCCACAGCTGCTAAAAAGGCAGCCACAGACGGACCAGGACTATCTCCACGCTTACGACACCTGCGCTAAGTATCTGGACAGGCTGGTCCCCGCCGATGCTGTTCACTTCCTGGATAGCATCACCTTCTCACCTAATGCGGTCAAACGTGTAAGCGGAAATCTCATCGAATAGTGTTGTTACCTTGAACAAAAGCCAGCTTTTTAACATGGATTGCGATACACCAGACAGAAATTAGCAACTAGTGGTATGACACACGGTACAGTGTGAAGGAGGCTCTGTTTTCTATTACCTTCTCTGACAGGACGTGGTGGGAGTTGGGCACACGGACAATTTGTAATTACGGCGCAGAAGGTAGTTGGTTTCAGGCAGCCACCCAGACAGGATTCATATTCTGTAAAAGGAAGAATTGTGGGGATTTTCAATCACTACATCAAACTGTCATATTCCTCTCTCCATACTCTTTATTGTCTGCTTGGCCGTCTCTCATGCCTCTGGCTCAATTTTTGGAATGTCAAAAGCCCCTTACTAATTTTAAATATATTATTCTGTTCACATCCTCACTCTGCCGCCTCGGAGCACATACCAGTCATGATTTATAAAAGAAATTATAAAATTGCACAAGAAATGTCAGCCACGTAATTACAGCACTCTGAAAAATTGTCCTGCAGAGGACTTAAAGTGCCTCGGCTCACCTTATCAATAGTAGCCAACTGTTCTTTCTGGTTTTTTCCCTTTTATGCTGGCACCCTGCCACCTCACCTCTCCAGACCTTCCCTTTTCTTCCATTTTTGCCTTATGCCCCCTCTCTTTCCATGTGACCCAGGGAAAGCTCATTGATCTCTCTCTGCTTCAGAAACAATTAAAACTCAAATTCCCAGCAGGCATTATGATTTTCCCACTGTGCTTTGTAACAGGGCGATTGGCTTTTCCGCTCAACGTTTTTGTTTTCTCTTCTATGCACTACACACACACACACACACATTAAACTGATCCATTTCCCATGAGGCCAGGGGTCAAGATGGATGGCTGGGACTTATCTTACCCCCTACTAGATGCATTTTTAGATTGGGTTTCCTGGCATTTTCCGCTCTCTGAAGTATTGATCTTAGATAGCCTCTTTAGTATCTTCCAAGCCTCCTCAACATCCAACCTGCTTCCAGACCTTGCCCAAGTCTTTGATTGATGATGTGAATGGTTGTATTTTGTTCTATAGGGGGGAAGACATGCTCATGCATAAAACTGTGGAGTAAATGCAGCCTGAGACACGAATGCATACACTCACTTATCTTTCAAATAAATTGTTTGTCGGGAAACTATACACTGATCAGGTATAACGTTCTGATCACTGAAAGGCAAAGTGAACATTTTGTCGCAAACTAGTTACACCTTTATACTTTATACTATCGCGTCTCTTGGTTCTGCTCTTCCTTTCACAGTTCCTCCATCATTTGTTCTTTTCATCCTATTCCTTTCTTTCAGCTGGGCATCCAGGCGAGGTCAGAGGTGATGAAGCGAGCCACCAAAGCCCTGCGCCAGCTGGGTGAGAAGAGCAGGAAGAGGGGAAGCGATGGTGGCGGAGAGACGGAGGGGAAGGACCCAGCAGGGATGACTTTTGATGAGGCAGTAGCACACCTGCAGCAGTCACAGGCCCACCTGGACACTCTGAACCATGTCTTCATTGTGTCACTCAAAGACAGCCAGCAGGTAGATCCACGTTATCTTCTAAGACTGAGAAGGACTCTTTCTGTATATAAATAGTAAATGGGAGATTAAAAAGTACACACAAAGTTCAAAGGAGATTTTCTCCTGGGGTAAATCTAAATGTCAAGTACTGTGGACATAGACAGCCTGATCATTTGCAGCCACGCTCTAGCACACACCAGACTGTGTGATCAGTTCATGTTCCCAAGCTAGACTTTACTCAAAACGTCTGCATGACCAGAAATGAAGAAAATGAAAAATCTGTGCTAGGAGGAGGAAAAACAGTGAATCAAAATGTAAAGCGTGTATCAGCTGGACTGACAGATGTGCAAATTGATTTAAGCTCTATATAGGAAGCAGCTTCATTTTTTTAATTTCCTCTAAGTAGAATTATTACTAACTGTTATTAATGTAGCAGTAATCATGGTCTAGAGCCACTTTTAACGTGTTTTTGAACATCGCATCACATTGATCTCAAATACACTTACTTACCTAATAGCTTGTTCCGTTGCTCACTCGCAGGGTCACCTTTAGTTGCTTTCTGATTGTGTCTGTGTTGTTGAGGCTTGTTTATCTACAGTAGGTGTGTAAATGTGTGTGTGTTGTTCCGCTTGACTAAGCTCTTCACAGCCTCACTGGGACCAGTCAAGGGTATATTAATGTAAATGCACCGTTTGCTGTTTAAAATGAGCTCTGCCGTATGGCCGCGTGCCGTATGTGCACCGCACTGTATCTCATCAGACTAAGTCACACAGACTTACCCCACTGTCACCTCCCTGGCTACTGTACACGTACGTATGATCTGAGACCAAGTGTTGTCACGCAGCCGTCAAATCTGGTCTTTCGGACCCTCACACTCAGCACGTTATTAACACTACGGTCCCTTAGATGTGAATATGCTTTGTTAGTTGGTGTTAATAGCTTACAGTCCACAGTCTGACTGTGTTTAAAAGCACATAGATAAAATGGAAGATACCAGGATTACAAGGCAGCTTTAGGTTAAAGACCCACATACAGTACAGTGCAACCTCCCTTCTACTGCTCCAGGAAGAGATGGTATCCTTGGAGATAGATAAAAAGGATATAACAACCAGGAAAGGCCAGATAGGTGAAAAAAGATAGATAGAAGCAGCCCTGTAGGCTCTGTTTGGCTATACTGTGGTCATTTATCAAGTGTACGTGACCAGCTGTTGTAGAGGAATCTACCACAGGCACCCTGACCTGCCGCGAGGACAGAAAATTACACATTGCAGATATTGTATATGGTTCCGTGGTTCTATGCTGTTTTAAACGCGCAAGTCAATATCTAATCTTTGTACAGATGAGAGGTAGGAATATCAATCTGGTGAGCTTTAAACTGTTCGGCTGTGATAACAAGGCTCTTTGCATCCATCTATCCAGATCTAAGGCTACAGGAAAAGAAAATCATAAGTATGGAGACCATACAATAGGTTATAATTACACAGTACCAATGCGTCACAGGGACTGTGTCCTTGTCATACTTCATATGATGTTTTTCATAATTTTTCATTTCTTTCATTGTTCCGACAGATTGTGTCATGTGGATTGTTTGTCGTCCCCCAGGTTTCCCGTTTTTCTCACGATCATTACTTGTCCACTTGGACTTTCTCTTCTAACCATGACGGCCTCTTGAATCACAGGCTCGTTTCCAGAACACGGCCCTTTTACGTGTAGAGATTTAAAACCGTGAGATCTATGGTTTAACACCTCATGCTCACAACCTTGGAGAAATGTGTGGAGGTAGGCATGAGTCCTGCCTTTTGGCGAGCCAAATCGATTTAACAAAGTAAACAAAGAGGGGGGAAAAAGTCAGTTCACGTTTTTTTTTATTCCAAAATATTCACACACACACACATAAACACACAACCAAGCCCATTTCCAGGTTGAGCTCTGCAGCCCATTTTTATTGAGAGAGCCAGAACAAGCAAAGAATAACAGACAGCAGAGAGGAGTAAGCAGGTACATGTCAACACTGCCCACTGGGTTATTACCTGTAAAGGACCGTGAATCAGTCTTCCGCTTTATACCTTCTTTTACTTCTGCCTTTCTCCCCATGCGATAGTTCCCCTGTCAGGTCAAATATTGTATATCAGCAAGTACAAACCATCACTCATGTTTTGTTTTTGTGTTCCAGGAACTGCTCCAGGGTTACAGTCAACTTTATGATTTGTCCCGATCTGAGAGGTCAAAAGTGCACAATCTGGCAGTCACCATGGCAACCGACGGGCAGCCTCTGGAGCGCATTGTTGAGCTTCTGCGTGTGGCTGTTGGACCCCTTGACTTGTCTGTGAAAACGGTGCTTCACGATGCAGTGAACAGAATAGTGGCTGCACTCAGGTATAATCACTCCCCCTTCGTTTTTCATCTATGCATTCACAACATACAGCACAGTGGTACTATGAGCTACAGTCTTACATGTAAAGGATGGTGAAGACGCACAGCAGCAGGCAGAGCCTCCTAAAAAGAGCGGCATTAAGTCGTACAATTATAAACCAGACGCAGAACAAAATGTAACGTCTCGCAAAATAAAATAAAAAACATTAAATTGAAGACAAAGAACAACAGGGCTCTACTGCAGCTGCAGCCTCACAGCAAGCTGCCACCTCCTCCTTCAGCTGAGTGGACGGGGGACAGTTTGCAACCAGAAGTGAATGTGCCATGTGCTCTTATATTCATATGAATGGGGAGTGAATTTTCTGTCCACACTCTTAAGATGACCTAATAATGGAAACCTGTATCCTCTGTCCTTGATTACGCAGCTAATTCACAAACTTACAGGATTAAACTTCCTTCGTTGCCTATAAATCTGGCAAATGCTGCAATGCCAAACCTCTGCAGTTGGATTTGTTTGCTGTTGCCACGTCTCCCTTTTCAGGAGGTAAAACGCCTGAAATTCTGCTAAAGAAATTAGTCTTTATTTATGTAGCACAAGTAACACAGCTGTCTCCACTGGGTTACAGACTGGTAGGACATCAGTACATAACGAGTAGAACAGCGGCGGAAAAATGTCACAGCTGTAGGCTTTTGTGCTGTGTGTTAGTCAACGCACGACCCACTGTGAGCCACACAACGACGGCAAGGAAATCAAGTTGTCAGCTTAGTACGTGTAATTCCCTTTTTGTTTTTGCTTATTTTAATCTCTCTTACATACACCGCCGCGCCTTGTCAAACAACATTATCACGTACACGCACCTTTTGCATTCCTGTCTGGTCAGATTACAGGCAAAACCGTATGTATGTGAAGCATAAGTATTTTTAAAACGACTCTGATACGCAGGTCCAGCAAAGACAAGCGTCTGTATTCACCTCAGCAGACCCGACGATGTTTATTCTGAAACATTGAAGCCCACCCAAGCACACCACCTACTACCACCTCCTCTCTGCTGGTTGTTATCTGAAAATATACTATATATTGGTCCACTTTGAGCTCAGCACGATTGTGGGGAAAACACTGTCAAAACAAATGCCTGAAGTGTTGAATTGCATCCACAGCAGTTGCCCGTGGGAGTCGGGCTCACAGTATTTTCTTGGTGTCTTTCTGTTGCCTGCATTCAAAACAAAAGGAAAAATGATTCACCCCGACATTAGCGCACAGCTGCAGGATTACATGCAAACATCCACAAACTGTATGTTTATGCTACTGATCATAAGCAACAAATCCTAATTATCTTGTTCCTTTTGTTCCCAACGTGTGTTTAAGACACGTGTCTTATCTTTATTTGTTATTATGTTTAAATTCGTTACGTTTTCTCTCTGACCACGGTGCAAGGTGTGGGGCCAGATATCATCAGGCCACCTGACTGGCTTGATAAACGACTGCCAATCACCTTGATTGTATTCCTGCCTCATTTCCTGCTTCTTTATAGCTGCTCAATGATGCATAGTGCAGAGAGATGGTGCCTGTGCAGAGTCCACAAAGGGCTTGTGCACATGCTCAGACAATCCCGCATTCGTCTTGAAGTAGACACGTGGGCACTTTCCGCTATAAACACGCACACACTCTTGCCTTTCTCTATTTCATTATCTTCTTATAATTAATGTAGCCTGATATTATGTATGTTCGCTCCCAGATCTCACTCAGCTCTCACACCAACCCCCCGACACACGTACACGGTGTCTATGTGTGTATTCTGTGTGATATGTGCTGGATTATGCACACACAGCCTTATGTATCCCCTCCGGAGGTTTTTCGTTCCCTTGAATGTGTCACACTCGGGAAGCTGTTCTTGCATAGGAATATTCCGTTATGCATCCACGCATGACTCCGTCCGTGTGTCGAGCCTGCGCGCGCTTTCTCCAAGCGTCGTATTTGGCAGGTATGAATGTTTTGGGCCCTTTTGAAGCTCTCGCCTCCAGTGCAGCAGGCGTAACTCAACCCCAGACGAATGGCCATGTTCTGTATCTGTCGTAACTCTAAGTGGTGAGTTCAATTAAAGAAAACTGCAGAAAGCAGTCTTCTTGCCTTTTGCCTGATCGTTTGTATGTGCTGACCATGGACACGCGTTTAATGTACAGTACAGCGTGTGGAATCTGACCATGTTTCCATCTCTACGTTGGCTGTATGCACCCAAGCCCAGAAGCAAAGTGGAGTTGAGTCAGGGGAAATTACCTTTTTTTTTTTTTCCTTTCTGTCTTGGTGAAAAATGGCCCCCCTCTTGTGACATATACTACACGCACTGCAGCAGAACCCACAGGCAGAAAATACACTAATGACGCTGCAGAAAGATCACAGATTACGTTTTTAAGTGCACCTGCTATTATGTGCCATTAAACCCATCTTACTTGAACCATATTTGAAAGGCAAAGCTCCTTTTATCAGCTCTGAATGATTCAGTTATTATACTGTATGGGCTGTTGGATTTCACAGACACGTTCACGCAGCCCATGAGCTTGGAGACTTCACATATCTAGGACTTTAAATCCAAAATTTCATGATGGTTAAGTTTTAGTTTGCTCCAAACATTTAATCTCTGCCAGACACATTTTTAACGAACACTGTCCCTGAGAAGGAAGTCTTTGATTTTTTTTTTTCCTTTCCTTTCTCAGTGTTTGTCCCCTGACATTGTGGTAATTTGGAGTCTTATCTTAATTAGGATATTATGTAAAAAGATTGTAGCAATGCGATTTGTTTTTCAGTGGAGACCCAGATGCCCTGACAAATTACCCACAACCCCTCCGGGTCCTGGAGGCCATGGTGACCGCTGTGCACATCAATGTCCAGACTGGGTAAGTTATCTACACAATAAACATTCTTTTCTAGTAGAGACTTTGTGCTAAAACTCATAGTTTAGGCTTAAATGTTTCTCATAGAACACATTACACAAACACAACCACACATTGTATTATCTGCGTATTATCCAAGTGAGTTTCACTTTTTTGAGTCGTGCACAATTCACAGAAGCTTCAAAGATGCTTTTCTGCCTTCATCACTCTCTCATTATGCTTCGCTGCTTCTTCAGTTCAAGGCCTGAAATTAAAACCTGCTGAGTGTCAAATGCCAGCAAAATGTCTGGGTGGTAGTTAAATCAATAGAAGGCACCTGCCAATTTATTTATTTTCTGGAAACATTCTGACAACCCCTGTTCCTGCTCTGACCATGTGCCAACAGTAGTAGAACAATGAGCCTTTCTTGTCTGTCCTTGTCGTCGCTTTCTGAATTAGAACTGCAAGTAATAATTATTTTAAATGTCATTAATGACAGGAAATCAGAGTTTACTGCCACAAATAAAGCAGCAAAACCTCACATATGAAGACGAGAAGCAAGATGTGGGGATTTTTTTCAAGTCTGTAGTTTTTGTGGTAGCAAATGTTTTGTCAGATTTATGGAATTTTTCTGCCTGGAGGAAACTTCTTCCTTTTTTATATTAAAAACAGAAATGCACTGCTATGCCTCGCCTTTCTCCTTATCTCTGCCTCGCTCCACCTGTCTGACTGCTGTCGTTGTCTCCCCCTTCCCTCAGTGACAGCACAGTGACCTCAGATGACCTTTTGGCTTGGCTGCGTCCATTCTGCGGTGACGCTTCCCTCCCGGTGCGGCCTCGCATTGATGTACTGCAGATCTTGGAGAGTAACTTCAGCCTCAGAGACAGTGATGTCCGTCTACTGCTGCTCTACAGAACTAAAGCTGTCCTCAAAGACAGGGAGGTAATGTGCACAGATATTAGATATGTTAAGTGTATGTCCCTAGAGAAACAACCTACAATCCATGCTCTCCAAAAACTCAATATTGTGTGAAGGAGGCTACAGAGGTCTACATATTTATTCCATTCTCCAAGGTCATGCCATTGAATGATGGGCTATATATTTAAAAAATTAGAAATATGAAGGAGAACACTAGTAAAAGTGGCGTAGTGAAGACTTTAGGTCATGAATTTATGATTTAAGCTTTCCATCAAGAAAAGTGAATCTTGACATTCACACTATTTAATATAATGGCGTTTGTATGGAGTTTCATAAAACATTTGTGTATTGCTAAAGGATTAGACATAGTTCAAGTGTTTTATAGCTGTTGGAGCTGGAATTGTGACAGTTTCATACTTCTTTATAAAAGCATTAGTATTTCTCGGGACAGGATTGACTGATGCCTTTCATCATCTGTAAGAACAAATGTTTCTGAAGGTATCTGAGTAGTCGAGGGTATCAAAGATCCCCCCTGTTTATTTATAGACAAACAAACAAACACGTGAAGTTAGAAATGATTTCAAAATGTCACTTGTGAGTATGTGTGTGTTGTGCGTTTCATGAGGAATCAGAAGCTTCATTTACATATAGCTGTAGCATCTAAATTGTTATAAGAACCCTTTAATCTCTGTGCATGTGTCAGAGTGTATGTACAGTATAGATGTCACCGTGCTCTAATCTGCCATTGAGTGGCTAATCATTAAGTTTCCCGACTGACTAATTAATGGCCTGAGTTCCTTGATTAATGCACAGAAATATGGGCACAGCCACGGGCCATTGTCAGCGCAGGTAGACAGGTGTGTGGGCCTGGTCTCTGACTAATTGGCTGTGCTCACAACATTTGGCAGGCTATGACAAAACACACACACACTGAAGCTCGCGTGCACTCTTAAGGGAGTGCACATCCAAGGAATCAGTTAATTAATCTTGTAAAAGAAGCCTTGCTGTAAGCGAGCGAGGCTCATTTCAAATGAAGTGCCACTTTCTCTTGTCTCTCCCTGAGGCAACCGAAAGGCCTTCAGATGTGCGAACGCAGCTTTGGGAGCCAAATGTCTCATTTAGCTTTGATTATTCAAAATGTTTATTAGTTGGAAGGATTTTTCATACACATATGTGCACTGACACACATTCAGATGCACACACTCGTATTTATTTATTACATTTTGTTGCCGCTGTCTGTTTCGCAGCTGAAACTAGAGGCAGTGTAATAATGGAGGCTTGTACAAACCATAAGCACAACTGTCACTGATGGCTGCGTGTTGGTGCCCTGCGACCATGGCAGAGAAACAGTCGTACCCCTGTCTGACCTCCTCATGTGGGCTTGCAGCCAGGAAGTGAGGACGAGAGAGAGGAGATGTGATTGTTTTCCCCCACTGTTCCACTGGTCCCTTAACTAATCAGCAGAGCTCCCTTCTAACTGTGTCCCACAGGCTGCTCAACAGAGACGCACACAATGCATCCATTTTTCACTGCATACTCAGGCGTCCCGTGCAGCACAACTATACTTATTGCAAACAAACGCGCACGCTGTCTGCCTGCTACCATGACAACCGCGCTGTCAAGCCACCGTTTGTGACTGAAACGGATACCAGTAGTACATTTAAGTTTCTCTCAGCGTTCCTCTTCTGCCACTGTGTGTTTGCTGTATTGACAAAGGCGTCTGATTAGCTCTGCAGTCTGTCGTTGCGCACGCACACACACAGACACACACACACACACACAGAAATATTGTGAACTGTGTTGGTGTCTTTATTCATTATTTCTCTCTTATGTATATGTACAGTATTTACTGCAAATTGAGACAAAGGGAGTTAATGTTTCAAAGGTTTATGTTTTTGAAATATCAAACCTATAACTGCCAAGCAAACCGATGAAGCAATAATGAATATAAATTGTAATATATACAATGAAACATAAGGTTATACCAGATACATCCACTTATTTACTGAATGTATTAGCAACAACCTGCCTGTAATTATCAAACTGCTTAAAATAACATTGAAAGTCAAAATCCTTCATTTGTACTGCTTCACTCAAATCCATGAATATTTAGCAGACTTCTTTCAACCTTGAAGCTCTCGCTTATAGAAGCGTAAGAATTGAGTAGTGGTGCACTTTTTCTTTTTCAAAACTCAACATGGCAAACAAACAAGCATGAATATGTCACGGACAGTCGTGGTTGAACTTTGAGTGTAATATGTTGTGTAACTACGGTAAAATGGTCAAAATGATTATAGCCAACACCGTGTCCTTTAAAAATGAACCCAAAACAGATTCATGGTAACATATCTCATATTTCCTCAGCTCCAGTAGTTTGTCTCGTAAGTTACTGGTTCTCCAGCTGTCTCTTTGTTTCACTCGTGTGCTGATAACTCAGTTTTCAGTGGGGCTGAATTGTGTATTCCTGCAGATCTTATCCACTTATTCTGTAATCTTTGCCTCATTGCCTTGTGCTGACGCCTCTTTGACAGTGCTTCAAGAAATCCTCTCATCCTTTCAGTCTGTTAGGATCTGAAAAGTCTTGTTGTCTCTTTGCATTGCCTGTCCAAGCCTCCTCCTCATCCCCCTCCTCCCCTCTGCTTGCATCCCCTCTCTGCATGCTCCTCTCTATAAATCCTCATCTCTGTACTGTGGCCTTTTTTGCTTTCCGCGCCCAGACAGACAAACGTGTGCGTTCCAGCTTTCGGTGGCAGCAGACGAACGCTTTTATGATGGATGCTGTTTAGCCCAGTGGTGTCCGGGCTGGGTCAGGCCGGGCCACGTCAGTGGAAAGGCCACCGCGTGATTCAGTGCTGCGCAAACACGCGCTGATGACGGAAGGAAAAAGAAAGAGAGAATTAGAGAGAGGAGATAATGATGGATCAGCAGCATAAAGAGAGAACCAGAGATTCTGAAATGATACTGAAACAGAAAAAAAAACACCAACAAGACCAGTTATCAGTCCAATGTATCATCCTTCGTCCTGCTCCTAGCATCCCAACACGCTGCTCAGGCGCAGACACAGACACACACAAAAAAGCGCGGTATTAATGAGCTCAATTGAAATGCTGACATTTAGGTGGCAGAGAGGGAGGTGGAGTGAGGTGGTGGTGATGATACAAGAGGAGACGAAGGGAGGGTGTGAGGTGCGAAGCTGGGGATAGATTTTTGTGACTTCATTTTGAATAATTAGTCATAACAGCAGGTCGTCCAAATGTCACCACTGTCAAGATTGGAGGGTCTGTTCTGGGGCGTGCGTGTCTGCGTGTGCTGCGCTTTTGGCCTTCACGTCACTTACGGAAAGATGCTTATGTTTATTTGCTTTTGGCATTTCGAACACACAGAGGAAACATATCAAAGCAATTATAGATATGGGGGAATAGAGCAGATGTGTCTGTGCTGCTTAGCTGTGTGCAAGTTCATTCCCTCTCCGTTGTAGCCTTGCTGGGGTTAATGCCCATAACTCCCACATATACGCGTCCACGTCGAGCGAAGGTGAAGCAGGGGCAGTGCACGGAGGTCTTCATACATGAATTCACTATAAATGTGGAGGAGTGCGGCCGAGGGTCGCGGAGAAAATCGCCTTCATGTTCATGTGCATGAAGAGTCATCGTCCACGCTCATCGCGGCCCCTGCGTTCCGTCCGGTCGCTGTCATGGATCATTTGTTGTGATGCTGTGTTGTTTGGCCTTGCTCAAGCAGCGTCCATCTAATATGAATGAGCTGAGCTGCGTACAACAGTTGCACTCTCTTAGCTTCCAGTGTGCAGCTACGTGCACGGTCTCCACGCGCCAACCCTGACCTATTTGACTCTTCCTCAGTTTCATCTAGTAATATGAGTGTGATTTCTTTTGCTCGTGATTTTTAAAGAGAAGATTTCAACTTCAGAGGCAAAATAGTCAAATATACTGGTCCATATATTTTCAAGGGCACTGTCAGTTTCTGCTTTTGACGTGTGCACATGCATTTATGAATGTGTGTTTAGGCATGTAAATACTGTATGCTTCCATTGTGTAACCACTCCATCTGGCTTATATTTAAATATTAAGACCACGGGTTGAAGTACAGAAACCATCAGTAAAGCTGAGCCTTGACACGCATCCAAGAAAGACACTGAAAGAAGGCGAAAAGAGCTGCACACAAGGACAGTGTGTGGTTTTGTAGTGACTACAGTGTTTGTTTGATATGACTAAATCTGATCATTGCCTTTAGGTCCCATAAGGACACACATACATTCTGTATGGGCAAATGCAAAAGTTGAAAAGAAGTTGAAACGTGGAAGCGAATTTCAGGAGTTCGCCCGCTAGAGATTTGTGTTGGGGGGGTGGGGGTGGGGTGACAGAGCTTTCTAGAGGTGAAGGCTGGGTGGAAGGGAGAAGTTGGGCAGAGAAGCAGAGAAAGATTCGTCTGATGAAAGCGAATGAGCCTGGACTGGAGGGAAGGGGTTGTACCTGAACAGAGAGCGAGCAGAGTTACTTTCTAAGTAGGTAAATAATAGATGTGATGGGGTTGAGGAAGCTATCTTACAGCCACACTCTAATGCAACAGGTCAGGGGTCATCGTCATGATAGCCAGGCCCAGGCTATAACTCCACTTGTTTTGGCAGCTTTTATCTATCCCCCTTGGCTGCTTGCGAAAAACTTTATTTATGCTCCTGTTTTTAACTCTGAGCCAAGAGAGAAGAGCACAACACTTTGTCATCTCTGTGGGATCGCTGATGAGTCAAGAAACACTGGAGAGGAGACAGTGCAATAAAATAAACAAGAAAAGAGGGGATGCGTAAAGGGAGACGGATGACGAGGAATAAGGAGAGAAGAGCCTGCGGACAGTTGAAGTGATAGGAGTGGGCAGCAGAGGAGAAGAAGGGAGGCGGGGGCGGGGGGTTGGGGGGTGATGTTATCCTGTTTTAGCAAGTCCTCTGCTGCTTTGTAGCATCAGGTGAACTGGGATGATTCAAACGTCATCGTACACATGCTACACACCCCTATTATCTGTGTTTGTGTTTTGGACCTTTGTCTATATTCTTCTAGATTAGATATAGATTCAATATTCTTTTAGACATTCAGTATTTTAGCTTTTATGCCTCCAAACGTTTTGTTCAATAAATCAGCGTTATTATAATTTATATTTTATTACTTTATTCAGTTCAAGATCACTGTAGCAGTAAGATCAAGTCTTGTTTTTTTATTACTCCCAACTGTTGATGTCTCAATCAACATATTCGGGCGTGTCATACAATATCCTGTTGAATATTTGTGTTTATTACACTCGAGTCTGACTAACGCGGCTCATTATACGGCAGTGTTTTATTGCAGACTTGAGGGAAATGTTCAGCGCCCTGCGCTGGTGGCAGAAAATTGAATAGAGCGATGTTTCATTTTAACAGAGATCTTTGTCAGACTTTGGAAACTGAACACCAGAGAGCAGAACAGATAATATAACGACACATTAGACTAACTTCATATTAAGGCCCAGTACTACAGTACTTGCATCTGTAAGTGGAATATAATATTTTTCAAATCCATCACAGTGTTGCCTGTCAAAGGTTTTCTTCATCTTCATATTTCAAAACACTCTAGAGGACTCTATTAGCGGTCCGTGCTACGGATCTGTCATTTCTCAGTGGTAATTTCTCTTAAATTGACCTTAGCTGCTCTTTACTGTATTTTAAATGGGTTTGATATTAAAATACTGTAATGGCTGCATATGTTGGTGCAAAGCAGGGATTTGCTAATTTGCTGAAGATTTCGTTTTTACCTCCTGACCTTGATCTGCTCTTCTTCTCTAACTCTTCTCCTCCAGTTGTGCCCCCCCCCGCCCTCCTCTCCTGAGGCATATACTCAGGTGTCATGTTAGACACTGTGCATCTACTGCAGACTAGAGGGAGCGAGCATGAAAAAGCATAACAAATAGTGCAGAGGGAGGCGTCGGAGAAGCTGTATTTGTTTGCCATTGCACTCATGTTGTCGTGTCACACTTTGCATGCACATGGCCTGTGTATGCATTTGTTTTTTCTCTCTGGACATGCTGGTCTTTAGCTTCGCACTTATGTTCCCTCTGCATGTTTTATGGGTTTCACTTTCAAGTCATAATAAACTCCCTTAGCACCTTCGGGCCTGAGGCTTTGCCCTTTTGGTGTTTACTTGTCTTTGCTCTCATTTTGTCTGAAACCTGCTCTCTCTTTTCATCCCCACTTACTTTCCTGGCATTGCTCGTCTCCTCTCCCCCCGCCTCCCCCCCTTGTGTGCGACCTCTGCAACTTTATTCTGCCCATCGCTGGGGACATTAGCCAGAGCGGGTCAATGAATATTGATGAGCCCATTCAGAACGCACTCAGTAAAAGGCCAGAGACAGAGATCTTTGGGTCCCACAGCTCCAGTGGTGCTCCCAGTCCGATACTGACATGCCCACATCGCGTGTTCTCTGTCTCGTCTGCTTCCTCTCAGTTTAAGGAAGGAGATAATTGCCAATTCATAGAGAAGATTATCAGGTAGATTTGTGGACTAGGGCCCAGTTTTTGTGTGTGTTTTACTAAGAAATCTTGACTTAAATCTTACACTCAGCATCCTCTTTACTTATCTTGATAAGTGAGTTGAATTTGAGTGAGTTCACATGTGATTTCTTACAGTAAGTTTAAAAAACCATATATGTTTTGACCAAAGATTGATGGGTAGATTTGGATTCTTTTCAACTACTGACTTGCCCTTCTGTGCTAGCAGAGGGGTCACAGTCAGTGTAACCTGCACTGCTCTCCACCGCTGACCCTGAAACTTTTCACCCAGAGCTCGACTGTGCTGCAAGAAATGGATGAAACACACAGAAATGCACTCCAGAGTTCAGCCGAGGTTCATACGAAACCCGAAGAGTCCCGTGAAGCTAAACCGCTGCAGTTCCCTGATAAATGACAGTCAGTCAGTGTTATAACATTCACTCACAGGTGACACTGTCTTTACTGTAGTACGTAGAGAATAGCACCAGAACAAGGACTTGGGTAATTGCCATTTTAATTTGGCAAATTGACATCAATAAGTGATAAAGCTGACTCCTCTGCTTTTTCCGTGCCATGATATTCAATCCTCAGTTTACCCTGCACTTTTGATAGAAAGGTGGAATTGATAGCACTTCCCGTCATGATTGTCGGTGGCAATAAGATGTGACGAGTGAACGCTAGAGAGCTGTCATCAACACAGACTGTGATAGTAGCACTGATCGTTAGCCTGTCTGCCACAGCATTACGCACAGAGGTGATGATTTGTTCACCACGTACTGTAACAAGTCCGTCTCAGCGTCAGCCCGTGTCAGCTGTGACAACATGACATGATCTCTGCGTCTGTCTGCATGTGTCAGGCGAGATGTAGTGAGTTGTTAAACAGGGCTTTTGTTGGTTAGTCTGAACATATAAAATTAAGTCTGTTCTTTAAGCTTGACTGAACATTTGTAAAGGCTCCCAGTTGTTATTTGTTGTTGTTATGTATTCCAAAATACATTTGACTTTCAATGTGTGTTTAAAATGTTTTTCTATGTATTTATATAAATGAGACTAAAACTCATTTGTGAAATGCACTTTGTTTTTGAGTATCCACTTGATAAACTCTTATGGTAGTTTCAAGACAATTTCCCATCATGATTTTAGGAGAAGACGATGGCCTCTGCCTCACTGGCTTCAGTCTAGTGTTTAGTTCAGGCCGGGACACTGGGCTGTGAATGTCTACTCTGCTCCTTTGGAGAATGAACCTCTGAGTTAGTGACGTTATGAGTTCAAGAGGTAATTATGAAACTTTTAACAAAGTTGAACTTTGTGCTTGACCAGCGGCCGTGGTTGTTCTGTCTCACAAGTGCCATGAGTTGTTCCACAGACGTCCCCTATTGATTGTGAGTAATTGGGCTGCAACATTTCCAACAATGAAATAACTCTTTGTCTTTATTTTGATTGATTACAGGCGAGCATACCGTATATGTGATGTGTGAGTCTGATTGATCTGTGCCTTCGGGCTGTGTCTGATAGATGTCATCTTGACATCTTGTTGTCAATATACAGTAGTAACCTGAGGACGGCATAAGCACGTGGCTCACACCTTCAATTCGCAGTCTGTGCTGTTCGAATACCTTTAAAAGAGGCAACAAGTATTTCAAGGTTGCTCAGATAAATTATTGATCACATTTGAGATTTATTTTCGCAACCTCTTCACACGATTTTCGTTAGAAAAAGGTGAAACTGTAAACAGCATGTCGTTTGAATACTGGTGGAGAATTCTGAAGTGCTCCTCCAAGTTGTAAGTCACGATACCACACTAATAATGAAGACAAATCTGTATGATCTAGCGTTATTGCCTGTTATGAGTCCAATTCTTCTGAAAAATTGTTTAATTTGGGTGTAACATTGGCATTTTAAGCCTAATAACACAAAACAAAGTCTCCATTTGAGCCCTTCAGACACTACATACTCATTAATTGTTACATGTAGCAGCTAGTGTTCGTTACAGAAACTCCTTTTATTTGGTTTGAATCTTCCTCAGACACTGAAGCCTCCACTGTCTAATCAGTGCTGGAGGAGGGTTCTTATTACAAGTGGAGCGAACTTTTTCAAGCAGAGCACTAATTTGCTGTTTACTGTGAACATGTCGATTGTATTGGGTTCGGATTCCTTGACGTACAGGCCAAACTGAGCAGTTGATGCGCAGATAATGCTTCAGCTTAGTTCAGTCTTTGAGGCTTCGACAGGGCGACAGAACACAAACAGCGCAGCAGCCCGTTCATCAAGCCGTGTGGTACGACAGCCACAACACGCGGTGTCAAAGAAACGTTTCAGCACCATGGACAGTGCAGATTTATGGGCAGGTGTGCTCCAAATGATGAGGTGAAAACACCACTGCTACAGTTTGTTGACAGACTGTGATAAATGTCAGCCGGCACCTTTCACCACCTTGGTAATTAATCAGGACTTTTTATATATGTTATGTAACCTACACCGCAGAGTTGCAGGCGCACACTGACCTTAAAATGAAATCTGCAAAGAAATATCAAGAAAGAAAAGACACTACGTCAGTTTTTCAGTCTTGTTTACCATGAAACGCGTTTGACTAAAGGCTTCGTAGTATCTGCTTCATTTTTTTTCCAGCTTGTACTTTTTTAAGCGCTTTGCAAAACTGCAAGAATAACAAAAGCATGCAAATGAAAGGTAAGGTCTCCCAGTGACCCATAAATAAGAATGTGACCTCAAAGCTTTTTTTATTTTTATAGCAAAGATGATTATTTTTTTATTAAGGTGTGGTCAAGGATTCCGTTCCTGGATTTATACCTTAATGTTTCAGTAGGTACAGCACATGCTTGTCTAAAATTATCTCCAGAATTACCTTCAAGTGTCACCTGTGTGTTGAAAGCGCTTCACATTCAAACGACCACACCAGAGCACTTTGATGTCGGAATATTTATTTAGTCAGAGTGTATTCCTTTAGGAACAATGGTGACATATGGTGGAAATTATTTCACAGAAGTTTATTGAAGCTCTGTTTCAGTGGTATTCAACTGATAGCTTTTGATTGTGTACACACACACACACACACACGCCTGTGTGTCTGCTTGCATGGTCCCTATTGTGTTTTGATGTGTGTGTGTGTCTGTGTGTGTGTGTGTGTGTGTGTGTGTGTGTCTGTGTCTGTCATCCTCTAAATGGAGTGAACGAAGTCTCAAGCTAGTGAGTCTCAGGAGGAATCGATGCCTCTACTTTTATCTGTCCAGTCTCTCCCTCACACACACACACACACACACACACACACACACACACAGTTTAGCTTTGCTGGATGGAAAGAAAACGCATAATCTCAATTTGCCCAAAAGCTGCTCCTGTTTCTCCTCTCACGCTTTTATTATCATATGTTACCCTGCTCATTGCACTGATACGCTGTCTGATGACTACTAAAGCTTTTGGGGGCACATCACACTGCTCCCTGTTAGTCCTATAGCAATGTGTTCTTGTATGGCTTCATGAACGTGAATGGCTCTTGCTTTAAGGTGAGAATATACAGTAATAACTAATGTTATGTAGTAATTGCATTACTAGAAAGAGATGAGACCAGTGATGTTGTGTTGTGAAGCATCCTACTGACTCTATGTTGTTTCCTAAAGCCGACAGTTGTCCTGTAATTTCATAATGTAAATCACAGCAGGTGACAAAATTCAATACCTACTTTACAGTATCACCTTGCCCGTGATGTTTTTCCTGCATTGGAAAGTGAAAGGTTGTCTAAAAGCAATAATGCAGCTGCTGGTAACTACTAGTTGTCATGTTCCATTTGCTCCAGCCTCACCTTCCTCCCTGCTTGCTTTATTATCATGTTTTCGTCTCGCGTTCTGTGTCCCCGTGTATCATTTTCTCTAAAAGCTTGGCTACTTCCAGTCGCAGTGGGCGAGCGTGTACAGTAGCATGTGGTCGGCATAATTTAACGGTGCTGTTTCCTGCGCCAGCAGAGCCAGAGCTCTTTGTTTGTGTGTTCGCTCCCATGTGCGTGTGTGTGTGTGTGTGTGTATGAGCTGCTCTGCTTTGCACTGCGTTGTTTTTGAGTATCGCATTGTTGGCTGACCCCTCAGTGCTCAGGAAACAATATGATACGTTACACCAGTGGTTGCAGCTGGATTAAATGAATCCCTGTGTTGACAGTATACTGCATATGCATTGGTCTGTGTGTGAGTATGTAATATAGCTGTCTTGTGTGTCTGTGTGTGTACTGTTTACAGCTATGATCCTCTTAGTAGCAGAGTCACTGTATTCACTGAATCAGGGTTAGGGTCAAAAAGATATACAGGTTCCCATGATGTGTTTATTCCCATTGTCGCTAATCACATGTCACAAGATCAGTCTGAGCTGCAGAAATTGGATTTAATCCATCTTTTTTATTTAGAACTGTGATTTTGTCTGAGGTCTGAATTTCATGCTTTCGCTGGGATGTGTTGTCAGTTACCTGAGCAGAATCCTCAGCCTTTAAATGTGGGTTCAGCCAATAGACACGTTTTTGCAGCTTCTTCAGTTTCTAGAATTGTTATGGGAGGCGTGCTGTACGTCAAAGCCGCCGTAGTGTAGCCCATCCATACTGCGCCTTGTGTACAGCTAATTAATGGCACTGCTTCCCTCTGCACAGCAACACCTGTTGCAGATGCTAAATTTAAAATACTTCTTGAATGAGCACTTTTTGAGACAGCAGTATGTTAAGGGTGTCGGGTGGTAAATGGACTGAGAGACTAATCTAATTTGTGTGTCACTGTATTGTTGTGACACTTGTGTCCGCCCTTCCTCTTTCTGCTTCCCTGCTCTACTGCCAGGTCGATTTTACTCACTAGATAAAAGAAATCACCTTCCTTCCTTGTTCAGAAAATAAAAGCCTCCGAGTCATTGGCAGCTGTTTAATTAGTGCTGTACTGTAGACGAGCATTGCGTGTGTTATCAGGGGTTGAAACGTATGTTGGTTTTTGTATGTTATCATGTCTACACTGTGTACGGTGCATCTGCTGTTTTTAATCTGCTGTGTGCAGAGAACAGACTATTTTGAGGATTCAAGCATCATACTGTATGACTTTGTGAATATGAATAAAGGGGAACTTATAAAATGTTTCCGAGGCTGGAATGTGCTCAGTATTCACAATGCAGTACGGCAATAACACTGATGAACAGGCTTTAGGTTGCAGTTTACGTTCCGTGATGGATCTGAACACTTTAGATGGCAGCGAGGGCCTTTTACAGGTAGTTAAGATTCCATTTCTGTTTCTCAAATGACCTCCATTTCCAGAGGGTCCTGAGCTTCAGCTTTCCTCATTTATTTCCCCATCTCCCATCATGAGCCACTTCACTTCTACACTAACCAAGAATATGCGTTGCCAGTTATTTAGTCTGCATAAATTAGGGATTTATCATAACAAATGTCTCACAACCAGTATGAGGATCAGATGCTTGTTGAAAACAGTTACTTATCTGAGCACTGCTTAATAAACACTTATCCAATAGACCAGTGATAACAGATGGAAGCAACGTGTTTAGAAGAGCGAGTAAAACGCTTAATCATTTCAGCTCATAACGCTTATAAATAAAATGACATCAGGCTTTTTGAGGACTACAGTTAAACTTAAAATGCTTATCCGTTAACTCGTTACCTTCCCATGTCAGTAACCATCACCACAACACGGGACCAGGTCCACTCCCGTGCTCACACAGACGGATTCATTGTGTCTTCTGGTTCATTTAGAAACAGCGCTGGCCCTCTTTAAAACGATTCTGTGTGGCCCGTATACTGAGACTCCACTGCACCACCAGTGGAATCCAGTGATATGAGTTCAGGCTCGCCACCGACTGCATGAAGTGTGTGTGTGTGACGGAGCCTTTCTTCACTGCAGTCACGCTTTGGCAGGTTGTAGTTTTCCCTTCAGAAATCAGCCGCTCTCTGAACTGTTAAATCACACTAGAAGTCAACCTTTCAGAAGGGAATTAATTACTTTCCCTTCGCCTTCTCCTCCTCTCATTCTTTTTTTTTTTTACATTCTCATCCTTTTCTTTCCGTTTTCTAACGCTCCCCATCCCAGTCTCTTCATCATAATAGCGTGGAGGGAGTTACGCTGCAGGTGACGTGTGCCGTTAAAACTTACTGCTTCGGGCCATTTGAAGCAATTGATATCAGGATGCAGTGGATTGACTGTATGTGATTAAACTAACTTTTTTTTCTATTTAAGAATTGTTCTGCCCACAAACTCTTGTGGAATCATTAGGCTGCCAGATTTGTGAAGTGCATGCTTCACTTGCATTCATTTACTTGCTCTCCTGTTTCTCTTCACTGAGGTGTACTTCTGGTATTTGTCATCCTATTGATCTGTGACATTGTAATGGCAGGATGTAAAACAAATCGATGTCCGCTCAAACCCGAGCACTCCTCATTCACATACTTAATTTGTTATTTATTCCCCATCTCGCTCCTTATCAAGCCTTTTGGTTTTAAGCTCCTTTTAGTTTCTTACCCGCTCTTCTTTTTCGTTCAGGTCCAGATAGAAGATGTGGAGAATGAAGAGAAAAGATACGCCCTCTTCCTGGAGCTGCTGGGAGCGGCTACGAAGTGGGAGGATTTTCAGCTTCTCATGCTACTTCTGCAAGCATGGCCACCTATGATCAAAGAGTAAGATCAGTTGTTTGTCTTCTAGCTTCATGCTAAGCTAAATAAACCAGTGCAAATCCTGGTCAGTATTGTGAAAATCCATGTATCCAAAAATGCCAAGGGTTTAATACAACAGCTTGTTTGTTACCAAAATCAGGGACACTCTGAGACATTGACAATTTAATGGCAATGTGTTCCCACTTCAGTAAGAGCGGAACGCGGGAAATGTGGCTATAATCACTCAACAACACATATTGCGCATAGATTTTTTGTGTCGGAAGTGAAAACAGGCATCTTCAGCTTGGGGCCCTAAGCTTCCTGCACCAGCTGGCGTCTTATGAGCCTCCTCCCGTGTTGGCTGTATTATCAATAAGTGCCTAATGATGTGATTGCTCTTCTCCTGCTGTATTGTTCTCGATTAAAAGTGAGGGGTACGCTGAGGACCGCTGAGCCAATGAGGGGTTATGCTGTCTGGAGCTCAATCAAAGCAGACTGTGCTTCAAACTGTTTCGATCGTCAATTTAAAGTTCTCCGCTGTTAGTTGTTGGAAAGTTAAAAGGATGCGCTGACACTGGACCATGCAGTCGTTAGTGATCTATGAGGGGACTTCACCTGCCAGAAGAGGCGAAAGTCTGACATGAGACCCATGTTTGACTCAACCCACAACTCCTGGGACGGTCGACCACAGACGGAGCTATTGTACGTCTGGTTTCCAGATTTAAATGCAAACATTATGAATACAAATTTGGCTTCTGATTATGGGTTTTGTATTTTTCTCATCTCTTTGGTCGTCCTCATTTGCTGCAGATCGCTCGAGGGGTTTCGCTGCTACGTGCATACAAACACAGCGGCGCTGTAATATGCCTCTTTGAAGCATAGAAGTCTGAAATGTAGGTCCAATCTGTGTTAACTGTGCATTTTAAATGCTAAATAACTGAAAATAGCCTTTAAAATTCCACATTTTGGACGTGAAAGCCTTGAGGGTGTTATCTCTCAGTGCGAGGGACACATGGTTAGGGTTAAAAACTTGTCTGTCTCAGCACTGGATCCTGGTGTTTACTGTGCAACTAATGTTTATTGTGTGTGTGTGTCTGTCGAGCGGTGATTTGTTTCAGTAAGACTACAAGAGACTGTTTTGGCAGCTGTATTGAGCGTCGCATCTCAAAAAGCTTATCCTTTAGTCCGTCCGCTGTAACTGAGTCATGATTCAAAGCACGAATGGGGGCTGGCTGTGACTCACACTGCGGCCTGTGACAGATTTGGCGAACGCACAGACGCTCGTAGTCGCATGCAGCATCTCCCTCCTTGTCCCCTGGTAAAAGCAGGAACCCACCACGTGGCTGCGGGACAAGTGGACCCTGTTTTCTCCCATGACCACAGCGTCTGAGGGTGAAGCGGCTGCCTTGTCAAGTGACAGACACTTGGGATCTTACCACAGGCCCTTCTTCCTCTAACGTGCTCAGTTAGGACACCTAAACACCCCTAACTGTTATATAAGCAGAGATTTATCAGCTTCTTATCACCTAGCACTTATCATGTGAAAACACCAGGAATGAAACACATTCCTATCAGATAATCTTTCATCTCGCATATTCTCCGCTTCCGTCTCGTTCGCTTCGATATTCACTGCTTGCATGTTCATGACACGCATACCTTCAGCGGTGGTAGCATTCTAGCTCGTACTTATTAAGCCCCTGCACTGTTATCTGTCCTGTAACACCACCGCTTTGCTGTTGGTCTGATTAGTGTTAATGAAGGCTTCTCTGAGCATCGTATGAATATTTACAGCTTCACTGGGGCTTAGAGAAGAGACTTGACATTGATATAATGAAACCTTGGTTACACATTAAGTACTACAACCACCATAACCACTAACATTGGAATTACAGCGGTTATAAAGCCCTTAAAATGGCACTGACTCCCTGCTGGGCTAATGAAAATGGTAATTAAATTAATAACTTTGACAAGACGCCTACCCAGTCCTAATTTACGGATGAGCTGTTCCACGGTTACCGCCTTTGTTTCTCATGCCTGATCTGCATTAATAAAGGTCCGTGAAGGTCATATTTCCTCAGCGTCATTTGACTTTTTGGCTATCGGACTTCGGTCGGTGCTAATCGGTGACTCTGGAGGCTTTAGGAAAGGTCTCACGCTGCTCATACAGGGCCGTGTAAACAACCACGCCTGTCACTGCGGTTCCCCGGTGTTCTCACAGCGCAGGAGACAACACAGCATGGAGATGTTTAATATTAACTGCAGTGCTATTGTGGTGAAACGTCTTCATTTACACTTCAGCATCAGAATTCATTAAATCATCTGCAAACCTCGAGACACGTCTGTCGTGCGCTTTCATGTCAGCTTGAGATTTAAAAGGGGGTTGATGCTGTTATTCTTATGTGGCTGGTTCATGTTCATTATTCATAAAATACATTCCCAAACAATGTTGTCAGCGCTTTAACACGTTGGGATTTTGTTTTGGTTTTGTTATATCTCCCTGCGTACAGATGTTTTGGATGTATATATTTACTATACAAGCGTCTTGTTCACAAAACAAAGAAACGCAGCACAAACCGGCCTGTCTTCCATTCTTCCTCCAGGGCAGAGTCGGAGCAGAACCCCTGGGTGGTCTTAACCTCCGCCCTGCTGACTTGCTGGCAGGGGTCAGAGGTCAGGCCAGACCTGGGTCAGCAGGTAGTCACCATGGTGCGATCGCTGTACGGCACCAAGCACAAACTTCCCGTACAGGTAAACAGCAAACTCAGCCAGTATTTATAACATTAGATGATGGTTCACGCTCACTGTATACACATAAATATGTTTTACTTTACTTTTGACATCCATGAAAAGGTCAGTGATATTTTAAAACAAGCAAATTGTGGAACTGCTTCTTAGATGGTGATGTGGCACATTTTCAATTAGTGCTAAGCTAAATTCATGACCTAACCTCAAACACGGTGCCGACTTGAAGCCGGATGCCGAAGCTATTAAGCATGTAACCCACGGCAGCGTGTTAGCGTCAGCTCACTGCGCTCCGCTACGTGCTGTAGGCGCTAGCCACTGATATCCGACGGCCTCTAATGCTATTCATGCCCTGCTGAGCACCATGGAGGCAGTAAGCCGAACGGCATTCTGTATGTCTAGCGCCAGCTGACTGTGATATTAGTTTAGAGCTAATGCTATTCACTGTGAATAGGCCAGTGTCTGCCTGGCTGTCTAATATCAGTGTGGGAGGGGGAGGCGGAGAGGAAGGCCTTTTACTCTCCTCTGAACGGCTTTAATTTGAGTCTGCTGGAATGAAACTGGCAGAGCATGGGGGAGTCAGATTGCATTGTGGTATCCATATATTACTGGATGGGACTGCAACAGGACTGAGCGTGTGTTTGTGTGTAGACCCTTCTTAAAAGTATTATGTGTGTACGTGTCTGTACAGTATATGCACATCGATTAACCTTCAGTGTTCCTCGCCTACTCTCCTTCCTCTGTCTCCTGCTCTCGCCTTTTCTTCCCCCTTCCTCTTCTTTGCTGTCTTCTGATTACATTTCCCAATTTCCATTGCACTTTTGCTTTTATCCCTCTTCCCCCTACTTTTATCTATTTATTCTCACATCTAACCATTCATCATCATCATCATCCTTCTCTTTTTTTCTCCTTCTCTTTTTGCTCCTGCTTCTTTTACCTCCCCTTCTCGTCACCTTTATCTTTTCCCAGTGTATAAGACACATAACCACCCTGCTGCTCCAACACCAGCCTCGCCTCCAGCAGCCTGCCCTCAAACTGATGGCTGAAAGTGGTGATGAGCAGCTGCGGCAGCTGACACTGGATCAGATCAACAGCATGACAGCAGTAAGTTTACGTAGTCACATCTTGACCAAGTGACGTATATTTAAAGGTGTATTTTTCCAATATCTTAATTAGTCTTTACATTTCTGTAGTTGTACTGTAGAAGTGAGAGTCATTCCTTTAAAAGCTGTACTGTAATAATGCGACAAAGCCCCAAAAAGGTGCAATACGAAGAAGTGCAGGCAGCAAAGAAGCAACTGAAATGAACAGGAGAGTGAAAGTGTTGAGTGGTGGTAAGAATGTGTAGAACGTCTTCACTTTTGTAAGATAAGAATGAAGTTCTTCAAAATAATCTTAACATTCAAATGACCCAGCATCCATCCCTTTCTAACTGTCCCCTCAGTCAGATAAGAGTAATCATTTAAGACTGTGTGGGCTACTCTCCACTGCTCTACAATCAGATAAGCAGTCGTCCTGAAGTAGGCCTCTCAGACCCAGCAGACCCCATTTTTGTTCCTGAATCAGATAAGTGAAAACCTCCCTATTAAGTGATAGAGCTCCTATTAAATGAAACATTAAAGTTCCTACGTCCTATACACCTGAGCAGCGCGTAGCTTTTATCGCACAGAGAATAGAGAGTGGGACTTAGTGGAAGCTGGCTGTTGGAGGTGTTCGCAGAAAAGATGTGATTTAGATGTAGGGAGAGAAAATCAAATGGAGGAGGAACAGGTGGTGCTGAGAGGGAGTGACGGAGACGGGAAATGGGATGAGAGGGGAAATTACAAAGACCGGGGCCGATGTATGGAAATGTAATGTCTGAAAGTGAGCAGGACTGAGGTGAAGTGGACGGAGCAGGGCACAGCGCCTCACCGAGACGCAGAACCGTAGGAAAGATAAGTCAGGGCGAGTTAGGAGCAGACAGGTAGTGTCGCACTGCTTTGAGAAGTAATCTCTCCGAATGAACAGGCCCTTGTTTAGAGCAGCGCGGAGCTGTGTTCGTCTGAAGATAACATCAGCAGAGACGGAGAGAAATCGTCTTACATCTAATACATCTGATAATGCGATGGCTTTGTGCTCGCTGGGGAGCTCGACGCATGTAAGCGGGCCTCTGTACCATTTCTTCGACAGAGCGGCAGCAGTTTACACCTTAGCCTTGCTATTAATAAACTTAGTTTTGCAGTAATGCAGCACACATACCACACTAAGCTTGGGGCATATTTTCTCTCTGCAGATACGCTATTATACAAATGCAATTTTGCCACCTGTCAGTCTCGCGTTGCAGCGTTTTGTCTCATTTAGATTTAGCAGCTCTGTGGATTGCACTGATTAGAAATGCCCATCAGCTCCCTGCTCCCTGTCCCGCTGGGTGAGCTGGTAATGACTACTCTGCATTTTATTTTTCTCAGAATCAACACTTTTCCATGGCAGAAATGCCCCTGGGACAATAATTTTAAAATTTGACTTTAAATAAAAAGGTATGAAAGAGAAGCACTTGACACAAGAACTAAATGGGTAATCAAAGCTTTTTGTGTTGCTGCAGTGTAAGATCAGCTCTTTATTTAGTTTCACATTCACTGTGTCTTGCATCACTGCAGCGTGGTAGGTTAATAGATAAGTTCTGCTACAGAAGGCCAGAGTGGGCATTAGTGAGCTGAAGAGAAAAAAGGAAATTAGTGGAAGTAGAATAGATTATCTGAAAGGGAGACAACAAAAGAAGTGGAGAGTAGATAATGTAGAAGAGGTTGGATTGTTCTCAATTACACAGTAGCAGGCCTTTATTTCGTTTCACGTTTCTCAAAGTCACTCCCTCCCATCATTTCTTCCTTTGCTGTCCCACTCTTCTAGTGAAGATATATGGGCCGTGGAGGAGCGCGGGGGAGCGGCAGAGCAGGAAGCCAGGGGTTAACACCAGCCCGACTAATGGGACACGCAGATAAGGGGCTGATAAGAGCTGTCCCGCCAATATGAATGAGCTGTCAGAGCATCGTGCAGCCCGGATAGATCCAGCTCCACGGTTGCAGTGAAATGTCCCTCTCCACCTGGCTGTGCCCTTATTTTTTCACCATTTTTTTTCTCACCCTTCATCAAACGGTTCTTCTCTGACAGGTCATTAATTGCCACGTGCACTAAGTGACTATTCCAATGACGAACGGACAGTTTATCCTCAGGGATTCTCTGTATTTCCAAAAAAATGGAACCGTTTTAAGAGAGAGAGAGACATAATAACAGGCGTCTAATTTTTAATTGGGGATCGTTGTTTTTCCAGCATAAGTGACAGCTGTACTGTAGATGTAGTGGCTAATTAACAGCTGCATTGAATTGTGGACGTTTCTTTTTTTAAACGTTTTAATGTTTCCAGCTGAATCATTTTAAAAGATACTGGCATCAGTTCATGCCTGGTGTAGTCCTTGATTGTATTACTTACCGATATGAAAGGACATTTTACAATGCGAAATTAAAATGTATTTAGGTAACATTCACTGTTATAGTGCCTGGTACATATGGAGAAAACCAAAGCACACACCTGCAAGGCCTGTTTATTTCTAAACCATAGTTCAATAATCCACCACTTCAACTTATTTCTTGGCATTTGTTTCCTTTCTGGCTTTGTAAAATATGCTAATAACCATTCTCCAGCCCCAGTCTGCCCACTGGAGGCAAGACGAGAGGAGTGTGATGGAGTGATTAGGTGTCTAACTAAGCTTGTTTAAAGGCGCTTGTTTACAGCTTTTGTGCCATATTGGACCTGTTAATCTAACTGTGTTTGCTTGCAACTCGATGTGTTGATCCTCGCTTTGCTCAGCGCGTTGATGTGTGGTCGTGTTTGCCCGTGTGCGTCACAGCTCCCTTTTTATTTTTGTTTTTTGGCTTCACGGGCTCTTCTTCTGTCACTTTCGATCACGTCGTGCTGTAAGCAAGAACTGCTTGGTGTGCGTGTGTGTGCACGCAGTTAGCTGCACAGCTAAAGCGACAGTGAGGATGGAAGGATGGTAGGAAGAGCCTGAGGAAGGAGAAGAAAGGATGAGAGAAGGAGAAGAGGCGATAGTGTTGTCGGGCATTCCAAAGAAGCTTTATGATTTAAATGTTAAAGGCAGGCTTGGCTATGCATTATGTATTAGGCATTGTACGTGTACGGTTATTCCAATTAAGCTCCCAACTGGGTTTAGCTAAGGGAAGGAGGGAGGGCAAAGAGAAACGTAAAGAAGAAATAAAAGAATAGTGAAGGGGTGTGAACAATTGACCAGACCAATCAGACAACATTTAGCAGAGACTATCTCTGGTATCTTTGGTTGGGCACAACATCAAGAAATGAGCAGGTAACAACCAAAGCAAGAGAGAGGAAGGTGGTGGTGGGGGGGTGATCTTATGGCTGCAGTTTGATGTGTCAGTTCTCTTGTCACAAGTGTTTGCTCCACACCAGCTGCAAGCAGACACGCACACACACGCCTCAAAATGCCTCTTGTTTTCACTTCAGTGAAGAGGCAGACAAGGTGTTGTTTGGACCTTTAGAGAAGACTGGGGAGGGGGCGTTTAACCCGACAAACTCGCACACCCGAGCACCCCAGCTCCTATAGCCGTTGACCTTTGAGGAGGAGAGGGAGGCATGATGGATGTATTCCCTCCTCAATCAGATTTTATTTGTGCTGAACTGTTTGTAGAGACACGACCTGGACAGACAGCTGGGAAATTCAAAAACTCAGAGAGAGAGAGAGACGTGGGGGACGGATGAGGAGGGAGAAATCACAGAAGGAAAGAGGCGGTGTGTGTTTCTACGCCGGTCCGTGAGAGGAGATGCTCGGCTGTAGTGGAAACTGCCTTTTTTTAAGAAGAGTTTTAAGAAGATGTTGTAGCAAACACAGCTGAGGTTTCCCTGACGACGCTACGATGCCTTTGTTTGGAGCTGAACTTCTGCCTGATGTCTGAGTGGATAAGACTGCAACAAAATAAGATTTTACTTTCAGTGATCATGTGCACACGTGAGCGGTGGACAAAGTGAAATGCGACAGGGCTGTTCATGCTGTAGAGAGGACTTGGTTATCAGCTCTGCTCTGGTATCAAGATTCCCCTCCATCCCTCCGTCTCCTCCCCGCTCTTTCACATCTATTTTCAGCTCGGCTGTCAATCCAACTGACTCTAAGACTCAAATCTGCTGTCTCTCTTGACACCGTCAAACAGTAATAGCCTGGGAGGTGTACGTTTCAGTGTGTGTTAGTGTGCATAGAGGGCCGGGCCTGCACTCAGATGATGTTCCGTGCGTTGGGAAAGCAGGAACCACTGAATGTGTGTATTGATTTTCAAAGTAGCTGTAGACAAAGAGTTCATATGTCCCATCATTTACAGTAACTAATAGGAGGGATAAGTAAAAATCGTCTTCACAACACTTTCATGAAGGCTCAGTGATCCCTCAAACATCTTGCGATCACCTGCTGAATGCGACATAATCAAAAGTTTGACGTGTTAAGTCATTTTGAGGTGCATCTCAGCAAGCACTCAGCTCTCGGAAGCAGTTGGTGCATTTAAATATGTATGCGTGTGACGCTTTCAGAGCAGGTCTGCCTTTCTCCGTTGGTTGGCTCCCTCCGTCTTTCCCCTAACTCCTAAGCTTTCCCATCTCTTCTCTTTCATTCACTCGTTCCTCATTATAACCACATGACCTCCTCGTTCACCTTCGTGTCGAGGTTCAGACATTTTTCTTCTCCCTCTGGTCCTCCTCCCTCCTCTGGCTTGTCACAATTCATCTGGTCTCTCTCAATTAAATTAATAGTCATGCATGAAATGCTGTATCTCTATAACTACAACAGCCCTTCCCCCTCTTCTTGATCTACTATAGAGCCCATGATCTATTCAAACCCACACCACAGTAATGCCATAAGGAAACAACGTCATTGTTAATGACGACAGTTCAGTGTCTGGCAATTCTCATGTGAGATGTCACAGCCATCACTAGTCAAGTGTTGCTTCTTAAATGGTTTATGATTTTAAGGATGAATTGTCCTTGGGAAAAAAAAAAGGACGTCTGGCGCAAAGATGAGAGGTTTTTAGAGGTGAGGGAGAGAAATTCATCCAGCTCTGCTCCCTTTCTCTACTACTGAGGAGAAGACATGAGCTTCACATTTATAATTGATCTACCTCAGCTCCAGAAATACCCTGACAGGGCCTCGCTGTTGTCTGTGAGTGTGCGTGCACATAACGCACATCTAGTCGAGCAAGCGCATCTTAATAATACAGACAGCAAACAGGTGAGAGGCGGCGAAGGAGATGGGCTGAGTCACTGAGAGAGGCGGCCTTTCAATCCCAGCGCTCCGCAGCGGCCCCAGCGGCATTTAGCTGTTTGCATGAATTTGCATGCGATGCATTGATGTAAAGAGGCGGAAGATGGGATTAAAATATTACGTAAAGGTCTGTTTATGGCTGTAAGAACATGCGTTCAGATTTGTCGCTGAATGACTCTCAAGGCTGCAAATACCCATAGAGAAAGGGAGCCGAGGGCATGGAGTCTTTGAAGGCACGCGCCCTGGGAACGATGTGTCACAGGGTCAGACTCCGTATCCTGATGCTTCTGCATGAAGAAACGAGAACTGTTGCTTCTGTGACTGGTAAATCTCTGAAAATCATCACCTTTCACTGTTTTATCAGGCAGTAAACCCAGAGACGTGCTGTAGAAGAGAACGGTTACTTGACAGACTGGCCGCGCTGTATTTACCCAATGTGTGATTTTCTTGGCACATGTTTTTTCCCCGAGATGAAAAGACGCAGTAACGCTCAAAAGGGAAAGTTAGTTTCTCCTGACTCTCTCACCACATGTTTACACTTTCTCCATCATCTCTTCTCCCTCCAGGAGACAGCTTCCTCCTGTGATGCCGAGCTCCTGTCGTTGCTCCTGGATGCAGGGCTCCTGGTGGGATGCGTCTCCTCATCCCTGTACCCCCTGCTTAGCTCCCACATGCTGTCCCAGCAGCAGGAGGGAGGCTGGGACGTGGAGAAAGCTGCCGCTGAGCTGCTGGCGACGGGCCACGGGCCCGAGGCGGGCTCCCTGCTGCTGGCTCACCGCGGAACCCACCAAGCACAGTTCACCTTCAACTCTGCCTTGGCTGTTCTCAAGAAGTGGCTGTGAAGGCGGAACAAGGTGTCCAGGAAAACGCACGGCGGGGAGGCAATTTGGAGAGTGACCACGGCGATAAGGAAGCAGGAAGGAGTTGAAAGAGGTGTAGAGTTTGATTGGACTGAGATCAGAGGAAATTAGCAAGAGGCGAGAACGGAGGTGATGTCAGGCTTGCACCTCTGCATTTTCTTCCGTAATTGGGTTTCAGGTTCACCCGCTGACGACGCGTCGACAGCAGCTGCAGCTCGGGCCTCGAAGGTACAGGAGCCGATACCTTTAACATCTGCTCAGTTAGGAGCGCACACGCATAAATACACCAGACTCCGCTGTGTTCAGGCCGAGGGCTGATCAGGAAACACACTCGCTGCCCGCCTTTGTTTGTGCGTGAGGCCGTGCCGCGTCCTATTGTGTGATAAAGTAATTGAGCAGTAGTCCGGGAAGCGGTGGGTGGATATTAGCCTATTGTTCCGTGACAGGTTTTGCCTCTTTGACGTCCTATCGTTAAACACTTTGCCTCTGCTCCATTGTTTTCCCCCTAATAATGTCTAATTAATTCCTGCTAAACAAATTAGCCCAGCAGCTGCCCCACACTGTGTTTGCACGCGCGTAGACGCACAAATACTGCACACGCGCACCGACACCCCAGCGATGCCGTGTAGAGCTAATGATGATGGGGAATAAATATGGATGCGCATGGGTATGCAGCATGTTTAGCGTTTTCGTCTACGACACCTGTCACAGCTCAAATAAAGACAATCTAATGACAGTGAGTCATTGTGTTTATTTTAACTGTGCTCTGCTTCGTTGGGTTAAACCTTACTTTTACGTAACGCTCTCGGTCTGCTGTATATTTTCACATTGTTCCAACATAATTGTCGTACGTCCCTCTAACTAACGTGTATTGTCGCTTCTCCTCAAATGCGCTTTTATTTTTTTCTTACAGTTTGAAAAAAAACTCCAGCTGCTTTCACCCACACATCTTCATCACCAACAGCCTTTATACAGGAGCTTTTAGTGCTGATTACAGATTTTTATTGTGAAATTAGTTAGTTTTTTTGTTTTGTTGTTTCTTTAGGTGATATTAATGCCTATTGGGTAAAAGGAGGAGGTGAACGGTGAAGTGTCGTTTATATATATATGAAACATGAGAGCAATGAATCTCCCACAGTAGAACAGACGGAGCCACATGAAAGTTTACACCCGCTTTTCTTGTTTTAAGGAAGCGTCAGCACAACATGAAAGGAGATAAAGGAGATAAAGGAATAAATGCTGGGTGGGATTCACTTCTTCTCAGGCACCTGCCATTTAGTGCAGTGCCAGACTCTGGTAGTTGTAAAGATGACTGGGTGTCACGCTCCTAAGCATATACACCAGTTTTCATCCTCGTGTCTCAAGGTTCATCAGCCCGACAAAATGAATTAAATTGGACTCCGGTAGTAATTGAAGCAGGTTTGTTCATACCCCTGAGCTACAGCCGGAGTCTGCGACCAGCGTGAAATCAACTCTGTGCTAATGTAACAAGATTACAGCAGGTCTCGTACTCGGCCCTGGGTTGTTAAATCCACCAGTCCTCGGGTTGATAGAATCAGACCTTTAGCTTTAAACACTTTGCATGGTTTTAAAATCCATGTATCATAGGACCAATCGATTAAATGACTGTGTGCGAGTCTTTTTGATTTGTAGACAATCTGACGATCTAAGGAATTCAAGTAAAAACATTTTTTTCCACTGAAGAACACTCTCCACTACAGTGTATGGAGTCATTATTGGACCCGTGTTTGCCAGTTGGCCAGAAACATAACTAGCAAGCAAATGCCAGAGTTATACAGAGTGTATGAATTGGCGAAGTTTGCTTTAAATCCAAAAATGATGAAGCCACAAACATTGTTGGAACCGAGATGCTTGAAAATGCAATTTACAAGCTACAGTTTACAAGCTCAGCGTCTTTTTCCGAGTCCTCGTAAGTGAAAGTGTCTGAAGATTCTGCTTTTTTCTCTAAGTGCATTATGTTAAGTGTTTGCTCTGCAGGACTATCATCTCTCTTGGTCTGCGCTGTTGTTTTGGCCCAGGTGGCAAAGCCCTCGGTGCATCCAGTGTGGTGGGGCCATCATGGCAATCCATGCGGAAAGTGAGAGAGGACGGGGAAAGGAGAACAAGAATTGCGTCCTCCCCCCGAGGGAAGCCGACTGAAACGCGATCTAACAAACTCTCACCTCTGGTGAAGAGGGGTTATCTCTTTGAAACAAGGCGTTTAGCTTGCTCTCGCGAGTCCTCTTTGGCATGTAAAGTGTGAGACAAAGTGAAAGAGAAACATGAAAGGACAGAAGGGGTGTGAAAAATTGTGTTTGCATTCCAGGAAATCCCTTACACACCTTCTACTACGTCGACAATAGTCTGAACCCTGGGAAATAATTCACCCTCAAGGCCATATTTCCTTTATGGCTATTTTTCATACGTCCCGTCCTGCCTGTGTTTGACACACTCCAGCGGCCTGCGGATAAGGTTTTAACAGCTGGGTGGTGTTTTTACCTGTGCACGGACTGTTCTTTGTGTGCGTCTTTTCTTTTGGCAGGAACTGTCACACCATTCATCGTGTGAAGCCTTGAGACCTGACAAACTTGCATTTTCTTCTTCATGAAGCAATTTTCAAAGCTGCAGGGAAAGACATCAAGAGAAACTTTAGAGGGCACCTTTAAATTGCTCGTTTTTACCTGACATCAGTTGTTCCCGCTGTCTGCTCTGCCTCGTCTTCTCTCTCAGACGTATTTATAACAGGTGAACAATGGCTGCAAGCTGATTTACTTGAATAAACGCCTGATGAGTGGATTGAATCAAGTGAACACATGCCTCAGCAGAGAAAAAAACCCAGAGAGATTTAACCTTTTAGTGCCACAAATTTGCTCGCATTGATGTTTGGCCTAGAAATGGTGAATATTCTTCCAGGTTTCACATCATGAATTCCTGTTCCTCCAAATCCTCAAGCTTTTTGAATATTCTCAGCTCTACATGGAAATAGCCCAGATTCTCAGTGTGGTCTCACACTGTTGAATCCCACTGGATTCAACTTTAAAATCTTTCTCAACTTTCAAACTGTCCTAAATCAAGTGAGAGCACTTACGAGGTTCTCCTCAGAAGCTGAACCGTGGCAGAATGAGGCCGATCGCTGCGCGGCTACAGAGGGAAACGGCGCTTCAATCGATGAAATTGATTAAATGAGTTGATTTGCATTGGAGACGTGAATTTGACTCCCGCAGCTGCTGCTGCGACGTCTGATGGATTGTAACATTTAATAATAGATGGGTGTGGTACAGTATGTTTGTGCGGCGCTTGTGAGAATAAAGGCCGTCTTACTCTGCATTAAAAAAATATGTGATCACACAGGAGCATATTTGAGTTTATAACGTCTCACAGATGCTGGAGAAAAGTGTATCTGTAAGCGTCAAACGTTTCGATAACAGCTGTTTTATTGCATTGAGGATGGAAAAAACAAAAAAAAAAAGCCTTGGTAATGGGGTTGCATTTCACACATCCACAGCAACACGGTTTCTTTTACAGCAGACACATATTCACATCCTCCAAGCTGTTGCCGGGTGCCGTATGCTTCCCAAACTGGCGGCGTGTTCAGCTGTTTAGCAGAGAGAAGGGAAGAGGTGGAGAGCTCGTTTGACACCGGGGACATAACTGTGTGGGCAGAAGTGCAAAACTGTAGGTTTAGACTGTCTGAGAGAGTGTTTGTGGTCGTCTGAGGACAGGGCTGAGGCCAGAGAGAGGACGTGAACTGAGATGATCTGCCAAATCAATATGAGTAACAGGGGAGATGGGGGGTTTTCGGCTTCCCTTTATAAAAAGCTCTGTCTGAATGGAGACGGAGGGCGATGTTACTACAGGCAGGGAGAGGCTCAGTGTGTGTTGACCAGCGTGCAGACACCAGCTGAGTGGGCCTGCATGTGTTTGCACGTGTACACTACTCCCACGTGCGTCCTGAATATCAATTCAGTCTCTAGTCTGTGTGCACGCTTCCCCTCTGTGTGTGTGTGTGTGTGCAGCATTTAGTCTCTATTCTCCTGCAATCAGCGACGCATTGATGTCTCTCCTTGGTTGAATGTGGGAAATTACCTGCTTTGCCCATAGCGCTGATCCTTTCTGCTGCAGCTCGTCTCATCCTACACCACCAACCTCTCTGTGCGCTTCTGAACAGACACATAAAGCTCGGTTTCATGTGAAACTCTAAAGGTTTCATCCATTAATAAAGAACTAGTCGATAGTGTACAAGTTGTTTTGGCTGCTGTTGGTCACAAAATATGATCGTCTTCAGTTTGTGTTGAGTTGAGTGCAGATCCCACGTGTTGCAAAGAAACCAAAATAGTCACTTAAGGGGAAATCAAAACGAAACCATGCTCAAGATGAGGATGATTTTTTTCACACGTCTTGAATATTTTACTATACCTCAGCTTCAGTGCACTGATGGAAGAAGTTGATACAGAATAGAATATGTTGTCCGTATAATATTTTATTGTAGCCCTTCAGTAACTGTAAAGTATACCACTAACGGCTCAAGGATAAAATCACCTTTAATTTAATTTTAATCTACGCCATCAGTCTCTGTGAACAGGGTTGAGCGGTTTTCTAAGTCAGTAGCCTCAGGGAATGATGTGTCAGTCAAAATCTGCAGGTGTGGACTATAGCAGCATAATGATGGACAAATAGAAGGGAACTCACAATGGTGACGACGACAACAACAACAACAACAACAGGTGTTTGTATTTCTGAGGGACCAAAGAAAGAGGAGAATGAGGCACTGGGTTACCATGGCGATGGAGGAGGAGGAGGGAGGTGGGACACGGGATGCGGAACAGTTTGGTGAGTAGAGCGTCACTTGCGCGCTTTGATGGCGATAAGGGCTGCTGCCGGTAAACAACATCAGAGCATTAGAATGCTGAGAGAGGTGTGAGTTGCCTTCACTCCCTGTCCTCCGCCGTCTCTCACCAACCTCCTCCTCACTCCTACTTACAGTCAACAACACATCGCACACAGATGCCTCCCCATCAGGCCAAGCTATGTACCTGCTACCCCCTCTCTGCAGGTGTCCAGCTGGCCTTTAAATGAATAGCGAAGATCGCAGTAACCATAGCAACACTGTGACACACACACTTTTACACAAAAATTATAGAAATCTTTACCTTGTATTTGTTTTGGTTGTGCAACTCAATACAGCTGCTGATTGTTTGTGGGGGGGGGGTGACTTTTTTTGTGATTTGTTAATGCATCACACTCTGAGCGGATGTCACACTATCACGGGATAGATGCCATCAAACATGCTCCAGCGAGTGACTCTTTTTAAAGAGTCAGAGATGGGAGGACAGGGAGGCACGAGCTTAGAGCGATAGAATGAAAGCCAATGAGGCAACAATCACAGTGGCAGGCAGCGAAGCTTTTGAAGCCCATTTAAATGACATGATAAAAAAGGAGGGTGAGTGGAGAGAGCGCAATAAAAAAGGAAGAGGGAGAAAAGAAGTAAAAAAAAAAACAGCAATGAGTGAGGAAAAAGCAGGAGTGGGAGGATGAGCCGGTGCAAGACGGGGGAGAAGTGATAAATTAGGAAAGGAATACGACGAGAGCTGCAGTGGAGATGCAGGAATAGTGAGAGGGTGTGTGTGTGTGTGTGTGTGTTGGCTAAAAAGGAGAGAGAGATGAGACAGAGTGAGCGAGCGACAGGGGTGAGGGAGAGATGAGAGCAGTGGAGAATGTTGAGCTGAAATCTTAACTAACAGAAGCGCTGGCACCGAACTGAGAAGAAGAACCGAAACCAGACATCAGGGCTTTAGGCTAATTAGGAAGAGAAAGACGCTGTAAGTGTGTGTGTGCGTGTGCATAGCGCGTTGCATTTATCGTATACTGTATACACTAACACCGTGTTACCTCATGTTCCTTCTTTCACCCAAACTTAGCATCTCAGGTCTGTGTGTGTGTGCGTTTACATTTCAGGGTGTTTTTATCAGCTTAATTACTGAGAGACATCCATCTGGCAGTGGAATGAGCTTTAAAGGATCAGGCAGCAAAACAATACTGTCTCCTCTGTGCTGGGTCAGAGCGCTGATTACGCTTCGACGTGACTGAGCCGCTACCGTAGAACGGTGCCACCTGGGCCAAAAGCATTTTGTTTCACAGCAACACGGAAGCTCAGCTCTGATCCAGCTCCTTCTTACCGGAGAAGCCGTCGTCCCGGTGAAGCTGCCAGGTGCTGAACCAGCTTCTTGCAGAGGAAAATGGGATCATAACAGTCACTGCTGTTTTGTTCTTGACCTCCGTATTCTTCTGATGAGGCCACATTTTAGATACTTTCAACTTTCGATGCCAAAGCAAATTCATCATTGGCCTGGAGACTGTGAGTCCAGGCTTTTATTGGGGCTTAAATCAAAAGTGAGTCACTTCAATGTGTGTGCACAACTGTGATACAAAAGGCTGAGGTTGAATCATAGAGTGTGTCTGAATATTTCAGAGAAGTGAGTGATGGGTTTAGTGCTTATAATTTGTGCGTTTTAGAGATTTCAGTTACTACAGTTACTCCCGTATCTCATTACCAGATGCACAGACCCAATAAAACCATCTACAGAATGAACTGCTGAGTGCACTGTAAAAAATGCCCGACTGGAGGCAAAATGAAAACAAGAAATCATGTGGTTGCACGTGTGGGTATTTTCTCCCCCCACCAGAGCCACAGAAGACGCCTTCGCCTGCTTGTAAGACTGGGGCTCGGCACCCGTCACCGGTTACTGTGGGTTTAGTTGTCAGCGCTGTGGCTCTTCCAGCTTTTAGCTTCTTGTCTGCGAGGCCACTGGAGAGTTGCTGTTGATTCCGTTTTGCCGGTGTCCTCTCACCGCTCTTACATCTCTTCTCACCCCTGTGCTCATTCTGTCAGCACTTCTGTGCCTGAGTCTGAGTCAGCGTCCGTCTGTGTCACAGTCTGGGTCCTCGCAACCTCTTGGTTCCTCGGTGTCGGTGTTTGTGCTCGGCTGACTGAGCGCTTCTGTCCGTGTCGCGTTGAGTCCATGGCTGCAGGCGCTGTCATGGTGTCACACTCGCTGCTGTGGTCATTTTCCGTGACACTAATCTCCCACTTTCCCTGGCTTTCAACATTTCCCTGTTCTTCCTTTCTTGGAGCATGAGCAAACGTAAAACAACGTTCAGCGTCATTCTTAAATTTCAAACCACCAACGTGTGGTTGTGTAGTAACGCTGGGTTGGGTCGCACTGCTCTGACACACACTGAAATGAAGCTCACCTTCACGTTAAGTCAATGCGTGTTCACCTTTCAAACGTAATCCTCGCCACATCGTCAATCAATGGGCTGAACCCGAATCTGTCAGGCTGACTGGTTGGACATGTGATCGCGGGCAACTGTGGAACATCCAAAGCTTTTAATCTCAAGCACCACAAGCTCATTTTTCCCAAACTTCCCACCTATAGCTTGTTTTAGTTTCCGTGGCAAATAAGATGTCAATTAAGTTTAGAAACTAATTGAGTTTAGCCAGATTAATCCAACTCTCCTGGGGCTAATTAAGTTGACATCTGTGGCAGTTTGTGTCCTTGTTAATTTGTTCCCTCAACAAGACACATTTTTTCTAGCGGAGAAGCCCTTTCCAATACGCCAATAGTCGATAAAGAGCTCACTAATGAATGACACTCCTCCCTGCAGTGTGTGCATTAGGCTGGAAGCGTCACAGTCTTCTCTCCGTCTCCGCTCGAGGCCACGCGTGATGATTATTTGTCTGATTACAGACTGATTGAGCCCACGACTCTCTCTTTATCCAAAATCAGCGGTGCGGTGGACACAATAATGTAAAAGCTTTCTACCAATTTACTCATCTCATGCTGTTGCCGTAGAAACCAAACAACCCGTATTGTCTCATATTTTGGGCGCTAATTTCCCTGATTGGAGAAAACATTAAGCCAACAGGCAAGTAAACAGTCGTTTTAGTGTCCATTTGTGTGGAGACGGTTCACGTGTGTCACAGACTCAGGACCAGGACGCACTCTCCTCAGGCTTCCACGTGTTTAAAAGCTCAGTTTAATCCTCCAAGCAAATAGTTACCTCTGTTTGAACCGTCCATCAAGCGAGTCGCTGGACACTTTTTACCTTGAAGACTCTCACTCAGTTATTAGTTGGTCATTGGAAACTTGTCTTTTGACCAAGCTTTCAAAACCTAAAAGCGTGTGTGTGTGTGTGTGGGTGTGTGTGTGTGTGTGTGTGTGTGGGGGTGTGTGTGTGTGTGTGTGGGTGTGGGCTTCCAAGTGAATTTTTAGTAAAGTATTCTCTGGGTTTGGTTTGAAAGGATGATGACTGTAATCAAAGCACACAGCCGCATAGTGACGCCGTCTGCAAAGGTGCGCGCTAGATGGAATATCAATGCTGCCCTGTCACGCCAACTCCTTTAATGGCTCGTCTTTGCGACTTAAAAGCCGCTTGACACGTCCCACTGGGCTGCAGTTCGACCAAAACATTAGAACCAGCTCCTACAGTGATTCACCCCGCAGCACGGCCTGACTGTAAGTGAAAGGAATCATTATGTAGATGGAATTAGAAAGAGCGCGGAGTTGACGTGGAAAGCGATGGGAGTGAGCACGTGCGGTAGGCAGGTCAGCATCTCGCCACTGCTCCATCAGCCTGAACTGATCAGCCTTGACTGAAGCGGAGCAGGACAGCCCCTCAAAACCCTGCACACACACAGAGCTAACAACACGCTGAAATAATCCCCGGGGCTGCCGGGTGGTTCGTACCCATCATGCTTTGTCACTCGGTGCCGCATTCTGGCACTTGTTGAGCCTTTTCAGCTCTCTCTGCAGTGGCTGTTGTCCTCCGTCCTCTCTCCGTCTTTCGCTGTCCTGAGGCTCTTTTGCTTGCTGAGCCTCATCCAGGCGCCGGAGACGTGCTCGGAATCGATTGTCTGATTAATACAGGAGACAAACACAATTAAAAATTGATTTGTGGCTCATTATTGAACAGTGTGAATAATTAACTGAGGTCTCGTGGTCATTCATGGCATTATTGTGTTTTTGTGCCTATTGTGTGTGTAGCATATTCCCATACTGTTTCAAGTGTTAAGTGGCGAACACACACACACACACTGTAAATCTCCAGCGTTAGATTAACTCTGCTGCTCTCTGCCTGCGTATGTAACCACTGTCAGTCCTGTACATCTCGCCGCCGTTAATGAGTGTTGATTTTTCAGTGACATTCTATTAGTGTTGATTGTTTGTTCGCTCTTAAATCTGATGCGACTCCGGGGCAAGAGTTCACTTTTATCAAGGTGTTAATGCCAAGTGGTGATTTCACACCGGGCTCATTTAATGACAGAGCTTTCACCCTTTCTCACGTTTGAGATGTGATTGCGAGGATAATGTCCGTGTGTTAAAAGAGGAATGTTTGCCGGATGAATTCCTTCTGTCCATTGAGTCATCACGCGGTGATATATCTATGGTTTCATCTAAAATAAAACAGCATGGAAAGATGAATTCAGACACTTTGCTCCAGCTGACTGTAAAAATAAAATCACACCGTCAGGCCAAAGCTAAATACAGTAAATGTGGGATGCTGTTAAAAGACAGCTTGCTAATCTCTATACACAGATTCAGGCAAAGCGGAAATGCTGAGCTCAGCGTAAATCTGGGGAAATGATGCATAACTTAGCTTTTGTTTGGGTGAAAAGTTGTCGGCATCATTTGTAAGGTGATTTAACTGTAACTAAATGCAGTGTTAGTTTGAAGATGCGTCAGTGAGTGTATGAAATATTCACAATAAACAAAGCTGCTGAGAAGGAGACACTGAAGCAGGAGAAGGTGATTGTTTGTTTATGAAATAGCAGGTGGCGCATACAGCGAGAAAGGTGCTGATTGAAGGAGAAACACTGAGGTTGTAGCACGTTTAGGATGAGGCTGAGGGAAATGTCAATCAGCCGCTTCCACCCAGAAAGCAGCTGTGAAGTAATTAAACACAATCACCAGTCCTGGGGTTTATGGACCTGCCTTACTACTGAGCTCAGTTAGAGAGGACCTACAGTAACAATTACAATGTTCTTGGAAGGGGATGCTTTAAAAGCAGCAACGCTAATCCCAGACATTATTCAGAAGCTCAGCTCTCCAGCAGACATGATTGTTTTGCAGAACGCCCTGCAGTGGTAACACGAGAGGAAGAATGTGCAGTGAGACGCTCACGTGTCCTCTACTCTAGCAGGAAAACTCTGACTTCTTACATTATACGCCATGCACAGCTCTGTCCAGTCTCACACATGTGCGTGCGTAACGTGCCTCGGAATGTGAGCGTCAAAGACGGATCCCCAGAATATGAAACGACCCGCTTCTGTATCTGTGAGCGCTTCCTGCATGCGTCTCACCTCACTGCTGCTCCTGGCATTTTCCACATCTAAGCCCACACCTCCCCACAATTACCTATCATTGTGTTGTCATTGCCATCCTATTATGTACCAAAGAGGGGTTTGACAGGTTGTCAGGCCAGAGGAGATAAGATGGCCATTTAGCAGGCTCTATCGTCTGTCTGCATTTAATTACGCTGTTAGCTCCTCTCCCAGGAAAGACTTTGAAGTCACCATGTCAGGAGAGCCGAGAGAAAATGTGATCTGCTCTACCAGCAAGTGCACACGCGACTGAAGCTTTGGGGAGATTTAGGCAGGATTTTTATGCACTGCAGACTTTCAATTTTGATGTTGAAATTAATGTTAAGTGATAAAATATTGAACTGTTGTGCAGATTTCAAAGTGCCCCCTCGTGTTTTGGCCTGGGTTTAGTACGACGGCCAAGGTACGCGAGCAGCTCTTCACGGATGCGGCCTTTGTCGTCACGGCCATGTTTACCATGCGTTTGTGTAAAACAGCAGCAGAAGAATCACGACACGTGTGAGCTAATGGATGCACAACCTAAAACGACCTTCCAACAGTGAAGCTGCTCTTTGACTCCTTATCGGTTTCTCGTTGTTGCCCTTTCCCTCCTTCCTCCTCGCTTCTTGTATCTAATGTTTCATTTGACCCGATCTATTGCTGCATTTGCTCTTCTGGGCCTCGCTTCCCTTTTCTGTCGCTATCAGTTGTTCTCCAGGTGGCGAGTCTGTGAAAGCTTTCTGATTTATAGTGGCCACGCTGGATGGGCGTCTTCCTCTGGGTATTCAGTAACGGGTGAATGGGAAGAGGAAACTTTATTTATAACCTAAAACAGAGGTGTTTGTGCTAAAATCTCAGTTATATATCCCCACCAGTGCTTTATGCATATTTTAGCTCCAATGTCTCATTTGTTTCCTTCTTTCCTTCCTTGTTCCACGTTTTGTTTGCATGTATTTGCATCTTAAAGAGGCTTTTACCGTTTTAAAACATCGTGAACAACAGAAACATGCAAAATAAATAAATGCAATTAAAGCCTGCAGCCCACACAGCCTGACCCTAAAGTGACTGCGAGTCCTGTTTGTGTGCTGTGAGTGCACCGTCCTGTGACAAGCCGGCGTTCTGGTATTTGCATTTTACAGAACTCAGCGATTTATCTTACCTTTATCCATATTTTTCCATCTGTAGTGTCAGATCCAAAATGCTTCTTCATAATTTATCTCGCCCCGTTTAGTGTCATGATAATCCATTCAGCATGAATTATGGCCTATGTTTGCAGCGACTAGAACAATCGCCTTGTTTTCCATATTTTAGTGACGAGCAGTGGCTTTTGTACATGTCCCCAGCTGGAGTCCTAAACACGGGCTACACTTTTGAATAGATCCTTTGCAGATCAACTGACCTAGGCCCGAGGTGCAGTAAGTGCATGGTTGGACACCTAGAGCGTGTTGGACGCTGACGCATGACTTAATAACGGCGTTTGCTATGTGAAGCGGCGCAGCGTTGAGTTGAACATGCGCTCAGTACGGCTATCATTACACGTTTTCAGTGATGGTCTGTCGTCAGAGCACAATCCCTCCTTAAAAGCTCCGTCTCAGCAATATTCACTCGGTGTTGGTTCTCCCACCTTTAAACCGGTTTGTTTCCGCTGCGTCGACAGCTGCTCAATAGATTGTTGGAGCTAACAGGTACATCTGCGTTTCGAGCTCGCAGACTTTCCCTCCGTCTCGAATTTACAAATTGATGAAGTCTTAGGCACGAAACCGACGTTTGATGTTTATCCCCTCACAGCTGTCAGTCATTTTGTGTTAACTGTCTGTGCACGTGTTCAGTGATCGGGTTGGCAAACGGCGCATATCATATCCAGAACTGAACTGCACTGCCCAGGTCTTTGTTGGTGTGTGTTGTCACATACAAGTTGTCCTGCTTCATGCTGCCACGTTCACGTTTGCAGACTCTCTTTACCTGGTTCTGCAGGAGTTGAGTTGGAGACTTGCAGCTTTCAGACTGTCACTCCTCTGTCCTTTCTTCCACCCTTTGGGTCCAGGTGTTTTTTCTTTTCCCTTAAACCTCTCGATACAGTGCATTGCATCATTTTCTGGCTCTTCAGAAACTTGAGCTCCTTTCTACTCTAATTGGGACACAAATGAGCCCGTGTCTGTCTGCCTGCCAGCCTCTCCTCACTGTCTGCCTGCCCGCCTGTCAGCTGATCAGCCGAGCTCTCGTTCTACCGCTGTCTCCTGCATTTTCTCACAGTGATATAAAAGATCCAAAAGGTGCGAGGTTGCTAAGGTAACCAGTCTTCCGATCATTCCAGGATCTATCGCCAGTGTGTTCAACAAGCCAGTTTGAGGCCGAATCCATTTCAGTTTCATTTAAAAAATGAGTCATGCTCACAGTAAATGAAGTGGGAGGAATTTCAGATTCAGATGTCTACAGAGAACAAGCATTGATACAGAAATGAAAATATACTGTCTTTAAAGTTAGATTTGAGCACATGGGTTCGTTACTGTTTAGTCTTTATTAATCTTTATATATTCTAAATGTGCGTGTGAGCTCACTGCTACTGAGCATCATCAGAATTAGACCTGACCAGAATCTATTTACGGAATATCGATACGATGGTAAAGGCAGTCACGCAGACAGATGAAGTGAAGCTAATGAGCCAAACAAGCCAAACAAAAAGTAAAGTCAAACAAGCCAAGACTTGAAAATAATAGATTTGATTTGAAGGACGAATCAATCGACTAATGCCACATCCAAGCTGTGATTAGCCAGGAGTCTGCCAGTTGCTTCACCAGGCAGAAGGAAGGAGAAACCCAACCATGGCCTGTATTATATGTGGTTCAGCACCATCTGATCACTAGCAGATACACCGTGGGGCTGCAGTCACTGCATCAATCCTAACACAAGAAGCAGACACGCATGCTTAGACAAGACACACTCACGCAGACTCGGGGGAAAAGTCTGGCAACGGGGTGAAGTTAATCAACCTGTTAATTGCCCCTTCGTGACAGGTTGATGTTTTTGTTTTTATCTCTCTCTCCTTCTTTCATCCTCTCTTCCTCCAAGACCCTGCTGCGGTAAAAATCGGACCCAATCAGTCATTCGCAGAGGCAATTAACTCCAATTGGCCGAGGCTGGATGGGAATTGAGTGTGTGTGTGTAAACTCAACTCCTGTTGTGCTTGGATTGTTATTGTGTGCAACTGTTTTCAAGTTTTACATTTAAAGGTCAACAAAACATATGGATTTTGTGTTGCAAAAAATTACATGCAAAGCAGAGAAATACTCCCTGAGAGTTTGCGTTTTCTGGTAATTGCCTCTCAGCGTGATCTCTGGACCACTACTCCAAGGAAAAGCCTTATCAGTCGTACACCTGTCAGCTGTTGGTGTAATTCTTTAGCCAAACAAATTAATTACTCTGCAAGTACCGAAGTTAGCTGTTAGTTTTCTTAAGATGTATTGTGACATCTGATTGTGTCTTAATTGAAAGGCCGCCCGGCTAAATAAAGCCCAGATGCACACACAACTCCCGACGTGACATTAGCAGCTGCTAGCAGACGAGCCGGGGCTGAATGAGAACGCCGCTGCGCTCTGTGTTCATTTCAGTTCCTCCTCGGTTCTGCTGATGCTCTCGGGTTCTTGAAGGACCCTGTCGCCGCGTCTTGTTGTGAGTCGCATGTGGAATCGACCTTGTGTAGCTGATGGAGCAGGATGCTACACAGCAGACATTATACAAAAGAGCTGGACGATGGCCAGAATGGGATTGTATTTGTGCTGAATCATGGCTTTGCACAAAATACCACTGAGTGTGTGTGTGTGTGTGTGTGTGTGTGTGTGTGTGTGTGTGTGTGTATCAGACTCACTCATCTACTTTATTCTTATATCCTGCTTTTTGGTGTGTGTGTCTCCTTTGCCCTTTCTTGCCCACTTGGAATGCAGAGCTGCTCTATTTTAGTGTCTCACAATTCTCATCAATGTTTTACTCCTCTTCTCTTCCTTTTCCTGCCTCCCTCTCTGTCTCTGCGTCTCTTTCTTGGGCTCCAGAATAAGGTTTTATCTATGCTCCACCACACGCCATTGATGGACTGGCCGGCTGGCTGGAGTCCCGCTGGGACGTTATGAGTTGCGTCTGCTACTATAAAAGAGCTGCCACCGCCAGATGGTTGCACACAATCCTTTTGCTATTTGTTTATAACCTTTATTTACTCACTGTAGGTTGACAGAGTCCAACACATGCTTGCACGGATTGCAGCTATTCACAGAGGAGTTGTCCACCACGAAAGAAAAGTCAGTTTGACACGAGGCCGTGTGGCAGACTTTCTGGTGCAGCGATGGTCAAGGACGTGTCAGCAGATGATAGCGGTTGGATTTAGTTTTGTCCGGTTTCCCCACCACGAATGCCAAACCACACGCCCCCTGCTGAGGCCATTCTCTCTGCCCCATCAGCCCTAATGACACAGCAGAAGCAGACGCAGAGGCGTAAAAGGCCACGGGCCACATGTAGCGCAACATAATAGCAGAATATACCCAACACTGGTGAACAAATGTAGCTCACGTTCAGATGCTTAACCTCTCTCCAGGAAGTTTGTGTCCGTTTAAACACTTCCTTAAAGGGCAAATGGTGCCGAAGAGACAAGGTGTGTTTGTTTGTGTTACTGCACTGTAGATCAGAAAATCTGTACAATTACCCACAAAGGATTTATTTCAAGACGTTCTTGCAGTAAATAACCTGCTCTGCACTTATAGCTTGTTTAAGAGTAGCCATGCATCATGAAATTAAAAACTCTTCGCTCTGCATAATGAATATGACGGATGTCATCTGTAAGGTGATCTGAAGCAGCAGGCCTCTGTCCTGTCAGGTTTCTACATCACGTTATTTGATGCATATTGTGTGATCTTGTGCGTTTTGTCCCATTATTATATGGTAACAAATGACCTTTACGCAAAGTTTGTTCTGCATATTTATAGGCTGTAGGTTCCTCCTCTGTTGACATTTAAAAAAACTTGCAGCTAAAAGTTCAATCAACAAACACTGGTTATGTTTGCATGAGGCCAGTAGACTCTCCAGAAGTCTGCAGAACGTTCATGAGCTCCCTCGTGGACCCATGAAAGGTGGACACTCACCGGTGGGTCAGAGAAAGAGCCTGTTAAAACAAACTATACTGGTTTATGAAGAGAGTTCGCTCAGTCATTTATAAATGAATCTTTTAATATTAACTTCTGACGTCATCGTTTCAGCTGCAGACATGCTGTGACTCACACAGGCAGCAGTTTTATTTGTCTAAACAATGCGATAATAGAATCATGAACCCAAAGTCATAAATCAATGTTTCAGTTTAGTGAATTGATTCAATCCAATTAATCAACTCACTAAACATGAAGGTTTGCCTGAGGTCTGTAACATTCAAAGTGTACGTTCTGGCAACACGTAAAGTATTGAGTATTGTAATTTAGATAAACATGACGCCACCTTTATTAAATGTTAAATGAATGCTAATAATGATGCTTTCAAACGTTGATCCATTTTGATCTGAAAAGCACTAGTCATGTTTTCGGTAAACTGCTCCACGCGCTGTACCTACAGTAGCTAAAACACATGCTACTAGAGCTATTACCAATATAACAGTTTGGAATAGTTGGCTGTGGCCCTGTGTTCTTTAGAATAACAGTGTGATTATAGAGGGCATCAGCCCCTCTGCCTGCCTTCATTAGGCCACACATGAAGGGCTTTATCATCAGAGCTGACACCCTCCCTTGGAGTCATTTCTTTTTGCAATTTTCTGCTCGGTTTCATGTTCCATTACCAGCAGATTATGTTTTTTCTCTGTCTTGCACATGCACTAATTTATAGATGAGCTCACGCGCAAACACGTTCAGCGCGCTCACAGCTACACGCACACACGCACACACTCGCGATCCCGCGCGCTTTTGTCGTTGGGCCACTGGTTGCTGAACGGCGAGCGGCTGAGTTCGCCTAGAGGAAAGGACAGTAGTTAAACCGACACATCGCTGCCTTTACACAGAGAGTAAAATCAATGCCAAAAGCCATTTTATGGCTGATTCTAAAGGGCTCTGTGAAGGAAACGTGTGTGTGTGTGTGTGTGTGTAGGAGAAATCTGCAGAAATCTCAGCACAGTATTATACTGAGACTTGAGTCGCAGAACCTCTAAACGGGTACTCAACAAAATTGACATTTAAAAATCAATTCTCTCTGCACAAACCCTGTGAAAAGTTGTTCATAGAGTCTCCTTAACGAACTTAATGTTATGTCTGTTATTCAGGAGGGGCTTGGACATGAGGTGGTCACAGAATTTATAATAACACTTTTGTAATTATCACTAATAACACTTCCTCTTGTATCACTCTAACGCCCCCGTTATGCTGCGTTCAGGAGCAAACACTATTTAATCATCTGGGGTCTTAGTCACTTTCCTCTTACTGATGCCTCGGATAACTTGGTTGGGCATTTTTACCGTATTGTCTGTTCTGACGTGTCTGCGTATTTACACAAGAAAAGCTGAAAATAAAAACAAATGGAGTTTGCTGTAAGGTCCTCTGTTCCCCATCCACTGGTTTTATTAAGTGGTTAACCCAAGTATTATTGAATTAAAGGACACACTTCAAAAAGAAGATCTTATTTGGAGGCATGCTCACAATAAGCAAGACAGAGAGAAAGAGAGTGCAGCCATTTGGTCCAGAGTCTGGTGTGATGGTGGGCGATAATGGAAACTCCACACGGGTCAGTGAGAGGTGAATGCGAGGGACTGAACAGAGGGAAGAGACGAGACGTGATGGACAGCGTTGAAATGAACATGGAGGAGAAAAGGCAGCGATTTTTGAAGGTTTTAGTGACTTCATAAGACGCGTCAACGGTGCGATGCGTCTCCAGTGCCAGTACAAGGGAAGACGCCGTCGTGGTCCAAAAATAGGAAGCGGTTTAGAGGTGGGATGCGTGAGTGAGGCAGCCAAGCCGTAGCGCGAACTATTCTAATTCACTGGGACGGCAGCGTAGATTTTCTGTGTGTTTGTGCAGCTGACAGCTTCACTGAGCTTTGCTCTACAACATCATGACTAAGAGACGAGCGTTATCACCGTTATTGACAAGCAAGCTGTGATTAACGCTCAACATCTTTCTCCATGAACCTGCTGCTACGCACTAATAAGCACAAAAGGGTTTGCTGATGCTTAGTTAAGGTTTCTTTTTGGGGCTTTTATTTTGTTTTTGTCATTATACTTTTTGAATAAGTATAAAAAATTCTTTCTTTCGTCTTTAAACTTGTCTGGCACCAACTAGAGGGTAGTCGCTGCTGTTTGTTAGACCAAATTAGCCAATTCAACCCTAAAGGCAGCGTCATGATGAGTAATCAGAGTGTATCAAAGACTGAGGACATAATACCAGCCATCAGACATTTAACTACACCTCCACGTTTAGGCTGCTCGCTCATCTTTCCAATCAGTGCACCTGCATCACTTTGTCATTTTATACTAGGAGAAATGCTCTGAATACTGGCTTTTCAGATATTTTAGTTGATAATGTTCTGCTGCCGCCGTTCGCAGCTACAGTGTCTATGGATACAGCAGAAATGAATGAATCCAGTTAATTAATACAGTGCATTCATTAATACAGTTGTCTTCTCGGTGACGTTCACAGTATTACGCGCTGCTTAGGTTGAGGATGCAGACGATCCACTGCAGTGAAAGCAAATTAATACTGAGCTCCACATCATCACAAGGTTTCACAATATCATATTTGGAAAATGTTGTTTTTGACTCACCTTTTGATGTATTGAGGTCAGAATGAGCCCGGTTGTGATACAAACGCAGACTGTGGGCCTGGGTGGGCCTCACGCTCATGCACCAGCCTCCTGCTTCTCTTAAGGAGCATTAGCAGACTAATGGTGCTGCATCGTAGTGAGTTTGTGACACAGTAGATTTGAGAACAGAGAGCGATCGCTCATACTTTAGTGGCATGAGGCTGAGAGACAGAGAGAAAAATCTCAGTTCAGGCTCTTTCTGTTAAAAATGAATTCACTGAGGGTATTATTCAACCCCGTGCAACTGCGAAAGACGTGAGTGAAATATCATAGTGTAAAGAGTAAGGTTATGAAAGTGTAAACTATAAATCTTTACTGAGGAAACACTCAGGAGTATTAGAGGAGGAATGCTCAGTGAATGGCATTTTGGAGTGGGTTATTCAGAGTAGGGCAGCCAAGAAGCTCGTGAAATGCTCATAATGACATTTGCAGTAACCTTTCCCAGTGACTTTTTTAAGCAGGGTTAAAACCACAGAGACAGAAGGATGGGGCTGTGTTCGGTCCGTCGCATTAATCAACCTGAGACCGTGCCGGGGCCGCAGCCTCGGGGCAATTCTTCTTCTCGCCGGTTAAGAAGAGCGAGGACGAGGGCCACACATTAAACGGTCGGGGCAGCAGAGCGGACTGACGGCTGCAATGTTTGTCTTCTAACCAGTCGAACTGCCGTCGAGCTCCGTCGGCGGACGCTGGACAGTCAGGGCCAAGCACTTTCATTAAACTTTGGTATGTATGAATGTGCTCATTATTATGTACAAATGCTTTTCTTTTTAAACGCTGCTGATTGAAGGGAAGGAGATTCTCTTATGAAAGGCTACAGAGAAAGTGTGGTAAGGCTTAATGAGACCTGCTGCTGTCTCTGGAACACAAAACGACTTTTTTTTACTGTCGTCCAAATTAGATTTCACCTCACGAATGTCATCCGCAAAATATCTCCATCCCCACGACACCTGGCTCGTTCTTTCCCCTGTGATGAAATATCTCCATGATTTATTAATGTCAGTGTAATATAATATTTAGTCACGTTTGCAAAGCTGTAAAACTGAACAAATGAAGCAGCATTTGAAGCCGTTTCCTGCGCGACGCTGCTGACATTTAGCTGTGGCTGTGTCCTGGAGGTGGGGAGGCGCTGAGGACAGCGCAGTGCAGCTGTGGCAAAGCACACGTCCTGAGGCGATCTGGTCCCGAAACTCACTGAAGCACTTTAATGTTGGAGCACCTGCCCGTAGAACAAAATAGAAAATAGCAGTGCGTGGTTTTATCACCTTAAAGTGTTTTGGGGGTTTTTTTTGCCTTTGACCTTTAAGAATTTAACAAAACATGATGTTAAACGATAGTAGTGACTACATGAAACCAAGCACATCACTGCACAATGTGAAGTGGAGGGAGGGGACGTCCCAGTCAAAAGTCTGCTTGCATGGCACTGTAATTCATAACGATGGGACAAAAACACTGCAGGATCAAATGAAACAGAACTTTACACTTTCTGAATGATGCATCTGAGCAAAGGTTTGCTTTGAACGAGCGAGGAAGGAAAGATGACAGGAAGGAGAACTGCTGGTCGAGTCTGAGCCTGGTGCCAGTGACTCAGCTCCACACCCTGAATTAAAGTCCTGCTTAGCTTTAAGTAGCAGTTGCTATTCTAACGCCACCTTCAAGGATATAACACAGACAGGAGCCACTCTGCTTACAAGCCCAGACGTGATGCCACAGGTGTTGACGCAGAGCGGCTCCTCGTCCACAGCGTCCGTTTGAGCAGGTGTCTATTTGCATGTCCGTTGGTCTACGTGCCGTTTACATTAGCACACAGGCCGTTGACAATGGCGCGACCCCGAGCAGCGGAAGCTGGTTCCAATAACTGGTTCATTCAGTTCAGAGTGGGAGCGTTGGGGCGTTTCACTCCGAGGCAAACGAACAATCAACCAGCCAACCGCCTCGACGGGTTTCACCACAGCAGGAGAGCAGTTCTGAGTCAAACTGACCTGTGTCCCGACACTCCCAAAATCAGACCAAAACCAAAAGTGTGTCCACCCTGAAAAACTTTTTCATGGCACTCAGCCCAAAGCCCAATAATTCCTACCTAGTAAGTCTTTGAAAACAGGTCGCGTACACCTTCACTTTGAAATAAGGCTACATAATCCTCTAAAATTGCTGAGCACTGCAGTTTTTAGCAGGTATTGCTCAACGGGAGGATGCAGTGCAGGGAGGCTGTGGCTTTATTGGTCTGCAGGATCCACTCACAGAAACTAAGCGTCCACACTTTCTGATGAATTACTTGACAGAACAAACAAAACAGGTTTGGACTAGTTGGACGGCCACGAGAGTGTGAACACATCAGATCAGTTTCAAACGTCAGTGTCCCTCAACAGACTGGATGTCATGTCTGGTGGAAACCGCTGAATTAACAGCGCGTGACCCATTTCCAGTAGCACCGGCTCATTTACACGACCAGCTGTGTAGTCATTGTTGTTGAGCAAAGCGCACACATCCTCATCCTAAGACTGGAGCGAGATGAAAACAAGACATTCAAATCTTGTGGGAGTCCGGAGCAGCGTCTAGATTAGAGGGAGATCCTCTTAAAGGCATCATGCAGACAGGATACTCTGTCTTGTTCCCTCCTCCCCAGAACATCTCCGCTGAGACCCCTGATTTCGCTGGCAGCAGGCAAGCAGGGATCCGCTTTGTCCAGATGCGCACACAAGACTGGAGACAACCCCCAGCGTGAATACAACACATCCATCCAGCTGCACAAAGGAACAATAGCGGCTCCCTGGTGAGTTTCTGTGCGTGTGTGTGTGTGTGTGTGTGAGGGAGAGATTTGCTTATCATATGTTTGTCATACACGAGTAAAGTATCAAGGCTAACAACTAGCTGAGAGCTGCGCAGGGTTTACACTCTTACACAAGCCCTCACTGGATGAACGGTACAGTACGACTGCGGCTGGAGTTTCCCTAGTAACAGCCTCTACTTCCTCACTGTCTGATGCGTACAGAGATGCAGACGTTCATGAACACACACGCACGCAGCATATGACCGATATACTATACACACTCACTAACACTCTCACCACCACTTACACACACACACAAACACAATGTCATGATGGCAGAAACTTCGAGCAAACAATGCAGCACGTGGTTTCTCACACACACACACACACTGTAGCGAATCTTTACTGGAGGCCTATTAGTCACAGACCACAAACAAACACACAAACTCCAACACCAGCTGCCCCACTACCCTGATTTGTCGAACTCACAGGGGAGGTCTGACGCAGTCACACAATCACCCACCTGGGGCAACCTCCATTTAACGTTGAGGCTGCTGAGAGTTCACTGACAGTCACCGGCAGGCAGAGAGGAAGACAGCAGACGGACAGAGCAACAGTAAGAGGTTGCTCATCTAAATCCATCTGGAACGCCCGGCAGGGAACACGTGTCTGGATTATTGGGTTTAAATTGTGCCTGAAATGCTCATTTTAAATATGCGATGTGCTGATTTCTGCCTATAGACTAACAGTAAGAGGTGAAGGGACTGACAGTAATAAAAAAAAAAAAGATCAACAGAGGTTCTTATTGAGACGTTAATGCAACAAACACCAAACCAAATCAGTTCCGGCAGAGATAAACGCACACGTGGTGAATCCCAGCATGCGTTCCCCTCACGCTCTCGCACAAAGCCTTTGTCTACTGGAATTAGCCAATCGACTACAGCTCTGATTTTTATGACCACACCGATGCTGAAATCACGATCACCGTGCACATCGAGACAGAGCTGGACGACCCGAGGAGTCAATACGACATAATTGTGCTGCAGTGCACACTGGCCGTCCACTAATGTAACCAAAACACAATCACAGGTGCAGCATCAGCAGCTGGAACAAAGACACAAAACTACAGCATAACCGCTCTATAAATCCACTGCCTGCTCCTTTCACACACGCACAAAAAAAACCCCATGTGACTTCAAACTATAGGGTGACTGTTCCCACCTTCGCTGATACTACAGCACAAAACAAAGGCACAGCCGGAGCAGTAATAACATCAATCTGGAGATAAAGCCACTGCAGGCGGATACAATACAGGTGCTGTAATAACACACGGTGTATTTTCACGATAAGCTTTTGCACAGGGGACGTCTTGTTCACAGGGATGTAAAATATGGGCTGAGAAGCCAGCATAGCTTTAGTGTTGCTGTTATGAAGGAGGACAACACGCAGCCACGAGGTCAGTAAAGCAGCGGGTGTGTAAATACCAGCAGGAGATTTAGCCTGTGGTCAAATGTTTTTTGTTCCTAACTGTTGCCTTCATACTGTAGCTTCCAGATCCCATATTGGTTTTTCATAAAGGCTTCATGGCTTTGATGCAGATGACTGTTTGACTGCATCCAGACACTATTGAGATACATCCAGCCTGTTTGGCTTGCAGCAGGTCAGCAGGCACCATAACATCAATAATTCATAACTCACCCTTTGTGTGTGTGTGTGTGTGAGCGTTAGTGAGGCTGACAAAGAGCGAGAGATCATGTGTTACCGTGTTATTGTGCGTGAGCAAAACAACACTTGCTGCACCAAGTGGTTGTTTTCATATTTCAATCTCCATTTATTTGAACCAGGAAAAAGAGATCAGGGTTAAATCCACTAAACTTAAATACAAAAATAAGGACTCAAATTGAAATCAATATATGAATACAATTTACACACACATCCGGTGCTTGGGAGCAGGATGACAGCATTGTGAAAATGACAACACTTTTGATATGGCAAAGGGGGGGCTTGAACAAGCCAAAATGCTTCGTTTAGGCAACTGCGTCCATCTGGGACTGGCAGAGGTCTAGGGATTAGTGGCTTGGATCTGTGTTCCGGTCAGTCTCGGTCTTAAAGCTAACAGTAAAAAAATAAATGGGAGACTTTTCGAGAGCCATCCCAGGTCCTATCTTTCACCCCCCACACACACGCGTTCCCTCTCCCAGTCTCACCGTCTGGTCTGCCGCAGCAGGCGCCCTATGCAGAGAAAGGGGCCATTTCCATGATCCCGAGAAATGAAACAGAAAACCAAACCGAGCCGTGTGTAGTTCATGTACGAAATGTCGTTGTGTGGGGCAATGGCATTAGAAGAAGCCGTGTGTCTCACTCAGCACGCGTTCTAATCTGGAGGGGCGTTGTCTGTTTATTTGGCCGCTTTTCAACACTCAAATCCACAAAGTATCTGTGGTCCAGAGGCAGCCCGGGGTCCATCCGTGGCAGACAGGCAGTCCTAAACCAACAGGTCCTTGCGTGTGTGTGTGTGTGTGTGTGTGTGCGTCTTTGTGGTTGTGCGCGTGTGGTCCGGTACGTCTGTGTGTGTGCGCAAAACTGTGCGTCCGTGCGCGTTGGCGAGAGGAGGCGGCTGCGGGAGAGAATGGGCGAAGGAGAGGATATCAAACGGAATCCCTGATCACTCTTTGCCCCCGTTAACCAAAGACAGCTCCTTGAGAATTCCACTGGCATCCACTCGCCTTCTCTCCCGTATCATGTCCTCCAGGCTGCGAAAGACAAGCGTGTGCACCCCGCTGCCGGACAGATGCACTTTGAGGAAATACTGCTGCTCCGCTGAATGTGCCTCTCCCCCGGCTTTGAACTCCCGTTTCCCAAAGCGGCACCAGGCAGCGAAACTTTCCGAGTTGGTCCAGCATATTTCCTCGCTGCTCAGGCCAAGGTGCCCCACTGCGTTCTGCATCACCAGGTCCGGGGGGAGCGGCCGGTAGCGGTACCGATTGTTGACTATCCTCCCGTGGCGACCGTTGCTGATCTCAAGCAGACTATCCTTGCGGATCTCATCCTTGTACAGGTGGATGACCTGGTCGTCCTGCTCGTAGATGGCCCAGTGGGGGGCTTGCGCCGTCGCCACCAGCTCGAGCAGGTCCCCCGGTTTGCACATAGTGAGCAAAGTTTTGACTGAGTACACATTCAGGTCCTCATTCTCCCGCAGTTTGGAGAAGATGCATTCCTGGGAACAGAACGCAGAGTACTCCACCTCGCTGACCGAGAACGGTTCGTCCTCGGCCGTGCCGTGGTCCTTGGTGAAGCCGCAGTCGGACGGAGTGCGGTCGTCCATCTCCTCCTCTTCGTCAGAGAAGAAGTAGGCGACACCGACCCGAAGCTCGTCCTTCTCCAGCCCGGACGGATCCCCCGTGGGCAGCTCGCTGTAGTTGAGGTGGGTGATCCGATCCAGTTGATTTCCCATCAATGACCTGGCAAGGCAGAGGCATGGACTGCGGTGTCTGAGATGGATTGTAGAGAGACGGTTAGAAATACGGAGAGGGGTGTAAATAGCGTAAAATACATCGTCAAGCAAGTTTCACAAAACGAGGCATTATGGACAAACTGCACAACGGCTGCATTTAAATCAGTTTGCTAATAGAGAAGAGAAGCTAAGAAAACATTCAACACTTCCCAGCGGTCACCCATATAGAAGAGAAAGCCTCTCCTGTGCTATTGAACCGAACGCGTACACTAACAATCGATGGTCCGCTTCCTCGTGTCCCCTGCCCACCCATTAGTCAAGCTTTAATTCCAGTGGACTGTTTCCAAAGCAAGGAAAATAGTGTGAGGCTGGCAGTTTGCTTTGAAAAGTGAGAAAGGGGAAGGACGGAAAAACCAGCCTTGCGTCTTTACGCACGGCGCAAAAAGCGAAGAAGCTAAAGAACAAGATAATACCTGTGCGCTCCCCGGGTTAATTGTTAAAGATCCTTCTGGTCCATTGGTACAGCGGGCTCCACAGTCCCCTGCTTCCCTTCTCTCCTCTTCTTACTCGTGTCTCTCACTCTTCGCACCGCGGACCGGCCGCTTCGGTTGTCGCGCGTACTAGTACCTCACATCTGTCCGTACCAGCTCCGTTTAAGTACCACGGCGAGCTCCGCCTCGGTCGGAGCGCTCCGCCTTTAGTTGGCTTTACTGGAGCGCGCACGCTGGTTCATTACCGTAGGGCCAATGGAAACGGCGGAGGGTTGTGTCAGTCAGACAGCGGATCCAATCAGGGCTGCGCAGGGCGGCTCGCGGCGACACACGGCTGTTACTGTGGCGTGTTTTTTTGTTGTCAGAGAGCTGTGGAATTCTCAGCATGATCAGTCTGAATAGGCAAGTTCAAGGCAACAGTCACCGGTGATAAGAGGCTGCATATCTCAAGACGAACATATGAGAGAAGCTCAAGTTTTTTATTGCGCTCTGATGTGCTATAAACACTTCTACTATCTCATAAACGACACCCTTATCGTACATGCACACTGTCGCTGCAAGACATGACAAATGTGTTTCCACCTTCCCGAATACAGGAGCGGCTCCATCCTCCAGTTCCCGTGTGTAACTTGCAAATGATTTCCACACGCTTCACTAACTTCGCTGCATCCACTGCATCACTCCCTTCTCATATATGTCAGTACGTGTGTGTGCACCTAAGGGACGCGTGTGGAAGCAGGTGTGTGTTTGTGCCAGAGATAGAAACACAACAAAGGCGTCCACAGGGAGATTAATACAAACTGTGTAATATTTCACTTCGTCTTGATGTTGTGTCTAGGAACAAAATATGACTCAAATGAAATGCATATTTAATTTCAGCCTATGATTCACTATTGCATGCATAATATATTTCATACCTGCGTATTGTGTTTGCAAGATAAATGTGAGTACATTTGTGTCATTTCCACTCTGCAGACACGTTGCTCCTTTCATCACCGCTGTCCTGAGCAGATCTCTCAGTTTGTAGCAGACGTAGAGTGAATGTTCTTCCTATGCTTTGTCATTTGTTCCTGAAACCTCCAGGAAACACCTAGAACTGTTTTTCCTCCCCCAGATGGTTGGTTGTTCCCACCAGTGACAGGCAGAGCGCATTGTGCCATTTTCCACCCGTGAGATGTTTTTTGTCTAAATGTAACACGCTCCCCCCTCGACAAAGGACAAACACACAACAAAGTGCACTCCGTGGGCCGTATCCGGCCCCCACAGACACACACAGAGTGTCACAAGACTGTCAGCAGTGGCTTTGGCTGCAGCTCCTTCAGACATGTGCTCCTGCCACCTATAATCTAGCAGGAGCAGAAACGGGTTTGCTTTATATACGCTGCCTTTCCCGGACACACACATACTGTAAGTGTCTCTTCTCCCACTCGTCCCTTACTTTACACTTGCACACACCTCATTATATATGCAGCTGGTGTAATAATAAGGCAGAGTGCAGACAGTACTGGAATAACTACTGAGACAGGGTGATATTTCACAACCTCAATAATTGGATATGTCTCTATTCCCTAATTGCTAACTAAATCATATACACTGCGGTGCCATACCATGCAGATAAAATGTGTGTGACACACACACACACACTGAACTGTAGGTGCAACAATCTATGACAGCTTTGTCTTTTTCTGGCTTTATCTGTCTGTTGCATGTGAGTCTTGAGAAGGAACAGCACTGCATCAAGGCAGAAACCCTTGCGGCGCTAGAGCTGCTGGAGTGCGGCGTAGAGAAATGAGTGAGGAGACATGTTCGGGTTCATGCATGTAGCTGTTGCTGTATGTTTAGTGTTCCAGCTTATGTCAGCACACACAAAAATGTCACGTCAGACCTTCAACGCCTACGTAACACGTACATACAGTACAGCAGGTGCTGTTTAATATGTTGGTACATATTAACTTACTTCACCAAGTCATTAAACAGCTTATCTGCTCCGTTTTTTTTTTTTTTTTGACTGTATAAAATAGAGAATACGGTGTAAGCTGTTTTTTATGATACTCTATTGATCCCCGCGGGGAAAGTAATCTTTCTGCTCGTGCCTCTCCAGCGAGGTCAAAGCGCCGGGTCAGCTGTAGCATTATTATCAGGCGCAAAGAGCACAAAGCTGACTTAGTGGCCCGTTGTAAAGAAAAGATGGGGTGACTGATACGTTTGAAGCCTAAGTCTAAAGGTCTGGTGAAGCAGTGAAGTGGCACGTGACTCGTCTTCCTTTTCCATCTCTCTGGTCTCTCTGTCAAGTCAGTGGTAGTGAATATACGCCAGCATCAGTAATTACTGGGCTTTGTGATTGGTTCTCTGATGTAGTTACTAAAGTGCAGCACAGACCAGGCAGCAGAAAAGCCAAACTGTTTAAAGGTCGCAGCTGCATCAACGATTACTCTGCAATTACTTCCTGTGTGTGTGTGTCACGGTACATAATGACACTTATGTAAATATTGGATGACAATTATTTACACCGGCGCCTTGTGTGTATATATGCAATGGCTGTTTCTGTAATTTGTTCTTCCCCGGTGGGTATAACGCTGGAATCAAACTTGCCAACACAATCACAGCAGTGGCAGAACCCCAGAGTAGTTTCAGTTGTGATGGATCAAACATTTTACAAAATAGAAATCTGAGGGTTTGTCTCGTTGCAGCTTCTATTGTTGCTTTAGATTTGACAGGTCAGATGCAATATGCTAACGTTTTCATTCCTTTCTGCCGTTTCTCTTCACGTTGATTCTCATAAGATACTGAACATGAGCCACGTTAAGCATGAAGCATTAGGTAAACGATCGGAAGACGTTTGCCACGACATCACTTTTTCCAAAAAAGAGGACGAAGACATGGCAGATGTTATAAATGACAAAGCCAAGGGTTTGGTTCTTCTACTGGTGCTGAAACAAGCCAAGGACGTCTATGTGTTCTCTCAGCGAAGCTTTATTAGAGATCTTCGCTAATGTCTGAACAGTCGAGTCTTTTACCAGCTTAAAGACCCTGGTGCACATCCAGGCTGTCACATATGGCATCCAGCTTCCCAAAGACATCTTGTAATTCAGCAGGGGATGGAGTTGGAATAGTTTGGTCACGAAGCGGCTCTTTTGCCAGTAGGAAGGATTGAATTGGCAAAAGTGTTTCTGTATAACACCAGTTCCAAAAGTCTCCATCCATGCTCCTCCACACACAGCCAGTCCTCCTATTGTGATACACAGCGGCTTCATCTGTTGTGGTGTGTTCCAGCCACAATGCCCGTCTCAAAAGGAAGGAGTATGTCTGTTGTTGTTGTCTTTTATCATCACTGAACTGTGGTTAAGCAGAATTTGAATTTGGATTGAAAGCTTGGAGCTGATGAATTTCCAAATTTTGAGAAACATTCAGAGCAAAGTAAGTAAATGAAGTATTTACTGAAGGACAAACTGGGATTAGTCAGACTAATTTAGACTTTTGTCTGAGTGTGTGTGGACAGGTTTCTGTATGTGTGTTGTGTGTTTTGTTCCAAGTCCATCTGTCTCCTGTTGAAAAGCGGGTCTTCTGTCAGGTCTTATCAGCTCTCCTCAGGCCGCGGACTGTGACTCACGCTGCAGGCCATCGCCTGACACATCAGAAACCCATCGATGTGGCCGTGAATGTTAACTTCCATCTCCAACTTAATGCTGCTACAGTGGCTCCCCTGTGAGAAGACTTGTACCTCGCGCCGATGTGTGAGCGCGTGTGTGCCGACATGCTGAATTCTGCTCTCTGTACTCAGCTGACAGAACCGAATTATAGCGCTGTGTGATCTTATGTAGTTAACAAAATCATGGTGTGAGTGTCCAGAGTGTTGCCAGGAGGTTGGAGCTCACTGACCTGTTCAGTGGCACGTTGACAAATCCAGCGTCTGCTCATCTAAATGCTTGACGCTTAATTCTCTCCCTTTTTCTAATTTATATGAAAATGCAGTTCAGTGTATTTGCAGCTAGTGAGACAGTTGACCTTTAGCCTGACAGTGGTCAAGTTAAGGTCGTGATACAGCAGCCGACCGCGTCCTGTCAGTGATGGTACGATCGCCTTTGGCAGCTTTACAGCTAATTTATCATGTTGAGTCGACCCGGACCCGTCGGTGAGCGAGAGACCGACCTCTCTAGTGCTCTGATGTGACCTTTTTGACATTTTTTTTTACATTTGCAAATATTACAATAGCATCATCTCAGATTTTACAAGGTCCATTTCAGAGAGTTTCACCCTCTGAGAAAATGGTCACAGTTTTACAAATGTGTCTTAGTGTTGTTAGCGTCTGAGGGCAAAGGAAAAGCTGAAAGAACCACATGGAAAAGCCCAGGGAGCTAAATCAGTCTAAATCAGTCCTGTTGTTAAACCAAGAAAACACAGTATCACGAGACAGAACCATATGGTGCCTTTTAATTTAGCATAGAAGAAAACTTTACGTTGCCAGAAATACTAACTGATTTAAATTGCGATTTATGGACTGCTATTACAAAAGGATTGCAGAGGCATCCTGGTCCCTTTTTTTCCTCTCTCCCTTCATTTGTTATTCTGAAATTCGCTCCTCAGTCCATTCCCCTCTTGGCTTTTATCTCCCTTTGGTTTTTGTAGCGTGTTGGTATGCAGGGTGATGTTGGCTGGTGTTTGCAAGGGAAGGATAAAGCGGTAATCAGTGCCAATGAAGCAACTCTTGTCCCGGAGCGCAAATGTGCCAACATCAGCAACACCAGCAGAGCATGTGTGTGTGTGTGTGTGTGTGTGTGTGAGAAGGGGAGAGTGGTATTAAAAAGGTCAGACAGAGGTCATTGTGTTGGTCACAAATGTTATACGGCTGCTTTCTCTCCTGCAGCCTGTGCAATATGATCAAAACACAGCGGTCAGCTGTAAGTCCTCCGTCATTGAAATGATTGTGAGATCGTGAGGAAGACTTGTTATAGTCACCGGATGTCGTTTTTATACTAACCTTGGACACACTGACCCAATTTGCATGGTCCTGATGCAACTATTGTGAAATCTACTTCTAGTGTGGCTCCAGGCGCATTTGTTATTTTTGTTTTTCTTTGTGTCAGAGAGGAATGTTGTGTGAGCAGAGAGTAAAACACCGTCCATTCGACGCCATAATCTGCTTTTCATTGACCATCTACTGCCAAAGTGCTCCTGAGCACGGCACCAAACGGTCCCGCGCCTCAGTAAACCGCCTGCTTCGGGGAGAGCAGAAAGTTTAGTTTGATGCTGGCAGCTCCCCAACGTGTTTAAGCAAACTTCACCCAGATAAATAAAGGTTAAAATAATTAGCCCTGTGAGATTGACTGTAATTATCACCCTGTGCTGTTTTAACCTGAGCGCATTCATCCCCCTGCTTTCTCATCACATTAACCCACGTGAACTAGGCTGTTTTTACTATTGCTAATCTCTGTCAATAAACATGTTGGATTTGAGCTGTTTTTCCAGATGGTGGGTAATAGTTACATTGATGGTGTGATACTCAAATCCAACGTATTGATCTATTTCACGCTCTTCAGTCGTCTGTTCTATTACCACTCCGCTAATCATTAGCTGAGAGGTCGTGAAGATTCGTAAGGGAAATTAAAAGAAGTCACAGTGGAAGAAATCAAAGATGGAAATGTGAACTCTCAGAAACACTCCACATAATAAATATTCATTATTTATAATATTTGATTGGAGCGAGTGTTTCTGCATAAATATAAACAAATTCAACCTCATATGAGACAACAATTATCACGATCGAGCTGAATCCACAACAAACCTCAATCATGCATTCAAATGAGTTTTAATGCGTAAATGGCTTGAGAGGGTCAAAGGGTTGAAGTCAGCAAGCGTCTCTGAGCAGAACAGAGGAATTAACATTCATGAATTCAAATAACCAGTTGGCAGCTTTATTGTGCGTAGATGGATGATACTTGGTGCTCGCGTTGTGTGAAGTGGTGTTTTTGCTGTGTTCTCAGCACCGCACGCTTGTTGTTTATTGACTTTCCATGAATTTGACTGTCAGGACAGGCACAGCGGGGGTGTGTCAGTTATCGTCAGCGCAGTTTGGATGTCAAGCATTTGTGTGCTTTGCGCTTCCCACCTGCTTAGAGTACACTCGAGGCGCGCGGCGCTCGGTGTGAAGATGATGCTATTATCATTGATTTATCAGGAAACGTGCACCTGAGCAGGCTGTATTAAAAAGCAGACTAAACCAATTTAGCGCACGATCTGTGATACAGTGGGAAAATGTTGTTTTTTGTGGCGGTAGACATCGTGGCTTTACTGACAGCTCTAAGTGGGACCACCAGTCCCATGATTAGCCCTGTTCTTGGACCACGCTGGGGTGAGAAACGCCGTTATCTGCTCCTGTGTTAATTTAATTCAAGATCCGTGTGTTTGTTCTGCAGATTCTGCATCTCCTGCACAGGGACATTGAGTTCCCCTTGGAGAGGCTTTTGAGGCAGCTGTGCTGGAGACTGTGCTAATCAGTGAATGCAGAGCGCTCAGCTTTTGCAGAAGTAAAGGTGCTGGTGATAAGATTGGTCATGACTGGCGCCAGCTGCTGCCAAACTTACTGATAACGAATTCCCACGTATTCCGACCCACTTCCAAGCTGTGCTGCAGATGTGTGCCTGTCAGTACCCAGTCAGCTGCCGCAGCTTGAGTCTTGTTTGTTTAACACGGTGCTTTTGTTTTCTATTAATTGCTAAGCTGCCACGTTCAACCGTCCGAGATGTTATGAGCTTGGAACAACAGGGTTGACCTCAGAGAGTCGTGCTGAGTTTCCCACAGAGAGCACCATTGTAGTTGCATACGTGTTCTCTAACTCCATCGGACTGTGCGTGGGTTTAGCATGTGACCGCCTGCTGCGTGTGGCCCAGGCCCTGGTCTGACACGCCAGCTTAATCTGCTATCAAGCAGCCTTGCACCAGACCTTTGCCTTTTACAATGGCTGCCAAGCCCTGATTAGTGCGAGTGGAGTGTTCGAAAGGAGACACTGTGGTTTGATGTAGGGGGTTCAAACCGGAGACAAGGTAGAACGTTCTTGTCATGATCACAAGGCCTGGAGCTGACACGTCATACGATGTTTTGGCACAGTCGATGTAATGTGGTCGTATGGTCATGAAGGATGCTCATTCGTTTGCCGTCTTGACATGCAGCTCACCTCCTTCTGGACTGTTGTGTCCTTTTTGCCATGACGGCAGAAGACACTTGATCTTTCCATCTATACCTGTCTGCCATGATTTACGGGCACTATTTGTAACACTTACTATAACAGTACGAGGGGGTGATAGTGGCCACTTTAATTTACGGGCAGTGAATGCATTATTTACTGTGTAAGTACCTGGAACAAGGGATTTACTTACCCACAAACTGCAGAGGATGGAGGTGACGGTTCGACCCGACTCGAAGATCAATCAGCTGCACATGTCCAAACAAAAATCAATCACTGAATACTCTGAGATCCAAGTGGATGTTGGTTTGGATTTATGGAAATGCAAGGCTGGCTCTTCTAATCTCATTGTCCCTTAGCTGAGCCATTAAAACTTTGATTTGAGTATGTTCTTCGCATTAAGGAGATCGTGACTGCAAGGAAGCCAAAGCATTTGTTGAAGTAGATAAACATCAACATCTGTATAGTGGAGAGGATGCTTTGTTAGTGAGTTGTCCAACAGGCGAGGGGTCTATTCCTGGGACATGGAGACAGGAGCTGCCTTTGTGTTGGCTCTTTTGTGCCCTTTGACGCTGCTTAGAGGTGTTTGGATTGCCATTGATGTCTGTGGGCGGGTTTTTGTTGGTTCCAGTTTGGCTCAGGCATAAACTCAATACCTTCAAGCTCATCCTCAGATAATGAGGATGTGCACATCCTCTTTGCTTTGTCTTTGGTCCTTTTCTTCTTCGTCTCACAGAACAAACACGCAGCAGCCCAGACCACAGCTATCCTTGAAGAGAGCTCTCTGCTTTGTCAACCTCAGGAGGCTCTGAGGTGTTTCTCATGCTCATGAACCCTGACAACAACACAACCCTCCCAGTTATTCATAAACAAAAAGCCATATTCTCTCTGTCTTTGTGTGGGTGATGACATCACTCTAATCCCTCTGTTTGATTAGCTGGTGTCATTGCCTTGATTTTCAGTTCTCCAACCTTAGAATAAAAAATATACACTGTACTGTACATTTTATATTAGTTGCTGGAAACTAAACATAAACAATAAACAAAAAAAATCACAACCAGTGCAACAGTTTTACCTGGACGACTAAATGACTACATTTCAATGACTACATTGACCTAAATGAGACAATAAGGTATATTGTTGTGGCTTGGGACAGTACGTTCACCTCACAGACAGCAGGCCTACGTCTGACTGGATGCCTGCTTTGTGTACCAGCGTGTTTTTTCCGCACACAGTTAGGTCTCTGTAAATTGATGCCAAGGCGCGTGTGAGTGCTTGTCTGTCTGTTAGCCCCGTGATGGACTAGAAACCTGTCCAGGGCGCACCATGCCTCTCACCCAGTGACAGCTAGGGCTGACTCCAGCACACCCTCAGACCTCAACGGGAAAGGTGGTTAAGATAATGGATGGACGGACAATCACTAAAGCAGCGGGGAAAAAACTGTTCGGCTTTTTAGAGTAAAAGCTGCTCAGTAAATCCTCTACTTTCACCTTTACGCCGTGCCATAAATGATTCAAAGTGACAGTATGCTTCTCCATACTGAGATGTAGGGCAGACAACCAGCCCTCTCTCTCAGACCTCGGGGTAGAAATGGCTGTTCAGTCAGCTGAAGGTCAGACACGGATTGGCTGAATAGAGTTTTTCATTCCAGACACAGGTAGTGCTTGAAAGTCCTGTGCCCCACCCCCCACCCTCCACCCCCCTGGGCTTCAAGTAGCTGAAAGCTAAATGCAGACACACATGAGCACCTGTTTCTTCTAAACACACACACACACAGACCAGCCTCGCTCAGTGCCTCTTCTGATTTCCCAAGTCGCCTTTAAGCGTAACCGATATCTGTGGCTGTGAGCATGTGTGACTGTGATATATTCCTCCAGATGAACTTTAAATGTGCAGCTGTTGTCTTTTCGTTTGTAACAGAAACACTGTGTCAAGTAGAGTAAAGGTCAGCAGACATAGGTAACGTAAAACATCCTGTTGAGGACGCACAAAACACCTGAATGGGCTACGGTGCAGCGTTAAGGTCAAAAAGCCGTTCCGTGGTTATTGTTTCTTCGCTCACTGCTGGTATTCTAATAAATGCGTGTCATGCTTCTGCAGACCTGGCACCTTCACAAATAAAAACACTAGCGCAATAAATCAGCCTGTGGACGGATTATTGATCTCTGCTGTTGAACGTGTAACAGTGATCAGCAGTACAGTTGCTTTCTAGCGTAACCAGTGTAAATGTGCATCCGTGATGATGTCTTGTGGCCGAATCGCTGGTTTTGTTTGCTAAATGTTGCCTCTACCAACCAGCTCAGCCAGTGTGAATCCTGTAATATTTTTTTTTGCCTCTGCTTCATGACTTAGTGCCGCGCGGTTAAAGCTGCTCCCGTATTAAGTCCTGGGTGATTTCCTGTCGATCGCCCGGTGCCCTTGGCCGCTGTGTACCTTTAAACTTTAAAACAAATGTTTCCCCCCCCTCCCGCTCCCCTCGTCTCACCTTTAAGCACAACCCACTCCACCTCTCTCTTGACCTTTCTCCACTAACCGAACTGCTTCCTCTCTGTCTCCTAACCTTTCTCTCTTCGTTAGCCTCCATCCACATCTTTTACACACACTATTTCACATCTCTCCTTTTATTTTTTCATTGCCTTCCCTGTTTTTTTTTTCTCTTCTCCTGCCTGCTTGTAGCTTGTGGATGCTTTTCTCTCCCCTAGCTGACATTTCTACTCAATAATCTCAGGATATACTATGTGTTTAGAATCTAAAAAGCTCTGCCATTTGCTACAGCTTGGAGTGCTTCGGTCTGACTCTTGCATTATCGTTTTTCGTCCACCTCCTCACAAATCACCCTCCCACCCCCCCACTTCATGCATTATCCTTCATTTCTCTCTGTACTTTTCCTTCAGTTCCCCTTTTTGGTGTGAAGGAGCCTTTGTTAAATGTGTGGAAGGAGCAGAGGGAGAACTCTGCAGAATAAGAATTCAATCAGAGAATGCCACTGAAAAAACCAAGCATCAGAGGTGAGTGTCAGCTCTATCGCTACGTTTGCACGGACATGTAATGTCTAATGTGCAAACATTAGACGCCCCGGTTCGCGAACCGCCATTAGCGATGACACTTTTCACACGAAAGTGTTCAGAATTATCCAGAACGGGATGTTCCCACACAGGCTATTCTTGATTTTCCCCCGCTGACACAAACGCCAATTGACAAATCATTCTTTATTTGTTTTGCATCTATTAGATCGTCTTATCTGCTGTATTGCAAACTGCAGCAGTCATGCAGGCCTGCTGAAAGATTCAGATCGGTGTTCATTTATTTGTTGTGTGTATGCCCCAGCAGCACTGACTCGTACTGTGTCAGTAGGCTCCACTTCACACACAGGATGTCATGTGCAGTGAGAGCTAGTGATGAATCCTGTGGCACTGTTCTCAGTTCACCTTCCAGGCTGGTTCATATAAATTCTTCATGCAAGCCCAGGGTGGATCCTTGACAGTGTGGGGTTTTTTTTTCTGCACATGCCCCTTGAATGTGTTTACAGTTGAGTGTGCACATGTAAGGAATTGCAGGAGCCTAGTTGCATCTGTCATGTTCAGCGTCTGGCATCGTGCCTGTTCTTTAAGCTTTGGCTGTACCTGGATGAGATTAGATGCATCTGGTTGAGTTTCCGTGCAGGGGCGCTTTTCTCCCTGCTTCTCAGCCTCCTACATCTCTTCTGTCTTCTCTCTGTGATAGTTGCTTGCTGTGAGGAGCCTGTCATTTGTTTTGCTGCTGTGCTGTTGGTTCAGCCGGTCTGTGGCCTATGCTACTGTATGCATATGTAGTTTCATTACTGATGCTCCTGACTGACAGCAGTTTAAGCACCGTATGGCCCTTTGCTTTCTAATATCCTAGGAGTGTCTGGTGTGTCGTTGTGAATCTGTACAACGCTTGTTTTTGCAAGAGGGAATAAAATGCTGGAATGTTATAAACATACATAGGCTGAGATTTAGTGCACATATTGGTTTTTCTTTACGGAGGAAGTGGGACCTTAATGTTTCCTCAGCATTAGGAAAGGTTTAATGCACTTCACTGAGATGAAACCAGAGTAAATATTCGGGTCTGAACCATAATTTGAACCAGTTTTCGTCCATTAGACGGCAGCCTGGCAGACGCGTGACTGGCAGAAGAACAAAAGCAGAACTTAGTGAGGGACAGTCCTAATTTCTCCGTAATCAGACACGTTGTCACTCGTCAGACAGCCGAGGCAAAAGGTGAAATTAAACTTGAAACTTATACTTGTTGGCAGCGTCCATTTGCATTTCAATGTGTTTGACCTCCTCAGCAGCAAGGCCCTGCTGCATCAAACGGGTTGGCAGTAATTACGCAAAGTTACAAGTATCTGTTTCGCCTTTTCCTTTCATTCTAGGTCAGCGGTGTGCGGTGAAGAGGACTCGCTTTAAGTGTCCTGTCATTTCAAACGGGCAAATTGCAGACTACATCCTGACACACAACACAGCCTTAGCGGCGTCGCCAAACAGCCGCCCCGCAGCCCCGCCGCCTGAGCCAAGGAAGACATTAAACCTAGAGGGTTTCCTTGTTAGTAATTCTGCTGGCTTATATGCCCAGGGTTGAATAATTAAACTCCAAACAGTACATCCTCTCCCTCCGCTGCATTTGAATAAATCTACACCCAAAACCTCCACCTGATCTGACCTCTTTAAAGAATCAGCCAACTTTCTGTCTGAAGCTCTTCAGTTCATTCGGCTCCAGGCAAAAGGAACAACCTGTGATTATTAACCTGTCGCGCAGGGTGAACGGGACTAACCTTTACTATCTTTGCTAAACATCATAATGTTTGCATTGCACCTACAGTATGAAACGATTCTTAGAATGTAGCTTGTGTGGATCTATGCAGCGTTCTGTGGCTTTTCGTATTGCATCACCTTTAAATTTACAAAAAGTCACTTTTGTTGATTGTCACCTATTACGTTTTAAGTTTGGGTTAGAGGAGTTTCAATCAAAACTCAGTTACACACACACACAGAAGATGAAAATCCTCTGGTGTACGTTTATTGGATTCTTTGCCCTCCACTGTACACAGTATCATCAGCCGTATAAATCGTTTTCATTGTATCATATAATTGACTGGAATCCGTTGAGCTGTCTGTACATCACCCCTCACCTGGGGACTGTCAGTTCATTTAGTGGCTTTTTTTCCCTGTGTATATTCTGTCTGTGCGCATGTTGCATGGCGCTGATAGCACATCTTCCCTTTTCCTCATGTACATAGAGTCTTGGTTTATGAAGGCTTTCTGAAAGCGTAAGGCTCAAGGGCTGATATGCTTCAGGGTTTGCACTCAGAAACACACGCAAGCACGAAGACCTCCTCATAATCAGTGAGTGATAGACGTTTACCTTGGACTCCACCGTGAAGGCTTTTACTCCTGTCAGACAGGCACAAACGGGGACCTCACACAAGCAAGGCACACTGGGGCGTCACATGCGACAGCTATTAGAAGTAATTATGAGTGAGGGAGCAGAACAAGGTCCATTCATTTGTTACACACCAAGGAGCACAAACAGCAGACAGGAAGAATGGGGTGAGAACGAGCAGGCAGCTCCGATTGACACGCCGGCTTCATCGATTGAGTGATTTGTCATGTAAAAGTTGGCGCGCGCTTGCATCCGTGCGCCCCCATCTGAAGAAAAATGAGCGAGAGTTAAGAAAAGGTCCTTCTAGAGCTGAGAACAAAGAGTAAAACCGAGCGTGTGAAAAGGAGGAGCGCATGAAATGAAAACAAAAACAGAATAAGTGTTGGGAAACCTTTACCATCACTGTAACGCGTTCGCTCATTTCTACGCTGTGCGACAAACAAGCCCTTATGATAGAATGTGATGAAAAACAAAAAGAAGAGATCAATAATCTGTGCATGTGCTACACGAGAAGTGGAGGATGGGGGTGTAGTAATCTCAGGAGGCCTTTGAAAACATCTCCTCTCAAAACAAACAAGACAAGAGCAAAATTCAAGAAGACAAGCAAAGACAAAACTGCACTGCATAGCAGAACCTAATTGACAGCATGAAACAACATAGCGGGCTTATAACAAGATCCATGAAATGACCAGCTGGGATGAAGAAGGTAATTAAAGTAGCTGGAAAGGAGGAAAAGCCTGCAGGTCCTGAGGGAGGACAGGGTGTTAATGTATGTTAAACACCGATGCTGCTGATGCTGTGACGGACGGGCCGGTGTGGACACGGGGCTGTGGCCATGCTGACACCTGTCCGCCACAACAATAAAAGCTCCGGGTGCACTAAAAGTTTCTGATACTGTGTATTTTGTCCTTCTGGACAAGCCTGAGCGAGATGCACACGATGCAAGAGAACGTGATAAATGATTTTTGTTCCAGCAAAGTGAAGTATGAGACAGATGAGCAATAAGCAACTCAGAGATACAGGAGAGCACAAAACCCACAGGACTAGCATTTGGTTTTTTTTGCCTCACTGTCTCATCTGTCTCATATAAAGTCACATTAATTATGAAAATGCATTTAGTTTTATTGTGAGCATGAGATAATAATTGTATTTGGGTTTTCTTCCTTTTCTCTCCTTCTCTCGTGGTCATGATGTGTGTGTGCTGTAAAGCAATTCACTCCACGGTAATTCAAAATCAATTCCTTTTGTTGTCCACGCTCACGGACGCCAACATGTGCACGAAGCTTCGCGCGTGAGGGGAAATGTGTGTTTTATGAATCCTACTCTTCTCCGGTTTAGCCCTTAACAGAGGCCAGTCGCCGCCATGCAGGACAAACGACTCCGTGAGAGCAATGTATAGGATTAATAAAGGAAAAAAGGTTGAATGATGGGAAGGCTAGACGCCGCTCGACTGCGGTGTTTTCGCTGTTGGTATCGATAAACAGCAAATGGAAGGAAAGAAGCCTGAGGATATGTGTTTGCGGCAGGACTTTGCTGGGAGCCCGAGTACATACTCCTGAGCATGCCTGCACATATATCAAAATAAAACCGCTATCTTTCCTTTGACCTAGGCTGCGTATTTGCTCTGCATGTTGTGAGGCGTTTTCTTATTGATTACCGTAACTTCAAACACTTAACAACGGCTGGGGTTGGTGGTGAGAAGGATGAAGAGAAAGGAAAGAAGATGGGAGACAGAAGGAGGAAGAGCATGGAGAGGCTACTGGGGGGGCTGTTAGTATCCAGGAAGACGGAAATTAAAATGGGAATTAGAAAGACAGGCGGGTCAGAGAAGCCGAGAGAGGGGAGGAATGGTGTCACATGAATGCCCTCACCTTACTTTTTCCTGTGTCAAGTAATAATTCTTCCCCTCGCTCCCCCATCCCTCGTCTGAGGAGGAGGAAACCTGCAGCCTGTTTGCCGGCCGTGCCCTCGGCGCCTGACGCTCATCCTACCGAAGCGTTACATTAACTGAGGTCTCTCTTTGTGTTTGTGTGTGAGAGATTTCCGGGGGGGGGTTAAGTCAGACGGAGGATTTCCTCCTACATGGACAGAGATCTGGGAACAGCTTTCCCTTAAACCAAATCCTTATTCTAACCATCCAAGTGGAAACAGAACTGCAGACTTACAGTCGGCGAGTACAAGCGGCTTCACCCTCGGCCTGTGGGAAGCAGCTGACGCGCACACAGGCAGTGATAGAATGCATCCACTACCCACACACACACACACACACACACTAGTCACAAACATGTGACTGCGTCCCCTTCCTTATCAGCAGACTCCATCTTTGATGTGATTTCTCTCACATGACTGCCCACAGTGCTCGCCAATCCTCCCCAGCTCGTAGCGTGTGTGTGTGTTGACGAAGGCCAGATTAGCATTTTGCCAACGTAATTAGCATTTTCCGCCCACATTAACCAGTTAATGTTCACGTTCGGTAAGCAGTTGGTCAGTGAGAACAACAGATGTCTCGTTTCATACAGTAACACACTGTTTGTGGTGTGTGTGCGCTGTCCACCTTTCTGTCTCATCCCTTTTATCTGTTCTCAGAACATCTTTCACTGTCACTATTAAAGCACATGACACTCTTCTCTGTGTAACATCTGACTTCTGCTCGTGTGAAGACATGGGAAGATGGGTCTTGTTCCAATTTGCTCTTTACATATGAAACACACTCCTGGGCGGGTTCCATCCAGACGTCGGTGCCCTTTGCCGACCCCGTGTTCCCGTCCTAACGCGTAAGCTGTTGACCTCTGGCATGTTTACGTGTGCGCTCCCATGTAGCCGGCGCGATACGTGCAGGCTGACCTTTGGGCGTGCTCCAACTGGATGAGCAGTTCATTAGGGTGCTGAGGCAATGGCTAATGGCCACATTCTCAAACGGCGGACGAGCGCTCTGAAGAGACCAATTAGGATTGATCATCAGCTCTTATTAGCGTTCTACTCCAACGTGGTGTGATTTCCTAATGAGAAGAGTCAGAGCAGAGATGAGAGCGTAAATGAAAGAGCTACAGTGCATCCAGCCTCCTCAGAGCTCGCTGGGTGGATTAAATCCTGCTGCTGTATAGGTGGTGATTCAGAACCGACTGGTGTCCTGTCATGGACGTTGTCGCACAGGAGGAGATGTTGGTTTTCTGAGTGACTGATTTGGCATTTTAAATTCCAGATTCTCTTTTAATGATATTTGCAGTGTGAAGGTCTCCTGGTTAATTTAACAATTTAGGCAGCGTGATTATATCAGAGGCACAGTCACGCAGAGCCGGTTTTAATATTTTAAACCTCATTTTTTCCTTTTCAGTTTTACAAATGGTTCTACGTACTCTGCTGCAATATCTATGAGCCTCCGCCAATACTCCCATTGTGCTTGTGTGATTTCCAGCCCTTGCCCTTGAATTTTGCAACGCAGTTGTTGATCATATTGAGCCAGAACGCAAAGATTAGTGAATGTGATTGTATTTGAAGTTTTAGTTGAGGTCAGCTGAAGCCTTCTTCTTTCCATAGGTGTTGAATAAATGCAAATTGTAGGCATTAACGAGGTGGATTGTGTGGTTTCTGTACTTTAATTTTTAAGTTAAATAAGTAGACTTTGTTGTTGTGGGCATCATCCTTAGAAAGACCTGGAGCAAGGACCTTGCTGTAAAAACAAAGTTTCATGTCCATCCAGTCCTGGAATTGCTCCAGTTGTCATCTTTGAATCATTGTCCATTTATTATAAGAATGAAAGTTTGATATTATTTTTCACTAAGCAGTGCAACGTGCCTTCAGCTGAACGTGGCTGCTTTAGTTAGCATGCCTGTGGCAAAAACGCGAGAGCAGAGAGGAACAGGAACTCCCTGGTATTAAGAGAGAAAAGGAGAAAATAGCAAACACTTTCGCACATGTGAGACGTTTTCTATTTTCACACTCCCCAAAGCTCCTGCTGGGAGTAAATCATCAGCCGGTAATCAGTGTGCATGATGGCGCGTGCAGCCTTCCAGCCAGTGAAGGTGTGATTTCTGATGAGTGGTAGACCTGTTGTTATTGCACTCTCTGCTCCTCAGCCTCTCCCCGCCGGTCTGTCTCTCATCCCTCAGGCTCCTTCCCCCTCCATCCGTCCGCTCCGGTGTTATGGTGACAGATCCAAGTGGCACGGCTTATCCCGGCATACCGGAGCAGCTCTATGGATCAGCGGCCTCTGTGGTGCTAAGACCTGGAGATGAGAGAGGGGGTGGAAAGACTTTTCTTTTTCTTTTTCCAACACAATAGAAAGCTATTATTCCCTCGGTGCTTTGTTCTTTTGTTGCCTGAACAGCAAACTAACGGATCCCACGTCTGCTCCTTTGACACCTATTGACTCACAAACTTTATGTCTTAAACACGACTAAAAAAAAACGATTTAGTTTGCCAGGATTAAAATTTATAAAAGTGTTTTGCTCTAAACTTTTGAAGCTACAGGAATCTAGTTTATATTTATATTCTCAATTCTATTATGATATTTCAAAAGTAGGTGAGTGAGTTGATATGCAAACCGGGCTTGAATATGAATGTAGGTCATGTTTTGTTTTAAAACCTAGGATTTTCCTTTCACTCCAGCTCTTCCGTCATAGAACATTCAATAAATGATGATGTGCTCATGTATTAAATAATTAAATAAGTCTGTCTGATTTGACTTTCACCTAATCACATTTGGTTCTTTGCCGTCAACCTAGAGGTGCACTTGTGCGCTCGACATTCACGAGATATAGGGATTAAATAATGTAGTATTTCTTTTGATGATCATAGTTCAGAAAACTGCCTAAAACAAAGGGACTGACGGACATTTTCCCGTGTTCGCTTTTGCAGCTTTTCACGGCCTTCGTGGCGCATGAATTCCCGGGATCCTGTCTGCATTTGTGCATTTAATCGTTGCTTCAAGGATCAAAGTGAAGCTCAGCGGCATTCGCGCTGACTCTTGTGAGGATTGACACTGTGACCCGCACAGTAAACACCGAGGTTGATGTCAGTGAGATAAATTGCACCCTGCTTTGCATTCACGCCATGTTTCCTGTGCACGTGAAGGTACTTTGAATCTAAGCTGAGCGCGAAGAAAAACTACTGCACGCATTATAGAATAATAGGAACCAGGCAGTGCTGATAAAGGCATAAATATTATCAACCTTAAAGAATTTAGATTTAAAAACCATTGCAATAGCAGCACATGTGGCATGAATATTTAATTACACACATCTGTTTCATGCTCCTGTATTATGAGCTTCATTTGATGAAAGTAAGGTTTATTTCCTGATCATTCTGTAACAAACCTAATATATCACATTAAATATCATAATGCTGTTTTTTCTTCACCTCCATTGTCCTCCACTTGGATCCCAGATTGACTTTTTTATTTTTTTACATATCTTCAACTATTCATCCCAGAATAATATCGGTGAAGCATAGCACTCTTAAACCTTTCTGTCTGTTTAGGCAGGTCACAGGTATTAAATTCAACAATGAGCCAGCCCATTATTTCTGGGCACTCTCTACGTGTCAGCTGAGTCACCTGGAGGGTTGCTCTGGGTTTCCTTTCTCAAGAAGACAGAGTGAGACGCCCCCCAACAATACGTGAGCCCTAATTAATTTTTCATATTAGTTACTTTTTAAATCTAACTCCAGCCAATAGGCCCTGGGCAGCGCTTTGAACGTGTGCACTAATGTTTTTATGCTCTCCCTCACCACTGGCTATGATTTAATAACATCTTCCTCAGTGCTATGTCCAGGGCTTTTCTTTTTTTCATTAGAGCGCCTTAATTAGCTACAACTTGGAGCCTCCTGTCTCGATCTCTCGCTCTACTCTCGCTCGCTCTCTCTTGCAGCCAGAAGACACCTACTGGCTGCTCTGCTCCGCTTTTCTTCTCTTCTCTTTGTCTAAGTCACGTATATGGGAAGTGACACGTCCCTGCCTTCGGCCGTCAAAGTCTGAGCTATGTCTCTGGTTGTGTTTGCGTGCAAGTGAGTGTGTATGTTGTCCTCTCGTTACCCTTTGCACATAGAAAACCGCAGAGATTTGCTAAAAACAGCTAAATGGACTGACGCACAATCGTGTGTGCATGCATCCGCTGTATAACATGTGATGTGTCCTAAACTTGACCGGAGCTTCAGAAAGACAGAAGCTGGACAGACAGACACACGGGATTTGCTGAAATTGCACCTTTTTGCACATCTCCAATACAGATGAAGTCATGTTGAAGGATGAGATTGTGTGTGTGTGTGTGTGTGTGTATGTGTTTGGTTAAGCATCTGCAGATTAGTGGAGGTAATGGGCACCATATTGTGCTTGTAGGGGGACTGGAGCTATAAAGCAGCGCAATATCCGAGCTGGAATGGAAAACCAGGGGCGAGAGCGGCCGCATGTGGCTGTGAAAGCGCGTGGGAGAGAGAGGGACGCGTGGGTGTGTATTACTGTAGCTCACCTCTACGTATGAGTCATGAGCCACCTGGTAAATAACCCTTTATATCCCAGGGAAACACCCTCACGGTAATCAGGGGGACGGTCAGAGCAATCAGAGTCCCAGGCCACTTTGTTACAACTTGATTAGGATGTTTGCGGATGATAAATGGACACACATCCACTCGGACATGCCCGCGCGGGCACACAAACTGATTGCATCTGCTGAAAAACAATCAGTCCCTATAGTGGAGACACTCTCTGCCGGTGGAACAATGAGGGAAAATTACCAGTCAAAGAGGGCAGCCCGCAATCTCACAGCGCGCCAAAGGTTTTGGGTCTAATTTGAAATAATTCTAATTTAGACAGAGGCTTCTGGGCAGCGCGTATTATCCCGCCATGCTTTCATGCCTGGAGAACACTCCACTAATCAGCATTTGAGTAAAGTGTATCTGTGCCCCCACAGACCCTAGGAGTAAAGGAGCAGGCAGCCCACACGAAGGCGGCCCCTCTGCCCGGCCGTTACGGCGAGTCCTTGAGGCAGAGTGAATCATACTAGAGGAGGGAGTTCACGACACTCTGGAGTCTGCACGAGCGGAAAGTTTCGCTCAGTGAACTCAGGTGAATGCAAAGTGTTTGCAACATCAACTCTACACGAGAGTTTCTTGAAGGAAGGTTGGTATTAAAGGCAGATTAGATTTACTGCACCGAGATGGATTTCTGTGGGTTTTATATCGTGCCTCGGCGCCGCTTGTTTTATTCCTGGCTGTTGAATATGTAGCACTGCAGCTCTCGGTTGCTTTGCATTCTGCAGATTCAGTTTGTGGAGAAAAAGTGACCTCTCAGTGTTAAATGTGTGTCTCATCAGGCCCATGCACTGAAACAGGGAAAGTATACTCTCATCTTTTATTTAAAAGAAGCACAAATATCACCATGAAGAAATCTATCAATCAAGTCATTTGATTAGTGTCAACCGGGTGAATACATAAATTAACTCATTTAAATAAATGATCAAGTTTGCAGTGTCTTTCAGCTCTTGTTTTGGTTTACCACCCGCAGCGTTTTCTGTCCAGACTCACATATTAATTGGTTCATCCATGAGTCCAGCTTGTTTGTGAACGATCTAATGAAATTCCCTGCTGAGTTGTTGTGTGAGAGGAATCTAAGGTTACTATCGCAACCTTAGATGTCTGATATGGCCCAAACCTTATCCCTGAGTGTGACAAGTGGTGAACACAGCGTTTAGCAGGTAATGAGACCACGAGTGCACCTGAAAGAGAGATGATGAGAGATGTCTAAGCGCTGCTTTATAAACAAGTCATTTTTGTCAACATGTTATAAGCGTCAGCTTGTCTTTGCTGCTCCCAGTGGCTAAAAGTACTAAAAATCACAATTGATATTAAAAGCTCTCCTGCAGGAATGTGTCACCTGTGACTGATGTGCTCTATAATTTAGCCTGATTATTAATCAGCGTGTGGGTATATTTTTATTGCTGCTGATTGATGTGGACCTAGTTTGAAGCCTCTGCAGCTATTTCCAGCTGATGTGTCATGGCCCTAAATGGGGCTGGTTGTGGGTAATTAATGGAAAGGTAGGCAGAAATATGGATTACATAAATGCATATTCATCATGTGGCCTGTTCTCTAATACTTTATTTTTGAAAAGCGTTACCTCTTTAGGCATCAGACAGTAAAAAAGCCTATTTTTTTGTAAAGTTAATGAAGTGCACTAACACTGATTAAAGTACAAACACATCAAATCACATGGGGAGGTTCCAATAATAAACACACATCTTTCTCAAGGCTCTGTCTTGGCTCTTATCTGCAGCCACAGCAGCAGGATGGCTTCAGATGAGGTTTTTGTGTCTGTGAGACCTCTGTCAGCATCAACACTTTCTCTGAAGGGACAGAAAACACAAAACAGAAGGGAAACGGCTTATATCAGCTAAAGATGCCACTGAATCCAAAATGAAAAGTGGGAAATATATTGAAATACATCTAATCCTCTGGCCGGTCATCTCTTTTCTGTCTCTCTCATGGGATAACTGACCTACTTACTCCATTTCTCCTTCTGTGTCTCTATTATCTCATCAGTGGCCACAGATGTGCCATAACTGGTAACACAGTTTTTTTTAGAGGCCCATTACTCTCGTTACTCGTCTTCGTCCCTCTTTCATGTACAAAACCCTCGGTCCAGTCCATCCCTTGGTCAGTCCCCTCTCTACTGGTCCAGGGCCAAAAGAGTCGCAGCTACAGCCATTTTGACCTACTTCTAAACAATACCTCATCCGGCCCCCGCACCTCCCACCGCTTGCACACTCCCTCATTCACTTTCTCCCCGTCGCAGACACAGGTTTCTCTTTGCAGATGCAAGTTAAGTAGCGAGGAGGAAACACTCATGGGGAAGTGAGTGTTCCCCTGTGTCTGAATGCCTGAGAGGTAACCTATTTAGGGAGCGGAGAGAAAAGAAAGGATTGTGGGGTTGAATATCAATTCAGTTTCCTTTTATTGGGTCAAAACCATTTACTGCAAATAAACAACAGAGGAGAGACTTTGTTGAGGTGTGTTCACTGTTAATGCCTCGTTTTTTTGCAGTTTTCATTGATGTTTTCAGATGTGTATTAAAATCAATATGTGTGTAGGTGATGTTCACTGACCCTGAGCAGAAAGATGAAAGTACATCAATGGGACATTTGTTGGTAGATTTGTCTTGTTACACAACAAATCCATGGGAAGATGGGAAGAATGTGTTTCACTGCCTTGTTATTGTTGAAACACTTTCGTGAAGATAATCTACAGTAACTGTTTGTGCTTCTTTTTCTAAACAGAGCGTCCACCGTTTTGTAGGCTTTGAAATCTATTTTGCAGGTCATTTAATCTCAAAATGACGCAAAACTTAATGAAACCGAATATTTTCCACTAGTTCGAGTTAATTTCAAGTGAGCATGCTGCAAATGAGCTTCTTTCATGTTGTTTCTCCAAGAACACTGTCTCATCAAGATGCTAATAAAGCGAAATGCTTTTTCTCTGCGTCGTTTTATGATACTTCCTAAACGTGCAGCCACAGTGGGAACGTGAGGAATTATCTCATTCCGGTGGCAGAGCGCTTCAAGATTTGGAAAGAAAGACAGATATTCAGGTTGAATATGAGACTTAATGACCTGTAGAGCTCTGTAACCGTCGCAGTAAAATTGAGTTTTATTGCGCCGTGAAACTCATTCCAGACTGCAGAAGACAAGATAAGATGCTGGACTATACCTCAGGCCAGAAAGAGTCGCTGAGAAGAGCTTTATCCTCTGTCTCATCTCTGGACACACACTCTGCCCATCTATCGCAGTAACGGTGGACTTTTCCCCCTCATACGACCCACGCTGTGTTTTTCATGGTCTTCCAGATGGCACCATTGGCAGACGATGCATTTGACAGACATTTCCATGAAACCTCTTTAAATAGTGCATTTACAGTGCGTGTTTTGATGAGTGCAGGCTTTTAGGTTCCCACTGCTATTGTTTTGTTGGTCGCAAGCTGAGTTTAACCCATCTCCACCTAACACGCCTGAGATTGGATCTTCTGCCCCTGCCCTGATGGATGCTGGATGATTCAATCCCTCCAGTAATACAGGCCTGGATGTTTCAATCCCTTCGGCTCATATTAAACCGAAGCCGTGGCCCTGTGCGTCCACCAGCCTGTGAAGTTCTGACATTGTATCTCACTGCCATCACTGTGCGAGAGGTGACCCACCGCAGGATGCAGCAGTCAACACTTACACCGCTTTGCCTCTGGCTGTTTATAATGCTCCTTTAATCTAAAACCACCCGTGTCTTCGCCAGCTGCAAACATTCGTCTGCGTGCACAGAGGCTCGCTTAAGTGGCTCAGCGCGCGCGCGGTGACATTGGGCACACTTCCCCCGCCGCGAGCCCTGTCAGCGTACCTGGCAGCGCATCCACTCACACCATTTACATTTCAAAGTCGGCCGCATTTGCACAAACACACATAGTCGCAATCTGGTATTTCTGGTTTCCCTCACACCCACCCACTGGTTTCCAGACTGCGTGAGTGACACCTACAAAGCGTTTGCCGTGGGATGAGGCCGTAAATGCGCAGCAGTAGGAGTTAATGCTTCCTTTAAATTAAGTCTGTGTGTGTGTGTGTGTGTGTGTGTGTCATAGCTGTATGTATTTAAGCTCGTGTTTATAAAGTCTACACATCCAGCTGTGCATGTCACCAGGCTTCTCCCATGTAGAATATTCACGTGGGTTTTCCGCAGGCCCGTGTTTGCGCATCTGCGTTTGTGCGAGTGTGTGTCGGTCTGTGTGTGTTTGCTGGCTTATGGCGGAGGCTATGGCACTGGGGAGGCCTTATCTGTCATGTTCAGAGAGGTAGCTCTCACTGGAGATAGAGCTCTCAGTCGGAAGCACGGGCGCCGCTGAAAAGACTTCTGACACACACCTACAGCTCTGGCTCAGACAGGCAAAGAATGAACCAAAGGGAGATGCAGTGGAAATACTGAGAAACAAATTTCACAGTCGTAGGTGGGAGGAGTGTTTGTGTGTGTGTTGATGAGTGTGTGCAAGCTGTGTAATGTATGAATCTAATGTAAAGGGTTTCCTGGTAATGTGCGTGTCTGTTTAAACATGTGTCTCAGTGTTGTGCATTTCATTGCACTGTGAACGTGTTCTCCATCAGCGTGACCTCCAGATATGATGTGCGCATAATTTACTCTGCAACATGCAAACTTGTGTATGTGTATGTGTATGTGTGTGTGTGGGGGTGTGTGTGTGTGTGTGAGCCAGCATCCATGCGCCTCTGGAGCGTCGGGGTTAATGTGTTCACCCCTGGGCAGACGAAGAAGCTCTCACTCTCTATTAAACTCTCCTTCATGTAGGAGAAGATGAGCCTCATTATATAAGAGTCCCCAGCTAATGACCACTAATCCCTCCCTACTGAGGAAAAAGTAAGCGAGAGAGACAGAGAGAGAGGAAGTTGGGTTGAGAAAGCTCGGATCTGAAATGTAAACAAAGATGGATTGAAAGTCAGGGAAGCAGGGAAAGTAGAGGAGAGAGAACACAACTAGAGGCGGGCATTAATATTCTAATGTTTGCTTGTTATTGACCTCTTCCTCTCTGCTCGTGCTTCTTCTCCCTCACACACACACACGTCCCACCCCTGTCCCCTGCCCTTCGCTCCGTCATGCAGAGATCAGCACCGGGGAAACGGACTGTGAATGCATTAGTGTCATCATCATCATCATCAGGGGACACGAGGCTTCATCTGTCATCATCCTGCGACAGCTAGGGCAGTTCTCCACAGGGCGAGCTATTACTCTCCATTACCCGCACACACGCATGCCCGCACGCGCACACTGGGACGGCTGAAGACGGGCGGCATAGGCGGGCGTCCTCGCCCTCCAAAGTAGGATACATAATGTTTTTTCATCACTGTCTGGTTAAAAATGTATAAATCAATTTCCCTCCCAAAATACTGCGCCATCGACCAGGGGGCTTAAGAATGTTTTCTGCCAGACGCCTGCCTCAACTGATCCAGAGTGAAATGAAATCGTCTCCTCGCTGCAATATCCAGCCTCAGACTTAGATGGAGAAATCTACACACACACACACACACGATGAGGATGAAGACAGATGGGAGAGAAATGCATCGGCATTTTACAGTAAGTTTTATGATCAATATTTCTCTGTTCTTAATCCTATTAAGTGAGCGAATCAGACGTTGGCCCTAATTTAAAGTACAAGTATCCATCTCGTGTTTTTGTTGTTGAGATCCCTCTTCATCTGTGTTATTAACAAGCCGTAAAGGGAAACTATGAAACAAAGCAAACACAGTGAGTGATGGGTGACCGTCTGGCTTTACATTAGCCGTCATGGCCCTGAGGGGGGCAACCTTCTCTGTCAGCTGCGACACTCGAACATCACAAGAAAGTCAAATAGTCGATGGGGAAGATTATATGGTGCATCATGCCGTGACAGCAAAACACCCTGAATGGCAGCACTTGTTAGCTGAAGGCACAGCAGGATCACCAATAAAAAAAAAGCTATAGCTATTCAAGAGTGTGTGTGTGTGAGTCGGCCCATTGGATTTTAGTTGGAGCTGTAGTTTTTCTGTCTACCTTTTTTGCTATTTTTTGTCAGCTTTGTTTCACGGCGATGACTTTCTTCTCTTCGATCACTTCTTATCGCTTTGCTTTAATTTTTGACTTTTCTGTCTGTTTGCAAACGTTTCGAGGTTCTCTGTAGTTGCTCTGTGCCGCGGCACAACTCACCGACGAAGAATGTGGATTGTTACAACGCACGAGCACGAGCACACTTCATCTGCACTCATATCTCCAGCAACTTGTTCAAGGGCATGTCAGCTCTTGACTCATCAAGAATGCGCAGCTATTTTCTGTTACTTTTAACCCAAAGCCAAACACACACACACACACAAACACACTGATTAGTGCTTTTGGTTGGTCACACTCATTTCCAGGAACAAGGACAATTTCTAACCTAAACAAAAACAACCACACACAACCAATATCATGTCGAGTCGTAAGAAACTAATGAAAAGCCAGAAAGTGGAGTTTTATCGTGTTTTATGACGCTGAGCACCATCAGTCAGACTGATTGTGAGTTGTCAGAAGTCTAGTGAGAGCAGCAAAGCGCGATATAACTATAGGATGCCATCTGTAGTCAGAGCGAGGACAAAAGGGTCAGAAAAAAAAGAGAGAATTGAAGATCAATTACTCATTAGAAACTGTGCTTTCCCTCTCATTTGTGTGCCATTAAGCAAATGTTTACTTTGGAACCAATGAAGCTGATGGGACTGATCTGCTTAGAGAGGGCAGAGTGAAAAACTGTTGGGAGATGAATAAAGACAAATAGACGTGAGTGACAGGACGTTTGCTTGTAGGGATTGATCTGTTGACCAGATGATCACTTGGTATCAGTGTCACTCTATTCAGCCAGATTCCATGATTCTAGTAGGAGTGACGGGATGTATCGCTTGCCTCTCAGGCTCCTCCTTCCTCGGCGAAGCAGTCGGCGTGTGCTCAGCTACGCCGCGTTCAATTTAGTTCAACGGGCTTTTTCGAAACAACCGAGCCTTCATTAAATGTGTAAGGTGCATCCAGGGCAGACTCGGAGCAATTCCGAATCAAAATCCTGGATGATTGAACGGTTTGATCTCATGAAGGGAAAGCAAATGAAAGTCTGATACTTTGTCAGAAGCAGCCTTTCAGAAGATGTGTTCTGGAACTTCTGAGATTACTAGTTTTATATTTCTTCTTGTCACTTTACTGTTTCCCCTGAAAGAGAAAGTTTCAACACGCTCTCGAAGTCTGACATCCTCTAACAGCTCCCATCATTTACAAGAGCTATTTCTGAATGTGTTATTGTCACTCAAATGCCCTAATCCTCTGTGGATGCAATGACCCACAGACGGAATCTAGTGGTCCAGGCCTCGAAAGTGGATGGACAGATGGATGGATGTGCACAGGGATGCGTGAAAGAAGATGCCCTGAAAATTGGATTTCTCTCGCCTCGGCCTCTTGGACACAGGCGGCTAAAAACAACAACAAAAAAAGATGAGAGTGGGAGAACGGAGAAAGAGCAGAGGAATTGTGGAGTGGCTCCTCTGCCCCCGCCCAGATACCACACCTCATTAACCCCCATAGCAACACCTGGTCTTCGCCACAAAGGTGGAGGGCTGGCTTTGGGCCGCGGAGGCGGGGGACGACACCTACTCACAAACCCAAACGCACCTTCCTCTTAAGACAAGCTGTAACAGCCAGGCAGGAGCATCAAGCTTCGGATTCGCTCCACCAGGTGTAGGACCCAGACGGAGCCGCTCAAGTGAGCCGAAGAGCGAAGGAGGGATGGAGGGAGTAAGGGAGGGGGGGAAGGTTTGGAATGGGATATACAACTCATGATAAACACATCCATCCTCATTATTGTAATAACCCGCCTGCCACGCACCAGTGCAGCCACTCTCCATTCCCCATATCTGTGTCTCTCACCACTGGTCGCTTCTTCTTCCTCACATACACACTTGCATGCTGCAGGCAGTACATTTTCAAATAGATGTATACAAGTCCACAAAAAACCCACAATTCCAGTTTTCTTCTGCCATCCATGCAGACAAACTATCTAAATACCATTGCTGCACGAAATCACTGTTTTTAATCCAAAATAGCGCGTCTGTTAGATTACGAATGAATGTTTCCCAGCGACTTCCACAATGTAAGTTCATCACCTATTCCTGCTCTGTCCATGAGAAAAGCTAAGGGAAGCAATGGTAGGATTAGTTCACCAGCCATGGGGGCTTAAAGGCACTAAAACACACACATGCACACGGGCATGCGTGTCGATTCGACATCCTCCCTGCTCATCTGCCAGGAGGGATTTAGGACGTGCAACCCCCAAAATCTCACAGTGATCTCGAGTGTGCTCAGCAGCACAGCGTGGTCCAGAGGCTCTATGTAAAGTTCAGGTGTCATGTTAAGTAAAGATCAGCTGGACCAGACGAAATGAAATAAAGCTTTCACTTCCAGGGTGAAAAACAATCTGTGGGTCCTCAAAAATGTTGCATGTGGCAAAGAAAGTTTTAGAAGAGAACCAATAACATGCACAGTGCCGACATATTTAAAATGAAGCGGAAATGAGGCTGAGCCGATTAATGGAAATAAAATCAAATGGATGCTCATTGGAGGTTGCGTTATTAATGATGTACACTGTCCTGCTCAAAATAGATGATGGAGATGGACAGTCAGAAAGAGGCAGCATCCAGCATCAGAAGAGCCAAAAGGCATGTGTTCAAGTCCAAATACCTCCTAATTTATCTCCTAATTTTAACAGACACCAGAGAATCCTCCCCTTTCTGACAGCTTCAAATTATAACCTCATAAAAGTCAAGAAAACACGACACATGAACGCGACAAAGTCCAGGGTGTCTGATAAATCTGTTCTCCTCTGGATGTTTGTTTCCATCTCTGCAACTCTCCCAGACTGTTCTGTTACGCTTCTGTTGGTTCATCAGAGAGAGGGAGAGAATAATCAATTTCCCCCCCGAGCACATCTCTATCTCCTCTGTTATTAATATCTAGATTGATATGAGTGTGTTGGGGCCTCGGGATAGATGTGGCCTATCGACCCCGGCAACCGGCGGAGCGAGACGAACAAAGATGGGGTGAGAGCGGAGAAATGAAAGCGGTTAAAGCAGGGATCGGACAGAAATGAGGCTGAGCCAATTAATGGAAATAAAATCAAATGGATGCTCATTAGAGGTTGTGTTGTTAATGATGTACACTGTCCTGGTCAAAATAAATAATGGAGACGGACAGTCAGAGAGAGGCAGCATCCAGCATCAGGAGAGGCAAAAGGCGAGAAAACACTGAGCCGACGCCGACCACTGGTTTCAGAAGCGTGCGTTCAAGTACAACATATGGAGAAAATGTCTCGTCAGCATTTCTTCGTGCCAGTTCTCAGAGATCAGTGTAGCGTGTTGGAGGCTGCAGACAGAGCCAGTAAACGTTCTGAGCAAGCGTGTGACTGGGAGGAGGCTGGAAGCAGCAGCACTCAGTGTGTTGGTGATCGCTCTGTTGGGGGTAACTGTCAGTCTGACAGCTGGTATAGATCCAACCCAGCTCCACTTTAGTAATTGTTTACATAGGAGCAGTGCTGCCCATCTTCACCAAGGTGCATACTGTATGTGTGTGTGTGTGTGTGTGTGCTGCTCTCTGCATCCAGCTCGTGCCAGTCACCCGCTGCTTTGTGCACAGGTTGCGAGAAAAGGATGAAGCAGACACATCCAACTCACACAAAGCTTACATTTCTACGTGCCAGGCGGACATTTTCACAAATGCGATGCCGTGTGTACAAAACTTTAAAATTCAATTTGCAAGCTTTTGTTAATACACATACTTTGCGAAGATTTATTTGGAGAGATTGTCAGAAAAATATGTTACGCTGCAACGAGCCACATTTATCTGAGGTTGTTGGAGCCGCTGTGCTGAAATATAAACACGCATTCAGCACCATTACCTAGACGTGACGGCAGCGTCGTTAAATAGCAGCTCATTTTCTGGGACTGTAATATTAGGCTAAAAGCAACAAAGTCATAAGGAAATGAAATATTAAAATATGTGACTATTTCTTTGTAGATTGTCTGTAAATTTTTTATTTCCATTAAAGTTTAGTCTAATGTCTAGAGTGTCTATAGCACAAGGATATAAATTAATTGGCACAAAAAGCTAAGATACAGTGTTTTTTTTCTTGCTGCTTAGACTACAACAGTATTATTTAGCCCAGTGGGAATAAAGTGTTTTTGAACCCGGCTTACGCGTTCAGTGTGACTCTAAATAACATTCGTTGGAGGCTTTTCAAGTTTTAAACATCATAAACAAATGTGGTCAGAGGATGTGTTTAGCATAATTAAATGTGCTTTGCTACAACCGAGTGTAATAGGAATCATCACAGGGTGCAGGAAATCCTCTCCTGCCTTCTCTATGATACTAGAAGTAATCATTAGGCTATGAAAGTGATTTGATGGCAGTGTGGGTGGAGAAAGCCTGCAGCGACAGTTGTGCTTCAAAACAGTCCACGTACACGCAGACAATGTGACTACTGGTGCATCTTTAATCAGGTACTTACTGAAGAAATGTAACGATTTAATGACCTCGTTTTGGCTACGGTGAGTGTCACACTGAGCAAATCCGAGAGCTTCTGTGGGGGGAAAATGGCGAGGGAAGTTTTCCAAAGATGAGAAAACAAATCCTGCAGTAACATAATGAAAAAAAAGGAGCTTATGTGAGTATGTTGTGTCTTTGAAATACAAGCTGATACGATCTTAAGGCTTACTGAAGTGTGGAGGAAAATGTGTTGGCACAGTCAGGCACAGGAATATTGCAGGACAGATGCAATAAAGTGTGAGAAAGCTTAAGGCTGTGCATACAGCAAACTGGATGGAGTCTGTCGAGGATAACCAAGACGGTAAGAAAAAAAGAGCAGCAGGTGGAGAGAAACAGCAGGATGTGCCAAGCAAAACAAGGTCACTGCATGACCTGAGGAACTGTGGGAAGGAAGAAACATCGTGGGATATGCAGTGAATGCAAATGATTGTTTGTTATGAGGGGACTGACCCAAGAGGGACTACACGCACGGATGTGGCAGTGAGATGGTTAATAATCATATAAGCGTACTGCAGTCGATCTAAATGAAAACCTCCCGCTAAGACAGCGGTTTGAGTAATAGCAGTAATTCAGTGAAACCCCGGCGCACAGGGAATCTCCAGCAGCCAGTGAAGCATCAAGGCCACGGCGAAGAGGCCAGAGACCAACTGCAGAGACTGATGAGTGCAATGATGCCATCAGACGAGACGTGTCAGACTGTGGTATTTCTCCAGCTGGGAGAAGCCTCTCACCGACAATGTTTAAGAGCCAAGGCGTTGAAGAGAACAGATGCCAGATGGCTGCGTGCGTGACTTTCCTCCTGCAGATCAATCCTCTCTGAATCCACATCAGTGGATCTTTTAGTTAAGGCTGCGATTTGCTTAGCGTCGATACGAAGCCAGGAAAAAACAGGCAACTTAGCGCCTTTACATAAGAGTCAAGAGTAGCATAATTGTAAAGTCAGATCATGTCGCAGCTACATTTCAAGTAAAGCCCAGTTAAAGGTAGGTTTAAGGCAAAAGGCGGATAATCTTACAGGAAATAGCTGGTACCGCCTTAAAGCCCAACTTGATCAGGACAGAAAAGCAGCAGACTGTATAATGTGTGAACGAGCTCGGCAGCCAAGCTACAGCAAAGGAAATTCACAGCTGCGGTGAGTCTGCAGTGAAGCTGGAGCGTTTGAAAGGCGTCTACGTGTCTGCGAAGGCGCGGCATCATCGCCGTACAGATGTATTGCTACGCTTGTGGCATTAATAGGTAAGAGTAGGGTTTGAAAGGTGCTGCTGGAAATAAACTCCTCAGATTTCTCCTTCAAACCGCCTGTTCAGCTGACAGCTCTTAGTTAAGTTTGCATTTCCTGATGGAATTTGTTTTTCAAACTGCTGAGTTGGCCTTTTCAGTCAGCAAGGTCAGACATCCAATTAGCCCGTCGTCGAGACCAATAGTGACTTTGGAAATTATTGAGTTTTGTGTGAACAAGCTATGAGTCAAAGTGCAGGGCGGCGAATGTGATTAGGGAGACGGGGGCGTCGCTGCTTCAGGGACGTCTCTGTGTAGTAAATGAGCCTGCTGCTGGTGTCATGGGTGTATCTCTGTGATGTATTGGTGAAGCAATGTGCACACTTGATAAAAACACTGACAAATGCATCATTTCAGCCAGAATGTTTAGAACGGACGGCAACAGAGTCACGTTTGTCCACTTTCTGGGCAGACAGCCCTGATCTGAAAGGTGATAAACAAACATGGAGCCTTTCTCCCTGAACGCCACTACATCCAAAGAGACTCATGATTTAGTTTGGATAAACATGATGGACGCGGAGGCATCGCGATAAAGAAAGGTTGCACAAACGCACAAACGCACTCACTGCTCTATAAACTGTCATTTGTATAAAGACACAGAGAAGAAGGTTCTAGGATGAAACAGGAAGTCAACCTGAGGGACTCAATTAAAGTCAAGCAGAATTTACCACTCACAGTTACAGACATTCACTTTTTATGATTTAACACGGCCGATGCACCAAAAGGGGAGAAGATCATTTGTAAGAAATACAGCCATCTTCACTATGAGACGTTTCCCAGCACAACTTTTTATTATGTGTGGCCATGAATAATACATTACAGCTATTACAACTTTCCTCTTAAGGCTGCTTCACCTACTCTGATGAATCAGTCGGATTTGTTACGTGACCCGAACAAGGTTAAACAGAATCAGGCTCAGAGCATTCACACAGAATAACACAGCTCTATGCTACAGCGCCGCAATGCACTCAGTGTCTATTGTCATGTTCGCCGCTGATTTGATTTGCGACGTAAATAGATTTACATTTTAGTCATTTGCCAGACACTTTTATTCAAGGCGACGTACGCGCGACGTACAAAGTAAGCGACAAGTCGAAGTCAGGGAGAAGACGTTCAAAGCAAAGCGCCACGAGCCGAACAACGTCTGCTTCCTGAGATGTGAGAGTCAGATCTGGGGGAAAGTGTTAAGTAGATGCCGGAGAGGTTTGTCTTTGTCGCTTTTATTCACTCAGCCTCAGCAAAGCGCTCCCAGTACCATTCAGGCCCTGGAAGAGCTTGAAGATTCAGAGGACGCGTGGAAAAAGGTGTTGTGGTCAGATGAGACTAAAATTGGACTATTTCACTTCAACACCAAACAACCTGTCTGGCAGAAATCCAATACAGCGCATCATCCCAACAAGCATTGCTACGGTACAGTACCGTAAGCGTGGGGATGATGATATCCCGTTACGGGGGTGTTGTCAGGTGGGATGGAAAGAAAAATGGCTGCGGCAAAATACTGTAATTCTTCAGGACAATATGCAGCTGAACAGTGAAAGGAGGAGCAAGAGGTGTGTGTCCTTACATGACCTAGTCAGAGGATTTAATTCCTGCTGAATATCTGTGGAACGGCCTGAATGACTCCACAGACGCTCGCCGTCGCGTCTGACCGAGCTTAGGCAGCTCTGCGAAGACGAGCAGAGTAGGTAAAGTAAAGTAAAGCCGGTGATTCTGCTTTTGACATGTTGGTGTCACATCTTTCACTCGGTTGTTATAATTTGCACTGAGTAAACACAACTGGGTGCGACACACACACTGCTCGTCTGTGTCGCGTCCACCAGAGGCTGCTCCCTGTCAGTGGCACGTGGGCGAGAGGGATTGTAATTGCAGCAAAAGGCACATTGGTGACAAAACTGATGCGCACATTTGTCACGGATAAGTGACAATTGCATTTGTTCCAATCATAAGTTAGGGCAGATCGGAGCAGCCCCGCAGCACAGATAAAAACAACTCTTGTCCAACTTCGCCAAACCTCTCTCGACTCACTCGTCTTATTTCTGCCTGTGTTTACGCTCCTGTCATTTAACGATAGGTTTCGGTGAACGGGGTGATGTTGTCTGCTTATTAGAGAACCCGGGGAGAATCCGGCCTGTCTGTGGATGGGAGAATAAGAGGAAGGATGTGTGGGGTTAAGGAGACTTGTGACAGACGGAGAAAACGTTCCTACTGAAACATCTGATCATTGTCTCTCCCTGTTTGCTCCTGGAGATACACACAGCCGACCAGCCAGGGAAAAGAATGCACAATCACACATAAGCAGGTGTGTTTACTGTCAAATGGGATTCACCAGCTTCCCCAGTGTGTGGGTTGTTAAAAAGACAACATGAGTGTTTCCCATCACATAAATTGGTTGAGACACATTGAGCCGACACGCATCAAAGTATCGAATCTCCCCTTCAGCATCATCTTCTCCTCCTCCTCTTCCTCTTCCTCCTCCTCTCACGCCAGCCAATGAGATGTCAGTACATGAGCACTAAGTCAATCTGCTTCTAATGATTGCTATATTGACGAGGCGGGGGTCTATTCACTCTCGCAAGCCGGCAACAACTACGGGCCAGATGAGCAGGAGGGAGGCGAGAATTTCAGAGATGCTCTCCATGAGGAGCGTATGTATCAGAGCTTTATTAACTCTGATCTAAATTATGATGAACCTGAACTCAAGTAGATGGAAAAGTCCTATTTCACCTTTACTGTATGTCAACATGATGCAAGATAAACAAATGTTTACAAATATGGATTTACTGTATTTGTACCTCGATCAAGAAAGAAGGAGAAGAACCAAACTCCCCTGAAAGAGCAGCTGGATCTGTGGATGACACACACGTCTCTCTACTCCCATCCTCTCAGGACGTGAGGAAACAGGCGATTCATTTTATTTCTGATGGATGTGTCCTTACGGTGGAGAGATTGTAAATGTGTGTGTGTGTGTGCAAACAATTTCACATGGCCTCAAAACATACTGTACATTAATGCTACACATGGCTAACAGAGCTCGGCTGTTCACTCCAGGAACCTGCAGACGTTGTGGTTGAATCTAGTAGAATTCACTTCATCAGGGATATTAAAAGTTCTGCGTCTTTCTCTGTATTTAATTGGAAAGAAAATGTTCTTTTTCGAGTACAGGTTCATCACATTCAGCTGAAACAGTGAGACTCTCCGCTGTTACATGCAGTTGACACAGGAATCTCTCTGAGGAGTCTTCAGCCTCTGTACAGGTTCGCGGCCTAATACTTTACAGCTTTCATTAAATATACATTTCTGTTACAGCTCTCCAGGCAGCTGTGTTCCGCAAAGACTTCAACACCCTTAAACAACCTATCAGAGATCTCACCTGGACTTGATAAGGTTCACCCACACTGAAGCACTGTGAGACACGCTGTGACTTAAATTCTCCTAATTCATCGACAACGCATCTATTTCTGATTCAGTGCTTTTACACTGTGTGTATGGAAGATGTTTAACTCAGTGACCACAGTTGAGCAGCAGTAATGAACCGGAACCTAATAAACACACATAAAACATATATAAACGAAACTGAAAAGAAATCGTTTCTCCAACCAAAGTGAAAACCAGTGTGAGCCTGCAGCGATTATCATGTCTAAGACTAAACGAATCTCACCTACAGGCCACAGCAACACTTCCTTTCACAGTCACCTCATTATAAGCATTTACCTGCTGAATATATGCAAAATTATAATAATGTGATGAGTAATTACCACATTGCTAAATGCAGAGACACATACATCTGCAGGCTTCAAAGTTCAACTACCACCTTAAGCAAAGAACGTTTCCGCTCACCTACATACATGTGGCACAAAACAGTAAAGCACAGAAAACGTTGGATAATCAGATTTAAACTCTTGCATGAAAAGGTTTTTTGAATGAAAATCGCATGAAACAGAAAATATTCCAAGCAAGTGTAAGTTCAGTAATAGCTGGTAAGGAAATGTCATCTTAACACGTACTGGGGTAAATGATCAAACTTGGGCTGAACGTTCCACGAATGAGTTGTGTATTTACAGAGGACGTACAACTACATGATACTTTTATGAGTTGATGGGTTTGTCTCAGGTTTAGTAATAATTTAGCTACGTATTACATGTGGTATTTACCTTATTTTGATAGGAGCATGCCTCATTTGTAAATATTGCAAAGCAACACTACATTAAACATTGATTATTTATTCATTAATGTCTCCTGAAACAGGCCTCGATCCTTTTAAGAGAGTGCAACGCAAACATTTCAAAGAAAGTGATTTAATTTTTCATTTCAGAAGAGGCTGCTGCTCCCAACACTGGAAACTGAAGTGAACCCCTGACAAAAAAATCAAACCATCCGATCTCCATATCAGCGAGAGCTGCGAAGATCAGACAGCAGCACACGCTCTGGCTCAGATATGAAAATCGTACGGGGATAAAAGCAATTTTTATTTATCAGTTTTGTGTGCATGTAAGATGAATGAGCAGCGTTTGATTTTCCGGTGGAGCAAAGACCTACTGTAGCTCCGCACATCGTATGGACAAGATTCTGAATCATGAAACCCATTGAAGGAATCCTCTTTGTATCTGTTCATTGTATCTGCAAAACTATCTGCAATGCAGAGAATTAAAAACACATTTTTGCTGTATTGTGCTGCCGGTGAAGTGGTAAAGGTCAATATGCCGATATAATCAACAAACTAGTTTGTCATGGATCAAAAGATGTAATTGTTGCAGTGGCTGTTTCACCCAATTTGTGCTCACGGTGCGTTTTCACCCTCGCTTGGCCCATCTGAATAATAACTAAGCGTCAGAAAATCCCTTGGTTTTATTTCTCTCCTGCAGATGTCTCTACAGTCACCTCTGTCCTGGCTGTGTCACACACAGGCTGGCAACTGAATAATGACGCCATAACTCGACGGACTGTTCCTCCACACCAGGCATCAACGTGCCTGCGCATGGGAAGGAGACGGACGCGTGTGTGCACATGTCGCTGCTGTAGAGCATCACTGGGGCTGGAGAGAATGAAGTTGCTGACTGGTGCTGGAACAGGCCTTGTAAATCTGCTTTTACCCCCCCCCCACCTCCTCTTCCTCTTTGTCTCATTTGAGATGCGTGGGCCGTTCCAAGAGAGGTTCGCTGATTATGGGTGTGTGTATCGGCAGCCTGTGAACGTGTTTATGGCACAGACTGTGATACATGGGCCTTTTTTGATTGTGCGTGTGTGTGAGCGGCGTTCAGCTAGAGCAAATAAAGCTCTTACGCACGGAGTCGTCCCTGTGTGTTTTCATGGTGTTTTGTACGATCACAAATTCTCCTCAAACGCTTCCCTCCCTCTTTCCGTGCCAGCACTGCCAGCACATCTTCTTTGTACTGTATGTCTTTGTGCAGACACGCGCACCCTGCCTTCGCCCATTATGCTGAAACTTCAATACACAGCATGTAACACATTTGTCTGAATTCAATAAGTAATGAAACTCAGTGTTTTTACCCGGGTTTGGAGTCGTGGCAAAAACAGTTTGTCATAGATTCTGTAAATCAAGCAGGAGGGATGAAAGCTACTAGAAACAGCTTTTTTAATGTTTTTTTTTTCTTGTTTGTCTTTTTTCATACTTTTATCTTTATGTTCCGACAGCATCTGCACATATTTAATCAGCCTTTTCCCTTCAATTAGCCACACATGGACTGGGCAGGCAAGGGCAGCAGGGACTCAACCTAATTCCGATAGAGTCGTGCCAGGTTCTGGTCATTTCTGCACCCAGTGTGTTCAAATATTTGAATAGAAATGTCAATCAAGAACTAATTTCTGCTACAGCATCATAAAGCGTGAAAGTACGATGCACACGTGTGAATGCATGTGCCCTGTGCGGCCCTGCATAAAGAAATCCCGTCGACTCTTATTTGTTTGGTCTTGCTCATGGGCTCGGCCTCGACGCGGCGCCGCTGAGACGAGGACGTTCGCCGGCAGGAATGACAGCGTGCATTTATCACAGGGCTCTGCAAATTAGCATGCTAGCGCACACAGAGCCGCTAGCACTTGCTCCTGGGGCACCTGAGTTGTTATTGTGCATTGAGTGAAGGCGTTATCACTGCCCTGACTCGCCACTCTGACACAGGTTAGGGCTAATCATCCCCTGCGGGAGAATCAATAGCCAGCTCAATTCTCCAGGAGGGAGCAGGAGGGAAAAAAGAAGGTAGCAAACGGAGGGGAGAGGTGGATAAATGGGGTTTAACACAAGGAACACAGCAGTGTTGTGAGGAATGCATTCAAAGTCCTGTTTATTTTATGGTTCGGCCAAACACCTTCCAGTTTCTGACCTTTTTGACTTTGACTCTTCCCGGCAGCTCATTTTGATACAGCCTCGTTCTGTTTGCGTTTACTTGCGCTGGTGTAAAAATAATCTGCGTGTTTGTGATCAAACACAGTTTTACACCTAAGATGCGAGAGATTTCGGGATCGCTTGTGTTTCTCTCTGCTCAGGTGGCTGAACAACAATCTGATTCATCCACGTGTGATGTCAGCTGTGACAGTCGCTGCCTTCACACGTCCTAATCTGGCAAACCACTTAACCATGTTACATCCTCACACTGAGCCATTTCATATTAGTGATTAAATGGTAATTGAGAGGATTTTCGATGCAGTTATATCAAGGCAGGTGTGTTGTTCTAACACTTGGTGCAGACCTCAGCTGAGAATCTGAAACCAGTTCACTAAATTCCTGTTTCACCAGAGCCTGGAGAAAACTCTAATTTTGGGACTTTGTTACGTTTCGGGCATGTGCAACATTCACATGCTGACTTTAAATAAATAAATAATATTAAACATAAATAAACATAAATAGACTGTAGAGTGTTTCTAATCCAGCATCCATTTGTCTCCAAGGCCACGAGTAGCAGTAACAGTAACACAACAAATAATGTGTCTTTTATTTTGCACTGGACTCCATACTTAAATGAAAATGACCCACACTGTGATTATTTAGTTTAAACTGAAATCACATCTTTCAGTCAAACAGTAACAATCATGTTCTCACAAACGCCTCGAATCCAGGCGGAGCAGCCACTGAGGCGTAGCCTGTGTTTGTTAATAAAACTAATTAAGTTCTGGACCAAAGTCTGGAAAATGACTTATCAATGGAACCATGTATTTTATTGTCAGTGAATTATTGGACCAGGAAGAAAAAGAAAAACCCAGAGGACTTGCCAAAGTATAAATGCAGTCACACATAGACATGTCCAAACATTAAAAAACCAACTAGAAAGCTAATGTCTCTCTGTCTTGCTCTCTCTCCCTCCTTCTACTGTGTCTATCTAACTACATTCGGGCCAAGTGCCTGAACTAAAGCAAATTAATTAGGTAAACAAAGTGCATGCTGGGGAAATTAGACCTCTATTTCTGTGGCGCATTCATCATTTTTGCTTTTGTCTGTCTTTTCTTTTTTTTTTTAGTTACTGCTCCAATGCTTGATGGTGCAGGAGGCATCCCCCACCTCCAGGGAGAAGAATAATCTGCAGTGTGTTGGAATATTTTGTTCTGCTTCATCAGTGCAGTTTGTTTGTGGATAGTTGAAGAAACACACACTATTGAAATAGTGGCTATTTTAAAAAGTAAAATACAGCACAAAAACAGTAAAACTGTCGTTAGGAAGCGTCTGATGATGGAAAATGAAAACCATTTACTTTTTTTTTATAATTTACAACCTTTCTGCTATATATTTACATAAAATTATAACTAGAATTGGTCAAAGCTATTGACAAAAACACAAATGTGTCTTTATATTCCCATTATGACTTTTCATGCTTCCTTGCTTCCTCACACAGGCGCCGGTGGAGGCGTGTGACAGAGCAAACAGTCTGAACAGCAGAGCTAATAGACGCCTGTACATGTCAGAGTGAAGACATCCTGCTAATCACGGTTTGGCAGTGTCAGAGCAAATCAGTCTGACTCTGGCAGACAACCTATATGCGCAAGTCAATATTGAAACAGAAATGTAAAAGTGAGCAATGATAACGATGACAAGGGGCAAACTGAGCCACACAATTACCAGACGTTTGTGTGAAATGGTGAAGAAGGTCCATGGCATGGATTTAAAGACATTTACAACTATGTCCTGTTTTGGGTTCCAAAAAGAAGAAGAATATACCATAATATATGATATGATATTATAATAACGACCAACTCACACACAGGATGGTTTTGGTTTTCAAACTAAACGTTGTTGTCAGAGCGGAGGCGTTGCCATGGATACGAACTAAACTCACTGCAGATTTTAATAAATCATTTATGGGAGCATTTAACCTTTAGGGACCAGTCAACTGGCTTTCATATTGATTGCATTACATAAATTAACGTGCACAATTATGTTAAATAAAGAATTATATGATGGAGACCAGAAGTGCTTGATGAAGACGCTTTCCAGTTTTTCCCGTTAAAGTTATAGCACACTTAGCAGAATTAAGGGTATTAAACCGATTTCACTCGTGAAAATGTCCTGTGATACTTGACAAGCTTAAAGTCTGGCGAACTTTTGAAGCCTCTGAGACTGTTTACTCGCTCCTTGCAGTTTTTACGACTTTGCTCATAATTTAAAAACATGAAGACACAAACATTAGAGCAATTTCCAGCACACACGGGTGCACACAAGCAGCTCTGTGCATCAGTGCACTACCCCTGTGTGTGGACTGGATCTAAGAAAGAAAGTGGTATCACTAACTCATTTCATGTAAAATATATAAGCACCAAATTAATTTAGATAATGGTGACTAGCACAGGACATCAACAGATTACTGATGTGCTGAACATGAAGAGATATTCCCTGAAGAAAAATAAAGCTGCTGCACTTATCTCACTCAAACACCTTTAAGCTCCTTGAGTGAGGAGACAAACAAAATGTCTCCTGCTCAAGTGACAGTATTGATAAGCGTGCCTAAGCTTTCCTCCTCCCTTATGAAAAATCAGGACAAACTGTAACAGTCTGCGATATTAAGCCCAGTAATACAGCTTTAACTTTAGGGAGTTTTCATGAGAGATGATGTTTGCAGGAGTTCTGGCATGTAATCTGTCTTCATTTGATTATCCATGCAGCCAGAAAGACGCTTTCATTGTTGGGACATACTTTCAGGCTCTGTAGCAGGAGGATGTGTCTTTTGCTGAAGTAATGCAGTGCCATATCAAAGCTGAAACATCAGGAAGCTAATGCAATCCAAGTAACAAGCGGCCTTTGATGCCACATTTGATGGCGAGCAGATGTTCCGCTGGAGATACAGTGTGTGCGCAGCGCTCCTCGGTGGGAGCGTGTCTGAAATTTGTCGCTAAAAGCCGAGCGCTTCCTCGCTTCCTTCTTTGTCTACAGGTGTAAATGTTGCGGCGGCAACGGGATCGCAAAGTCAGAAATGTAAGATCAAAGGTAAAGGAAGCAAAGGACCGAAGATGAAAGGGGCAACAAGGCTTGTTACAGTTGAAATGAGTGGGTTTCAGCTTTGCTTTCTTCCTCTGCAGGGAAACATTGTCAACTTGAGGCTTCGGTGTTTCTCAACACAGCTGAGATGGCAAACCATCAGACATTTTGCATCATAACACCATTAAGAGTTCTGGTGCATGCATCTGTTACAAAAGCCAGAGTGGGTGCAAAGCGCACTCTGGCAAACGCGACAATGTCTGAGTGTGATTACACATTTGATTAAACTGCACCTGTCAGATGTGAGGATGAATGTGTGGGGGTGATCACGATCAACCTTTCGTCGCTGTTAAACGCTGTTTCCCACTGCGGCCGAGGTGAGATCTTTACAGAAGGCCTGAAGCTGAAACGTCCTGGAGCGACTCCTTCGGTTAAAAGCCTGAACGCTGGGCCATCAGGTCGCCTTTACTTACTCACTCTCTAAAACGTATCCTCATCCAGTCGCTTTGGCCTCGTTTTGTAGAACTGAGGGCTTTGCTTAGTGTAACCAGAACCATCAGAAGTCTTACCACGTGAAACGGTGTGGGAGGGAAAAAGTCCTCTTAAAGGTTGATTAAATCATTAAATGAAGAACTGATTAAACTGTCAGTGCTGCGGTGGAACAGAGAGCAGGAAAAGGGAGGGGGCTGAATGCCAAAATCTATTTATTTACCCAGAGCTTCATTAATTCTATTTTCCTCTTCTATATGCACCACTGACCCAACTAAACAGTGGCAAGACAATAAGATGTGGAGGGTAAATAGAAGAACTGAATGAAAGGAGCAGAGGGGAGGGAGGGAACTTTACCGCAAGCCTTCTGTCTGCTGAATAAAACACCTCTAACCAACAAACCAACCAAGCTAACGAGTCAAAAGCAAAAAGCTGATCGATTAATAGTTTTATGTTTTAGCCATCGGCGACACGGGGAAGATAGAGAGAGAGACACAGAGGTGTGGAGGAGAGATGCACTGGAGGGGAGGCATGAAAAACTGAAAGTATATCAATGAGTGTTGGCTGTAAAATTTACATCATCATTGAAGATTTAGATAAGAGCTTGAGTTGAGAATGTTGGTTTCCTTTCTTGCGTCTTTACCCAATAACGTCGTGCTTTTTGCTGTAGCATCATTTGACCTCACCAGTTCTCTCCATCAGCAAAGAACACATAGTCTGATGTTAAAAGTTTAGGACGCCAGTAATAAATCACTAGAATCCTTTCTGTCCCTGAAGAAACTGACATCACATAGTCCCGTCTAGATCTACTGCCTGAATTATTATTAATCACAACACAATGCTTTATTGATCCACGCTCTCGTTTGGCTAACCCCTCACCGCAGGCGAGCCCACGGCCTCAAGCGAAACAACGCAGAAGAGCGAAGGAGGAGACGAATGAGTCACACAGGCCTTAGATGACGCTGAGATGCGTTCAAAGACACGTGACAGAGAGAAGGGAAGCGCAGCTCTTTGATTAGCTGTTTGGCCGCTTGTGCGAAGCAAAGCGAGAGTGACGTGGATTATTTTCTGCGGCAAATGGGGCACAATTAGAACTGTCCATGAAGTGGCATAATGAGGAATGCTGTATAGAAATGCTGTCTGTTCCAAGCGTAATCGCTGGGCTGTTTAATGGGATTGCAGTCATTTACTTCAGGCTGCATAACAAACACTAATATGGTGTGCGTGTGTGTTTAGGATGCTCTTTGGATTCACTTTAGACTCACAAAGCGCCGTAAGGTGAGACCTGTGGCCACTTCGGCAGGTTGGAGATGTAAACCCATCCCATTTCTCTATTCGTTTCACATGTCTCGGCGAGACTGTGGCAGAACTCGGTAATAAAAATATGCAAAAGAGCCCAGAATCTAATTTCTGCTCTATCCATCTGAATTACAATGCCATCATTATCATTCCAGTGTTGGATTTATACAGTCCATCAGCTGGAATCAGCAGTTTCCACTGACGAGTTGACTTTGCGTCTGCATGCTGCCCTTTTCCAGACTGTATGTGTGACTGTGTGCGGCGGGTGAGTGAGGGGAAACACACAAACACAGGCTTTCACACACGTTGCTCACATCAGAAGGTTAACTTTCGGGCCTATGGTAATTATACCAAGGTTATAGCCCATGACGAAATGTAGCTTCATCCTCGGAGCTGGGACTCAGATTGCAGCAAAGCATCATGGTATATGATGCTGCTGTAAACAAGCCCTATGTTATCTTTAAGTAATTGAGTAGAGGTCAGGCTGTCACATTGTGTCCGGTGATGTAAAGGCTTTTCACACATTCAGCTACGTTTTTAAAAGGCTCATAAAGCACCATAACTGATGACTGACTGCAATAATAAGAGATTTACCTTCGCTATGGGATCATTTGTGGCACCAGCCTCAGGGTGAGCGTTAGAGTTGAGAGTGTCCTTATCCTTTATCCGGTTTCACTGTCTGGGGTGACACACGCAGTACAGCCACACCAGCCGAACGCTGGACGTTGGGTCTTGTCTTCCTTTGCATTCACCTGAATAATCTGAGGTTTACATGTTGGAAGTTAACTCTTAAGATACTAAAATGCCTAGAAAACACGACGCTCATCCTAAAGCCTGCTGCAAAACGCCTTCTTTGACTTGCACCACAGATTTTCTCTGGGGTTGACTCTAGACGTTTCCAGGACATTTCTGGTGGACAGCCCACTGTCCTGTTGGAGGGTTCAGCGACAGCTTGATGCTCGTGGCAGGAGGTGACTGTGTAGGTTATGTAACTTGCGCTAAAATGTCAAACTCTCTGGTGCACAAAACAGAAAAAACATCAGGTTCATCATATCATACTTTCATTCAAGTTAAAGTGGAGCCTGTACTTAATAGATCTAGTAGCTGTATTAGTACTAGCATTAGTCTTGTGGGCTCTTAGATCAGAAGTACTGCAGAGTTAAGACATACAGCAGCAAGTACAGTCACATACTGTGTGTATGGCATGTTACCGTTCAGGTAGAAATCCTCTGCTTACAGTGTTTTCCATCTCCAAATGCTTTCTGCAAATTATGTTATGAAATAAGACTTGATCAAATAAAGCAAGACATAATCACATCACCATTTAAAATCTTTGCAGCATATTACTCCAATCCACAGTCTCAGGATTTCTCATGGTACCAGTCATCCATAAACATGTAGACACTGGTACGTCCTAGAAGCTCAGATCTGTGTGAACCTACAGTATACGTTATTTAATTTGTATGTAAAAAGAATGACGGAAAAAAGTATCTGGACACTTGGTACCAGCTGGATGAATGGCAGTGATGCTGGTGAGCTTCTCTGTATCTCTGGATGTGTTCTTACTTTTAGATGACGTCATCTGGTTGCTCATGTGATTCAGGTGTTTTTTTTAACTTGAAGCAGAGTCATATTTTAACATAGGAAGGAATGTTCCCCAAGGCACAACATCAGGAAGCAAATTAGAAACCAGTTAAGTTACCCTTTAATTGTTTATTATTGTGTTATAAATTATAGCTCAACATTAGCATATAGCTGTTTACATGTCTTGTTTTTTTTGCAAAGGCCTTTTATACTTTCTCTGTTCACCGTCTTTGTTCCGCCTAAATCTCGTCCTTTCTCCTTCTTTCTACTACCTTCCCTTTCTTGCTTCCTCTCTACACCCCTCTCCCCGTTTTGCAGTCTCCCAATAGCCAGAGGGCACAATCACACAACCAGAAAGCCAATCAGGAAGCTTATTAAACATGACACTCACTGAGCACACTCAATATAGACGAAGGACACGGGCTCCGAGATCTACGTGCCAATTAGGAAAATCAGATCAATCACAGGAGTCAATGTGAGCCGTTTCTCGTCTTTCACATTATCTCCTCCAGTCACTGTCCTACTATCACATCTCCTTTAGAAATACTTCTCAGCTGCTTGCACTGCCGCTGCTGTTACACACAATCACCCACAGCTTGTTACAAAACAAACAGGGACTAGACAGCGGCCGTCTACACACACAGCACACTCTGGCAAGCTATTCATCACAATTTAGCCACAGCCTGAAACACTGAGGGACAATAACAGCCTCTCTAGAATAGTATCAAAAACACCAACAGCTACACATTTCTCCTCCCTTGACACCACAGCCCCACAAGGGAACACGCTCACACTTTTTAAACACCTACTGAACTGTCATCCCTCTTCTTAAAAAACAGGATGCACGGAATTAGTGAATTTTAAGAGACAGTCAATAAAAATTACAGGTACTAAAAGGTCTAAAATAACCTTATTAAATTCCATTTTCATACCATAAAGTGTATTTGTGAGGATAATTTTTATGTTGGGAACTTAGAGATTGTTCTGATCTGACATCATCAAACAATCCTCCTAATAGTTGGCTATTTTAGATTTTAGCAGACATGTAAAAGTCAGAACCAACATGTGGACCCAAAGCTTTCTGTTCACCTCTTTGTCATCAGGCCAACGGGGGAAATGACGTCTTCAGGTCTTGAGAACTACTAGGTCTGCTACAACGGTGATGACGAAAAAGAGAAATGTGTTCACAACATCTAATTTCAGTGCCAGAGACTGGAATGCTGTAGGCAAAAAGTTGTTTGGCGTGCACAACATATCAAAGTGCACTAGCACCATCTATAGGCAGATTGTGTATAGGTGCAACTTCAAGCCACAAAAAAGTGATGAGAATAAACAGTCGCAGCCTAAATCTATACAGAAACATCTAAAGCTAAAATGATCAGTAACAGCATGAAGTGAAGTGTGACTGGATATAATAAGAAGTGTTTCTCTGGGATAAGAGTATTTCGTCCAATATGCTGCGTCAGAGATTATTTAGATCTTTCCTTCTCTTTTATGACAATGGTTTTCCTGGCAGGTTTTTCCTTGAGTGGTGTGTGTTCAGATCTAAACACTTGACAAGCATAGTATTCATTTTCATATACTGATGTGACCTTGAGTGTCCGACATTACAACTTTTAACTTGTAATGTCCACGTCCATCCAGCAGAGGGGGGCATTTATACAGCACTACACCTGGAGGTGTAACGTTATTAAATGAAGCAGTTGGTAGATGGTTGGAAGATTAGAACATGAATGCACCACAGTCTCCCAATCATATCTGGTGAGGGTGAAAACTTCACTGATATATTTCAGAATTGAACTGAAGACCGTTTTGGAGAGTAAAAATAACGTTTATTTACAAGTTGTGCACTTTTAAGGAAGATGCATCAACGATGGAAACACGCAAACCTGTGTGTTAGAGCCTGTAAGATGTAACACTGAGATGCAAATCAATTATTACGAATCTATAAAAACACCACAGACAGAAAAACAGGAGCAGATATGAAACAGAGGAGATCCCAGTATTTGTCCATAGTAGTGTGTGTAGGAAGGAGCTGACTCGTTCTGTTATGGTCCTGGGTGATGAGGGTGGAGCAGGACACGGGCAGGTCATCCTTTCTTCATGGCTACAGAAAACACCTAGAGGATCTGGCTGCTTCACCAACAATGATCACTGCTCATCCAGACCAGAGGCGTTTGTGTCTGAGGGTAAAGAACACAGAGGTTAGACAGTTAACCCGGAGGAGGTCGTGGGTCAAAGAGGTCGGTGCTGAGGTAACCAAACAATGACCTCAGCTAATTCAGACACATCACAGGCCTGAGCTTCAGCCTGAACCAAACACAAGCAGCTAAACGTTACCGTCACGACAAGTCCAGCTTCTTCTGCGTCTCTGACAGTTTGTCTTGGAGGCGTTTCTTCCTCCAGTCCAGGTACCTTCTCCTCATTCTGTTCGCCTGCCACCCCGCCAGGAAGCCGGCAGCGAAAGACACCACGACGGCGGCCTGCAGCGTCCTCTCGGAGAAGTCTGCCATGTTCACCTCTGCCTGACAGACGCACACATGTGTGACTCACCCGAAAATCTTCGGCACTTCCAAACAGGAAGCGAATTAACCGCGATCGCGCGATATTGTCGCGATAATCTCGCGGACTTCAAAATAAAACTCTGACGCAAACCATTGGCCGTGAGATGAAACCACTTCTACTAATACTGATACTAGTAATAATCAGAAGTGCTTTTAAGAAATTGTATGTTGTGTATTAATGGACAAAACACTGATACAAACGTAAGGAAGGTCAGGGAGTCAAAATTTAATTTGGGCCAGAAGTATCAAAACAGGTCAGAGCTGTTCAAGGCTCTACTGTGTTCATTTCAAATCAGTAAGGAGACGGAGACACGTACAGACACACATGCTGTTCATCACACTTGTTTTTGGCATACAAATTTAAATTTGAGGAATACACAAATATTAGAGTAACACGTGTTGTAGAGTTAAAAACAACAACATCAACAAAAAAAAACATTTGCTTAACCAGAAATGTACAAATGCATCACATACAGTTTTAGACTGGTCATCAATATGTTGCTGGCTGTACAGGTTTATATCACAGGAAAAAAAAAAGTTATTAATGCTCAGTACATGTTAGTTAATAGTTTGATCCTGTTTAAGTTTTGAAAGAGGAAATGCTGTCACCATTAGGCAGAAAGCATAACTCACAGGAAATGATGTTCAGAATAACTGTAGAGGTATTGCATGAGAGAAATGTAAACTGCTGCCTGTTTGGACGTTGCACAGAAACAGCGACTACACAGTATCAGTAGGTGTTGTGGTTGTAGTGGCAGTACAGGTTCAGATGAGCACCGCGTTGTACGACGTCGCTACAAGTTGCTCACACGCTGAACTAGGGAGGCTGCAAAGTGCCATAACTATGTCATCGTAAAACCACCAAATAATAAGCAATTCAAGAGAAATGGGTGAAAACCCCCAAGTGTATGCTGCTGTCTCCTTTTCTTCCTGTTGTGATAATAAAGGCTTTGTGATTTACACGCTCCTGCTTCACTATTCATTGTCTCGGCACTGAGCTGTGGTTTGTGGTAAAACTGTTCAAATCACTTTGTTTCTGGTTTCTGCGTATGTAAGTTCACGTGTTTCTCAAGTAGTTTTATATGCTCTATTATCAAGATGAAATAAAATAATGAGATTTATCCGAACTGGTAATGATTCATAAACCAGGATACCTAAGACTTTTTTTTTTAAGATGTTTCGAAACACAGTCGCTTGTTGATCAGATCAGAGAAGAGTATGAGAACTAGATTAACATTATCATAGTTCTAAACAAAAGTGATTATCTTACAAGACAGCAGCAATAGGAATTCTGTAAGTTTAAATACAGTGAGGTAAAGCACCATAAAAGTTTGTAAAGATTTTTCCAGGCCTTCAAGGTCTGCACACTTCAATGAGGAGCAGCTGAACCTAGAGGTTTCCAGCAGACAATGAAGTAGTAGCTTCAGTTGTCTCAAAATGTACAGCATGTCCAATTTGTCAACAAACTGTGGCGCAGATGCAGGAAAAACCACTGAAGTACGCGACTTGATCCAAAGGCAGTAATGACCTATTGCTGATGGTAGAGAAAGTCTGAGGGTTGCTGACAGGTTCGGCTCCTGTGCAACACATCACAACCGGTTCTGTCTGAGCCGGTCAATGTGGTAACAGAGTTTGAGCGCCGGTCCCAGCTTCAGCCCCAGATACTTCATCATCATCTCGCTTTTCAGCAGGAGCAGAGCGTCTCCGTCTATCTCCTGAAACACATCAGAGCTGCGTTACTGAGCGTTTTGAGTAATCATGGTGGGCGTCACTGGGACTCACGTGCTTTCTGAAGGCGTCAGCGTGGGGTCCAAGGGCCTGGGGGTCTGCGTCTTTGATGAACCACACCACCTCCTCTACCCCCCAGTTGGACGGGTCCTTGTCAGCAGGACGCTTGCACTCTCCAGAGTCCGGCATCGAACTGTAACCTGCGTAGTGCAAGTGGATAGAGAGAGTAAACATTTTATGCTCCTGTGCTTTACAGAAGTGTTAATGTTGTCACCTGGAAAAGTCGTTGTTCAACAATGGAACCTTGGAATTTAATATAAAGGAGCAGGGACATGAGCGTTTTAGCTGAAAGACTGTTGGCACTGTGATGTCGATTAATTGGTGTTTGAAGTTTGAAGCCCGTAGCTTAATTGGCTTAGCACAAAAGGTGCTACAAAGGAAATAATCTCCTTTTCAGTGAATTTGCCACATATTTCTCAACATCTCACTAATTAACACATGTATCTTATTTGTTTAATCTACTGCATATCACAAGTGTAAAAACGACAATTAGTGCCTTTATATTGTATTAAAAATGAATAAAGTTGCCAGGCAACCAAAAAGACAGAGACAAAGAAAATCAAGTCACAGCTTTTCTTAGATTGCGATCTAATTTTATTTTATTGGTACGGGCCCAGTTATCACAATGCATTCTGCTGTGTAGAGAAACCTTATATCCTCAGCATCGCTGGTGAATGAGCAGTACGTCTGACGAACACGCAGCCTCACCGTTTCTGTTTCCATCCTGGAAGCTGCCCGGACTCGACGCTTGCCTGCACACACCCACTGAGGTGGAACAGCTGCTGCCGCGGTAACTGTACGAGTGCTTAGCTGGATACTGGGAAGTCATGACGTTGAAGGCGGAGTCGCTGGGGTCCACGGCGTAGCGTTTGGAGTCAACCGGCGGCTCGCATAGGAAGTCATCAGGCATTGGTGTCTCAGCTGGGGAAGAAACCACGGGAAGTGACATCATCAGGGCAAAGCTCCACCAAGTAACTTCATAATGATAACAGTGCGAGCAATATAATATAGTGGCGCTAGTGATGTTAGCATTTAATTGTGAAATCATTAGGATGTATGATTTCACACTAAAATAAGAACAGGAGAGACAAAGTATAAAATATTTTGCTTTGGGGTCAATTTTACGGTCAGTTATATTTTAAATATACGGCTGATACTAGGTTATAGGTTTATCTGACGACAGTTATGAGCTGGGATTACTTTAGTGACATCATTCTGAATCACGTCTACATTGTGGAAAGGTCAAACATTTATTTCCTTGCAGAAAATTCAATTAAGCGATAAGATCTGCGCATGTGACTTTAGAAGCGTATATTTTGACACACACACACAGCACAGACCTGAATTTATGTCCTAATAAATGGCTAATATTGTAAAGTCATATGCTTCCAGTCAATAAACGCAGCAAAAACACATTGTTGAATGGAAATGTGCAGTAGCCCCCAAAATATCTCTTAATATTTGGTCTATTTTTGAAACACTTCTCCATTTCACCAGAGAGACAATTTACATATCTGTCTGGCTGCTGCCTGTGTGCATGTGCTTTGCTCTGTGTGTCTACTGTCTGACATCAAACACTTCTCAGATTTTGCAGAGAAGAATAAAGAACAATGGGCAAACTGTTTGTCTTTGACGTGAGAGATTCCCATTCTCACCTCAAGACAATCTTTAAGTATTTGCTCACTGAAAGCAGGACAAATTAAAGCAACACTGAAAGGCGGGTTGTATGAAGTGTATGTTCTTTGTGGAAAAAAAAAGTTTGTTCTCCAGGGCTATAGGAATGCTCATAAGCATGTATTCTGTGCTGTTTTTGATTTGACATGCAGATGTGCACAAAAGATAGGCCTAGATTTATTATATCTAAAATGTGAATTTAGTAAGATAAGAGTTCAACAACAAAACGCTGTCTTTAGAATTGATGAATAAATTAAGGCAGTATTATATAGACTTTATACAAAGGCATTAAGGATCAAGATGGCCGTGCGCTACCTGTGAGGACCTGTGGTGTGGCAGAGTGGGGGACTATAGCAGCGTCCTGTGGGATGGAGCCCAGCTCAGGTTCTGGTGTGCTGCTGGGAGGAGAGTTCGCCAGCGGTGACATCACCATCCTGGGCTTCAGCTATCGACGTGAACAGACACACACACACACCTATGACGTTCCCATATTATAACAATCTAACAAACAGGATAGCAGCCATAAATGTTGTCATTTTTATTGTATATCATAAAACACTGCAGGCTCTATGGTTTGGTTAACGGCATTAACACATGCATGCACACACAGATTCCAAGCATAATGAGGGAATTACTTTGCTGATAATAGTTTGTGTTTGTGTCATCCACAGTGAGAACACCACTACGACAGTAACTGACCTTAAAGCCGGGTTTCCTGCCTCTTTTCTTCGGGACCTTGAGGGGAGACAGAGCCTCCACATAGTGAGCCTGGAACTCCAGCTTACGGATAGGAGGCCGCCCTCTCTTTCTGCCAGGTATCTTACCCGGGGGCCCGGCTATGAACTGGAGGCCAAGTGTAGGAGTTTGCATTTCTGATCCGACAGAAGGGGCACTCATCAGACCTGACAGACACAGAAAGATGATTAAATAGAGACTAACAGGAAGTGGCAGCTTTAAACTGCACGCATCACTGCCTGGGCCCTTAACACAAACGGAAATCTCGACGTAGACATGAGACACCCCCCCCCCCTACTCACTCTCACTCATAGTTACACACATACACGTGCACACACCAAAACTACACAACATAGTAGAAACCAAGCCACAAAAACCTTTATACTACACCACACCCCTCCCCCTCTCCAGCTGCAAAGATTGCAATAAATATCATCACTGCACAGCGAGACAAAGCCCCACACACACACTCATAGAAGAAGTGAAAGCATAGCACAGGAACACGCAACACCCACACAATTGAACAATCAATCAATGAAGTGCACATTCACTGACGCACGTACACGCACAGCAACGATGAAACACATGGCCTCTACTTTCACAACACATCCTCCTTCGGCTGTAGATCTTTTCATCCTTCCCTGACGTGGTCTTTAATGTCACAGCTAATGTTACTGATTAGCTTCTACATATTTGTCATTGCCAAAAACGTGCACAGCTTCACTTCAGCGCAGACAGACGGACAACTAAAGGAGAGTAACGCTTTCCTCCCGTGACGACAAATAATTTGTCACTGCAGAAGCAGGAACGGTGCCAGACAGAATATGCGAGTATGCGTGACGCCTTCTGTCCTTTTTCACACCACGCTGCATAGTGAAAGCATGAAAATGTGCTACAGCGAGACAGCATCATTCTGATCGTTTCCTACCATGCACACAGCTCTCTGGCAGTCACTGTCTGCGTGACGCTTCACTCCGACAGCAGGTTTCTGGATATTCCCCTGATGGATCCGCAAGAGTCTCTGCCTCCACTGTTCTCTGCTGCCGCGCGCTGTCAAGACACCGGCAGCTCTGCATGCTTCTGTCTCTTTCTCTTCCTCAATCTCCGAGCACCTTCCTCCGAATCGGCCCCTCCTCCCCCTTCCTTCTAGCCTAACCCCCTTCCTCTGTGTCCCCTTTCAGTCGTCATAGCAACACGCCTCTAACATCCCGCGGCAGCCGGCAGACGTGCTGAGCTCAAAGCAGTGTGTGTACTGTCTGTGTGTGTGTGTGTGTGTGTGTGTGTGTGCGTCTGTGCGGGACTGTAATGTAATTACAGTTGCTGCAGCTCAGGGTTTTTCTCGTGTGTCTTCAAAAAAGCTTATGGAGGGTGACAAGGGATTAAAGCTGCACCTTGTGCTGCAAGTGTTTGGGTTACAAATTGTAATTTTTACAGAAATTACATTTCTGTGAATTAGGAAAGAATAATTCGAATTTTTCAGTCAGCATGACAAGCATCATGTAGTCTCTCGTGATTACTCTTCTGCTTCTGTGTATGATAGATCACATTGCTGTCAAAGCTCGCAGCCTTCTTTTTATTTATAGACTAGCTCTGCCGTCGTGTCAGCCAAAGTGTGCAGCGTTTGTTTCATCTATAATGAAAAAAACACACATGGAAAGAAAAAAGACCAGCCAAAGGCAAGGTGGTGTGTATTTCCCCAGCTGACGTGCAGGTAGTGAGAGGAAAAGCAGGCTTCACAGAGCTTATTTGCTCTTAAAGGCAACAAGCATCGAGCAGAACTGCGGCGCGTATCGATTAGTTACAGTCAGGTTGCTATGCCAGTTCCCACTAAGAGCCCCATTCGTGTGTTTTAACACTCAATCAAAATCAGGTTAACCTTTCAAAGGGAGGATCAAAGGCCGACATGCCCTCGCTCACAGGCACAGCATGGAAAAAGATTTGTCAGCTGTGGGGCAGTCACTCACAGTTTTAACACTGGTTTTAACAAGGACAAGGACAAATTGTGGTGTTTCATTACTTTAAGATCATACATGTTAATAAAAAGGGACAATAAACAGCAAGGTCAGGGCAGTAGAGCCACGATATTAAGTGCTGGCACACGTTCACACACTTAATCTGCACTGACTGTGATGGCAGGGGGCTTGTGTTGTATGAAGGAAGGAACCCATAAATCATAAAAGTAATTACACACTTAAATTAATCCCGATGTCCCTCCCCAGTGAGTCCTGTCCCATTACGCTGCATCGCATTACAGACGGGGACAGGCTGAGAGAGCACAGTGGAGATAATCATCTTTTACTTTAAAAGAATTGGATATGAGGAGGGGAGACCATTAACACTGACTGACAATATGAGACAACACTTTTTGCAGGCGAGGGGGAAGCTTCGCACCACTGCACTCTAACACAATACATGTGGGACCAAAGCCTCGTTTGTTTATGGCTAATTAAGCAATTAAGCAATCAGTGAAGGCCTCTGCCCGATTTTCTTTTCCTACTATGGGGTATTGTCTCCTTTTGGAAGCCCCGTATTAGAGGGAAGCTTTCAAACGCTGCTGCAGCTCAACGTGACAGCCACGGAATGATCAGCAACGATTAGCATAACTTAATCGCTGGCTGCAGGGGATGGAGATTTGTATCTGTTTTCACTTATGCAGAGGGGCAAGCAAAACTGAAGTGAGTTATGCTAATATAATGCTTCACTAAACTGCACACATACACACACACACCAAGTGGCCTAAACTCACACACGCCCAAATGTATGCGGAAAATAATTGCATTTTAACTAGGAACAACAAGATTTGTGTGTGTGCGTGTGTGTGTGTGTGTGTGTGTGTGTGCATGGGCGCGCGTGTGTGTTCTTACGCTGTAGCAAACCCCCCTGAATTTATTTACAGCTCAGGCAGGGCGTTGTCATGGTAACAGACAGTGAAATCAGATGCTCTGCCCGAGTCATGTTATAAGGTGGGAATAAATAAAGACACAAACAATAATGTGTGTATTAAACGGACTCACACATGCATGAACACACACTCCTTATTTCTCCTTACACGCTACAATTAAATCTAATAAATCTGCAACTGAATATGACTTTGACTTTTAATATTCAGATGTGTAATAACATAACCGTGACAGAAAGTGAGTGAGTGAGTTTAGATTCACTTACTCTGTGTACAAGCATCAGACACCGGGGCCCTCAGTCTCTGTTTAAGTGACTCAGACTCCGCCTCCAAATCCACTAGATGCCAGCAGCCCCGCCCCTGGTCGTCATGGCGTTCCAGGCGCAGACGCAGTCGCACGTCCTGTCTGTGGACCACAGGTAACCAGGTGACAGGAGGCTGTGGCGGCAGCAGGTCGACGTGGGAGTCAGGGTTGGAATCCCGCCCTCCTCGCAGTCTCATGCCCTTGCAGCCCACCAGGGGAGGGCGACAGCCATCACACTGGAGAGACAAAGAAATACCTGTTACACACAAACCTATACACCAAATAATCTCAATCTGTGCTGTAAAGCATTCAGGCGCTTTAGGTGTGCAGTGAAGGAGAAATGTCCTCTAGACAGGAGACTCTTCAATCAGTCACAATAAAGTGCTTCATTATTACACATGAATCACATCTTTGAGAAATTAATTTCAGTCCTTTCAACCCTATAAAGACATTTTAAATGGCTTAAAGCAGACAGAAAAAACAAGAGAATGAAAACGACAGAATGGAGACAGCGTAGAAACACAAACAGAAACTGGGAGAGTGTCTGGGGTCAAACACATAAACTGGAGGCTAATGGGAGAATATGGCTTTGCTAATGATAAAGACATTGGGGACAATGCATCTATTGTGCTGTAAAGAGAAGGCAATTTGCCCTCCGGGATGCTGAATTCACTGATTAGAACCTTAACTAACGTCTCCTCTGTGCTGCGTGGAACAAAGCGGGTGAAGAGGTGAAAGCTGGAGCACTCGTTAAAGGCAAGCGCTCACATCATCAGCCTGTTATTCCTGTGAGGAAGGGGAGCTTCTTTCCTGTTTGGTGGTTAATAGTTCTGCAGTCATTTATATTTCTGACACTTCATCCAGGGCTTCGTTTAGCTCAGGACCAGGAACATTTCAGGTTTAAACCAGCTGACAATATGATTTCTAAATAATTCTGTTATAAACAAATGTTATATTGACTGTTGACATTTTATAACTAATATAAGCTAAATATGCTAAACATGATCCTATGGCTTATATTATTATGGCTGTTATAGTGATGCTGTGAGACTGTATTGGTGCTTTAGGAATGTTCACCATGCTGACAGTAACAATGTAAACATGTTGTTATTGGAGAATCACCAGTGGCACCAGACAATAAATCAAGTGTTGACCAAAAGAATTGGATTTCACCATAAATATGAGATGAAAGTCTTTCCAGTGTGTTTTATCAGTTGGAAAAAATGCACACGTGAATAAAACATCAAATGCGAAGTAAAAAAAAGAAAAGATAAAAAAGAACAAAGGAAACACGTAAAGAGCAGATAAAACACTCGTCAATGGCTGAACTGTCATCTGCAATTAGGTCAGAGATGAAAAAACGATGCCCTCATCTTCAATATTTCACATTTCCCCCCTAAAAAACATAAACATCAAACAGAGATGAGAAAAAAAGGTGATTCAGTATACACACACGCACACACAGCCAATATTTGTAGCTCTGTGAAAAAAAGAAAACGTTTGATGAAACTGAATGCAACTCAGTTCCACACGTTCACAGACTCACAGGCAGACGAAGGAAGGCTTCTGCTTCTATCCAAAGACTCCAAGTCCCGTGGGTGCAGGCGTCTGCTTTATTTCGCCACTTTACCAAAACACTTGTGGCTTGGAGTCCCGCCGGAAGCTGTAGCTGCAGGAGAGATTTCAAGCATGCACAGACCGTGACACTAAAGCAACGGGAGAAAGAAGGAAGGTTTATGGCTTTGTTTTCCTCTGAGCAGTGGGGCTAAAATACCATATACCCAAGGAGCATCTCTGCTCTCATACTGGACATTAGTTGAGAAAATCTAGGTCAGATGACCCACAAAGAAAAACCAAAATAACACCTTTGTACAAACAAAAACAAGCCCTGGACATAATGTCACATATAAGAATATTAATAGAAATAAATCAGCTGATTAGTCCTTATTAAATTATTAATGCATTCATTAATTAAAATATGTGTTGCCATTGACAGAAAACACTTTCTGCCTCTCAGGGAACATTTGGGAGTCACTTCATCAGCGAACAGCTGCTTGTGCTGCTTTGGGGTAAAAGCCTCTTTGAGTTCACGTTGAGTTTTTCTGGAGCCGCTGTGAAAGCAGCAGTAACGTACCACCCTGTAACCCCCTCCCTCTGCAGCTTAGTCTTTTTTTCTTGAAAGCTTCCTCAAACACCACAGAAAAAGGAGAAGAAGCTCAAAATACCCCTTTGAATGTCCTTGGGGCTGATAGAGCTGCAGAAGCTGAGGGCTACTCTGTAACCCTCCTCTCTCCAAGCACCGCACTTCATTAAAAGAACTAAATGAGTGAGGCACAAACGCTGCAGATAATATTCCTATAATGCTCGTCTCAGGTCTTTCTATCTGTGGTGTTTCAGCTGCTGCACAGTGATTCTGACCCGAGGCTGTGTGTTGATAAAAGGAACTAAATGGGATTTTAAATAGTGACATACTCCATCTGTGTTATAAATAATCTGTGTCCTTCCTCTTCCCTCTCTGTGTGAGTGGAAACCATTTATTAAACTTTTATTCTCTGTAAGGACATTTTGAATTCAGTGACCTGGTTACAAGCCCAAAGACAAAGACCTTAAAGACCAGATAGCTGCTGTGTCTGCATTTCCTAATCCTCCACCAGCTATTTTCGTTTCCAGTAAAGATGGGATAGATAACCAGACGGGAGAGAGTTTGCATATGCAGAAATCAATTTTTGCCCTTTGTCATGAATTTAGCCTAACTAAACTTAAATCCCTGCGATATCACACGTAGGATTAAAATAAATATATGTTAGAGTGTAATCAGTAACATTAACACGTTGTATTTAGCGAGTTCCCTTGTTCCCTATTAACATCTTTCACTTAATATGATCATCAAATGTTCAGTAGAAAGAAGCGAGGGCTGCCTAGGTTAGTCAGTTACCTATCTCGGTGGCGTCTCCTGGATCCATGTCTCCATGTGCAGACGCCGTGAGCAGATGCCACAGATGCGTGGGTCGGTCCAGCTTCCACCCCTGCAGGTGCGCCAGGAAACCGCGCCAGTAGAGCGGAGGGCTGGTCTGGAGTCCTCGGGTGCGCGTCGGGGAATCCTCGCTAGGAGGACCGCTGCCATGGATTATTTCCCTATCACGCTTTAAAGGTGCATCTCATTTACTGTGCCTGCACCGGTTCAGCAGACAGAGGAGTGATAGCAAGGAAACTGAGAGCTTCAGCCCCCCTTAAGATAAAATGGCTATAGACGACTAGCATTGCGTATTTCAACCAGTTATCATTGGGTCTTTAATTTAAGTTATGTTTACGTCTATTACAGTCAAAAACGTCCATATGATGAAAATGATTTAAAAGAATAAGACTCCTCATTCTTAAACCAGATTAACATTAAGTTCACTAAAGCTCCAAACGCTTCTGTGCGCATTTACGCACGTGCCACGCTACCCGTGAAATAAAGTGCGATCACATTGATGCGCTTCCAGCCATGATTGTAGTTTTAAAAGTTTGGAAGTGCTGTACACAAAGACGAAAGTCCGCCTGTTTGCAGTATTTCCAATGTCTCGCCATATTCGCAGCAGTAACACGATTGTGTCCACTTGGACAGTGAAGATGATTCCCAGGCCAAAATTACTTTCAGAAAAAAAAATCTTGACAGAGTTATGTCGGTAAAGTCAATTCCGGGATCCAGAGAGCTCACAGTCTTGACCAGCCCCAGCTGGACTTCATAAAAACCTCTAGAGGGAGATGAAGTTAAGTCCAATGGCAGAAAACAATCACGAAATATCAGCTCGATGCCTAAAGGTGCAGGAGTTAAGGACGCTGCTGTGCCTGAGGCCTGTAAAATGATGCAGACACAAACAGAAGCTGTGGGAAAGATAGAAGACTTAGTTTCTGGCCAAGCAGACAGTGAATATCACAGCTGCATATTTTCACATTTGTTTAAAGAGTTTGAGCTAAGAAATGCAATTCTACTAAGAACATAATTTGGGTTATTGAATAATAGATTTTAAAAAAAGCAAGCCAGGCAGAGGCCTGTGGGTCTTTCCACTTCATTTTTATCACTTCAGCTTATGCAAATTCAGTTTTCTATCATTGTGTCGTTATGTTCCGTGGCTGAACATTACACATGCTGTGTGGCAAAATACAGACCTGGGTATTGTCTGGGGAAGGTCATTAGACTTCAACATTATCTGATGGGAAATTTGCAAAATTAACCGACAGAGAAAATTGCAGTACAATAGCTATGGCTCATGTTGCAGAAATACAGTAACCTTGCTGCACGAGGAAATTAATTCATATAATGAATCAAATTAAACCATCTCATTTAAAAGTTTTTATTTGAAATGATTTTAAATACAAATAATATATTTTTTTCCATTTACAATGACAGTTCCTTTGTAAACAAAAGTGGCAGATAGTCAATGGAAAGTTTGTCCAAGCTTGAGGCGGCTCGCTGGCCAGTCGCCTGAACAAGGTCTGTCGTAGCAGAGATGTTCTTGTATTTCCCCCCCGCTGCAGTATGTTTCTCCACACAGCGTAAACCACTGATGCTACATTCTATTGCAGAGCGATAAATACTCAAGAGTACAATATAACCTGTTAGCATACACCTGCTTGGAACAGTGACAGGAGGGCATAGTGCACGCGTGTGACTTGGTTTGTGTATGTGGCACTGGGGAAAACATACCGGAAGATATTTAGGCCTTTATCTCTCCAACGCTAACATGACACACTAATAAATGTTAACATAAGGAATTAACTGCTGTAAATATTGATTGTGAAAGATAAGTCATAACTTTAAAAAAAACAAAAACTAATCTGTCAAATTTGTTTTTTGCCCCGTTTGAGTCTAACAAAAGGTAGAATCCACCCAAACAATGCAAAGACTTTAGCGTGTGTTATATTTGTTATAACTAAAGCTTAACTGAGACAAAAACTACATTTAAATGAGGCCAGAACTGCTTTGTAGATAGAAAAACAATCACCTGGGAGATTTAGTAGGGAACAAATGGCAGTAATTACCAAACTAAGCCTGTACTGTCTTCTAGAGAAAAAGGTGCTAGAGAGCATGATTCCTCTCACAGAACAAGTTCATGCACATTTTGCTCTCGACGCGTCTCAGGTGAACATGAGCCTGTTCCATATGCCTGCGATGCCTCTTTCAACAGACACGCCTGTACGCTATTATTGGCAGGATCATTGATATGTGTGCCAAGACTGTGGAGCTATACATTACTATGAAGAGACTAAACTCTAAACAGAAACAAAAGAAAAACACTAGAAGCTTACAAACACAAACAAATCACTTTCCTGCTCTCCGAGAAGCACTGGTGCATCTTGTGTTGTGGTATTTCTCTTGTATTCATAAGGCCTGTTTGGACAATGATTACACACTGGAATGTGGTACAATTGATAAAAACAAAGAAAGGATGCCTTACGCAGTATATGAAGAAATTAACAGTAACACTGCAAGTTTTGTGATTTCCCCCACTGTACTTGAGGTCACAGTTCACTCTTGGTGGTGTGAAAGGGGGCAGGTCAGTCATAAATACCAGACCCGTCTAGAGGTCAGTATCTATCTGTACACGACGTCTTCAACATTCAGTAAATACAAGTACATACGCTTCTCGACTGGTCTGGTGCGACAGCAGAAATTAAAAAAAGAAAAAGAAAAAACTGATGAGACTCAACTGTGCCCCCACGCCGTGACAGGAGCAAATCAGGTATGATCACTGATGAGCATGGGTAAAGGTCATGCTTATGCTTTTTGAGTGTACAATAGAAAGTATCATTGGTGTGGAAAACATCTGTTTAACATGATTTCAAAAATTAGGAGCAAGAGCAATGTTGTGATTCCCGTAAGGAGGTTACACAACCCGTCAGGAAAAGAAAAAGAGCCCAGGTAATAGGTCCTCCAGTCCACAGTGTTTCCATCTCATACCTGTACAAACACATACAAGGTTACAAACACACAGCATGTACATTCACACACTCTCGCACATTCACACGGGCCTGTATAGGTATTCACAGATTTCCTTTCCACAAGCGACGGAAAGTAAATGAACAAGTCTCTGTAGAAAAGGGGCAACAGAGAATAACACAGTTTGTGTTATTGTTAGGAAAAATGGAAGCAAAGCTCCGTGTGCACAAATTGTCCCCGGTGATTCTGTGTGGGTCTGCGTGTGGCAGAAATCGTGTAGCTGCTCCTCAATCGATGCTCTTGAGTGCTGCTGTGGGATCAGGAGTGGGTGGGTGGCCAGACCATTTCAGAGAAGGAGGGGGGTGGGTTGAGCATGTGAATGTGTCTGTAGGTGTGTTTGTGTGTGTCAGCATTCAGTCGTTGTCCTCCTCCTCCTCTTCACTCTCCTCGATGCCGTCGCTGTCCTCCTGCTCCTCGTCCTCCTCCTCTGTGTCGGGGATGTCCCACTGCGGATGGTTGTCCAGCATGGCCTTGGCCTCGTGGACCTCCAACTAGACACATCACAAAACACGCACTATTAAGCGCACACACAGGCTACGACCGACCATATACTGCTATATTATGATTAACGTGCCATCCATGTCTGGCTGGTGGCAGAGCCCATTATTTCCAGCTCCTTGGCAGATATTGAAACCATTGTTCAGGGAGTTTCTGCAGCACTGGCTGCTGGTGGTGGGTGTGTTGTGCCAGTTGTTTTGGCAGGAATACAACCACTAATGTGCACCGATTCGGGTTGAATGACATGACAATGCTCTGGCTAGTGAAAGGCATTCCCCCATCAGATCACACACACAAACACAGTCTTCTTGTCACCTTTAGTGGTTTGATCTGGTCCAGTCCCATGTAGGAATCAGAACGAAGGATGACGGAATATTGGTAGTTGCCTGTTTTGGATGGGGCTGGAAACTTCAGCTCCACCTGGTGAACAAAGCCACAATATATATAAGTGTTCAAGCAACAAAATTATCATTGATGGCCTGATGAATTAACCAGGCTTTGTGTTAATATGCACGAGCTCACCTCCTCTGTGTCTTTTAGCGTGCAGACGTGGTAGGGCATCGAGACGAGGGTCTGGTCTCGACGGTCGGCAATGTACAGCCACCACCACTCCTGCTTCTCCTCCGGGAAATACAGGCTGTAGACAGGGTGCGTCACCTTGGACTTGGTTTCGAGCAGCGCCCGCTCTCGCCGCTGGATACTTTGCTGCAAAGCTTCCCATTCCTGAAAGGGGGAGATAAGAGACAGTGTTACTGACACCAGTAAATTACAGTTAGGTCACCTGTACTTGAAATTGCTTCTAGAAGCAGCTGCTGCAGACACAGAATGTTATTTGACTGAGCATCATGGCTACCCAAGCTGCTCTGAAAGTTCTCTGACCTCCTCGTCGTCACCAGCCATCTCATCCACCTCCGTGTCACTCTGTTTGTCACTGTCTTCGTCCCTCTCACTGGGAGAGTCCTTGTTGGCCTCGCCCTCGTCTGACTCGCTGCCTTTGTCTGAGGCCTCATCCTCTTCCTCCTTTGCTGCTGTTGTTGTTGCTGCTGCTGCTGCTGCTGCTGCTGTTGCTGCTGCTGCTGCTGCTGCTGCTGCGACCTCCTGTGACACCAGCGTGCAGAAGAATTAGGTGATGTGAGCACTACCTGTTTCTGCTCTTGACAGAAAAATAAGATAAAAGGAGTACAAAAAGATCACTAAACAGTGACTGGACACATACATTTCCTGACACATTTCCATTGGCCTGCTTGACTTTGGCTGGTGCGGGTGCGGCCTTTTTCTTGGTTAATTTCTTCTTCTTGGACTTGGCCGTCTTCTTAGCTCCTTTGCTCTTATTCTGCCAGACTTTGGTTTTGGCTTTATTCGAGTCTGCTTGCTTAACACACACAAACACACAAATTAAATAAACACTACAAGATTTCTTGAACTACTTTCGACTCAAATTATTGGTTCAATCTGACCCAGAGTCTGGCCTTAATGAAAGTGATGTATGTGTTGCTTACTGCTTCCTCAGGATTGGCAGCCTCCTCTCCTAGACATGGCGCTGACTCCTGCTCTTTTTCAAACATGTCCTACAGACAAAGTACATGGAGTTTAGTATAATTCAGCTTCTTCAGTCACAGTCAACAGGACACTCTAGTGGTCACTCACAAAAGTGCATGTGCAAAACCCGCTGTTTTCAAATAACTCACTCTCATGTCAAATGATGCCAGTGTTTAGTGCAATCATCTCTTACCGCCATGCGTTTTCTGCTTAAGGTGACAGTTACTGTGACAATGGAGCCTGCTGTGATGTTATTACTGTCTTCGTCATCAAGGACTGCAGAGACAGAGGGAAGGGAAGAGAGGTTTTCAATACCTGAAAGCTGAGTGACTACACAGAAGCAGTAGCTAGTGGCTCCCACTGAGATCTCAGCAGCTATAAATACAACTTTAACAGTTCACAGTTACAGTTGTTGTAGTCGACGTATTAAACGCAGCATGAAATTAATAGTTTATGATTGCATCTACAATCTTTATTTTCAAAGAAGAGTACGAATAAAGCATTTCACAAACAGTGCAGTCATGCCCCAAGTCGGCCGAATAAACTGGGTTTGTGTGTGTGTGTGTGTGTATTTTGGGACTAACCCTGCAGTTTGGTATCCATGGTGATGTGAGGGAAACTGCCCAGCACTGCCATGACTTCATCGTACTTCTCCTCCCCCAAAAAACGCAACATGCTGCGTCTGTCCGAGTCTTTGAGACTCACCAGGTCCTGCAGGCTCCTGACCTTGTACTAGACAGGAGAAGAAACACACCACAGTGAACGGGCTGAATGTTGATTATGTATGTGTACGGTTTGTAAATGTATAGAAACACTTGGCAGTTACCTTCTTGGAGATGCAGTAGCGGAGGTGATCCTCCTCAAAGTGGGGCAGCTGCAGCAGTGGTGACTTTGACTCTTGCAGACCCTGCACTATCATCTGGGTCAACTTCATACAGTTTTCTATAGTTACCAGTCGAGGAGCATGGAACCCTGGACAGAAGCATCATTTATGTAACAGCACCACGAATAAAAAGCATTAACTGAATACTACATCTATTAGGCATTTAACCGTTTAATCTTGCACAGAGCTGTACTACGTGTTGTTGTTTACCGTGTGTAAGCTTACCTCCTCGACTGTTTGCCATCATTGTAAGCTGACAGCCCACATTAATCATCTCCTGGAGGAGAGATGGACTCTTCCTCACCACAAACCTTTGATCTGTAAGCAGAAACACAGACATGCACCAAGTTGAGACTAATTAAAATGATGCTGAGCTGTATTGAGCAAAACGTCGGGTCTGTCTATTCTAATTCTGTTTATAATATATTAAAGAGTGTAAGGTAATGCAGGTGGTAGTAGGTGTTTATAAGTGCGGCTCTCTGTCAGACTTCTCCAGAAGTGCTAGGAGTGGGTGCAAAGTGCATGTTCCAAGCATCAATATTTACCCTCTTTTTTTAAAAAGAATTAGCAGCATTCGAGTCATCCTACCTTCCTCTAACTCCTCTGATATATCCATGCGTGCCAGATGTGCAAGCACCAAAACCCTGGCCTTTAAACTGTAAGGATAACAGAACGGAGGCTCCTTCTTCTTCACGTTGATGTTACCCAACTCACGGATCAACTGCAAGAAAGCCAAGAGCGTTCGTTATGAAATACACATGAAGATATTCATCTCTTACTTCCCCACAGGCATAAATCTGCAAGTTCAATTTGAACAGAGGTTCATCTCTTTAGTACACAATATCTGTTATTACTTGTGGCACTTCAATGTTGTCCGTTGGCCGTATGGTGGCTTCTTTATTGCTGCGAGGATCAAACTCGAATGCTGCTGTCAACACCATGGCTAACCCTGCAGGTCAGACGAAGCGACCAAAAAAAAGATTAATAAGCAACATACACACATGTCTTAAGTCGCTTCACACTCCAGCTGCGCATCATGTGTGACAACGTGTTGGAAAAACTCACGTTTCATGTTCATATTAGGCGTCTTGTACATGAAGTGCATAAAGAGCTGTGTAGTGTTGATGAGGATCTGGTCCCCACTGTAACGGATTGAGCGGTACCACCATGTGCCCTACAACACAAGCAATAAGAATAATAGTGAGGACAAAAAGGCATAAGTAGAAGTGAGGGGAACTGTTCCATGTAAGCTATTGGCTTGAACTTACCACAACAACAGGAAGGATGACCATAAAAGCTAGGCCATATACCAGCAGCACCTACACAGACAAAAACGTCTTAGTTCTTAGTGCAGTATAATAAATTCTAAAGCCACACATACAGATCACTTCATTCCTAATTGTTACTGGATAATGTTTAGGTCTTCAGCTTACTGATTAAAAAAAAATATGTCTCTGCAATCAACAACAATCACATCTAAATGGATCAACTCTAAATGGACATAATCAATGAATATATACCAGCATTGAGTTCTTTTGGTCAACAATCCAGGCAGGCAGGGCAATACCAAAGCTCGTTGCTAAACAGGGAAACATAAAGCGCAATGAATGAAATGCCCCGTTTACATTCTGCAGTACCACCCACTGCACCAGCACCAGAGCGATTTGGACTCGTACAGAAGAACGACTGTATGACACCAATCTGTATAAACGCTTTATTTTTGGTGTCCAGTGATTATGCAGCTTGTGTAAAAGCCTTTTTCCCCCCCATCAACTCTGGGGGCGAGCTCTCCCTAAAATGAATGAGCTGCCGTGTTTCAATTCATCCTCAACTGTGGAACATTTTAATGGCTACAAGGGGCTGGCTCGCTCCTGAGCAACCTAACTCACCTCCTGGACCATCTGGGTTACCAAACATTTCCCAGTTTTTCCGTGACTCTTCATTGGTTAGACTGCAGGAAAGTAAACAAGGATAAATTAATAAATCACTGCTACAGCAATTGATGTGAGTTACTGATGCAGCCTTGCTGTTTAGACCTGAATCAGACTTACGCAGCATAAGCTTTGGCAATTCTCATGAATGTGGCTTCATCACCACCTTTGTCAGGGTGATGCTTGAGGGACAGTACACGGTATTGCTTCTTGATTTCTGATTGAGATGCACCCTGAAAACAGACGTATAATTAGAACAACTTGAAACCAACAGACACGGATGCTCCACTGTCACAGCAGAATCCAGTTGACTGCGTGTTTACCGGGTCCAAGTTGAGGACTTCATACGGGTTATATTCCTGATACTCTCTGTCCAGCTTGGACACCTTGTAGGCTAACAGCAGGAACACAGCCCATCCAAATAACAAGACTGCTTTCCTGAAAATGACAACCCACAAATACAAATACATCAACAACCTCACATTAACTCTGTCTCTTTAAAGCCAAACACTGAGATTGTAATTTGAAATACTAAAAAGAGCCTATTTTAATGTACTGCATACAAGCAGAAGGGCAGAGAAGGTCCTGACATTGTTGTTATTTGGTATTTATGCATGGAAGTTATACTTGTTTCCATGACAATGGCAAAACCCGACGGCCTGCTCTGCAGCATCTGTTGCCATGACTACCGCTCACTAGTCTGAGAGTTGTCTGAGTAGCTCAACAAAAAAAAATTAAAAATACATGCTGGATTCCTATAATAAACATCAGTATTGAATGCACTGCAAAAAGGAAAGAGATACTGAGATTTTGAAAGGAAGGCTAAAGATGAAAGAGTAAAGCCACTGAATAATCGTGTTGGTTTGATACAGAACAGAAATCAAGAACGTGAACAGCAGAATGCAGATCACAGAGCAGAAGACGAACATGGATGTATGGTGAGAAACAGCTGAGACAGAACAAATACACAGAGAGGAAGGCCACAACAAGAAGGCAGATGAGGCAAGGCAACACCACTCACTCCATCCCTCCCCCAACACACAGCGAATGAATAAACACGTAGAGAAGATCACGTTAACACATATGTTAAACAGTGGAAGAGTATGTTTACACCAAAAAGACACATAGCCAAGAGGGTTACACATAAAAACAACATTGTGACCAAAAGAGGGATATTCATGCATGCTGAAAAACGAAGCTTGGGTCTGTGTGACAGCGTGGTCTACGTCTCAACGATACAGCACAGTGACAATGTCTCTATCCAGCTGGAAATCCAGTGAGCGAAGCAGTACGTCGAAGCAGATCCACAGCTCAGGCAAGTCAGGCTCAAAAATATGGAGCAAACCTCTTACTGGACCACAAAATAAAATGTATGAAGATACTTTGAAGATTGGTTCTAATGAAGAAACCCAAGTTTAAGCAAGAACTTTCACTGATTGTTTTAGCTGCTACAGACCAATGATCTGTGAACATTTAGCTATAATTTAGATGCAGTGTTTTTCTTATCTAGCTGGAAAGCAAACTCTACTCACTTTAGTGTCGGAACAATGCTCTGCTGTGACTTCATGAGCCTGAGCCGGTACCACAGACACCTGCCATGGACCCTCCTCAGGCTCTTTAGCCGCAGTTGCTCTGGAACAAGAATGGACAAAAGATTATTGATGACACCACAATGCCCATATCAAATCTATTAGTTCTGATAATGCCACAGTGAGGTGAGTATGATTAATTGTGTGCAAATGCCCCCTGAGAAAATATCAAATATCTGCAGCTGCGCTAGTAAAATCAATAAGACGGATTGATTCCAAATCGCCGCATTTAAAATGTGTTGATATTATTTTACTGCTCTGTCAGAGCCGTGGTATCTGATAAGCTGCTGGGTTTGGTGGTTAGTCTTTGCTCCACTAGGAGTAGTCGCACTGTGTTGTTGACAACCAGGTTAGCTTTGCTGGGATGGGGACACGTGAACAGAGATCAATAGAGCGCACAGGCCAGCTCGACTCGCTGCGAGGACGACACTGGCTTCCAGCGCGACGAGCTCCGTGGCAAAAGGTGCTGGCTGGACAAATACAGACCTGTGGCCAGTGGGTTGGTGGTGAGTCAAGCTGCGGGGGTAACTGTGTTCACACCGGCTGACTGGCACTAACTAAGCGCCGAGCTACGTCCACGGCGTGAAAATCCCTCCGTAGCTTTCTTTTAAGTTGCGGTCGACGAACTTCTCGGCAGCTACCACGCACAGACCGCACAAGAGCCGAGCGCCAACAAGCCAGCGCGCTGCCTGGACACTTCTAGTCGGCTAGTTGGGCTCAGTTAGCTCAGCTAGACGTCGGGCCTTACCAGCATTCTGATCCCGGGGCCAGATGTAATATGTGGCTGGGATCACAATGAGTCCGACGAAGGACGTCAGGAAATAGAAAAACGTGTTGCCGTTGTCATCATACTGGAACTGTTGTCCGGCCATTTCGTAGCGGCGCTTGGGTCGCCCTTCTTCTCCGCCGCTGCGCTTCCCCCTTCAAGCCCAATGCGTGCTACTTGACAGACCGAGAGCTAACTAGCTAGCATCCAGCCAAGATAGCTCCGCTCGTCGGTGTACGTGGTGTACGCGTGCGCAATGTGGAATTTCTTCTTCGCCGGCGGGTTGTTGATTCCGCGCTCCTCCTTGGACGCTACCGACCCCTAGAGGCGGCGAGGAGGACGCACCGAGGCGCCGGCAGGCGTTTTGAGCAGTCAAGTGAGTGTGATGTCTGGTGAACCGCAGCTGGTAAGAGTTGGCCAAACAATGCAAGCTCAAACTCTACAGCCGCTGCGTTGTGAAAGTTTAGCACAAATGTTTTGAGTGTGTAAGGCGCTGAAACGTGTAGAAGTAGTTCCACAAGGATTCGCTTAGAAAGAAGGCAGGCAACCACATGCAGCATTATAACTGCGTGTTAAAATGTTAATATATCTACTGCTGTTTCTTTAAAAAATATATATTGTGTGTTAGATTATGCAAAAACAAATAAAGCACCTAAAGTCATGTAATACTATGTATATTCTTTTATTTTTCATATGCAAAAGCAGAAGAAAAATAAGACACTTTGCTCTCTGCATCTGATTTCCTCTGTCATATGTGCACCATAATGTCGTCCAGGGGCTTGCGCTTCAAGTCAGGCACCGTGGCGTCGGATGCGGGGTAACCCACGGGGAGCAGCATCAGCAGCTTCTCGTTAGCCGGCCGTCCGAGGAGCAGCCGAAGCTGAGGACCACAGTTGAGGGGCGTCGTCGTCACGGTAACAAGACCTGCATTCTGAAGGAGCGGAAGCGTCAGGCCTCCAGTCACACTGACGCTGAGATGCATTATCACAACACGAATCTCGAGAACCATCCCGGTTAACTCTCGCTTAGTAAATGCTACTGTTCAAATGGATATTTATAATAAGGAAAAGAAGACTTTCACATGGTTCTTTACCTGTAGGGCAGCCAGCAGCAGCCCACAGGCTATAGAGACACTGATTTCATTGTAGTAGTGCGTCTTTTTCTTGCCATTTGGTAGAATCCCATAGGTCTGTTTGAAGATGAGGACCAGGTACGGTGCAACATCCAAGTACTCCTTAATCCAGTTTGTCCTGAATGAGCCAGGAAATTGTGAGCAAAAGTGAAAATGCACATATACAACTGGAAAATGTTACATCTAGACATAAAACTAATAATGTTCAATGTGTATGATCAGCTAAAATGTGAGTGTTTGTGTCAGTAACAGTTGTGCGTTTAGTCATATGCATGTGTGGAATCCTCACCTTAATTTGGCTAAATCATGGACCCACTTTTCTCCCATCCTCTGACGGTAGTTCACCTCCTCCTCCTCCTCCACTATCAGCCTGATTTGGTGCTTTGTCTGTGGGTCTGACACCAGGACAAACGTCCACGGCTCCGTGTGCGCTCCACTGGGAGCTGTACCTGCAGAGAAAAGGAGGCTGAATAGGTGAACTCACGCAACTGCTACTACTACTAATAATAAAGGTAATAATGACAAGGCCACATCGGTTCTTGCCTGCAGCGCGGACGACATTCTCCATGACTTCTCGTGGAACTGGCTCTGGGCTAATGAACCGGACTGACCTCCGCTGGTTCATCAGACAGTAGAACTCGTGGGATCTCTGCAGCATTGTCTCCTCTGGGTAACGCAGAGGTGAGTACGGCACATGTGGAAGATCGTCCTCACTGCTGTCCACCCAGCCATCGTCCTCTAAAGGGAAGAAGAACTGCTTTTGTATTATTGTTTTAATAGGGGCATCTGTAAAGACATTGGTTCGGTTTAAATGAAACAAAAACAACAACAGATCAAATACTTTTCTAGATTTTGCACTTTTCTGCTGTGCTCAATACTTTTATAAGCACTTTTTTGAGTGACAGCTCTCATTGTAACTGTATTAATGTGTTAATAAGGTTTTAAACACCATCTATTTTATTGCATTAAACAGGTTTTATTATACGTAGTGACTCTGACCGTCTTCCCTCGCTGTGATCTCGGTATCGTCCTGCAGGTCCTGGTCTACCCAAGGTCTAAAGTCCGCTCTGGGCGCATTTGTAGAGCTCGACTGGGTCTCCCGTTCCCGAGATCTCACCAGGATGAAGCCGATCACCAGGCACAGAATCGAGACCAGCACAGGCGTGAGGACGGACAGAAGAGCCATGACTGACGGAGTGCACGGATTCAGGCAGCGGGTTCAGGGCTGGTCTGTTATGAAACGCTGCTGGTGCGTGGGGCGGGTCTGTGGGAACTGTGGCCTCCGGTGACTGGCTGCTTCTGCTTTGTAACGGGAAATCGTTATTTCAGATCCACAGAGCGGATGTAGTCCTGTTACAAGGTTTAGTTGTAAAGCTCTATAAAGTTAATCATCTACTTCCTCCTATTAATTTGTAGTTTTTAACATTTTTTGCTGAGTTATGGTTCGGCAACCTTTTTTTTATTTTTTTTATTTTAGCTGAACCTTTTGGTGTGAAGTGAAATTCGCTGCGGCTGGTTGGTCTGAGTCATAACCGGGTGTGCAACGTTGGACTTTTGGACACTTGCAATATAATCATTAAACGTGGATTATTTTGCATCACCTTAGAGGAAATGTTGGCTGATCAAATGCCAAACTGCACAATTTACTGTGCAACCCATGAATAGAATACACATTGAAATAATAAAGCATTTAGGAGTGTAGTTTAAAAAACAAAATCTACATTATAGTGTAACTACTTCAGGTGAAACGTCACAGCTGCATGTGACCACCAGGTGGCGCCACGGTTTCTCACACGTAGACACACACACACACCACTGTCATTTTCAAACATCTGTGTATCACATGAGAAAACAGTCCAACAAACAAACACTGACCAAAGAACACAGGTTGGATGGGGAAGGACCTTCAGCTGAAGCACAAGCCCATCCCCTGCTTCCTGAGCCAGCACAGGCACCGTTGAGCTAATTTAGCAGACGTGCTGCAAAAAATTAAGAAATTAGCAAAAAATAAATGATAACACGTCTTTAATTTGGGAAATTAAACTTAATTAAACACAAATTAGAACATTGCACCATTCGGGCTTGTTTTAAGATATTTTTTTAAATAATTGCAAAGCCTACTATTTCGTAATGAAGATCATTAATGCTTTGTACTTCAACGCTCCTTTAAGACTCATTTGGTTTGATTCCCTGTGATAAGCTCATTCCTTGCAGTGTTGGCTCCGCCCTCTCCGCTGTCTCCGGCGCTGCGCTTTAAATAGCAGCTGTTTAAAAGCGCCTCACCATTTCCCCACAGTCTGCCGCGACGCACGCAGCTCCACTCACACGCGCAGTCCTTCATTCATTCACGAATTGCTTTAACACTTGAGTCGTCCCGCAATGTCGGCCGCCAGCACCGAAACTAGTGCCTCGCTGCCCACCGCCGGCAGCCGCGTCTTCTTCCAAGGTGCTCCCGGGGTGGGCTGCGTGGGGTCCGGCCCCATCACTGGTGTCGATCCGGTCCAGAAGAAACAGGGTAAAGTGACGGTGAAGTACGACCGGAAGGAGCTGCGGAAAAGACTGATCCTGGAGGAGTGGATCATCGAGCAGCTCAGCGACTTGTACGACTGTGAGGTGAGTGGAGGGCGCGCTTGTCATCGGCACCTTCAAACGCACAAGAGGTGAACAATGAACCTCCAGAAAAACCGCTTCGCCATTACGCGAGAATTATGGTGAAAGTATGACTCAAATATCATTTTATAGCACATTTACATGCAGTTGGTCTGATGACGGTGAGACCTCCTCCATTCGGCCGAGTCCAAACTTGCTGCATGCTTGAGATGCATTATCAGAATTAACCCGGTCCTATATCGGCGCATTACACTGTCACCTCCAGCGACGTCGCTTTGTCCTCTGCGGCGTTGATACCTGCATGTCAGGCAAAAGGAGTCTTCGGCAACACAGAGCTGTCTGGTTCAGTAATGTGGTTCCTCGCTGGCCCTGCCGGCTGAAGTGCTCTCATCCTGTCTAGACAGCTGGATGGTAACGAGAGAAACCGCACGGTTGCGCCTTTTACGCGCCAGTCGCCTCCGTCGTTTACCTGAGAATCTGCCGTGTGTCAGTTACCTTTGCTTTCGTGTATTCAATTCTAGACTTGGTAGACTTGCTGCACTGAAATGCACCTCAAACGCATCTCAGTGTTTCTGCATTGACTGCTAACAAACACACCGTTTATTCGACCTAATTCCTTCATCATTGTTGTGGCAAATTTCTGACCTTTCAAACCCTTTTATCTTTCGAGGGGTGATGTGTAGCCAGATGATCTCGACAGTTATTACGTGGCCTCACATTCTCTAGTCTTCCTTAACATTGAAATGGTGAGGTGGAGCGCCACAGGCTCTGTGGAGAGACAGAAAGAGATGGGGGTTGCGGGAGCAGGAGAGGGGGGTGCGTGCCCGCTGCCACACACAGTATGCTGCCAGCTCCAAGTGGGGGGAGGTGGATTGACTGGAGGAGAGGAAAGAAGGGCACTGGGTTAAGGATGTGCTGATGCTGTGACTGCTCTTCCAGCCAATCGCCTCCTCTGGCTCTGGCCCACCTCCCCTACAGCAGAGGGTCTGCACATACACAACACATGCATACAGTATGTCTGACACCTCGGCCAATGAGAGGCGAAACAAGCGGTGCCACTGTGCGCCCAACACGTGCATAGCTGCATGAATCAGACTGCAGGAGGGGATGCCCTCTTATTTCTGGACTGCAGAGTGCGTATGCGCAGAAGGGAAACGTCGGCACAAATCACAGCCGGATTCAATGCCGACGTCGAAGCCTTGTTGTGTCTTTCGAATGTTTTCCCCTCTGCTAGCAGAGCATTGCGATGCAAATATTTCTCCCCTGTGCTGCAGGCAAATAGAATTTCCAGCTGCTCAAACTGCGCCTGTCTACTACGAGTTAATCATTTTTGATGTTGAGAATTCAGCTGCAGGTTTTATTGTTATCTTTTTGTGTGCAAGCGTCCTCCTCTCTTTAAGGCCCACCGCTGACCTGGTTTACATTTCAAAGGCTATCGGCTGCATGTCCGTCCATCACAGCAGCAGGTGATGATCAGCAAGTCACGCGATGCATGGACGGATCTTCATGATGTTCTTTTTTTCTTCATTGAGGCCTAAAGTGCACCCACCCAGCATTGATACTGTCTCAGCTCGATCGTGCTGTATCTGTCGTTCTCTCCCAGTGGAGGTTTTCCTGTGGAGTTTTGTATTTCATGCCATCATTTGATTAATGCAAATGAACACACAGTTGCATCCCATGTCCTGATTTCTGGATGGACGGCAATCCTTTGTTTCACTCTTCAAAATACTTCACTCTCTTATCTAGAGGTGACATTTTGCCTTGACATCAATTTAACATTTGTGTCCCTAGAGCCCAGATTGGTGAAGATATTCCCATGGCAGATAAAGATGTGGCATCTTTAACACAGCAAATGGGATAAAATAAAAAAAATCCTGTTAGTGCCACTTGTGTGTACTTTTGCTGCATACTGAACGAATGTGTGATCGGTAGAATGGAGTGAGGCTGTGTTGTTCTGGCTTAAAGGTCAGCAGCTGTATCAGTTTCATAATGAAAACCCGATATTAGAGATCTTCGCGGTGTGTGTTTGTGTCGGGGGTTGTGGTGATGTACTGTGCTGCTGTTGAAAGTAGCAGGATGGAGAAAGACTGACAATTTATAGGATTTTCTTGTCTTGTAGTCAAAAATGAAGAGAGCTGCAAAAAGGTAGAAAGAAAACGTTTCTGTCCCTCATCAGCCAGGGAGGAAACGTGTTAGCGGTAGATGTTAATGTTTTTTTTTCCTTGGATAGCAGGATAATAATGAAACAATAAGGAGACTGTATTGTTAGACCTTTCAGTATTAAGATTAGCTGTGGGAGCAAACGTCCTTAGCTTCCTCTGTGTTTAAGCCACGCTCCTCTCTGTTCGCTCCCTTTCTCTCTTTCCTCCTCTCTGTCCCTTGAACGGCAAAATGAGCAGAGGCAACACATCCCAGGAGAGCAGAGGGGGATCTATCTGCTATCTATCAGACCTCACCTCCTGTTATCCTATAGCCCAGAGAGAGAGAGACAGCTTTCGTTTGAACTTGTACCTTTATCCTTCAAGGATAAAGAAATTGTCTTGACAATTTGGGAAACGCATTTGTCTTGGTTGGATCTTATTCATTTAAAATGCCCATATAAAAGCCCAGGTTGATATCAAGACCAAAAAGGGACCTTGAAGAGACCTTAAGTGCTAATAGTAATATAAAATTAATTTGCCATAAAGACTGTGACTTGTGTTACTTTTAAATTCTTTTAAATAATTTATTCAGATTTCCCTCTGGCATGTAAACCTGGCTCACTTTGTAAATCCAGTAATACGCTGTGTTTCCACTGTGACACACTGGACCGGAGTGTATCGCACAGAGTGCAGTTTAATGATGAGGTCAAGTCTTATGTGATTAAAAGGCAGGACGTGTCAGTGCGATGATGAGTGTGTCTGAGAGCTCGGCGGATCAATCGGTAAAGCTCGCCGAGGAAAGAAACAGCTGCCTCCGTGTGAGAGGAGGAAGAAGAGACTGTGTGGTGAACTGTTGTTGCTGCTGAATAAAAGAAGACAAACGCTGTAATGTCCTAGTTTTTTTTTTTACTCAGCTTCTGAAGAGCCCCACTCAATGAAGCTTATTCTTGTGTAGAGAGCAGACACTGCTGACTTATCGCACTCTGCCCTCAGGCCTCGCATGTGTGAGTGTTTTAATATCTGTCAGTGTGTGTGTGTGTGTGTGAAGCTGTACACGATCTGTTCAGGTTGATGATAACCTGCTGCTCTTTGGTGGACACTGGGTGGCGAGGGGTGAAAGCATCCTCGTCTCTCTCTGCCACAGAAGCATTAGGTTACTTTGAAGTTGATGAATCTGACTGAAAACTCCTTGTTGTTTGTGTTGGGACAGCAGATACTGTATTTGTCTGCCACTGAAATTACAAAGACAAAAATAGACCCTTGCTTATCGCGTCATGTTCAAGCACGCGTTGACACATTTCATAAAACACACACATGTGATGCTAAACAAATCAGAGGCGTCGACGCCGAAGCGCTTCCGCGAGCAGCTGTTGAAACAGTTATAAATGCACACGTTGCGGAGAGAGAAGGTGTCAAATATCGGCCTCCAAAGCAAACTGGGAGCGAAGCTTGCAATGTGTTTGTTCCTCTCCGTGTTCAACTCCTCCCACGTCAGGGAAGGAAGAGAGACATGTTGACTTTTCACGCTCGCACACTGAATTTCTTGTCTTCCGATGACATCTCCGCCCAGCTCAAGAAGCCCCAGCTAATCCCTGGTTTTATTGTCGGCAGGCTGACACAGTTTAGAAACTGGCTCTGTACAAAACACTGACTCATTCTCCACGGTTGGTTGTGAAAAGGATGCGAAACACTGCTGTCATTCACATGGCGGAGAGATGAGACAGAGACGAGGGGGAAACAGAGAAAAGGAAGATTATTGTTTTGAACTTGTGTGTTTTTCTCTCTTATGTTTAACGCTTTACTCATTAAATGTGAAGGAAACAAAAGTGAATGAACTCTGCATTTCAATAAATCCATTCACGCTCGGGCTGGCGGGCGGCTGGCTGGCTGACCCTCTGAGCGGCCGATTGTATGTGCTGCTGTATTGATGTTTGAAGGTCGGTTTGGCTGGAAGCGTTGCTTTGCAGTGAGGGCGAAGGTCCAACCGGGCTCCCGCCGTCAACGCATGAGCCTCAGGGAGAAAGTGTATGTGTGTTAAATACAGTGGAATGAACAACCACAACATGTGAGCGGACCAGAATCCACTAAAACAAACAAAGACAGACTGAGCTAAAACTGAAACACGTGCAGAATTCTTCCAGTATCATTTGCATTCACCTCCGATTCAGTGTGCATATCAGTGTTCTATTTAACTGTCCTTTGAGGATTCATTCCTCTCCTTTCTGATATACAGTGTCCTCCAGAGAACAGCTGAATCAGCGTGGGAACGAGCTTTTTGCTGCAGCAGCTGACTTCATTCAGTGAAGTCACGTCATGCTGGATGGTTTCAGCATATTGCATGGCTGGAGGGGCAATAGAGAGGTGCCAGTGGGAAGTCGGCCCGTTCGTCCATACGCTTCTGTCCACCTTGCCCCTGCGGGCAGTCCCGTCCTCACCCGGTCTCCTTCAGTCGTGCAGTCGTATCTGTCCCTCGCCTCGGTCTCATGACATTGCTTCATCCCACCTTGGGCTCCTCTGTGCTTTGATGTTGCGGTGTAGAGGCAGGAGCAAGCTGAGCTGTGAGGTTTTACGATGTTGCACAACCCTCCTCTTCCTTTTTCTCTGCCTCATCATCACAGTGACCCACTTATCCGTGTGCCCCCCGTCTCCATCTTATTTTCTCCTCTCATGTATTGTAATTACTGCTCATACACACCACTCTTCGTTTCTTCTCACTTCTGTTACAGTCTTAGCATTATTACCTTTAGATGCTCCCAGTCGTTTGTCTTATTGAATTTCTCTGCCTTCCTTCCTTCTTTTCCTTGTTTTCAGTGTAAGCAAAACATTGTAGCATCTCTAGCGATGCACCTAAATGTTTGCGCTCCATCTCGCTGAGCCTATGATTTGCATACGGAGCTGTAATTAACATGTGGGTGTTATTACCTTATTAACTGCATAACTTTTCACTAAAACCAGATTAAAGTGTGTGGGTGTACGTGGTGAGGTAGTGAGGACATTTTGGCTGATCCTCTTCCGAAGCTTTAGGTTTTGGGTTAGAAGTGGGTTTTGGCTATATTATATTATTATGGTTATATTATGGTTTGGTCTGGGTAAGGAGCTAATGAACAATGTGCGTCCTTCCAAAGGAAAACACCAGCTATAAATATCTTTCATCACCACAGCACCACCCTTTTACCAATTATAGCTTCATAAGCTTGATCGTTTACAGTAAGCAGACTATGAAGAGGACTGATCAGGTGAAGTGATTCCCTGTATTTGAATAGAGGGTTAATAGTTTGTGGTGAGTCACAGGGTTGGGCCATATTCACCTCATCACAGACAAACCAGATTGAAAATGCTTCACTTTCTGTTTGTCTCTCACTGTCTTTGCTCTAACATTGTGATTCTCTAGCTGTGTGGAGCATTTTCAGTGATATCTATATTCTGTTGTTTTCCCCCCCGACTGTGAGGGTGCGACTCAAAATGCAGCGTGCATCCGACAGCAGCTGTCTCTTTGCTGTTGTATCCTGATAGGTGGTTTCTTCCAGTGATGTCTGGATGCATTCAGTGATTTGCATAAATACTTGCTCCTCCTGTTCGGACTCTACCTGTGATCTTACCCAGTCGTGTTTTTCTTGTGTGCGCTGGCTCCGTGTGCTGTCATTTTGTCAGCTTCTCACTGCTAGTGACATGGAAAACAATTTCCCTCCAGGACAGAGGGTGTGACCTCAACTATTTTAGACTCTGAATCACCAAACGGACAACAACAACTTCGGTGCGTGCGTTACATTTAGTGCACTTACTGTAGTGACCTACCCATGAGGTCCACACAGACAAAGCCCTGTGTTTCTCTGAAGATTTACACGTCAGTCATGCTTCACACACGGGCCGTGCTCGCTCTAGTCGTCACCAGTCCCAGTGACGGGCAGTTTTTACTTCATTATCATTCATATTCACTTCTTCTTGTCTGGATGGAAACCAGCAGGTCACGTTGTTTTTATACATCTCCTCTCTAGCTTTTAGCATTTATGACTGATGGGGCTACGATCTCCATACAATATTCATGTTTCTCAAAAGTAGCTGTAAGGTGTAAACATGCTGACCTTCTAGGACGGCGCAACCATCTTTATTATTCACGTTCTGCTGTGGATCATCCCGCGGAACATCCTGCACCCAAATTATGAATATTTGATTCTTCATACTTTGTTTCTAAACAGCCACCTGAAAATACTGTTGTTTATTTATGTGCTCATCATAGAAAGTGTTGTACAGAGAAAAAGCAGAAGACTCAAAGCTCAGAAACGTACTGCACCATTGGTGCCTCTTGCAACTTGTCTTACATTTGCTGTGGTAAATGTAAAGGTACAATTGAGGGCTAATTCCATTCTCTGCACATCAACCCGCCCACGCAAAACTGAAATCACAGAGGCTGTTAGAGGCTTTAATGCTGTGAGCTAAAATCAACCCCTGTTCCTGCGTCTGAATACCAAAGCCCGCTCCAGGCTAAAGCACACTGGAGTCCTCTGAGATGCTCGAACACAAACAAACTGGCTGCTTTAGTTTTGTAGCATCCTGGGACCAGGGATCATTCTGCACATTCACTTATTTCATTTGCTTGTAATTTGATACGAATGTTGGCCAACATGCATCCAGCAAAAAGGTGTTAACCTGTCATGACTGAAGTGATACTCTAATGTGATAAAACAATTTAGATTCGTGTTCAGCATGTGTCTGTAGAGCATCCAGGGTTTGATGAGGGTTGTGTCTGCGCTTGATTTGCTACACGTCACTCATCATCCAATACATGTCCATATACTGTAGAACCTGGTCCTCGCCTCACTTGCTACTCTGGCAACAACTGTTGATCCCCCCCTTTGCACCTCTTCTGCACATGTCACACTGCACGTGAAGTGGTCCTAAGCTGAAGTGTTTGTGTTCCAGGAGGAGGAGATGCCGGAGGTAGAGATAGACATCGATGACCTGTTGGAGGTTACCAGTGATGTTGAGAGAGCCAGCAAACTGCAGGTACAACCCTGTGACTGGGTCTTTGTATTTTTATTTATTATGATGATTTTTATTATTATATACCTGGATCATTGTATTTATTAGTTAAATAGTAATTAATAATGATTCAAACAACAACTCTCGCTGCTTTTTAAACAGGATTCATTAATAGACTGCTACAAACCAACAGAGGTGAGTGTTTTTCATTTTGTGTGTCAGTGGGTGTAGCTGTGTAAGGTGCTAAGTGTTTGGGTGGGACCAGGTGGAGTTAATCTATTTGGGGGATTAAAGGTGGTACAGACCAGTCACATTACCTCTACATACGGCAACCTCATCAAGCCTGGACTCCCCATCTGTCACCTACTGATTCGTGTCACACCTACTGCACACACGGCCACTCGTACGCTCACTAACACACTGTAATCCCCTGAGTAGCACAGAAGCCATTTTAGGAAACGGTCCCAGAAGAAACGCGACATCAGATGAGGATAAATGTCGAGAGGGAGAAGCAGTGGAAGGAAAGAAAGATGGAAAGTGACAACTGAGGCGTAGAATAGCCCAGAGGATGACAAGAAAAGCAGCAGGGGAGAGCGAGAAGGAGAAGAAACGCTCTCAGTTATTAGGTCACAAGCAGTGTCACCCCTGGTAAATTCAAGAAGATTAGAATCTGTCACAGCAACACTCCTACTGACCTCTAGTCAACCTCTCGTTCAAACCCAAGGTGTGGAGTCACTGTGTTCGCCCTTCTCATCGATCTATTCATCACAATCCAGTTTTTCTTCATTGCCATTTAAAGTGCCACACTGAAGGTTAGGCCATGATTCACGTTTACACGTGACATGGCATTCATAGTCTAAACACTATCTAAATGCATTGTGTGTTAGGAAATGCACCTAGATTAGCTTGGCATCATACGGACTGAAGGAAGAGGGAAACTAGCTCTTCTTCTACTTCTTCTTCTTAACTCGCCTTCTTTGCTTCACAGGACTTCGTCCGCGAGTTGCTGGAAAGGATAAGAGGAATGACAAAACTCAGTGCACCATCAAAGAAGGGCCTATAATGGCTGTAACCTTCACCCTGAGTCAACCCGTACGCCATCCCAGCTCCACCTCAGCTCCACATGGACTGTCATCACACATGAGAAACATTAGTAACTGCTCTGCAAACTGCAAACATGCATCATAAATTCCACCCACATAGCACATCATTCATTTACAAACACATAGAATAATAATAATGTATATTATAATATTTGACTGTTCAAAGGCACGTAGGCAAAACAGAGAATACAGCCACAATCAAATGTCAAACCCTGCAACGTGCCAGAACGACAACTGTGCTTTAACACGAATCCCACCTGATTCCACATTTTGGAGCCATGCTAACACTTTTTCAAGCCGATGCTGTTATGCCAGCAGCCATAGAGACTAAAACGCCATCAATTTCCAAGAAGAGACATGGTAAGAACATGTATGTACTGCTGTAGGTGTGAAATTAGCCGTCGCACTATGTAAACAGTGCTTCATGATTTAGTCATTTCTACTGAAGTGTTTTTGCTGTTTCTTTTTTTAAATGTACTGTATGTCGCCATTCTTATTATCACGTGGGTGAAATGTGGTTTTGTAAAGTCTGCCGCCTCATCCCCAGTCCGTCAGTGCTTGCAAATATAAGGGAGCGCTGCTGTTTTCGTTTAAGCACAAGGTGTTAATACATCAGCTCTATCTATGTCAGGTGTGCAGAGTGGGGACGTTTTAGCACAACAGGCTAAAATTGTGTACGGGTTTTTGCTTATAGCCCACTTTTTTTTTTGTAATGCATGATGGGTGTTGCAGTTCTCGTGTTTATGAGACTACAAAACCTGTATGATTGGCAGACTCGTCACGTTATGCAGTATTGCTCATTGCTGCCCCTCATCAGAATACATATCACTTAGTTGTTTAGGTTTAAGCACAAAACCCAAACACTGTAATTGTTTCTCTCGCTAACTCTTCTCACTAACTTGTCCCTCTATTAGTGGGTGGTGTTGCCTTTAAGGACTTTCAGGATCAGTTCGCATTTTCACTTAACCTTAACTACTGGCAACCTACTGAAGGCAAACACGGTTAAGTCACAACCTGGGGACAACTTGAAGCTTTGACCCTTAACCCTGTCAGGGGAAGCTGTGCCAAAGCTAAATGTCCTAAATGTCAGCCAGCACGGAGATCATCTAGTAGATATGTCATTTTAAGACTTTACTGCAGTATCCCAGGTGCAGGAGTTAGATTGAGTTATGTATTGTTGTTAATGAACTTCTGTGCTTTAACACACTGTAAGCTCTGGTACAATCATCACTCCGTTACGCGGGCGGGTCTGGTTTTCTTTCCGAGCAGTCAGAACTGATCGGAACGGACCTGAACCTGCCACGTGATGCATATATACACCTGCAGCTGCCAAAGACGAAATCAGGGCGAGGTTTGGTTTTGACGCAACACTTGCAAAGCACCGGTCTTGCATGCTAACAACAGAGAAAACAACAAAGAGTAGAAATATAATGAACTTATAATCAAGCAAAAAATACTTCACTACCACATATAACTTGTAGAACACTGTAGAACTTTTTGCGTTGAGACAACGTGACTGTCACGTTGGAGGGAATCCAGGAAATTACTGAAAATGGTGCTGTTTTTGATGTTCTTCCCAGGTTTTGGTTGTATAAAAGACATTTTCACTGTCAGCTGATGCCAGAGAAATGTGTCTGGAAGAAATGTGTCTTTATCGATGGCGTGCGAAACGTCTGTAGTGGTATCCTCTTTGCATCTCCCCCACCCCCCATGGAAACAGGGAGAGCTTGGTGACACCCCACCCAGCTACAGTAGCAATGGTTGTTTCGTTTAAGAGGTTAAAGGGTTGTAAGGAGGAGGCCATTATAGATTAAAAAAAAAGGATGCACCCATTCATGTTGAGGTACTTTTTAGGATTTTCTCTGTCAAGAAAAAGTTCAGGGGGCACTAGACTGATATTTTATAATTTTCACGTGAAGAATATTTTGAAAGCATCCACATTAGAAAGCTTTAGGTTTGCATGTATTTTTAAAGCAGCATGTTGAGGAGAATAGGATTTTCTTGGCCCAGAGGTTTTTGTTTCACTAAATAGAACACTTACATTTTTATACCTTTTTCCATTTATTACAACAGAAACGTTGAGTTTTTCAGCTGCTGGTTTGTTTTTCTGTACATCCACAATAGGCATTCTTGTTTTTAAAATGTAATGTGGTGTGTGGTTTGTTTTGGCTGATAATAAAAAAAATTGCTGAATGGTTCTTTACTGTTCGTTACTACAAGATTCAGCTATTTCTTAAAACAATGGAAAGTCTCATAACATGATGATGATGGTATAAAGGTCTCGTCTTCCTCCAGATGCCACGAAGCAGGAAGCAGATTAGTAGCATTCATAGGGTGAAAATCTCTAACGATGCTCTTTAACATTCTCTTACTGTGTATTTTGTGTTTCTTTTAAGTGTCCTGTCTGGTAGACTGTGAACAACTACTGTACTATGAACGGTGCCTGGTTCGTGCTTGCTCTTATGTGTCATATTAGAGCCTCATGGCTGCCAATGTGCTCCTGCTCAGTGCCTCACAATGTGGCAGTAGTTTAGTGGGACACTCCTGTCTGGGTCTGTAAAGCACTCATCAGGGTATGACATTATTGCTCAGTGTTCGCATGAGTAGCCTTTCCTTGCAGCATGTTTAGCCCCTTATGGACTAACCCACTGGCCTACTGTACATTGTTGCAGGGTAGAAAATACGTCTTGATCTCCAGGAGAGAGCGAAGAATTTTGCCTGAATGTTGCAACTACCAGATATTGGAGAGAAACAACCTGATATTTCTAAATGTGTAAGATCAGCCTGGATTAAAGCGGAGACAGACAGAGACACGCTTGGTGAACATGTCACAGAAATATTGCCCAGCGAGAGAGAGAGAGTGATAATTAATGTCTCCTGATTCAGTCACACACATTCCCAAACAGCCTTGTGAATTGCAGTGCTGGAAACAGACAGTGCTGCTGCTGTGGGGTGGGGGGGTGGGGAGCAAAGAGATGCTGGAGCGACTGTGCAGTGCAACATGCTCGCGTGCGCCTTTAAATTTCATGACCCACTTTTCACAGCTGGGGCTGGCTGGCAGAGCTCGTGCTCGCTGCTGCGAATAATTGGGACTGCAAGGTGAATTTGAGGAGAATAGTTATGAACGGGAGCCCCCCCCCCCCTCGATCCCTGCCAGTCTGCCTGCCTGCTTCAGTTAGTTGGCTGCACACCAGCAAATGTCACACCAGCACAGTCAACTTGCTTTTGGTGATGTTTCAGAATAGTGAAGCAGATGTGAACAGAAGCCAGATGTGTGACTCTGCTCCTCTTCATTGTCGCTGTGATAGTCATTCGTGCCACGATTTCAGACTGAGGGAATAAAAAGCCCACCTCTGGTTACCTTCAGCTGGAAGATGGATCCCATGCAGCGTCAGACGAGCACCGGGGCTACAATTCAGCCATACACAGCATCAATCAGGGAGCAGAAAGACAGAAGCGCCTCCATGATGCGGACCTGTGTTCCACTCTGGTGCACTGTGGGAGAAAACGCTCCCTCTGTTAGCCAGAACCTGGTTAATCTGAAACATTAGTAACAAAATAAAACGAACAAACTTCCAGAATAACTATGTAATAAATATTTGAATATAACCAAATCCCTGGGAGCCACCGTTTTCCTTCACTTTATAAATACTATATTGCGTACATGCACGTGATCCACTTACACAGCTAACGTGTGCGTGTATGCAGAAAAAAGCCTGCCATGCAACTCCTGGGAAATGCTTTTAATTTCACTGCACTGATCTCACTCTGTCGTCCCGGACTCTGGAACAAACAAAGGCGACACGCAGACTTCGTTGCATGGCTGGGGCTCTTTAGCATCTGTTTAGTTTTTTATCATAACAATAGAAATCTTCACCGTACTCTGCAGAGCCTCTGTGTTGTGGATTTGATGCTTTTTAGTTCAGCCGGCGCCTAAGTATACCCAACACAGACAGTAAACACTTATACAAACACTGCAGACAATACCACAGCTACCACCCAAGGGATTAATTGCAGGGATTTAGAATTAATAGCACTATTTACTTGGCTCAAGCAGCCATATGTCCTGTGGCCTGTTTGTGTATGAACGACTTGTTTGCGAGCTTTATTTTCGTTGTTGTGATTGGCCATTTGTGTGCGGATCCGGAAGCTCGCGACTCGGTGCACAGCTGAGCGTTTACGGCCTGCGAGGGTTTTACTGAAGGCTCTGCATGTCTGTGAAGACGTCACAGGCGGGTGGGGGTGAGGCCAAGTTGGGGATCTATCTGTAGGGGGTGAGTTCTCATCAGTCTCCATTATGCCATCTGTTTCTAAACAGAGATAACTAAAGAGGCCATTAGAGATGAAAAGGCTGGTCCTAGTAGCTGTATATACAGTATAGAGTGTATGTGTGGTTTAGGCAATGACAATTAATAGTATTTGAAGTTATAAAATACATTACTGTTGAAGTATAGTGGCCAAAATCAACGGCATTGTATTTTTAGTTGAGTTCAATAGGAAGCAATGAAACAACTCTGTGAGTCAGCTTCTCAGCTGAGCTGCGAATATCCATGGTTAAAACAACACCACTATGCTGACATCTGTTTGCTTGTGTTTTGTAGGTGGCGACGTGTTACTATCGACAAAAACAGCAACGTGTCTCTGGGAGCTGCTTTGAATTTCACTTTTGCAGGCTAAGCAGTGTTTACCTCATTATCTCATGGACTTGTCCAGCACCACACAACTGCTATGCTACCTTCAAGTGCTGGGAACCTGCTTTGCGTCAGCTGTAAAGTCAGATTCCTCTACATGTAAAAAGAGCCGCGAAGCACGAACAAACACACAAGCCCACGAGTTAATCCAAATGAATCAGTGAAGGGCAAAGAGGCTGCTCGTCCTCAAAATCAATCAGTTCCTCAATCTGCTTATTCCTCGGCCTCCCACCCCCGTTCTCAGATGATTATGGTGCTTCACGGAGAGCCCTTGGTGTTAATCAAGAGCAGATCAGCTTCCTGAAGTGAACACGTCTGACAGCCATCACTTTCACAGCAAACATATTTAGGATAAGCAACACAATATACGAATTCTTTACTGATTAGAGGTCAGTAGGGTATATTATCCTTTACATCATGCAGTGTGTGTTTTCCTTTGTGTATTTGTTGATGAGCAATCAGAATGTTGTTTCCGTGCAGGCAGACTCTCCCTTATATTCCCTTGGCAGCCAATTATGGTCTGGGTAATCTTTCATCGAGCACATGAGAACATATGCTCACATACATGACCCTGAACCTCACCCCAGGCTTAACCACAACACACTGACCTGCGCCTCTTCAGTAACCTTCAAGGCTTCAGCCAGCGACGATGAAAGCAGACACTACAGAGGAAGAGCAGGGGACGACTTTGTCTGGTTTGAGTAAATGTAAAGCAGAAAACATCCTTTGTCCGTCTCTGCGGCTCTTATCCTGTCAGACAGCACAGAGGCGTCCCGCAGTCTGTCTGGCTACCTGCAGGCCACTATCTCCTCTGTTCACCTCCTCCATCAGCAGATTTGCCAAACAGCTGGTTGCCATGGTTGCAGTTTTCCATGCACCAATCACCAGCCATTTTACTGCAGTCCAGAGAGACGAGTGGAGGGAGGTGGGAGGCTGGTTAAGCTTGCACAGTCTAGCAAATAGCAATGATATGTGAGGAGTGGGGGATTAGCATACATTCATCCAGGAACAGTAAATCCTTGCTCAAATATCACAGAGTGTGCTCAAAAAGCATTGTTTTTAGCTCACTTATTATTGTTTTGTCTAATTGAAATGCTTCGTTTCAGGTTAGTGTTGAAGGAGGAAATCTCCTTTCTAGCGCTATGCCTCTATTTCTTATTTTTCACGTCACAGATTGGTGTTTGATTTCATGCAATTTGAGTTAATGTGTCATAATAATCTGAAGTAGCAAATCTAGATGTTAGTTGTTAAGTGTATATGTAGACTTGTAATTGCTTCAAGCTGGATTCTGGGATCTAAACATATTACTGACATTTGTATTTTAGAAAAGGTAGTGAAACCTTGATACGAAGAATGAATCTAGTTTTGATGAGTCAGATTTAAGAAGCGTGCGCCCTCTGTTGGTCATATACGGCTATAGCAACAAGACTAACGCGACCGGTGTGATGAGTTGGTTTGCCCAATTAAATCTATTATTGTATAATCCCCGACATGTCAAAAGCACATTTTGTTGATTTTATTTTATATTCCATGCAGATAAATAGATTCAACATTTGCTTTGGGTATTGCAAAAAATAATGGCATTGTGAATGACATCAGGATTAGATTACAGGAAAACAACACACAGGGCAATGAGATCAACAGACTCTGTGGTTGTTGAAGATGTACAGTAGGTACCTGTACACGTTTCAGATGACCTGAGCTGGATGATCAGGGCCTTCACCTGACGCCGCCCGGTCCGACCAATCAACGCACGCCGACGTTACCTGACGTGCCGCTGAACGCGCCTGCGCGTTAGGTCAACCAACCACAGCAACGATTCTTCAGCGATCGAGCCTCAGCGCCAGCAGGTGTCAGCACATTACTTTGTACAGGACACAGTCTGACTTATTAACCACACCGGTCTGACAGAGTTTAACCCAGCAATGCTTTTCATTAATTAATAATTATTACGAGCAGATTTAGCCTACAAAAAACATATATCATTCAAAATGACGGTAATCGAGTTAATTTAAAACTTCAATGCACTAGTCCACAGTAGCAGATTATTCTGCGGCGCTGCCCAGGAGCTCGGCTCGGCTCAGCTCGGCTCAGCTCAGGATCCGTCTCGCAGGTCCCTCGGGTTCCTGCCTGTGATCCTCTCTGCTGACGTCACGAGAAATGGCGGACCTGGATGGCAGCGACGCATCTCCTCCCGAGTCCCAAGGTGAGTTCTCACCGACGGGAAACTTTACTCTGCAAAAGTTTGACGTGGCCGGATCCTGGCCGTTAATCGGGGCAGCGGACGAGCAGAGGGACGTTGTGGGACGTTGTTCGAGTCCCGGCGCTGAATTCAAGAGAGTCTCTTGCTTGGAGCCGGTCGGTCACGGGAGCGGGATTAACAATCAACTCACCCAACCGGTTGCTACGTGTATCAAACGCTACCTGCTTTCTAAACTTCATTATTTGTAGTTCTCCCCCCCGGTCGTCGCCGTTGTGTGACATTTTGAGCTCCTTCGGCGCTGACACGCACCTGTTGCTGACATTTTGTCAACTTGTCGTAGTGTCCGTGAAGTAGACATGACAGGTGAACTAATGGACGTGGGCGCGGAGCTGATTTGCGGACCTCGGGGCGTCTTCACAGTTTGGACCGAGTTGTCACTGTTGCAGTTCTACTCGGTTCTACTCATGTCTCGTGCTGTTTACATGTAATCGGTGCTCGTAAAATGAAATGAAACGCAATCTGAACTTAGTCCAGGTGTGGGAGCTCGCAGTGTAATAATTTGCAGGCTGGTGTAAATATTAAACTGTGACCACCCACTGACAGAAACAAACACAATGGGATGAACTTGTTTAAAAAAAAAAGTCAAATATGAATCTCAAAGGGCTGAAAATAACACTGACCCAAATCTTTCGTTCGGCTTTTGCGAAATGTCCACGTTTTCATCTCTGGTCACGCCTGTTTGTGACGTCACTGCAGGTGTTTTCCATCAGGCACGTCACACACGGCACAAATACTAACTGCTGTCTGGGTTAAAAAAATATATTTTTGTAGTTTACAGATTAAAAAAAAGAACCTTTATGACAAACTCCTGATCGATCAAACAGTTTTCTCTACTCTACCTTCAAAGGCTTATCTAACACATGGGCCTATCATGTCACTACTGTCTTGCTAAACATCCATCTGTTTGTATTATGTTTAATTGCAATCTGTGACATGCATCTTACTTTTTTTTTGTCACTCACTGTTTTGTATCCACAAATGCTCTGGCTGGGAAGAAACCAGGCTTTAACTGCAGCCCTTCTTTACCACTCTGATGTTTTCTAGTCTGTGCAGGTCGTGCAGTTTTCTTGACTCTCTTCAGTTGCTCTGGTGATGGTGTTGCCCCCGTGTTTGGGTTTCTTAGGCTGCAGGATGACACAAGCAAATGAGGATGTCACTGTTGCGTGACTTAGTATTATTTATATCAACTTGTAGCAGCTGTTGCTTTAGATTTACACCGTCTTACTCCTTATGTCACTGAGAACATCGACCCAGAAAATACAGATAAATATTTGGTTTTGACTTCTGTCCTTGAGATTTACCGTATATGGAATATATCACGCACTCGACCTGTCAGATGGAAATAGCGATGATGTTATTTAAATTTGAAGACAATTTGTTTGTAATTGCATGAACATTGCTGTGTCAGTAGTTTGAACCTCAACAATGTCTTGCTGTGTTTTATATGCACATTCAATAGGTGTGAGAAGGGTGTGGAGCACAGCCTATCCGGTTAAAGTCTGGGTGTAGGATTACAGCATTACTCAATCCTGCAGGGAGATGGATCAGATTGCTCTTTCATGAATATGCTGTATGTGTTTGTACAGCATCTGCTCCCTAAAGGGATGAGGCAGCATAGCTGTGCCTAAATTCCTTCATATAATAAACATCTGTGAGAAAACTGGATATGTTTTGCAAATGCTGTTTACCAAGGCAGGACACTACAGGTCCAGCTGCACCTGTAATAGAAAGAGACCGAGATGAATTCTGTTTCTTGTTGCCTTTGGGATTACATGCTGTTACGCTGCTTGTTTAATCTTCATGTGTGTTTGCATTAGTTGATAAGCGGCAAGTGTTGTGACTTGCTTGCCTGTTTTTTTTTTTTTTTTTTTTTATCTGCCTGCCTTCTATGACACCGGTGTGTGAGATTCAAATGCTCCTTAACACGGGTTATGTGAAGGAAAGCACACCTAGAGTTCATTAACACATTATTTCTTTATTTCGCAGTCAGTAATTGATTTTGTACAACATTTTCTAAGCTTGAAGTTTTTTGCATTTTGCGTGAATAATCAATGCTTTTCAGCACCACTCTGCATCTACCATAATGCTGCACAGATATAATTATACCTTCTGCCTCCTGCGTGTTAAATATGTCACCATGTCCCATTAAAGAGCCAATCGGACTTAAATGGCAGGCGAACAGCTGATGGCTCTTTAAGTGGGGAGTGGGGTGGGGAGCTGTACCATGTGCTCTTTGAACACACCCCTTTCTCCACTGTTTGGTTTAATGTGTGTGTGTGTGTGTGTGTGTGTGTAGTGCGTTAGCGTGAAGTGCGCTTGTCCTCTGCTCAGTCCCTCCCACTCTCCCACTGCGTCTGGTCCATGTGCTGCTGTTGTCAGGGAAACCCGTCACTGCTACCGGCTCACCTTCCACCGCTGGATTTGCACTGAATATTTCAAGAACCCCGCTGCCCTCTGGTAGCCGTGTATCTCTGGGCTTGTGTGTGTCTGTGTGTGTGTGTGTGTGTCTTGTACAGCCAGAGCCTGCGTGGTATGATTCTTCTGACAAGTTTGCGTTTACAGAAAGGACCTAACCGAGGAAGGGGGGGGGGGGGGCTGCAGTAACTGTAGTGATCGCAGCATCTCTTGAGGAGTGAGGGAGACAAGAGAATCCTTCCAGCTCTGGACCGAGCCAGTCTTTTGGATTAAGTCTTCTTTTCTAAGCCCGACTACAGAAGCTCATCCTCAGACACTGTCGCACTCTCGCTGACACTCTTCCTCTATGCCTGACACTGCCATCGCAGACGACGTGGACATGACACAGTGATCTGCTGTGTTTCTGTGTGTCATACTCTCTCAGGACTGCACTGCACTTCATGCCTTATCATCTTTTATGTACCACATTTTCTTGTTCCTACATCTCTTCTTTTTCCTTCAGCAGAAGAAATAATGTGGTAGCATTAGCTGTTAGCAAACTACGTCTTTACTAAGAGGAAGGCTTTTAAGGTTGACCCCGTCCACCACTATCCTCTTGATCCATCACTGTCCAGGCGCCACCCACCCACCGCTGCAGGGAGGGATGGGCCGGGTTTGGGTGAGTACGCCAGGGGTTTGAGGGTGAGCAACAGGGCAAGCAATGCCAGAGAGTAAAGGGCACGGACAAGGAAGAGGTGGAGGCGGGTGCTCCTCTAGCAAGTGGAAACTTAAGAAGGGAGGCAGCCGCTCAGCCATCTCGCCACTTTTCACCATCACTGAGGAAGAGGAGGGACATAGACGAAGGGATGTTCGTAAGCGAAAGAAAAAAGGTATGGCTAAAAAGGATATAGCGATACTAAAAGGGGAGAGCACAGTTAATTTGCGTGACCTCATACGTTGTTCTGTTTGAGCTGGATGAATCGTTTGTGTTGTTATCTGGGACAGAGAGGCTACTGGGACCGAAGACATGTTTAAGCGTCAGTGTATGTGATTGCTTGTTATGTTATACTGTCTCGCAGTTAAACATCTGCTTAACCCACTGAGCTCAGCCATGTGGAGACAAGTACCTGACAGAACTGATGAGTGAGTGATCCGTCCCTTCTGGGTTTGTGTGGGAGGGCGCGAAGTGCAAAGGCAGCAGATGAGAATGAAGGTGCAGCCCGTTTCACAGGTGGATGTGCTTATGATGCATCAGTAAGCAGAGCAGTCAGTCACAAGGCAGCGTATGCACTGTCTCAGATTTTAGAGATGGGTATGCTTTGGGCTCTTTGATGTCCCTTTCGTCCCATCATTTCTCAATTTATCATCTTAAATCCATTCGTTTATTGCCTCAACAGACTCCGTTCGCTGTGTTGTAGCTGTTTTCCTGTGCAGTGAATGCAGCCTAGTGCACTGGTTGTCCAGGCCTGGGTGTTTGTCATGCAGCTAGAAGGGAGGACTCCTACCCCTGCCCCCTTTTGCCTCTCTGCTGACTGGAGCTTAGCGTTTAGCTTAGCATTAGCAGAAGCTAATCTTCTTCTCGGGCAGCACAGGAAACAGGAGCCACGCTGCCCACTGGCCCAGGGAGCACAGCATTAATCGCTAACTCTGACCATTTAATCTGGCTGCCAGTGAATGCAGATAGATTGGGGGTGGGGAGCATAAACTGTCACACACACAAACATGAGCGCTGGGGGGGGGGGGGGCAGATTAAACAGTAACACTCTCCCTGTGTCTCACTCTCCGTCTCTTATACACACACATTGGCAAAGGATGGGGGTTGGATCATCGCCACAACCTGCCCCACATTCATTCAGTTCTCAACAACCATGACACTAACCGCTACTGACCCCTGACTCTCTCTTGCCGTTTCTCTTTTTGCCATCGCGACTCTGAAAACTGTTGCATTTTGGCGTCGCTTGGAATTTCTTTCATTTTGCTTTTTACGTGGGTTCCCTCTCACGGCACCATGGACTTTGGATTTGAGCTTATCGCGCGGTGTGTACGATGTTTTCAGGAAGTAGGAATGTCAATCGGGGCCCTCCAGGCTGACTAGTCAGGGTGGGACACGGGTTCACCAGGTCCTGTCCTGGGACTGACTACCCCATAATCATGAAGCAGAATCAAGGTAAAAACAGGAAAGGCAATAAATCCAGGGATCCTTTTGTGTTTGTCCTACATTGTTTACAAAATCTGGCTCTGAATTTGTGTCTTGTTTGAAATATGCAGAATTCTTAAAATGTGGTGAAATGGCAGCGTACAGCAGGCACAGGTGAAGCTTTTATTACTGGAAGCGAGCACTATACAAACTGAAGTCACTGAGGTTATTAAACTATCGGGTGCACACAAGCAAATATACTCTTTGTTTAATAATCTCTACAACAGAGGGATGAGCCTTTGAGTTGCAGTGGGAGGAGATAACTGCACAGAAACTAAGCCCATTGCATTATGCTACTGAGGCATGACGGCCCTGATGGGTCTGTAAAGGCAAAAAAGGAAAATTAAACTGATTTTATGTACGATATCTTCAGGTCACAGCTTTTTGTTTATTTGATGTCTGGGGTGCACGTCCACAGAGCGCTGCTGTATCAGGCCTCGCGTTCTTCCATGGAGCGTCGTGCTGCATTACAATATACCAACATACTGTACATATGCAGAAATAATACCTTACTGGCTGATATACTAACTATCGGTTACAAAAATGTCTGTGTTGTGTGTGTGTGCTATGCTTTAGTTTCGTGATTTTTCTTTTTTTCTCATGACGTATCATATGACAACTTACAGTGGCAACAAAATGTTTCCCACAAGATTCGTTTACGCTCAGTTTCGGTAAAAGAGGGTGTTTGTTTTACAGCTACTGCAGAGATATATTCTGACTGTGTTGACACCCAGACTAGAGCCATAGGAACCAGGTTGACCTTTAGTCACCTGATGCATCCTGGTTGTCACAACCCATTATTTACCTGTCATTGTGGGCCCATTTTGTCGTCTTCAGTTTGCCTTGTGCGAGTCCTTCTAAGGCTGCTTTTGCGTTTTTGCGTCTTGGCTTGTGAGAAGTCCCACATCATCAGTCTTTCAATGTGCTCGCTATTTAGATCCTTTCATTAAATTCCATGGTCACATGACTTCTCAGTAAGTTGATTTATGGTTTGAAGCCATTCATAAATTCCCTGTTTGCATTTGGCTGCAGCAGGTTTCACCGAGCTCATCTTTTGTTTGATGACAATGAGCATGAGGAAGGGAATAAATTGAATGGAAATCAGTGTAACCTGACCCAGACTAACCCTTCCCGTCGTAACAATAGTCTGTATAAAATCGGTATCAAGACCAGGGCACCGGAGGCAGAAGAGTCATCTTAATACTTGTGTACACACCTGTAGATGCAGTACAGCAGATATGACATCACATTTTTGTCAGGTCTTAAAACCTTTTCTGTATTTCCTCATCTAGAATTTAGTTTTGATTCGATGCATATAACACACGTCTGAATCTCAGTTCTTAGTTTTGATATTTATGTGAATTAGAGTCAGTCATATTTATGCTTAATGGCGCTTATGTGCACTCATCATACCAGAAATGAGATCTGTACTGGGCTCTTCCATGGACATCATTCATTGTCTTAAAGATCATGTTTACTAGGGTGTGTGGCTTGTGTTATTTCAGGACTGATTCAATTAGATCTTTCTGGGACAGATCGTCTCTGAGGACGCTCACTCTCATCACCATCTACACCCAAAGAGGAGGTGCTGAACGTGTATTTTATATCCATGCAGTACAAGTACAGTTAACTCTTATTGCAATAGTTCCACTTTTATTATATCCACCGTTGTTCTCTTGACTAACTAAGCTGAGCTTCTACCCCAGAGCGTGTCAACAGTTTGGCATAGTCTGCAGCGGGTTTATCCGATTCTGCATAGATGCCGAGCTCTTTGAGCTCTGGCTGAAAGTGCTGAGTCACCCTGAGCCTGATAGTAGCATTAATCAATAGCCTGACTCCAGGCTGAGAGGAAACACTGCAACGCTCTGGGAACACTTGCGAATAGAGCTGACCACGGTATATCACTTTCTCCGTTTTGCTTCCTGTCAGGCCCCACTGCAGAGCTCGCAAATACAGTAGAGAGACCACATGCAGACCTTCAGACTGTTTCCATTCACAAAATCCCTGTGATGCCAGTTTCCCATACTGTAATATAGTATGATACGTAACGCACTGTCTTCATATAAGACACTGGTACACCGAAGAGAAGCGATAACCCCATAAATAAACTGGGTGGCACCATTATCCTACCACCTTTTTCCCCTCAAGGTTTTGTTGTTAATATCTGTTTGTGACTTTTAACAGACCATCTGGTGTTGGTCACATTTTGTTATTGACAGTCGTGTCGTTGTCCTGTTGTGTCCTACCAGCTTCTTACTCACAGGATGGCAGAGAGTCTTCTGCCACTCGTCCGAGCTCCGCTGGCTCTGGACAGACCTACACACCCACCCTGACCCCAACTCCCACCCCCACCCCAACCCTCAGTCGCACCGCCACCAGCAACAGCCCCAGTAACGTTGCCGCCACCAAAGCAGGTAAGTAACAGCAGCGTACAGGGAACTATTTCGCTCATAGCTCGCTCAAATTTTCGGTGTCTAACTCTTGTTTGTGCTGTAGACTCGCTGGTCTTCAACAAAATTGATGAGCGGCAGAGACTCGCCCGTGAGCGCCGGGAGGAGCGCGAGAAACAGAACGGTGTGTATCGCACGCCTCACCGGCTTTATTATCTTCCCTAAAAACATGTCACGACTGAGTGTATTTGGTCGTCGTGGTGCAGTGCCTGTTCCTCTGCTTGTTACATAAAGTCTCCGCCAAAGCCAGGCACCCCTGTTGCTATAGCGCCCATGTTACGTAATGGGTCATCCGGGGTCAGGCCTGGGACAGGTTGTAAAAAAGACTGATGATTTGAAAGCGTGTTTTCGTGTGTGACTGACAAAGTGACCCAGTTTTTAAAGGCTGGTCGTGTTTGTATTGCTGAGTAGTGTTTGTGTTGATATTATTGTACAGTGGTCAGAACTCTGGTCTGTCTGTCGAGAGCTAAATCCTTAGTCACGTGATCTACAGCTGACCCATTCCACCGATGCCGTAAGCCTGAGATGTGTGTTTATGTGCCATGTGTTCGAGCATCGGATTATGGGCACTTTTTTCGGATTATGAATTTTATTTCTTAACATGTTATCACGTGTAAGCTCACTACTGCGGTCATCATTAACTGTGTGTCAGCTGTCAAAGAGGCCGAGTGGCAGGCACGCGAGGAGCGAGCGAGGCAGCACTATGAGAAGCACCTGGAGGAGAGGAGGAAGAAGCTTGAGGAACAGAGGCTAAAAGAGGAGAGGAGACGGGCTGCCGTGGAGGAGAAACGACGGCAGAAACAGGAAGAGGACAAGGTACTGCACAAGTGCACACGCTCCCACTGAATGCTCTCTTCTTAATAATACTTTCTCTGTGGAAAAATTAAATAAAAACCTACTAACAAGGTGAAGAGGAGCAAGTCATGAGTCATGTAACAGATTGGATGATTTATTAAATCAGATAAACAATAAATTAGTACTGTGTGTAACAAATTATTAGGCCAGATTAAATTCGATTTTGGGATCTATCTTTCATATTTTAAAAATGCTTAATAATTGACAGCGGGGTGTTTTTGGGATTGAAGGTTCGCCACGAGGCGGTGATTCGTCGGACGGTGGAAAGGAGCCAGAGAACTAAACAGAAGCCCAACCGCTGGTCATGGGGAGGAGCCCTGCAGACAAACACGCCCAGCACTCCTGCTGGTACAAGAACACCTCACACAGTACCTGTACAAGGCCACTCACACAAGCACACGCGTATGATGTGACACACAACCTTGTCCTACAAATCATCAGTAGGTTTGAGGTTTTATTTTCCTTGTGGAGACACTTCTCCCATTAGGTTGACTAAATACTTCTGATGTCTCACAGGACACCTTGTGTAAATGTCTGCCGTCGTCTGCGTTTCACTATTATTCTACAATGATGATATTTGGCCTTTTCAGATCTGCTGCCCTCTAATGTTACTGCTGACTCACACCCTGCTCTGCCTCTCTCTCTTTCTCTCTCAACCTTTCTGTTGTTCTCTCTCTCTCTCTCTCTCTCTCCCTTACCTCAACTCTGGGGTGTCCCTCTACCCCCTCTCTGCTTTTTGTTTTTCTGCAATTGTCCTCTTACCTTCCTGGTCCAGGTTTTGTTGAGTCGGCCTTCCTCTATCCACTCGACCTTGCTGGGCTGGAGCACATGCAGGGTGCTTTCAGTCTCTACCACAGATACGGAGTGACGTCCCAATGTGAATATTATAGCACTGTGTCAGTTAGCGGGCTTGCATTAGATGGTATTAGTATAACTGTAGGCAGGTGTAAATAGCTTGGTTAGTGTTTCGTGTGTTTTTGACACAGGTTCATTGAGTCAAACCATTTTAGACTCCAGTCCACACTAATTTGTGTTCTAATGTCTTCCCCTTTAGTAATATATGGGTAGAATTTCCATATCTAATCTGAATGAACTCAAACTCGTAGACTAACCCAGTGAGTGACTGTCTCAAGCTCTTTCTGCTTTTTCTGTCTTGACCACTGATTTGGTTTATCCTGCTGCCTCCTCATAGATGCTGACAGGAGGTCGGTGTCCACAATGAATCTATCCAAACATGCAGACCCTGTCATTACCAAGCGCCTCTCCTCCTCTTCCGCCACACTGCTGCACTCACCAGACCGAGGTAATGAAATCACTATTACAATATAATTATTCATTACTTTATTCACTTGTCATCTGTATCATGTTTCATCTTATAGTATGTCTCTATTTTCTGCTATAGTCATTTCTTTTGTTCTGTGAATGACAAATAGTACTTTAATGAAATGAACATGTAAAAATACACTTCAGTGCTTTCTTGTAGAAACATGACAAGCTGTGTTGTATCTTGATCGTTTATCACAAAGAAAACAAGGGATAATTTTTATGGGAATATTGTTTAGCCATTGATTTATTTTTTCCTGTGAGACTCTTCTAGAAAAAATCACATGACTTTTTTTAATAGGTAAACTTTTAGACGTGATGGATACTGTTGAACAAAGCAGTTTTCTCCTTTATGTTTAACAAGCTCACATGATATTTTTGTGTGCAAGTCTCAGCAGAAACAAAAGCATATTTTCCCAAAATGTCAAACTAATTGTAAGAGTACTGTTTGATGCTCATATGTTGCTGACAGGTTTACAGATGAGAACTGCATCTTCCCCTGTCATTAACAAAGCCCAGTCCAAATCCCACCTACCCCAGGGCAGGACCAGCCAACACAACACAGGTGTTTTCTGGGAATTTTGTGATTTCTCGTCATAATTTCTATGCGTGTGTTGCAAAAGCAGAAGATCTTGGGTTGGAAAATGGTGCAGAATTCCAGACAGACAGAAAGTGTGATTACTCAGGGTATCAGCGTCAATAAACCAAATGCAACGTTTAGTCTATCAAATGAAACGTCCACACATAATGTACTGCATACGAGCATGTGTGTGTGTTCCATCAGAGGGATCAAGATTTCTCCTCCTTCTAGCGTGACCCCTTTCTCTAATCCTCTGTTGGATAATCTTTTTGTTTTTGTGGGAATACTGTACACCACTTTGATCCCAGCTCGATGCAGCGACACCCACATTTCAACAATCAGACGCGTGCGTAACAGGAGGCGATCATGTGCCTAGTTTTGCGCTGCCAAGTCAAGCGGAAAGAGAACGTTCACACACTGTTCGTGTGTAACCTGTGCAACATGCATTACTTTGCGCACTGTAGATTAGAGAGTGAACATTCTGTACATTTTCCAGCCTGGTTGCATCTTGGCCCCACGTCTCAAAGCAAGCAAGACGTTTTCCTCGTAGTGCATAATGTAATATGTCCTGTGCTGTTCATGGGAATGTGCTCCTCCCTGTGTGTGTGCTCTGGGTTTGTGCTTCACTTCGGGCTGTTTGCTACTCCACATAATTACATCTGGTGTAGGTGTAACAGCCTGTGCATGGTTGCAACTTCACTTAACTCTCGCTGTGAATTGTGGTAAAGGGAATGGGGAATGCACGACAATTGCATTAGCAATTATATTCTGCTTTACATGATTACTTCAGTGGCCGGTTGATAGTTTTAGTTGTTATCAAACCTTGTGTGTGTGTGTGTGTGTTTAGGCCTGCGCCGTCTTCCATTGACGCCATGGGAAAGCAATATAGTGAACCGTCTGCAGCAGCCAACGCACTCCTACCTGGCCCGTAGCCGCAGTGCCATGAGTCTGTCTGGAGAGCAAACAGGTAACGGCGCTCATCTCATCAGAGTCCCTGCCCTTATTGTCAGCAGAGAGTGAAACTGACTGTGCTACTGTATGTGCTGGCACAAATTAGTGCTACATGTGTTTTTGCCATTTATATTTTGGTCCCTTGACCACAACAGTTAATCAGATTTATCCAGACTTAGAGCATTACACGTCTGAAGCGTCCTTCATCAGCCTGTATCAGGCTCTCAAAGCTCTCACACACAGGTCTAAACACTAAGCCGTTCAGGAAGTGTTGCCCTATTGACATAAATCCCTGTCTTCCTTTGATGTTACCATGGCAACGATAATTTAGTTTAGTGAAGCATGGCTTCAGTTTAAGTAGATACTACAATATAAAAACATACTGTACTTCCGTTTGCCCCGTTATTGCTGCAAGTTGCTTTAACTAAAGGATGACGTTAAAGTGATGTTTGAGCTGTGTAGTTTAAATCTTGTTCTTTGGTCTACTGATTTTTTTTTTTTTTAATAACATCACATACACTAACTCCGTCCCGTCACATTTATACTGTTGTTGTCTCCGGTGTGAGGGTGAACCTCTTGCATGTCTGTCATGTCAGTTGCTTATAGCTCGGTTTCGGGATATGTGGTGTTTTACTTAGAAAAGTAAAAAGTTGTGTTGAAATGAGTCGCATTACAAGGGTTTATCTTTTCTGTCTAACGTGATTAATCAGCCCAGTGTAGGGCACAGCATGAATTAATGTTTTCAGCCCATCGTTCCCAAGTGTATGGTTGCAGCATAACAGCAGCCATTCTGTCAACCAGTAGCACTAACAGCTTCTTCTTTCTTTTGTCTGTTTTCACCAAACATTCATTCCTGTCACTTCTCTGCTGGTCTTCCCAACCCATTATCCATCTGACATCCTTAACCCTTTGATCAATGCTTCTGTCTATCCTGCCTTCACTGGTGTTCCTCAAATACTCCCTCACAACACTCCAAAACTCCCACCTTGTACATTACGGTAGCCATGCCTGTGTGTCCTCGCTCAGTGTCTTGCCACCCCATGGGCGCCATATCCTTCAAGGCTCTGCAGGCCCAGCCACTCCCTCACTGCCGCAGCCACGAGAGGAGCCTCAGCAGGGAGACGGGCTCTTCCTCCTCCACAGTCCCACGCAGGAGGACCACTGGAACCACACAGGTCAAATCTGTTAGTGATTATCTAAAGAAGAATGTGTAGTAATGTTCTTGTTTCCTTATATAATTTCAAATTTTTTCCTGTGTGTGTTTTGTTTTTGTTTTTTTAAGGTCGTTTGTCTCCCAAATCTGTCAGACGTATAATATTAGGGAAAATATCTGCTGCTTGCTTACACACACGCGCGTTTCACTGTATGTACTGTCCATCTGTCTGCTGCAGTGTCCCAGCTTATGCCATTAAAGTCTTAGCAGGGCATCTTCTGCACTGTATATCCCACACACACTGACCCAGAGACACGTAAATACCATAAATGTGCCCAAACAAATTCAGAATCAACTGTCGGCCCGATCTAGCAAACTAGTGATATCATAGCTATACTACTTATGTTCTGTGATGTGCAGATACATTGAACTGCAGGTCTGTGTTGTGTGATTGACGCTTGTGGTATAAAGCTTCTTTTACAACCACAGGATGATAATTGAATAAATATTTTTAATTACCGTTCGGGTTTTATCTGTGTTGGAGCTTGGTGCCGGGCGTTATGCAAGACCACAGGAAGTCTGCCTGAGTCTAATCCTGTTACTGATCATCTTCTGCTGCTGTCTGTAGGACACTTAGGCCTGGGCACTGTCTGCACCAGCTGATTAGTTTGTTGCTAAGTAAATTATTTGCAAAGGGCTTTGTGGACTGTGCTATCGCAAGAATGTGTTGGGAAAAACGAAAATACAGATTTTAAATGATGATGTGTGTTTGTGTTCCTCTCCTGCAGCAACAAAAAAAAGACTGTGACAATGTCAGGAAGTCATGGAGCAACCTGTCACTTCCATTGGTTCCCCTTCTGACTCTGCCACCCAGCAAACACTCCTCTTCTCCAGCCAAGAAGAGCACCAAGCACACAGCACCCTCTCCTGGCAGGTAGGAACATGTTCGTCCTTCTGCAAAATGATGTGACGTCAGCTTTCAAACAGACTTACATTGTGAATGATTGGGAGCTGGGAGATATGTCGGCATATTATCTTTTATTATGGGCAGCGTATTGTTACTTTTCCTCCTGCATACAGGCCTCCTCAAAAGCCAGCAGGACGTCCTCCAACGCCCAAGCTGCTGAAATCTCCAGGAGCAGAAGACCCTGGAAACCTTCGTCCAGTCAGGATTACACCTGAGAGCCCTGTGACCCCGACACCCATCAAAGCCCAAGAGGAGAAAGAGCAGGTCCTCAGTCCTCCTCAGCCTCGACCTCAGCCATTAGGTCAGAACAAGTCCTCAGCTGACCAGACACCAGCAGCACCTACAACAGTCGGTGGTTAGTTTAACCACTTTCTTCACAACTTCTCACACCTAATACATAACTGTCAAAGTTTGCATTTGTTATTGTTTTTAGTGAAAATCCTATTTCTAATATAACCTAGAGCGTGTAAGCAGTCCTCCAGCCCACAGGCCCTCAGCTGGCACTACAGATCCGGAGGAAGCAAGTCGTATCCTGGCTGAGAAACGTCGTCTGGCCCGCGAGCAAAGGGAGAGAGAGGAGGAGGGACGCAGGCTACAGGAGGAGCAGGCGAGGTATGCTACCCATGCTATGTGTGCTATCTGGAGAGGGTGCGGATGATGGAGGAAACTATGCTAGTGACTGTGAATCATTTCTGTTCTGCAGGTTAGCAAAGGAAGAGATGGCTCGGCGAAAGGCAGAGGAGCGAGCAAAGAGAGAGGAGGAGGCTCAGCAGCAGGCAGAGGAGAGGAGAAGGAAGGAGGAGGAAGAGAGAAAAGTAGAGGCAGAGAGACTTCAGAAAGAGAGGGAGGAGACAGAGAGACTCCAAAAACAGGTCAGAGAAAGCATTCAAGAGAACTTGAGCTTTTTGAGCTCAGCAGACCCGTCCAAGATAAACACAGTAGAACTGTTGGTGTGTATATGTGTGGGTTAGAAAGAAGAAGAAGAGACCCGACAGAGACAAGAGGCAGAGAGACTCAGAAAGGAGAGAGAGAAACATTTCCAGAAAGAGGAGGCCGAACGCCTGGAGAGGAAAAAGGTAAAAAAAAAACTATTAAACTAATATTTTATATTTGAAAATATGTACAGAGAACTTTACAGCTTTTATTGTCTCATCATCAGCGTCTTGAGGAGATCATGAAGAGAACAAGACGTTCAGACACAGCGGAGAAGGTAAAAGCCATATGAAATACAGCACATACAGCATCTAACTTATGCAGCTGTGGCATAAACAGCATGTTGTATTCTTCCCTATCTCTAGAAAGTTATTCCTAGCAAGAATGGTGACAGTGCAGGTAAGTTGATTTAAATTTTATCTGTATCTAAATGATGTCCTGTTATCCAGTTGTAACCTTAATTGCATCCATATTGTTGTTTGTTTTCTCCTTATGACCAGTGACTCCTGCCTCTGCTGCTCCATCTGTGGAGAATGTGTCATCAACACACAACAGTAATGGGAACGGTCGCCAGTCTGACCCCGTCACCATCCCCAGCACTGCAGCACTGAGCCACCTGGACCAGAGGTAAATTTGTTAACCAGAAAAACAAGTGTTGCTGAAAAGCTCAACATGAAAAGGCTATGTTTTAATTGTCATCTGTTTTTCTGATTTTTATAGAGAGAACGGAGAGTTTGAGGAGGTGATTGAACTGCCTTCGCATTCCAGGCTGTCTCCTCCAGAGGGAGAGGAGGAGCGGGTTCCTGTCATAGCCTTTAGGGAGAACGGTCTCCTCAAGCCTCTGAGCGGGATAGAGGATATATCGGCACAGCAGGGAGCAGGTCTCTGATTCCTACACCTTTTATATTATATTGTATCATTACATATGTAATTTTTAAAAAAGGCGAAGGAACATCCATATGAAGATTTTAAATTTACATTGTTGTCATGGAAGCTTATATGTTTCTCTTGGTTTTCAGATGTTGCTTGACAACAACATTCCACAAGCTGAGACGCAAGAGAAGAAGTGGTCAGAGAGAAAAATGCAGTGCTATATGACTGAATCCAAGGAAACGGGCAGCACCAGAGGTTTCCCAAAGATGGTGTCTCCAAAGATTTTCCTAAAAGCATCTCCAGAGTGAAGCTATCCTTCCCTCAACAGACTCTCTGCAGATCGTCTCTCAGTTTTTGTCCATGTTTACACTTGGTCATTATGTTCTGTGCACAGCCTCATCCAAACAATTCTGAAGTAAATGCCCTCACATCACAGGAGGGCTTTCATTGGCTGTACATCGTTTGGCTCTTGTGGTGTGTGTGTAAGTGTGAATGCGCAACTAATAATTATGTAAACTGAAATCAGTTGTGATACTTGAAGTCTTGTCTGTAGATCATGTTGTCATATTGGCAGCAATATCAGCAATGTGATGTCACACCAGGCTGATTTCTTTAAAATGTATGCGTGTGTTTAACTTTATAATGCTCATATTCATCATTTCTGTTGAGGTGGGATGTAGAAATGATGTAAGTACATGAAGTTGTATTAAAACAACAGCAAGCTTTCATGTAACGTATTTTGAAGTGTCTACTGTGTTTAAGACTAGAGGTTTAATTTTAATTTAAGCAATAACAAATACTCTGAGAACAGTAAACTACTGATTTTTTTTGCTTAGTTTTACTTAATTGATGTACAGATAAAAAAATTGTTTTGTCCTTTGTTCAAATTGATTGTTTTCACTCGTAACCTGTCAAAGCTGCATCCTACTACACTGCAGGAGCTTTCTGTAGCTCAGCAGTCTCCTGTAGCAGATTGACCTTTGCTTTGCCCTTTCTGAGTTTAAAATAGCTTTTTAAAAAAATGACAGATGATGTATGAAGTAATTTGATTTGTCTGGATTTAAGAAGAAATGCTGCTAATTGTTTCTTTGCCTTACTGCATTGTAGAATGAGATGAAAATATGCATTCCCAGCTTGAGGTTTCACATTCTGGCCGTGCATTGAAACTCGACTGGGTTCCTTCTCGTGATATGACAAAAGATGAAAAAATGTATAATTAAATGTTGGGTCTGTTTGTCAGTTAAAGAAGATTTAATGTCAGTTGGTTGTTTATACACCTTTATCTATTAAAATAAGAGGGGAAACGAGTAAAACATTTGAACAACATTCCTCTTGAAGAAATGTCATACTGCTCTTTACAAGTATTTGCACTTTGTTTTTTGGTTGTTTAAATCATGCAGGTACCCAATTACATGCTTCTAAACGAATTGCTGTAGCAGAAGCAAACATGTAAACTTATACATAGATATACGTATAAGTACAAATGTCAATATATTTTAGTAAGACTGGGATCTAAAACTAACCAGGCTAACACTCCAGTGAAAGGGGCTGTGGGATTTTCTGAACCACTGTTAAACTGAAATCTTTGTAACCGTTCCAGCTGTGGTGTTAAATAAAACTTTTTAAAATGATTTTCTCAATCACTGATGTAAAAATGTCTGCCTTTCCTGAACCAAATGGCAGTGAAATTAATTAAGAGCCTTGTATATTTATTTTAGCATAAACAAGCATAAACAGCAGGACATACAGAATTTTTTTTTACACAGAGTGAAATTGACAAAAAAAAATTGGAAAGAAAATACAGACAAAATGAAAATATTTACACTCGACGAGAAGTGTGGATACACAATGGCATTGTGTGTATTCCAGTGTTTTGTCTCCAGTCAACTCGTACAACTGAGCTAGATGCTGAAATTTATGCTCAAAATGCTGGTGATGTTCTGAGCACACTAATAAAACAACAGTGCAGTCCTGTGATGTGCTCACAGTACTGTAGTTCATTCTAGTGACATACACAGTTCTGTGACACTGGGTCTTAGGGAGTAAAACTGCTTCCATCTCACCAGTAAAAAGTTTTTGAGAGGAAACTGGCAGCTGCATTGAGCCAGCTCCCACTGGAATCTTCTTTAGCTGTGGTGCGGGAAATTGCTCTGTCAACCTCTCTCTCTGGGCTCTCCTCCTCCTCTGGAAGGTAGTCAGGCAGAGCAGAGTTTTCCTGCACCTTCACTCCACATGAGTTCAGGGGGATCAAAACCTGAGGAAAACGTGAAAAGAAAAAAAATATATATACAAGGTTTCAACGTTCAATGTAAACTCCCACTCAAGGTTTTCCCATCAGTAGCCTTGAAATTCCCTCACCTCTTCTCCTGCCTCATTCTTCACAACCTGTTGGGCTGATAACACCTTAGTGGCAGCGATGGCTGATGCAAGACTCTGCAAATGAAACAGATCAAGAAAGAAGGATTCTGGAGTTAAAGGAATAGTGCATCTGTTAGTCCAAAGTGTATTTCTAGTGACAATGCAGCAAACATTTCACAGTAGTTTACTCAATGCAAAACAAAATGAATGCGAGTCAGAGAATTTAAAACACATCATTTCAAACGGCCAGTTCTTTGTGATTTGTTACCTCGGTGGGCAGGTCTGATCGGATGCGAACTGTGCATCTCTTGGAGGCCATTTGAAAAGTGAAGCTGATAACCCCCTTCACCTTCAGAAGAGCTTCTTCACACAAACCTCGCTGGGTCTTGAACAACAGAAAGACTGTATTAGTCACCTTCTTCATAGTTTCTGCATAGTGTCATAGTTTCTTTCCAAACATTGACCAGTCCACTCACAGTGCTGTCCAGCCCCTGGATGTGCAGCGTGACGGACTTTGCCTTGTTGTTGGAGGAGTTGATAAAAAACTGGGACTTCTTTCTCTTTTCCTGCTGAGCTGTAGGAGGTACTGGATCTGCTCTTGCACTCAGAATTTCATACACCTCCTGGGCCAAGGTTGTAATGTCAACAGACATACCCTGCCTGAGAGAAATAGTATAATTGTTCATGTGACAGAGGGGCAGAAAACATTTGAATTGGAAATGTTGCATTAGTTGCAAATAGAGTTACTATAATGTTCTCACCTCGCCATTAGATCCTCTAAGCTCACCATCATACCCAGTTCATTCTTCATGTTGGGGACGTTAGGGGAGAATTCAGCCAAATAACGCAAGGTCTAAGAAAAACATTACACGTGTGTTCATGTACGCTGAACAAAACCTGGCTGAACACGTCTAAACAAACATGCATGGAAACAACCGCCACCTGCAACGTTGCGAACAAGACTTCTGGGTTCTTGTGGTCCAGGAAAAGTACCAGGCCCGGCAGACAGCCCTGGTCCTGGACTATCACCTCTCGATTCTGCGGTTCCGAGGCCAGGTCCCGCAGCTGACTCACCACTGACAGGGCGTCCATCATCTTTGTTAGTGTCACCAGGCCTGAAACAAAAAAAGAAGAAGTTAGAGCTGTTGGTGTGTGTTTTATGTGTGGAGAGTTTAGGTCAGTGTAGACGTTTCTAGCTAGAAAGTTCTCTTCATGCTGTCGAACACCGGGGCTAAATGCTGTGGCTAGCTTGGCATGCTACGACACGAGCTTAAACCGACTAACTGTACTTTTTGATGTGCTGCACTGTTTGGAATTTTAAAAAAAAAGGTTAATCTAGAAACCACCTCTTGCAAACGTCGCGAAAACTAACGATGAAGGCGGAACTTTGCATTTTAGCGACGTTTACTTACCAAGAAAACAAGTCGCTCGCGGACAAAATTACAAATTTTGTGCATACTATTTCGCGACACGCAATTGGACAACCAGCCGCCTCGCACGTGGAACTATCGCCGACTCCTATTGGCTCTTCATTCTAGCTCTGATTCCACAGCCAATGGGAGTGGCGCTTACTGCTGCGGCTTTATTTGACTTCACAGCCTTTGAGTGCGAGCGCGTGAGCTGGTAGGGAAGGTGTGCACATTTACTATTTGGCTGCGTTTCAAAGTTGTTTGCTGCGACGAAGATTTCGGGTACACGTAGCAACCGATGCTCGTTTTCAAAGAAGACGGGTTAACGGTAAGTGCACGCGCCTTCTCTCCGCGTGTCTTGCTTTTGATGAGCCACGCAGCTTCTACACTGCGGTTCCTGTGCGGGACTAACGTTGCCTGCACTGGCCGGAAGAGAAGCGCATCCTCCATGCGTCCAGCACGAACAGCTGTTTTATTCTGAGTCTGTGACACCGACGTGTCCTGGGATCATTTCAACCCGCCTCAACTTATTGATGGTGTTTTTAAACCATCAGTGCGTTGTCTCCCATAACTCAATGTGCTTGTGGTTTGTTTTATTCCAGGCGTGAAGTATGTGACTTGGTGGCATCGTTTCTGTGTCGGCCTTTCAACCAGCCAGTCAGCAGAAATAGGAGCTTTGCAGTCCTCTGGTTGCAGGAGGAAAACAAGTCCTTGCAATGTCTTTAGTAGAGGATTTTCTGTGTGTCGTGCACCTTGTGTTGGAGTACTTTGGAGTTCCTCCACAGATGGTGGGTGCACACACATCTCCTGTTCTTAACTGTTATGCATCTGAAGAAATGAATCACCACAGTCTTTCTTGCATTGTAGTTGGTTCCAGTGTGGGACAGCGAGCTTTGTGGTCAGTATCGCAGCATTGTGCGGATGATTGGGTCCAACCTTCCACTGGCTCCTACACCGCGTGTCCACTTTCAGGTACTGTGCGACTTTCTGAAGACCGTTTCTTTAATCTGATCAATCCTCTTTCTTCATGATGACTTTGTTCGTATGTTGTCGTTATGTATGTAGATCTGCGTGTCTATATCCACTGTGATTTTGTGTATCTATACATATATTATGAACAATTGCAAAAGCCACGGGATTTATTGATTTCTTTACTTTTTACGCAATATTTTCTGCATTGTTGCATCATGTTATCCTAAACTGAGCTAAAGTTTGACAGAACTAGAGGCATATCATTACTATTATTTAAATAAGATTTGAAGGAGGTATATCATCAGTGTTTTCTTTTCTTCCTCAGGTCCCGCTGCTCACCTACAGGCCCAGTGCTTGTGTTGACGTCACTGTGGACACCCGTGCCATCCCATCATTCGCCGATGTCCTGTGGGTGTTTGAGGATGAAGGGGACAGCTTTGCCAGGACAAGGCAAGAACACAACCAGTGTACTACAAACACCTTAGACTGTTTCAAGCTTTTTGGATTCTGAAGACCAAAAAAGCAAAGATATAGTAATGAATTGACAGAAACAGCTTGTAAACAAGAAAGACATCATCACAATTGACAACTTGGTAAATGAATTATTGTGCCAATTAATGCTGCTGTATAAATTACAAATGGGTCAGGTGTCAGAAATAGGATTTTGTTACAGAAAGTGACTGTAATTACACAAAAGTGAACAAAAACATCAGCAACAAATTACTTCAACATGTCGTAATGCAGTTTTGAAAGACACAAGTGTGTTTTAAAACTGACATTTGCAACTAATGTCTACAGGAACCATCAGGCTCCGAAGAAGCTTTGTATTACAAATATGGATGTGGTGCAACACCCAGGCCCCACTCAAGCTCAGAGAGGAGTTCGCTCTGTAAGACAAGCAGCTGATCCAGATGCTCTGAAGAAGATCACAGCGCTGGAGAACGAGCTGCTCAAACTACGGGCTCAGATAGCCATGATTGTAACTGCTGCTCCAGACGCAGGTACACATTGTACCTTGTCTCAACAGATAACTGATCAAATTTTGTTTCGTGAAGTAATTTTTCCCTATCAACGTGCTTTAGGTCTGCCAGAGTCCCAGGGGACCCCAGGCTCACCTGCGACGTCTTCTCTCCACCCACCAGTGCTCACCTCCACACCTCGGGGCGCTCCTCCTCCTCCTCCACCACCTCCACCTCCCCCTCCACCCCCTCCCTGCCATAGCCCTGAGGTTTCAAATGTAGTAGAGCTGATTCAGCAGCGTAGAAAGGAGAAAAATGGTGATAAAGGTCAGCTCAAGCCCCAGGACTCAGGATATAAAGGAATCCCTTCCATGCTGGATGTTCTCAAAGACTTAAACCAAGTTAAATTACGCTCAGTGAAGAGGTATGCTGTAGAAGTATGAATGTATAAAGCTTAGATATAATAATATATGGTTTCTGTATTATTGTAGCAGTCTCTCTTCACTTTTAATAACATTGTCCCTTTATTTCCCTCCAGATCTCCAGGGGGCACACCAGTCAGAAAGAGGCGCAGTAAGGGACCTGCAGCGTTGCTTAATGATCCTGCTGCTCTTATTGCTGAAGCTCTGAAGAGAAAGTTCGCTCATCATCGCCACAACGTTTCTTCAGACAAAGAGAATTCACTAGAACGCTCACCGTTCGGTAGTCCAGAAACGCCAAAGGTATGTTCCCTACTGAAACAACACTGCCTTAGTCCACCAGTTTATTTTTAGTGCATTCATTGATTGGTTGTGTGAAGAAAATTGTTGTTGCAAAATAGAGGACAAATAGCCACAACGCATATACTGTATGTCACTTTTTTCTGACCCATCACTACAGTGAAGATTTAACTAAAAATCCAAGACAGCCTTGTATGGCTGACCTGTCTGCAGGCCTGCTAATCCTATGCTTGTGTTCCAGGTTCCTCAGCACAGCAGACGCAGTCAGGGACGTCTCCAGCTGTTGGCCCATTAAAGCGTAACGTTTGAGGCTGGAAGGCTGAAAGTCAGACGTCCTATCAGCAAAGCACAGCACAGATTACTACTGCAGCTACTGTTTCACATTTGTTTGTCATCGTCTGTTGCTCTTGTAGAAGGGTTCGTCTCACAAAGGCATAGATGGTTGTCACTGTTAAGGGAGGTTTGAATGTATATTTGTGAATATACATTGTTTTTGGTACTGTCTTGATTTATTTTATTTTTTTTATGTTGAAGTATTATTGTTTGAAGTGTTGCTCGTCGTGATTTCTCTGTGTGCAGAACTTCTTTTATCTGAATAGTATATTTAAGCAGGTGTGCACTGTAGCTTTTTGCTACCCTACAGTAATGTTTCTAAAAATCACATCATTCAATCAAATCACTCATCTTTGTGCACTAGATTCTCTACCAAGTCAAAGAATAGGAATCTGGAGGTTCACACAGCTCTTCTCTATGCAACTGATGTTTTATGTTATTAAACTGTTCAAGTGCACTGATCTATTGTCTCTTCAATTTCTCCTAACAGTTCACTTTGTCACCATGTGTAGCATTGGATAAATGATGTTTAACCTGCACCAGAGCATGATGAACAGATGTAATGTCACTGTTGTGAGGCTGAAGTGCTGCCACAGAGGAGAAAGTCCTTTTTAGATTTTATTTCAGTTTGCAGTCAACATGTCTATCGCCTGATCACTATACCAGCACGTTCTCTTTACCCTGTCGGCAAGATTTACACTGAACTAAATGCAATGTTTTTTATGTTGTTTTTATTTAAATAAACTAAATTCATACATCTGTCTCACTACACAGGTCTTCATTTAGTGATCGTAACATACTTAGGCATGTGATGTATATCTTGTAGTAGCATGTGACCTTTCACAGTTAATAGTGGTTGTAGTTGCAATGAATCATGATGTAGTTAGATTCATTGTTAAGCAAAATTTTTACTTTAAAATTATTTATTTTAATTTAAATTACTTAATTATGTACATGTGTGTTTGAGTATGGATGTGGGAGATTCTGGATGTTAATGCTGTTTCTGGCTTCATTCCTTCATTCAGCCTCCTCTTCCTCCTCAAACTGTGGGCGACAAAAGTTAAGGATGAGCTTTCACCACTGATCCGTAATCACTGCTATTATGTTATTATATCTAGTAATATATAACTAGAGATAGGTCAGTGACATGAAGAGGAATCATATAGAAAGTACACAATAAAGGCAGCACAATAATACATTTCAACAAATAAAATAATAACAGCATAAATTCTACAAATGCTTTTGGAGCCACCTAATAATTAAGTAGCTGCCTAAATAAATAAATAAATTGTATGAAGTGAAGCATCAAAAATTGTTACCTTCTGTTTTATTTACCTGGGTAGTGATTTCCTTTCAGTGTCTATAGGACCGAATCCATGGAATGTTCCTCATTATCATACTGTGGCGGTTGGAAAGGTCTAACAGAACTACAGAAATTGATAGAATTAAGGTCCAATATAGACGTAAATATAGAAATAAATGCACACATAAAGCACATTATACATGCAAGTTAGATTTACATTCACCTGTAAGAGGCCCGTGCACCTCCAGAAGATGTCCGCTCAGAGGCATCCTAGCGGATGAGAGAATTTCATTCAGAGCTCAAATAAGATCAAAAAGCACGACTTCATGTTTGGGATATTGCACAAGTGTAACAAAGGATTCAGGTCTAGCCCAACTCCGGACATGTTAAGATCTGAAGTGTCACTAGTCACTTCAAGGAGCTAGGTCATTGCCGAGAGGTTTCACCGACGAAACGACAAAGTGCACAACGTATGTTGGTACAAGGCTGAAGAGTGTAAACACAATCACATCATAGTACTACTTCAAAGGTTTCTAAGACAGTAGATTAAAACTGTTCTTAGATACAACTAAAAGGTTTAAATTGTACCCGTTGAGAAGAAAGGGGGAAGGTTTTGTCATCCCAGACGACCACACCAGGAAATCCCTCAGTGTTATTCACACACTGGACAGAAACCTGAAAAATTACCAAGAATGAACTTACTCATCATCTTAGCTGCTTATTCCCAACAAAGGGTGTGGGCAGCTGACACTGATATACAGTAACATATAGACAACCACTCACTCTCGCTCTCACAAACACGGACAATTTAGACTCCGCAATCAACCTAATTGTATGTTTTGGACTGTGAGAGGAAACCAGAGTCCAACAATGAACCGTATTAAGAAAACACAATTCATTATGGCCTTGTCATAAAACCAAACCCACAATGATTCACTAAAGCCTAAATTCAACTTACTCTGTCTGCTGATTTCACGGTAGCCATTTTGCATTTTAGTCTACTTGAGTGATGACATCCGTAATATTATGCAGGACATCCGTAACGTAAGTGATGCGTATGAACGATACATAGGTTTTTGCATACTTACATAATTCATGTTCAATAATCTTGATCATGTAAAAAGTCTAATTGAATGATTACTTGAAGACAGTGCTGTGTGGATTGTTTCGGATTAACTGTTATTTGTAAGTTTCTTTTATGCCACAGAAGAAAGCATCTATCAGAATTTTGTAATTTCCTAATAAAAATGTATGTAAGATTACTAAATACTAAAGTATTTAAGTATTTTTAATGGTTGAAAATATATATCTTCATAAAATCCTCTGCAACAAAACTACCAACAATAGCTATTCTCTATAGCAACTGTCAAAAACTTTTCCACGTTGTTCGCTGATGACACTGCTCAATGTGTGTTTCACATTTTAAGTTCATAAAGCTGTTCTTCATCCATAAAATCCTCCCAAAACATACCTTTTTGCAGAATGTGGATTATTCGCATTTTCCCCTCCGGTCATGTTGGTTCATGTTATTCCACGCATTTTAAAAGAAAAACCTGTTGGTGATGATTAGAGATGCTCATCATAGAGAGAGCTCAGACAATGAAAACTCATTTCACAGACCAAGTCTTCACCAGTTATTACCAGAAACGAAGATGAAACCATACTTCTGCATAGCAAGTTCCTTTCTCACTGGATTCTGACTTCAGCTATATAGAAAGCTGTGGGAGGTGCAACCACATCTTGTGGGTTATTATACAACTATGTGTTCCATGCACATGTTGCAAACATCCTGTTTTCAGCAGTAATATTCTTAACATTTTCAAAATTAATGTTAGAACATTTATCTAACCTTTATTTTTATTATTTTAAACACTGTGACAATGAGCAAGCACACCTCTAAGTTTTGCAAGACCTATTTGTCCAAGAAGGGCAATGCAGCACTGAAGCGCTGGATCAAGCCACGTAGCTTCCACCATCACCTGATCTAAGTCTAGTTGAGATGGGATTAATAGGAAAAGTGTAAATAGGGAAAAGACACACAAGCCACACACAAAACTGAAATAGAGGAAACAGAGAAGCACACAAGAAATACACAAAGACTGTAAATAGCACAGACGGCAGCATCAATCTTTCCAGGGAGCTGAAGTGATGGACTTGTTGTTACCTTAGTGACTCATGAGGCCACTGAATTTAAGTCAATGTACGTCTTTAACTGAAACCCTCTGTTTCAGGTACTTAGTTGCAGAGGCCTTTCAGCCTAAATCTATTTGTTGTTCATTTCATCTCTAAGGGCCACAGCAGAAAATCACACACAGCGCTGTAGTAAAATATTGCAAATAAAAACACAAATTAATAGAGGACCACCAATTGGTGGTCATGCTGTGTCCCCAGCTCTGATTGGTCCACTCCACTCCGCATGTCCCGCCCCTGTGACGCTCCAGCCAGCCCCGCCCCTCTCCCCTCTCTGCGGCTCACAACCGAGTCAAACACGCTGCACGCGGTGCAGACGCGGCGACGGGGGAGCAGCGAAACTTCGCCGCATTCAAACCCCGCAAACTACTCTCACAGGCCGAGAAAGGGCGGACGCCCGATGCGGGAGGAGGACGAACTGTCCAGGCGTGTGAGGACGTGTCGGCCCGGCCAGAGTCACCTTCTCGTCCCGCCGTGTGCGGTTCGGTCCTGCGCTTCCCCTCCGTGACATGAAAACACTCCGCGCGCGCGTGACACCGTCGCGTTCACCCGCTGTCCACGAGCGGCCACGATGGTTAAATGTCCTGCTTAACGGTCGAGGTATGTAGCCCGTGACTCCCAGCTGTTACCTCTCTGTAGCGCTGCGTGTAAATGTCTGCATACGCTGTAACGGGTGTTGTTATTGTCCCGGGGGGTGACGTGTTTCGCATGTAGTGAGTTTTATAGTGACCTTGGGGCTTAGTGGTCATGTTATAGTCTCTCGGCTGCAGCGTTGACAGCCTTACATCAGACCACGTGGGGACGAGTGTTGACGTGCTTTAAAATCTGCTGTGAAACACTTGATTGTTTTCCTTTGTGGTTGTGAAGGTGGCTCATTTGTCATCGCATGTATCTTGACAACTTCAGCCCCTGTTTACTTCCTGTTTGTTAAGTAGTTTTCCTTTTTGACTTCAGCTTGAGTGTCTCAGTTGTATTGATCCTCTCACACATACACGTTGCGTCTTTAGCTGTTCTGACTGTGTTGTTATTGCAAATGATGAGTGTGTGTGTGTGTGTGTGTGTGTGTAAACACTGTGCCCATCACCCTTTTTAAATCTGTAGCATCCATAGCTCTGAAAAAACAATCGATACAGTCAGACCTTCCTGGTGAAATCTGTTATGGCCTTAAGCAAATGAAGGGAAAACTTTGAATCGAAGCCTTTCCAGATGAGGTGCATCATGAAGTTGGCACGGAAACGAACGTCAGGAGGGCATCCTGTAAGCAAGCACCGACCACGTGGGCTGGATGAGCGAACGGCCTTCGGTGTGTCCCCCGTCCACCCGTTTCCTGCCCTCCAGTAAACAACAGTGCGCTGATTGTAAATCCTCCTACTCAAAGAACACACACATTTATGACTGTCTTCCTCCGGAGAGGCAACACTGAACACCGTGCAAGAGCAGAGAGCAGATGACTTCTGCCCGTGAGGTCAGCTGGGGGCAGCCTTTAATGCCCTTGTCTTCATGTTTCCCTTGACCAACACCACTCTGTGAACTCTGTGCACTTTCCCTCTTGTCTGCTATGTACACAGATGTCAAGCCGTTCTAACTATTTTAGCCATTACTAGCGATTATAAATAGATGACCTCCAATGGGAAATGTACCAAGCTGGCCCTGCTCTGAACCACAGTATTGTACAGAAACATTGGTTGTAATTACATCGAAGACCTGGTCGCACATTACTTTTAATTCCAAAATGTCCGAAGTGTCAATTCTAGTTTTTCAAATGCAAAGTTTTGCTTTTTGTGTTTAGAATTGACTTTTTGTGAGGTTTGATATTAGATCAGGCTGGAATTTTAAGATGACATTTAAGGCCATAGAAAGTTAGGAGGTCGTAATGTTAATAGCATATTTATATTTAAATTAATATTTAACATTCAATGTTCATGTTGTGGCAGAGGAATGGATAGCGACTTGTCGTGATGCACCCCTGACCATGAGGAGAATCTTATGGAGGCGTGTGATTAATGTGCAAATTGTTTATGCCAGTTTGTTGCCTGACCCACTTTTCACTGTTGTCAGCCAACGGAGGGACATGTCGCTACCGTAACAGCAGATGTCACTGTCACTAAATGCACCTACTCCCTCTTGCGCACTAGGATGATGAACCGTCTGGTGCTTTTTATCCAGTTCCAAATGAGGGGTTCCGTTAGGGATACGGAACCAAGAACATCAAAGAGCGATGCCTTAACATAAATTGTTAAACATCACCATAGTAACTGCTGAGTGGATGCTCACTATGAGTTTATTTTTATTTTTTTGGTAGTTCAGGCTCCAGATTGACTACTTTTTAATATTATTGCCAAAATAATGAAACATTTTAAAGTGGGTAGACTGGGAGGCCTTGTGGGGAAAATGGGGCCTGGGGCTGGAAGGAGGTCTGTGAACATCTTACAACCATCTTTCAACACATTCTGTTCTGTTTATTATTAATGTTTGATTGCAGTGTGTGTTTTGGGGTAATTGTTTTGTAATATCCGTCTCTTCTGTCTCTGTCACAGACTTGTGGAGCTGTCACATGTAAAAGGTTGGAGCAGAATGCCCTACGAGTTCGCATGCTGGGTAAGGACACCGGCTGAGCTCAATATTTCGGTGCATATGGCTGTTAATATATGTAGCCAGCAAAGGGTATGCATAGCCCTGCCTCCTTTGGCATAGTGTAACCTCTATCACACCATATTTCTTTCTCTGTGTTCTCACTTAAAAAGTATTTTGTGATGTGTGGTACAGTAAGCTTCATAATTTCGATAAGCCTTCATGTCTCTGTTCTAGTTTAAATGTTAGATTTTACCTCAGTCGTGTATTTTGTAGTTGTGTCTAGACTGGAGACATTGAAATCTAACTTTATCTTTGCTTCAGTGTCAGACCTTGATGATTCAAACCTTGAAATGTAGCCAAAGCTGTTTTTTTTTTTTTTCTCTGTTTTCAACATCTAAATGTCAAACTTGTGTAAGAGCGCTGAACCTCAAACCTCTGGTAAAAAGGGTAAAAAGGAAGCACGCACATAACCAGTGCAAAACAAATACGTCCCCGTGTTCACACACTGGCAGGGTATAAACACAAACAAGTGGGAAGGTAGATGCCAACTCAAACACACCATTTCATTTACTGTCTGACCCACTTCTGCACAGTGGGCTGCCACAGAACGGGACCAGTGGCATCGCTAACTTCAATATAAAGTGTGTGTGTGAAAGAGGGAAGGAGGGAGGAAGAGAAGCGAGAGAGGAATCATTTGGAGTCAGATGTCTACTGGCAGATTCCCAAGTTTACTCATCAAGACTCCTACTAATCTCGTCCACTCTCTGATATCTCTCGGTGTCTCGTTCTGCGCCATAATCACAGTCACACTGTATCTTTGTTTGACACAAAGTAAGACAACAAGACTTTTCACACGTCTGAAAATGTGTTCAATTCGTTTCGTGGGCCTTTATTCGTTTGGTTTTTTTTTGCATGTTCTCCTCTATCAAAGCCATTATCACACTGATTTGTAATGACAGTTATACAATTACAAACGTAGGCTTGATTAGAAGTATGACTTAATGTTATGCCTAAACGTAGCAAGCTTGATTGAGTTTTACAATAAGACAGTCGACGTTACGTAGTAGCAGAAAAAATGGGACAATAAACACTGGGAATTAAACACTGTCTTGCCTACTATTGTATAATGCAGTTCATCAGGTTTCCATGCAGTCACACTTACACGAAGGTCACCTCGTTTTTACAGTTCACTCACCTTCAGCTCAGTCGGAGTTTCCTAGAGCTCTGCCGTCACGTGTCGACATTTGTTTGTTTGCTATTTTATCAGTTAGTTCTGCAAGAAGCTTTAGATGGATGTCGTTTAAACATTTCTGTGAGCTTAAAGTGTGTGTCAAACCTAATACTCCACCTGCTGATCGCCACTACTACTGAATGGTAATGCATTTTTAATGAATATTCACTATTGACTATTGATACACGGCCTGCATCTTTTATCGTCTCGCGTATAGTCTCCCGGCTGCCTGCAGCAGACTTTGAGATGTTCAAGGCCGTGTGTTCGTCTGTGCCTTTCACTAGTTTTTGCTGATTGTGACCGTTTGTCAAAGGAGTTTTTCTTTCCCCTGGAAATATACAATAAAATAGTTTCAGCACTGCATCATCCATTATTATCTCTTCTTCCACTTACATTTATTTAATTGTAATTATCTTAATTTGGAAAGCTTTTCAGTGGTTGGGTGAAAGGATTGGTTAGTCTTAATTCAGGTATTCAGTCCTGTAAAGTTCATCCCGGTTCTCAGAAAGACGTCTGAAGTTTGTTACAAACCCTTGAACTGATGGCAAGTCCTGAGTGCAGTTGGTGTTTGTACACTAGTGCTTGCTTTAGTAAATTGAATCATCTTACTGTCTGTACAGCGGAATTCAAAACAAATAAATCCCTGTGTCACGACACAAAGCACACAGTGTGTCTGCATATACTGTCAAACAGATTATTATTACTATTTTGTTTTCTGAGAATGAGCATGTGTGCTTAATTTATTAGGAATGGGTGGATAATTTAATCATCAAAAACGAGTTGTTTGCATCTCATTCTACGCTTGTGTCTGTGTTTAGGCTTTCACACGAACAGGTTCAGGTTTTTGAGTACGGGTTGGACTACAGCAGCAGGAGTAGCAGCGTTCTGTCTAGTCAGAGTAAGAGAGTGTGCGAACCAGCTCAGTGGGGGAGAGGAGGGGCTTTCAGACTCCACAACAACGCTGGCGCGAGAGAAACCAGAGAGGAGAGAGAATGCGGCAGAAGGAGGGAGCAGGCTGACACTGGCCGACTCTGGGAAAAGGGATACGGACAGATTCTCTCGTTTCTTTTGGCTTTTTATCCCTGCTTTACGCCGTTTGCTCTCTCTTTGTTGCTGCCTGTGTCACTCATTCTGTCTGTCTGTCATTCTTGCTGCCGTGTCTGTTTCTCTGCAGTCTTTTCCGCTGTCCTACATCCAGACTTGCTAGTCTTAATCTGTCTTCGTTTTTCCCCCCTTATGGGTACTTGACAGTGAGCATCTCCTTTTGTCATCTGTTTTTTTTTTTTCTTTCATCCCCTCCCATCCTTCTTTCCTTTCCTGTCACTTTCTTACAGTCTTTCCTCACGCTTGTCCATCTGTCCATCTTTGTGTGGTGTGGCGATGCCAGTGTTAGAGGGTCTCTGGGGCCCAGATCTCAGGATCCGGGATTCTGGTCTCGGTGTCAAGGTTGACGTCAGGGTCTGTCCAGATGAGTCTCCCCGCTCCCCGGTGTGGGGTCCGCTCAGGACTTCTCCGGTTACCTGCGGGGGCTTGTCACTGGCCCTGGAACTTCCAGCTCTCATAAGGCAGCTCAGGGCAGCCTGGAGGGTGCGCAGGGGAGGCCGTCAGGGACCTGAAAGAAATCAGGCAACCACTTGGGTGGACACAGAGAAGAAGGAGTTGAAACAGGACATAGAGGACAGATGCACACATCTGGAAGGTGACTTGCTCGTAATACGTGTAACAAAAAGCTTATGGGAGTCTCATTTCTGATAAATGTTTAATGTGTGATGCATGTTTTGTACTACACAGTCCTTCACATTGTGATGAGTTGTGTTTAATTTGTATGTCTACATTTTTGTGGTCGTGTTTCTTGGGCTTCTCCACCCTTGTGTCTGTGTGATCTTCTGTGTCCTGTTTCTCATTTGAGTTGTTAAATTTAGCTACATATTCTCATTTTTGACAGGTCCGTGTGTGGTTGCAGATTATTGTGCGTGTGTCAGATTACCTTTGATGAGTGTGTGTGTGTGAGACAAATGTGCCTCTGGCCATATGTTTATGTTGGTGGGTTCTCTAAGTGACGTGGGCTAAGATGAGATTTCAGAGCAGTTCACGGGCAGAGTAGACAGAGAAATGAAGGATTTGGGATTTAAAGCCATTAAATAAAGCTGTGATACCATCTGCTGAGCTGCAGCTGGACTTATGACACTGATGTGACGGCATCTATTGAGTCTGTCCATCTTGAGTGACACCATTAAAATATAGTTGCTAGTGTACTATTGACTTCAGGGATGGGTCGGTGACTAATAGAGTTGAGATGAACTCTTGTGAATTGTAATGATCATATAAATTATGGAAAGATCTTTAATATATATTCTGGTGCCCTGAGATGTTTTTGTTCTGGTCTTTTGCCTTCAGCTTAAATAAATAATGTTGTATTTACACCTCCCACTGGTTTTGATAATGATTAATTAACACTAACAATGATAATTTGACTGATGACTAAAACCCGAAACGACTTGTATTAACTAAATAGAAGTTAAGGCGATAATGGTTAAAAATAATGGTGATTCATGATGGGGGGGAAATACCTTTGTGTGTGTGTTCTGACTCATTAGGTGAAAAGTGGACAGATGTGAGCTGCAACTTTCCTTTTAACCTTTTATGAGTTTATTCATCTGAGAGTGAAAACCTGTTTGCGCAGTATTTCATATCACCACATGCATGTGTTATGGCAACATGAGATGTCTCGTCTTGGTGATAATGAGTCATTATGACATTTACCACAGCCAGCACTGAGAACATCTTTAAGTTTCGCTTAATAACACTAATTCTAGAATTTCCTAAACTATAAAAGCTACGACTAGCATGTTGAAAGGAGGAAAGCAGACATGATCTCTTCACTCATGTCTGTATTGTGATTTTTCTGATAATTTATTGACCAGTTAATGAAATAATAACCTATAGTTGGGTGATGTTGGGATGCGGTGCATCCACTTTGTAGCCGTGAAGCAGGGAACATCATCTGCTGCTGTTTGTATTCAAGCGTTATCTCTGCATTTGGCACCAATGTGTCTGACTGTGTCTTTCTGAGAAGGAAGAAAATGCCCCAAAGCCGTAAACACCCACTGATTCAGTGAACATATTGCTGTCAGTGCCCCGTGTGTGTGTGTCTGTGTGTGGATGATGATGTGCCAAGTGTGCGATCTTGTTTTCACACTTGGAATCAGGGATTTAACCTCATTCGTTTGTGTGCGGTGAGTGTTGCTTCATGGGTGCATGACGAGACGCGTGTGCGCGGCTGTGTGTGCGCCTTTAAACACCCTTTCCAACTGATTCACGTTTTCATCCTAAATGACCCAGTTCTGCTCAGTGCGGAGACAATGACCTATTTACCGCACAGAGAGTTAAAGGAAGAGACGGGGAACGGCAAGAGTGGTGGTAGGAGTCGGAAGGATGGATCAGCTGTGGATGGGGGGGGGAAGCAAGTGGGGGGTGGTATCGCCGTGATGCTTATGATGTATTTTCAAGCTTCTCTTGCCAGAATGCAGGAAACGGTAACAAAGAGGCTTCCCCCGTTTTTTTTGTTTTCTTGCTCAAACTAGGCCAGCAGGTCTCTTCAACAGGCTGAGTCACTTTCCTTAAGTGCTTTAGGTTTGTAGAACTGTAAGATGCTTCAATGGGAAATGGTGCCACTGTATAGGTTGTGGATATCTGTGTAGCTTGCACAGACCGGCACATTTACCTACACGCAGGGGCGAGGGACACGCAGCTTATGGCGGCTACCACAGTGGCTCCCACCCCATTATCGGGTAGCTGAGCTGCTCTTATCGGATGAACTCAGAGGTGATGGGGAAATTGCAACCTCTGGGACATAACACGCTCCAGTTCCTCACATGTGTTCTGTGAATTATTCAGTATTCCCATAGTTTTTCGTTCATTCGAGTGTGAATTTTGTTTGTTGGACGTGGTCCTGTTGTGTCGTCTCGTTGCCGGCTGCAGGGTGTGTGGATTGTGCATTTTAAACAGCAGCACTAGTTGGTACTTAAGGATCAGTTGTGCTGTGTTGTTTTCTGATGGGTGCTAACACAGCGAGTATGGAACGTTTCTGCAGTCATTTCCTGTGGAAAGAGTTTATATAGTAGACAGGGACACTTTTTTTAAATGATTGTGATGTCAGCTCGTCAGAAATACAGTAGACGGACATCTAAAACATGTTTCTGGAAACTGTTTGTCAGCGTCTGTTAAATCTTGGTCCGCTCCTTCGCTTTAATCCTCGAATGTTCTCGTATACAGAGGCTGTGAACTCCTTGTATTTTAAATGATCCCACCCAAAAATGAACAGAAACTCCAATGCAGATAAGAACAAGGACCAAGTCCTGCACCACAACAGCAGCGTCCATTCTCACCACGCTTACTCTGACCAGATACATGATCACCTGGTGATTTAGCGACTTCAAAGAGCCTCTTGTTTAGCAAAGTCTGGATTGAAAATGACTGTGACGCTGAACATCTACTGCAAACACAGCACAGAAAACACTGCTCTGTTGACTCCTTAACACCCTGCAGGCTGGTCAACCATGTTCGTCGATCTGCCTCCCAGTTGTTTTGTTTCCTTCCTTCTTTCTTGATTATTATGATGGTATTTATTAACTTTTGAGAAATGTCTGCAAACAATGGCCCCACCAAACACATTTAAAAAAAAATAAAATACTGCTTTTATTCTTTCTACTGTAGCTGATGGTAGACTGAGCACTGGTCATGCTGGTGTATTACTGGCTGAGAGACGAGGCTCATACCCGGTGATTGACCTGCACATCCTGAAAAGTAAGTTTTCTCACTAATTTGAATAAAGCTTGCGTGCGGTTCTTCCAACTCATCGATCTGAATATTAATTAATAAAATGTCATTTTAGCCAACGCCCAGCAGGGGGGGGTAGAGTCTGGCACCAAAAGAAAGGTGAAGCGTCTCCTGAGCTTCCAGAGATACTGTCACAACTCCAGGCTGCTGAGGGGGTTGGTTCCCCACACGCCCGGGTCACTGCACCTCCTGGACGACGACTACCTGGGACAGGCTGCAGTGAGTACACATAGCACACATACCTGCACATGCATGAGTCATGTGTGAAACCTATTCAGCTCTGACAACTGTTGTTTTTTTTTACAGCATATGTTGTCAAAAGTAGGCACATGGAACTTTGACATATTCCTCTTTGATCGTCTTACAAATGGTACAGTTATTTATGTTCCCGTCCGTTACCATTTTGTGTGCTTGCCATCTTTCCTAAAAAGTTTTTTTTCTACAGTTGACTTTGTTTGTTATTTAACACAAGTCTTTATGTGTGTGGATACTTCAGGTAATAGCCTGGTGACTCTGATGTGCCATCTTTTCAATGTCTATGGTCTCATTCATCATTTCCAGCTGGACATGGTCAAACTGCACAGGTTTCTGGGTAAGCTCCTGTAAAGTAGCAGCGACTTTCACTCCCTGACCTTATTACATTTAATTCACCAAGATGTGATGTAGCCTTGCTTTCATACGCCAGGGACTCAAGAAATACAGTTTAAACTTGTAACGTGTACTGTACAAAATGTGTCATCACCTCCTGTCTTTTCAGGCATGGTGCAGGAAGACTACCACTCCCAGAATCCTTACCACAATGCTGTTCACGCAGCAGATGTCACTCAAGCCATGTACTGCTACTTGAAGGAGCCCAAGGTAAAGAATAATCCTGTATTCACACACACGCCCACACACTACAGGGGTCTCTTGGCCTGAGCGTCCTACTTTATTAGCATGTCTCCCTGAGGGATAATTCCCACTCACTTAGAGTGGACAGCACATCCATCCTCTGCCTGGAGAAGTCCCTGAAGTGTCTGTACATCTTTCCCTTTATACAGTAATTGCTTTTATGTCCTCCATTGCTCTGCAACACACTCTCTGGAGCTCTTATTTTGTTAAAAGCGCTAGATGCTTAACTAAATTGAGAACCAATAGAGCACAGTTTTCAGTGTGTTTCATTTAACTAACATGGAAAACATCAGGGGGTTCATACTGTCTTTGTCTTAAACGATGGGTTTCTGGACTGAAGTCAGGCTAAACATTAAACCCCCTACATGCATCTGTCCTTAAACTTTGATGTGAGTAATGAGGTTTATCTTGAAAGTGTCTGTGAACTCTTCTTGTGTTGTAGCTGGCAGAGCAGCTGAGTCCTCCAGACGTGCTCCTGGGTCTGATGGCAGCAGCTGCTCACGACGTGGACCATCCTGGAGTCAACCAGCCCTTCCTTATCAAGACCAGACACCACCTAGCATCCCTCTACCAGGTTCTCAGCAGGGCCACACAAGTGTGCTTGGTGTTAAACCTGCAAACATTGTGATGTTACTCTTACTGTGCAGAACACGTCTGTCCTGGAGAGCCACCACTGGAGATCCACTGTGGGAATGCTGCGAGAGTCTGGACTGCTGTCCCACCTGCCTCCTGACATGTCGTAAGCACGGGCGCAAACGCACTCAAGTGAACCACCCGCCCTTCAACGCGTAGAATAAACATTGACTAGTAACGACACAGGCATTGGTGGTTTAGTGATGTTGACTCAGTGGTGCCCTCCTCAACTCAGGCTTGACATGGAACAGCAGCTGGGCTCTCTCATCCTGGCTACAGACATCAGCAGGCAGAACGAGTTCCTGTTAACCTTCAGAGAACATCTGGACAACCAGGACCTGGACCTTCAGCTGGCTTCACACAGGCACTTTATGCTGCAGGTATGATATATATCGCATCCGGCCGAAGCACCAGTCATGCTTCAATGTATTTTGTTATCCTCAGCGCGTGCGTGTCGCTCTCTTTGCCTTAAGATTGCGCTGAAGTGTGCCGACATCTGTAACCCATGTCGGGTTTGGGAGCTGAGCAGACAGTGGAGTGAGAGGGTGTGTGAGGAATTCTACAGGCAGGGTGAGTATTGAATTGTGCAGTTAGTTAAACCTGGAAACACTAAAACACTAGCATTCGTAATGTTTGATTGACTTTGTGGCTGTTATGAAACAGGTGATCTGGAGAGAAAGTTTGATCTGGAGATCAGTCCTCTGTGTAACCAGCAGGCTGACTCTGTCCCGGCCATCCAGATAGGTGAGCGCACACCCAGTCACAATACACTACTACAACACGAGAAGGGCAACAAACATAGAACATTTCTCCGCTTTAGGTTTTATTTCCTACATCGTGGAGCCTCTGTTCGAGGAGTGGCTCCGCTTCACGGAGCCCAGCGCGCTCAGCCAGACCATGATGGGTCACCTGCACAAGAACAAGGCCCGCTGGAGCCTCCTGCGATACGCGCACAACTCAGAAACGCAGACGCACCCCCAAGCTGAGAAGCCTGGGCCTGAGGGAGGAGGTGGAGAGGAGGAAGACATCCCTTAATCTTCCGCTTTTCTTTCATGGGCTGTTTTATCTTCTTGCCTAAATGAAGAAGGGGGAGTATTAATCCTCTTGTTTCTCGTCCAGCATTTTCTCTCTCTGCTGGTCGTCCACAGGCTGTGAAAGTGGTAACACAGAATACAAGTGTGGCCTAAATTGCAGGGAATCCGCTCTCTCTGCTGGAGCGTCACACAACAAACAATGCAGAGAGACTGACGGTAGAGCCGCTGGATGGATAATCTCAGTAAATAAATAGCAGTCTGACAAAGCCACGCCTTGATGTGCAGCCCTGTGACACCTCCTTCAAAATGACTGAGTCACAGGAATATAATGGAAAGGTTATGGCTGACGAAGGAAGAAAATGCTGCTAGAACGTTAACGAAAAGCTAAATTTATACAGAATTCTGTAAGTGTCAGCCGGACTGAGTGAAATATATGAATGAAAAAGGAACATATAAATATCTAATGATCATATTATGCTTTTTAAACTTCACATAATGTTCAACTCTTTTTACGGTGTCTCTTTTTTTGTACAGTTCTGTCGAATGCTCTTTCATACAAGTCTCTCACTTGTCTACTTTTCACTAAAGTGGGTCTTTAAGTCTGGCACTAAGTCGATACTTCAGGCTACTCTAATCTGTCATTTGGTGTAAACTGTATAACTGACTGAGTTGCTAACACAGGGTGGCTTCAGCTGGTGGTGGTGAGTTGTTCAAACACTGTCAGCTGCAGGTTCTTGGTAAACTCACATGAAAGCCATTTAAAAGAAGTATTTGTGTTCACTTTACGCAGTTTAACCTGTACATATTGTGATGTCACATGCCAAAAGTTCACCAATGTATTGATCTTTTTATTGGGAAGTATTCCTTCCACCTTTGTGTTATATATATATATATATATATATATACAGTAATACGTGTTTGGCTGCCTCTATTTATTTGATAACCTCACTTTCCAATCACATCTACAGAACAGCCTTAACAACAGCCCAGTTTGTAATCTTGTTCATTATTCTTATTTGTGTACAAGCTGCTTCACGCTGTCAAATAGTTTCTCCCTGTTTTTCTTCAGTCGTACGTAAACACATACATGTACAAGTGTAGCAGTTGTTTCCAGTTTGGTCCTTCACCGGATTAGCCCCAGTTAGTTTTATCTTCCCTGCAAGCGTTGCCAATTATTAATATTTGCCTCTACAAGCAACTTTATTTAATGTCATAAACAAGCTTTGGCCAATTAGTATTTACAGTATTTTACTTCCAGTTAAATATACCCAACAGGAAAAATGTTATTAAAATGTGTTCAGTTCATTGTCATCTATGCGTCAAATCAATAATATCGGCTACATGAAAGCAGATGAGATATTCGTAGTTACTGGTTGGTCTGAGATGACGGCAGACGAAGCTGTGTACTACACGTGGTGCTAGCAGAGGCCCAGGTCCCGCGTCTTCCCTAAACTAAGTCACAGCGATAACCTTTGCCTTATGATGCATTTCTATCCCGCTTTATGTTGCACAAACCTTTTCTACAGGTTGCTGGGCAATAAAGTTATGCCACCGGCCAAGTTCTAACGAAGTGGCAGCATTCTTATCAGTGTATAGTTCACGTTGTTAATAAGTATCTAAATGATTTATACATTATCAGCTCTCGCTCTGTGAAGCACACACTGTTTTTCTTGCCTTTTTTTTTTCTGTTATGTCTCTAGAGTTTAGCGTTGCCCATCAGATGACAAATTACACTGACCCCTGACCCAGTAGTCACAGAAGAGGCTTAGTGACTCGTTTAGGCATTCGTTTCACACACAGCATGAATTAATGTCATTATAAAACTTGAATTGATGCTTGTTGTAACTCCTGTTACGGCCATAGTGTGACGCTAGATGAGGCCTTGGGCTGCGTCGCGTCTTAATACCTCTCACTAATCTCACTGACACGGCCTCTGAGCCTTTATGTTTAATATCAAGCCTTTGTTTTTACGCTGGAGCCATTTGACTTCCAGACTCATTAGTACAGTTATTAATAGTTATTAAGACGAACCATAGTCTTGTGAAATTGACATTCTTAGGCCCAACTTGTTCCAACTGGTCTCCAATGTTGAAATACAGAGAATAGACATTGAGCACTGATACAAGATGTGTTTGAAGGCCTTAAGGGACCATCAACGTTCAGGTCGGTTTCACTCTAGTGCCACTGTTATCAGCAGCTTAAATGCTGTTTTTAAATACGTGTACTTGTTTTACTGCAACTGTGAAATTGAACTGACAAACTGAGATTGATGCACTATTTGACGCGCTTAACATGCTGTTGACAAAACAATACAACAAGGTCCGTTTAGCAGTGGCTCTGGGGTTTTTGACCACGTGGCCTTTCTGAGCTCACGTTGCCATTTTCATCTCTGTCTACTGGGAACGCTTTCTTTTTTGGTTAGTTAAAACAAGCCAAGTCACTATTTAGCCAATGTTCTGGAGCGTTTGATCAAATCACACCATCTTCATCTGCAGAAAGAATTTGACCAGTAAATTTGGACTGAACTCCAATAATGTGTTTAACAAAAGCAGTCGTCAGCTTAGTCGTTAATAACAGAATTGAATTATAAATTTCAAACGCAGCCCATAATGCAACTGTATTAACAGTGAATCTGGGTTCATACAGACGTTTGCACATTTCTCTGTATTTGAGTGTTCGGATGCGTCATCTGACATCTTGACTGTATATTTCTATATGTTCTGACAGCCGACGTCTGAGCACTGTGAACAATAAAATAAATGTTTTTCAGTCAACGTTGAACAGACTGCTGTTAGTGTGACTGACCATTAGATGGCAACATCATCATTACAGTGGCTCTGTGTGTGAGGGAAAACCTGCAGGAGGTAACCTGCCCCCCAACGCAGGGGGGGGCTTTACTGGTGCCTCTCCCTGCTGCTTTGTTTACAGAATAAATAAAGCTGCCTGTCAGCCTGTGAATTGACATGATGACTTCTGTGATGTAAGCGTAGCTGGGGGCTATGAGCTCATATGTGAACAAAGAGCCGCGAAGAAAGGAAAGACGGGCTGGAATCAAACAGCGTAAAGTTGCGTTTAGTCGTAGTTTACAGGACAAACAAAGGAATTTGAGAAGCTGAGTGAGTCACACTGTTGAATCAAGAAACTGTACACAGGGACGTTGTTGGCATCTTCTAAATGATTTAAAATGTACAAGGCAGAGCTGGAGATCGAAAAAAGATGTAAGATGAAGACGGGGCTTTATAAAGTAACAAAGATCTGACAGAGGGAAATGTGGATTCAGTGGTCACCCACTTAAAAAGTGAGACCACTGTTTTGAAGATGAGAGAAAACATAAAGTGAGATAAAGTGTCGTAAACGGAGCCGCGGTACAGACGCAGTCTGTAATTCTGTGATTTGCATGTCTCTTATTTGCATTGCAAATGAGACATGTTGATTGTGACACACACCTTGTGATTGGTCACCCATTAAATCACATTACAATGGGCTTCAGGACTTTTCCAGATCTACAACTCAACTGCCTTTTTTTTTTTATCTGTGTGGGACTTTTCGGTGGGACTGTTGCAGGTATATGTGTATAGATAGAGATCGTCTGGACAAGAGAGAAGACAGCGAAGGCCTCAACCTTTAACCTTTGTTCGTCAGAGCATTTCATCTAACATAATTCTGCCTTTAATTGGAACATACGTACACACACACACACACAGTCATTATTCATCCAGTGTGTCACTGTAAATATTGACACTGCAAACAGAGCCCCCTCTTTTCGCCCATTAAATGACAGTCACTCCCTTTGTAAAAATACCCTCCACCAGCCCATCCTGTGCCTGGAGAAGGCCCGTTTCACCAGACGCGGCAAGCAACCGGTGTCTTACACAGACTACATCCTGAAGTCTCTTCTTTAAACTACTGAAAATGCTAACTGGTGTGTGAAACCCGCTGTGCCTCACTACTGTAAGATGAGGAGTAATGACTGTTCTGAAAGTGAAAAATGAAACTCACTATGTCGGACTGTTGTGCTCGGCACTGGAAGGGTTAATCTCTTGTTGTTAGTCAGTGCCTGCTGTTTGTACTGTGCCATATTTGCAGTATCATCCACGTATCTTACTTTGAATAACCATTGCTGTCGGTTTCTTGCGTTAGCAGTAGTGCTGCGTTATTCTGTCCTGCCTCTATATCGAAGCAGATGACGAGACACACCTAGAACAATTTCTCATTCCATCTCTCCCTTTAACCCACAGTTACAAACATATACTATTCGTCTATATGTCTCCTATTTTTAAGTTTGGATCCTTTCAGTGCATTATGTGTTGCATGAGGAGCCTTATATGTAAAAATGTAAACGCTTCGCATTTCAATCATCGCCGTTTCATGTTCTAGCAGCCCTAGCTCATCATCACTTCTTTATCACGAGAATCTACTGTATCCCATGATGTTTATCTCTGAAGTGAAAGCATCTGCCTTATATCTCTCACTTAAATCTTCTGTAACTACAGTAGAGAAGCCTGGAACTACTCATCCCCAGTTGTATGACCTATATGCAATAGCCAAGCACAGCCACAAGCATTTGACATTTGTTTGATTTTATCAGTGCGTGTGGGTAAATGTATATACTTTGTGCAACTATAGATTCAAGTCAACTGGCTGAGGTGCGTTACATTCTGGCTGGCTTACGTACTCCATCCCTGCCTTTGAGTGTCTCTGAGCATCAGGTGGTTTCCAAGCAGCAGATTGTGTCGTGGAATGACTAAAGCGTACGCTTAGGGGAATCAAAGGGTTAATTTGTCACGCAGCACCGCGATCTCCGACACGCAGCACCCACACCTTCACCAATACACTGCAAACAAATGTGTACGCCACGGATATCCAGGAGCCAAACCTGTTTGCACCTCTCACTCTGTGTGTCTGCGCGTGTGTGTGTGTGTTGAGATCTCTTATCAACTTTCAGAACCCCTATCTAACACTAAACGATGAACGACGCACAACCCACAGGTTCTGTGGAAGCACACCTGCAGCGTTTCACCTGCTCCCTGCGTACATGTCGGACTGTGACTTCCATACATCCACAGCGTTGTGTGGTGATTTGTGTTTAGACGTAAGTGAGCCTACGTGTACAGATTTGGCTGCTTTGGTCTATTTGCATACTGCAAATATTGTGTGGGCGAATGCAAGAGTTTTTACCGTCTCAAAAGGCGCGATATGTGATGTTTTGGGATTTTTAACATTTTTTGACCATCTGACATCAATCGCTATAAGATCCTGGCTGCGGCTTGTAATGACTAACTCATTATCATGTTCAGTGAAAGTGCTTCTCACCATAATATACATAAAGGTGGGTTGTATGGTTTCGTGATCTTTTACTGATTGTTTTTGTTGTCGGAGCTTATGGCCCTTAGTCGACCTTTGACCTTAACGGTACCAGCTACAAATATGTGGCCGTGCCGTTTGCGGATCACAGCAGACACTATGCCTGCATGCCCTGAGAACCCGTGTGTGCGCGTGTTGACTAGAATGTTAGTTAGCAGCACTCTACTAATTTATTATGACACGTCCATGTAAAAGAGTTGGAAAAACCAAAGAGTAGTCATGTGATGTGGAGAAATCTCTTGGACTCTGTAATAATGTGGGTCAAGGGTCAAGAATGTTCAAAATAACATTTCCTATTATGCAACTGGATGGTAGATTTCATTAGTCACAAACAACGTTACAGAGAGTGGCAGCATTAAGTAAGCTACACAACCGCTGATGAAGCTGATTAAAACAAGAAAGAGTTCAGGGTTTGATGATGTTCATGACGTGATGACTCAAAAACGATCTATAAAACGATCATGATGACGAGTTGACAACTTCATGTGTAAAGGTTTTGACTCTCATTGCTTGTTTTGAGCTGAATGAGCTTCTCTCTATTAAAAAACAAACTATAAATTATCTCCCTTTAGTTTTTCTTGGCAAGTCCATCTGTAGAATATATTCTAGTGTTATTAGTGCAACAGTACCGCTGCCCCAGACTGCTTTTGTTTCGTGGCCTTTCTTCACCACAGTACATGAAGCCAGGTCTCCGCTAGGTGTAATTCTTCCTGAGGGCCGTGGAGGGAACACCTGTTGCAAGCAGCTTCCTGTAAGTCATGTCTCCCCTTGTTATTGGAAGCACAGACCAACTTGCTCGGCCGGTTCCTCCGGCTCTGCATCATTAGTCAAATCATATTGTTATTAAAGTCTCATATGGGTGCAGCAATATTGTTGCTGCTGTAAACAAGTTCAGTTCTGGATTAATCCATGCTTGCTATTGTTTATTTAGTCTAGGTTCCATGGAGCTGTATCGTTTATGGTTTGCACGGCCAAGTTTGATGGAGGGGGTCTAGTTAACCCTCACGAGTCAGCGCAAAGACGAATAAGTTGCTGATTCAAACCAACTACTAACCCAGACGTAAGCGACTGATAAACAAGCAGTGGCTGCATGTCACGGTAGTAATGAGCAAGAATCAGCTGCAACGAATACATCTGCAATTAAATGAATTAGCTACGACTGACCACCAGCTCAGATAACTATGTAAACGAGTATCAGCTGAATGTTTTGAATGAACTGGAGTGAAAGGTGATGAACAGATCAGTGATAGATCCTAGTTTAAAGTCACCTTAGATGAACTCTGGGGAAGTGGCCCCTGCAACACTCACTACGGCCTTTATGCTGGTATAAACAAATAAACAAACAAAACTGATGGCAAACACGGAATCAAACAAATGAAATGACTCTGGAATCTGCCCTGGAGCTGCTGTGGGTGAGGTACAATACGATCAATCCAGGGCTTTTGCTGCGAAATATTTGAATGACTACTGGCAGGGGCATGTTTAGTTATGTGTCTCCAAATGGTTTTAAAGGTGTGATTGTGACTTTTATTATAGTTTACCTTACAACAACAACAATAACAACAACAACAACAGTGCAGGCTCCTCCTGCTGATCATTTTTTGAGTAGGACTTGAAGTGGGAAATTCTGGTAGAGAGGCTCCTCAAAGTTACCCCTGCTTTCCCATGCATCTCATTTGACTGGCAAATCCCTATGCAAATCTGCCAAGTGGCTGCAGAGAGAGGTGGAGGATTGCATGCACACAGTGGGCAAGGTCAGGTCAAGTGTGTGTGTGTGTGTGTGCACGCACAGAGGGAGTAAGACAACGTCTTGCTTGCATGCTCCATCTTGCCTCCACAGATCCCCTTGTTGTTCCTGCGCTAACAAGAGTTTTTTGTTTCGGTAACACAGCGGTACCCAGGCGATACATAATACTTTGCATACAAGACTGGATAAGAGGGATAAGGGGATAAGATGGCCTAAGTGTGTGCGCGTTGCATCACAAAAGAGTGAGTGACACATGTACCTTCCTCTTTCTAGTTGCAAAACAATTCTGTTTTGTTCTCCCCCTTCCGCAGATGTGTGTGTGCGCATCTTTCTTCATTCATGCAGCCGCTCATAGTAAGTAGTGAAAAGTGGGGAAGTTGTCACCCAGAGGGGAAGTGTGTAGTGAAAATATGTCCAGATCTGTTCACCTCATTGAGGGAGAGTTTCCTCTTTTTCTTCTGTGGATGTTCTTGTAGCGCTGGGGGCCCGTGTGCATGTGATTTTATTGCATGTGTGAGAATACAACCAATGCAGCGCCGCTGATGTGGTGCATGTATTAAATGACTGGACATCGGTTCAGTTGTTCCTCCTCTATCCAACTTCCTCTAGTGCAAAGTTCTTTATAAATTAATTAAGTCTTCCATTTATAGTTCCCACTTTTTAAACAAACTTCTTCCCAATAAAACTTAGTTTTTTACTTCCCAGCAGTACAGGATCAGAAACGAATGGTCTGACCTTTGCTATGACCTTCCTTGTTATAAAGATAATAAACTCCAGCTTCATGGTCTTGACAGAAAGCAACTACTGCATCAAATGTGTGAAAATGGTCGTGTAACTGTGAGGAATGACGGAAAACTCCTCCAAACGTATGTGATAACGGGTCGCTGTGATTATGTCAACGTGGCTTTGCTTGCATCACCTCGTGCATAACGTACGCGCGTGTGAGATCATCTGAGTGACCCAGGAAGCTTTGCTGCATCGCTCTCACAGTCGTCCTCCAGCTGATATCGCTCGCTTCCTGCTGTCTCCTCGTGTCCACTCGCTCCGCCTCACTTCACAGTCAGATCCAGGGATTCACCCGGTGTCCTGACTGGGAATTTCCTCTCTCCACATGGACGTCGGATGTTGTGACATATCAGTGAGTCTGTGATCGGCCCCTTGTTGTCCTCGATTTGGCGACACGTGGCCTTTCGGCTTGTCTGTCTGTCTGCTCTGCTTCTTAAATCATACGTTGGACATTGAAACATGTTTTGAAAACTATAAAATACCAATTGCTTATTGACTAATGATTAGGATTTCACGATTAAATGATGTAAACTAGTCAGAGAGAGTGTGTTCGTTTTGACACGTGACAGTTCTTCCTTGTGTTTCTTTCTGGGAAGTGGGAAGAGATGAAAAGGAACAAGGAAGTTAGTAAAAGACAGGCTTAGTTGTTTCTGCAAATGAATGTTCATATTATGTTTTGATATCCAGAACATTTTACCTGATCAGTTTATGATCACAGGATGTCTAGTTGTTTGTGTGTGACACTGTTTGCACTTAACGAAACTAAATGAAGCGCGAATTCACATCACAAGGTCACGTTAGCAGGTTTATGAGCGCAGGGCATTTAATGGAGGCTACTGTTATTGGCGAAAAGGCTTGTGATGTCATCCTCCGAGTGTAACTCCATGACCCACCCTAAGACAGAGCCACTGTATCGTGTCTCTAAACCTGAACCTATAGCTCTGCAGTAGAACAAACATACTTTCCTTTTCGCCGCTGCTTTCCACTTAATTACAATCATGTGACTTCTGGAAAATTCTTTGTTTGACTTGTCTGGGGAGTTCGATGAGAATGTCTGATAGCAGATTTATGTGTTTTCAGATTTTTTTTTAAATAACACTGTTGTTACTGACGAATGTTGTTGCAGGAATCATTGTAACAGAGGAAGTGTGGCCGTTTTAAAGTCTACCTGAAGCTGTTAATGAACTAAAATGATAAATAAAGGATGTCAGTGTGTATTACAGCATAGGTGGCTGTGCACAACCAAAACCTAAGGATCCGGCTGAGCAAGAACAGGCGAGAGTTTCCTAACACCGCTGCGAGTCCTGACAAGATGCTGGTCGTGACACAGAGCCTGGGATGGGATAGAGGAAAAGGGAGTGAGACTAGACCCAGAAAAACGGGATTCCAGTCTAACTCCCTGCTCACGGAGCAACATACCTCTCCAAGACTTTCCCACGAGAAAAACCTCAGGCGTTTTTCGGTCCAGGTAGAAACTTAAAAAGAAAAAAAAGAAAAAGAGAGGGCGCAGATCCAAATAAGGAGTAGATGGATGGATGGACAGATACTAAATGGAGCAGCATGGGAAACTAGGGGTCTAATTGGTGGCACTGGAGGTGTTGGAGCCAGACAGACGCTCAGAGGGATTAGGATTGGGAACGGATAGATAGGCATCAGCCATACACTGTATGAACCTCAAGGTTCTCATAACTGTCATAAGTGAGCCGTGTTCGGCTTGGACACATGATCCTAATACCCCCTGATTCTATCAAGAACGATCCGCAAATCGACTTCTACCGTTTCCCATGTGCCCACGCCGATGGGCACACGCTGCTCCGTATCTCAAGGTGTGGTTCACATGGTGACACGACGGTGACGTGATTAGTTTCTCCGACTTATTCCCGTCTTTCTCCATCTCTCTCTAGGTTTCCTGGGAGGATACAGTCACAGCCGTCAAACCTGTTCTTTGTCTTCATTTATCCACTGAGTCTAGAGGGATTTCGTTCCCTTGGCACCGCTTCCTGCCCTTGAAAGCACTCGCAGCGGCTAAGTAAGGCCAAAGTGGTTTACAAGACGTTTAGCTGTGTAAACTAACACTCTTACTGTATGTAGGCACCGCCGGAGAGGATGCGCATGACCCAGGCTCCTAACTGGGGCTGACCTTGACCTGTGACCTCTACATGGAAGGCACACAAGAATCAAGAGTTTTAAATGAAATGTGAAACTAAAAGCTGCTAAATCAGACTTTGACCTAGTTAAGCGATTTAAGCCTCGAAGGTGATGCTTAAGTCAAGGAGACGCTGAGTAAATGTCCATTCAGAGCGTCATCGCCCGGCTGCTGTACAAACACGACTGAAATTTTAAGACCAGTCCTTCACTTTCTGTAGTGGAAAGCTGTTCCTGAGCCAGGAAGAAATTTTCCATCTTCGTGCTGACTCACCCTTTGCATATTATTTGCATAGCTTTGCATTTCACTGTGTTGCTTGCCAAGTTGCTCATTCACCTGTGTGTTTGTAAAATATTTGGCTTTATTTGAGCCTGCCTGGAGGTCTGCTTTATGATAAAGTACAGATTTTGCAGTCTTCGCTACGGCTGCTTTGCGGATCTGTGTGTTGTTTTTTTTTTGTCACTGCCTAATGTCTTGTGCAAACACAAGCCAAGAAGCTCTCAGGTGTTTGCACAGCTACATCCTGTTCCAGAGCATCCCCCCTCACAAACACATCACGTACCACAGCTACCGTACATGCTGCAGGTTCCACATGATGGCAAGGATGAGGCCAAGTATGTTTTTGAAGGGAAAGAGAAACCCGGTGAATTTGAATAACTGTATTTGACATAAACACTTTGGATCTGACACAGTAGTCTGTCATTATGACTGTAACATAACTAAAAATATTCAGTCAGTGTCCTCCGCGCTTCAGCGTATTCGGTCCGTTCGTCAGCGCCTGCTACCGACGTGACACAGGCTGTGTGCAGCGCGTTTACGCCAGTGAACAACACAAGGCTCGACAGAGCATTCACGCTACACGTGGCCTTCATAGACACACCTCTTCGCGGCTTCGTTTGAAATTGAATTGCCAGGCTTATGGTTCCATTTTCACTGCATTACAAGACCCTCCAGAAAATCTGTCCAGCCGAAGTTAAAATCTGATTCATGGAGTATTAACAGTAATAACAGCATTTGCTTTAAGATAAAAAAGAAACCATTCACCCTCAGGATACGATTTTAATAATCAACAAATAGGTGTAAATTATAACATGGAGGAGGTTTAATGCCACCAGGCAGATAATTAAGTGCGCTGACCACATAACTGTGCCATTCAAGGACCTTGGATCTTTTATAATAACTGCAACAGTAACAGCCACCTGACACAACCCTATCATGTTTCTGATGAAGTGTTAAACTACACTAAGTGCTGCCTGACCGGTTCAACATCTGTGTGCTTTGTGTGCGTTTAAGTCATTACGAGCCGATGTGCACGTTCAGACTTGTGCAGGATTCACAGTAAAGACGACAGCATGTCAAACGTGTGCGTTTGCGTGTGTTTGTTTGTGTGTGTTACTGACTGACACAGACAGACGTGAGGAGACAGAGCTGCTCATCCATCTCTCTGAGTGCGTATTCATGTCCCTGCTCTTCTCTCGCCTTCGTGATGTCTTTACTTTTTCTTTCCTTCTTGCCCAGGTCTCCTTGTCTCGGTACCTGTTAGTCCTGCAGAGCAACTCATGGCTCACTAACCTGGGATCGTCTTGGCATGTGCTAAAGGCTCTAAACAACATCTCCAGCTTCCAAGAAAGTCAGTCTGCAGCCAAGGAGGATGTGTGAGGAGGAGCACCAGAGGGGGCCCGGAGTGAGTTATCAAGGCCTCGTGTTTCCTGTTTTGCAATCCTCACCATGCCTTTCCAGAAAACGTCTTCCTCTGGCTGATTCAGGAACAGCCTGTTTTCTGTTTCTAAGACATTTACTGCAACTACGCAGCATATGATTCTCATTCATTTTATGCATTTTCCATACTGTGAAAACATTTTTCTTCGCCCCACATAGGAGCTCGACAGAGGAAGATAGGATCTGAGTTCTGATTTCTGCAGCCGACCAGCTGATCAAGCTATGTTTAGTGTTTGCAGCTGATTTTCTGCTGTGTGGCTCATTTATCTGTGGCTCAAGCTCCACTGATCCTAAAAAACAGTTAAAATACATCCATGACATCCATCCATGTGGTGACTTCATTCTTCCTCACGGAACACGTGGCCTTAATATGTTTGCAAATACTCCAAAGGCTAAGAACAATCACCACTGAACTCTTCCATCACAAATCCACTTTAGACCAAATTAAATGAGCTTCTGCTGCATATTCTCAGATGCTTCTTTGGTCCATTACTGGTTGCTGTCTTTTCACAGAATTTACAAATATAGAAACTCTCAAGCCTTTAAAGAAAAGAAAGTGAAACTAAAGCTTCCAAGGTCAAACCTACTGAACTGGCAGAAATAGAAATATTTTAATTGATAATGAACTAAAACAAAACAAACGGAAGACATAAATAAAGAAATAGGGAGATAATAGGGTTGGTGGAGGGAGCCTGGAGGCAGCTTAAAGGTGGCCTGAGGGCAGGAGCCATGAGAATTCAAGAAACCCTGTGGGAACCGACAGACACCTGATGGAACCTGACTCACAGAGTACCACTAACTAAACCATCTGACTGTGGTTAAACATATACAGAGCAGAGTTTAAAATGTGGCATGAACAACAACAAACTCAAAACATAAGGAGCAACAACAGGCGAAGGGAAACCGAGATCATCTAGGCAGGGCCATACAACATGCAACAAAAGCAGGAGGGTCGGGCAAGTAAGTGAGAGCGTGCACACGAGTGGGGGAGCAGAGAGGAGTGGCCAGGTAGCTTTGTGAGCGTCCGTAGCCACCAGGGGAAGAGGAAGCCAAGGTCAGAGTAGGCGAACAAGCCCTGAACATGAAAGACTGTTGGATGCAGTGTGTGTTCCATGAGAAGTTGTAAACTCATCCTACACGTCACTAAGCTATCTGCCTGGATGCACCTGTGCCTGTACCAGTGTGTGTGTGTGTGTGTGTGTGTGTGTTTACATATGAAAAGCTCCTCCTCACCCTGCAATTATCTGCGCACCTGTACTTTACAACTCACCTGACGAACACACACAGCACTTAAGATAAATGAAAAGGCCAAATACCTCTACGTGGTGCAGCGGGTCCACGTGACCTTTGGGGGTTTCCTGTCCATTTTTATTGCTGCATTGTTGCGTATTATAATGAATAATCAATTTATGTAAGACCACGACCACTGAGGTGGTTTCCCCTGGAGGCAGGTGTGCATCTGTTTACTTATGCGTGAGAGTTAGCGGCAGGGACTTCCCCACGGATTAGTAATTCACAACTTTCACTTATCAATATCGCACATTGATGAATGACAGACTCACATTGTTCACGCAGCTAAACAGCATGTCAGGGATTCCCAGCACAACAACAATACCCTCAGCACGTCTGTCAGCACGATGACTGTCGCTTAGGAGCTGGCATTGTCTCCGTGTTGCCTAGCAACCAGCGGAGGACCTCAAGGTGTGGCCATGGTTTGTGCTGGAAAGGTTTGATTGGACTTATTTGTGGTCAAGAAATGTGATACTGCAGATACTGTGTGTGTGTGTGTGTGTGTGTGTGTGGTTGTTCTCAGGATGGGTGGAGTAGGGCAAGGCTTGTTGCTCCTATCACACCCACAAAAGACATGGGCCTCTTTACTGAGAAAGAAGTGTTAAAGGTCAAAGAGTTTGAGGAAATTCTGTATGATTTTGCAGTGATTGATTAGTGTGTGAGGTTTATTTAGTGACCTCATTGTAATGTGGCGTTTGGGGGCGACGTGTGGGGGCGGGGCCAGCGGGGACTCATCTCTGAGTCCAGGATACTGTTCATGCAATGGATCCGTTGTGTCGTCAGTCAGTCTGCACGACCTCGTGTTTACTCTCCTTGGTTCACTGATAAATGTCAGTGTCAGCATGACCTGCACCAGATCTACAATATGTGCCAGCGTATCGCATGCGTCCCTTGGTCTGAGTCCAACAAACAGAGTCAAAAAAACAACGTATTCAGTCGTCAGCTCCCAAAAGGATGTGACGTCATAGTTGACAGGTAACCGAGGGGCAGAGCCATCAGAAACTGTAAACAGTCTGAGAGACTAGTGTTGCAGCCTGACAGTGGCGAAGGATGCGTAGCTGCTCTGACTCCTTGTTGTCCGTCAGGTGTCAGTCAGCGCTCGGCTGCGTTCGTTGCTACGGCGCAGAGGTGATCCCTCGCTTCTCTCAGCGAGCAGCTGTCACTCCCTGCACCTCTGCTGTTGTTGTTGTCTTGATGAGGTACTTTCCCTCCCTCACACTTCCTCCCACAGGACCTTTTGTTTATGACAGGGTGTGTGTGTCGGTGTGTGTACAGTGTGTGTGTGTCCAATGCATCTAGCTCATGTATGTAATGTGGGCTCACGGATTCTCAGAAAGTGATTTAAGCGGAATGTCTTCGCTGCTGATGAAACAGCAGCAACAAAAACACACGCACTGACCGATTTTGCATAATTTCTTCGTCACGTGCGATTGCACACTCAGAAACAGGGCTTATTCTCCACCACCTCCGCCATTCTCTGACCTCGTCTCGCCGGAGAATAAGCCTCGTTTCTCGCTCTTTACTCCACTCTGTGACGTGCTGGTCGTGTGACGAAGTTATGGTTTTGCATAACTCGTGCTTCTCTTTTCCTTTTCTCTCTCATCTGTCCTAAAGGTCGCCCGCGCCGACTGCTGAGCATCCATCAGAGGTAAACTCGAGCTGTTGTCCGGGAAAGACAGGAAATGACCGCGTGCGTGAAAAGTTGCTTAGCTCAGCTGGGCTGTGCGCGTTTGGTGAGTGCAAGCGGACTCAGTCGAACTGCTGTAATAGCGTTTTGCTGCGTTGTTCACACCTTTTGGGTTTTACAGTGTCACTGTATGGGCAGATGAAAGCCAGGTGTGGGACCGAGCTGCGCACATACAGGATGCTACGGCGCTTGTGGCTGAGCTTCCCTACGCTACAGTCAACGCGCGTCCCTTGTATTTGTGGCAACAGCGCGAACACGCATGCGCTGCACGGACATTAATCCTCACCGCTCATTTGGATACGAGGGTCACGCGGAGCAGCCTCCAGTTCAGGTCTCTGACCCGCCGTCTAACAGAATCTCTCCTTTGAGGAATGTCAGCCGACAACAACTGTTCACCTCCGACCTTTCATCCGCATTTACTGGACGTCTCGTCTCCAAAAGTGATGGAATAAGACTGGAAGAAATCGGGAAACCCCTGCTAACGGCTTCTCTGATAAAAGAAAGGTAAAGAGCTGCACCCAGCAGATGGTACATGGTGAGTGGATGAGGACAAAACCTAACAGATGTACATTATTAACCCGGGCTCTGCAGAATAAAAGCGTCTCTAAACACTCAGACTGGCATCAGTTCTTCGTAAAACATTATGCGTTGAGTGAAATGCAGCTGACATCTTTGTCCAAAGTCTGCATTACTGTGTTTTTTTCTCCATGTTCACTCGTGTTCAAGACCAGTGCAAAACAAAAACCCCAAACTTTTGTTTATGCAACAAAAATCATATCTGAGCGTAATGTTGACTATAAACAGTGTTGTATTGTTTATGAAAGCAACATCATAAAAGCTTCTTGTGTGACACTGCATCCGACAATAAATATTTTTACACAGAGGGGAAAAGTTGGTGATTATTCTGAAGGGCTTCTGCAAACGTGACCTCTAAGCCTGGCTCCGCAGCGACACACACACCACGCACTCGCTCGTCTGCATCCATCTGTCTGTATTCTCTGCTGTTTTTTCTTCCCTCTCGACTTGACAATCCCACAACTTCTTATCTCTCTGCACGGCTGTGCTCCTACCACCCTGAATCCTGCCCCCCTCCCACGCAAACACACACTCACACACACACACCTCCACCCCCTCCAACACACTGTGCCAATGAGTAAAGGCGTCTCTGCTGCACATTACCCCAGTGTTGCATCCAGATAACTGCGCTGTGTAGCCTGTGGTTTCGTGTGTGTGTGCGTGTGCCTGAACCACATTTCAAGGTGTGTTTAATGTGACTACTGTTGAATATTAAGCTAGTTTACAGTACATAATGCTTCAGTGTGTGTGTGTGTGTGTGTGCGGAGCAAACCGTGTGCTTTACAGTAACATAAACTTCAGCAGAGATAAAAGCAGCTGATCCTCAACAAAAGGACAGAATGTGTTGCTTATGTTAACAGGGCATTAATAATTAAAAGGAAATAAAGATATTTGTGACAAGAAAGCTTCTCTCCTTTTCTTTACATAGAACACTGACTCATCATTCATAATGCTGACTATGCACATTTGTCTCAAAGCATTGTGACACCATATTACCATCACAATACTTTGTAGGACTTCTCTAAAGTACTTCTGCATTAGACAGATAGACTGATAGATAGATAGATAGATAAACAGACAGACAGACAGAGACAACTTTTCAGGTCTCTGGTATCTGCTGCTCTTATCTTTAAGGGGGCAGGTGTCTAAAACCTGCATCACTAAGCAAATGTATCACAATCACACCTAAGCACACACTTACACGCAATTGTTTGCTCGCTATTTCCCGCCATAGATAAAAGCCCAGCAGCCGAGGGAGGCGGCAGATAATCCCCACACCGACGCTTTGATAAGCGGCGTGCGATGAATAATTTGGTAGCGCAAAACATTCTCGGCCTCACGACCGAGCTCGCTCCATGTGTCCCCTGTGTCAGAGTGACTGTTGAAGCCACAGGCCTTTTACAGCTTTTGCATGGGAGGGTCAGAGGGCAGCATCATTTGACACGAACCGTGTGCATACACTACACATACAACTCGCAGATGCATGCAGTCAGTTTCTACTTTGTCAGCATTTGTTCCCCTTCCTGCCAGTTTCAGCAGAATGATGTGTTGTCTGGCAGGACACTGTGTGTAAGTCTTCGCAAGAAGAGGAAAGTAGTTGTAGTCACCAGTGTTTGGGAGCAGACTAGGTTCTTAACACTTGTTAATGCTAAGCTATAGAGTGAGGCAGAATTAATACAGCAGGTGTCTCTTGCTTTGTGAAAATGCAAATATGTGGAACGTGATAATAATCAGGCGATGGATTCAGATTACTACTTCCCTTCAGGAAACCTCTAGAGATGCTCCACCCCCACAACCTCCACTCCCAGAACACAACACCAAAGTTAATTCCAGTGGAAAGACATCTTACGCCACACAACGCTTCCCCTTTTGAATTATAATTAAACAGTCGCCTCTGTTTTTGTTTTTTAACATTCAAGTCTGTTAGATAGAGATCTGCAAACGAGGTTAGTCTGTAATTAAGTTTATAATAAGTAGAATAATTTATTTCAGTCATTCATTTTTTGATAAATGTTCTTTTATAATCTATTAATGAGCACAACGTTCCAGCGTTTGACAGGTTCCTTATTTATTTAATGATTTGATTGGCCCATAGCATATTCACCAGGGTTTGCATCAGGTATCAGAAGGTCACAGAAATCTAAATAAATATTATAAAAGGAACTGTAAGTTATAACATGCATGAGGCATTCACTGACCGCTTGGTCTGTTTGATTTCTTCCCTGATGTGTTTCTCTGTGACAGGAACATTTGTTTGCTTCAGCTGTTCGACTTGAAAATAATGACAGTGTCGAATGTGTCATTGCTCTGTTCACTACATCTCATGGAATGGTAAACATACAAAGGGTGTGTGTGTGTGTGTGTGTGTGTGTGTGTGTGTGTGTGCGCGCGCTTTGGACCGAAATCAAGCCAGAAGTCTGAGTATTGTTATCTCATCTGTGCAATTATGCCCACTCATACACAACTTTCACCCCAGTACCTCCCACCACACCCGCCCTGCATAGGGGTTCAAGGGCAGCAGGGGGTGTATCTGACGGGGGCGTGTGAGTGTTTGTGCAGGGGGTGGAGGTTGAATGGAAGGCAGATATATTGATGGCTGGTGGACCCCGGTGACAAGTGTCCTTAATTGGTGCAGTCAGGCGCGATGGTGCCACGCAAAAGACACGTCGGGAGCAATTAGACAAAACAATAGGGCGGATGAATCCGAGGAGAGGAAACGAGCGGAGGAGAGGAAACAAGGAGCAGAGAGTGGTGTTTTAGGAGACGAACGAGCGCGTGTTGCTGGATGCTAGATTAAGTTTGAGTGTGTGTGCAAAGACAAGTGATGATAGGCGGGGTGGCGTTACATACAGTACGTGTGTGTGTGTTGTGGGGACTATTGAATGGTCCTTCCTTCTGCTCTATTTACCCAGGTGAATGGGGAAGCTGGACCGGGCCTGAGCGGGAAAAGACTGGGGGGGGCGCACCCAAACTGACACACTCACAAGTTTTGGATCCATAACAACATAAAATTATTACACTTATCAGACAACATCTCTCTCCTTCCTGTCTCACTTTGCGTTTCTGTTCTCGTGTGCACATGGGATGGGACCCAGACAGAGCCGATGTGAAAGCAGACAAAACGAGGTCTAAGTGGAAGTGTCTGCCCTGTGTGCGTGTTTGTGTGCGTTTAAATGTGTTGCTGGGAAAAAGGCCTTAGCTATCAGTGAGTCAGGAAGCTGGTGACAAACCTGACCACACCACTCAGCTCCAGAAGGCTGGGGGGATGTGTGTGTGTGTGTGTGTGGGTCCATTTCGTTCTGCATGTTTGTGGTTGCTTACGCTCTGTTCTGATGACACCTGCTTCAGCGAGGTGCATTGCTTTGCCTGTGAAGACGAAGCAGCGCGTTGTTGGACATCGGGATCGTCTTCGTGTTATGGATCCTGCTGCGTGTATGTGCAGGCAGCTGTGTCTTCCCACAGTATAATACAGTTTGTTATTCTGAGAGCTGAGCTAATTGTTTTATATAAGTGAGTTTGCGTTTATAGATCATTTAAATTGGAGACATCACTTTGGAGATTAATAAATTGTGATTTCTGTTTTTTACAGATGAAACTGTTGCATCCTCATATTTTGATAAGCAAGTCTTTAGATGAAATATTCTGCCGTTCAAATTAATTGTTAATTTCATAATGTCACATTTCGTCTTAACTTCTCTCTGTGAACCTGACATATGATAATGTGTCATTAATCCTTTATGGTCTTTTCTCTGAAGCTGTTGTTCTCTTCTTGTCCAATGACCAGACGACCATCTGTCTTTTGGCTCTTTGACAGCGTTGGCTCTGCGTTGGCCTGTCCTGACCTACTTCTTCGATATGTTTACAGTTCTTGTTTTGGGCTATCTGCAGCAGGCACGTTGCTCTATACATTCTATGGTCCTGAAAAACAACAAACAAACGGCCCAACGAATCGCAGCCAAATGTGGGAAGACTGCAACTGTTAAGGGTTCAGGCTAATCACCCCAGCAGCAGCTCCAACAGTCCCCGTCTCTCTGTCTCTCTCTGCGTGTCTCTGTGTGGACACCTCTCCTACGCTGCTATCTCTGCACCCTCGGCCTCTCTTTCCACACGCGAGGGGGTCTATCTGCTCAATCTGTGGGTTCTGCTCGTGTGTGGGCATATGCGTGCATGTGCGCTTTGTGATCGTGAGCTAATGGCTGCATCTGGGCCACGGTGCGCACTGTCCGCGTGTTGCCGTCCTCGCGTTGCTGCACGCAAACTTTGGGCATTTTGGGCCGAGGTCCAGAAGCCACTGAACATCTCAGCAGCGCTCGTCACTGAACATTGTAAACAAAGAGCTCGATATGTGACATTACACGAGTATAAAATAGTTTTTATATTATACTTCACAGTGTAAATGTGTCACCTGCTCCTTTAAATAGGTTTGTGGCGTTGTGGACACATGTAGGTTACACCATAGCATCTGTCTGTCTAAGCGCATTGAGGGCAGGCTTGTCCCATATTATTTATTTGAAACACTTTCCAACAATAGACACTAATTTCTTTGTGTCTTAGTTCTTAGTTTGTTGCTGACGTAAATGTCATATTTTGTGTTTGCTGATAGCTGCCGCTTTTTATGTTTTCGACAGTGGAAAAAATAGCTCGTTCTCCCTCTTTGCTGTTACTCTGCTTTCTGTTCTAGTTCCAACCTTAACCCACACACACGAGCTGAACCAATCTCATCTAACATGCCACAAAAAAGGCAAACCCATTCTGAAATGTCAAATTTATTTTAAACTATTTCGTTTTCAAAACAAGCAGAAATATTTGCATTAATGCCTCTGCGACCGAAATCAAACGAATATATCTGCTCCTATTTCAAACCTTTACCTCTGGAACACACACAGAAAGAGACACACACGTAACCCAGTTTTGACCTCGCTCTTGTTTTTGTTTCCCTCTCACTCTCCTCTCGCTTTTCTCTCTTCATCACTCAGCTTTTGTTCCTGCCACCAATTTCTCTCCTCTTGGATGGGTAGAGTAGTTATCAGGCCCAGCCAGCCCAGCCCAGCCCTCCTACCTGACCGCTGCCAGCAGGGAGCGGCTGCTCTTGCCTGAGTATCTCCAACCACAACAGCACCCAAGGAATGAGGAAATCAGGCTAGAGTAATCTATGCAGGCCCAGAACACTCTGGCCAGCGTGTTAGTGTGTGGAGTGTGTGTGAGCTCAGGAGCCCGCCACTTCTGCAACATCCTGCTATAAATCTATTGTGACACGTCAAACTGAATTTATGAGCCAATCTGCTTGCGACAGACATGTTTGATTTGAAAAGGGAAAGGAGGATGGAATTTAAAAAAAGTCGTAGTGAGGCTAAACTTCTGCTTTGGCATTTAGAGCTTGATATTTTGGAAAGAAAATGAATGAATTATCTTTATTGCAATTGCAAGAAATCTGGCTGCCAGCATTTTAAACTTTCAGGTTGTGTGTGTGTGGGATTCAAAACGTTGCTCACTTCATCCAGAATTCACATCCGCGCTGGACGTTCCATCGCGACCTCGTTGCCATGACACTGATACCCGCAGGTTTACACACCTAAATGTAAAACCTTTATTATTTTTTGAATTGAGTTAATTTAGTTTTCTGTGTTTACTTAGCGTTAGCACATACAAATACGTTTTTCGGCTCCTTTGCTACATTAATCGCACATGGCGTCGTGTGTTGTTGTGTTAGTGTGGATATGCATCGTGAGGACAACAGCTCCCTGTTGAACTCCAATGACCTCAGCTGATGAGATCCCATATCATATGACTACACTGAAAGCTTGTGTTTTGATGACAAAACACAAGCGCCCTGTCACACTGAACCTGTCGCATAATCTATGCTTTTATTAACATGGTGACTTTTAAAACGTTCTCAGTACTAAACCTGTGAGACTGATGGGCCAGTCAGTGAAGGGCCTGATGAGCTGTGTCGGTTGTGTTGGACTTTTTCTTGCTATTGGTCTCAGTTCATCTGCCCTGACATCAAGTCAACCTTTTCACACCACAGGATGTTATGTTACAGTATCCATCTGGGTCTATATTGTTTTTGTCAATAAACCACCATCCCTACACACACACACACGCCCCCACACACCCACACACACACGCACACACACAGGCAGCTGCCTTGTAACTCGCTGGAAGCAGGTGTCTGTGAATCTCGTGGGGTTTGGGGCTTTGGGGCTTTTTTTTCTTTTGGGTGTAGTAAAAGATGGTGAAATTCCCATTGTGAAAGTCTGCTTCTTGCTCTGGCCTCTTTCCACAAGATAACCCCCCCCCCCCCCCCCCCCCCCCCCCCCACACCACACACACACACACACACACACACACACACACACACACACACGCATGCACAAAGTTTAGCCCATCTGATTTAAAACATTAATTTATGGTGTTTATTTAATTTAAAGGTGCAATATGTTTCTGACACTATAAACTGTTTCTGCCTTAAATACCACAGCTCCTGTTAGATATGGACATAATGATGAATGTCATTTCGGTTAATGTGTCCCCCTGGGACTACTACTTGAGATGGGAATCTATATTTGAGGGCAATGTGGTGGACCAGAGGTAGAGTGAGGGGAGCAAATGAGAAATTGGAGGGAGAGGATGTAAATATAGCTCCTGGTCTGGGCCCCTTGGCTTCCATGGCCTCACAGGAAAACAAGTCTCCTCAAGAGACTGAATGTGGAGCTCATATGTGCGTGTGGGCGACGTGCTCACGGTTGTGAGGCTCAAGCCAGGCAGCTTTTGCTTTGTGTGTCTGGAACAGGCACACGAGCGGTCCCCCTTATCCGCAGGAAAGGAGGCAACGGTTAGGAACATTTGCTTATTAGCTTCAGTGGCCGATAAAACTACTACACACGTAGTAATTGGCACACGGAGGGAATGTTTTACGATGTGCTCGTCACAACTTTATGACAGCAAACCTTTGTATCTACAGGCTGGGGTGTGAGTGAATGACGGGAGGGTTGAGTATTTGAATACTACAGTCCGCTAAAAAATTTGAATACTGGAGATAAGTTACGCTTTTGAGACACTGGGGAGCAAATAGTTAACACACTGCTTACACAGGAATGACTTCACTTTGACAAAAGTGTGGCTTCGGTGATATTTACAGTTGTAACGTGAACCACCCCAGGTTATTTGTGTTTATGTTATCACTATGTAAAACACATTTACAGCTTAAATACACAGTGGGGCAATTGGGTATTGTCTAAGAGGAACTGCTATTCAGTAAAAGATAGGATGTTGTGTCCTTTAAAACTACTCCCAAGAAGACAGTAAACACAAGGTAATATAACAGCACACTTTATTCTAAGCAGTTTAGAAATGTATAAAAACGTGAAAACTTGGCTTGTATAAATTTCTTTATAAAATCATCGTTGCTCAAAAGCTAGTATCAAAACAAGGCATTGAAACGTATACAAAAGGTGGCCTGCTAGGTTTGGTGTCCTGGGCTACAGCGATATGACAATGATGACTGAATATGCAACATAAAACAATACAAAACTATGTAAAGAAATGTTTAAAAAAACAACCATACAGACGTTTCATTGGGTGTTTGTAGCATAATAAAAACTCAGTGTTTAGTACTCACTTTTTTATGGAGACTATTTTTTCCAAGTGCATCTTGGTCTTACTCTTACTGGGTGAAAGCTCTTGATTTTAAACATGCAAGTACATTGGACATTCTTAAATGTCGTCAACTGTAGATGTTATACATAGGTGGAATTTTCACAAATGTATTTGTTCAGTGAACATTTCACCGTACCTGATTATGTCAAAGCCATAAAAATGCTGTAAGCTGAATTTGTATGAAATGAAGGTGCCAGCTAATACTAATATGGCTCGCCACTTCTGTCGTGTTGAACGTAAGAGTGCAGGAACTGACATTGGTGTTCCAAGTTAAGTGTTTACATGAGGTGGAATGGACCACTCACCTGAAATTCTCAGTAGACCCATTCGCATTAAAGAAAAGAGGTCAGTTTTGAATTAATAGCTGTTCGATATACCATAATGCTAAAAGGGCTTAAATACTTATCTTACAACACTGCTCCACTGGCCAATTGTAAAATAAACAACAATAAAGTCATTATCAAAAGAAAAGGAATAAATTAATCTAATTGTTCTTTATATTAATATCAAAATTCAGGATTATTAATACAGCCCAATGCAAATTAAAAATCCACCATGTCCCATTTATAATACAATATTGATAATAATACAACAAGGATAAATGTGACAGGAAAAACATTTATAAAAACCCAACGCAAATAAAATTTCAAAGTTATAAAAATGAAACAATTATAGTCTTTGGTTGGTTGAAATCCAACAAGTGTGAGTGTAAAACCACCAGTGGCATAGAGCCTCTCCCAACTGTTGTACCACAACAAATATGAAAGCGCCACGCTGTGTCCAGCGAGGGCTCTGTTGATATTTCCAGATCAACATGTGTCCATCTGTCTACATGACCAGTGTCCTCGTAGGGTAAGTGTTGATGTACTTGTGGCTCTGCTCTGAGGCCAAAACGTGCTCCTCTGTTTTCCCACAGGTCACCTGCTCCCAGGAACTGAGCTGCTGTTGGGAAGAGAAAAATGCATTAAGGTTTTTATCTTAACGTACAATCTTTATAATTAAATATAAAGAAATACATTTTACATTACAATTTTTAATTAAATATAAAGACAAACATATCCGCGCGCATACCTGTAGTGGGCTCCCCACACCTCTGCGAGAGACGTAAGCTTTGTGTCCATCTTCACTCAGTATTGAGCTAGTGAGCAGATCCTGAATGAAAATATAAAAGAAACAGAGAGCTGTAACACTGCTCAACACACAGAAAGATGAGCGTACACTGGAAAACACGTTATCCAAAATCAACGTACAGGTACTTCCTGTGCAGGGCCGTTGGGGGAGAAGAGCTGAGTGTGAAGGTCTTGTCCTTCCCATTGCATACATGGGCTCCTTTCACATGGTGACTCCACCTATGAGCCGAAACACGATCATAGTTATGTGATGTACTTAATTATCAAGAGTTAAACTTGGCTTTCCACTCTAGAGAAAAAAACAGCAGCCTGTGGAAAGTACCTCTTGTTTTATCTTCTTCAGAGGAGGCTGTTCAATAGCACACTCCATTGGTTCCTGCTTGATGGACTCCACCATCTGCTGCTCCATAGGGGCATTCTGGAAAAAGCACAAATACCCAGTGAGTCACACTGACACTAGTGCAAACATAAACGCGATCAACAAGACAGATTTACGAAGTCTTTAACTCACCAATAATTTGAGCGGTCCATACTTGGCTTCCTGTAGGGCCAGGGCTGACCTGAAAGGCGTTGGCGTGCGAGGAGATGACTCCATGATAGAGCGACGAATGTTTGGGGTTCTGAACCTGACAGAGGGAAGGAAAAGCTGCTTGTAAGGTCTCACTGACCACAACTCTGGCAAGTAAAGCAGATTAAAGATAGAGACACTCACATTTCATTCTCTTTCTGAGGCCGGACAGGGTGGTCAATCAGAGGCTTGGTGTCCATAGGGGAGCTCATAGGTAAACTGTCGTTGTCTGAATGTTCTGGGCTCATTGATTGGATGAGAAACTGAAACAAAAGGAAGGAAACAAATTATTTACCTCTCACAATAACACATCTCTTGCACATCAATGGGTGAGTTAAAACTACAGAAGTAAAGCAGAAAGCTGACAATGGCTTATATAAAACACAGCAAGACGGGAGTCGAACAGATGATGCCAGCCCATGATCCATGAGCAGTTCTTGAGCACTGATGTCTGTTTTAAGATTGCGCCTATCAAAGAACCCACTGGTAACGGCCTCAGCAACTGAGGAGAGGGTCTAGGAAAAGGGGCGGGGAAAATATGGGTCAAAGCCCACGTTTGAGAAGCATTGCAGTTTTATACTTACTGAATCAATGACGGATTCCATGAACTCTGGAATAGCATTTGAGAACGAGGAGCTGTTGTGATGACTGTTGCTGTTATTGTTGCTGCTGGTGCTGTGTGAACGTGTTGCAGACGCGCTCTCCTCAGGTAGGCAGCTCTGCTCCAGAGGCAGGGCAGGTGCGGCTGTCTGGTGATGAGGTAACGACATAGCTACACCCTCTGGGCTGCTGCACAAATGGCTGGCCCAGCTCGGATATGACAAAGTCATCTGAAAGGGAAAAGCATATAAAGATTAGCGATAACTGTCATCAACAAAACCATCTGAAAATATGAGCACAAAATTGTGGGTGTAAACAAAAGTGAATAAAAAGAACCAGAAGGGAGAAAGTGCAAGATTGTCAAGAGGTGTAAAAATGGAGCAAATGAAAAAAGAGAAGAAGAAAAGGAACTTTTAATGTAAAGGGTGACAGAAGTGTTGGGTTGCACAAGGCTCCATGCACACGCGCACAAAATGGTGATAAGGGACTATTTCATCACTTTTTGCAGAAACAACCCCCCCCCAGATGTTTCCTCCTCCCTTTTCACACATACACAGATCCAACCACTGTCCTTAAACCCAGGGTCAATCGCACATGCACATACTTTGAGCCGTCACACTTGACAACGTCGAACACACAGAAATGCACAACTCACTGGTAGTGATGGCTGGCCTCTCAGCTCGTTCTCTGTTGACATGAGCAGCAGTTCAATCTCTTTCACCCTCTGTTCTTTCTCAGGGTCCTCCTCACTATAGTGTCTCTGAGAGAGAGCAAGAGTGGGATGTTAATTTCGCATTAATTCAAGCCCTGCATCACTGTGGCAGTTATATTGTGCTTACTTGTTTTTCTCTTACCTGTATAGCAGCAGTTCCATGTTGGGGAATGTTCAGAATGTTCAGTTGCAGCGCCATGGGCAAAGGCACCTGTCAACCCAATTGGAAACATGCACACTATGAATAGGCAAACTCTCTTGCAGCTACACAATCAGCCGCATTTAGATTTTTCGATGGCAGCATCCAGAGTTTGGGTTTAAGGCTCACTCACCCTGTGTGTGTCAGAGATGTAGCTGTAGTTGAGTGGCGACAAGGGAGACAGTTGCGTGTGATTTGGTGAATGGTGAGAGAAACCCATGATGTGACTGGCGGTCTTCATGTAGCTATGACTGGTGGAGAGTGAAGAGTTGCTGGTCTTGCTCTGAAGATAGCCCTCCTGTTCCACCTTTCGCCTCATGGTGGAGTTCCAGTGGTTCTTTATAGCGTTGTCAGTCCTGCGTGATGTGAATGACACATATCATCTTATGGGATATTCATTACAAAACAGCCATGTGTATGCAAAATGCAACATCCTGAACGTCTAGTGGAACTTAACAGCATTATCAATACAGGCAGGCCAAAAAGGCTAACACAGATAAAGAAGTTTCACACACGCACACAGCTGATAAGCTTATCCATGCACAGCAATTACAATCAAGTCAGAACTATAATATCTTCTTTCTGTACCATTACAATCACCTTTGACATTTGACACTAGACCTGTCTCCACAGAAAAAGTCTTATGAACTTGTTTCTCCAAATCATTCTGTTTCTGTCCATCACATCTTTCGAACCAAGGGAAATATTTTCTATATTCACATCTCGTTTGTACACCAACTTTTTTTTTCTGTTTTCATTGCTTCTTCGTTGTCCCCTCCTCTATTTCACCCTTTTAACCACAACATTGCGCAGCCAACCAACAGGGGTTCCGTGATTCATCAGTCTTCTCCTTTTTGCCCACATTTCTGTCATCATATTCTAACTCACCTGCCAGGGAGCAACTTAGCGATTTCAGCCCAGCGGTTTCCCAGTTTCTCGTGCGCCTGGTAGATGATTCTGTCTTCCTCCTCAGTCCATGATGTCTTCTTCACCTCGGGATTCAGGTGGTTGTGCCAGCGCTCACGGCACTGCTTCCCAATTCGCCCCTTCAGGTGCTTGGCGATAACGGACCAGCGCTTGGCTCCATACTTCTGGACCAGCTCAATCACCTGGTGTGTGTGTGCAGGGGAGAGAAAGAGGAAAGAACAAAGGGGAGGAGGAAGAGCATTGAAAAGGAAGGGAAGTGAATGACAGTGGAGGAGCATGAGGAAAGAGGAAGGAAGGAGCAATAACAGGGAGGAGAGGGAGAAGTACAGGGGTAGAAATAAACAACAGAGTAAAGAGTGGAAATGTAAATAGGAGATAAAGAAGAAATAATGTAACAAAAAAAGAGAGAAAAAAGACTTGTTATTTAAAATATATATATATTACAAAGTCATACTTTGAATTACTGAACTATCTCTCCCCTGTCCTTCCTTCTTTATCTTTCAACTTGTAGAGGTGATTGAGAACACCTGGTGGTGCACAGTGAGGGAGTTTCCAGTGGAACGTTAGCCACTCAGCTAATCATTACAGTGGCATCTGGGTGGAAATATAATTCCTTTATACTAGTTCAATAAATCCTGCACCGGTTAAGAGACTAAGTGTGTTACCTGTTGAGTAACAGCAACTTTTTAGGAAACTAAAAATGTGCAAGATGTGGCCAGGGAGTTGCTACAGATACGTTACTATATGTGCTTGTGTGAATAAAGCAATAGTTTTTTATTACCCCAAATGACACTTGATTGCCTGTTTCCTGTAGTATTTAACAATATTATTCCAAATTGTAACAAAGCCTTAAATTATCTTTGTGAATCTAGTCTAATGCTAATAATGTCAACAGTGCTTCAAGATGCAAAGCATCTAAAGTTGTTTTTTTCTTAATCCATGAAGTATTATGTGAACTTAAGGCAGTTTCCTTACCCTCTGGTCCTCCTCTTTGGTCCAGGGCCCTTTGATAAGTTCTGGATTCAGCACCTTTTGCCATCTGTGCTGACACTGCACATCTGTACGGTTCTGCAAGGTAAAAAAAATCATATTTATAGTGTAGTTTAGGGTAAAATGTGCATAAATCTGCAGATCGACACTACAAAACATCCACACTCACAGGGAAATTGTGTAAATGTAACATAAAAATGTTTTGGTTTGTCCCTATCACAAAAGTGGTTGTGTGTGCATGTGTATACTCGTAGACCAGTTTCTTACCGTTAATAAGCTTGCAATGACTTTCCAGTCATCTGATCCATGAACCTCAACAAGTTTCTTCAACTTCTCATCCTAGAAAAATGCAATAAATGTTACAGTTTGTTACACATCTAATATATATCATTTCAACAAACATCCACCCCAGCAAAGCAAATGAAAGTAATGGTCCATGAATGTGGTTAGACAAGATCGAAATAAGGTTCCTGGGAAGCGATTTCTCCTGAGGCAATTTCTATTTAATGCATGAACGGTGTGATGTATGTTGAACTAAACAGCAGCTTCTAAATTGCTTATGCAGATGTTTGTGTTTGTACCTCTTCTCGTGTCCAGCGTGTTTTGCCAAGATGGCGTTTCCCCGTCTTGGTGAGTGATCCATCATAATCATGCTCATACATCTCGGTTTCCTCCTCATCCTCCTCACTACTGTAAACACTGCAGTCACAAACAGAGCAGAGAGACAATTTTATGAAAGAGGTGGTAGCTGTGTGAAAAGAAATAGTGTAAGATAATACAAAAGTAAATAATAGCACAATAAGAACCTGTCTATTGCCAAACTACTCCCTAATCATCTCTTTACAGAGTACATAAAGAACTCAGCCCACTCTTTAACTCATCAGGTGTCAACACAGACAGAACCAGTCATTCTTGAAGGTTTGGATGTAGGCCTCTAGCCAAGACACCCACAAGGGGAAAAAGAAAGACAGAAGAAGATCAGCAAGAGGGAGGGAGGGAGCAGGGGGATGGATGAACAGGTTCCTATGTTTTTGGTTTCCACAGATACTGGGATTGGCACATGCAATCATAATTTCATGACCCTGACATGTTCAGACCTGCAGAGGTATTGTACAGCAAGCAGGCACACACCACACACACACATTCTGATTGGTTAAGAGACAGTGGTTAGAACCAATGAGAATGTCGAGCACGGACAACGTGGAAGCCAGGTAGGGGACATACAGTGCAACAGGTGAACAGGAACCCCGCTGATGGCTTGTGTGTATGTGTGTGTGCCTGTACAAGAGTGTTTACTGCAGCCTATCTGCCTGGTGAAATGCTAATACTGAGAAATACACAAAAGACTTGTATTGTACACATGAAATGTTTTACACAAGGAAGTGGGAAAAAAAACATTCTGCAGTTTAGAAAGATTGATGATAATAATCCTGTGTGTATACCTGCATACCTAGTTTAATAGGTTTAATAAGTCAACTGGAAACTGTATAAAGCAGTTTAGTAATGAGCATAATGGGCTTTTATCTCCGTAAGCTGGGTAACTTTGTGTGAAGTAACCTCCCGGTGCACCTTCAAACCACGAAAATTAACCAATAACCCGCACTGAAAGCGTCCCTGGTTAAACTCGAGATACGTAAAATTAATCTCAGATGTTTTTTTTTTCTGTGAAAGGTCGCGACGCCCATCTAAAAAGTGCACAGAACGCGAAGCGAGTGAAAGTAAATTATGGTTCGATAGCGATTTCTGTATCAAAACAAGGGAGTCGCGAAAAAAGCCTTGTCTTCACAAAGCGAGTGAACACAGAGGACGCGGTGCGAGCGCTGGGTCCAAAATAACACTGAGGGCCGGTCGTTTTTAGAGATGCTGCGGCTAGAAGCATGGTTTGTGCAGGTTTCGGCACAGCGCCTTTAAAATGAACTTTACGCCAACTAGACTAGTGGAAGAAATCCTGCCTGCACGTTCAACAGCCCTGAAAACAGCAGCTTTGACTGACCGAAGATCAGCAGAAATAAAAACCAACACGCGAGGACATTTAAACGTTATCAAAACCTCCATAAAGGTATTTTACTGTGAATCGCTTGGTGGATCGCAGCCATCCAGCCACACATGGACGGCGCGGTGCGATTACTACAGGCGTCTATTGGAAGCAAGGTACAGTCTTGCGCGCAGCGTGGCCCGCGCCTGTCCACCCGCCCGTGTTATTAATGCCCGAGTGTCCGTACGAGACGGGGACCCGCGGACAAAGACGCGCAGGCGGAGACAGAGACCCCTTCCTCTATCGCTCTCGCTCCACTGACAGCAGCGCGAGGAGCGCACATGCCAGATGACCACCACCTGTCATGAGCGCGCGAGCTCGACAACCCCACACCACTGGTCCGCTTTAACGGCCAAGAGAACATAACGGCTCCGCGAGACAAAAAAGGCTTAAAACCGCATCGGTTAGTGGGATAATGTGCACATTGACGCCTCTCTTCTGATTTGTCTGTATGATGCAACTCAAAGTTACGCTTCATCCTCTGGAAACACTGACTAAGAGACGGCGAAAGCAGTGAAGGTCGCTGTGTGTAACTTGGCGAATATAAAACACCAATAAGTGAATTAAAGAGCCGCTGCTGGGTTTGAGCTTACCTGTTTCTTGGCCGCCGAGTCATGCTGAAGTGTACAGAGCAGCTCGCAGGTTGCGCTGAGCACGTACTTTCGCTATCTGTGCAGCTCGTTCTCCCGACGAGGAGGCAAGTTGACATTAATTTAAACTACTGCGGCCCTTGTGGCGCTCCTCCCTCCTATCGCATCCCGGTAAATTTGGCGCTCCTGAGCGCGTGCGGCCGACTGCGCATGCTCAGTGCAGTACACTTCATGGCCCAGCTCATATTTTACACGCAATTTGAGCGAACGACAGAAAAGTCCGAAATTTGAACCGTCTACAACAAAGCAAACAACGAATGCAGTTGTACATTTTTTTCAGCAGCTAATTTAAATTGGATATTTTTCGTTGATCAAGAACGAGGTGCGACCTAAAGCAATAGTGATTAACTCCCTTCAACAGCAAATACGTGCAGTATAAAATATAAGGAAGAATGACAACCTATGTGAAATATGAGAAAGAAAACGTAATAAATCACGAGTGAGATATTTGAGCATTGTTTAAATAAACTGGTTCCGCTAAGAAAGCCAGTTACCGTGTGTCGAGTAGACGTATGTGGCATTTACGAGGCGTCTTAAACGCAGCGGGTCATTGCACAGTACTCATGTCAAAGGCGCGTTTTTGACCGCCCGTCCGCGCTAAACGCTTTTTTGTCAACAACTTTCACGCGTTACTTCTGTTCTCGTGAAAAGAAGAAGGAAACCGGGGCATCTGGACGAAGTAAACGATTGCGGAAAGATCTGCTGGCATGCGAGGGAAGAGAGCTTCCAGCGCTTCCACCGCTCTGCTACCTGTTCGCGTTGTGCCTGCTGGTGGTGCAGATGTTTGTCGGTGATAACGCAGGGGACGCGATCCTCTTATCGTGTGGAGATAAAATGAGCTTATGTTTTCGTCTAAACAATGAAACTTGAATACATTAATTTGGCGCGTCACTTTATATTCTCGGGGATTTTATTTTCACTTTCTAGAAGTCAATGTGTTTAAATTAGTTTAAAATATTGCCCACATCTAAATCAGGAACAAGGTAAACCTGTTTTTCAGCAGCCTTTTTTCAGTGATGAGCAATAACACAGACTAATGTTCTTTTCTTTGTTGCATTGCATAACTCGGAGTAATCCTCTATTAGGGTCTACAGAGTATTATTATTTTGTTTTGGTTGAGTTCTCCATCCTCCCTTTGCCCGGACTGTCGTCTCTCAACCATTCACTGCAGAGAGGAGGGGGGTTGAAGCTTTATTAGTATAAATGTGTCATCTCATTGTATTAGTTCCTCCATACGTGACCGTATTGTCCTAGTCACTTATAATTACCATCACCCCAGACCAGCCTTTTGTCCCAGCGCAGTCATTATAATAGTGGCCTAATAAAGGGCTACACAAACACACACACATGGTCATGGACTGCAAATTTTACTATTTGGTTCAACAAGATAAACAGCGTGTGCTCAGTGAAGTGAAGCCCCAGACAGAGAGAATAATGATTTACAATGGTGGGCAGGGGTTGAATGAAGTATGGATAGGACAGAAAACAGCTTCAGAGTTTATCTCTCTAATGTGATGTTGTCCTGTAACACTGAAATGACATGTTAACTTTAATTTTAAGAACTACTTCTCCTATTACTGCATGTCTGTAGTGCTATGTATCCTATGGTCCCTGGGTGTATACACCAGACAAAGTCCTAAACATACCTGAGTGTTTTTCATGAACATGCTTGTGACATTTTGCCAGCCGGAGGTGGTAGTTCTAATCTATTCAAATCAATCAAACATCAATTTTATAGTATGGCAGCTATCGTGGAAAACTGCAATGAAAGATACCCCAAATGGAAAAAAAAACTAGGTCAATACAAGATATACAACACAAACTACTTTACTTAAAAATACATGAGTGAGAAAAGTATTAAAAGCAGTAGTGAAAAATTAAAATGAAATACCAACTTTTTTACATGGCGTATTCCTGCATGAGTATTTAGACCAAAATGTGTCTTTTTCCCTCGAGGGTAATATTAAAAACTACATGTTATCTGAAACCAAATTGAAGGAAGGGAGCCTGGGTATGCAAATACCGCCATAGTAGTTTGAGCAGGAAGCCTGAGACCCATTGACTCTTGCTTAGTTCATTTGCATGGGCGCGATTGGACAGGTTAAGAAGAGGCATTGTAATGGCTGCCCCCTTTGCAAAGCATTGTGTGCACAGGTTGGCTCATTTGAATTATTTTTAATGACGGCCCCTGGGCTTGAGATATCATCCCACCAGGCTTTCAAATCCAGGGTTGGGGAGGCTAGACGCCCATTGTTAATTGTCTGTACGTGTGTGCGTCAGTGTAGCTGTGAAGGCTTGTAGAAGTAAGCAACCTAAGTAAGGTTGATCCCATCACCTGCTGATTCATACACTGGACCTCACTACAAGGTTATGGAATACACGCAGTCAATAACATGGAAATTAATGTAAAACAAATCAGTATTACTAAAGATTAGGCTGAACACTTTATTTACTCACACTTACTGTAGAATAAATAGCACATGTCTTTTTGCACCATGGCTGTTTGGACCACCTGTCTAAGTCTTCTAAGGCTACAGGTTTTGCATTTTCCTGTGAAAGACTATTCTCATTATGCCTAGTGCCTTTGGCAAATTATGTAAAGCATTACCTCATACTCACTGCCAACTTTTGTGATGGACACCACCCCCTCACCCACATGTACGAAGGCTTTATCTTCTGTAATTACAGCAGGATTATTCTGTTTTGATATTTACATGCTGTTGTTGACAGTTTTACAATCCTTACTTTTCACTTGATCACTAAACTAACAACCATCATTTATTGTCCTAAAATCTAGCAGTAATGGACAACATTAAATTAGACATAAACATAATGCAAATAATGAAGTTTATTAGTCATTTAAACTACATTTAAACAAAGCAGTCATATAACCATTCTTCTAGCAATCTGTCCATCCATCTGTTTAATCTTGTCTAATCAGCCCAACATTAATTCGCTCAGATATTCTCCTCACCTGTTACTGATTCATCGATCGCATACTTCATGAAACGTTTTGCCACACACACAGCACAGATTTGACCAGAGAGCGAGTAAAAGGCATTCAAAGAAAGTAAATGCTCAGATCCTCTGTAGAGGTGTGAAAATTCACACCTCAACCTTGTTGCACTACATGTGCATGTTTAATTCATATCTAAATTTGGCTATAGAACTAGAAAGGGCAGAAAGAACCAAAAACAAAAAAAATAACCAATTTGGAATCATGCTGTGTAAAGGTTTTAGAAATAAGAACTCAAAAGAATTTTGCATATACCATTTCTGTGAACCACATCTTTGATTTTTTTTTACTTACAAAGGGTTGTGTTGAACAAGGACAATGCAAACTACTTTTAGTGTAGAAGCTTAGGAAATATGTTCCATTCTTTTCGCAGATCAGGTGCTGCCTTTGGTTTTAAAATGGCCCAGAAACCTTTTAGTGATGCACAGGAAGAGTTCCCTCCCTGTCACCTGTGACCCTGTAAAATATGCATGAATCTCTCTGGTTATTTGGATGCATGTGTTCCATGTGTGTCTGTGCAGTTGTTTATTTTGACATGTACATGTGCAACGTAGAACTTCAAAACACAGGAAGTGGAATTTAAGAGGGGAAACCTCCGCCCACTTAGAGACACACATGCACGCGTACACCCAAATGCACAGCCTTAACCAAAGGCAAAACACTGTGCACACACTGAATTATTAAAACCTTTTGACTTGCCTACTCTCCTGTTCTGAATGACCCCCCCTTTTGTTCTTACTAACCTCTGTCACTTAACGCAGGTCTTCGTCAAACTGTCAGTTGCAATATGAGACACTCATTGTGAAAATCTCTTTACAATTACCTAAGCAGACACATTTCTTTATTCTAATCTATTTTTAGATGAGGGAGACACGCTAGGCCTCATATTTCATTTCACCATGCAGATGTGCAAGGGTATACTTCAGCTGCATCACTGGTATCAGTTTATTGGTTGACATTTTCAGCATCTTCCATTTCACTGGCACATACTCTACTGTCGATGAGATCAGGACAGTGCCATATATCAAAAACCACACTTATGCACACCTGCACACACATTTGTGACTATAAAGTGTGTCTGTGTGCAAAGACTCACACTTGACAGATAAACACGTGCACATACGTGCACGTAAATGCACAAATACTAGCACGCACGCAGACCCTTTTTCCTTCCCTTTTGTGGCAGAAGGGCTGCAAGTTTCTAGTGATACAAAGAAAGTAGGAAAAAATGATGTCACTCACTGGTGTTTGTGCAAGGTGTTAAGTGTGGGCTCAGATGGGCTGGTCTCTACCCAGAGGGCATAACCTTTGACAAAATGGTTTAGACATTCACACCCGACAATCATAGGTGGGATTAAAGCTGTGGGTGCATTTCTTACAGGCACACTGTATTGTTTTTCAGTGCACTGCTCATGACCTTCTGTGCTGATATTTTCTGCAGAGAAGACAAAAGCTTTCAGGTACTTTATCAAGGTTCATCTGTGTTAATTACTTACACATTTCTTATCATCTCTCATCTCTCTCTCTCTCGCTCTCTCATGTTAACTGTTTACAGGTGAATGGAAAATAACAGTTGTTTGCCTTTGGGACAACAGAGTCTCAGTCATCAACATCATAACAAGAGTGATGATTAATAAATGACGATGACTCTTAGGACTGATAAAACGTACTACAAATATTACAAAGTTCTGTTCTTCCGTCCTTAATTATTGATCGTACAATAATGAATCAGCTTATATGCATAAATGTATTTATTTATCATCTCTGTGAATTACAGCTGAATGGGAGTCAGTCAGACAGCGTTTAAACTGTTGAGCTTGAGCTGAAGATCTGATCCCAGGTCGCGTCAGGGGTGCTGCAACAGGAAGTGACGTCAGCAGGCAAACGGGTTCCAAAGTTACTTTAATTAATATATTTTAATGAACAGGCCAATGAGCAATAAGCAATATATATATATATATATGTAGCAAATCTTACGAAAGTTGCTCAAGAAGCTCTCAAATTTAATTATTGTTCCTCCAGTGTGACAGCTTCCTTTCACTCAGCAGCAGCAATGGCAGCAGGCAGTGAGTGAGTCGCCTGCCGCAACACTCTGAGAGCTGCAAGCGTTTTCGCCGGAGACAAAAGAAGACACATAACTAAAATGTCTCGGCACAGAAACGTCCGAGGCTACAACTACGATGAAGGTATATCACCTCAATCTGGCGGTAGAAACGACGTCAACATGACAGTGAGGCCCACAGCCGCTAAACAGACTAGCCGCTAAGCTACCTTTCACTGCTGTTGGTTATAGCTTCAGCGGCTAATGCTAGCTTCTTTAGCTAGCAAGGTAACGCTAACTGTGCTGTCGTGGAACTTGGCAGCTGGCAAAACATAACTGCAAATTAGCGATCTTACGTCACCAAGATTTTGTGCCAGCGTTATAATGTTACAGCTTGCTGCTCCTATACCTAATAAGTATGCTGCTAATGTTTATGTTTGTAACCAGGCTAGTATGCTAACTTGCTAACGTTCCTGTGTGTTGCAATATATTTTTTATTAATCTAATTCACCTTTGGATATGATTCATTGACAAATATTGGCATGAATAATCCATAAAACACTCTGGTACCGAAGATTACTTAGGGTTTGTTATGCATTCTGTAAAGTTGCTGACAAGACAAATCCACAGCTGTCACAAAGAACTCTTTCAATTTATAACAACTGCATTTTTGTACATTGTCTGTTTGTGTTAGAAAACAAAAAAAAAAACAACTCAAATGTGTTTTTGCTAGACTTCGATGACGATGACATGTACGGACAGTCTGTGGAGGATGACTACTGCTGTATATCACCAGCAACAGGTTGGCATCAGTGCAAGCAAGATCCATGCTAAACGCAGGACAGGTGTCTTACGTTACAAGAAAACAGCGGCTATCACATATTTATTGTTTTCACTAAGCAGACAACACATAATTTCCCTGTTTTTCGTCAGCCAATCAATTCATATACTCGCGTCAAGAGAGGCAAGCACCAAAGGAAGAACCTTTAGAAGAGGAAGAGTATGAAGAGGAAGATGTTCCCATGTCCCCTGCCACCAGCCACAACCTTGACCCTCTTGATCAAGGTAACAGCATTTGTGCATATTTTTTGTATGTATTTTTGCTTAGTCTGTTATTCATGATTCTTTATATTTAGATGATATTTAAATAATATTTGTCTAATCTTTGTGGGTGTGTTGTATTATGTAGCAAAGCTGTATTCCTGTCTGGACCATATGCGGACAGTGCTGGGAGATGCAATACCAGAGTCGGTTCTGAACCAGGCTGCCATAAGATGTGGGTTTGACCCACAGAAAGCACTGGATGCAGTCCTGTCTGAAGACCCTAAAACTGCCCCGGTTACTAGAAATACTAATGCAGAGGTGGCTTCAGTTGCAAGATTTAGCCAGGAGAAAGCATCCCTCCCACAGAGACCTAAACAAGAGGCCGTGGCTGAGAAAGGTACGCCTAGAACTGGTTCCAGACACAGCACAGAACAGTTTGTTGACAATTCTTGCAATATTTCAAAGGTATAATTTTTGTTTACTGACTACAGTAGTAGTCATGTCAGTTTTATTTGTTTAGCGCTTTCCAAACACAATGACAATTCAAGGTGCCTCACACATTATAAGATTATATCAAAATAACATCACCTGATTTCAAAGATGATTGTGGGTAAGTGGGCTTTAGAGTCTGCACCACAATGACACAAATAAGAAAGAAAACATATATTTCCCAAACAGAAGTGTTTGCTATTGTGATGCATGCAAAGATATTAATAGAACAGGAGGTGGAGAAAGGTAATTCCAGAACTGCCACATATTATTATTGATTATATATCGAGTTAGAGTTTACTGGCATTGGGTTGTATTGTGCTTATAATTAATTAAAATACATGAATATGCTTATTAGTAATGTGTATATAAAACTCAACAGCTGCAGCCTTTCATTGTGTAGGATGGCACTTCAGTCATGCAAATGTTTAATAAAGTGCCCTCTTTCTGTTTTTGTTTTCTCCTCCTGTATGTATGATTCATCTGATCGCCTGTGTCTTGTCTTTGACTACTGCAATTGGCATTTGTAAGGTAAGGAGCCTGCATGTCTGCTTCTCACACAGACCGTACATCCAAGAGACATAACGCTAAGACTGAGGCTGGGTGTAAAAGTACACGTTCAGCTGTCCTAACAAATACACCACACTCGCATCAGCTCTCTCAACGTATGATAGAACCAGTGGTTAGGTCCGACAATCAAAATGTTATTCAACAAAATGCTGTTTTGGGTGTTAGCAGTTTGGCCCAGCTCATGTCTGAACATGAGCAGAAAGGTAAGGAGAAAGCAGTAGCTGACACAAAGCAAGGTTTAGTTGTCCCCTCATTAAACCCTCTCACCATGGGACCCAGTTCGCCCCCATCCAGTTTAGCTAATCAAAATAGTCTTTCTTTGGGAACTTTGGCAGCTTTAAATATCTCTTCAGCTCCCTCACTACTTTCAGTACCCCTCAGTACTCTGTCACTTAACCCTAAATTAACTGCTAACTCTTCTGTTGCTCCCCCTCCTGGTTTTGGGAGTCTCAGTTCTATCTTCCCAAGCAATCTGCACACGGTGGGAGTAAACGCTGGAAGTAGAGCCACAATTGTCAGTCCTAAGGGAAGCCCATCCCTGGCCGATTTAATTCAGGAACACTCAAACTGCAGCCCTTCATCGAGTAACTCTTTCCTTTCTCCCCCTAGTTCTGTAGTAGCTACTGTACATTGTCAGGGTGTGACTGCACCAGCACAAACACTGTCTGAGCTGGCTTCACAGCACCAAAACAGGGGTCCACACATTCAGTCTCAGCCACAGAGCACTGAACGACCAGCGAACACACTCACTTCTTCTAAACCAACTAACATTACTCCTGCATGCTTGGGTGGGGTTGTGACACTGTCACAGCTAGCCTTGCAGCATCAAACCAAATGTTCCTTAGCGTCCCCCAAACCTCAACTCAGCAGCACTGAATCTCCTGCAAATGCACTGAAGCAACCATCTGGCCTTTCTGAGCTGCTGCCTTTGTCACATTCGTTTTCTGAAGACAAAGGCAAAACCTCAACCACCTCAAATGGGTCACAGTACTCCCTCACCTCGCTTCTTTCACCAGCAAAACCAGAGAGGGCAGACGTGTTGGCAGAAGGTATTATAGAAGGAGGCACTAAGTGTAAGCTCGACCACAAACCATACCACCTAAACTCCAAGCCACTTAAGCTGGATCAGACAATTGATTTGAGCACACTTATGGCCCAGACAATTGGATCAAGTCCTCATGCATTTGACATTGACCTTCCTTCACCCTCGTCTTTAGCTCCAGCTTCACTGGGGCTGGATTCTTCAGTTTTTGCAAAACCTTCAGTATTCGCGATTACTTTGTCTCTTCATAGTCGCAGACACACGAAGAGGACGAGGGATATGTTGAAGGGAAAAATAAAAGGAAGCAAAACAGGAAGTGGTTTCCAGGGCCTAATTCCTAACTTGCAGAACCCCAAAGAGCAGCTAATCCCACTTTCACCAATTGTACCTTTCTGCTTTGATACACCTTCACCTGATGATATCGTCCGTGTGAATCAAAGAAAAGCTTTCACTAGGTAGACTGTAGCTGTATTTTTTGCTTCACCAACTAAACATATCTCAAAGTAAATAAGTCTGTTAGCTGTCTCCCACAATTCACTATCTGGGTACTAGTAGCAAGTCCTACGTTCTGCTGATGTTTGCTAGAAATAGTATATTTACAGCATTTTTTATAAAAACAAGTCTTATCCTGCAACACAGGCATCTTGGAACAAAACCTGTTTTTAGGGAGAACTTTTAGTAAGATGCATTTCTTTTTTTACAGTGAAACATTTTTCCTTATTTTAAATCTTTTATTTTTCTATGCTTAGTGACCACTGGCTTTTTACTTTTGAATGACAGTAAAATAATCTTCCTGGCTAAGATTTAACAGTGTATGAGTTTTGGCATGACCTCTTTTCTAGTTTTGAGCTACATAAACCCTCAAAGGGGAAAAAAAAGAGGTTGCCTATGTGCAGGTGTGCTGCAGCTATTGGAATATGGATCAGTTAACCATTGTACTGGTTTACTGCTGCCTGTGTGTGAGATCATGGGGTTGACTTTTTGGTTTAGAGGACACCTGGAGATTTTCCCATGAGAGCGAGATCACATCCACATACACATACAGACACACTCACAGACAAGTGAACTGTATTTACTGTATAATACTGAAAAGTTGTGTTGGATGTGAAAGCAAGCAGCAGGTTTACTGAGTGAGTCAAAACAAATATCTGTAAGGGAAAGGTTTTGTCTTGCTTTTTCAAACTTTTAAAATGATAATGTACACATGGGTTTGATTATAGATGGGCGTGTCATTAAATGCTGCCAGAGGTTAATTTGTCAATTATGTAATAAAGATGACTGAATTTATGTACGCTGCATGTGCCTCTGTCTGGGTGGGTCCCTCTGGTTGTGTGTGGGTATGTGTCTCAGTGTGAAAATAAAGATTTTGTGTTTGATGGATTTTACATAACCAGTCAAACCAGTACTTTTGTTACAAACTTTACATATAATAAACATGTTTATTCACAGTGAGTGTAAATTTTAAAATGGAATAGTTAGAATTAATATAATATGTATCTGGTGCAGCATACACAGTTTTTTTTTTTTTTTTAGGTTAGGCCTATTTTAAGTCATTCTCATCTTTACTGTGACTCATTGGTATTGGTTTGAATGGACAAACTTGCCCCTAAACAAATGATTATTCAGGGCTTAAGGCAGAACCTGGGGCTGATCTACGTAACTTGTACTAAACGGCAACAACTCGTAAAGAAGCTCATTGTATGTGTGGCGTTGTTTACCCTTACAAACACAAGTAATCTTATTGGTGATGCATATGTATGAAGCAGGAGAGGGAGATGAGCACTGATGCTGAACTTTGCTGAAGGTCCTGTAATTTCTTGCACCGCCTTGTTGCATTTATTGTAAGAATGCTCTTAAGGTGCAGGGGTTGGGTTTGGATTTGTGTAAACTTTACACAGGTGCAGACAGCTGAGTGTAGTGGACCCCCAGGGTGTCAAACATGGACTGCTGGGCCTAAAGAAAGGAGAGATGACAAAGGCAGATAGTAATAGTAATGACAAGTTAAACATTAGATGTCAGACAGGTTTTCTGTTTGTGCGATTCTGGGAGGATCGTGACATTTGGAAAATAATAGTTGTGTTAAATATTTTGTGGTAACAAGTTAAGATGGCGTAAAGATATGCTTTGAGTGGGTCTTATTAACAAGTGGGTTTGTCCAGTGACTGTTTTGTCCTTTCTCTTAAGGCGACTTGGTGTGTGGGTTTGAGCAGGAAGCTGCACTCTGGGAGAAAATGTCACCCCAAGCACACGTCGACTCGGTACAGCAGCCGATCATCTTACTCTCTGTGTCTCTCTTACACCACCTACGTAGGAAAATCTGATCATGTCTCTCAACTTTCACAGCTTTGTCAGAGGCTTTGACAGATCAAATCGTTTTGTCTTCACAGCTTCTGCATTTCTGCATGGCATACGTGTTGCACAGACATTGTGCTGTGATGTGTTGCTAACATTGGAAAATACCATTATACTCACAATAAGGTCTAAAGAAAGCGAGCGCATTTGGATTAGCATAGCATCAACACTACAGCTTTGTTGTGGTGGATTATGTTTACAGGGAAAACGCACTATGAGCGATGCACAATGTTTGAGTAAATTCTGAACTATTACTCTAGAAATGGGGTAAAACTCCTCAGTGTTGCAAGAAGGTTGCAGAAGACCTGCACATTGGCTTCAGACATGATTCTAGTTCCATTATTATGCAAATAATAGATAATAAGTAATAGAGTCATCTTGGAACATGCATAACATATCAGTACGATTTTCCTAACTGGTGAGATTTTTTTTTCTCGCAGCTGAGTTACTGGACCTTATGCTAGAACATAACAAATCCTAACTAATGTATGTCCTAGGTCTCTCAAACTAAATTAGGAGGATCTGTTGATGTGACAAAACAACAACATATCAATGTATGTCTGTCGGGGCTTTGCCATCTGAGCATTGTTCTGTTAAAGATGAGAATCAGATAACAAATGAATCATAACTAAGATTTTGGGGAAAACTTTCCTCAGGGTAGGACGTTGCTCATCCTGACTGTAGCTACACTGACCTGTTGTTGTTGTTGTTGTGGAAACAGTTGTGTTGTGTTTTTAAGCTCCGTTATACAGGAGAGAACATGATGGGCCAGTGGGCTGTAGGTAAAAGGCGTCAGTCTCACTAAGTTATGTTTTGAAATCTGTCTGTAAACATAACAGTGGGTGAGAATTCTCAAGTAGTCGGTATGAGTCAAGTTGACTGTCTGTCGAGTAGGTGGGCGTAAAGAATAAGGAAAGCTGGTTTGTGAACTCTTGAGTGGCTGTACTGACATTGTGTGTGTGACTCATTCTGAAAGGGGTCAGATGGGTCCTGGTCACAGAAGCGCCCCCACCCCACGGCTGATGTTTTTCATAATCATTTTCATTCATGCCTTCATTGGTTGTGTTTCTTCGCATCTGAATAAAGTCAGTCTTCATGTCTGTCCACCTTGTTTTACAGTAGAATAGAAATGGCCTGTGATGTGTGAGGGAGTGCCAGCAAATAAGCTTCAATTCCTGACAACTCTGTGGCAGAGGCCTTTCTGTCCTTCTGTCTTTTTGACGCAACCAGAAAAAGATAATCTGCGAAACGCTTCCCTCCCCTCCTTTCCAACACAGCACTTTCCCCCACATTGGCCTGTGAAATTATCACACACTCGCCTTTCACAGACTTTAGCGGCCTCAAGTGGTGGGAAGCCTTAATCAAAATGTGTCTTGGACATATTTTCTTGGACATATATATATATTTCTATCCTTTATTGGTTTTGGAAAGTGGTTTATGTTCTTAAAACTTCCTTCTCCATCACTTCTTTCTCTGTCCCTCTTTTTTGCACAACCACCTTACCCTGCAAGACTGTCAGTCACCCCTCACCTGCTCCCTTGAGAAGGTGTGGGGGGAGGAAAAAGGGGTTGATATTTGCATATCCTGGGAGGACTCCTCTTATCCTGCTCTCAGTTATACCCTCAGGCCAAGGTGTACAGATGACTCACCCAGTCTTATTCATATCAAGGGTCTTTCTGGCTAGAAATCCTGGATGGGAGGACACCGAGTTGTTTACCTGCCAGTCCAAACAGTGTAAGGAGATCCTGCTCTCACAGCCTGATTGCTCTGGTTGTTCTCAGGCTGCTCTCCTGTTCATGCTGCCCCTGGCATAGCCTTAAAAGAACTTTCTGGAAAGTTAGTTTGTTTGCAAAGTTATGAAAGTGTTTTGACAAAGTAACTTGGCTGCTAATCAAAAAGGATTGTTTGTTGGAGTTGTATTCGGTTGCCTCACTCTGTTTTACAACAGGTGATATAATCTGCATTTTATGTATAAAGTATATAAAATAATATACGTGTTTATTTTAAAATGGAGTTTAGGCCTGAGCTAACTGATCCTGATTGGCTTATTACATATTGCCTTATTATATTACTTTATCTAATGAGGTCATTTGTCTCAGCTGATGCAGTCAACTGTGTGGTAGCAGTCCTGTCTGACACAGGTGGTAGAAACCTCCACATCACTGTAGTAAGGACAAGAAAAGCCCCCAGCTGCAAGAAGAACCAAAATTCCCCAGAGTGTATTTCTTTCCATCTCACGTTGCTGCAGACTGCAGAATATGCAACACTGTAATGTTGTAATGTTTAAGTGATGGTTTTGTCTCTTTTGTTGCCTTTTGTGCATATGTCAGTCTCTTCTGCCTACATGTAGAAATAGATTATCCAGCATGTTACAAGCTACAAGCCTTTTTGAAAGTTGTTGCCCTTTTTCATTTTTTATACAGTCCTGCTTTGGTTATCCCCTTTTTTCCGCCTATTGAACAGATGTGGATCAGTGTGTGGGAATAAACGGCACATACGTGCCTGTACTTTATGAAGATAAAAAGTGTTCTTTTGGAGTGCAGTGTGTGTCTCACTTGTGTATCAGTCTTTCAGAATGAGAGGGACTTTTTTCTAAAACGCAGGACCAGTCATTCAGAGAATGCTTGGTTAGAGAAAGTCCATTAATAATTCTGTTGAATATCACCGCCTTTGCTCTCATTTTCTCTCAGGGTTTTTTTTTTCTTGATGAATAGACTGCATGCAGAACTTAGGGACACACAAAGCGAGTTAGTGCAATTATCATTAATTATAATGTGAAGTTCACGTACAACTGAAGATGAAAGAGAAATGAAGACGCATAACCTTGAAAGAAGAAGAAGAAGCATTACCTTGAAAAAGTCACTGTTTATATATATATATTTAAATCAGCGGGCAGTGCGTTGGAGTTTGTCCTGTTTGACCCTAAACAAAAATGAAAAAGATGAAGGATTTATATCACGTTGCAGTTATTTGCACACACTGTGTGTGTTGGGGTGTGTGTGTGCTATAAAACACGCCTTCACCTCCAGCCTGCACTATGCTGAGGTGACACCTTTTCTAAAGATTCATTCTGTGAAACGCTGTGTCACACTGCTCTATTTACTCGGAGAGAAGAGGCAACGGCCACTTCTGAAATTAACCCTTTCTGAGCCAGGATATCACTTCCACACACTGGCGCACCAAGTGTGCAGCAAGCTAGACAGTGCAGCCCAGCCTAAATGAATCAGTAGCTGCTTGGTATGACTGGGGCCGGTGGCCATTTGGGACTGGGATGACACAGCAATGTCCTCAACAAGGCTCCTTGCAGAATATGAACTTCCATTCAGTTAAATGTAGGCTCAGAGTGCAACTAGTGCGTCATCAGTATATATCAGTATAGTCTGTAAGGTGCCAACAGCGAGCAGGGAAAGTCTAATCATAGGAAAGTTTAACTTTTATTTGAATGCTTGCATTAAAATGAATGCTTCCCCTTTTAATTGGTATTATTATTTAAGTCTTTTCAATTCTGCAAACGTTACAAGTTACTAGGTTAGTCTTACTCTCACTCTGCACATCACATTTCATCGCGTCCCATCCTTCACATTAGATGTGATGTGTGTCTGTAAATGTTCTTCAGGTCTTTCTGTGGCTGTGCTTTCTTACTAGACTTTGCCTGCTGTACTCAAGGGTAGTGTAGGAGTAGTTTCCCTCAGGCAGTTTTGTGCTGTAGGGTGAACCACTTCAACCCTCATAGGTCATGAGTCGTGTGTGCTCAGGAGCAGGTTTCTTTGTGGACTTTTCTGTATTTTACTGCATTCACCCTTTATTCTGACCTGTCTTCCTGTCCTTGCTGCTGAGGTGCACACTGTAACACCATGCCACCCCCATGCAAACACTGCTTGATGTTCACCAGGCTTAGTGCATTTCTGCTTAAAGAGGTACTTGTATGTCTCACCTTGTTTCTTATGACGTTGTTTCACACACTTTAGTAGCTTTCATGTAGCCGCACACAGGCCTGGTTGTTAAGCGCTGCCGTGATGGTTGTCCTTCCAATCAGTTCTTCCATCTCTGATGACAACATCTAGGGCTTTGTTAGAACCAACGTTGACTTCGAGGCCTCGTCTGAGTTGCCAATAGCGAAAGGTTCTAATGTCTCTCTGAAGCCACAACAGAAAGCCTTTATCAAGTTCCTTGCCTTTCTTAAATGTAAAAGGGTCATGAGTCATAGTTGCCTGGATTTCTGAGCAAGTGTACATTTTGTTTCTGTCCTCCTCAGCTAAAAACAGAGATGCCTCGAGCAACAAACTGGACTCTGAGGTGGTGCCCAAAGTGGCGCGCATGACCGTCTCCGGCAAGAAGCAGACCATGGGCTTCGACGTTCCCAGGTACCTAACAAGCATCTAGATGCAAATACCTTTTTTCCCTCATAAAGCAGATTGAGGCTTACTTAAGTCTAAATGAGCTAATATTCTGCTTAGGAATTCATTTTTTTATGTGAGAACAGTTTCCTCATTGTTACACCTGTCCACACGGTCTCCTCAGCACCGGGGAGAACGGCGCTGTCACTGCTTCAGCACGCCGAGGTGGCAGCCCTGAAAATGCCAGTGCAGCACCTGCCCCAGAGGTCACGTCCAAACGGCCTGAGACACCATCTAAAGGGTCGAACGGAGAAGAATCTGCCACCGCCCCCACCCCAGGCCGCTCCTCTGGAAAGGCCCGACAGACGATCAACATCAAGGCTGAGCTGGAGAAGAGGCAGGGGGGCAAAACTCTGTTAAATTTAGTGGTTATAGGTAGGAAGCAAACCCATAAAAACAATCTAATGTACCTGTAACTTTATTTCAGTTTAGAGAACACAAAGTTTGTAAGTTTGTCCAGTTTTGCACAAACAGTTTTTCACAATCCTCGTACCACAATCCTCGTTGACTTCCTCGCCAACTTATTGCACACAGAAAACGTACTGCTCGACGTAAAGCAACATGTTTGTATGTTAGCTTGAAAGTACAGAACATGAAAATCGATTCATTTCATCGCTTGCATTTCGAAATTATCTGAGTTTTGCATAAATACAAATGGAAATAGTTTTTCCTGCTTGTGCTTTGACAGCCTGAAACGACAGTTGGAGCTTTTCTTTAATCACAATTTAGTCTTGTTTAGTTTTGTTCATAGATATTTTGTGTGGTTACTCTGCACTTAAGGTCTTTAGTTTACCTGGTTAGTGTCTAATCTTAATGGTAATAAATGTGATGAAGTGCAGACCTGCATAGTTGCTCAATCATATTTTATTCTCAGTTACACCAGAAAAAGTGACTTGGTAGTTTCAGAAGTGCAGATGATTCTAGTTTCCCACAGCCTGCGAAACCTTTCGGTTTACCACGGTCTCCTCTCCCTCCCCCCTCTCACCCTGGATCCTTGTTCCCATCTCTGTCTGCCTCCCTCCACTTGTGATATACAGCTTCTTTCCTTCTCCCATCTGTGGCTTCCTTTTGTCATAACTTATGTTCTCTAGTGTATCTTATCTCTCACGTCTTCACTTCCTTACTTTTCACATCCTGCATTTCGTGTTATTTCATTATTTCCTCCTTCTCTGCAGGTCATGTGGACGCAGGTAAAAGCACGCTGATGGGCCACTTGCTTTATCTGCTGGGCAACGTCAACAAACGCACCATGCACAAGTACGAGCAGGAGTCGAAAAAGGCGGGAAAGGCCTCCTTCGCCTACGCTTGGGTTCTGGATGAAACGGGAGAGGAAAGAGACAGGTACGTGTTAGCGTGGAACCAATATACACGCACAGGGAATGTGTGTCGTCCTCGTCGAAGGTAGCGCTGTGTTTTCCCAGCAATGCAGCCCAGCTGTGATTTGGAGTAACGTCTCTCTCAGTAAATTACCAAAGCTTGTATGTAGAAAATACAATGTTGCCAAAAACCAAACATGCGTCCACCATTTTCTCCCGCTCTGTTGTTGTTACCAGGGTGAAACGGAAGCGAAATATGCCAGAAACAGAAAGTGACTTGGGTGGGAATGAATATCAATCAGTTTATTCTGAAGCAAATAATAATAATGTAATACATCTGACTGAGAGCCACTTGAAGACGTTACACTTGAACTGAAATTGATCGAGGGTTTAAATCCCCCACGTCCCCAGCGGGTTGACGTCCACATCATTATGGCAAATCAAAGAAATAAACAAAACAAAACTGTAAATATCGGTCTTTTCCTACAGGGGTGTGACAATGGATGTGGGCATGACCAAGTTTGAAACCAGCTCAAAAGTGGTGACTCTGATGGACGCACCAGGACACAAAGACTTCATCCCCAACATGATAACAGGAGCTGCGCAGGTAAACTGTGGAAAGGCCTTCAGGTAGAACACAGACGTAGGACATTCTTCTGCCAATGCAGCTGAACGTATGAATTGGCTCCAAATAATGCTCAGATGTCAGATTTTGAAATCTCGAATAAAATGGTGCTTTTTTCCCCCCATCACACCCTGGGCCTGCCACGCCCGTCAGCAGGATCTGAAATATCCTCTGTGGTTTTGGGTGTTGGTGTGTCAAGGTGCTTTTGCAGGCATGGGTGTGTGTGCTTGTCTGTCTCTGTTTTGGGACACGATTGTAATTTCTCTTTTTACCTTATGACTGTCCTCACGTTTAGCATCATCATTTACTGACTAAGGGGTTTCTGTTCTAGCGATTTAACGTGTCTCTCAGACATGTACTGTGGGGCTTATCTCAGCCTGCAAATATCTCCAGTGAAACAGGTGTTGATTTATGCGTTAGCGTCTGCATTTGACTGCGGTTGCTTTCCAAGTTAATTTACCCATTTATGAGAAGCAACTCACTGTGTATTGTGTTAATAAATAACTGTTGTAATGTAATAATTCATCTGTTTGATTTAAAAGTGCATGATTTTATTGTGGCGTGGGTGTCTTCCTTCCCCTCTGCCCTCTTCAGGCCGACGTGGCCGTGCTCGTGGTGGATGCCAGCAGAGGAGAGTTTGAGGCAGGCTTTGAAGCCGGCGGTCAGACCAGAGAGCATGCCCTGCTGGTGCGTTCACTGGGCGTTACACAGCTGGCTGTGGCGGTCAACAAGATGGATCAGGTCAGACATCCGACATGTGACTGACTTTTACTACTATAAGCATTTTTATTATTGAGTAAGATTCAGCTGATGTTGAAATCACTCACATAAGCCCCAAATGGTTACCTAGTGTTTAAAACATGATGGTTACGTGTGTTTAGTCAAAAGGAAGGACAACTTCCTAATTGTGTGCTATGATGTGGCAAAGGGTAAAATGTATTCCCCGAAATTCAGTTGGTGCTGTAATTTGCTCACACTACTCCTACATGAATGACTCACATGGCTCAAAAAACTGTTAGCTTGCATATGTTTCAACTTTGCTGTTATATGGAAATGCAACGTATATAATATTTTATGTAGGTAAAGTAGCAGATTTCACAAATGAGGACATTGTGCATCTTATGATTTCCTCTGATTCTAAATGTTCCGGTTCGGAGCGAGGGTATTGCGCTTTGTGTGTGTTTGTGCCTGTGATTGCATTTTTGTTTCCTATAATCACGGCCATGTTGTTGACACCATTTTCATTTCAAAGCCATGCTGAAGGGGAAACTTTTTGTCTGTGTATTTTTCCTTTTTCCTTTGTGTGTGTGTACAAATCAGGTAAACTGGCAACAAGAACGTTTCCAAGAAATAATTTCCAAACTTGGCCATTTTCTGAAGCAGGCAGGATTCAAGGTGCGTTGTCATCAACTGGCTTCACTTCTTGACCTGCTAGGATTGTAACAGCATTGAATGTTATGACGTTACAGATGTTATTTTATCAATTCTAAATGATGTAAAAGCTTCTCATGGTGTTGCAGGAATCTGATGTCTTTTACATCCCCACCAGCGGCCTGTCAGGGGAGAACCTGGCCACCAGGAGTTCAGTGTCTCAGCTCACCTCTTGGTTCTCTGGCCCCAGCCTGCTGGAGCAGATCGGTAATGCACCTGATAGCAGCCAACCAGAGCCTTAACTGTCTTTTCACACTTAGACATAGACATTTGTTGGCATATGTAAAAAACATACAGACCAGATGCATCTTTGACTCTTGCAAATGAGTCATTTAGAAACTTTCTATTCAAGTGTGTTTAATGGTGTTTATCGGATGTCTTTAGCTTTTATTCCAGAGACCAGAGAAACCATGAAATATTACTGTGCTTGTAACTCACCAGATCTTCAGACTTTTACGTTGATTAGTGTAAATTTCGCTCTCATTGTCCATCAAGTCAACTCTTCTATTATTGTTTCAAAACTGAAAACACAGATTTGGAGCAGATTATAACTTTGAAATTACTCACTGCAGCACAGAATGACTAGTGAGTGGATAGCAAACAGGAAATGAATTATAGCTTAATTTTTCTGCTCGCATAAAGCACTTATTACAACATTGTCTTGACAATGCTCATAATCCAGTCTCAGGACCAGTAATGCAGCTGATTCACCAGCCAATGTCACCAGACTTCTCGTAACGGGTACTAGCTCACTTCACTTCACTTCTGTCTTCTGTAATTTTTCCCTTTCGCTAAAGATGCCTTCAAAGCCCCACAGAGATCTGTAGACCAACCTTTCAGACTCTGCGTCTCGGATGTGTTCAAAGGTGAAGTCATATTTAATACTGAATGCATTGTTGCATCACTAGTTCTCCTTTCATTTTTCTTATTCTGATGTGAAGAGGTTGCTGATGGGACATTTTCTCTTTCCAGACCAGGGTTCCGGATTCTGTGTTACTGGGAAGATTGAGGCAGGTTACATTCAGACTGGTGACAGGATTCTGGCCATGCCTCCCAATGAGACCTGCACCGTCAAAGGTACAGCACAATACGCACTGTACTAGTGTAGCATTGTCTTCAAAAAGCCCCGAAACATTTCTAGACTCAGGTTTTATAGTCTTCAAAGGCCGTTTGCTTATTAGTTGCAGTAGCAGCCTGTTGTGCGTCTTAGCCGGATCACGTTTACTGATGAACACTGCCATCCTGTGGTAGTTGTGTGACTTATCCCGTCTTTGTGCTGCAGGAATTACTCTGCATGATGAGGCTCTTGACTGGGCAGCAGCAGGGGACCACGTCACCCTGACGGTCACTGGCATGGACATTATCAAAATAAAGTAAGAACATTACTCTGTAATCATTGAGAAAGTATTAAGTGCTCTTTCATAATCCGTCGTAGTAATCTTGGCTAACACGTGTCAGCTGTCATTTAACACAGGTAGCAGCCAGTTGTTGCAGTTAGTGGCTAGTAGTTATGTAACATAAACATCCTTGCGGCCTTTCCCTTATGGAATTAACAGAATAAGCAACTTTTGAAAAACATCAATATTCGCAGGAAGACCAGATTTGCATGCGTAGCAATGTTATGTTGTCTGGTGTTTTGGTTGTATATACTGGCTTTTATTTGCTTTTGTTGTTGCTTTTATTGTTTGTCCTTTCTTGCAGTGTTGGCTGCGTGTTCTGTGACCCAAAGGAGCCTATTCGAGCCTGTACGCGATTCAGAGCCCGAGTCCTCCTCTTCAACATCGATGTTCCCATCACACAAGGCTTCCCCGTATGAACGAACCATACTCTGGTGGTAAATACACGTACGGGCTGTGATTGTGTGTTTATCTTTATTGTTGTGCTGTGTTTTTGGTGTAGGTACTGTTTCATTACCAGACAGTGAGTGAGCCGGCCACCATTAGGAAGCTGATTAGTGTACTACATAAGAGCAGTGGTGAAGTCCTCAAGAAGAAACCAAAGTGAGTGTTGGAAGAAGAGCATTGTTCTGTATTTTGCACTGCAGCTGGACACACGATGAGGCTTCTCTTTGCTCCTGTTACTTGTTGGTTTGTAGTTATTTGTGCCATAGTTGAAGGTATTCAGTAACATATAAGCCACATTCTGCTTCCTGTTAAGGTGTTTGAGTAAGGGTATGAATGCCGTAGTGGAGATCCAGACCCAGAGGCCGGTTTCATTAGAGCTGTACAAAGACTATAAGGAGCTGGGCCGCTTCATGCTGAGATATGTTGGCTCCACCATTGCAGCGGGGGTCGTCACAGAGGTGAAGTGGAACTTTGCACATAGACGTAATGTCAGTGAATGATTTGTTAAACTCAGGGCTCTCACAATCTGCAGTGTTTAGTAAGTTTTCTTTTCTTTTCGTCTCCCTGCAGATCAAAGAATGAAGACAGATTCGCACAGAGCTGATCACTGCATGCAGCCAGAGACAAAGTGCACTTCGTCTAAGAGATGTCACTCATGGAGCATCACATTCATCCATCCAGTGCCGTAGCTGCTTCACCTGCTCTGAGCAGCACTAACTTACACAGATGACAACCATGCGGCGAGATGCTGCAGAACAAGCTGGCAGCGCACACGGCTCTGATGTAGTGATGCGGTGAAGCTGAGCGCCCAGCTGCCCCGTCTCTCTCTCTCTCTCTGATCAAATCACTGCTATAATCACACCCTTGAAAGCCACACTCAGCGCTCTGTGCTCTGAAACGAGGGCTGATGGCTGACCATGAATCTTGATTTAACCCTAGTGCAGCAACGTGCACAGACAGATGAACTCGATCATTACCTAGGAGCTATATTTAAGGATTCAACAGCCAGATAACGTCACTGCTCTTTGCCATAATAAGCCTGACAAACGAAATTGCCGACCTTAAGTAACTGATTTTAAATGTAGATAAATGAAAGATTGTGATGTTATGCTATGTGGGAGTTGAAGGCAAAACAGTCATTATTTGCACCATAAATATGTTTGCATATCGAATTTCATAGCAAAGGGGTCAAGGACATGTAGGAGTTTACTCCAGTAGTAACATAAAAGGGAAACTGCAATTTTCACTTGCATTTTGGGAGAGAGAGAAAATAGTAATTAATATTGACAACGGTGGACTAAAGACTCTTCTCAGACTCAGTCGGGTGGTGGTGGGAAGTTGATGCTGCATTTCTGTCTCCGTGTGTTTAATCTGGCATGTTGGTGGAGATGGTGTGAAAAAGATGACGCTGAATGAACATGACATCCGTAGTCTGTGGTTTGAGTCTTGATTTAATCGCTGTTAAGAGACTTTTTCTGTCAAACTTTCACCACATTCTTACAAGTCCTTACAGGTTCATGGCTTAGCAGAGCACGAGCATCCTGCACTGAAACGAAACCCAAATTCTGGAAAATCTTTCTTATATCAGCCTCTCGAAATGGGTTTGTCAGGGGTAGTAGGAAGTGAGAACGGTGAGGTGATCATTTCTCGTCAGGTTTGACAGTGACACAAGTGGAAAGCACCAAAGACGACACACGTCACAGAGGGAGTGGAAAAAAAAGGGACGGTGGTCACAGAAGAAGCAGCTTTGGACTCTGAGGTTCTTCTGTGGAGATAAATATGTACATGCAAGGACAAATGCACTAAGAAAGCTTCCTTTATAGCCTCCATTGGTTCTGTTGTAAGACAAAGACATTTCCAGCCTTGTGGTGGAGCCAAATATTAAAAAACACAATGAAGAGGTCCTTCCTGAACGTGCGTTTCCACCAGCTACCAGATGATGGCAGTATTGAGCTCACGCACTATTTAATTACATATGATTCTGATAGTGCTTAATTAAGACATGTAATCACAACACAGAAAGGGAAGTATAAGAATATTAGACTGTCATTGATTTTTGATGACAGTAAGTCAGTAAGTCACAGTGAGTCTTGTGCCTCATGAGCTTCTGTGTAAGTGGATGAGTAAGACTGTGGCTTCGCAGTCAGAAGCTGCTCTTTCTAAATCAATCCTTTGTGACAGTCACACACTTGTCACTCTTGCATACACAGCTCTATAACAAGAACCTCTGTGCCTTTCAGTATGTGTCATGGAAAGCTTAGCGTTGCACTACGAGGACAGAGAGGTCGGTTCACACCTGGGTCTGCCTAAGTGCCTGTGAGCTTCGCTGTGCGTTTTAGAGGAAGAACATTTATATGCTGCGAGGTAAATATCGCAGAGCGCTGGCAGTGGCCTGTGGGGAGAGCGTGGGGATGGTTTTCCTGCTGAATGTGACGCACTCATCCTCACAGGCCGGTGTGTAGCTGCTGTGCTCATGGATGCATTGAAAGATTAGGGAACGGGCCTCTGAGAACAGCACAAGGAGCCAGGTGTCGAGCTCATCAGTCACTGATTTCACAAGTGAAAACGGACGAAATGACCAGCAACCACAACAGATGCTAACAAGGCAGTGAAGAGACATAAACCTCCCACATATTGTTACAAATAAAAGTTTCCACAGAGGCTGTGCTTCTGCTTTCACTGTCTAGGATGAACTTTGAGTTCAATTTAGGTTAATAAATGTTACATGTCCCATTTAACAGGGATCAAACAGGTGCTTCTTGCATATTTACACTGTCACAGTTGGACTAGTTGTGCTTTTTGTGTAATTTAGCACTGGTTATGACAGAGCCCTTATTAATTACTTAGATTAATTAGTTGCCAGTGTTGCACACCACGGTCTTTTATTGTGAAAGGACATTGGACCGTAGGAGGGATGGTGCAAGGCCCATTCAACTTTGCTGCTGGGTTGGAGCAGTTTGAGGCATTTCCTGCACCTGTGTGCTGCCGTGTATTTGCAACCTCTCTTGTTTGGTATAATTCTACTGGCAACCATGCAGAGAACCTCCGAGCAGCGTTCCACCCTGGTTCTGGAGAACTACATAGGAGGCAAGTTTGTCCCCTGCCAGAGTCACATTGTCTCCTACAACCCGTCCACAGGAGAGGTGTACTGCAAAGTACCGGACAGCGGCAAGGAGCAGGTGGGGCATCCTCAGACTATGACTATGCATTTTGAAACCGATCTTAAATAAGAGTTAATGCATGTACAGAACAATACACGTTAAGTTACTGCAGTAAAGCCGTTGTGCATTTTTTGAAATACCAGACAGATTGTGCAACACGTCAGCAGACGTTTACTGGTGGTTACACATTTACACCAGTGAGTTTTATATAAAGTAGATGAAACAGTTCTCTCGCTCTCATAATGCTGCAAGTGTTACTTGTTTCAGGGAGCCACCTTTGCTCTTCACAGAATAAACAGTTGGGTAATCATTAAACACGGAAATCAATAGTCCTGTGATGGGATTATTAAGTTAGCTTGCTCTAATGTGTGGCTTTGAACAGCTGTTATAAAGTTAGACACACACACCTCTAGTGTTTACAGTGCGTTTGTGCTGAGAGGGTGATTATGCAAGACGGAAGTTCCGTCTATAGAAAAGGAGGAAGAGAAAGAAGTCAACCCTGAGAAAAAGCGCAAACAAACATGGGTTCACGCAACCTCCCTGTGATTTGAGCCGCTTGTGACTCCTCTCTGTGCTTCACCTGCAGGTGGAGGCGGCGGTGGCAGCAGCTAAAGAGGCCTTCCCCGAATGGTCGGCCCGCAGCCCCAAGCAGCGGGCAGAGGTCCTCAACAGGCTGGCCGACCTGATCGAAGCCCACCTGGAGGAGTTTGCCCAAGCGGAGTCCAGAGACCAAGGTGTCTTACGCTGTTTAACCACATTTATCAACTTGGCATCGGTCAAAGAAAGAAAGTTTAAGCTCATTTAGTGCTTAGCAGTGCTCATGGAGAGTTAGAATGAAAGAGGACAACTGTAAACAGACTTTGTACTAGTAACCAGTAAGTTCTTTATTATTCCTCGCTGTCCGTGTGTTTTGTGACATTACAGGTAAAACTATAGGTTTTGCACGAACCGTGGACATTCCTCGCTCTGCGTACAACTTTCGCTTCTTCGCCACCTCCATACTGCACCACACCACTGACTGCAGCCAGATGGACCTCGAGGGCTGCCTCAACTACACCATCCGCTGTCCCGTTGGCGTGGGTGAGAGCTCCGTGCGTTTGCGGTACATCAACGAGGTTTGGGCTTCGTGTGTAATGAGGCTGTGTTGCTGCTGTGCGTAGCTGGTCTGATCAGCCCCTGGAATTTCCCCCTGTACCTGCTGACCTGGAAGATTGCGCCTGCAATCGCTACTGGCAACACTGTAGTTGCCAAACCCAGTGAGATGACCTCTGTGACCTCCTGGATGATGTGCAAGTTGATGCAGCAGGCTGGTATGACATGAGCCTCCACAGTATAACAGCAACATTATTTTCTGTGTGCACAGCTGAGCGTCCTCCATTTGCAGGTGTTCCTCCAGGAGTGGTCAACATCGTGTTTGGCACTGGCCCAAAAGCGGGCGACGCCCTCGTTGGCCACCCCGACGTGCCCCTGATCTCCTTCACCGGCTCCACAGCAACGGCCCAGCGCATCACTGAGCGGAGCGCCCCCTATTGCAAGAAGCTCTCACTGGAACTGGGAGGTAAAAACCCTGCCATTGTTTTCGCTGACGCAGACCTGGACGAGTGCATCCAGACGACGGTTCGCTCCAGCTTCTCGAACCAGGTAACAAGAGTGTTGATACTGCTCATCAAGCGCAGTTCAGTTCAGTGACGTGCTTTGTCCACATGATGGCGATCAGAGCCCATATATGTGTCCTTCCAGCAATTTTTCATATTTTTCATCCTGCTTCCAGGGAGAAATCTGTTTATGCACCAGTAGAGTTTATGTGGAAAGGAGCATCTACTCTGAGTTCCTGGTAAAGTTTGTAGCTGCATCTAGGAAGTGGAAGACGGGGCCGCCCTCTGACCCCAGCAACAACAATGGAGCTCTCATCAGCAAAGAGCACCTGGAAAAGGTAGTAACATTCCTATCATACAAGACTTTTTATTCAATATTGGAGGCATTTCAGCTTGAATCTTCCTTTGCTTTGCTCCCCAGGTTCGAAGCTATGTAGCTCTGGCCAAATCGGAAGGTGGCGTCATCCACTGCGGTGAGGGGGTCGACCAGCTGGATCTCCCCAAGCAGAACAGGTCCGGCTACTTTATGCCGCCCACCGTCATCTCAGGCGTCAGCGACAGCTCCCGCGTCATGCAGGAGGAGATCTTTGGCCCCGTCGTCTGCATCAGCCCCTTTGACACCGAGGATGAAGCCGTTTCCAGGGGCAACGGCGTGCGTTACGGTCTGGGGGCCACCGTGTGGTCCCGAGATGTGGGGAAGGTTCACCGCGTGGCCAAGCGGTTGCAGGCTGGTTTGGTTTGGACCAACTGCTGGATGATAAGAGATCTGAACCTTCCCTTTGGAGGAATGAAAAGCTCTGGAGTGGGAAGGGAGGGAGCGAAAGATTCCTATCACTTCTTCACGGAGGTGAAGTCCGTCACCATCAAACACTAAAACAGAAAGTCAAATAACTTGGGATGTGAGTTGGGGGGAAGGTTTTGACATTCATCAACCTTTGTAAGAGCAGATTTCTTCTCCCAATTCTAAACAATTGCTATGATTTGAGTAGTTTTTTGGCTTCAATTTATAAAAAGTAAAGACTTGACAGGTAAAGGTAAAAGCTTAGGTCTTAAAGTAATGTATAAAGTAAAGTAGTGCCCCACATTAAAACACCTTCCGTAAATCCTACGCAGCTGATTGTGTTTTGTTCTTGAGGTGAAGTTCCTTTAGAGTCGGACAAAGTCTGCCCTGTCGCAGAGGTTCTGCGTCACGTGAACTTTGCCGTGTTTACGCAGACGTAACTGTTTTACAGTGCTTTGCGTCGACAAGTGGCCTGCTGACGTGAGAAAGGCGAGTAGCTGCCGTGTGCAGGCAGCCTGAGTGAGCTGGATGGTGAAAAACAAACGCTGTGAACATCTGACGCGACAAGTGCTTCGTGCTTTACCGAGGACCACAGACGTGATCAAACTGAAAAGAAAACCTCAGTGATTTGACAGCCACAGTTTGCTACATGGTGAAATAACCTTTTAAATATTAATGAGCAAGTCCTTTAAAATTTTAATGACTTTTCAAAAGTTTGTGTTATCGCTTCCTAATAACATTTTTCCTGCCTTCCTCCGCTACACCACCCCTCCTCACCTTCACCCTTTCTCGTCGTCTCGCCGGGCGTCTGATCCTGCGCCGTGCACGCAGTTGAGCACGTCTGCATGTTCCACTGTGCTTTGTTTAGGTTGCGGTGCCAGCTCAGGAAAAGGGGGCACCCAGGGCAGGGGCCCCGTACACTGAGTGAGTGTGTACGATCACATCCACTAGCTGTCGGTGTGCGTGACCCTCCCTCCGTGTTTTGACTTGGGAGTGGGTATTGTGCTCGGTCTCGCTGCCTCATTGCACACACGCGTGCACCAATTCCTTCCACGAACGCCGTGTGTGATGAATCTTGGAAGGTGCGAACCCACGTACTCTGTTACACACACACACCCGCCCAGTCATAATCTTACAAACACAGCAAACAATTTCACTTTCTGCAGTTTCCTCCCTTTTTCTTGGTTTAACTTTCATCTCGTCGTCTTGTAGATGTTTTATTGTTCGGGCAGAGATTTACTGAACCGGGTCTCGCCCCACTGTACGTGACTGCGAAGGCTTCAGTGGAATCCAGCGTTTATCTGTCACCTCACTTGTCAAGTACGGAGAAATAAAAGTTACAAGGAGAGAACCGTCATGTCTTAACAGCTTTTATGTGTGTGTCCTTCCCTCCCCACGTTCTCGCCTCTCAAGGACTTTTGTCAGGGAACTTTCCACAGGGGGCAGCCAGGGTTCTGTGGGTAATGAGATAAGCCCAGCGATGAAGCAGAGTCCTGAGAAAGAGCTGCACCTCAAGCAGGTTAAGCAAACCCAGCCCAGAAGCCGCCGGGCTTGTGTTGAGAGGGAGCTGCTCAGCTGTTGAAGACCAAATATTTGCTGCTGCGTCGTCGTCACGTGAAATCTGAAAAGGCAAAACAACAGCTCAGACTAGATTCAGTTTTGCCAAACCGAGTGAATGCTGTGCTCATCCAACGTGTTCATCAGTTGCAGCGTTGGGCTTCGGGCCATCTGGACTGTTTGCGAGTAAAGTAACAGAGAACCGAAGCCCTGTTTTACTTCTGGGCTGACATCCAGCGTACAAACGGTGCCCCGGTTGTAAAAATACATCATACAATAGATTTTTTTTGAGTTAATGAAATTAAAGCAAGTTGTTATTTTTAGCATATCATATCGGGATTATTCAACACTCAGAAACTCCCCTGGCAGGGCTGACAGTTCACGCATGCCAAAGACTCACGGGAAGCCAGTGGAACAGCTCGGAAGTAGGACAGGACTTTGGCTGTTTTTACTTCCACTCTACAAACAATCACGGAGAGGCAGTCCTCTTCCGTTTGAGACCGATGCTGCTCAGTCTTGTAGAGTCTGTGCCAAAGCGGTGAACAAATGAGAGTGTTATGAAATATAGCGCAGTGCAACCACGTATCAGGAAGCCTGAGCGTAGGTCAGATATTGTGTTTAGATATTAAGAAAGGAGGAAAACTATAGCGAAGAAAGGTTGTGTTGTGGGATCCTGAAGCGATAAAACAGGAACAGGTAGAAGAGATGAACTGCAGATGTCCTGGTGGTTGTGTGGAGGAATTTCTACCTGCTCAAATTAGTTTGTGGTTCATTTGGTCCAAAATCTAATTACGTCCTGGGAAAAGGTGAACTTCTGAACAAAATACTTGACTGCCACTTAAATGTAGGTCATCCTGCAGGTAACGCTCATCTGGAGACAAATATAGGTCATAAGTATGAGCTCGGTGTGGGACGATCTGCCCTGGATTGGTGGGAGGATAGAGAGCAGTGGAGGCGAACTATGTGACTCCTCTGAGCGATTTCAGGCAGGAGGCGCCCACTGTTCACTGCTGCTCACTTTCCTAGTTAAATTGTCTCTAGACTGAATCTGTGCATCAATCCAGCCATTTCCAGTTGAGAGCACCCAGCTGTGACGCGAAGAGTGAATCTTCACTTAGATCTGTTTAGTGATTTATCTGGTCTTCATGAAGACGACTGACCTTTCACTCTGTCTTTACAGGTGAATAAACGTGAGTGCACTTATCTGGCACGGACTCAAACCACTCAGCTGCCGAGGTGCACCTGCCCCAGCGGTGTGTGAGCTCACTCTTAGCCATGTGTACAGGTTGGGTTAGGTTGCCTTTCATTTCAGCTGCACAGTCACAGACAAACCCAACTGATCCAGAGAGTTTTCTGTTGATTCAGTCACAAGACAGGACCAGTAAATATCTTGTGACCAGGACAGACATTTAGTCCTACTCGGGCTCAAGCTGGGTCGCTCATACTGTCGAGTGTAGGAATTGAAATTCCCCACAAGAGATTCTTTAAAAAGGCTCACAAAGCTTGATTCAATTTTCCACACAGAGGGGGGAGGATGACACCAACCCCTCCTCCGACTGGAGAAATAACGAAAGCCGGCATGTCACGGTGGAACAGTGTGTCAGGCCTGTCGCCTCCAGCACGCCGGCCTCACAAAGGCCATCGGAGCTCTGCTGAGTGTGTCGGCGCGTGGGCGGATGAGGAGGACTTGCTGACTTAACGCTGACTGGTCACTTCGAGCCCGTAGGAGCAGATGGCCCAGTTTGGCCTCTGATTCCTCAGGCCATCGTCCAGGTAAAAAAAAAAAACAACAACACACACACAGTATAAAGCACACACGAGTATCCTCATGCGTACTCTTGAGTACCGGCGTGTTTTTAAGGCTCGTGCCCCTTCCTGCCGCTGTATTGGCTGGCCGGTGACACACCACCTCTGGGAATACAGCCACAAAAGTTCAAACGGACGCCTAACTACACAAAGAGTGGCGGCGCTTCCCGGCACCGTGGCCTGACCTTGGGATCTGTTTGCGTTACCTTCCACGATCATCAGCGCTGGGATGAGTCTGACACTGATCACTCGTCCCAAACCGTAAACTCTGAGTTTCTAATAAAGAGATGTATAACGATCATAACATCATCAAACATAAACCCATTAATTATTTGTCTCTTTCAGGTCCTGGGGTCATTTTGGTTCTGCGAGTGTCCGCAGGCCTCTAGTCTCATAAGCCAATCATGGATGTAGGTCATAACATTACATAACACACCTAATGATTTGCCCGTTTGGGTCAGTGCACTTTAGCTGCAATGCACCCAAATTCACTTCAACAGTCCATTGACCTCACAGAGAACGACGCACACACACACACACACACACACACACACACACACACACACACACACTCGCGCTCCTTGCTGTTCTTGACAATAGCTCCCTGTCTCAGCTTTTCCTGAACCCAGTGCGCAGCGAACGAGGCGCTTTCCGGGGATTCTTAAGCTGCGTTGGCCTTGAAACACAATAATGGAAGTGCGACACCCCCACACACAATGAAAAGAATCCAGTTCGTTTCAGTGATTAGCCATATAGTCATGTCGCATTAGAACCTTACGCTTAAGCCGCAGTTTCCACAGTTTCCACCAGTGACACAGCATTAAACATTAAATGTTTTTCAGTGACATGACCTCAGTTTGTCTGACAAACTTTAGACACCCCCCTCGCTCCTCTGCTCTGATTGGCTGCTTTGCACAAAAACAAAAACTTTCACATGCTCTGAATCTGAATGTGCAAATATTGTAAAATCCTTGTGTGCTTTTGTAACGTTGTGGTGGTTTTCCATGACACTATGGGTAGAAAGCCATCATCACAGCATCACATCATAGGCAGCTTTTCACCTGACATTTACCGGTGGTCATTCAACTAAGTCTAACAGTTTGCTTTGGTTTGGGGAAAACAAGGCCTGTGTTGGACAGTGTGCGACTGTAAAGCCCCACGAGAAGCTTTTGTGATGAAAGAAACAATAATTTGATTTGATATATTTTTTGTTGGGGTTAGAGGTTATAAAAACAAGCGTGGTTCGGGTTATGAAATGGTAAATAACGGCTGGCTGGAAACAAACAGCTACAGGTGCCCTACAATAGGCTGTTTGTACAGATGAGCTGTGGTGTGTTTATTTATGGGACAATCTCAAAAATAAATGATGCAGCTCATCGTAATTCGTGATAATAACAGTACGTGTCACCTAATGGAGCCACTCGCTAATGTGTTGCATGGGCTTTTGACAGCATTCGCTGTGTTTTCGTGAGGTTTGTGCCCTCGATGTTGTGCTCAGGGTGCGACAGGAACAGCAGGTAGAAAGGAAGGAGCAGAGACACAGCTTGAGACGATATATAGTAAATAATATTATTAATATGAATTACACTATATTAGATTTCTTATAGCTGACAAAGTGCAGTTTAGAAGAGCTGTAAGTTAGTGATATTGCATTTGGTCCTTTTTAGTTTCAGTATTAGTTCTATCCTTCATACTGAGAATTCACATGACAGCTGGAATGAAACCTGTCTGTCATTTGACTGTTAGTGGTGCCGGTCAGGCTACAGGTTACAGCATCCACCCTCAACGACAGCATTGAACATGTTCACACAGGAATTTCAGGCTGATGACCTCATTTGTTGGGTAAAACCTGAAACTCCCCCCTCACTGATCCTTTCTGATTGGCTGCGTTGCACAATAATAAAAACTTCCACATGCCTATTATGAAATGCTGATGCATTGTTTTCTTATGGAAGGTGAAGGAACATCTTAAACTGATCCAACTAGTACATTCCCACGTTTGAATATTAATTTAAGCGTATTTATTCTGTGACAAAGCATCGAGGGGACGTTTGTCCCAATCATTGCTTCTCCTTCTGGACAATGATTAACCCGTCTCTACGTCTGCAGGGTGTCACACTGTAAATGATTCGAAAACACCATTCAACAGACGTCATTACCGATGGTGAAACACGGCTGTTTGTCTACAAGCTCTGGGTGAAGGTGGAATGAGAGGATTTAGTGGTGAAGAGGGAGGAGACCGGGTGGGAGAGGGACGTGGATGTTGTGGTTTTGGTTTTGAAAGGGAGGACCAGGGAAGTCCATGTGAGTTGTAGGTCAGCATGGAGCCAGAGTATAAACGCCCCGGAGGAAACCTGTGTGTACGAACGGGCGCCGAGGTTACTACAGACCAAATGAACACACACACGCTGAATAAGTAGATGTGGGATCAGCCGGTCATCACCTCCTCCTGGACTCACGGAGGCTTTGTACTGCTCTTGTCTATTTAAATAGCTGTGTGTGTATATGCAGGTGTCTGTATGTGAGTGTGTGTGTGTTAGTCACTGGTTAAAGGTGATGGCCTGTATAAACAGGGAAGGCATTAGTGCATCACCTCATAGATTTCTGCCTCGTGGCCTCACGCTGTGTGTGTGTCTGTGTCTGTGTGTGTTTGTGTTAGACATGCGGGACACACTCTCAGACTGCTGTCTCCATGGCGAGGCCTGCTTCCTGTCATCAGAAGGCCGGGCTTCCTGTGCTGATTGTGCTGTTACATTAGTAGATTTCTCATAAGAACTCAAACCTCATGCGTATTGTGCTTTATGTGGCGCATCCCATTGTTGGCCGGACAGCAGATAAGGGACACAGCGTGCAGGAAGCTCGTTCAATTCAGACCAAGCCCTGTTCGTACTCTATGACTCACCCTCGCTTCTGCGATAAATCAGGCTCCTGCCAGCACAGGACCCAGAGACAGAGCTGGACGGAGGAGAGGCTCGTGGGTGAAGTTTGGGGCGAGGCTAAAGGTGGAGGAAGCCTCTCAAAATAGCAGAGGAAGGCCAAAGCCATTGTCTGAAGCGTTCCAGGGTCTGCTCCTCTCCTGCTGCAGCGTCTCTGTCCACCACAGCCCTGCAGTACGCTGACTGGACAGTAGACTCACAGGCACCAGGGAGGAAACCCGTTTGCTGCAGACTATTCTTTGGAGGATGGCTGTTGTAAAACAATGGGAGGGTGCTTTCAGTCAAACAAATGGAGTAGAACAAGTCGCGGTAGAATGCCAGACGTAAACTCACATTGTTCATCATCATATTTTACACATCTTTTCTTTTTGAGTCACGGCCTGTGTCCATATATCAGCAATCACAACAACGTAACCATTAGCAAACACAAAGTCATTTTACAGCCGCTGCCACGTTTCTGTTATGTTTTCACATTGTGCTGTGTTTTGAGTGTCTGGGATATTTCGGCTGCCTGCTTGACAGCTGTGATTGACGGGACAGGAGAGAAACTGCTGACGGCCATCTGACTTGCTCTCCCTCCTTTTGGAACTTAACTTGCTCGCTTGTTGTTTGGACTCCACTGCAGCTCGCAGCCCTGTGGCTACGAACAGGCTGGTGCGAAATCCTTGACGTGAGCAGCAGAAGTGTTTTTCAAAATCCACCTCGCACAGTTCTCTTTACCTGACAGCTGTTTGCAAGAATGCCGTCCCACACGGGATCGAGTCTATTCTGACACTTGCAGCATTTGACCCGGGTCAGATCCCTATCAGATGTCACAAGGCCAGGCATGACCGTGACTGCGGCCCAGTCGCCTTTACGTAACAGCTGATATATATCAAGCAGAACTAAGAAAGATACACAGTGGCAAGATTGTGTCTGTGATACTGCTGCTAATCTTTCGATCAAAAGATGTTAGAAAGAATGTCTGTGGTAACATAGTTATAAAAAACTATTCTCAAACAGAAAGTTGCTGCCTACTCAGAGATGAGATAAAATATAGACTGAACACAGAGTTACTTGACTCACTCTCTTTGCTTTACTGACTCATTATAGTGAGAGAGGACAAATGAAATCCTGTGAAATCAGCTGAAAAGAGCATCTGTCCCATTCTGGCAGTCAGGATAAAACAGAGACACAAGGCTCCACAGCGTGATACATGTGCTGCTGTTTAGTAGTGTAACTACATCTGACATCATCACAACTGCTTGGCCAGAGTCATGAAATACACACAATGTGCTCCTGTACAGTAAATCCACTACATAAGTAGTCCTCTCATGCTTGTTGTTGTGTGGTCTGTCTACACATGCGATCACCTCTCGCCTTCTCACGCTTGAGTGAGTGACCCTCCCGCTATGATGCAACCAAAACAGTAGTGATGTAATGCCAGCGTAAGAGCAGGGCTGGCCGCCGGCAGAGGCGTTTCCGACAAATGGGCATCAAACCGGGACGTTAATGCCCACTGACAGTACGAGAGAGCGAAAGGGATCGAATTGAATTCTTATGTAACCTCAGTGTGTGTGTGGCGCAGGCATCCACTTTCACCCCCTTTTACTCCATCGCTCACATCTTACAATACCCGACGCCCCCGGTCTGTTGCCGGATGGAATCTGGTGTAAACATAAACATGTATGCATGTATCACTTTTATTTAAGTTTTATTTTGTATCTCTGAGTCCAAACAGACAGTTCTGCTCTGTTTCCCCGCGAGAGTTCGTGGAGGACGCTGCTGATTTATGAACGTGTGACTGTTTGCCAGCCCGGAGAAACTAATTACTGTCAGTCGGAAGCAACATGCAAGACGAGAGAGAGACAGAGGTGGGTGAAGAGGAGAGTAAGAGTCTTAAAGCTTATACAGCAAAGGGAGGCGATAAGGAATAAAACAAGATCAGGAGAGGATAAAGTCGAAATAATTAGTATGTCATACAAAAACTGAGTTAATGACTAGAAGGAACAAAAGGAGAAGAATGATGGTGGAGCACGTGGGGAAGATCTGGGCCCTGATTGTGAACAATGTGCAGACCGAATGAGGATGAGATATGAGAGACGGAACGAGGAGACAAGGAGAAATGGTTGGTGACATTGAGGAGACAGGTCAGCTGTAACACGCACACACACACACACACACACACACACACACACAGTCGAGCAATCAATACAATAATAGTGATGTCACATTTCCTGCGTGACGGACCAGGCAGCTCTGCATGCAGGACATGTCTCACCCCCTCACCCCTGCTGTCTGTGCACACACACACACACACGTGCCCTGGCGTAGCGAGATGAGTCAATCACTGAGTAGTTTCACCACGCCACCGGCCCGCAGACCTGTCCCCTGCTCCCATTGGTTCGGGAGCCGTTCCGCATCAGCCAATGAGGCTGCAGCAGCATGTCACGGTCACGGCGGAGGGTGCAGTCGGTTTACTGTAGGTGTGTGTGTGTGTGTGTGTGTGTGTGTGTGAGTGAGCGCAGAGGGAGTGGAGACAGGAGAACCGGTCCAAACAGAACCATAGTAAACAACGCTGTCATATTGTCTCTATTACAGCGTCATCTCTGATCCCACACCTTATCGTTATTTCCAAAGCAACCATGGCCCAAACTGCTGTGTTGAAACATCTTAAATCGGAATAATTCATTAGTTCACTTCATAAATGACAACAACAGTTAAAAAACACATCGTTTTTTTTTTTAGGGAACGGCAGAGATGTGTGTGGAGATGCTGAACCCCATGAGGAGAGCTTTCGTCCTGGTGTTTCCCCATTAACCGAAAAGCAAAGGGTTAGGGTTAGGGTTAGGGTTAGGGGAATCTGAGCAGAATCAGATACGTGTGTTTGGTGGAGGCGGGAGTGGGTGTAATGTAGGAGCCCAAAAACCACATTGTGTGTAATGGACGTGAAACACAGAGAGTAAAAAACAACTCAGCAAGATGAAAGAGAATAAGGAAGCAGTAAAAGACGTCTTTCTCCGTGGGGCCTCTAGCTCAGCTCGCTTTGTCCTTCTCTGCGTTCTCACTCTGCAAATGAAAACTATTTATTTTTCACAACATCCTCCATTGCTAGTATGGGTTGAGTTTGATGTTACTGCTTATTTGCAATGTACATTATTCTAATCTCAAATATTTACATACATGCAATATAAGTAATATAAATAAATAACTGTATTTAGCTCATCCTAGCAAGATCTTCACACATCTGTCACCTAAAACAGCTTAAGTGGATGTAATTAACAGGCGCCCAGCTGCAGTCTGAGCCTCTGGGTTTGCTAGAGCACCAGAACAACCAGAAGAAGCATTTTACAGATGTCTGTGCACAAAACTGCATTTATATGACCCAAAGGGCCCCTAATGCAGCACTTGTTGCTGAGGAAGCAGCACCGAAGGGTGACATTTAATACTGATGCTCAGAGGGCTTTTCTCCTTTATGTTTGCTTCCAGGTTTAATTTATGGTCAACAGTGAAAGGAGCCGAGAGAGGAATTCATTAGCGTTGCCCACTGTGAGTCTCCATCCATTAAATTTGAGGCGGTATCGGATTCCTCAGGAGCAAAGACTTTGCTTGTGTCCTTTTGGTTAGTTAGATTCAACCGACTGCTCGCTGGATATACACGTGTCTGCGTGTGTATGTGTGTTGGGAAAGGAGAAACCAGGCCACATCCCCCAGGGAGACAGACTCAGGCTCATATCCAATGCTCTTTCTGCGAGGGAGCTGTCCCCCCGTCAGATCTCCCTATCCCCCGTCTCTCCGCTCCTTCATCTCGCTCTTCTTTATATTCAGCCTTTTCTCTTCTCTCAGAACTGCTCACCCCTCCAGCGCACTACCCTGTATTTCATTCATCTGGCTCGCTGTATCTTTTTCTCTGAATCTATCAGGACTTCACTTTGAACCTGGTCTCCCCCAGCACCCACCCTCCACCCTCCCCCACTCCACAGGTCCACCAAATACATGAAGCTGAAACTCCTTCCTGCTGGCTAATACAGATGCCTTCACTCAAGATTTGTCACTTCACACTGAATTAAATTGCTCCATAACTTCATGAATGGGGTTCTGTAAATCTGGAAAATTAAAAAATATGTTAATATCATGAGGTAATAACTGTAAGTTCATCAAGTGCAAGTAGTGTCAGAGACATGATCTCACTGCATTTATTTACTATCAGCATTTATCATCTTTTCTCCCTCTGACCCTGATGTGCTCGTAGCGTTAACGTGGCGGCCGGGGATCAGCAGTCGCCCACTGGTGTGGCGCCAGATAGGAAGCAGCTGACTGCTGCGCAGGAAGTGGACAATAAAGGACCTAAGAACCTAAGCACGTGTGTGTGTATGTCATAGTTTGTAAATATGTGGACTATTGTTTTCAGTGATGCCATTTATGGATGAACTGCGTAATAATACATCTACGCTTTACTTTAGTTAGTTTTACTGTATTAAAATACAACCATATATCACAAGAATGTTTATTAATGTAATGCATGAATGCAGGTTTGTTGTCTAAATAGTAGGGTTGTATCGGTCGTTGCCATTGATTCATTGGGTTATTAGCTGGAGGGGTTTGTTCTGTGCAGTATCAGGCTGGACTGCCTCACAGAGTGGACATAAGCGGGATCTTATCCGAGGCGTAGATTAAGGGAAGGGGGATGATTGGCAAGCCATGAGCCGCCCGAAAGACAAAAGACCCAAACAAAGCTCATCTGTAAATAGAGCTGCCGTGCGTCTGTGTGCGGCTGTGGCTCCTGCTGACTTCCTTATCTGGGAGGCATCGGTTGGATCGCTCCTCTGAAGTCAACGCTTCTCATTGTTCCTGGAAAGACTGGAATTTCACAGCGGGTACAATGGGCCTCGACAAAGCAGAGACACAGGCCAAAGTTAAGGTTTTCGACATGGACCGTATATGGTAACAGAGCAGACAATGGACAAGCAGTACGCTGTCAGTACTGCTGTTTATAGCCACGCTGGCTTTAAACCAGGTGCGTGTGTCAAATGTCAGTGAATATCTACAGAAAATGCAGCTGTGCTTTCAACAAGCTCAAACCGTTGTGTAATGTAGACCAGAAATTAGTCTGCAAGCTTCACCCTGATATTTTTAGAACATTAATGAGCTTTTTTCATAATTAATTAACTCTACAGCCTTTTAAAATCCCCCAATGTCATTGCTGAGCATTAAACCGATGGTGGATAATGATAAAAACAATGTTTGGGCCAGTAGCCAACAGGAAGAGTAGAAGATTTATGATTCACTGTACTTTCAAAGAGAAGACACCACAGGCTGAATATGTGCTCCCCTGCCAATCCTCTCGCTTTCCCTTGAAAGTCTGAATTTAGAATCAAAACCTACCAAAACATTCAGAGAAATATATTCCCGTTACGAATAAAGACTCTTCAACTTGTTCAAACTTTCCAGCTTTGTAACTTTTTCAGCAGTTAGGTGGACGCCATAAATGTTATACACCAGGGTTTGACACAGAAAAGTGCCTTATATTTTAATAGACTGTGAAATATGCAGTGATTGGTTGCAAACGGGCGAAGCAAGAATTGCATCATGCCACCGTCAGATGTGAGTGTGTGGGTTTATTTGTGCCTTTGACTTTTTCAGTGCAGGAAAAGATCAATATCCAGTCACAGATGAAAACATATGGTAAAAGGCCATTTGCTCTGTGTCCTTAGAGACGCACGACTCAAGCTCTGGTGTGTGTGTGTGTGTGTGTGTACGAGTGCAGGTAATGTGGGCGGTGTCCCCGGGGGTTATTCCTGTCAATCACGCATTCTCTACTGTATGACTGAAAAGGTCACAAGATGTCTTCTAAACAAAGAGGGAGACAGGGAGCTACGGACATTTTAAATAGCTGCTGAGATCAATGACAAAGAAGGGAACGAAAGGACTGCACACAAATCTCTAACAAAGATTTAATTAATTTAAAAAATCACCCAAAACCGTAACTTCAGTGTTTACACATAGCATCAAGGTTTTCTGATCACAGGTGTTAACAAGTATGACTGTAGATCAATGCTCCATTTTGATAACGCATACATTTCAGGTTAACTGCAAGATTCCTCACCCTGCCCTCCCTCCGTGGACTACGGACAAGGAGCATCACCCGCTGCAGGAGGTGAATCACTGGTATGTGGATCGACATCTCACCTCTTCGTGCTCTCTAGAGATAAGCAGCAGACAAGGTAAACAGCGGACAAGATAAATGAGGGAAACACGCTGGGGTGAGGTAACTATGGGTCGAGTAAGGCGCAGAGCTCCAGGCTTGGTGCGTCCTTCACAAGCTGAAAAACATGTATGTAAATGCACCGTATAGAAATATACAATTTATGCAACACTTTCTTTAAATATATTCATATATGGACCTAGTAGATATGTATCAGAGTATAAATAAGTCGTCACAATGACGGGCACACGTCGCAATCATGTGACAGTCAGTGTTGCTCTGAACCTGTCGCATTACACATGAGCTGTTCATGTCATTTCAGCCTGTAGGCGATCGACGGAAACGTCAGATACGCGGACGTGTTCGGAGTTTGATCCACATTCTCCACATACCTCGGCTGCCTTCGCTGTACAACCGTCCCGGCGAGGGTCAGGCATTGATTCCTGACTTGCACGCAACGCACACGCAACTATAGTGAGGAGGAACAAATCAGGTCTGCATTCAAATCACTGTGTAAATCAGATCGTCAGATTCCTCCAACTTGTTGCTGGTTTTGTTTACAGTAAGACAACCTGCTGCAGGTTTTATCAGATATGATCGATTTAACCTTCTCTGCGACCTAATTCACTGGATTCAACACTTCTGTAAAATCAAACCTATTAACATTAACATTATGTAAAGCAAGCGTCACCTCACTGTGCGTTGCAGTCGCTGCTGTTTTAGCTGAGTGAGCACAGTGATGAGACTCAGCCAGTGATCCGCTGTAATTGGTTCGCTCCTCTTCCACTTCTCTCTCTGAGCCTCCTTAGCTCAGCACTGCAGCGTTGCCAGTCCCACTGGGAGTAACACTTCCTCCCACGCACACCAACACACACACAACCTCCCACACTGGCACCAGCATCACTGGCACGTGAGGGTGTGCATGCACCCCACGCTATTCTTCCTGCTCTTCTTTAGAGAAGGAAGGAAACAAAAACACAGCCTCTCATCATTGGAGATGATGAATTTATGTTGTTGATAAAGTCTGCGTTTACATTATTCTCTCCAGCTTATGCTCTGCTCCACCATCGTGCATCGCTCCAAGACCTTTGCTTCCTGAGATTATTCACACCAAACAAACGCTGGCAGGTTTGCATGCGGCCTATGCTGACGGCGCCGCGCACAAACACAACGCACACACGACTCGCCGCGAATCATATTTAGAGAAATCAGGCGTCTCTTGCAGCAGCACGTTTGCGAGGCTGAGTTGCTATTTTCAGAGGGAGAGCGAGCTCACCTCACTCTCTGTGGAGGCTTTTTGCTGCAGCCTGTGGAGGCAGCGCAGGGATATGGTTAATTTATGAAAGTTACTCAGAGTGAAGAGCAGCAGCTTTTCATGTGAAAGACGGTCAGAGAAGGCGAGCGAGTCTTGCACCACACCGAGGAGTGATGGTGGTAGACGTTAGGAAGTTTGTTGACAGTGATGAGCACACGCCGGGGTCTCGGGGGGGTGACCTGTCCCTGCCCTGTTGAGACAGCATCCTGTGACCCCTGTCGGCCTGAGCAGGCAAGCAGAGCTGAGGAGGACAGCAGAAATCACGTCTGCTTAATGTACTATAGACAGGCCAGGAGGCAACAAAGGTAACGGCGAGAGAGGAGGAATGGTGGCAAAGACAAATCTTTTAATAATGCTTCTTTCTGCAGTTTCGTTTTTTGGCTGCAAAGAACAACGCGTACGGAAAAGAAGACGTGCTTTTTAAATTTAAAGGCATAGTGTGTAAAAGTGCTAAAAAAAAGAAGATCAGTTGAGACTTTTCTAACCTGCTCTTGTGCAGTATATGATCAAAACACCCCCAGTGGACCTCATTAGCAGGGTGAGATAACAAGTGCACAGTGTATCATCTCTGACCATCACAGGCGCTTAAAGCAGACTCGCTTGGTCCGGCGATGTCTGATTATTCTGGATCCAAAATAAACGAGGCATTTGAACTGGGATCGCCATGACCGGGGGCTTGTTTCACACTGTATGTGATTCCTTACTGCATGTTTCTTGATTTGATGGAAATACATAATTTATTGACTTGATGTTTTTTGGAAATTCTGATCCATTTAAGAACCTTATTGTGAATTATTTATTGGCTGCATTTAAATTAACAAGAGCAGCAGAGAAGATCTTTTGTGTCTTAAGGGGGATGCAGAATAATGTACGTGCTACAGAGCTATACGGTAAGTTTAAGTAAGAAACTGTTACAGTTATGTAAGACAGCTCGCGGTGTCACACCGAGTAATAGCACCATAAAGCTCCTATGGATCCTTAACCAGAGATTCTGCTAAACAAACCTTTTCTCTTCATGAAAGAAACTGGATTCAGTAAAAATCAATTCCTTCAGGTTTCCCATGAACTAAAATGATTCCTGAAGTGATTCCTCTGCTGGTAAATTGCAGCCTTCTTTTTTTAGGTAGCCGGTTGCACAGCTGATCACCAGTCGTTGCTCTGTGTCATTATAGCTGAGTCACTGTTGATTGGACCTCTGGCTGATTCTAATTACAGTGAGGAACTGCACAGTCATTGTTATCCCTGCAAGAGAAAGGAAATGTGTCTCAATATGATCCTTAGGCAAACCCATGTGCCTGCTGCGTAATGACAGTAATGATGCTCGGCGCCTACACAGCAGAGCGTTAAGACAACGCTTCGAGTTCACACCCAGGGAGGACCTGCAAAAGTAAAAATGTCTCCAGCAGCTGTACATGAAATAAAAGTACAACGATGTGATCATTGTTGCCCTAACGTAAAAATCTGCAAAAGCCTACGTTGGATTTATTTTAAAAGGAGCTAAACTGGCAAAAACCGCATCTAACCTATTCGCAATTCAAGTCATTCTTTGACATTATCTGGTGGAAATGTCTCTGGTCACGTTTGTTCAGTAGGCAAAGGTCGAGTTTATATTGATTTCATCATCATAAGTTGAAAGTCGTCTGTAAATATCAGCTTCACACTGATACTGTTACACATTTATGTACATATGTACAGATGGTTGAGTTGAAGACAGTATGGTACCAGGTGGGAAACCTATATTTTCATATGTTATATATTATGATTTGGTTTTATGGCATTTTATGTTGCCATATTTACAGCACAAATGAAATTGGAGGACCATGATTCAGCTTTATCGTCCATGGCTGACACATCAGGAAATTACCCTGCCCCAGGTGTAGGTAGTGAGGCAAGGACAACAGAACAGATATGACGTTGTGTAAAATCTAACTGGACCACTGCTGTGCTGGAGAAATGGGTCGTGATATTAAATGTGTATCTGCTTTGGGATGATTGAACAGCTCAGAGGAAGGAATCATGAGAGGGATGAGCTACGAGGTGAGGCAAACTGAATGGAGGGAGGCAGAGAGAGAAAGAGAGGGAGGAAAGGAGGAGCCACCATCGACTGCAGCAGAAAAATGAGCGAGCGGAGCAAAAGGGGAGGGCACAGCGGTGATGAGGGACAGTGAGGGAGCCAGAAAGAGAGAGATGCAAGGAGCGAGAGAAAGGAGGGGAGGCAGCATCTGCTCGCTGCAGAGCCTTTCATTGATAAAGTAGACCCGCTGTGAGCTAGAGGACCACAACTGGACACATCACACACGCCTCATCATGCACTTCCTGGGCGTTTGTTTACAGCTGACACCACAGCGGCATCACTCACAGAGCGCGCCAGACATCTGCACCGCACAGTGGCACGCTGGTCGGTGAACCGGTTCCACGAAGACGGGGAAGGACACCTGTAACTGAGGCGCTGGAGGCGGCGCGTCTGATCTGGAGTCAGCTTTTGGAGGACTGCTCGGATCGAAACAGGCCGCGGCAGGATAAGCAGAACCAACGAACTCACCAGCACAAAGGTACGGATGGATTCGTGCACGACCCCTTTCCGAGCACACCGTGCAAACACTGAAAGCATTGAAACATGCATCCATGAACTTCAGATGAGATGCTTTGTGAGAGTGGTGAGCTATAAACAGAGCTCCTCACAGCAACAGGAGCTGGTACCTCCTCTCTTTCTTTGTTGGCATGTCTCTCTCCTCTCCTGGTTTCTCCCTCACATATTAGCCAGTTGTCTCCTCCACCTCCACCTCCTCTCACAGTCCTCCTCGCATCCTTTTGTGCCACCACTCTCTCTCTCTCTCTCTCTCTCTCTCTCTTTCAAGCGTCTCGTCCCGCACTCTCAACAGTCGTCTCTTCATGCATTAAACAACTTTCACTCTCTGTCCCTTCGCTCCCTGCCAGTCTGTCCGCCATCCTGGGATCTACAGAGGCAAGCGGAGTGCCGGTGCCGGCCATGAAGCTGGTGAACAGAGGAGGAGGCAGTGGCGGAGGCGGTGGCGGGGAAAAGACTGCCTTTTCCTTTAAGAAGTGCTCTGCCTTCCAGTTTGTCAAGAGGAAGGTGAGTTAGGATGACACACACGTTTTGGGATTGACACACCTGTAAGTGTGTACCTACACTTTCACCTGCACACGGAGTGAGAGGTACATTGGCTCGGAGTGACGACCGCTCTCTTTTTCTGCGAGCGTGTGTTTGTGTGGAGGCGTCTGTCTGCACACACCACAGATGATGTCATTTTGGAAGCTAAGCTGCACTAAGCAGACACAACACTCGTCTCCCTGTGCATCTGTTTACGGTGTGTGTGTGTGTCTGTGTGTGTGTGAGTGTGCAAACACTGTTGCGTTACAGAACCCACAAGTGTCGTCTTTCTAGAAATCACAGCATCACTGAGCTGGAAAGGTCCTGGACTGTAGTGAGCAGATCTACTCAGCACTTCCTGCTGTTATGGTGCAGTGTTGTCACACAGCATATGTCCTGTGTAATGATGGTGGTTTGTATTAACATGTCTGTGAGTCTAATATGTGTCATGTCAGTGCTTTCCAAAAGAAAAATTTCAGTAACAGACTATAAAGATTTTATTTCTTAAATAACAAAGTTATTAAACCTTTATTCCTTCAGAAAATTCATTGAAGGCTAAAAATGTATTTAATCCTTGTGCCCAAAATATAAATAGTCTTGAAAGCAGCCTACTGTAGTAAAGAAATATTGTATGTCCACCAAAATGTTTTGATATGTATTAATACAATCATCGTTTGAGTTTGTTGGGCTTTTTAGCATCATGCACTCATTCAAAACATGCCAGTCTTGATAAACAGTCCAACTCCCGCTGCTGTAAATCCACATCATTTGCAACTGATTTGCATGAGATCAAAAGCAAAAGAAGACACAGAGCAACGTGGCTGTGGGGCAACACAGGGAGGAAATGACAAACGTTATTTGGAGCTCGTGGAGGAGCTGGATTGATGCAGCCACTCAATAATCGCTGTAAACTCTGGGGACGCAGCAAAAGATGATTTCTCCACTACACCGCGTGATCAAATAATTCAAATGAAGCAGAGGCTTAATGCACACGTTGGTACGTTCACATTAGTCCGTTCTCAGCCTCAGGGACTGAATATGTCACTAACTAGTGCTAACAAGCCGTGATTTACAGCACAGCTTGTACTTTATAAATGCTGCCCTTCCTTATGTTACTGGGTGGATTCAGTCACTCCTCCAGCCCGGTTCGGTCTCGTAGCGTGCTCCCGCCTGGCGTTTGCGTTGCCGTGGGTGGGTGTTGGTCCCACATGGCGTACAGTATGGTGTGGATCACTCATGACTTGCCTGCTGAACGTGGACAGATTGTGTGAACGCCCACACACACACACACACACAAGCGCTCCCACAGGCACATTCTGCCGCAACACGTCTCCCATGGGATTTAACTAGACGCAATGATATAACGTACAGCTGACTCTTAAAGTTCCTGACTTACTTTACTACATTTCTGTTTATATTTGGTTTTCCCTCCGTCTTTGTGAGAAGAAAATGATCCTTCCTGACACACAGCCTTAAATCACAATGACTGCGTTGCGCTGTTTGTTATTAGGGTTTATTCGAGTCTCTATTTGTGTCTAAGGAAGCCTGATCACATAATGGGAAGAGCGTGCGTCCAGGCAGAGCTTTATCATCCTAATGAGTGAGGGAAACGATAAGAGGAAGCTGGAAATAAAGCCAGTGAACATGCCGTACCTCATGCAAGATGCACTCCCTCTTAAATAAAATCAGCCACCCATCTAAAGCGTCGTGTGCCCGGCGGCCGGCCAGCGAATTTTAAATGTGGCCAAGAGAAAGACAACATATTGGCTGCGTGACTGAACAAGCGTTAAGCCTTACGCGACACCTCTAATCAGTTTCATCATCACCCCGACGCGTTAAACAAGAGTCATGATGGCACGTTGTTTGATCCGTTCTCCTCCTGCTTAGAATCCGACGGCAAATAACAAAGGACGACGTTGTCTAATTGGCTGTAATGTCAATCACGCACTTCGTGCACTAGAATAATTTAGGTGTGTGTCATTAGACCTGTGCGTTAGTTGTGCAGCGGCTGAGGTGGTTTTGTGTTGATCTCCAGTGTGTGTGCCTTTTGCTGTAGACCTGTCATGACTTGACATGCTGCCTGGCTGCCCTTCAGCTCAGGCATTCAATCGTACTTGTGTGCGTGTGTGTGTGTTTGTGTGTCTCAGCTGGCTGTACCGTGAGTGTGCAGGCAAAATGTGAGTCACGCAACAGGATGAGCGTTCACGCGCCTCCTCACGGAAACATTTTTCCCATGTGGCATTTTTCTTTCTTCTTCCCTTTCAGCATCTGTCCTTTATGTTTTGATGCACACACACACACACACACACACACACACACACACACACACACACACACACACACACACACACACACACACGTCTTACAGTAAGTGACAGTGGTTTTTTTGGGTGTGTAACACATGACAGTTGTTCCTGAATTTGTGTGTGTGTAGCATCTGTGGCAGTAAATATGAACCCGACGCCTCCTTCCTGCACAGGTACGAAGATGGATGCGAAACCCAAAGGTGAGCGTGGAGAAATCCCAGGGAAAAGGTCTGCTGTACCCGTGTCCGAAGTGTCCGCTGGCAGAGGACCTGTGGTACACGCACTTCCCTTCGCCTTACGGCTGCTGTCACTACTCGGGCCTGCAGGGCGGCCAGTACTACCACCCCGAGCCCTGCTCACCGTGTCCTGCCAGTGGGCAAGGCAGCGGCCGTGACAAGAGCAAAGGCTGCAAGGTAAGAGGAAAAACAACCACAGATGGTGAGGGAATAGAGTGTGTGTGTGTGTTGATGAAGCCGCTTGTGTCACTCCCCACTGCCCATTCATTTTCACTTCTCGGTAGTAGTGAGAGTAATATGTCACACAGACCTCTGTGCACAACAAGCTGGTCTGTGTACATTTTAAGCAACAATAGGAGCTAATTTATCCCAACTGGGACACAGGTGGAAGTGCAAACACGCTCATTTCTCAGATCTCCTTTGCCCATTAGCACTAATTGAAAGAAGCCGAAGAACCAAATTAGGCTGGAAGAGGGCTCTTGACATTGTTCTGTTTGTCTGTGTTTCCTCTTTGTGTCGTTACATAACAAAAACGCTCAGGCAACTGAAGACTGGGGTGTGTTGTTGTTCACCACAGGCGGATGTTTCTTAAATGGGAGCTGGAGGCATCAATTCAGTTTTTATGGCGTTTTTAAAATTGAACAAAGAAAAAGGGGCTGGATGGACGTGAAAAGATGTGATGTACACTCACCCCTGGCTCACACACACACACACACACACACGGCTGCTGCTGCGTGTGTCCACTTTGTCCTTGGTTACACAACTGCAGTCATAATAACTGTCCCACTCCTTATCAATCATCACGCCCATCAACTGGTTACCCGCCTGCGTGAGTCGTCACGATCTCAGCCACACGAAGCCACTAACTGTGTGTGTAACTGTGTGTTAGCGTGTGTGCGCCGGGAAACGACATCAAGGGGCGTAACAGTATAAATGAACATTGTGTGGTTGTCCGTCACTCCAGCGTCTTTGTTCTTTCTATCGTTCTGTGGTTTTCAGTCTCGCCGTCCCAGCCAACAGAGCTGCCACTGGTGGCTCAGTGGATACGATTAGTGTGCGCGTGCGTGTGCGTTCAGAGTTAATGGGCGTTGTGGTGCAGTGGGAAGGGGTTTGGAGGTTAAAGAGGAGGGGTCTGAGTGGTGAGTCGTACCTAGTTTATCAATGCAAATGCGGATGTTGACCTGCTGTAGCTGCTCCGGTCTCACGTGTGGTTTGCTTATTCATGGCCTAGAAAAGATTGACTGTAGTAATGCTGGAAACCCACAGCATGCAGTAAAAATCTTTGTGGCCTTGCAAAAAACATCAGCACTGGGCCTTGCCTAGCGAACCGTATCTTGAAACACTGTGTCCCAGCTCAGGCTTTCAAAGTTGCTTAGTCAAATGCTCACATATCATGACACAGTGTTTCTGAAAACATCCTCCCCGCTCGCCCGACGCGCGGCCCTGTTCTCCACTCACGGACCGACTCCAGCGCAAATGAGCTTACAAAGCTGAACTAGGACCAGCCCATCAAAATGAACCGTATCACTCGCTGTCTAGTACACGTCTCCGGCTCAGATTTTAAAAAAGTAGGGTGATGATGATGAAAGGGCTGCTGTCACGTTTTAAAGGAAGTGGAGATAAATAAGACACCAAATGATGACAGACACTGTCAGGCTCACTTTAAGTGCTCAGAGACAGAAGGGAAATCTCAAGGGTTCTTTATTTAAAACTGAAAGCACAAGTAATGACGCAAACGTTTGATTTGTTATTGCTGAGAAATTCAACTTAAAGTTGAATTTGAGTTTAGAGGCTTTTCTCTTCCATAAAAACATCCTTTCTTACAGATCGACCACCTTCTGCTTCTCCTGTTGTTGTAATTGAAAAGCATTAAAAATGCAAGTAGCTTGGTTTAACCGTGACCCAGTGCTTTGCATAGCCGTCATCCACGACTTACAATGAATCTGTCAGAGCTGTCAAAGCTAAATATGGAGCAAACTTTACTGCACTGATCCGATTATGTAATAAAAGTGGTGTTTTAAAATTATAACGCCTGCGTTTTGTGCATGTGGTGAATAATTGTGAACCAGAGGAGGGAGGAGGAGACGCTTAACAGGGATGATTCAAAGAACTGAATTAAAGAGAAAAGGCGAATAATAACGAAGAGAAAGAAAGAATGAGGAATTGGTAGCGATGAAGGGACAGACAGGAAAAGATGACAAGAGCTCAGAGGACAGTTTTATCAGAAGTTAGAGGAGAGGAGGTCAGAGCATCTGTCACACTGCCTGAGCATGACCAGAAATCAAAAGGATATAAATCCTCATGATAAGATGCCCTGCACTGCCCACACACACACACACACACACACACACACACACACGATGATCTAATGCAGACGCAGGCTTTCTGTAATCTCCTACATCAGGCTTGTACTGTTCTTGACGAAGACTTAATCAAAAAAGGTTTGCTGACTGCTGATAGTGCTGACATACAGTCTCCCTCCTGTCAGAGATTTACCTAAACAGTAGTCTGACATAGTTAAACTACATACTGTGATCTTCCTCTAACATTAACCCAAGTAGTTCCTTGTCTAATCTCAAACACGGGACCCTGGACTGTGGTGTGACAGTCCTGCGTCATCTTGGTGAGTTGGCAAAGCTGTAATTTGCCTCCTGTTTGCAACAGAAACACCTACGGCCTAGTTTTATTGCATCAACAGTCATGTTGTTATTTACAATCCAATGATCCAATACAACAACGGCACAATGTGTTAATCATGGAGATACTGGAGTTTTATGTAAGCTCAGAGGCCGTTCTGCGTAGGGATCAGCTGATGGTGTTAATGAGCCAGTGTCTTATTAGGTTTAAACACTGACTAACGCTACCCAGAAAGGACTCGCCCGCTCTGGTCTCATTGGTGCTCAGTGACCGGGGAACAGACGGAGGAGGGGACCGATCCAAGTGGAAGTGAAGTATTTCAGAGATGAGGAGATATATCTACACTCATCACTGTAGATCTGAGCTGGAATGAATGGCTCCGTGAACAGCAGAGGGAAACACGTCCTGCTTCATTTGTTGGTTAAGATCGTGCCACACAGCATTTACCTTTAAACTGCTTATTAGTATTATCTTCTTAAAAATAAAGTTATTCGTGGGGCACTTTGATTTCTCTGTAGTTGTAGCTGGAAGTACGTTTCTGCTGGACTTTGCACTTCAGACTTTGGTTCTTGACCTCATCACATCTGAGAAGCGGCTTTTCTGAGAAGCAGCAGTTCTTCCACATGAAGCTAATGGTTAATGCCTTCGTTTTAAAGGTGACGCGTTAATGGAAAGAATGCGAACTTCGGACTGCGGACGTCTTCCATGCAGCTGTTTATATCTGACCCGTGAGCCCTGGATGACTTGACACAGTTTGTCCTCTATTAAAGTGAACAGCCTTCCAACAACCTCGACAGAATCCCAATTCTGGCTGCATTAGCCATGAATCGCATTACTGTCAAAATGCTTCTTACCTTGCTCTGGGAATAAGAAGGAATTAAGACAAGCAACCCACCAGGTCCAATTATATTTGATACACAGAGTTAAACTGAGAGCACTGGGAGCCAAAATCCCTTTCCAAGTTGTTGGTTTGTCATGCATACTGTTCCAATACCGCTGAGAAATGAATTTCACTCGGAACTTCTCTCTGTATTCTTCTGAATACTTCGGCTAATTGACTCAAAACTTTCTTTTCTCCCCGTTAAAGCGGCCCAGTCACTCCAAATAAATGCCTGAAGTCAGAACCCGTCTCTCGAATCCGATGCTTAGTAATGAAGCTGGTCAGGTGCCATCCTCCTGCTGATAGGAGGCTGGTTTGTATCAGTCTGGACACCCTCCAACCTGCGCTTGTCAGCCAGTCACTTAACATCCACTTCATTTCTACATTAGAGCGTATTGGTGCCTATTTACAACCTGTCAACGCTCTCCGCCCCGCTCGCTCTTATCACGCTCAGTTTTCCCCTCTCCTTTAATTTAAACATATTTATGCAGCGTTTGCATGAGGGAACGGTCCCAAGGTCTGGAAAGCAGCTCCAAGCTACCACTATTTAATATACACTCAGCAATGGAAAACTGCTAATCCTTTGTTGTTCTTTTGTGCCAAAGCCAAGTGCTCTGGCAGTGGAAGAATGTGATGGAGTAATAAACTTGGATTTGTTTTTCTTGCATGATCTCGTCTCTTTGCTCACAACAGATGTATATATACACCCTAAAATGGCACGGGGAATGTGTTTCCATCGCTACCCCGCCATCCTACAGGCTTTGTTCCTCTGCCAAAGCACAAAAAGGAAATAATAAGCATAGAGGAAGCTCTTCATACCTTGGCTCTCGCTTCCTGGATTTGTCGTGACACAACAAGGTGTGAATTAGCTTTGTAGTGTTTCACCAAGCCGGGCTTCAGCAGGGGAGCTCAGGGAGGAAGATAAAAGCCTGTTGTCTGTGCCGTCGAGAGCCCGTCTGAGTAATCTGTCAGACGATCTGGATCAGATTTGATACAGATAACTACAGCACCTCGTGTCCCTGCACTGTCTCCGCACGACTGCAAGTCATGAGGTGAATTGTGATACGAATCGATTTGACATTACGTATTATTTTTTTTATACAACAGACGGCTTAGGCCATAAGGCTGTAGGATGTGTTCCATCGCGTATGTAAAATCTATCTGTGGTAAGCACAACCTGTTTTTTCACCCTGGTGGAATAATCTTCCCATGCGCTGGGTTTTACCAGCATCGATCCTTCCTTTTCCTCATTCTCCCTCGGTCTACTTTCTCCTTCTCTCTGCTTGACCTTGACTGATTAGGAAGGAGGGGCAGATCCCTCCCTTCCACGTCTTATTGTGAGGGAATTTGGGAATTATTGTTGTTCTAATCTACCCTGAGAACTCGGCTAATCCCGTCTTCCATCTTGATGTTCTGGAGCGAATGCCAGAACTGCTGCGCCTCAGAGGCTCAGCAGCATCCTGACGATGCAACTTTTTTTTTTTTTTGCTCTATTCACACACAGAGTTCTTTTGAATCTGCTTTGTGCGCGGAGGATTGGGGGCTTAAGGTTCACACTCGACAGCACAGCACAGAGTCCCGATCTGCTCCCACTCGGACGCTCGCTCGTGGCTGGTGCACAAAGACAAGCTACCGTGATTGTGCTTTATTACTACAGCACACTGAGCTCTGTTGTAGTGCAAAGGGTAAAGACAGAGTTATCTTACTGTCTTAGCAGAATATTCACATCAGTGACATCATGATTTAAAGCTTTTATGCAGGTTTGCAACCTGTAGTTTTTGGATAATAAGGTAAAACCTTTAAAGCTCAAATATGTAAAATAAAATGAGCTGTGTCTATGAATCCCATGTTTTCACCTTTGGCCAATTTTTAGTCAGGCTTTGTTCCTGCACTGTGAAATGTTTGGCTTGTTATGATTATCACACAGAGACGGGAGGTGAGGTTTAATGTCAAAACAAAAGCAGAATGAAACAAATCTCTTTATGAAATGTGAGAAAGCAAGAGAGAGAGAGAGAGAGAGAAGGAAACATGGCAGGAGATGCTACGAAGTGAAGTGAGGGCAGCGTTTGAATTTCCCCAAAAAAGTTTTTGCAAGGTTTTACTTTACTTTACTGAATGTTTGTCTGATGTTAGGTCATCACGCGCTTTCATTTTCTTTGTTTGTTGTTGTGTGCTGCACGAAGACTTGGGCAGAGGAATGTGTGGTATGAGATGGACAAAAAATCAGACATGTGCCATAAACCCCAGTTTAGGGAGGCTCATCAATATACGTTCAGCCATTTTATTTGTTTCTTTTATTGTGAGACTGGTTGATTCAGCAAAAAGCCTATTTAAATAATACATTGTCCTGCTGTATATGCATTATTCAGTTACTGCAGTAACTCTCTGTCAACTGTGATTCTAAAACTGTCATCACAATTTATCCGGCTTCACGTTTATCTGGTGAGTCTGTTTAGTATTTTTTTTATTTTATCTGTTTTAACTCTTCAGTGGTTTATTCGTATACTTCCATGCTGTTCTATAATAAGTTACTGTCTTACCCTATGACCCTGACTTCACACTGGGCATTTTCCACACAGTACCGAGTACTCTTGCATGTGTAATAAACGCTGATTAAGGCCTTTGTACCTTTAGAGGGAGTTGCCTGGAGTCAGATGCGCCGCCTTGGTCCAGTCTGAGCTGCTTCGTCTTTAGTCTGGGAACGTGGTCTTCATCTAGAATTTAGCTGATGATACAGACAAGTGACGACTGAGGTCACATGACTGCTCTCAAGTTTAACACCTCACTTCAAACTTTTTTTTGAAAGGTCAGTAATGAAGCGGCAGAGAAAAGGAGCCTGGCTTTCCTGGACGTCTTATTTATGGGGCTGTGTGACCAAAGTGAACGTTTTATTGGAACTCCATTTTACGAGGTGAAAGGACACATCTTAAAGGAAGGCCTTATGTAACTTCAACAATGGGACCTCCTTTATCTTTAAGGGCCGTGGCACAGAACCAGGTCAAAGATCAGGGAAAGAGGTTAATAGAAAGGGGAGTCTGGAAATGGTGTGCGTGCGTGTGTGTGTTATTCTTCCTGTGCACATATTTTCTTAGTTGTTGAAGGAATGTGTGGGTTTAAAAAGAGGCCATAGACTATATGCTGCCAGCCTGCTAGACAAACATTCTAATACATGTGGTTCATGGGTCAGCATACATAACTAAATGTTGTCCGTCGTGACACCTTCTTATTGGGAGATAAGATGAGATATGTGGCAATGAACATGGGTCTGGTTGTGAGATCCACTGGTGACCTGTCCACGCTGTGACCTGCCTGTGACCCATTAATAGCTGGGATTAACTCCACCCTGTAGCAAGTACTTAAGATAATGAAAGGATGGATGTTAGTCTTTTATTAACATGCATGTATTCAATTTTCTCAGCTTTGGGCTAAAGGAAGCAACATTTTGCTTTTTCTTTCCACAGCACACACACACACACACACACACACGCACCTACTCACATTACGCCAGGCCAATATGTGGTAATGTAGAGGGCAGCAGAGCAGGAGGCACTGATAGAGGCCTTGATAAGACTCATGTGAAATGGCTGCCGTGATTGAACCGCTGTGTGTGCCAAGGACACCATCCACCTTACATAACAGCCATGTTGGGTCACGGACACATCCGTCTGTGTAATTTGGCTTTGTGGAGAATTATGTGCACCTTGACCTTGTGTTTCATGGTCCAATGTGTCCTACATTCACACCTTCTCTCTCCTGTGTGTGTGTGTGTGTGTGTGTGTGTGTGTGTGTGTGTTTGTTTTATTGCTGTGACATGCATTGGTGTCATGTCAGTGTTGCCAGTCACATTATAAATGAGATGGTGGTGCAGTGATCCTCATGTCGCTGTGCAGCTGTCACATGACAGAAGCCGAAGGTGTCGCATTCGCAGCCTTCTGTGTAAATACGAGCCTCAAATGTTTTACTCATGACGGGATGACGGTTTCTCTCGCTGTGCTGGTCGTTACTGCTGCTTTATGAGACATCTGGCCTTTTTGCGAACATATATCTCTGCCCCGCTCTTTGATGTTTTGTTGTAACGTGTGAAACTAAATGGCAAAGACATAAAAAACGCCTTTTAGGTATTTACTGCAAGGTCATAGTTTTAATATTTACATCAGGATTATGGAATATCTCATTCAGAAAGGTCAGAAAAACGGTGAAGGCTGGTGTTTATGAAGTGAATGGCTTTAAAAGGTTAAAACAAGGAAACACACCAGGTATGAGCTGGGGCTGCACTAGTCCAGGCTGTTGGGTCACCCATCCATGAAGACTATGTAATCTAATGCAGAACATGTTTAATGTTAATCATACAGGCCAGAAAGTGGAGGATGCTGGCCCGCCACCATGGCGACGGCACGGGCAAGCAGAAGGACGCGGAGTCAGATGTCCAGCTGGGCAGCTGTCAGTACTGGGGGGTCCATGCCTCACCCATCCTGGCCAGCCCCGTCATGCTGGAGTGCTCCATCTGCAGTGGGCCCTACATCAGCTACGCCCTGGAAGACACCTGGCAGCCACGCCAGCGCACACAGGCAAGTTAAGTCTGCCTACAGCTGGTGAAATCGCAGGTACAGTAAGAGCATGACGTGGGCGCAAACAATGGAGGGGACTTTCAGGAGACCTTTGGAGAATTGGGGACAACCCCAGAGGAACTATGGATTGTTAAAGTCTTTGTTGTGTTGCACAATACAAAAGATCTTAGGAAAAAAGAGTGGAAGGTTGCTTTTAGGTATTTATTTGTATATCGTAAGCAATACACTATATATAATGTTTCATATCTGTGTGTAATTCCTTTGGAGCAGACGCTGTCCACATATGCACATTTCCTGCATCTCAATGAACAAATGAGCAGCAGAAGGTTTGAGCAGCAATGATTTGTTGCCAGGATGTCAAAACCTGGAAACCTGCTCAAACAAACACCCAGACAAACTTTTTATTTGATGGTAAAGGCAAATGTTTCTTTTTACCATATAAATACTTTTTGCCTCATCCGATGACTCGAACTCAGATGATATACGCGTCTCCTTGACCCTTACAAAGACAAAAAGCATCCTCCCTGCTGTCTCTCCTCGCCTCTGCCTGAACCCAAACTTTACGTCTTATTTTGGAAAAACAAATCCGCCATGAAATATTAATGACGAGAACGCCTAGATTCAACATCGCTATGGATACAACTCCATCAAATCTCTGTAGCGAATCCACAAACAACCTCAAGTGACAGACACGAAGGGCATGACAGAAAGTCAGGGAAATTCAAGGAGAAAGGATTATGAATGGGAAGGCGACTGTAGACTACAAAGACATATCAGCAGCATGAAGCAATATGAATTTGTACTGGTGTGTGTATGTGAATAAAAGAGATAAACAAACTGTCAGCTATATTAAGACTTATACGGCATGATCGGCAGATTGTTGGAAGCGGTGCCTGTGAAAGAACAAACACACCGATGAGGTCGGAACAACGTGCCGCACACACAGACGCACACTTCCACTAGCACGCGCACGCCTGAGCGTGTCTTGTTCTCAGAAAACACCCATGGGAGAATACTGAGGGCTGTGATAAGTTTTCAGAGCTGCAGTGTGGAATAGCAAACTAGGCTAAGACTGTATCAGTCGCTGGCGAAAAATTAATATCTGACACGGAGCTGCAGTTTCACGAGGATGCAGTAAAATGCAGATACTGCTGGTTCTGTGGCAGCTGCCAATTATACAGGAAAAGTAGGACAAGGAAGTACAAACTGTACTTAAATGCAATATTTCGGTCCTGGTGATTTTCATTTCAAGGTTCTTAATACGTGTGACTATGACCGTGAACTAGTTGTCCTCCATCACGTCATGTTATAAGAGCAGAGGTTTCTCACCACTTTCACCACCAGGCCCAGAGTGATTTGCTGCAGCTTCACTCTGATCTCGTATTGAAACGCACCGTGTGGTGAACCGTGCACCAGCGTGTGTGCAAGCGCTGATTTAAAGCGCCGCCGTTCACCAGTCTCGAATAAAGTGCCTCCAGCTTGAGAGCTTGAGCTGTTTTTCACCAAGCAATGTCGTGCTTCTCTTCCAGGCGATGGACCTGTACTACCACAATGAGTCAGACCCAGACAGCTACTGTTGCCCTGGCGACAACAGTAAGTCACCACCAACCGAACTGCTGTTTTGTATTCGTACGCTTCCTCTTAACTCTCCTTCTTTTCCACTTTTTCCCAAACACTGGCTCCTTTGATCTGCTTTCTCCATCGACTCTATCCATCATTCCCTGGTTGTTTCTGTTCATTATTACTTTATATTTACTTTACCATTAATGCTCTCTCTTTTGTTCTCTTGTTTGTGGTTTCCTTCCCATCCAAACCTGATAGCTATGGGAGCGGAGTAACTGAGCCTGGACACACAGGAGCTTTGTAATGTTACCTCAGCTCACCACACTGCCCTCTAATCCACCCTCCAAACTCCCTGGATAATAACTGTTGTCCGTAAACCATGATTACTATTTGTTCTTTTCTGGAAACCGGCAAAACAGTAGTTAGAGACACAGCACACAGGACTACATCATCGCACTCGTGACACAGTGACCTTTGTTGTTTGGAACATCACTGCAGGAGAAATGTGTTTATCTGCCCAGGATCGGTTTATTGCCGACATAAATGTACTGTAACTGAGGGACTGTACATTCTGTCATAGCCATTATTTGTGCCACGGATGATCGTCCAATCCAAAGGGCCCCGTCTGTGTGTGTGTGGGTGTCACGTTTTGGCAGGGAGCCTATCTTTTCCCCCTTTTTATTACCTTTGCTGGGAACCTTGCAACAAATAAACTCTTCTTATGGGTTTGTGTGGGTCTGACAGCAAACAGAGAGAGACGCTGCTTTCTGTCAATTTTAGTGAGATTATGAATAATAATAACAACACGAACAAAAAACTATATTTACTATGTGCTACTGTAGCTTGTAAGATATTACAAAGTATCGATTATGAAGGAATTTGTCATTTTGGTTAATAACACAGAATTAATTGATTCATAAAACACTGTTGAAATAAGTTATGTTTTAGATATTATTTTTATGTAATTATTTCTGATGCATCACTGTGTTAGTAACACACTAGTGCCAAGGTTGGTTGGACTCTTTGTCCTATAACACTCACTGGTTCCCACTGGAACATCTCTAAGAAGCAAATGTGTCAATAACCATATTCAGACACTTTTATTGCACCGGGGACAGTCCGTCCGTTAATTATGGAAAGTTTTGGTGGATGGGGAGGAATCCAAGCAATTAGCCGAGCTGGTGACAAGCTGTTCCTGTGGCCTCGTGCGCGATGCTGCTACACCCCCGTGGCTCAGAGTTCAGCAGTTAGTGGCTGTAGGAGAGTTCACAAGTTGGAGAGAGCGACACATAGAGCCAGTAAAATAAAAGTCGTAGGGAGCTTTAGATTACAAACAATAAATGATGTTTGTGTTGTTCTTTCCAGGAAAAAGTACAATGTGACCTTATGTAAGAAAGCATCCGCTGAGGATATGATTATTAAACCACATTCGTTTGCTCGTCGACCTGCTGCAGTTAATCAGTAGGTCTTTGCTACTTTCCTAACTCGGAGTAGATGTCAACAGCTTTATGTAACGTCTAATTACTGTGTGTGTGTGTGTGTGTGTGTGTGTGTGTGTGTGTGTGTGTGTGTGTACTCTCGTCTCTCAACGTTTATGACGCACCACTTGCTTGTGTCGACCTGCTGAACACGCAAACACACACACCTCCACATTGTGCATCGTTCACACTGGACAACTCAACACCAGCGTTCTCACTTTGTGTGTGTTTTGGTGGCCTTGGCATAAATGCAGCATGCGACGTTGCCGCTCATGTCATCTATTGACCATTTCATAATGTCTGTAAGTCTATGAACTTGGTTTTCATTTTCCTACTGCAGGGGCCATTCCAAGAACCTTCCAGGTAATTTGCAGTTACCTATCGGGTCATTTCTAAGGAAGTGTTATAAAACCTGTATCCTATCAAATAAACAGTTGTGACGACAGGTTCAGGCAAGCTCAGGAATTTTAAAAGTCAAACCAGGAAGAGGCTCAGTGAGCTGCTACTTTATGGGCCACATGACAGCTGACGGTGGTGGCGGAGGGGATAAATAGGTCTAGCCATGCACACGTACACACACACACTGACCGTGCACCATATCCACTGACAAAATAAAAGCCTGGCTGTCCTCTCTGAATAGCGGAGGCCTTTATATAACAGTGTCATCTGGTTCCTCACCACTGAGGCTCATTCGCATTCATCCACAGACGGCGGACATTGCGAGATGGAGTGATGGGAGACTGAAAGAGATGAGCTGATTTGATGGGTGGATGTCATCTGGCGCGGACACCTTGGATATGGGCGTTTGCTGGTCTTTGTGTATGTGTGGGTACACGGTGGGTGGGCTGGCGGGGAGCGCGTGTGTTTGCATGCGTGTGTGTTTATGTTTATTCTGCAACTCTAATATCCTGTGTCTCCAAACCCTCTGGCGCTGCAGCGAACCCCTTCCTGGCCCACGGAGTGTGTGTGTGTGTGTGTGTGTGTGTATGAGTCAACGCTGGCTTTGGCACTGATGACAATGCCACTAGTGGGTTACATAACATACTGGTGTCTCACACACATAGGGAGGCAGTAAACACAGAGTTTGAAAATTGTGGAGCCTCCTCTTGTTCAGGGCTCGAGCTTTGAGCAGCCATAAAGGAAAGAGGGCCAGATAGGAAAATCACTGAGTGGCTCTTTTGTTAGTGTGCCCCCCTCCCAAACCCCCCCCCCCCACCCCATCACCACCACACTCTTACTTTCTTCCCCTCCTGATCTTCTTTCAACACCACTCTCTCGTTTCATTCAACTCTGGGCTATGACCACAGATGCAGACACAAGTGCACCGCTTACACCCCAGCCGAGGTAACGTAGCGTCTTCCTCGTCGCCGTTTTCTGATCTTTGTTGTTCTCGTGGCGCGTTGTAAGCTCTTCTGTCTAAGCCAGTGACATTTTGTAGATGCGACCTTTGCTGTTCGAAGCAGAACGTGTTCTCGGTGGTGCTGTGAACCAGGGGTGTGTTGGACATCCTGAGTGAACTGGGAAAGTGTGTGTCTGCGTGTGTTGTCAGAGTCCCTGCGGTTATGAGTGTGGATGTTGTGTATGTGCATCGGGTGCCTTTGTGGGCAGATTAATAATAGATTTGACCTGCGTTAAGGGAGACACAGAGACCGAACGTACTGTATATAGCCTGTAACTATGCAGCACATAAGCCAGTTTGCCATCATGTGATGGTGAAGCATCGCAGATAAAAGTGTTTTCAGTTTTACAGTCACATGAATGTGCTGCAGGACTGAAAACCAACACGTGTTTGTGTAGTTAAATAAAACTTATTTAATATAAGTCATATTTCCATTGAGCCAGGAGCTCATAGGGACAATGGCCCACACCCCCACCCCGATGAAAACTCATGCTACTAATGCTTGAAGTGGAAGGAAATAGAGGCGGGACGTCTCCGCCCTCAAAGCAAAGGGGAAAAAAATATGCTGGATGAAACTGTCCAAGAACAGGAATGCGCTGTAGTTCAATTACCTCCCTGCTCAGGAGCCTCTCTCCTCGCTGTGATTCGGGAACTTAACCAGCCCTATGAAAGACAAAACGACCGCTTTGACGTGTGAGTATGGCCGCTTGTTCCTTTAAAGGCAAACATCGACGAGTTTCTCCTAGTTGAGTCACTATTAAAACGCCTGTGACGCGCGTACGGGTGGACTGTAGGGAGACAAAGGTCTTATTGTGAGACTTCTCGCTGTTTGTGCGCACAGGGGCCCGTTGTGATATTTATAGTGTCTTTCAGGGTAACGCATAGTTCCTAACCCAGTTTTTGTGCGTTTTGAAAGAAAGCACTGGCAGGCACACTTTTTTTTTGGAGGGGGTCCATTCATCCCACAATTGCGTGACCTGGATTTATGGTGCCACTGGAAGTGTCCCGTTGAAAGGGGCTCTGTTGTTAAAGGTGCCAGGGGAACCTTGGCAACTGCGCTTTGCAGCTCGTTGGGGAACTTGAACCTGAACGATGTATCGTAGTGGAGGTTACATCTGTTTCCTTGCTGCGCTTTGGAGTTTGGAGCGTTTTTACGCACGGTTATCAAAACCTACTTTAAATGGGTTTGGCTTTCTTTGCTGATATCGTCTTACACGCTCTCATTTCACTTTGGGTGTAGATAAAACTTGACCCAGGTGCCTTACATAACTATGACTGAGTCCTTCTGGCGTTAACTGCAGCAGCGCACTAAAGGCGGCGGAGTCCAGGCCGACACCTAATGTCACACTTAATAATCACATTGATGTACTGGCTGCTCCTGGGGCGCTCGCAGGTTTATTACGACAGGCCGTGAGTCTGATCCTTCGTCGTCCAGGCTGGTTGCATTCAGGAGTTTCTCCCAGCCTGTACTTTTCCACTCACAGTGAGTTTTTTTTTTTTGGCATCCCGCCTCCCTGAGCTCAGACTCTCCCTGTGGTCTTTTGTGTACCGAGGGAACCTGCGTCAGTCCCAGGCTTTCAATTGACAAAGAGCCAAACGGTGAAACCGATAGACGCGGAGGCTATCGGGTTATCCGTGGCTGCGCAACTTCTAGACTTAGATGAGGAGCGTGCGAGACAAAAATAATCACAAAGTTGGAGAACAATCTCGAATTACACACTGTACCACAAGCTGACGTTGTGTTGACATATTAACCTGCAAACCTTTTACATTAAACCGAATCATGGCACTAGTTGGACACATATGGAGGTGATTAACCCACAGGATTTGTTTTGCCCTCTTGTGCCGACTGAGCATGTGCTGTTCCCACTGACTGTGTGACACAAAGTTGCTATGGTTTTGCACAAACAGGCTTTTCGCCCAAAGAACAACTTTCGCCCAATATTTTCCTTAGCTTTTGACGTAGACGCACTTTGAGGCGTGACCGTGACGCGCTGGGAGCGCAACAGCAGCTGACTGGTCGAGGGACAGGACTGATCGTGTTTAGAACGAAATGTTAGGACGGGATCGGGTGGGAGTGTTTGGGGGCAGCTCCTCCCTCCTACTGACCTGTTAAAATCAAGAACCAGAGGCAGGAGAGTCATATTTAGTCTCTGGGCAGTTGATGAGCACAGAACTGCTGTTAGACACCATGATGATAAAGACAGAAGCAGAAAAACTTGGGCTGACTTACTCCAGATCTAGAGGATTGGTGGCTTTAGTCACCGGTATGGGATCATACTTATATACTTTTTTTATTTTTCATGTCATGGATGGACTTGTTTTGTTTTGTTTATTACATTTTCTCTGTTTTTCCCTTATGTGTTGCAGCTTTTATGAAACAGAGGAGGATGGGTCTGAACGACTTCATTCAGAGGCTCGCCACAAACTCCTACGCCTGCAAGCAGTGAGTAGCATCTGACTCATGGCATTGTTCTGCATTTGGTGGAGAACAAAACATTAGCTAAGCAAATTCCAGTTATTTGTCCTCCCAGATCAGCTGATTTAGTCAAATAAAAGGCTGTGATATTTCATGGTGAAGTAAGTTTGTTGGTTTTTTTTTCAGTCCTGAAGTTCAGTCTATTCTGAACTTAAGTCCTCCTCAAGATGCTGAGCTCATGAATGCAAACCCCTCTCCTCCTGTAAGTATATTCTTTGCTTGCGTCTTTGTTTATGCATCTGCTGTCATGCCTCTAATGTTTTCATCATCTTCTCCTCTTCTCCCACCTGCTACAGCCTAGTCCATCCCAACAGATCAACCTCGGACCATCCTCTAACCCTTCGGCCAAACCCAGTGACTTCCACTTCCTCAAGGTGATCGGCAAGGGCAGCTTCGGCAAAGTCCTGCTCGCACGCCACCGCATGGATGACCAGTTTTACGCAGTCAAAGTCTTACAGAAAAAGGCCATCCTGAAGAAGAAGGAGGTAAAAACACACAGGCAGTAAACTAGTTTCGTACACCCCACGATTGTCACTGCTTCCTTAAACCGCGGCTTTTGTTTCCCCCAGGAGAAACACATCATGTCAGAGAGGAATGTGCTGCTGAAGAATGTCAAGCACCCGTTCTTAGTGGGCCTGCACTATTCCTTCCAAACAGCCGACAAACTGTACTTCGTCTTGGACTACATCAATGGAGGAGAGGTAGGTTACCCGCTGTGCTGCTGCCAGATAAGAAAGTGGATATGAAGCAGGGATGATAGAGGAGCTGAGCTATTTAAGGAAAGAGCTGAATGGATAAGGAAGGAGGGAGGTTGACAGACACTGATATATCTGAAGCAAGAAGGGAGGCGGTGGACACAACCTGTAAATATAGATGTTTCTAGAGGTAGAATAGACTGTCAGCCACAGACAGACACAGGGGATATCCTGTCGTGAGAAGCAGAGCAGAAGCTGTCGCTCTCCGTCCTTTTTTGTTTCTCGTCCTCTAAAGGAAACAGCTCTCAGGAAGTCACGGGGTGGTGGTGGGGTGGGACCGAGGCAGAGACTTGCGGGACCAAAATTAGCAGCTGTGTCCAAACTCCATGCGTGACTAATCGAGCTAATTTCCTGTGATTGTTGGACTAGCAAAGACAGAGTTGATTAAATATTGGTCTCATCAGGAAACAGGATGTGTTTACTCTCCTTTCTCTTTTCTTCCCATCTTTTTTCACTTTCATCCCACTAATCTTTTGCTCCACTGTTCGCCCTCTTTCATCTGAAATTTAAAGCTGTCGCCTTCCTGTGTCTGTATTTCTTTTCATCCTGTTTCCTTTTTGTCATTCATTTCAGACCTGTGGCAAAAAATCTATAATGATATCAAGACATTTCAGTTTTTGGTTACTACAAGCACAAGCTGCCTTTATCGTCAATAACCTTTGCTCTTTTTTTTCCGTTTGTCTTCTTCCAGTTGTTCTACCACCTACAGCGTGAGCGCTGCTTCCTTGAACCAAGAGCCAGGTTCTATGCAGCAGAGATCGCCAGCGCCCTGGGCTACCTCCACTCCCTCAACATCGTCTACAGAGACCTGAAACCAGAGAACATCCTGCTGGACTCCCAGGGACACATCATTCTCACGGATTTCGGCCTGTGCAAGGAGAACATCGAACCCAACGGCACCACGTCGACCTTCTGCGGTACACCAGAGGTGAGGTTGAAATTTGACTCAGACGCTCGTTGTTTTGTGTGTTTTGACAGCACCCAGTAATGTTTGCTCGTGTAACTAACACTTTTTCCACTTGTCTTTTTTTCCCTCTACAGTATTTAGCCCCAGAGGTTCTTCACAAGCAGCCTTATGACAGGACAGTAGACTGGTGGTGTTTAGGGGCTGTCCTCTATGAGATGCTCTATGGTCTGGTGAGTCGAATTGACACATTACATCATTGCCGTGTGGATTCGTTCGTAGCTGGCAAAGTACTAACCCCCTTCTCTTTGTGCCTCGGTAGCCTCCTTTCTACAGTCGCAACACAGCAGAGATGTATGACAACATCCTGAACAAGCCGCTTCAGCTGAAACCCAACATTTCCAATGCAGCCAGACACCTGCTGGAGGGCCTGCTACAGAAGGACCGGACCAAGAGGCTCGGCTGCACAGAAGACTTTGTATGTGTCTGATTATGTGCCCCGATGCTCATTTACACATGGGAGTACATGTGTTAAGATGGACTTGATTTAATTATCCGTGTCTCTTCTCAGATTGAAATCAAGAACCACATATTCTTCTCCCCCATTAACTGGGATGAACTGAATGCCAAGAAGATCACCCCTCCTTTCAACCCCAACGTGGTATGTATCATTTTTTAATAACCATGGTCCATCCCTGCACTGAGTTCAAACACTTCTCATGATGTTTAGGTATTTTACAGGATCTAACTTCTCCCCTTTCTCTTTCTCCCCTTCTCCAGACGGGACCCAACGACCTCCGGCACTTTGATCCAGAGTTCACAGATGAGCCGGTGCCTAGCTCCATCGGCTGTTCCCCAGACAGCGTGCTCGTCACAGCCAGCATCAAAGAGGCTTCTGAGGCGTTTGTGGGCTTCTCCTATGCCCCAGCAATGGACTCCTACCTATAGGATTTAAACACAGGCACTCAGCGGACACTAGTGTTGATTTACAGGACTTTTGCATCTTGACCCCATCCCACATTTCCCATCATCTTGATGGATGTTTCCAAACCAACACTTGCAACAACTCTGCATCTACAAAGAATTTCTACATGTGTACTTGCTGTAATCTCTCCAACTCTTGGATGCACTGAAGAAGAATCGCTACGGGAGGATCGTTCGTCTTATCCTGAGTTGCCAATGCACATTTTTTCGAATCTACTACAAAACACACAGCAGACACAGACCAAGAGTTCCAGCCTTTAATTAAGCATCTTTAACCTGATAGTGGAGTCCTTTGCACATGGCTCAGGCAGCTTAAAAGCACCCTTGACCCTGAAACTACAACACAAACAAGCACACACACCAACTTCCACCTTTTAATGACCAGCCATTAAAAGGATTTCCATCTTCATCTATGTAGCAGAACATCTTGTTTGTAGAGTCTGTCTACGATCCACAGGGACCTACCTGCTGAGTTAGAACGAGTAGCTTGGAGATGACATTCATTTTGGTGCTTTAGTTTCTTTCTCGTTTTCGTTCTGTGTTTCTAAAGGGAGTCATCTGAAGCTGAATGTTACAGAGGGGGGACGTTTTATTTCTCTAAGGTGCCTTTATTTTCTTTCTCTCTGTCAGTGCTCATATCTTTTGGGTTTGTCTGTGTCCACAGCGTTAAGGTTTCGCCCTCTCGGGTGGAAGGAACACGTTTTTTTTTTTTTTTATATCACCAGCGAGGAACGACATTGCTTTTTAAATAATATCTGTTCTGTATTTAACGTGTGAGACGTAGGAACTCAATCGATATTTCGTATATTCTTTTGCACATAAAACAATAATAGTAATGCTGATAGAGGGTGAGAAAGAGAGAGCACTGCTGCTAGGTGAGACAGAGCGATGCGTTCAGAGGTGTTTGTGTACGTCTGCTTGCCAACTGCGTCCCCCTCATATCTGTCTTCCATTTGTCTCACAACAACGTAACAGCGGCCTGCAGACACGCTGGCAGCATCAAAACTGAACATTCCACTTTAATATTGCTGTAATGCAGTTTGACGGTATTTAAGTTTGTTTGTATATTTGGAGTCACGTGTACTAGTTTTAATGTATATTGAACAAAAACTGACTAAAGGTATGCTATGTAACAATTCATGTTAAATGTACTGTAAATTGTAAAATTGTTTAAGATTAATGTGACCATGTTTTGGTTTGCAATAAAACTTTAACTTTATTACATTGTCTTTAATTGTTGATTATTGATTAAAACATTTACATGTAATCAATTAAATTGATTATTTTTCTTGTAGTAATATATAATATAGTATAAACATTTGCTAATCCTAAAGAGAACAGAAACTAGCGACTGACACCAGCCTGTACCAATCGACTTACATGTTGTCAAAGTGTAATTTTATGATTATTAAGATACTGAGTTCTTTTCCTTGCACCAGATGACCATTGTTAATCTGGTGTAAAGGCTGCAATAGTGTGAAATCAGACAGTTAAGGGCCAGTAGGGGTAATATAAGGTTACAACGGGGCTGTCCATTGTGAAAGACGTCCTTCTGCTGAATCCAAGGTTATGCCCATGATTAATATGTCATTGAGGGGGACACTGGTTGTCCAGCAGATCCAGGGGGGTATTGTAGAGATGACGTCTCATCTATAACTTCCTAGGATGGAGCAGCAGTGAAAAAAGCATGTCTCCACAATGATTACCATTAGAAGAGGACGGGGAGGGACGTGTCGCGCTGGAGACCCGTAAAACGTTGAATGCTCTGGGCTTTCTCTTTTCTCTTTCCTTCTGCGCAAATAATTTAACAGTGTACGTCCGAGCAGTCGTAAATTGTTGTGCGTGTAAAGTCATTCCCCAAATGGCCAAAGACTGTTTAAATGTGACACAATTTAACATTTGCTCACAATCATCAACCAAAAGTGATCACCAGCAAGTGTAGCAAGTGTAATAAACAGTAAAGCCATAACCTGGCGGAAAACTTTGGATTGTCAGTGCCCTGCAGTATGTGATCGTTACTGAGCTGATCCTGATGATAGTCACACGCTACCATCTGCTGGCAAAGCACTGAACTGACAACATGAACCAAAGCCATCGTTTCCTAGTTAGTATCGATCTTATCTTGTGACATATGAAGTCACAATCCACACATACATTGTCCAGCAAGGATGAACTCATATACTGGAATATCCATCATCATCGTTTGAGGCAGTTTTGCGTGCAGTGTGTCGTTCCTGTGCTTTTATTTTGATAGCCACCGACGGAAACATTGGTTCCGGAAAAACACGGGGTGTCGTGTTTATTGACCATGACTAGAGCAGCCTTCTGTGAGTAATGTCGGTGTTTGGACAACGTTGCCTGACGGTAGGAAGAAAGATCAACATCTCTGCGACCGAGTCTTTCTCCGGGTAAGCGCCCCTGTGTGTGTGTTTCATCCCATTTCGTGTGAGAGAACGGCCGCTTAGCATGCACCGCTAGCTTAGCCTCCCTGCAAACGGTGGCTTCTGCTCTGTGTTGTCCACTTTTGAGCCACTCGTCCGACACAGTGATGGCGCCCAGCCAATAGTTTCATCTCATGAAGCCTCGTGTCGCACTAGTGACATTTTAAAAGCATCAGATTCCGATACCTGAAACTTTTCACAACGGACCTTTTGCAGTCGAAGTCCTCGCATTTTTCCTTTGTCGTCACTTCCTGTGCGACATTAATAAGACGATGGAGTTCAAAGGTATAAACTCACTGCACTTTACGCAGTAGGTTAAGTTCACAAAAAATAATAATCACAATCATGATGTTTCATATTGAATATGAATGAAGCTAATGAATAAGATATTTAATTATTGTATTACCATGTGTATTATTTCTATTTTTCCTCCCTCTTGATCAGGTAAAGAAAATGTGGCAGATGAGTGAAGATGGTCATTTGGTCGGTGTGAAGAAAGAGGAACAGATGGATGCCAACACATGTGCATGGCAGTGGCGCATTAGTTGTGTAAAGAAATATTCAAGATGTACAGAACAGTTGTATCACTGCGGTAGAATTGGTTTCGACTTTAATGTTGGATCTGAAATGCGCCAAAAACTGGACTTGAAGCTGGTGACAAATGGCGTCATACTTGAGATATGTGATTTTGCTAAAATGGTCAATAATAGCAAAAGACAGTTTATACCACAGATTCTGGAGAACAACTTTGATCTGGGATTGGAAAATGAGCAACAGAGGAGTGAATTTACTGCTCGAATTCTGCACAAACTGAAAGACATGATGAGACAATCGCCAAGAGATGAACGTGGAGTTTTCACTCTCTGCGACACGTTGCATTGTGCAGTGTGTGACACACAAGTGGATGCTCTTAACACTGATAACACTGTAGATGAAGATCAATGGTGTTTAGAAGCATCAGCTACAGAAGAAATGAATGGACCACAAGCGGATGACATCAATCATTTAGATGAGGGTTTAAGGCTGCACTCACTAGAAGAACTAAAAGCGGATGTTGCTCTCCCATCATTCCCTCATTGTGAAGGAATTGGACTGAACCTTGAAGTTGGTTCAAAACAAAGTCTAGACCCATCTTCGTTGACGAATGGCGTCATGTTGGAGCTGGTACATTTCACCAGGTTTATAACCTCCTACAGCTCTATTGTTCTGGGTTTGTTGGAGCATAACTTTGAACTCGACGTAAAATGCCCAAGCTTAAAAACTACAGTTTGGCTCAACATATTCGATCTGCTGAACAGGAGAAGGCAGCTCATCGCTATGTTTAAAAACGAGTCATTTTGCTTCGACAAAGAGACTTATAAAAAAGAATCGGCAGAGTCAAAAGCAGGAGACAATCTGTATCAAGTCAGAGACATTACCAAAAGAAGGCAGCGTAAAAAGAGGGCTGTGTCACCACCAAGTGGAGGTGCCTCCAAGAGGTGCAAAGAGGAGAAGATAAACACAGTCGTTGAACACACATCACAGGCTGATAACACGTGTTCTTGGGAGTCAAACAAATCAGATTCAGTACTAGCGCAATCTTACATGTGTCCCTTGGATTCAGATGACGCCTCAGACGAAGAAGTCATAGATGATCAAAGTTCTTCACAAGGCTCAATTTTAAAACAGCCTGAGTCAGTTTGTGTAAGTGCATGTACACCATTGTTCACCGGCACTGATCGTTCATTTGATGTAAACCCACCACCTGGGGACGACCAGCAAACACAGATTCCAGAAAATGTCCCTGAAGAATGTCTGGCGGAGGAGGAGGACATGCAAGTGGAGAGCGACATGTGGAAGCTGCGCGCTAACCGTGTAAAGCAAATCTTTCTCGTAGAAGATCAGGCTTATGATGCATTTTACAGAACCAGGAAAGCTGGCATAGAATTCAACGTTGGCTTTGGCCCAAAGCGAAAAGTCAGTATTGACTCTTTGAGCAGTGTTCTCTTTTTTGAAATTGCCAAGTTTGCCTTAGCCATGAATTCATCTCAGCAGGAGTTTATCATGGAGATCCTTGAGTACAACTTTGACTTAGACCTGCAGAATGAAAACCAAAGGAAAATGTTTACATGTGATCTTATGATTAAAGTGAGACAGCTTCAAAATGGGACGGATTCTGAGAAATCCTCCAGAGAGATGTTTCAACTCCCTGGCCTTGTGTCATTGGTTAATATGGCAAAGGAAAACCTGGGAAAAGTCAGCGTTGAACTTAAAAGCCTATCAGGAATGAAGGAGTGTGAAGCTGCTCCTTTGTGCCTTCCTGATTCACACGCAGAAGCTACTGAAGAACGTGTGACCCCTTATCCCTTCTGTGAGGAAATAGGGTTGAAGCTACACGTGAACCACCGTCGACCAAAAACTAAGCTTGAGCTGCACAAACTGTCAAATGGAGCAATGACCGAAGTGACAAACTTTGCAGAAAGGCTGTGCGGAACTTTTGAGGAGATTTTTGTTGATATCATTCGACACAACTTTGAATTTGATTCGCAAAATGGAAATTCTGATTTTGCTGCAAATATTATCTCTGCAATCCCCTTCGTTGTACAGCAGCAAAATCTGGTGCACTTTTATCCTGTGAATGTAAACTTCAAAATACAGTGGTCACTGAAGGGGATACGGGATTTTGAGAATCCCCCAAATTCAAATGCTGAGAGTAATGATTCTGTCCAGGTTCCATTGATCGACCAAAATGTAGTGAGATCTACTCATCCAGAGCAAGAAAATGAACTTGAATTATGGCTCTGGAAGATGCGGGCAAATCAGATACAGCGAATCCTCTCAGAGCCTCATTTAGAACATTGCCCATTGTATTTTTATTCTAAATGCAAGAAAGTAGGCATTGATTTCAATGTAGGATCTGGTGTCAGACAAAACCTTGATCCAAAATTACTGACCTATGGTCTTATGGTTGAACTTGAAAACATTTCAAGGGCACTTCATTCCGCACATAAGTACTTCGTCACTGAGATCCTGGAGTATAATTTTGATTTGGAAGGATTTGACTTGAAAAATGAGCTGAATCGCGGCGTCTTTGCACAGCAAGTCATTGCAAAGGTCAGAGCAGCACTTTGTAGCCGTAAATACAGGCTGATGAAAATGCCTTTTGAATTACCTGAGTTCAGACACGTAGTGGGCTTTACGCATCCAAAATTAAAAAATTGCCCCAAGTGTTATCAAGATAGATCATATAAGATTTGGAAGGATGAATGTGGCCCTGGACACACAATTCATCCTCATTCACTTGCCAAGACTGTGTCTGGTGAAGCCGACTGCCCAGCACAGCAGCCTGCAAAGGACTCCTCTACTGTCTCCCCAACAATGTTGAAGACCATCATGCACAAATACCATCGCTGCAGGCTGGCAGGGTTACGTCTGTGGATGGGGAAAGACCAGCGAAGAGAGAAACTTGACACACGCATACTGACACGTGGAATTATGCGGGAAGTAGCCGGTTTTGCCAAAGTGTTGTGTGGCCACAAAAATCAGCTTGAGAATGATATTATCAAACACAACTTTAATTTTGGCTCACAGAGCAACGACATAATGTTCGCATCACAACTCGCAGTAGAGGTTAGAAAACTCAGACGGCCCAACTGGTTCAATGAACGTTTTGTTGCGCAACCACAATATCACAGAAGTTATCAACATGCGTTGAGGGAAAGTAAGGAAGCCCCCCAAAACGAGGAGGCTCTTTCAATAAGCGAAGGTGAAGGAGGGCAGTCTGAAGAGGAGGAGATCTGTGAGTCACTCACTCATACTAAGACTGTTCTGTAAATTAAATCAAGACTCCACTTAGATTTGAGCCCCAAACCCCAAGAACAGACAGGTTCTGAAACTATGTATCCGATGCACGAATCACGGAACAAGAAGAAATGGAAATAGAGAGCAACGCATGGAGGTTACATGCTAGACAGACGAGGAGGAGGAAATCATTCACCATCTCAAGTGTCAAAAATGCTGCTTGTTTTTAATACGTTTTGTTCATTAGTGCCTTTTGCAAGCACATGAATGATGCTTTATTTGCTGTGTTGTAAATGTATCTTACAGACTTCTGGTCAAGTCCAGCGAGTTGGAATGTTAAAGTTGTTTTCATGAACTTTTCAATCTGGTGGTCCTTGTTGATCTTAAACTGTAGACTAGTGTTTTTATTTTGCATATATATTTTTCCTAATTTTAAACCGTATTTGGTATTTGCAGATGTAATACTTCTCTTGGGCTCGTGGTGCTGCTCATGTTTAACAGGTCTTATAAAATGAGGGAAGATGTTGACAAAGAGAAACTGCATCTGCATGAATTCTGTCTTCATAGAGAGTGATGAGAAAAGAGGACATTTAAGCAATGAGGGACACTTGCTATTGATTTATATTAGTGTGAATGTGGATATTTTTTCATAACTAACTTAAAATAGAAAACGTTGACAAGTAGTTGTGGCTTCAAAATCACAGTTAAAATATGAGGGGAAGCAGATGGTCAAGTTCAAGCTTTTACATGCAGTTTTAAAATAAAACTAAATAAAAGTAACACTTTTCTTTCAAATGTGGATGCCTTTACATGCATTTTTCAAAGTCTTACGCGTTTTACACTGGACGTCCGGATACAATCTCACGTATTTGTTGTTGTATATTGAGGTTGTTCAATAGCAACGCCGGATGTGGTTCACTGTTCGCGTTAATAGGTTTTATTGTGAAAGGCGAGACAGGAAGTGTCTCTTGTGAACGCACGCGGCTTGACTCTGCTGGTGGACGCCCATTTCCAGTGCACACCCGCCCCGGCTGCTGGGTCGGTTCCTCCCCTCGTCAGCTGCTAGATTGCGAACCTGGATGTCGGGTCGGCAGCGAGTCTATCAACAGGTAACGCAGCAGAAACCACTGTTGGGCTTACAAATCCCAGAAAAGCGTAGCGGCAGGTGCAGCCGCTGACCTTGGTTTTATTCCGTCCTGCGAGGTAAGTGCGATGTCCTGCTTTGTAACGCGCTAAATTGAAGAGGCGAGGCAGTGCAGCGTGTCATCACGGGGCTTTCCTTTGCTGCAGCACGAAAGCCTTTCTGTCTTTTTAACCCTCATTATAATAATGATAATACAAATCTGAACCGCGCCACTACGCACACAGATCGTCTATTGTTTGCGTTTTAGATGGAAAAACCACATTTACCTGGAAATAAATAAGATGTACTATAATTATTAATAATGACAGAATGGTTGGATGCGTTTTAACTAACATCCCAACTTACTGTAGCTACGTTTAAAGAGAAATTGCCCCTTGGACATCTTATTTATTGATTGTAGAGCAGGTTGTTCTTAGTTTGTAAATGTTGTCTTTGCAGCGCTGTCCAGAATATTCAGTCCTCTGATGGGGTCAGTCTACAGCTGGAGCTATTTTTATCATGAATAAAAAATAAATAAATATCAGAAATATGTGTGGTATTTGTGGAACTCTTAGGGTGCGGACGATACGCACCAGATTGAATGTAGTGTTGTTTAAAAGGTCAATTTGTTAAGATGCTGGAAATGCACAGCGTCCTCCTTCGAGCCCCTTGTGTGTTTATTTTCCCTTTAAAACATGTGATAAGACTGTTATCAGTTGTCAAGTTGCTTTACACCAGTGCAGTTTTCCACTCTCCTAAGAGGCGACTGGTACAAATGTAGCAGGTTGTGTTTGCCCGTGTTCACTCACTGCAGGGTACACTAATTATAGAGATTGCCTAGTGTGTGTGTGTCCTGCTGTTCTCAGTGAAAACAGAAAGAGGAGGTTCTCTCTGCTGAGGAGGCAAAGTCCACGTCAACTTCGCCTCCTATGACATCTGCCCCCGTCTTTGCAGGTTTTGCTGAACGTCCACCTGCCACGAAACAGCTCTTGCATAATGCACACGTGCTGGTGAACCCCTCCTCGTAGTGTATTCTCAGTGGCAGAGACTGATTATTTCTGGTGGAAGTGTCCCTGATTCCTACCTGCAGCGCCACAAAGGAGAGTGTGTGGACGTCGTATCGGTGCGTCGCACACAGGCTCCTTTCTTCTACAGGCTCAGCAAAGCTTCCTGGGCCGTGTCGTCTAGAACAGGGTCCCCCTCTGTGTGAGGAGTGTGTGTCAGCCTGGCGCGCACAGGCCGACGCATTGATACGTACATCCGACTGGTCCGGCGCGGTGCACGCAGGTGTCAATCAGCATGCAGGCCGGAGTCAAAGGTTCTTTGATTCGTCCCTCCCTCAGTGTAGCGGAGCAGCAAACCACTTGCCCTTGGGGTGACTCCCACCATTCCCCAAACTCGGAAAGTGCCATAGGAAACGTCAATACATGACAACACAGGAGTCAAATGATGTGCTGGATACTTTGCTTTGGTTGCTGCCGCTATAAGACAAACAGCCATTAGAGAGAGAGATTTTTGGCCTATTATTTGTGCATAATTATGTTCAGGAAGTCTCATTTAAATCTGCGCTGTGACATAAATATGTCTCTGAGCAGCATAATGTTAGTGTCATATCAGCAGGGCTGCGAGGTAAATCGAATTTATAGCTACTAGGTATATCAGAAACGCTGAGAGCGTCTGTCAAGGCTTCCCGGGGTATTTAGGAATCACCAGCAGATTGAGAGAAGTGCTCTGTTGTGAGCCTCTGAGGCTGCAGTCAGTGTTGATGTAGAGGGTGTCCTCGGTGCCTGCTGTTGATTTTGTGTTGTTAAATCCAGGATGTGTCCTGTTTGAACAGGGACGGCTCTTTACCATAGTCAACAGGAGATACTAGAAACCACACGCACCTCAGCGCACACTACAGAAGTGTTTGTATCTGAGGGTGACAGTCGTCTGGAGACCTCCACACACAGTGTTTGCTTCAGGCAGCGACACTCCCTCTGTGTGTGCGTCTGAAAATTACGTCATTGTAAATCTCCTGTCACTTGAAACACTGATAAATCCAGCGTTACCCTCACAGCCTCATTTTAGCTGTAACGGAGTGATGTAAAAACCTATATGACGCTTGAACTTGGACCCTTTTTACAGTAGCATCATCTGAGTCTACGTAACGTCATTTGACAAACGCATACATCTTTAATTCCGTTTGTATCGTTTGCTTATTTGTGTTGATTATTGCTCAGCTTGTCTGTGATCTTGCACTGTAGCACATTTATTCCAGAGCGGCCACAGTGAGCGGTTCATTGCGCTTAAGTAATTGTCTGTGTCTGCATGTGCAGAGAATGATTTATTCTACAACAACTACACTCTCCCCTCCAGGAATTCACACAAATAGCGGAGAGTTGCGATACTGTAGAGAACTAGTGCGACAAAGATGACACAACGTGGCTGAGAGTGATCTAAGCTCGTATGCTCCGGACACGAGTCAAACACCAACAGAAGCTTGTTAATTCACAGAACCATGGAAAAATCTGAACAGTTTAATAAGCTGGTGTGATAATAAAATAAGCAAAAAAACAGGAGCCTGAGATCAAAGTAGAAAGGATCAATGCTCCCTCTACAAATAAGTGCATATTTTCAATTTAAAGATACACTCAAGCGTGTGAGGAGTTTTCTCTTTGAGCAATTGAACTGAAAAACGATTCAGCAACCACAGCGCAGCAAAGGAACACGATTCACAGAGAGAAAAATCTGAAGGACGCGAAACAATAGAGCCGGCGTGGAAGCACAATCGCAGAGGGTCTCTGCAGGGCCGGGCTTTCTGTCCACGCATCCAGGCTCATTTCCAGTTTAGTATTGTAAGCTGCAGAGGAGGAGTCAGGCCAGTAAAAGTCCTTATTAAGTGATAAATAACACAAATATTTCAATTAATATTATTATTTATAGGACTCACCAGAGATAAATGTTCTTTTTCTAATTAGGGCAGTATTTTTTAAATAAGACAGATGTGTAGATAGCTAATAATAAAGCATTTCTATTTCTACTAAGATAAATATTTAAAACCCTCATAAGACACATACATGTAACTTTATTGGTCCACAGTCAAGGCAAATGAAAATCTAGATGCAACTCCCTAATATATATATATATATATATATATAAACATTCCAATTTATGTTCCTAGTAATAGAGTCCGCTCAGGTAAATAACATGGTGCCTGCTTATATGACAAGTAGACAGAGAAAGATTTCTGAGCCTGGAGTCGCCATCTGTGATTTGATCATATGTGCTGCCTTCCTCCATCATCTCGCTTCTCTGAATCCCTAAATTGTCTGTCCTCCTGTTCCCTACTTCTCCCTTTGGCGTTGTCTTACCTCGGCTCCCCCCCTCTTTTTTTTTTGCCTCCCTCCCTCGTTCCTCGTTCTGACACCCCTCACCCCATTCAATCTCTCTTTCTTACACTGTTGACAGAAACATATATCTTTTGGGTTGCTCTTTTAAGCCTTCCCATCTTTCTGTTGTGCCTTCCCTGTTCACAGATGCATGCTCGCGTCCCTCGCTCTCTAACGCACACAATCACTCTGGCATCTCTTTCTCTCTCTTCCTCTGCAGATGTCTGAGAGCTAGCCAGCAGAGTAGAGGACTTCCCTCTCCACTCACCTGCAGCCATGAATGGTAAGCACACCGTCTTTGCGCTATATGTATGTAAGGTAGAAAAGCAGACAGAGCTCACCACAGAGCAGCAGGTTTTCATTCAGATGTTTAGATATTTGAACTCCCTGTATCCCAAGGCATTTAAAAAAAGAAATAACCATAATCTGTAAAAAACCTTCCAGCATTAACAGCTTGAAAGGACACAAGATAGTTTGAAATTATTTTATGCAAATCACACCCTAATTTGGTGTGTGTTTTAGTACGAGTCTCTGTTTCTGCGTCCTAAAGGCAATCCATAAATTGAATTCTTTGTTATAGACAAAATTGCTCGCTGTGTGTGCACACATATGTTAATCCTCCTGTGTCTACCCTTTGATCTCAGAACAGTTGTTGGCGCTGCTTAAGGGCCTCTATGAAGGCGGACGTGTGCACGTTTTAATGTTTTGTGTGCCGGATGCATCTTGTCCAGATTCTGCCGTTTAACCAGCTGCCAAATCCTCGCTGCCACACTTTAAGCTGTAATCCCACCCAGCGGAGCGACGCTGTGAGAAAGCAACTCAGAGACACAACATCATTGTGTCATGAGCCTCTGTGGTGAAAAGCTGGCGTCGGGAAGCCCGAGCTCTTTGTGGCGCTGTGCTCTGTAACACAGTGAATCTGCAAGGCGCAGATTTTAAATTCATTAGTCTGGGATTTTCCAAAATAGTGGTACAGTCAGTGTTTGTTCAGAGCATAACTGTATGAATCTTCCCCATGGCCTCTTCATGGTTACGGTTATGCAAATAGTTCCCGTGAGGGTTTGTGTTTTAGGTTACTGTCATAGATTCCTGTGAGCTGTCTCCTTGACAGTGGCTGACCACAGGGATTGTGTATCCAAGAACAAGGAAGGGGAAGCAGTCAGAAGACAGAAAACACCAGCTTCTACGTTGAACACTTAGATTAGCTCGTTGTCCTGTTTGCCTGGTGGCGAGGATACGACCTGACCTTCATTTACAAGCATAACATGTGGATTTTGTTAAATAAACCACTTGAAGCAGTGCCATATAAGTACATTCTCCTGCTGGAGGTTGTTTTCTTTATTTTGAGTTCTTGCAGCGACAGCTAGTACTGAAATCTGACATCGTTTCATCTGGTCTCTGAGCGTTGTGTGACGACGTGTCTCGCCACACGAGGCCCATGTGGCCTCTGCCGCTCTCTGCGTAAGAAGCTTTGCCCCGTCCCACTTCTTCGCGTCGCGTTCGGTCCTCGCCGATGCAGACGCTGCGTGAACTGACAGGCCTGTGGATGCGGCCGCGCCGGCTGCACGTCCCAGTGGCGCTGTGCTAAATACTCCCTCCCTTTCTCGCTTACAATAGCTTCTAAATGAGGCCTGCCAACGCCAACGAGACAGTGTGAAGAATACTCACATATCTGTGCGAGATTAATTACTTTCTCCTTTTTTTTATGCTTGCATTTTTGCTGACGCTGCCAAAAGCAGGTCGGCGCTGTGAGCTGCTAACGTTGGCTTTTACCTGAACAGGTGTTGCTGTGGTGGTTTGCTTAGGCCTGAGGCCACAACGTCGTACAGCCTCAGGTCTCAGGCAGATTTGATTATATCTCATCATACATGTAATGTCAATATTGCACTTATTATTATTATTATTATTATTATTAATATTATTATTATAGGTGTGCAGTGACAATAATGAATAAGTGGACTGGATAGCAGCCGTTGTCGTTCCTCATGGATGTCCGTGTGCGGGTTATTTGGGTTATCGCTTCAGAGGAAGATCATGGGCAGAGCGGTATTTCCTGAAGTTGCTGAATAAATTACAGCCTAGATATCGTCTCCATCCAGGCGAAGAATCCAAGAGTATAATTCATCATACATTTTTACAGCAAGGCAGGAAACCAGTGATGAGCGTATTAGGAAGTTTAATAAAACAAGGCACCGCTTTTTAACGAACGCTACTGTTGTGAAAGATGAGTGTAAATGTTTCTCACTGTGATCACTATGGTTACAGAGACACTGGCTCCATCTGTCAAACGCTACAAGATGAGGAGGTTAGGAAGCAGGTTTCATAAGTTTATTCTGTTTTGCAGCGTGTTCCTCACATCAGCCTCCCTCTTTCTGCCGCTCTAATATAGTTTATGTGCTGCTCACTGAATTATTCTGGTTCATCTGCTGTGCGTCACCTTTGAGTTCATTAAATGCCTCTGCACCTTCATCTCTATTTTTTATATCAGATCTGTCCACACAACGCAGTCAGTTCTTCATGTATAAAAGGCTTCAGAGTTGGGAAGTTAAGGAAAAGCTTCGAAGGCGCCTCCGTGTTGTGATTTGATTAATTGCGCACATTTCTTCAGGAGTAATTGATTATAAGCTTCAGGGATAATTTGTCATCCCACTCTATTAAAGCCATCTTCTGAAATTAAATAAGAACTTAGTTTCATATCCCATCATGCAGCACATTTCACATTTGATTTCATATTTAATTCATGACCAACCCTGAACTGAGCCTTGGTTATGCAAGAGTGGAGCGGAGAGAAAAAGAGCTGACTGGACATTTTTATACATTAATCATTGTCTAGGGTTCGTTGAGAGTGGTCTCATCTGTGGGGGAGATCTCATTTGAGATGGAAATTGTGCAGGCTTTTGAGGCGGTGAGGTAAAAAGAAGACACTGCATGCTGAGTTCAGTATCGGCGTCTTTACGCTGGGGATGATGGCGTCCTGTGTCTCTCAGGTGGAGCCAGTGTGTGGGCCATCACTCCAGAGGAGAGGGGGAAACACGACAAGCAGTTTGACACCCTCTGCCCTGTCCTCGGCTATGTCTCCGGTAGGCTGTCGTCATAACAACCAGGCTGCATCATTTTCTATACTTCTATATACTGTACTTGCCGTCTGTGCCTTGAACGCCGGCCTCTCTCTGCCATCTACAGGAGAACAAGCCAGGAAATTCTTCCTCCAGTCTGGCCTGCCTGCTCCCATCCTGGCTGAGATCTGGTGAGTGACACTGAACAAGCTGAGTGAGTCTTTGTTTTAAAATATGCAAATTATTGATACTGGAGCAAGAGTCGGTCGGTTCAAGGTTTGTTGTTGGCCGGTGCTAGTTTGGTCCTCTATGGTCTGCTTTGAACTTCCTGTTGCGCTTCTGCTTCCTTCACAGGCTGCCCCTCCTAGTAAAGTGTGTGTGTGTGTGTGTGTGTGTGTGTGTGTGTGTGTGTTAGTGTTTGTGAACACTACAGGATTTGAGTCCCACCAGGGCTTTGTTCCCTGCGTAATGCTCAGCTTTTCTGAGCGTCTCAACAAAGAAAAAGAAAAGCTTGGAATGCACACATTGCTCTAAACAAAGCATGTTGTGCGTCAACCCACTCTTTACTTCCGTCCTGTAGGAACCTCGCCGACATGGACAGCGACGGGAAAATGGACAGGCTGGAGTTCTCCATCGCTATGAAGCTCATTAAACTCAAGCTTCAAGGGCGAAACCTACCCTCCTCCCTGCCAATGATCATGAAGCAGCCTCCAGCTTCAACACTGTCCTCATCAGCACGGTTTGGTAAAACCACACAATAGTTTCAATGACCTGTTCTTGAGCTACTACTTAACATATAGTGTATCTTCAAATGACAGTATCTCTGGGTTTTCCTTGTTCATCGGCTTCTTTAACTCGTCATGTTCACGCGTGTGTGTTTCCTCCTTTCAGGAATGGGTTCCATGCCAAACTTGTCAATTGGTCTCTCGTCTATGTCAGCCATTCCCATCCTAACACCCATCCCGGCTAACCCTCCCATGCCCTTCATGCAACCCTTGGTGCCAAGGCCAATGACTCTGCCCCTTATCGCCAACCTGGGAAACTCTGGACTCCAGAACGGCAACCTCAACCTCCTTACCTCACCGCTCGTTCCCAATAATGCAGGTTGGTTCTGCAGTGGAACCATTCGCTCTCGTGGGCAGATATTTATTTTTGGACTTTTTTATCTGAAGATGTTGAAAAAGAAAAACAGTTTGCACGTCTGATCTATGTACTACTTCACCAAAGAGATGACTCACCAGTCTGTGCTGCAGTTTTCCTACCTCTTAGATCAAACGCTGTCAGTGATGTCAGCCGTGGAGGCGCATATGTATTACCTCCACTTTTTCTTTAATCTCGCTCTGTTCTCATCCCTCACCTTCTCCATCTGTCCCTTGGCTACTCTTGCTAATCTCCACCTGTCTGTTCAAGTAAAAAACTTTGCCTGTCCAGTGAGCAGTCTAATAAGAGCCCCCACAACCCCCCTGGTCTCTGCACGTCAGCACGTCAGCGCCACTGCTCTGGAGAACTTTGTGCAGGGTTTACACAGCTATGGTGGCTTTGTTGTCAGTAACCTTTCTGCTAGTATGAGGAGATAAGATTACATGTCGTCAAGGACAGCTGCCCTCTGCCTGCTTACAGTATCTGAGAGATTGTGATGAAGTACAGTATTTATTCACATGCTTATTCTCATTACTTTTAGACGATCACAGTTTCCCAAGCTGCTACTAACTGCCTACAACTGTTTTCAGCTCTCCCTCTCTCTGGCTTTTCCTCACCCATGGCGTTCTCTCCATCCACCGGCATGTCAAAGGCCAACTCTCTCCTGGACCTGGGATCCAGCAGGTGGGAACCAAAATGTGAACGTGAAATGCTTTCCTCATAAAATAACCCCATAAACTTCACCAGAGAGGGTGTAAAGATAATTATATCATTATCTACTCTTAATCAACAGCCATTAGCGAGACACATTTCCTCTGTCAGTAAATTAGGATCTGGTTGTGTGCGTGTCAAGCTGTGCTGGATGCTCTTGGATAAGCAGAGTTTTTGAAGAGAACGGTCTGGGCTCAGAATGCAGGCAGAGATTAAATACTTCGATAACGGGGGAACAGGAAGTTCACGCTGAAATCAAATCTCTTAGTTGGCCACAGTAGGAAGTGGGTTGTTTAGAGTCACAATCATTTTGGAAAGAGTTCACTGTTCTTGTGAAGTTTTTATGTTCTCTATAAATAGGTGGGGACTCCACTGTGGCTATTTTATTTCAGTAACTACTGCTTAATTAAAAGAATGAATGTTGCAGCTGTTATCTGTGTAATGGTTCAAACTTCTCTGTGCTACTGTCAAACCTTTATTTGTGTTGCACTTGGTCTTTAACCAGAACAGTTACACTACTGGCGGATAATCTGGAGTAAACAAAGAGGTTTTGTGTGGCGTTGGTGGCCCCCAGGTTCTCCGCAGAACCCAACAGTGGTATCTAATGTCATTCATCATTCACGTGCTGTTTTGTGTGGTTTGGGGAAAAGTACAGGACTAGTATCTGATTTCATCGCCGTGAATGGTCCAGTGGTAAATGCGGAGTCCAGACGTGCAGTAGGTGGTAAGACAAGCGTCGGCATCGAGTGGAGCCAGGCAGAGAATGCAGGTCGACTCAGCACCCACCCGTTCACCCGTACCCTCCACTTCCAACTATTACTCCCTATAATATTTAGTTAGACACATTGTTCTCACCTGGTTTTAGTTTCCAGACACACATTTGCACAGATAAAAAAGTCCCCGGACAAAGGGAGGCTCAGACTCCATCTCCCATCGTCTCCCTGAAGCGTCGTCTTTTGTTTCTGAGGCGTGTTCCACCCATCTATGATGCCTGGAAAAATACTCCCTCCTTAGATGAACACGATCCACTCAGCCCACTCTTTTGCTATTCTTGCAGCTGCATTGTTTATAGTGAAAACCGCGTCTTATTAGCATAGCCGGAGAGTACAGCTGTCTTGATTCAGAGAGTCATTGTCTTTGTGTGTTTGCACCGGCTTCCTCTACTGCTAATTAACAACTGAGAAATAACACCGGGGAGTCTCGGAGCAATTAGTGGTTTGAGTCGTGGTTTGAATTCAAGGGAGAAAAGAAACACTGACCGCATCGTGTCACTGTGTCATTTCTCTTTAAGTGATATCCTGACATGCCTCTCGCTTCTTTACTCGTAGCTCGAATTCTTCCTCCACCACGTCGCTGACCAGTAACTCTCCCAAGACGGGCGTAAGCGACTGGGCCGTTCCGCAGGCCTCCAGACTCAAGTACCGTCAGCAGTTTAACACGCTAGATAAACTCATGAGTGGCTACTTGTCAGGTGCGTCTCCCACACACTCACACACGCTTCAGCCTAAGTCAACATCAGCCTCGCTCGAGTGTTTGGCTGCTCACAAGTGGTCTTGTGACAGCAGCCAGGTCCCTAATGCTCTTACCCCACCTGGCAGAATGTGGCAATCAGACACGCATAATGCATAAACATACTTTATGATAAAAGTGTAATAATGATAGACGTGTTGCTTTCCAGGACCTCAGGTGAGGAATGCACTGCTGGCATCAAATCTAACTCAGACTCAGCTTGCTACCATCTGGTAAGTGCAACGTGTGTGCATGTACTCAAATGCAACACAGACAGAGAATAATGTCGCTAACAAGCATAGCCAGGCATCTAGCAGCTCTAAAAGACGAGTGTTCACAATCACAACTCGACGTGTTTGTCCCGTATCTTGCAAGGTGACCATTTGTTAATGATTACGGCTCGTGAACCATTTATGTTGCTGTGGAACAGGATATCTAACCTTTCTGCATTACTGGCGCACAGGACCCTGGCAGACGTGGATAAGGACGGTCAGCTGCGAGCTGATGAGTTCATCCTGGCTATGCACCTTGTGGACATGGCTAAAACGGGCTGCCCGCTCCCACTCACATTGCCTCAAGACCTGGTACCTCCGTCTCTCAGGTGATAGGCGCACGCATGGATAGACATGCTTTTTGAGTTTTTTTTTGTCAAATGCAACAAGTGTGTGTCTTTTCTGTTCTGTAGAGGAGGAATGAAGCCCAGTGAGCTCGTAAATGGAACAGGGCCCTACATCGCCCCATGTTTAATAGACACACCGAAGATGGAGCCGGCACTAAAGACCAAGAGCAGCGGTATGGCGTGGTCAGGTTGTGTTCAGGTTCAGTCTCCCATCTCCCCTTGCTATAACTATCTCCCTCCTCTTCTTAGTGTCCTTTGAGGATAAGCTGAAGGAGAACTTTGCCCGAGGGAGCGCAGAACTGGAAAAGCGTCGGCTGGCTCTAGAGGAGGAGCAGAGGAAAGAAAGGGAGAGGAGGGAGAGGTTGGAGAGGGAGACTCAGGAAAGAAAGGAAAGGGAGGCTAGGGAGCAGGAGAACCGGAGGAGGCTGGAGGAGGAGAGGTGGTTGGAGAGACAGAGAGAGATGGAGAGACAACGGGAGGAGGAGTGGCTCAGGGAGCAGGAGAGGAAGGAGGTGAGTTGGAGAACCTTTGAGATGTTAGTTGTGTAGACTGGTGTTACTGGCAACAACCTTCCTTCGTACATTTAGGCAGCAAAGCAGGAGATGGAGCGACAGCGAAGGGAGGAGTGGGAACAAGGAAAGAGAGAGGAGCTGGGCCGGAGGAGGAATGGGGAACAGGAGGAGATCTCTCGACTTAGGGCCAAAAAGAGAAGTCTAGAGTTGGAGCTGGAGGCCGTGGTGAGACTCACACATGCACATTTACAAACTTCCAATGATAAGGAAAGTGTGGGAGCGCTGGCGTGATTCGGTCTTCCAGGGCGACAAGCACAAGCAGATCTCAGACCGTCTCCGTGATGCTCAGAGCAAGAGGCGGATTCAGAAGGCGGAGGTGGAGCTCATCAATCAGCAGAGGGACGCTCGCATCGCAGAGATCAACGCGCTGCAGATTCAGTTTGAGGTTCAAGAAATGTCGTCATCTGCTCTATCAAACCTTTGGCTTAAATTTTTTCCAAGAATTGTTTTATTTCATTTTCATATGTCCGATGTGTTGTTTTCCCCAGGAATGGCAGAGGAAGCTCTCCCAACTGGTCCCTGAGCAACAGAGGTTGACTGAGAAGCTGCGAAACATCAGCATCAACAAAATCTCCGGTGGGTGATAAATGTCGATCACAGCTTGGAGACACGCTGTAGCATGTATTCATGGAGCTCATTTGACTTTGGCCTCGTAGCGGTCGGCTTGAGCACAATGACCAAGAGCGCGGCGGAGAAAGGTGTGAACTGCCGGAGGCTGAAGGACCAGCTTGACACTCTGGAAAGGGAAACAACAGACAAACTGGCTCAGATGGAGCAGTACAACAAGGAGCTTAAGGTCAGTGAGAGCCGCTCAGGATGTGGCGTAAGTACTGTAAGCTCAACAATAAAAACCCACATTGGTGTACGACAGACCACGTCAGGCTGCCGTAAAGTAGTTTACCACAGTCGGCACATCAGGAAGTCACCATTTTCCCAAACTGTCAAAATAAAAGAGGTTGACATTGGTTTAAAAGGCTGAAATCGATACAGATGTAAGACTCGCTGCCAGTGTATCTGGCTATACTAGAACGTAAGGATGGATTCACTCCGTTGTACGAGCTAGAGGCTGACGTGCCGGTTTTAATTCATTTCCTTTTAGCACAGGCTTCATTACAACCTAAAATGTTGCCATGCAGCTGTGCTGGACTTCCAGCCCTCTGGCAAAGAAAAGCTCATTAACTAAGCATTGCTGTACATCGACAGGTCATTCGGTAGCTGTGAAGAATGATGTCATGCCCTCTCTCCACACGTCTGATCTGATACTGATAATTGCTTCACTCAAAAGTCTTCTTCTGCATAGTTTTTGCTTCTTAACTGCCTTCGTGTTTAACTCTTGTCTCTCTCTCCTTTTTTTTCCTCTGCTTCCCGCTACCTGGAAACATTTCATACTTTTTATCTGCCGTGTACATTCCCATCTCTTCTGTCATCGTCTTCTACGCTCAACCCTGTTTTTCCTATTTCCGTCACTGTTTATTGTTTTCTCCCTAACCCTTCTGTCCACCCCTCTTTGCCTCTCTCTCCATCATCACGCTGTGATTCTAGCTTGGGGATATGGATGACTGTGTTCTGCGGGGCCTTCTGTCTCTGCTGGCCTGCCTCAGCCAGCTCTTCCTTCTCATCAAGGTTATCCTTCTTCCCCTCAGTCTCCCTCCTAATAATTCTCACCTTTCTTTTCATCCCATGGTGATTCAGCACGTTTCCCCATCTTCGCTTTTTGACTGCACAGAGCTTTGCGTTAAATCCGCATGGTTGTATTTTGCCGTTTCTCTTCATAGAACTTGTTACAGTCAGTTTTCTGTGTAAACAGGATGCAACCCGAGGGTAAAACCCACACATGTGAATGTTTAATAAGTTTAAACTTATGCGCACACATCTACATGTTTGATTGCGCGATTGCTTGATCTGAGGAACACGGCATATCACCTGCAGACGCTCTGCAGCCAAAGGTTCTTGCTGTCTGATCTCTGTGTCTTTATTTCTCTCTGACATATTGGACACTGCATCAGGAGCTGAGGGAGAAGCAGGTGAGACAACAGACTGTTCTGGACGAGCTGTACCGAGTCAAAGAGGAGAAACTTGGAGAGCTGCAGAGACGGAGGGAGGAGGAGAGAGAAAGGAGGAGGAGGGACGAAGAGGAGGCAGCCAGGCGAGAGTGAGGGGACATGTCACTTTATTTGTTATTGCACATACATTTTTCCCAGTGACCCTTGACTTGTTTCTGTGGATTTGGGGTTTTAATGTTTTTAAAGTGTGCTTTTCTGTGCCATAGAAGAGCAAAGCTGGAGCAAGAAAGGAGAGACCAAGAGCAGAAGGAGCAGGAGGAAAGAGAGAAGGAAGAAGCGGAGGCCCGGCAGAGGAGACTGCTGGAGGAGCAGAGTGCCAGGCAAAGGGAGGAGGAGGAGAGGGAGGCACAGGCTCGCCTCCAAGCAGCTCAGGAGAAGGCCCAGGAAGAGGAGAGAAGGAGAGAGGATGAGGAAAAGAGAAAGAGAGAGGAGCAGGAAGAAGAAGAGAGGAGACAGAAAGAAGAGGAGAAAGAGAGGAGGCAGAAAGAAGAACGGGAAAGAGGAGCGTCTAACCTGACTCCCTACAGAGCGTTGTACTCGTTTGTCGCCCGCAACGCAGATGAGCTGAGCATAGACGCAGGCTGCCTTATCGAGGTACACACTCACTGCACTAAGTGTGATGCGTGTCTAAACTAACTGTGGGTAATTGCGGTGTGATGATAACCCTTCCTGATGGAAACGACGTGTTTATCATCATCGCCTTGTCTCGTGTGTGTGTTTGAGTGCGATTCCAGCGTGTTTTCCATGATGCAGGTGGACGAGCAGACTGTCGGTGAGCCTGGCTGGCTGTGTGGGAGTTACCGTGGAAACAGGGGCTGGTTCCCTCACAGTTACACGGAGAAATGTCCCACCACCTCCACTACCGAGGCTGCAGCTTCTTCACCTGGAGAAACGGCCTTTCAGCCGCCGCCACCTAATGCTGGGTAACATCCGCATGGCAGCAACAGGATGAGAAATGATGCTTTAGTCCCCCTGCTCTAAACATAGCGTACGGGCTGGGTCTTTTTGCTGACTGCTGGTCTGTAACCGTCACCGTGGAGCATTGTAATGAATACTTGAAGTGTTAGGTTGTTGTTCTTGCGTAAGCCGCTTCCCTTATGGGTTGTGCCTCCTTTTTTTACCCAGAGTCCCAGATGGGGAGGCAGCGGGCGACGGCACCTGTCCCGCCCAATCAGATGCTTCACAGGTAAGGAGGAAGCTGTTTACTCCCTGACTCCAGGTTGGCTGTTCACTGACCTACTTCAGCAGCAAAACATGGTTTCAGTTTTCCTGGTGTGCCAGTGTAGAGATTAGCAATAATTTCCTGGAAGACGAAGCTGTGTGTTGTTTGTTTAGCAGACCAACAACGTGAATGTTTTCCATCTAATTCTTGGGCATGAGAGTCATGAATTGAAGCATATTTCCAAGCCATTTCTTCTTGTTATTGGTTGACAGCTGCTGGAGAAAAATCATTACGATAGTGGCTGCATTACATTGTTGGTGCAGTTGATATCTGCCATCAAACATCTGGGTTATGAACTGGATTTGGTGACAAGGGAACTGGGTCTGACTGGGGTGCGCTCACTGCTGATGGCACATTCAGACATGGCTGTTTATTTATAACCCTTTTCTGTAGGGAGCTTCTCTCTCTCTGCTTCTCTGTGGGTCACACAGGCATTTACATGCAATGAAGCATGCGTTGGTAGGTCTGGTGTTTGCAGGTTAGGTTTGGTGGCTCACACGTGTTATGGCTATTGCAACAGCGATGTTATGAAAGACCAATTAGATCATCCTTTGCTGCTCCTCTGTTCTCAGTCCTCGCTCCCTCTGCTGGCTCGTGCCGCGTCGTCATGGTCGGCCACGTCAGAAACTCACCTCAGTCTTTCCTCCAGTGTGGGCGATGTCGTCACCACCCTGCTGAGCTTTTCGCAAGGTGACATCATCAGCGTGCTGCAGCAGAGGGACGACTGGTGGTTGGGAGAACTCAGCGGGACGCAGGGATGGTTTCCCAAAAACTATGTCACTTTGGAGCCAGGAAGCAGCGCAGAGTATGAAGATGCACATGAACACACACATCATTCTGATGTAAAATTTAAAACCTAGTTGACTGTGTGTTGTTTTCATACTAGTGTGGATGCGTATGACTCCTCTGACTCTGTTCACCTAGAGGGTAGGTATTATTTCTTCATCCTAAACAGCTTCTTTATGAATTCTTAAAGAGAATGAATGAAAGCAAGCGGCACTGAATAATTCACTTGTGTGGCGCTGAACCTTATGGTATTTTTTTTTTAACCTAACCAGAGTATGTGGCCTTGTACACGTATGAGAGCCCAGAGGTTGGGGACCTGACGTTTGTTGAGGGAGATGTCGTCCTGGTGACGGGGAGAGAGGGAGAGTGGTGGCGAGGATGCATAGGGGACCAGGTGGGAGTGTTCCCTTCCAACTATGTCCGACTGGTTGAACCAGAAGTGAGTTAAGTTCAGTTTGATATTAAAGAGTTATTGTAACAGCTTGTGTGTCTGTGATAACTAACTTCTGTGAAATGTGTGTTAAAAATACATATTCATTGTGAACACTCGCTAATTACTACGCGGCTTGTGGTTTTATCTACCGCTTTTCTAGGCATCAAAATCTGGAGGTCCAGCCAAGAAGCCAGGTGAGCACGAGGTCGGATCGCTCACTGCCGGTCAACCTGTGTTCCCGTGACTTCTACCTGAGCTGAACTCTTTCTCTGCTTGCTTTGTTGGTCAACAGAGATTGCCCAGGCAGTCACTGCCACTGTCGCCCAGGCGATGCAGCAGCTGCCTCTGTCTCCAGGGCAACTGATTGTGGTGTTGGCAAAGAACTCCACTGGGTGGTGGCTTGGGGAACTGCAGGTCCGTGATCCGTTATCGTGTATAAACTGTGTGTTCTGCACATTCACAGTGATTCACATTTACACAGTCATTTCGCACACAGTGAACATGCATTTCTTTTAGACTCACCTTTTCATTATGGTGGCGCTCGCACCGCTGAGATTCTAGAGGTTCAGCTCTCTGCCTTAAAAACATCCGTTCATCTCGCTGTTCGGCATTCTGAGGTAAACCAGCGGTAGATTGATTGGCTCCGACTGGCTCTGCTCTCCTCTCTAGGCTCGCGGTAAGAAGCGGCAGAGAGGCTGGTTTCATTCATCTCACGTCAAGCTGCTGGGTCCCTCAAGCAGCAAGTCCTCTCCCTCCCCCCTGCCAGGTGACGGCTGACACACTTATGACCAGTCTAACATGACTGATGTTGCTCGTTTCCTTATTTAATTTTCACTTTCAGTGCTAGTGTGCCTGTGTAAATCCATATTTCTCAGTCTGCCAGGTCATCGCCATGTATGACTACACTGCTGCCAATCGAGACGAGCTGAGCTTCTCCAAAGGTCAGCTAATTAGCGTCCTGGACAAGACCAGCCCCGACTGGTGGAAGGGGGAAGCCAATGGGGTCACAGGCCTGTTGCCCACCAATTACGTCAAGATGACCACCGAATCAGACCCCAGCCAGCAATGTAAGTAAACCTCGGGCTTAATTTTCCCTGCACTTGCACTGCTGATCTTTCCACATATTACAGGGGAGTATTTTTCTGTTGTGCAATGTGACAGAAAAATCTATAATTCACACATGCTGTACTGTTGGCTCAGTGGAAACTGATAACTGATTATCAGTTTCATCATACTGTAAAGTCTGATTGGTTGACTTGACTCGCTCCAGGTACAGTTGATTCCTTTTCCATGTCAGAGCATGGAGAGACTGACGGTAAGCTCAATATCGTTGGTGTCTGTCAATCACTGAGGGGTCATTGGGGTAACGTCCACCCATTACACTTAAAAGGCTCGTTTGAGAAAGATACTAAAATAATGGTTTCTAGCTTTTTTTCTTATGGAAGAATAAAGTCTCATGCACAGAATCACAATCACAACAATCGGGCCTTTTAAGTATCTGAACCGACTGCATCAATATTTTCTAATAAGTCAATGGGACTGTTTGACACTAAGCTATATGAGCTTTCTTACTAAAAGTTATTGGAGAAGACTAGACAACATAGATACATGTTACATTTTAAGTGAGACTTTGCAGGTTTAGACTGGAAACAGAGGCAAAGAAAACTATTAGCATGAAAGTAAAAAATAAAATACATGTCTCTTCACAGTATGTATAAAAATAACTAGCATGTAGTGTTTTCCTCTGTTTCCAGACTCCAGGACTGTATCTGTTTTCTCCTTTAACTCTCAGCAAGAAACGTATTACCCACATTACAGATTACTAGCAAATCACTGGTTGCGTTTCAAATTAAACATGTACATCATACTAATCAATAATTAATCTCCATTTATGTTGCAAATTGGGTCTAGAGATTCAGTGCAGTTCATTTGTCCACGGCCCTGGGGAGGCTGTGATTCTGCTCATGGACATCCGCTGCCTCATTCACACGTGAAATTCAAAAAGGGTGATGCTATTCGTCCGTACTCACAGTGTGTGTCTGCTCCTGCGTGTTAACAAGAGAGAACGCGCTGGACGTTCAATTAAGATGAAGTCCCGAAAGCCACGCGCACAATATTCGATCATTGAACACGTCCTGACTTATGAGCGTCATGTAAGCAAGGATCCTCACGCTCAAGCCGATATGATTAGAAATAACATTTCCATTTCCAGAAGTACATTATTAATACATCTGCATGTAAGAATCCAGCATTAATATTAAAACTATATTAATGTCTGCTGTCTCTCGTCTCTCCTTCATCTCACTCACCCCCCCCCCCCCCCCCCCCCCCGCTCCTCCGCTTCATCTGTCTTTTTCTTTTCTCTATAGGACAGTAATGCTGGCTTCCCTCTTTCCTCCTCTTCTCCTGCTTTCTCCTCCTTCACCCCTTCTGTCTGAGCCAATGTGAATTTCCCTGTCGCCACAGGAAGCCCAGCCGCCGGCGAGAACAGCCCAGCTCGGCGCTTTCCCCCTCACGCGTTTAGGACTGTTTTTTCTGCTGTTCTCAGCTTTCGATCCCTCTGTTTAGAATTTTCTTTTCGCCTCAATTTCACCTGTATCCCGCTCCCTCGCTCCTGTGCTGTGTTTCCCTTGACGTGCAGTGTCTTTAATTAACTGATTAACCAAGGGAGTGAGGCAGCTGGACGTGACTTTTAGAGGGTTTTGTCCCTCTGATGCAAACGCGTGGAAAATTTAGTTTTGCTAACAATAAATGGAATAATGGAAGAGTTTGGTTACACAGCATAATACAATATTATGTAAATGGCATCAGACCGTAGTTTTTTAAATTAAGGCTATGAATCCGAGTTTTTAACAGGGTCACTCATTCTTGCACTAACAACATGAAACCTTGCAAAAAGGGACCAATGTGAAGACTCACTGTTGCTCCTGTCGCCTCGAACCTTGACTGCTGCTCGTTTAGATGAAAACTAATCGAATGTGATTTTACTTACGCACTCTTCCATTTATTAACGCTTTCAGCCGAGACTCATCCTGTACCGAACTGTGATCTCACCAGCAAAAAAACAAAACGGAACAACAACCCACAAAACAACCATGCAGATATTAGCAGCTATCTAGCGTAGATTTGGTAAAAGAATGGTTTACTGTACATCCAAGTTGTGCCAAGTTCGAACCTCATAGACTTGAATTACCAACAGTCTTCCACTGCTTTCACCCGGTACTGGCTTCTTTATTCATTCACATCTATGCAGTCATTGGGAGTCAGCGCTCCACCGTGGCAGGTGCTGTTTGTCTTCAATTCAGCATCCTTGGTAGCAGTGTCGTTAGTGATAGCGTAGCTCAGTAGGTTTCTTAAGTTCCTGTTCTGCAACGACAACGTGCCTCACTGTGCATTACCTGTAAATAAAGTGTTGTAGAACTATAATAAAGGGAGATTTTAACACTGCGAAGTGTGTAGTGTTTCTGAAATGTCCACTGACCGCAAAGTGTTTGTGCGTGTGTTTGCCATGCGCCTGCACACATGTTTGTGCGTGCATGCCTGCCCGCATGTGTGTTTGCATGTGCGCGTGTGCGCTTCAGGGTGCGCTAACCTGATGACGCTGGACACCATGACCCCTCAGGAGAGGAAGAGGCAGGGCTACATCCATGAGCTCATCCAGACTGAGGAGACTTATGTGGAAGACCTGGAGCTGGTGTTGGAGGTAGAGATGACTGACACACACACACACACACACACACACACACTCTCACGCTGTTTATATTACATCTGTCCATTGCTCTCTATGTATCTCAGGTCTTCTACAAGCCGATGTCTGAGTCAGGCCGTCTGACAGAAGCTGAGATGGGAGTGATCTTTGTTAACTGGAGGGAGCTGATTATGTGTAACACTAAACTGCTCAAGTAGGTACCACACCAGCGCCGTTGGTTGTCCTGGTTACTGTCTTGAATGCCTGGTTTAACACCGCTGAATGAGGATGCGTTTAATCGTCGTCGCTGTGCCCCAGGGCCCTGCGAGTCCGCAAAAAGACCGAAGGCGAGAACATGCCGGTTCAGCTGATAGGAGACCTGTTGGCGTCAGAGCTCGCGCACATGCAGCCGTACATCCGCTTCTGCTCCTGCCAGCTCAACGCTGCTGCTCTACTGCAGAGCAAGACACACAACCAGACGGACTTTAAAGACTTCTTGAAGGTAGGATTTGCTGAGTGTGGGAATATGAATCAAATTTAAAATAAATTCATATGTCTGTCTCTCTTTTGTTCTTCTTGAGCAGAAGATTGCCACTAACTACCGCTGTAAAGGAATGCCACTGTCTAGTTTCCTTCTCAAGCCCATGCAGAGGATCACTCGCTACCCACTGCTCATAAAGAATGTATGCAACAAATGCTCACGGCGGAATTTTTACAACATTCTCCATCCATCACTTTTCTCTGACGCTGATTGTTTTATTCTGTGCCGGCTGTCTGTCGGCCTTCGTGCGTCCTCCTGCTGGGCAGATTCTCGAGCACACGCCAGAGGGCCACGCAGACCGTGGGCCCCTGAGAGAAGCCCTGGAGCGAGCTGAGGAGCTGTGCTCTCAGGTCAACGAGGGCGTCAGAGAGAAGGAAAACTCCGACCGGCTGGAGTGGATACAGAGCCATGTCCAGTGTGAGGGGCCTATAGAGGTAAACATGCACCTGCACCGCCTGTTATTTTAATTTATCATTGCTATAGTACAGTTTTGTTTTGAGAACCTTTTAGTCAGTCTCGCTAAACTGCTACACTTTCCTACAGCTCTCCTCAGCGATGCCTTACTTTATCCCTCTCTCTCATTCAGCATTTGGTTTTCAACTCGCTCACCAATTGCCTCGGGCCTCGCAAGCTGCTGCACAGCGGTCGGCTGTACAAAAGCAAAAGCAGCAGGGAGCTGTGGACTTTCCTCTTCAATGATTTCCTCCTACTCACGCACAGCGCCAAACCGTTCTCGTCCTCGGGACCAGACAAGTTGTTCAGCCCCAAGACCAACATCCAGCTGAAGATGTACAAAACTGTAAGACAGAAGCAGGGCTGGACACGGGAAGCTTCAGAGTGTGAGACGACTCTAACTCTCATTTACTCCGATGTCTCTTCCAGCCTCTGTTTCTAAATGAAGTTCTGGTGAAAATGCCTCCTGACCCGTCCAGCGACGAGCCGCTCTTCCATGTTTCACACATCGACCGAGTTTACACACTCAGGACTGAGACCCTGAATGAAAGGTACACGTGGACAAATATCAGCGCAAAGCTAAATATAATGTATACTGTAGTATTCATACATTTACTGGTTCGGTAGGGCGGCATGGGTCCAGAAAATCAAAGCGGCATCCGAGCATTTCATAGAGACGGAGAAGAAAAAGAGAGAGAAGGCCTACCAAGGTAATCAGTAACATTTTGGATTAAATGCTTTGTTGAATAAACAAACATTAGAATATTTTATGTGCGTAGATACAGTCAACGTATTTTTGCTTTATTTTAGCGCGCTCCCTGAAGACCAGCGGCATTGGTCGGCTGCTGGTAACGGTCTCTGAAGCTCAGGAGCTCAAGGCTTGCAAACCCAACGGTGAGATCTCTGACGGCCGCCGGCTCTGTGCTTCTGTTTGTTCCTTATAATGTTTTCTTAATGTAACAACTCGAAACATTAATCACCAGGTAAAAGTAATCCGTACTGTGAGCTGACGATGGGGGCTCAGTGCTACACCTCGCGAGCCGTCAGCGACACTCTGAACCCCAAGTGGAACTTCAACTGCCAGTTCTTCGTCAAAGACCTCTACCAGGACGTCTTGTGCATCACCGTGTTTGAGAAAGACCAGTTCTCACCAGATGGTAGAAACGTAGAGATTTCCTTTTGCAGAACATGTTTGATTACTCCCGACTCTTTTCACACTGCCACTGTCACTTCATTGTAGATTTCCTCGGACGCACCGAAGTTCCCGTGGCAACTATCAAGAAGGAGATGGAGAGCAAAGGCGCTGCCAACCGTCGTCTGCTGCTGCATGAAGTCCCCACTGGAGAAGTTTGGGTCAAACTAGACCTTCAGCTTTACGAGCCGACCAAATGAGCTAAACTCCGAGCTCAGACTTATTTTATAATGAAAAAGAAAATATTTTTCATAAGGAGCATCTAAACAGCCAAAAAGTGCCACAAAATATTCAGGATTTTGCCTTCACTGCCTTTCTCTGGCCTGAGCCGTCAGACCTCTTTACGCCACCTCAAACAGAAAACGATGGCACGTCGGCCAAAATGTGGAAGGATAAACTGGTGATGCTGTAATTTAGGGACCAACATTGCCAACATATTTATATTGTTGCAGTCTGACAAACATGCCTTAATGGTTGTGAGATGTGATACACTTAGATTTCTATACAATAATGTTTTAGCCTTGGTGGGTGAATGCAAACCTGTCCAACCTCTGTTTACTTGTTCCAAATGAATAGAAATGTAAACACATCTTAGTGCACACTGCTGCAAAATGATATATCGAAGGTTAGCCCTGCTCGGATGCTGTATGGTTAATAAAATTCACGTTCAGTTAAAATCTTCCTTTGACTGTTTCACTGCTTCATCAACACCCGGTTACGTCCAGATGTGGAGCCTGTATCCACACAAGTAGTTAGAAGAGAAGTTAAGTGAAGCTTTAAATTAATTTTATTTGGACGTCGGCAAGGACTGAAGTCGCTGTAAAGCTGGTGGTGGTCGCTGACAGCTGGAGAACCAGCAGCTGGTTTTATGGCACCGTCCATCTGCTGTAGCAGTTGCCAGCACGTTGTATGGGATGCTGCAGAGCCTGGGTGCGACACAGAGGTATGTCAACTCAGTGACTTTACTGATGTTACAATGCAGCGTAGCCACTCGAGATGTGTTTAACCTTCTACCTGCTGGACTCCTTTCCTTCAGCAGATGCTGGATAATGTGATGAAGCCAGAGGCCGAGACGTCACAGACTCCATAAGAGGACGACCAGGTAACTGCTTTTTGTGTTTCTTTGTGCATTTGTGTCCTAAGATGACAAATTGTTTAGTAATGTTAGAGTAGCACAAGTATATTTTGGTATGATAAGACAAGTACCTGCTTTAGAAGGAGGAGCCATTCTGTGTTGTTCCTTTCCTCCATGTATCTAGAAATACAGCAGTACACATAGCATCAGCAAACGGACCCCAAACATCCATTTTCTAGTATTTGAAAGTCACAAAAAATCACCTTGCAGTGGGTGTGTGTGAGAAAAGGATTATACTCCGTCGGATCGAAGGTTTCTAGAAACACAAAGCCCTGAGGATAAAACACATCACAGCAGTTACAGTAACTAACCTAAGGGGAGGACGTCCGGGCAGCTTGGTGAGCCGTAGCGTTACCTTGGAGTTGCAGTGTCTGATGTACTGACTGTATAAGCTCTGGCGCCTCTTGGCCTCCGCGGAGCCACAGCAGGACACGTGATCCTCCACTCTCCTCTGGAGGGGCAGCCAGACACGCTCAGTCCAGCGCTTGTGTAGCAGCTCCTTCCTCCTCAGCTGTGCCACATCCCATTGGCTTAGAAATCTCTCCAGTTCCTCAGAAGACAAAAGACAAAAGTGTAAAAGTGGTAGACAAAGTGAGATTAGATCGCTCTATGCAACTTACCTTTACAAAACCTGTGTCCAGTAAAGTGTTGGTAGTTTTCCTTGCCTCTTGATTTTCATCCTCCATTTTTGCCTAAACGATGAAATCGTCCGGTAATGAAATGCCACCTTCATGTGTGTAGAGATGTTATGTTGAATGCTGTACCTGCAGCCCGTCCTTTGGTCTAAATGGTGATTCATCTTTAGTCTCGTCTCCTCTAGAACATCCACTCGCGCGCTTTGACCTTGTGCTTGGGGGAAACATGGTCTTAGCCTCTGTGGTCTCCTTTACATCTGCAAGGCACTCCTGAAACAATAATGAGGTTTAACATTAGCACAGCACCAGCGAAGTAACTTATTAATCATCATCATTACCAAATAGGCTTGAGAACACGAGTTACTACTTCATCCAATTAAATCTTCTGACTCAAAACATGACAATAACAAGCACATACCAATAAACAGACAAAAGGAAAAAAATCCCAAATATATACAGATTAATCAAAATCAGACACAAGACCAGAGCAAATAAAACAAAGAGATGCTAAATTCCTAAAACATCCACAAACATCCTAGACACAATCTTGTCCGTGGACAGAAGCATCAGACAAGCACAACAGGCAGTGACGGATCATGTCACTGCCTGGAAACCAGAGCCACATCTCACTGTTACACATGACGTGGGATGTGTTCGTCTGAAACGATACTGTCATTTTCATTTCAACTCATTCAGTGCGTTTTTCACTTGTCTTGTCCTTATTTAAGTGAATATTCATATTTCTATTCATCCCCGCTAAGTCAATGAGATTCGTGCATGTAGTGAGGATACGGCAGCAAACGGACAGAGGGAATAAAGAGGGCAGCCATGCATTCAGACGGGGCCTTGTAACCCCTTCCAAAGTGTCCACGCTGGCCAGAGCACAAAGACCGCTGGTAAATTATTAGTTGGCAAGTCGTTACAGATTCACTCTCACTGGAGGAACGTGTGAGTGAAAGAAAGAAAGAAAAAGGCCTTGGAAATAATATTCTGTGCACACAAAGGATGGGAAAGAGCAGGAAATTATTTAGTATTGGACTGAATGAGAAGGCAGGTGTTTTACCTGAGATTTCAGTGTGATGACAGAAAAAGGCCTGTGGACGGTGATCACACCATTGGCAGCGTTTTTCTTCACAGGAATCATCTGTGGAAATATAGAAAAGGGTCTGTTGACGACATATTGGTGATAAATAGTTGATTTGCACACAGGCTCCCTTTAAATCCCACTGCTGCAGGTTTTCATTACTTTAAGGGCATAAACTGGGAAATTTTGCATGAATTTAACTACTTTGTTATAAGAGTCATATGCGTTGTCATAGAAACGTCTTACCTTTGTCGACTCTGGTCAGAAGTTCTGGCCCAAAACGGCAAAATGTGGCCAGACCTTAACCCCAACCGTCCTTGCGGGTCACAGTCTTTCCCCCTGAAATGCTTCATGGAGCGCTGACCTGGTTCTTACTCCCCCGGGGCCGAGGCAGTGGCAGCGGCCTCCTCCAGGTGTCCTGCCGTGTGTCTGGAGGCTTTGCGTTGCCATGACACCGGCGCACAAGCGATCCAAGAGCGCAGCACAGAGACTCCAACTCAACAAGTGTCTGCATGTCACAGTATATCTCAAATGCAAACTCTTAGTATAGAGCATGAGCCTGATTGTGCGACCAAACCAGGAAATGGCTCCCACGTCACATATTTACATTTAGTTAGTTTTATGTTGTTGGTTGTTTCTACATTTTATGCGCCATAATCAAAGCCTTGTCTTGGCAAACACACTAATTTGATCCACACTTTCCGGGTCATTTCAGAAATAGCTTAAGTATAAATGAAAGTGTTGCAGACTCCCTGCATATGCAGACAGATCTGATATCGACCCTGCTGAGCAGATTCTCCGGGCCCGTAAAGCTGCTATTATAAGGTGCAGTAGGTGAAAGGGTTGTAGTCTCCTGGTCTTAATGCGCGTGTTGACACTCGGAAGGTGTTTCGCAGAGGCTGAAACGCTCGGACTCCCGCGGAGGATGCGACGACTTAATGTCGAGGTATTAGCCGCAGACGTGGCCAGATCATAACCTGGCGTTTGCGCGTTCACTCTTTTCGTTGCTGAGCGCAGGACGCGGCCGGACACATGGACTGGTGGACGTCGTTGGCAGCGAGTATCGCCTTGCTCTGGATTTTCTGCTTTATAGACGGTAAGACCTGGTTAATGGTTGGAAGATAAAAGCTCTTGTGATACAACAGAATTTTCATAAATTCACAATCAAAAGCAGCGACGCGCAAGCAGCGGAATTAAAGGCTTATACAGTCTGGAAATGTTCAGTGGTGATATTTTGCACCATCTTTAAAACTATTAATCAAAATATCCCAAACTAAAAAAGTGCTGGGTGGTTACATGGGTATGTTGGATGTAGACATCATGACCTTTTCTTTATTTAAATTTTCTAACATGGACCAAAGCACATGTAACAACTATGTCGTCCACAAGAACATTTCCCAGTTAACTCTTTCTCTCTGTGACATTTACGGTTTGTAAACGTTACTTCACTCTCTCATCGTTGGGGACTTGGTGATACTTGCGAAACATCGTTCGAGAAACTGAATTTTAAGTCTCTCTTGCGGACTTAAAGATCTGATTTCGGCCAATTATCCGTGCAGCCGAGCGCGTCTTCACGCACCGAGGCGCCAGCTTTGCGTGCTCAGGTGATCGCGGCCACCCGCGCGGCTTTTGACGGACTTTAATCCAGTGGCAGACGCTGTAATGGTTGCTGACATTAGCCACGGTGTTAAATTAGACTCCAGCTGACCCCGCAACCTTCTTATCTCCAGGCAACGCCGTGCTTGAACTGCGCCTGCTCTTCCACGCTCTGACCAAAGCTGCGTGTCACCTGTACCTGGCTCTGCTGCCGCTACGCAGGGCTGTCACCCACTTTGCCGACTGCGCAAGATACCTGGTCAATCATGCCCAGCAAAATTCGTCCCCCCAGGGCTACATCCAGCAAGGCCAGCCCCTGGCCAAAAAAGGCACGCTGCACTTCCTGGAGGGCATGTGTGTGGTGTGCGAGACGGTGCCCAACTTGATGGGAGCAGCCCTGAGTGTGGGCGCCGCCTTTTGCCACATGCTCCAGGGGGGGTTCTACGTGCTGGCGGCCACGCTGCGCACCATCCAGGTCAACCTGTTCTCTCAAATGAACGGCGAGAAGGAGAGGTGGGACAAGGAGCGACACAGAGCCAAAGAGAGCGAGAAAAAGCTTAACTCTAAAGTTCTGGAGTACATCTCTGTGTTTTGTCAAGACCCTGTCAGCGCATTACGCATCAAGGTCGATGTGCCACCTGTGTATAGATAATCCATCTCCCAATAAAACAATTCACTGGTTATCTGGCACATAAGGGGCCTTCTTCTAACTGCTGAGGGGTCACGGGGGGGCACACTGTGTCAAGTTGTTTACTGAGAAACAGGTTGAACTTTGACCCCTGGTTTTCACTCAATGTGCTGAGGGAATAGTTCCAACTGAATAAGAAGAGAATTGATAATCATGTGTGAAGAAGTAAAGAGAATAAGATGCATTTTGTTACATCGGTTTTACATTTATTGGTATGTAAAGAAGTTGAAATAAATGTCTGAAACGTCACGTAGTCTGGTGAGTTATGGTGTTTGATGTTGCTATGGTTTTTCTTACTACATTAAATCACGCATCTTAATCAAGCACTAATTCAAACTATAAGTGCTTGTTTGTTCAGTATCCTGGCAACACAATGTGCAATCCACATACATCAACACTGCCTAAGTACTCTCCTCAACAAACTCAAACTTAATCAGCGTTGTCACCTTTGGGTCACCATGTCAGGTGTGTGCAGCTTTATTTAACCTGGTCAGCTCTATAAGGGATGATGAGAGGGGAGGACACAAGGATGGCCAATATTTAAAAGCTCTGTCCACTGACAACCAGGACAAACTATTTTGTCTGAGAACGCAGGAAAAGAAAAAAAAAAAAAGACCTGGAGGAGGAAAGGACGGAGGGATCAGCCAGGAGTGTGGGCAGATTTATTCCATCTGAGACTAAAGTCTTGCGTCAGGTGTAGTCTGGAGCATCTGTGGAGGGATCTTCCCAGCTACAGGGTGATAGGACAAACAAATGTACATGTTAGAGACATGGTGAAGATATTTATAACTTTAAATTATCATTGTGAGGCTGAAGCAAAATAATTCATCTGCAAAACTGTTAGATACAAAACACCTGCAGCTTACTTAGAATGTCTCCAATTGTTCCAACAGCCGCCTTGTTAACGCTGTATTCGTTCTCTGTGGACCTGCGATGAGAAAACAAACTTCAGAATCCTGACAAGCAAAGGTTTGGCATGAGAAACAGTAGACAGCTTCTCAAGCACCACAGAAAATGAGCTTAAAAGCAAACAGATTTTCAGGGGTTAATCCCATTACTCACCCACTCAACTTTGTCACAACCTCCAGCCTTCGCAGAGACAACAAAACGTTTTTTTGCATATCGGACGACAGGGCTTCGTAGGTGTGAAGCTCACCTGAGACACACAATCACAGAAACAAAACAATCATTCCTGTGGAGATTATCAGATGAGACGATTCAAGAGGTCAGAGGTCAGTTCTGTCACTTTCTGTGTTACCTGAGAGGATGAGCTTTGAGGCCAGATTTCTGACAGCAGGTAGAAACTGTTTCTCTGTGATCACATGAGCTCTGTCTTCAGAGAGGAACCTGAACATCAACTGGACAGAATAAGATTAACAAATCGACAATTAGTGGCAAATCACAGAAAATGCATTCCAACAAAATGTTGCAAACATATATGAAGACAGAATAACATTAGTTTAACCCAAACTACAGCAGTGACCAAATGACCTGATACGAGTCCATGAAGGGTTGCAGGAGCGCCTGCAGGAAGGAAAGCACCTCCAGCCCTGCTTCAGACACCGTCACTTCCTGTTGACTGATGCAGACCGCGTTGCACTTCTTCAGGAAGAAGCAAGCCTCGTCAAAGTCCTGATGGATGGACGGTAAGAGCAACATTAAGAGGTATATACGCACGAGGACTTTTATTATTTGGTCCAGATCAAGATACTTGTGTACAAGTGTAACACAGTTCCTGTATATTATCAGTTTGTTTTCAGTCTTTTATGTTTTTATTTAGATGCTCAGAGGGTTTTACCTGAGACGAATTCCCAGGAATGAAGATGAACTCATGGGAGAAGACGTCCTGTAGGAAGCAGAAGAAGGCGAAGAGCTCGTCTGTGAACACAGCAGTGGATCGGGATGAAGCCAGGTGAAAGCAGGGTGATAATCATGAGAAATCCTGCATTTTGATATGCTGTGTTTAACCCTCACCTGCTTGTGTGCTCTTTGTGATGTGAATGGCTGCTGCGAGGAAGGCGGGACGCACAAAAACATGCAGGGATTGATTCCTATAGGAGGCCAGCATGAGCACCACCGCCGCTGTCCTTAACACGCCCTCCTCCGGGCTGACTGGATGCGTCCTTGCTGGCTCTTCCTCCTGAACCAGGTAAACACGCCCCGCTTTGCGGTGAACTACGGTGCGATGAAGCGCCGCGGCGGAAGACAGTACGTCCGAGTCCGGGACACGTCCTGCAGGAAACAACCATGTCTCTTATCTTTATTCAATAGATCATTTGAAAAGTCAAGCTTGCATGCATGTGTGCGTTTATGTTTTTATCTACGCAGGCACCAGACGTGCAGAGTGAGACGGTTCACTGGGGTCCTCTCAGGATAGGTGACTTAACGCGCATTAATCCACTGAACATCTCCTAAGTGAACCTGAACGCTTGTGCCAGCTCACATTCATCTAATCTGTCTGAAGGAGCCTTTAGTGTCCTGAGGTGGGACGCTGACAGACTTAACAGGAGGGAGACTACTCAGTTACTCTTGTCTGCATTAACTTTGTCTGGTTGTCTTTTAATGCAATATGCAAATGCCCCCTACTGGTCATTGAGTGCGTGTGCAAGAAGGCTTCAATTGAAAGAGCTTAACACTTATAGTATCTGTACGGCATTAGAAATAAAATAAAAGCAGTTCCTCCTCCCCACTTACTGGGCCAGTTCAGACGAGCCCCAAAGTCCAGAGCCAGCTTCCTGAGCCAGAGGGTTTGTTCTGTGAGTTGATGCCACAGCAGGCCCTCCTCCGTCAAGACTGTGGCCGGAGCCCGGAGCAACAAGCAGGCCATTAGAGACCAGGGGCTGATCAGAGAGCCGTCCTCTTGGAGTCGTACCATCACATGTGCCAGCCAGCTCACACAGGCCTGGGCCTCTGCAGTCGGCTTCTGTGGAAGATCTCTGTGAATAGAAACAAAAGGTGGGTAGGAAGGAGGAGTGAGTGAGCAGCATGTGGAAAAGGAGGCACCAAACAGATTAAATGTATGTAACTATAAAAAGGCACAGATGCAGAAAGACACATTCACTGATTAGCCTTGTACAGAGCATTTGTACCTGGGTATGAGGTTGTACTGGCTGCGGTTTATCTTGCCCTGACACAACTGCCTGGCTGACAGGGGACGGCCAAAGTTCACGTGCATGCTGCCGTAATCTTCCTGGAGGACTTTGCTAGCCTTCAGCAGGCCCTGCAGACGAAAGGAGCGAGAACCGTGAAGCAAAGTTCCACCGCGGAAAAACCAGGAAAGTAACGAGGTATCTGGAAGTGAAATGAGGAACAAGTACAACGACGGACCGTGGTGCTTTCTTTAGGCTTAGGGACGCCCAGTAACTCGTGAGCAAGCAGCGACTCCTCCAGGACCCGGTCGTAGCTGACTGTGATTGGCACCAACGTAACGTCAGCCACTTCACCTTTGAAGTAAGGCTCCAGCACCATGTGCATCATCCCTGCAAGCACGTACAGGGAAACACACACACAATTAGTTTAACAGGTGGAAAAACAAAAGTATTACATACACACACACACTATTAAATTAAATGCCAGTAATAATGACTACACATCTGCAATTCCTTCATGAGACAGTGTTACCACTTGGACACTCACCTAGTTTAGGTTTCAGAGATTTCAGTGTGCGACTCCTAAAACCTTCCACATAAAACTCCAGTGGCGCATGGCCTCTCTGCAGAACAGAAAATGTCAGTGAGGCCCTTTACACCAGTTGATCTCCAAACAAGTCGAAGCCACGTTACAGTTTTGATCAGTCCTCACCCTGACGATGGTTTTAACATATTCAGACAGCACTGCCCAGTAGAGTTTCTCAGAGCCGATGGCCCGTCGGATGAAGAAAGCGCCTGAACGACGCAGTATCTCTCCGACCATCTTCATCCCTGCGAGAGCTTTACATCACAGAGATGCAGAGAAGTCAGAGTCTGTCGCTCTGTTCTGGGGCCAAACGTCAATACGGTTATAACGTGTCAGCGTCTCATTTCAAATAGATACTTGCGGATGCCTGCAGCAATGACGGGTATGGGGATGTCGTATGTGAACAGGATGTAGGAGATAACTAAGAAGTCCATGTAACTCCGGTGATTGGGCATCAGAATCACAGGATTGTCCTTAATGGCCTGCTGGAGCTGCAAGGACAGAAAAGTAGAAAAAGAGGCAGGAGATGTAAAGTCCTGCATTGGCAGCAGTGCACCATGGATGTGTTCTTGGTCCTGACCATGTTGAGTTCTTCCATGTTGACGTAGATGCTGCTGAAGAGCCTCTTGAGCACCTTGGTGACCGTGTATGCCATCAGCCTGATAAACCCCAGCTGGAGGTTTTGAGACATCTCCTCCAAAATCCCGCGAGCATCCTCCCTCACCTCCTCCGCCGACGACCCCGTCTCCGTGGCGATCTGAGGAGGCCCACAGAGAGGAGACTGACTCTGTGTGGACTCTGTGACAGTTCTGTGTTGTGCTGTTTAAAATGACTAGATCCCACCTCTCTGATGACATAGCGCAGATACTGGGACTCTAGCACAGTTTGGTTGAGCTCAGCTGTGGAAGAAGGTGGAGCTCCTTGGTAGGGGTGGGGGTTAAAGGTCCTGAGCGCATGGCCGAGATCGCTGCTGCTCCTCCTTTCCTCCAGTAGATCCACAAACACATCGTCCTCATCTCGGCCTGCTCTGCCCGAATCCCTGTACTGCAGGAGAGAGACGAGCATCCGTCAGACACGGGTCTGAGGGCTGATGCCTCGTGACTTTCAATGTGGCGAAAGAGAAAATAAAACTTCTTTGAGGACATCCCCGTCACTGCTGTGAATCTACTGCAACTAATCATGGTCTAGTGTGGCAGCTTACTAAACCCAGCCAAGGCAAAGCGGGACTGAAGCGGAGCAGTTTCTTGCGCAACTGTCCGCTGTGACTCTGACCGGCTTAAAGTTTCAAAATGTTTCTGAGTAGCCAAAGTTTCTGCAGCTTGGCGCTGCCGAGCAGCTAAATAACAACCGCAGCTTCAGACCTGACACCAGCAAACGCGTCAAGTGTATTTTGCGCTTTCTGCTCCTGCGGAACAACTTCGGTCAGCGTTAACTTTGAAAGCGCGCAGGCCTGTTAGCGTAAAAGACGCGACGAGCGTCGTGGATGAGGACAAAGGAGCTGAGAGGTCTCTTACTGTGCTCGTCATTCTGGTGGCTCTCCGTCCTCCTCGGCTTTCGTTTTCTCGCCTCCGAAGCTTCCCTCGAAACAGCTTCGCCGCCGTGAAGCAGCCGATGGCTCAAGCCAATGGTGACGCAGGGTTGGGGAAACTCCTCCCGCTCCGTGGGGCAGTGTAGCGGGGCGGCTTTGCTCGCCAGTAACCTCCACGCTGTTGTGCAAAAGTGAAGCGGACACGTTTGCGGACAAGTGCGTGAATGTGTGTGGACTTAGACACTAACCTGCATGGGGCTGTTTACACAGGGTGACCAGGTGGCACGCACACTCACGCGTAATGACGCACGTTTGGAAAATAATTAAAACGGTTTTACAATTAAAATGAAAATCCACTGATTAAATGGTTATGAATAAGTGGATGTGGTCCTCCCCATGGAGCAGTTTGGGTAGGGGAGCCTCCACCAAGGTCCAGTCAGGTGAGACCACTTTACCTGAACCTCCAGCTGCAGGAGCTGCTCCCAATTAAGAGTCCGAATTAATCACCCGCTAATTCTAAAACCTTTGTGCTAATCATGTTAATAGGCCTTAAAATAAACTGAACACCAACAGATAACACAAACATAACACACACTCTGTTTTCCCAAAGCACCTTTTATTGGCTCATTACACTATTTAACCCTTGAACTGATCAACAGAGAGAACACAGGGAGTGAAGGAGCAATTTATTACAGTTAAGGCAAAAACTAAAACACTTCCGTTGTTTTAAGCTCTTTCTTGGAAAGAATAACAGTGTCCAAGCCTCGTGCGCGCGCGCACACACACGTATCCATAAATCATCAGATACACACACACACACACCCTCCATACTGTTCACTCATACATTGGGTAGATGATCATGACAGCAGCCCATAAGAATGACCTCATTTTAATCTGTAACCCAGAAAAAGCAGCAACGTGCGTAGTAATACTGAACTCTACCGTCCTTGCTTGGTCTGAAAGGGATTGTCATAGTATAGTGTAGCTTTGACTCACACAAGGAATGGCAGTAACAAAACAGTAAAGAAACCATCAGGTGACCTTCACATTTGTTGCATTCGTGTGCAAGTTAGGTGGTTAATTAAATACATAAAGCATAAGGCATAAGTTCAGAGACTGTAGTCAGACAGGATAAATTAAAACACATCTCACTGAGGCCTCCACTGAAATGACAGTCTGGCCATCGAGCAGACACACAAAAAGCACATTCACTGTGCTCTGTAATACTATTCAAAGTATAAATAATTACCGACTTGATTGATTTCTTTCAAACAAAAAATACACTATACTGTACTTCAAAATAAGACTAGACTCCACACAATTGTTTGCGTTTCCATGCTGAATGACTATATGATGCTCTATAACTGCTTTGGTTAAAAATGTTCAGAGTAAGAAAATAAATTTGGCACAAATGGAGGTACACGTATGCAGGAGGAAGCACTTCTCAACACAGGCCGTAGATACACACACTACGTGCCCACGTGTTAATAGAAAGTCATCTTACTAACATAATGTCAACACTCATTCCTGAACAGCAAAGGCGCTAAGCTGCCTGAATAAATTACTAGAATTTCTCATATACATCCATCTAGTGCAATCTTCGATAAAAGTGCGTTTACAACCGTCTTGCGTGTTTTTCACCGCAGAGCATTCCTCTACTCACTGCAGTATGTGTATCCATACTTTATGAAACAATAGCATATGAGGCATATACCAGTCGAGGTCCAAATCAGTCAGTGCCCTGCCTGCTACTCAAGCCACTTAATATGCCGCAGGTTGTCAGCTGCTGGGGCTGGGAGTCTGTGGAGGTGTAGTTCCCTGACGATCCACCTGGGGAAGCTGCTCCCTCCAGTATGTGAAGTGGCTGTAGGTGTCTGAGCAGGGGAAGTCCGAGGAGGAGGCTCGCATCTTCAGGGGGAACACATGATCGACTATTTCACACAGACGCACGTAGCTGGCGATGGGAGAGCGGGAATATTATTAGCATATTATTAATTAAGATTTCCCCTTTGCATCATGTAGCCGATGGACTTACGATGAGATGTTGGTCTTGGCGTGTTCCTGCACCAGTTCACCTTTAGGATTAACTGTAAAAATCCTGTTCAGTGGGACTCCCACTTCTTTATAGGAATAAACATCCTACCATGAACAAAGTAATGGTTATTTAACTTGCACTCATATAAACGTTGAAAGTTACACACAAATATGAATATGTTTGCACGTCTACCGTTGGTCTGTTGCCAAATGCTGCGTAGAAAGGCTGAGTATTGGGGAAGAAGAGGTTCTTGATATCGGTGAGACACTCCACCTTGAACTTCTCTGGTTTCTTTTCAATCACTTCCCTGTTGTCAAAGACACACACACACACACACACATCACATCACATCACATCACACAGCTGTTGCCCGAGTCAACTATCAGCACAGTACGAGACCGTGCGTGTGTTCGTGCGTGTGAGAGACCTGTGTAGAGCTGAGAACAGGCTGCTCGGACTCAGCAGCACGGGGCCCATCGGGAGCATGGTCCCTCTCTCGTTGACCCAGTTGAGGTACCCTCGGGTCATGTCGGCCATGCCAATTGCTCGAGCAGAACAGTACAGGAGCTTGTAACCATTTCTGAAGGAGCCAGGGAGAGAATGAGTGTTGCATTTGTGGGGGTCTGGTGTCAGATATGTACAGGAACCTATAGCGTTCATAAGCTGGTGCTGTACATACTGGCTGACTTTGTGGTAGAGTTGTGCGATGCCTTGGTGGGTCCAGTCTTTCCCCAGCGTTGGCAGAATATGACCCAGTGTGTCGGATCTGCAGACACGCATTAATGAAGGACATGTGAGTAGAAGGGCTAAGAGGCTCTCTAACGGTCGTATTCGCACAGCTCTCTCACCTGGTGATGGTTCCATCTATGTCAGAGATTATTATCTTGTCGTCCCAGTTCCAGAGGTAGATGGTTCCCTGACAGCGACAGGTTCCCTGGTACTGCGTAGTCACACTGAAGATGACATCGTTCGGACCGTCCTGCAGCTGGAGAGACATCTGGCAGAGAGAACTAATAAAGGTGAGAATGAAGTTTAAAAAGTCCTACGTGTATTAAAGCCAAAGTCACTCACCAGCTGCTCTGAAGTGAGTCTGAGAGTTTTCTTGTAGGACACTCCTCCGGTCGTCAGCTCCGATTGGACGGTCATGCTCTGGTTGGCTGTTCTTTGGTCTTCATCACTTGAGGATGACTCTTCTTTATGCCTGTTTTCACACATCAAATGCTGAGATTTAAATTAAGGGTAATCAGCTGGTAAAGCTAATAATGACACAATGTTTTTGTTTCTTCATACCTGCTTGTGATGTTCCCGACCTGCTCAGCAGAACCACAGGCACCAAGCTCAGAGACTGAATCCTAGAGACGAAACGGCATTAAAATACTTGACTCCCTAAACAAATGACGTGCACGGTAAGTGATCGCCTTAAAGAGAAATTACCGCTTTGGAGTTACTGTTCCTGCCTCTCCAGGAGAACCACCACCTCCCTCCTTTTTTGGGCATCTTCTCCTTCATGATGTTCTCTACTGCAGCCTGAAGTAGGACACGCACAACCCAAGCAACCACAACAATAAAAATCAAACAGATTTTAAAAAATGAAGCCAAACCAGACCAGAAATTAACCAAGAGTAAAATAACAGTATGTCCACAGCTGGAATGAAGATGAAGCAGTGCAGTTTGGGAGAAAGCAAGAAAGTAAATGAGACAAAAGTCAGAGTTGTGTCTGACATACAAATCTGTAGTCCAGCACACCGGTCAGGCAATGGAGAAGAAACTCTAAAGCTGAGTAAACATAACCGAGGCAAGAAAACTAAAGTAAGAAGCGATGGAGCAGAGGAGGGGGTGATACAATAAAAGAGACAGAACAGAGGGGAAGACACGTTTAACTTGGTTGCCCCAAATAGCAGAACAATGTATGACATGGAGTTGAAGCCTGCGCTGCTAACACGGTGCAATGCCATCTTCAGTCAGAAGGGGGCAAGGTATCCATGCCACAAAGCCAATGTGCGGTTCATTAGTGTGCGTGCTGTGTATCGGTTACTCACCTTTGGCAGAGGTTTCTGAAAGGCCTGCATAGCCAGCATCAGCGGAGCCGCAGTGCTCCAGTTATAGTACCTGAAACACATCATGAATGATGAGTGATACTGCAAACACTACTACTAACGCCACAGCAAGAGCACACACGAGTGGGAACGTCTTACTTGGAGCCTATTTTTATGACTAAGTTGGGGTCGTCGATGATGGAGGGGTTCTCTGCAAACTGCTGGTAGGAGACGATCTTTTCAGAGAACTGTTCTGCGGGACCGTACGGACAAACACGATACGTTCAGTCTCTCTCAGTAACCGAAGAGCAGAGCGTCTCACAGATTAATACGATCAGGATACCTTTGGTGATCTCCCTGTTATCAGTGAGGCCTCCACACAGTGAGATGGCGATGGACGGCAGGTCGGACATGGGGTCACAGAAGCCGTCAACCCCGCTGTCTCCTCCAGAGCTGACGGACTGTGGAGACAGACTGGAGCAGTGCAGGCCTGGGTCTGACATGCTCCTCACTGTAGCGCCGCTGTCACTAAAAAGATGGAGACTTGCATATCAGAAAGCACCCAACAGCTAACAAACACTAAGACTCCAGCCATGAACTGTACCTCTTGGGGAAATACAGGGCAGCCACTTCAGGTTCAAGACCAGTGATGTCGTCCAGGTAAATTCCATCAGAACCGAGATGGCGACTCCTCTTGTCTGCAGTGGCAAAAGACAGCAGAGATTCATACGCATCAGTGAAATGTTTGATTTCTGCCTTTAGAATTACAGCAGTAGTAGTTCGTGGTACACCAACCAAACATTTAGTTTATTATGAATAACTATTTAATTAGCTGCAGTTTGAAACCTATAAAATGCTGACTGGATAAATCAAATGTTGAGCTACCTTTTATTTTGGAAGGAGAGTCTGTCTTCCCTGGTGGACGTGGTACTGTCTCCTTCATGTCAACGTTCATACACGCGGCTTCACCTTCTGCGTTTGTCATCGGTGTTTCCGTTGCTGCCCGCGCCTCCATCCTTGCGGAGTCCGTGACCGGTGTTCGTTCTGTGACTCCTCTCTCCTCCAACATTAGCAGCTTGAGCGCTGCGCTTTCAGAAGAGGGCGCACGCTGCTCTGGAGACGTCCCATGAGAAATCACACGGAAGTGTGTGCTCTCTGATACGGGGATAGATACAGGGCAACTGGATGGAGGGTCCGGATTTAATGGGAGGAAGTTCGGCTAGAAGGAACAGGGGAAGCAGATGAGGATGGATGGAGATAAAACACTAGATAAGCACAGGAAACAGGGTTGCTTTCTGTGTATGCTTGTCACCAGTCACCTTTGCAGCCTGTGGCAGCTCTCCCCACGCCCAGTGCATGGCTGGATTCTGACTGTCTGTGTCTGATGGCTTGATTATTAGTTCAGAGTCACTCTTGGGCGAAGTAGGACGAGAGTTTCCGGGGCTGAGGGAGAAAGGCACGACAAATACAACAATTGCTCATCAGTCTTGACCAGTTCTGGATTGTACCATGTAGGTGTGTGTAGGTGTGTGTCTGTGTGAGTGGGGCACCTCTGGAGAGGACTCCATTCTCCATCGGAGCGGGTGTAGACGACAGACTGTTTGTAAGCGCCGCCGGATGAAGCAACCTCTTCTCTTAAGACATCCCGAGGCCTGAAACATGTTTCATTTCATCACGGTGTGTAAGCCACATTTCACTTTTCACCTCTTTCCCAAGACAACTTTCGCAAAGAGCTCGTGTCTGGACTTGCACTGACAACAGGACGTGTCTCGCGGCTGCAACACTGTCTGGTTTATTATGCCTCCAGTCAGAGAAAAAAAACATTAGTTACTTCCTCACCTGTTGCCTTCCATCTCCGTCCCCTCATCTGAGCTAATGTCTATGGTAAACATGTCTTCGGTCCCAGAGTAGTCTCCACTCTCCTCCCTCCTCAGGCTGTCTGCCCTAGTCTTCCTCCTCCTCTTCCTTCTCTTCTTCATCAACCCGCTGCCGGTCTCTCCGTTGCCCCCCAAGGAGCCCACGTTCTGTACGGGCGGCCCAGAGCTTTTGCCCTTTAGGGAGGAGCTTATTAAAGTGGCTACATCTGACAAAATGGGAGAGGTGGCCAGGTAGGAAGGAACCACTTCCTGTTTTTAAGAGAGACAAAAATGAAGCAATAAACATATTAATGTTTATTAACTTGAAATAATAACCTTAAAAACTCAAACTCCCAGTGTTTTGCACTGCTTTTGTCTGACATACTGTTTAATCTGCTGAGGAAACACTTTGCAGAACACAACAGTCAATTCAAAACAAAATCTGTTCCTGGCTTCTGTGAAAGCCAGAACACGTTTCTAATCCTCGCTTCTAGGAAAAGAAAAGTCTTTCCAAAAGGGTCTCCTGTCTCTGGAGGCACAGCGTGAATGTGTACGTGTGCGCACACATGGAAAAAGGAGAGAAAGAGGGAGAAAAAACTGAAGCTTAACCATATGATTTGTGGTCAGACAATACTCGTCACGTTTTCCTTCCCTGCGCCAAGACAGAAAAAAGCTTCTCCTCCCTCCTCCTCTCTCGGGCCTGGGAATCTGACACCACTCTGGCCAGAATAAATCACCCACTTCCCTGGTCGGCCCCTGTCTCAGTAGTTCGCTACTTGTTTATGACTTTCGACTGCTCACATCTTCATGTGCAGACAACAGCAAAGAAACAGCAAAGTGTGGCAGCGCACGTGACTCCATTCTTTAAAGCTGTAACTCAATATCCTGACATGGAAACACGGACATGGGCTTTTTCTAAGAAGCGAGGAGGCTGTTTTTGCAATTCTTGGTTATGGAGTTTAGATTTCACAACTTACAGTGATCACAGTAATATCATGCAACCCGACATACACACAGTCTGCTTATGATAGCGCTCTTTTTCAGTCCAGTTTATTTTATATTAACCATAACGCCACAACTTTTAATATAGGCCACAAACCCTTGGTTGGTAAATACTGCATTCAGCGGTGAATAGAGGAATGCAGTTCAGCCTAAAAGGAAAGGACGGAATTCCTGGCTTCTGTGCCAAGTCTTCTCACAACGTGGCCTTATTTCAACTACTAGCTGAACAGTGCTGTTCAGTTTTAAACAGGGCTGTGTCCTATTTTTGGCACATTAGGAAGGAGGAAAATGATGCGTTTTTGTATTCAGTTTGAATCTTTGTCTGCAGTTTAACGGCCCGACCCCCTCAGGTCCCAGACGTGTAGAGAAGAGGGGGCGACATCAGTCTATTCCCTTCTCAGGTACAGCTGTACTGGTTCGTACCTGATCATTCTCTGTTTCTTGCACAAAGAACGCTTCTCCGTTGTCCCCAAGCTTCATATGCAGATCCACTGGTTCTCCATTGATCTCCATGTCCACCTGAAAGGATGGCGGGTGGGGGTTATTGACTTGACTTGAAGCCTTGCTCTTCAAGCAGGTGAAAGGTCTCTTGCTGACCTGTTTTTATGTCCTTACCACTTTTTCTCGGGACCGCAAAACGCCCATCTTGCCAAAGCGAACGTGGAAAGGCGAGCACTGCAGGGAGCCATCGGGCCGTCTCACTACAATGACGTCAATACAACCGGAAAGCGTGGCGGGATTGAGGCCTCTGTACAGCTCCTTGACCTGGACAAACACCTGGCCTGCCAGCTGGCCCACGTAGTTCATGGTCTGACGTGTCTGGTGGAGCAAAAGGTGAAAGTAGTGCAGTAGTTCAGAGGGGGATTAGCTGGGACAGAAGGAATCGTCGTTGTTGTGAACTACAGCCATACCAAAAGGTCTAGCTTGCTATTTGAATCACGACCACTAGGTTTCACAACACTGGACACAGCCATGCTTTAAATTCAACAGCCTTCAAAAGAAGAGGTGTTTATGAACCGGCATGTGCTGTGTCTTTCTTCAGGCTGCCATTCAAACCACTCAAATAACCTTCCTTCACTGGACTGACATCAGTACTACTACTAATAATATTCTGGCATTTGTATTTTCCCAGGTTCTCTACATGCCACAGCCTGTTGCCCCTTCTACTCTTCTTGAAAATCCTGTCCAACAGTAACGCCAAACACGAGAGGTCAAGAGATCAGACTGTACTTGTCTGGTGAACATCATGTCAAACCCTGCTTGTGTTTACTGCTTGAGCCAAACCAAGGCGTCACATGAACTGCAGCAGAAATATCTTCGGTGAAAGACACTGTTACACAGTCTTGAATAAGACAATTGCTATTAATACACGGATCTGATGACGCCAACACCGTTGTGGAAGGTGTGAGTGATCCTTTACTAAACACTTCACTCCAAACACACACCTTTATAGTCCAGATGGTTTTGTGCCTGAGCTGTGACTGTGCTAGTTTAATTTGAAAGAAACATGGTGACGTCATACACCCTGGAACAGCATTGACCAACATCTGATGTCACTGTCTGTGTCAGGTCACACCCATGTTGATTTGAAGAGAGATTAGCAGTCATTTAAATCTTTTTATTAGCTGTCACATCCGAACGAGTTCCTGTGATGCTAACACAAACAGCACCAGACAGGGCTGGATCAGTGTCAACATATCCCCCTTTAAACGCACGACCAAAAGAAAATGTCCCTTACAGAACAGCAGGAAGTCCTAAATTTAGAGCAGCAGATGAATTTTAGAAGACATGCCCATGTCTGAGCGCTGAGGTCTAGAGGACTCAGTATTAAATTATTAATCACGTTTGTTTCGCCGAGGCATTGAGTTACAAAGCTGCCAGCTGACTTTCAAAGCAGTGAAATGCTGCTACATACTGCTTCATCCAAAAATAGACAAAAAGAGGAACAGTACTGCTTAGCTTCAAAATGAGTCATTCTGCATTGATACTACGCAGCCTTTGCAAAAAGCTGTTTTAAGAAGAGTAGTTTGCTCGTTGGTTTGAGGCGATTCCTGCTGGAATCTGGCCGAACCGCTCAGCACTTAAGATGCTGTAAGTTCACTGTTGCACAGACTTAACACACACACACACACATACCACAAAGCATAGAGTCACACTAATGAACTTGAATGATGAATGACTGCTTTCATTAAAAAAGTAAACACAGAGCAATGGATGGGGCTCAAACCAATAACTAACGAGCTACAGTGTCCACAGCCACAAGTTAGAGGGGAAAATAATAATAATAATAATAATATATTCAATTAAAATAAAACACGGGGTAAATAGCTGGTGTATGAAAATTACACAGCGTGAAAAACACAACACATAAAGTTCATTCATAACAGGAAGATAGTATTAAATACATTCAGGCTTGTACCTTTTACAGCAGTTTATCTGAACATGTGACAGCCTTCAGAAACACACCATCCCACGCGTTTCCATAACAAACACGTATCCTCCTGGTGATGTAGCCCTGACTTCTTGTCAGAATCGGTCTGTTTAAGTCCGTGTCCTGCTTTGACTGCGTCTGTTTTCTCCCTTTCGCTTTCTCTGAACTGCCGACATCACTCACGGAAAAAAAACTCTGACCAATCAGCGTCGAGCTGTTGAGTTGACAAAATCTCCGTCTCAGTTGCCTGAGTGGCAACAAAATTACAGCCACCGCAACTTTGTCGCTGCTTATAATGTAGGAGTAAAGAGTCCGTAAACGCAACATTCAGTGCAATTCATTGGGTTCAATAAACACGTGACTATGAAACTGAAAGACACGCATATATCATCATATATGATCATATACGTGTGATTTACTGCTGCATATCTTCAAAGAGCGCTGCGGGAAACGACACCGCCGCTGTGATGACGAAACAGCGCGGTTACGTCATCGAAGGCATCGAGTGAGTGTGACGCAGTGAGGTGATGTTTCTGGCCAATCACAGCGCTGCGTTGTGGCACATGCGATGGTGGCCGTTTGTAGCCTGAGAGCGTGTAGTAAGGCTCTCAGGGGGATGTGGTGGCCGGGAAACCAGACTAACCAAATATTTAAGGACATGTAACAGAACACGTTAGACCTGACTAAGTCACTGTGCACGCGTAGGAAATAAACAATAAAAATAAAATAAACAAAGTCAGACTTTAGATCGTGAACAAGTCTTTCTGTGACTTTTCTGTCTTTCAGGACAAAACCATCAAAGCAGATAACGGCAAAGAGATGTCACCTTCACAAATGTGTAGTAGTCTGCAGATGTATTATTTGTTACGCAGCGAGCGGAGCAGGGCAGTGTGACAACGGTGGTTTCGTTGACCTGCAGTGTGCAGTTTTATGAACGGGTAGAATAGATTATTATAATGCTGCATAATAAGTTATGTAAACTCCACATTCTAATAACGTAACAATCAGAAATCCCCTTAAGATAAGGAGTAAAAACTTTTGACATCTACCAAAGCTGTGTGTTGACGCTGTGACCTACACAAACAGCCTCAGTCTTAATGTCAGTGTCACCGCATTCTCCAGGGATATACGAGCCACACAGCTGCCCCCCACTGATATGTTTCTACGAACATGTTACTTTGCCAGGAAGAGCTGAACTTGCGTTTGACCAGTGCAGTGGTCAGTGTCCGATTACATAAAAAAAACAGACATATGACCTTATCTTCCATGTTTTCACTTGCTTTGGTTTTCTAGATGGCTAAAAAGGCTTCAGTTTTACTTGAATGCATAAAACGACTGTTTCGCTTTACAGAAGGTGATTACATTTACATATAAACCAAAACTTGTAATCGTTAAAATTAGATAGTCACTGTGGACTAACCCCGCACAACTTGCAAGGATTCAAAAAACATCCCGTTTTTTTAGCTGGCTCAGCAAGAATAAAAGCTTTAACATATTAATTGAACAATCTTGTGGCCTGAGAATCACAAGACCTGTCAGAAACATTAGTACAAACTGTGATAAAGCGATTCAAAAGGTTCTGAAGAAAAGGTTCTGTTATATAATATTATAATATTGAATAACATTGTTAGATCACAGTTATGCTACGTAAAAACAAGGAGCCTTGTGGGAGGAACATGTTTTCATATTCATTCGATGCGTGTCTTGTATACATGCAGATGATTTACCCAGCTCCAGGTTGTGTCAGGGACATACTGTGGAACAGCCTCATCCAGCTCTTCACCATCATCTGCCGGTGTCATGATTCCATAATGTGTTTAATCCCAGCGGCAGGGCTCTAGTCTTTGCTGATTACAGACTAGAACATCGTGTCTTCACTCCGTGAGCACTGTCAAGTGTCTGACTGCCGTGTGCAAGCGGGCCTGCATCTTACTAAATTTACCTGGGCCCCTAAGCGAGAAACCTGAGATGGTCCTGGAGTGGCCGTCATCCACTAGACCCCCTGACTCCTCAGGCATTCGAGGAGGGGACACCTGTCGGATTGTTTGTCAGAATGTTAGCTCGATGTCCTCAGTCACCAGTAAGATGGCAAATGACCTCCTGATGCATGCTTTGCAATTTCTTTTCATTTGTACCTTTCTCCTTAGGCAACACAGAGACAGGGACACTTGTTTTTTTGTTTTTGAGCATGGTGATGCTGTTGATGGCTCTACAGGACCACAGCACCTGTTGCATGTGGCAAAGTTCAAGTCTCAGTGGTACATAGTGATCCTGGCTGACCATTGTAATTAATATGACACTACTGATGCGTTTGAACTGGTGACCTTTGGTCTAAATTGTTACAACCATGACGCTCATCACAAACATGAAGGCGACATCGCCCTCTAGTGGTCAGACAAGTAAAGACACGTGGAATGGTATAAATAGTGTTGCCTTCACTTGATTCATTTAAACTTTCAAATATAACTTTGCAGCTTTCAGTTGTTCTTCAATAAGTATGATAATATTTTTATTAACGTTTTCATTTAGTTATTGTTTTTGTGTTTAGTGTGATATCACGTCATAATGTCAATCGTGATTTTTTTTTTCTGCAGCCATTGAAGGCACCATGCTGCTGCTTTCACGGTGTCGTCCTCTCGTCGTGTATCGATCCAGTTAGCTGATCGTTAGCTTTTGTGTCACGATGGTGTCTGTGGCGTGTCAGTGTTTTTCCGTTGTTTCTGGCTAAAGGTATTTGGCACTTGACGGCTTTAATGTTCCGCGCAGCTAATCTAAAAACCATCGGCAAAGCGGGAACCGGCTGGTAGGTGGTCTTTGAAATCACGGAGACGTAACATATTGTTCACGTCCACTCCACTCTCGTCAATCCGCCGGCTAGAGAGCTAGCTGGCAGTAGCTTAGCTGTTCCTTAGCTGTTCCGACTCACCAGTGTGTTTCTTTGTCCTTTAGTCATTCGTGTCAGTCGCTGTAACTACAGACGAGGCGGGATCTACATTGTCTCTGCATTGGCAGTTGTTTAGCTTTAGCGATAGTAGGACGTTTGTTGTGCTTAAAGCTAGCTAGTTAGCTTAGCTAGCTCCCGAAGCTAATCATCTTTAACTGGGGCTAAAGCAAAATGCCGATCATGATTTCAGCTGCCTTTGGAGACGCAGTTTTGATTTGACGTAAGCAGAGTTTGTAACATTTACGTAAGTGTCGAGCTGCAAACTCAGTATCAAATCGGGTGTTGGCTGTTTCTTTGCTCGACGATAATGCATCAATAATGTACTTTGTGATTGTCCTGCTATCATTGCTAACTTACCCAGACCTCGCCCCCAGTGAAGCTAGTTAAGACTAACTAGAGCACTAATGTATCTGCTTTTACAGATGTTTACAGTGTTCTTCACTAATAGCAGCATGTAGTTCACAAGTAACACTAGATTACCACACATTTTACAGCCTCCTATGCCAGTGAGGAGTCCAGTAGCTCCCACAGAGGTTTTGCTTACACAGCTAGTCGCTCAGTGAAACACATGTAAAGTCTGTGGCATTATTTCACCATCTCAGGCACTTTCGCCGGACGATGGACGAGCTGGTCCACGACCTGGTCTCAGCGCTGGAGGAGAGCTCAGAGCAAGCTGCCCGTGGTGGTTTTGGTGATGGAGGGGATCACGCCTTGGCGGTGGGCTGCCTACTGAAGAGGCAAGCTCGGAAGCGGAGAGGCAGAAAACGCCGCTCGGATAACCCGCACCCACCCTGGGAGACGGGCCACCTGAGTGAGGGCTCTGAGTCCAGTGTGGAAGAGCACAAGGTGACCTGACGTTACGCACATCTTAAAAACTCTTGACATTTAGAAGTAGGCGTTGATTAAGGTGCCCTCAGTCAACCCAGTCACACACTGTGTTGTTGCAGGACTATCGTGCCAGTATAGGCGGTGTCTCTGCCGCCAACAGCCATGCCCGTGACAACAGCGACTCAGATGAACAACTTGGCCCCAAACGTCGCACCCCTCTCACAGCTGACATGGTGCGAAGCAAGCGACCGCTTTGGCCTGATGACCTAGCCACCCTGGGATCTGCGGAAGGAACTCGCAGCCTCCGACGACGGCGTAAAGTCAAGCGTATGGCTGTGGACCCCCCGGTAGAACCAGAACCACCATCCTCCACAATGCTTGGGCCTCCACCTGTCCCCAAAGCCCGTGTTAGTGGCAGGCCACACAGACTGGGTGCAAATGATACCAGAGGTGCTATGGAACTCTGTGAAAGCAGCCTGGTGGGACCAGCAGGGGGGAAGAACAGGGTGAAGAAAAGGAAGCTAGCCACCCACAGACTGGGTGCAGAAGCTGCAGATGAAGGGGTGGTGGTGGAGAGCGAGGACCCCATTTCTTCACCAACAGCAAGTTCTAAGGATAAGATGGAGCTGGAGGAGCAGAAGGGCTCAGATGAGGACATGAGTGACAGGTGGTTAGTGTTTTGAGTTTGTACTCTTTTTGTGCCTTCTGTTTTCAAGCACCCATTTGTCCGTCTTTCTGTTAAGTGCGTTTAAGGATGTGTGTGAGCAAAGTTTGTGTGTCTGAAAGAGAGATTTCTCTGTTTTAAAAACAAATCTGTTTATTGCTGCTTTTTCTTTAGTGAAACCAGCAGTGTCAGCAACAGCAGTGATGGTGGCCTCTACACCAATGATGAAGGGAGACAAGGTACATAAAAAAATCATTTGTTTTGTTGGTTTTATGTAAGTTGGAGAATTTGACAAAACATTTAAATAACTTTATTGTGGCATTGTGCTAACAGTGTGGTTGGAGGCTTTGGTGTCTGCAGCTATACTTGAACTCTTGAGCTATAGACATTTTCTGTTGTCCTCTCTCTTCCAGGTGATGATGAACAGAGTGACTGGTTCTATGAGGGTGATCCCGGCGCTGGTTCGGCCCCAGGGGGTGCATGTGGGATAGCAGGGGTGGTTCCCTGGTGGGAGCGGGAGACGGGGTCAGAGGAGCTGGACCTCGCTGACCCTGTCTTCAACAGCATCCTCACGGGATCCTTCCCACTTATGAGCCATGGAGCACAGAGAGGTGGGGGCACTCAGCAGTGACACTGTTGGATTGATAGCAGTGTCATGATCAGTATCTACACGTTATATTGTATATGATTAGTGCTTGTGCAGGAATAAACGTTCATAAGTTGTACTGTTGTTTTGCAGTCTCAACCGTGACCAGTAGGAGGCGAGCATTTCAATTCAGAGAAATAAGGCAGTGTTTTAGAGTTTGGCAATAATGGGTTTATTAAAACTTTACTCTAAAACTCGTAATAAGAACTTTTTTTTTATTCAGTTCATGTACTTGTGCGCACCAAACTAGAACCAGAGGAAGTTGACAACACTGACAAATTAAGGCAGTTGTTTTTAAATGACATGACTGATAACCTGGTCCTGTGTTTGACAGGCTTCCAGGCCAGACTGAGTCGTCTCCATGGAAACCAGCAGGATTCTGAGGCAGCGTTGCAGGGAAGCTCCAGCCAAGGCTTCAGTGACAGGCTGAGCAGGCAAACTCAGGACTCACACGAGTGAGTGCAGTTATTTATTTATTTTATTTTGATTGCCTTTTCACAATATGATGCATACTGCAGTTTGTTTGATAGATCAACCAAAAGTATTGAATTGTAGCAAAGGTCTTCCAGTTTAAATAAAAGTTAGACTCCCAAATTAAAAGGATCTTTTTTTATTTGTTCTAAAACTTTCTGGTGGATAAGTGCCAACCGCTCACTTAACAGAAAGAAATGGTGATAAATACCAGTTTGGTGGCTTCCTCTGAAACACTAATTTGGGGCCTTAATTACAGTATTGTATCTCCAACAGGCCGTGGTTTAGCTCAGGCTCAAGGAGGGAGCATGGACAGGTGAGCAATGTTTCTTTACGTAATTGTATTCCGTTTCAAATGGATGGAAGTTTTGATTCAGATTTATTGCCGGGGCTCGCTAATCGCTGATTTTCACTCTGTCCCTGTCGCTCCAGTTACACTGGGACCCGCGGACAGACAGAGGGCACCGGAGAAGCTGTTCAGTAAAAACGGCCAGCAGGTGAGTAGAAGGGTTTACCTCAAAACTTCTGTGATGTATGACCAGTGCTCAGTTGATTTCTATTCAGTATGTGCTTTTATTTCTGCTGTCTAATCAAGATAACCTACCGTTGTGATCTCGGTGTTTAATTTTCAGACAAATAAGATTGCTTTTCCCAGGGCTGTTTTAGATTAAACTAATGCTGCCATATTGTTGTGCTGCTTGGCTGGTTTTGCAGACAGACCAGCGGGCACCTGGGCTCTCTTTGTACAGGGGATGTCAAGCGGAGGCGAAAAGCAGCCCCTCTCGGCTCCATTGCACCCTCAGGTATTGGACGCACACCCTGCTACTCACACACCATCTGGCACTTGATACCAACTGTACTTTGGCTGTCGTCCGCTCTGTTCTCTTGGTCAAAGTCAGTACGCTCACCAGGCTGCTTTCCTTCTGTCTCGCACATGTAAACACAGGGGAGTGAGACAGGAAGCAAGGTTTTCTCACAGCATATCTTAAAAGTCAGAGAAGCGAGTCTCTTATTCCTCTCAATCTCCTCCTCCTTCATTATTAAAGCCTGCTTTAGCCTCTAACCCCTAAGCTTTGTTGGAAACGAGTCAACTCGAGTCATGCTGTCAGAGCACAGATACTGGATTAGCTCTTTGCCTGTTACACTTGTGGATCAGCCCCCTCCCCACAAATCACACTCTTTACCTCTGGGCCGGTTGATGCTTCTGCGTTATGAAGCATGACGCTGTTTGGCTAAGTCCCGCTGTAAGTCGTGTCCAATATATTTTAAGATCTACACCTTGATGCTGTTTGCCACAATTGGGACACATTTAGTGACACACTGCAAACATGAAGCACATTGAATCGTCACTCCAGTTGTTCAGGACCAACAGGTGCCAAACTCACACCCTCATAGTCTGTCGTGACCCACCTGTGACGCCACGATCGCATTTGTAAAAGCACAGTCGGCTCTTCCCTGCTCTGCATACAAATAAAGACCGGATTAAAAGGCGTAGGACTTCCAGGAAAAGTGAAGACAAATGTGGGTGTACTTCTCCTCGTTAGATGCATTTGCCTCACGACTGGAAATGTTGCTAAGTCGATTACATGATTACGTTACTTAGATGTATCGTCTTCAGAGGAGCTTAACAGTTTGTCCCTCTGTGCACTGAGATGTGCCCCAGACAGTGGACACCAACACAAATATGTGAAACAAGAAGAAAATCATATAAATATAGTCAATTAAGGCTTGGTCGCGACTGCTACTGGTTAATTTGGTGGCGTTTTTGTAGCCTTTTAGCTTCCAATTAGCCTTTTTGAAGGTCTGTTAATTACCTTGTTTCTTCAAGTGCTCGCATATCAAACAGCTGCAGTTTCTGCTAATAAGCATTCAGCTGAAAAAGAAACATCTTTGTGTCCATTTAGTAGAAATGTGATTAGTTTCTCACCTAAGCCCCCCCAGAAGTTGTCCCCCTCCTTTGTAACCTGTGACCTCTGTTTTTCAGGAGTGGTTGGGGAGAACGCGCTACCCATCCCTGACACCAACATGGGGAACCGCATGTTGCAGAGCATGGGCTGGAGCCCGGGGATGGGTCTGGGTCCAGAGGGAAGGGGCATCACTGAGCCCATCCGGGCTATGCAGCGACCCAAAGGCACAGGTCTAGGTTTCAACTGAACTCCCCGCTTTTTGAGTATGAACCTGGAGGAGGCTGGGACAAGACACTCCAACACCTGGGGTGATGAACAATAAGGCCCAGAATGATTTAGGCATCGCAAGAAGGGAAAGAGTGAAGTTTGTCCCAGTAACGAGAGAAACTTTCCCATATTGGGGAAACTACAAGAAGCCTGGTTTATCATCAGAGTGAGCCTGCACAGAGTGACTATAACTGAAGAACAGGATAATGAAGCTGAGCTGAAGACCAGACTTCTTTCTTCTTGAGAGGGAGGTCTGTTTTCAGTCAGTGGCATCAGTTAGCGAGTCAGCGAGAAATGTTTTTGTCAAAATTGCACAATATAGTTGGAATCAAAGACTTGTTGACATGGCCATACCTCAGAGATCTGGATCTTATTTTAAAAGAAGTTAACGAACACTGTATGGATGTGTTCCCATCCTTGTCATTGTTCAAACAATATAACGTCATCACAATGTTATTGTTTGTCCCATAACAAAACCATTTCCATTCATTTAGCCATAGTACGTGCTCTGTTTATGCGTGTCCTGTCTTACCCACTGTCTTTTATCCTGAAATGTGTCTGTACTGCAGCCTAGCCGCTCTGTCCGTGCAGGTTTGGATACTCATACTGTCACTTGTTTTAGAAAGAGTCTACGTGTCTACGTCTGAGTTGAGTTTGAGGAATCGCAGCACACAGCTAAATGTGCTAAATACCACGTTTCACGTTTTTATTTCATATTTTTGATCGGACCTTTTCATACGATGCTGTCACACACACTCCCACACTCACTTCCACTCATGATATGATTCGTCGAGACATTAACATTGTTTATATTTTTATGGGAAATAATATAAAAGCTGCAGAAAAGCAGAGCTACACAAGTATCTGTTAAGAGTGACGGAAATAAAATTCAGTTTAATTGACCATTTTGTGGGATGTTGTTGCCAGCTCTGCCGCTACCTGCAAGTTATGTTTACATTTCTACCCAAGGAAGATTTTGGTCTGATGTCACCCTGAGAAAAGGTCTAATGAGTGAAAACACCTGTTTAGATGTGCAGGACCTTAAGCTACTACAAGTAAACCAAACGTTGGCAGTTGTATGGATTTCATTGAGGATATTTGCTTTGTTTTTCTCACTCTGAATCGAAACAAGCACGGGAAAAAATTGACTTATTCAATTAGACACTACAAACAAATTGTCAGGGATTTCCCTGTACTGTGGAGCTTTTACTGTAACCATGGTGCATCTAAATGTTTTTCCCCCTCTACAGGCCATTTCAAAGATAAGTGAGGTTTTCAGAGCTTTCAGAGGCAGGAAAAGTTGCATTTCACTCAGAGGCTGCCTACAATTCTGGATCATCAGGTACCTGAAACCAAAGTCACACTTGATTAGTTCTATTTAAAAAAATGTTGGTTGGCTGCAGTTCGCTCCTCCTAGCAGAGGATATTGGGTGTAGGACAATAAAGTGTGATTAATATGAACTGCATCAATTCTGTATTTCCATCATTAAATGTAAAGTACAGTGAACGTGACATTTTGAACAACAACAAGACTGATGGTAATTTAAGAACATGACAGCTAAAATGATGAATCAATCTGACAGATTAATCAATTATGAAATTAATAGTTGTTTCAGTCAGATAAAGCATCTTCTGTGTTTTAGAGATGCAAATATACTTTAACATTATTGTTTATTTAAGATATGAACAGTAGATTGTTCATTAGCTTTTAGACAAATATTTGTGAAGATTCTAATTCTTGTTTCTTATTGGCTGAGCCACTAGTCAGATTGTTCCTATTTGAAATTTGTCTCTTCCTAAATGACAATCTTGACCTTTATGTTAAGAACCTGTTGAAAGGCAGTTCATGCGCCGTGTGAAGGAACCAGGTTGCATAACGGTGGATTCCATTAATTACGAACACACCAGGAGAACTTAGTCCTGGAGTTTCTGTAGCAGCACAAGCACAGACACGCACACACAGAAACACACAGACACACACACAGACAGACAGAGCTCCTTCACTCAGAGCTTGGAGCCATAACTGTTCATCAGAACATGCCCTCTGAATATTTCCAACTCTATCAACACATGCATCACATTCACATGCTGACTCAACATTGCTGAAATATGATGCTCTCTCTCTCTCACTCTCTCTCTCTCTCTTTCTCTCTTTGCCATCTTTGCAACGCTGCAATACAAATCCCTCCTCTGTATCTATGGGAATACAGGAGTGGTGTGTGTCCTCAACCCTCCTTTCTGCTCACCACCTCCCTCTGCATATAAGGGAACTCTGGCTGTGTCCTCCACCCCCCCATGGCCTGCCCCCCCCCCCTCCATCACCACCACCATCCTTTCTCCTAGACACACTTTCTCTCTGACACTCTCTGGACTCTCCTCCTCCTGCGAGCGCGCTATAGGCAGGTAGGTAGGTGAACTCAGCGCTGGGTCAGAGTGAGATGCTGAGAGGAAAGAACGAAGGAGAGGGGAAGGTGTGGGTGTGTGTGAGTTCTCGTGTTTGTGTGTGTGGGGAGTGTGTGTTGCTGCTGCTGCTGCATCGCTGAGCTACGGAGACCGGAGGCGAGGAGAGCTGGAGCGTTTGTCCTTGAGACTGACTGACTGACTGCAGAGCAGAGGAGCAGCCAGTGGATGAAACTGACAGTGAGTACTGAGCAAAAGCAGCGCGATGAGCGAATGCAAGGAAGCAGACGCATGGTTCGTTTGAATTGCAGCTGTCGGAGTTTGTGTTTTTGTTCCTATCTGCTTAGAATCAGTCCAGCGTGTGCGTGCGTGTGTGTGTGTGTGTGTGTGTGTGTGTGTGTGTGTGATCAGGTGAAGGTCTACTCTGCTCCCAGGTGAACTGTCTCAAGCTTTTTATTGGCTCCCATCAATCTTTGCTTTCCAGCCTCCATGTGAGACTTTGTAAGCAGTTCGCCAGCTGTTAAGCTATTCAGAGAGTCTGCAGCAGTGTCCAGTTAGTGTGTGTGTATGTGTGTGAGTGTGGTATAAGGAGGGATGTCAGTAAACATAACACGACTGTTATCATCTCTGTAGCTCTGTTCCTCCTCTCCTCTCCTCTCTCGCTCCTTCTGTTGACAGATCGATAGCCGTGCATCTATAATTGGAAGTCATCAGTTATGGTGACCCTCCAAAGCGAATCATTATCATGTGTAATCTTGCAGAAAATTACATTTTGACTAGTGTACCTTGGCGTGGCCGGGAATCAGCGGGCGATGCTGAGCCCGGCTGCGTCTGGGGGTTTACTGAGAGGGACCCCCCTAAAAGAGGAGAGGGGGAGGGTGGGGGGGTTGGATGAGCTATAAGGGAGGGGGGGTAGAATTGGAGCTTGGAAATTCTAGCGGTGCCCCTGGGTACATCTGTGTGATCGGATGAGGAAGGACAGGAGGGAATCATCACATTTTCAAGAAACAAAGACGGAAAAAAGGCGACACAGTGCAACCGAATCACAGAAAGATAGGTGAGTAATGGCGTTGGCTCCCCGTGGTGCGAGACAGACTCATCAGATGTCTGTCTCACCTGTGGAGCTGCTGACAGAACGTGTCCGGCCACATTAGAGGATGATGGAAAGACAGCTGGAAGGTAAACACAGGGCGCTGCGTGGACTACTCTAGAACCAAACTGACAGGATCGCTCTCTTAGCCTTCATGTGGGTTTGTTGACAGCGAGCCAGAGGACTAAATTTACCACCTGTGGAGATGAAAGTGATATGATGCGATAGACTGCGTGCTGTCAAAGGGCTTATAATCATTTCTGACGTCAGCATTAAGTGTGCGATGTGCTGACTCCCAGGATTCAGTGTGTGTATATCCCGCATAGAGTCTACTCATCCGAGGCAAGTCTGGGAACAATGTAGTTTACCAAAAATGTCATTTCCCAAAACGTGGGAACAATTCAAAGATATCTAAAATGTGACATCCTGCTTATTTTATACTCACTTGTACGCAGAAGCCGAAATCGCTGGTTTACTGCAGTGCATGTAGGTATAGTAGCAGAAAGTGGGATAGAGGGGCTGCGCTATAGCCAGTCAAGCCAAGCTGTGACTGCATGTGTTGTGTAGTGAGACCACAAGTTGACCATTTAATCCAATTCGGCTCGTTGAGAATATGACGGGCGTGTGCGGCGGTAATCCACAGCATGCTGTTAGGATAGGCTTGGTTACATAATTGCTCCTAAGAGCCTCCAGATGGGCACCTGGCAGTGAAGGCAACACGGAAGGCACCGGAGACGTGAACAACCAGCAATGAACCTGCTCCACAGTCACAGTGAGCAGTTTAAACCCGAGTCCCATTAAACACCCACTTAAAAAACGAGCTCTCCAAGCTGCTGGATGTCACAGACGTCCCTCCACCAGGGGGCAGTACAGCCAAGTCATTAAGGCTTGTGCTACTGTGTTTGTCGTTGTGTTCGGCATCAAATAGCCAAAAGTGACCCCAGATTAGTTCAAGTGAAATCCTGTGAGTCAGACGCAGCGCGTCACAGCGATGGCGTTTGAAGACCACTGACCCGCTGAGGCTGAACGCAGCAGCACCAGCAGGTCCAATGGCTCTGAGTGACATATCTATGGTTACGTTGCTTTAAGCTTCTCCCTGAGGCCTCTAAGGTTACAGTCCTGTGTGTGTGTGCGCGATACAGATCAATACAATAAAAGTGATCCAGTTTCTAGTGCTCATCGCTCAGTCAATCCATCATGTTGTGTAATCCTCACGTATTTATAGAATGCAGCGTTTTTCTATTTTCATATGATAGGAAATCATTTTTCTCTCATGTTTCATTCCTTCCTCTCGTTTTTTTCTTTCTCTCCTCCTGCTTCCCCCTTTTCTGAAAGTGTCTGTGCAGCGAGACAACGTTTCTGTATTTGTACACAGTGTCAATACTTTTTACCCGTGTCTCTGCAGCTGATGGATGACTTTGAGTCAGGCATAAACTAAACTGATTACTCACTGTACGTGTGGGCTGGTGTGCGTGCGTGTTTGTGTGGAGGGGTTGGACTTGCAGCGACCGTCCGGTTTTGGAGTCAATCTGACAGTTGTACCCGCAGGCTGAGATTTGGTGTCTGTGAGTTTGAGGAGGATGAACGGGGTAAAAACACACAACACACATGTAGTGGCGTCCGCTTCATTTGTGCGTTTTGTTTATTCTTTTCTTCAGAGGAAACTGGATGCGTCTGGTGCGTGGGGTCAATAGCTGGCAGCTGGGTGCTGAGTTACAGGCAGCGTCCCTCTGGAGCAGCTATTGAGCTGCTGTCTTTGCTTCACCCTCAGTGGAGTAAAAATATTTTTGATGTTGAACTGCAGTCGTGCGTGTTCGGCATCATTTGCTGCACCCAGCTCGGTTGTGTGTCATGTTTTCAGCATGTTGCTGCGGTTCAGGTTAGTTCAGGTTCACTGGTTTTGTCTGTTGTTGTTTGTTGACGTGTTCTTTTGTCCTGTTTTTCCTGATGTACGAGGCTGATACTGATGTTTGGACCTTAAATAGCAGAGTTTTACAATAATACCATCCCTTTGTAGTTGTTTATTATATTCTATAACACAGGCTTTTATTACTTTTCTAATAAACATTTGGATGGATGGATGAAAGATAGTGACCTTTAGCGCTTCCTTCACCTTTTGTCTTATTTGCCTGCAAAGTGTTAGAGACTATGGAGCATTAGCATGAAACGAACCATTATCATTAGTTCATTAACTTCTGTTCTTAAGTTCTAAGGAAATTATCAGAAAAAAAAGAAACCTTTCAAGAGTCCCACCTGACGCCACTCCGGCTTGGCTCAAGTGTGTCTTGATACTGTTGTGGTGCGTCTGGAGACGAGGAAAATATCAGCCGGCGATAAAATTATTAATCTCTGTTTTAATTTCAACCTGTGCTCGGCGTCTGTAGGAGTATGTTAAAAAAAAAATCCATTGATGGCAGCTGCCGAAATAAAAGCCATTGAGAGATAAGAGCCACTTTGCTTTAACGTCAACATTCAGTTTCCAAAATCGTTTATAGAAGATAATTTCTTAGAGCAGATATTTTTGTGTGATGTATTTGCTTTAGAAGATTTCAGTTTGATAGTAGCATTTTATGACTGAGATAAAATTATCTGCTATTAGAAATCACCTCTTTTATCTTTCACGTGGCTTAGTGTGTGTACTCCTTTCCTTTCTGTTTGCACATGCCTGCGCTCACATGCGTGTTTGCACATTTAGCATGTCACCGTGCGCCTCCGGTGTAATGCAGTGTGTGCTTCTCTGGGCGAGCTGTTTCATGTGGCGCATAATGAGATAAGGTCCACTCCATGCAGTCTGCTGTCTGGCCCTTTATCTGAGCAACAGATTAGTGCAGGTGATTTCATTCCTGTGGAGATTGGTTCCGCGCGGGTCGGCTCTGAGCGCCAGCACAACGTCACATCGACGAGGAGGAGAAGAAGACATTTCTCATCACCGATAAGGAAAATGAGCCTTTTCAAACTAATTTAAAATTGTGTTTTTCGCCACGGTTTGTAGGTTTTGCAAGGATTTGATGATGTTAATAGAGAACTGCATCGGTTCTTATGTTCAAAAGCCCATGAATCTGGATGTGCACAAAGAAAATGGCTAAAAACCTTGTGCTGGGTTCACTCTGGCTCCAAACTGAATCCTAATGTATGTCAACAAACCCAACATAAGGCGTATTATCTGTATGTTTGTGCGTCTGCATAAAGAGGGATTTTGTTGACCCCGACCCCAACGTTCACGTGTGTATCAGTGTTTTAAGTGGATTAAGACACAGTGACCAGGTTGCATTGGGCTGCTCAGTGTAATGTGAAACATGCTACACCAAGTTCTTGCCACAGTGAAATTCTAAGGTCTGTCTCCATGTGCATATGGATTTTTATGAACACTTTTTATTTGAGCTTTTTATTTCAAATGAGGAGCTAATACCCAACATCCTCTCTTGTCACAGCCACCTGCTCCAGTGAGAGTTTGTCTCTCATTGGCTCAGATTACAGCCAATCAGCTCCCAGCTCAGCGTTGTGGGGGAAGTCCATTCAAATGATGTGGCTGGGTAGTCATGAGGGCCAGCTTGTGGAAACCCTTGTCACAGTCCAGTAGTGACACCAGTCAGGACTTCAAGAGGCAGCAGCGAGAAGCTTGAGTGACAGGAAGGCAGACTGACGAGTGTGATGCAGCAGAAGAGAGGGCGGTAGATGGGAATAAAGTTTGGAGGCAGGGTCAGTGAAGCGTAAGAAGCAGAACAGTGACAGATACAGTTCACAAAGGCTGTAGAGGTGAAGGGGAAATACAGTTAATACAAAGGCAGACAGAGGAGCAGCGACAACAGCAAAACACGTTTGTCCTTCGCAGAGCATGGTGGCAGAGCGCTCATGGATTTAGTCGACCTCTACCTCCCGGAGTGTTTCACCTACCACTCTGACACAGAGTAAGTACCTCAGCAGGACACGAAGCGTCTGATTGAAAAGTGAGACGTAAGCTGATATTTAATGTGTAACATTAAGGAACAGTGACTGAGAGCTTCTTCGGTGTGTGTGTGTGTGTGTGTGTGTGTTCGTGCATATTTCCATACAGGTATTTTGCAGTATAACTATCCTGTTTCCAAGCTGATTTGAATCCTTGATTATTAAGCGTCACCCATCGTTAAGGCTCCTCTGTACAAAGGCTGAGTGTGATTTACCATAAAGCAGCGATTTGTATTGCTGAGTAATTTGATGATTATTTTTCATTAATAGAAATAAACAGGGAAGGAACCAAAAAATAGGAATAGTGTGAAGCAAATCACAAAATCTCAACAACCACGTTTTGTCCAGCGTATTTTCGGGCACTTTTTCTCTCTTTCCACAATATTTGGTCTCTCAAAAAAGCTAAGTAAAAAGCTATTAATCTCTCCCAACATTTCTCTCCAGAGGATATGTGAAATAAAGTAAATAGTGCTTCAGAGAAATTAGCACAAGTAAACTTCCTGTTAGTGTCTTATCAATTAATTGCTTATACTTGTCTTTACTGAAAATGCGTTTGGATAAATAAGTTGTTTGTCTATCTGCTTGGTGAGGTGTGTGAAGGTGAAGGTTTGTTTGCTTTGTTTACTTTAATAGTTCATCCTGTTTGTTTGTTTGTTGTCGGCTCGCCAGCCGAGGTCGTCCAGGGCAGGTGAAAATCTTCCTCCAGTAGACGCGCAGACAAGAACAAATCAAACGGAAGCCTGCGAGGTTTGCGTAGCAGCTGCTTGATTACCCAGAAACTGCCTTTTGATTGCTTTGCGTTGATGAAATCATAAAAATCATGTTCATTTTCGTCACGGCTGCGCTTTTATCAGCTGTCGCACAATCACTGCACATCTCATCAGGCACTTTAGGATTGAAATGACCTTTCTCCAGCAAAGAAAGGCAGACGGACACATGAGGGTCGAGCGGAGGCGTAGGGACATGAAGAACGGCAGAAAAGGTGGTGATGACAAACCAACCAGCCAACAGATTCCTCCAAAGCCTGACTAAGGCTCTTCCCCTTGGCTGGGGGTGCTGCTGATCCCTACTCAGCTCCTACTGGCTCGCTGCTATAAAGAGAAACACAGCGAGCCCACTGATCTGTAGATTGGACTTCACTTTCTTCATATCTGTCGGTCAATTCTTCCTTTGCTTTGCTTCCCTCCTTGTTTTCTTCTCATTCAACCCTCGCTCCTTCATCCGGCAGGTCATTGTCTGCATTATGACTCTGCTCATTTGAAAGTGAGTGTTGCCTCCTCGCTCGTCTGTCAGCACCCCCAGGTTAATGAGCCACGGGACGGCCCCTTTCTTTCTGCCCCTTCTCAGCTCTTTCACACGTCTTCTATCTGTCTGCCTCTTGTAATTTCCTCCTGCCTCGCTCCTTCTTCTTTTTCCTTTCTTTCTCTCTCTTAGTCGTTTCACGCTGGATTTTGGCTTTTGTCGCCAGGGTGCAATTAGAGTTGTTTTGGATACTGAGACACAAAGGGAGTAAGGTATGATCGTGACACACACCCAAACACGCTCGCGCTCTGATTCCTCCCCGATGTGCTGGCTTGTAGGAGCTGCGCCGAGCGTCTTTTGAAGGGCTTTTATGTGGGGCTGTAGATTAGTAATCTGTAAGAGTGAATATCAGATCAGATCAGATCAGATCACACCACTCTAATGCCATTTCATTATCAAAGCAAAGCTGGTAATGCATTATGATGAAAGACCACAAAATATATCTCACTCCACTACCTGTTAGAGCCACGCTGGACCTCATGGTACCAGGGTAGTTCCACCTGACTCTTCTGTTGTTGAGATTTGCTCTCGCCGGCCGGTGGAGACCAAAGCTCAGCTCAACACAGGGACCGATGTTGCAGGGTTACAGTCGTCAGATGGCCAGAAACATGAGAAGCCGCTGCACGTGTCTATCTGTTGTGTAAATAGGCAAACGTGTGCTGTGACATCTTTATAAAACATGTCATTGTTGCATTTACAGCTTGTTTTACTGACCCTTAAGTTGCCCAGAAAAATCTGTTTATGATGAAGATGAACATTACAGTTTAATTTCAGTCCCTGAACTGTGCATGTCAGCAGTTGCCCGTTGCTCGTCCTGGCGTCTTTTAGTCACTGTCTACGTCTTACTGTCGGCCTTTGTGGGTTTGTAGAGGGGTCACTAGCGCGTGGCCATGGTTTACTCAGGGGGTGGTTAAAAGGAGCCAGCCTCTTTGCCTACCAAATAACTTGTGGCAGGGACAACACTGATTTACATGGCAGGAAACAGACTGGCTTTGACATCTACCTCGTGAGGCTGGGATTAGACTGAGAGGTGTGTGTGTGTGTGTGTGTGTGTGTGTGTGTGTGTGTGTGTGAGACAGCAGAGGGTCTTTTAAAGGTTCTCCTGGCGACGTACAGCTGCGTGCAAGCATGTGTCGGGGTGTTAATGAAGACACATGCTTTAAAATATGTCTGTAAGTGTGCGTGCAGGGCGCTTTCGCATGTTCCCCATCGCAGGAATCCAAAGTTAATGTAGTGAGGCCGGCAGCCAGTCGATGATTTTTTATTTTTTGCGTCCACACAGGAACATCTGACGCCACGGCGCGAGTGTGTGTTTCTGAGATGTGTGTGCTCGTGGATCGCATTCCTCCGGCCTACTGTTCACCTCAGCTGGTTTCAGATGTTATTTTCTCCCTGGCCTGGTGACAGAGAGTCTGTTGTGGTCGCGTCTTAATCCAATAATAGAATAATGATACACACTTGAACATGCAGTACTTTATTTTTGTTTTGCTTTCATTATTGTTAAGGAATTTCCTAGAAAGAACTTGTAGACTGTAAATATACAAACAAACAAAAATAGGAAACAAACAATGTACATCACATAAATAATGAACCAGTTAACTCTCACATTTCAGTTGGTTTATGTTTCATAAAACCTCTTAAATTTATCAAGGCCTGATCTAATTCTAACAATAAAAAGGTAACGTCTGCGTGATGAGTAACTGAGACAGAGACGGAGCGAACCAGCGACTGAGAGCTGGGGACGATGCAGATGATTCCTGGTTTGGCTATTTCCCTAGGTTTGTTTAAGCAATCTTCTTCTCTGAAAACAAAGCAGTGTAATCGACAGCAGCTTTGCATACGTGGTAGATGACAAACGGCTGGTTTAGATATGGCTGGTATGGATGTACTGTACGCATGAATGATCGGATGTGGACGTCGTCTCTCTGTGTGCAGGAAACTCAGACGAACTAAACTAATCACAGCCGAGACCTGAAGGTCAACAACCGTCCATTAATATTAAAGACACGACCAAAGTGACTCATTATATAAAGCTGACCTGAAAGAAAAACGACTGACCGTCATGAATATGTATCACGATAAGCAACATACGCACTCACGTGTCTTCAATCTGTTCTGTTCCAGACATTTGGGCAGGATGTCCGTAAGGGGCTTGGACCCCACCTGTGCCTCCTCTATAAAGCGTGAGCCGTCCAGCCCCAGCTCTCAGGGCGATGTCAGCCCGGCCCAGCCCAGCCCCGGGAGTTCTTCCTCGGACACAAATTCCAGCTACGGTCCCCTGACAAAGGGCCACAATCACAGCAATGGGCTGGACTCGCCGGGCCTGTATGGCCACACGGCCGGATTGGCCAACAGCGGAGAAACAAACAGGTTGGTATTTACATTATGGTCTCCCCTATTTTTGTGCGTTTCACTCGATATCAGATGTTAAAAGGCTGTTTGATGACTATCTGGGCATTCTCCTTATTTCTCTCCTTCACTTGCTTCCTGCCTCCTTTTCCTGCCGCCTCTATCTAGGAGGTTTGGGGAGGACGAAGGCCCAGTGAAGTGTGAATTCATGCTGGGCTCGGTGGCCAAGCGAGTGTGTCTGGTGTGCGGCGACGTAGCCTCAGGTTACCACTATGGCGTCGCCTCCTGTGAGGCCTGCAAGGCCTTCTTCAAGAGGACCATTCAGGGTAAGAGAGACCAAGACACAGACAAGCACATGGACGTGCTCCATCCTATACTTAATACCAGAGTTTATTGAGCAAAGCCGATGCCTTCCAGGTTCATATAAACCTGTTTTATGACCAACAGATGAGGTTGTGCCGTGAGCATTTGTTTGGTATAAACAAGCCCTGATCAGTTAGCTCACCTTCCGCCTCCTGCCTCTCAAACTGCAGAAAGGATTTAAATAAAGACCTGTTTGCAAACAGCTGATATGCAGTTAAAATTACAGCACATATTGTATATAGTCAACATGTTTGAGTTTAGCTTTTAGGGCTGCAGATTAGATATGGTGCACATAGGGTCCATCAGTCAAAAGGGTGTTTTTAAGAGACTGACTGTCCTGACTGGGCTCCGTTGATTCGGGGACTACTGTGTGAGGAGGCCTCTAGAAGTTGGCTACTTTAGATGAGTTCAAAGGGCAAACAGGATGAGCAGCTGTCAGATCAAGGATTGCAAGTAAGATCCGATGTCTGGCTTATCAGATGCTTCCTGTTGCTAATAGAGAGTGGCAGCTGAGAGCGTCTGCAGCTGGCTTCAAGCCATCGCATTTAAGCTCAGCGTTACTTTCCTTAACACAAACTAAAGTCTATTCCAACTTAAATTCTGTGCCTTGGCTAAAACGGGCCACATATAATACTGATTCATCTTGTTTTAATGAAAACTGTCTTTTTTTTTCTCAACAAGATCGTATAATTTCTCCTGTCCTCCAGGTAACATTGAATACAGCTGCCCAGCCTCCAACGAATGTGAAATCACCAAGAGAAGAAGGAAATCGTGCCAGGCGTGTCGATTTGTGAAATGCCTGGCCGTGGGCATGCTGAGAGAAGGTCAGTACCGAGACTCGCTCTCAGGCCTCGGCCCGTTCCTTCAGACACGAGGAAGCCTGATACGAGCCTGGCCACGTCCTCTTTGTTGTGCATTCCTTGAAACAATACTCTCGTTAGCAGCTGAGATTCTCTCTGCGTCTGACCTGATAAACGGGTGATGGCATGTACTGTAGAAGTGTAAACTCTTGTGAAACCTAAAACTTCTGACAGTTAAACTTCAGGCTCTTTGTGCCACCTGTGATGTGTGTGCAGGTCTGTGTGTGTGTGTGTGTGTGTGTAGTAAACACAAGACGAAACAATGCATAGCCGTGTCTTTGAGCGGGAGGAGACGGCAACTAACTATAGCTTCATCGGTGTTCCTTCAAATAGCCTCTGGAAATCTGCCAGCGTGTGTGTGTGTGTGTGGCTCCTGGAAAGAGAAAATCAAAATGTAGGGTCATAAAAAATGTTTAGGATAGGAAAATTTTTATTAGGATACTAACGTAAGTTATAAAGAAAATAACGTTACATTTCTAAATCAGAGTTATGAACCCTGCTTGATTTATAGAAAGGTAAAATGATCAAATGCATTTTTAAATCACAGCGTCAGACACTTTCTGTAATTCTGCCTCACTTCGAGTTCCAATCCAAATTAAATGATGTCCACTATGTGGCTAAACTGTTGACGTGTTAAGTTTGTGAGATGTCAATTTCTGCCTGCCAGACGTCTCTGAATTTCTTTCGCGACTTATGATGTTATCATTGCTAATAGGAGTGATGGCCAAAGCTATAAAAGTAAGATCCAAGTTGTCAAGTTGTAACGACCTGGAATTATCCTTTAATGCCAACATTCTCACGTCTAAACATCTGTTTCCTGCTGCGTGTGTGTGTCTGGATTACAAACACAACATCGCAGCATCCTTATACACATATATTGCGTGTGTGAGTGTGTTTAATCGGTGTGTTGTCACAGTTCTGTGTGCTTTTCTTAGTGTCTGTCCTTTTTCTAAATTAGCTGCTTTTAATAGGGCAGAGACATAAACAGCATCCCAGTCCACCTCAACGCCCCTTCGTCCTGCCTCTGCCTCTGCCTTCCCTCCCCCCTTGTAAATTCCTCCAGATGCCTTGTGGGAATCCTGGACCTCCCTGAAATGCAAACTGCCCCTCATAACTCCCGCCATAAGCGCCCTCGTAACGCGCTTCGCCGTGCCTCGTAATGCCCCCTCTTCCCCGGAGAGGCCGCAGTAAAGGCAGCGACGGAGGACCTGTGAGCTTTAATGGGCAGAGTCAGAGCCGTATTAAACACAGACGCACAGACCCCAGGCAGGATTTAATTAAGCCTCCTTTAGTGGCCGTTTCTACAGTTGCAGTCGCTTTCAAGAGCAGTAAAAATGCATATGTTAACAAAATGTGTACAATATTTTTTAGTCATATAGCTGCAATGTGCAAACCTGCCTTTAGATGGTTCAACATCTTGAAAAGCATGGGCAGTGGTGCAGCCTCCTTTCCTCACCTCCTGTCAGCTGAAGTTATTTAGTCTCAGGTGAGTTAATCATGCTGGGTTAATCTGCCTTCTGAGAAAAGCAAAAACAGAACTATGTGAGCGATGTTTACTGTGTTTGCTGCCAACTTTCCAAATCCTTTTTCATTTGCTGATGAGAAGCAGCCATGTGTACATTTGTCACATTATCTGAGAAGCGTGGGATTGTTTATAGGGAACACATGCTGGTGACAGCAGCCGTAATGGACGCCGCTGCGAACACGGTAACCTGGCTCAGTCTGGATCAGCGGCTGGGTGTCCGCGCTCCTGATCCTGCTTTACTGTGTGCGTTTTGGGAACTTGTAAAGCTCCTCATGTGAACATCCAGACTCTTGTCAAAAGAAGGTTGAGTGATGAAAGCGGCGGAAAATAGATCAATGCCTGAGCGGCGCGTGTTTATCGAACTGTGATGGACTGCGCAGAGGAGCAGGGAGGAGGTGTGTGTGTGTGTGTGTGTGTGTGTGTCTGTTTTGTTTTCCACCAAAGCTATTCTTGGCCTTTTGGTTGTCAGCACATTCCACCATGAAGAGTTACACTTAGCTCTGATGTGTGTGTTGGAGTAACTCAGGTCCAAACACACAACATACCCCTATAAAACCCATTTTCCCTTTATATCAGCTATCAGAGCTGTTGAGTTTAATCCACGTTGCAAACAGTTTGTGTTAAATCTGATGACGGGCCACAAGTCAGCAGCCTCATCCCTTATTTCACGTCTCCGAGTGGCACCTGCCAAGTGGCCGAGCTAATCCACAGCTACTATTTGCTCCTCGTGACATCTCCAGGGGCACTGAGTTCACCTGACCCGTCTTTAAGAGCACGCTCATCTTCAGTGCCAGCTCAAAGCTCACTGCTCACATTTTGTCCACCTCACCTTGGATGTAGTTTGAAAAAAAAAATAAAAATGTATCGGATGTACCACTATGACCACCTGACTGATGTGGTGTTGCCCCTGCAGGCTGTGCTGCTGTGGCATCTGGCTCCATGGATCAGACTTGTTAGCCCAGCATTTAGCCACGTCGTCTATCCATCACAGTCTGGTTCTTCTCTGACTCACTCACATCAGCACAACACAGCTTTGGGGACAAGACGCTGCACAATCCCACTGGGTCGTATCAGTGATCTAGAGCGTTAACAACGGAACCTATGGAGGTGGTTGTTTTGGAACTTTACATGTGTCCATCTTTTATTTGTCCACCTTTATTTGTGGAAGTGTACTATCATACAACATTAGAGCATGACACTTCATAATAGTGGCCACGGCTAAAGTTAAACTCAAACCGGTCCCTCCGCAGATGGGACAACGTCAGACAGGATCTGGAAAAAAAAATCTGTTTAAGTAAGAATAAGTTCAGGAAGCTGCAGTCTCGACGGAGCAGAGCGTCACACTGAGGTGTCAAGTGGACAAGTAATACCCTCGGACGCGGTGCCATTATAGATCTATTCGGGGCCACTCTGGCCATTTACACGGTGGAGTCAGGTAACCCAACACCACTACTAAAGGGCTGCCTGCATCACGCTCACACTCAGTGGGTTCATGGATTTTCTTTAGAGATGCACACTGTGACTGTAAAAACATGCTCCAGTCTCTCTTCCTTTTCCCGCTGACCACTACAATAAGCCACGACCACAGTTACAAAATGTAAATCTCCCTGAGCTAAACGGTAGGATCACAGGGACAATGGTGAACACACGCACGCTTGAATCCCCGTCTCTGTGGTGATGAGGTTAACACAACACTCCTTAAGGTGAGCAGTTGTCATCGGCTGCTTTGAGGTTGTTGGGTGTCAGTTTACAGGATGCAGGCTTCTGTACCGGCATTAATCAGGCCCAGCTCAGTCTCCTCGAGGTCGTTGAGTCACGTGGTCCGAGGGTGAACGAACGTCCTCTGTGTCAAAATCGAAACAGTACCGACGGAAACGTGGAAATGAAAGTGAAAGTGGGAATTTAGTCATTCGTCTGGTAGAATTCTGAAGTGTGACACTGGATGCATCATTTGTTTCTGTAGGTGTGCGTCTGGACCGAGTGCGAGGGGGCAGACAGAAGTACAAGAGGAGAATAGATGCTGAGAACAGCCCATATCTGCACCCACAGAATGCTATGCCCCTGAAAAAAACATGTAAGTGTAAAAACGGAGCCTCCTGATTATCTGTGATGCGGTGAGAACAAGACTAATGTACATAAGCCATTTCACCTCTTAACAATAATAATAACTGTATTATATATTCCTGTTGTCCTCCATAGTCTCTGCTGGGGGTGTGGTCGAGAACAAGGTAGTGTCTCTGCTGCTGGTGGCTGAACCCGAGGGGATCTTCGCCATGCCGGACCCCACCGTACCCGAGAGCGACATCAAAGCTCTGACCACGCTGTGCGACCTGGCCGACCGGGAGCTGGTGGTCAACATCGGCTGGGCCAAACACATCCCAGGTACGGCTCAGACGAAAGGCCCGCGTCTCAGTCAGTCAGTCAGTCAGTCAGTCAGTCAGTCAGTCAGTCGTGTGTGTGACAATCCTGCACACACATTAGCTCACATTAAGTCTATAATCAGATCAGGCGAGAAGATTGTTGTGACTTGCGGTTGCCAAGACACTTGTTGGATGCCCGGAGGAGAGAGGGCACGTTGGCACGGCTGTGTGTTATCTGTCAGTCATGTTGGTGTGTGTGTGCGCCTGCCGTTGCTGACCAGCCTGTGTTACTAATATATCAGCCAGATGACTCGTGGCCACCTGGGCGTTTTAATTCATTTCCTGAGCTGCAGCCGTCTTCCTGTGCTGTGTGTAAATTACGGAAATCCTCCTGACACTCTTAGCTTCTCCCCTGACACAGAAACAGCAAAAGGGATGTCCACGGGTTTTTTCCTTTGGATGAGAGAGTGGAAAGAAGACGGGTGGGAGGTTGTGCATTCTGACAGCTTAGTGGGATTAAAACCGGGGTATGCAGGTATGTTGACGGTTGTAATTGTACTCTGTGGTTCACGCTGGACAAATGACAAAGCACTGTTCAGAAGCTTTTCACACTTTACATGTCAACAAACCAATTTTTTTTCAGGCCTACTGTTTGTTTCACAGGCTAAAATAATGTTGGGTTTAATTGTTAATTAGTAGAAACTAAATCCAAACATAATGAAAACAAAATGAGACTGATTTTTAAAGTACTTTTTAAATATTTCACTAAATTATTTTCTTTTGATCAAACACAATTATTTTTTTAAAGTAATATATCAACCCAAGATACCAAATGTTCCCTACTTTAAGGTTTTCAAATTATTTATCGCAAATGTTTTTTTACAACATTTAAAGCTGACTTTTAAAGATAGCATTGAATCCTTCACGCAGTCATATTATAGCTTCGGTGGACAGCTGATAGTTTCGATGAGCAGGAAAAAGAGGGAATTGCCACTGACCAGTGCACTAAGCGCGTTATCATGACTCTCCGTTTCGTTTGCGTCTTGATTTATCGTCTGTTTTTCCTCCAACAAGCTGTGACTGCTTTATCAGCTGTGGTTATCCACACCCAAAACATCACCAGGGAAACACCTGGGTTTTTGTTGATGTCTTGTGTCTGAAATGCTTACGGTACAAAACTAATGAAGCAGGTGTGTGTGTGTCACTCTTTACTATAATTGTCCCCGCATTTCTTCCTTACAAAGTGGCCATGAAGCATTTACTTCAGCGTGGTCTCATCAGCATTTCCATTGTTCTGTTAAAAAATGATGAGGAACATCACAGAAGCCCTCCTCGAGCACCTCCCCACCCCCAGGCTGTTGCTGTGTGTTCCCTCCCCCTGTTGTCAGGTCCTTCCTTACACAAGGCAGACGGAGGCCCTCTGATGGGTGTATTTGTAGCCCTCCGCTAGTGGAGGGTGGCCGCGCACACAGCAGATGCCCACCTGAGGGGAGAGCGAGGGGGCAGAGAGAGCGACAGGAGGCCATGTTTTCATCCAGCTGTCAAAAGCATTTTACTCAAACTTTTGAAACGCCACAAAAATACAATGCATCATGCAAAGAAACCAGGCGTCTACAATAGAGCAACTCACAACATGACAAAAGATGCTGCAGAAAGTAGACTGCAGGTTGGTGATGTCATTTCAACTCAAGCCTTCAAATGAGGAATATTCAAAAAAATTAGGCTGAGATTTTGATGATGGAGGAGTTTGATGTAAAATGTCATTAAACCTATTAAACTATTTCGAAGGAAAATACAGACGATAAAACAAAGGAAGGTGGTGGAAATACGCAGAGAAGTGGCTGTGTAAAAAAATAAAAGCCTCCCTGCTAGCAGCCTAATGGTCATGTCACATCAGCTTTGGATGAGTGGCAGACTACATGGCCCCCATCGCTGGATGAACAGGGGTCTTGGGCGAAGCGGACCGGGCCATCTGAGTTCCCTGCCCACGGGGAGGTGAGTGTGTTGGGGCCGCTTGACAGTGATGTGGTCTGAAGTCTGAGGGCCAGACTGGCAGATGAGCTGGCTAAAGACCAACTGCCCTCTTTGCTTTTGGCCTTTTTGAGCCTGTGCTGCGAGTTGGCTGTCAGACGCGTGTGTTTGGGACGACTGTGGTGTGACTGGCTGTACGTTATAGTTGATATGATACAGCTGTAGCACTTGTTCTCTTGGCGTCAGTGCGTCATCTTTACTGACTGCTTAACTCGGATTTGTCCTTAAAATGAAAATGTTGCCTGAGGTTTCATCACGCAGACCCAAAAACGATCGATGGTCCACCGCCAGAGAACTGATCCCTATCCACCAATGAATCCGTTTCCAGTCAGGGAGCAACACTCATCACTGCCAGCCTGCAGTGATTGTGAAGAACAGTGGATCCTGACAAAAACCACGGACGGCGTCCAGAACGCAAACACCTCCCCCTCCTCTCTGTTCAATACTTCAATTTTTAATTCCAGCAAACGTGTGCGTGCGTTCATACAGGCGACGTGAGCGGCTTTAATCACTCTCCTGTGGTGTGTAATTGTCAATCAAAGTAGGCGTGTCCCACAGTGTGTAATTAAATTCACCACGCCCACTGCCCTTCATTATGCCCTTTGCTGTGTGGTAGCTCTTAAAGAAATCAGGCTCATCTAACCTGTCATCCTCCGTTTGAATTTATTGTCTTGCCGTTTTTGTTGCATGTTTTCTTTGTGAGGGTTCTTTCTCCGGCTTCCTCCCAAAGTCCAAAGACGTGCAATTAGGTTAAATGGTGATTCCAGATTGTCCATAGGTGTGAATGACTGTCAGGCCTGTGATGGACCGGAGACCCGTCCGTTCCGATCAGCATCGGCTTCCTCACGACCTTTAACAAGAGAAGTGGTTTAGATAATGAATGGATGGACATTTAAAGGAGTAATCCAGCAATTTAGCTGAATCCTTTCATGAAACTGGACATTATTATTATTATTATTATTCAGCTGTTTTTAAAAACCGATCTTCGTCTCATCTTGTCTTTCCAGGCTTTCCTTCGCTCTCACTTGCAGACCAGATGAGTCTCCTGCAGAGCGGATGGATGGAGATCTTAATCCTTCGAGTGGTGTTTCGTTCGCTGGCCTTGGAGGACAAGCTGGTGTACGCTGAGGACTACGTAATGGACGAAGACCAGTCGAAGCTGGCGGGGCTGCTGGACCTTAACAACGCCATCCTGCAGCTGGTGAAGAAGTATAAAGCCATGGGTCTGGAGAAGGAGGAGTTTGTGGTTCTCAAGGCCATCGCACTCGCGAACTCAGGTAGCTATGACAGAGATTATTTTAGTTTACTTTTGTCTAGCTCCACTTACTCTACAGTTTGTGTAGGTGAAAACGTTACATGTCTCCATTTTGTCTTTCCTTATAGACTCCATGCAGATTGAGGACTCAGAGGCTGTTCAGAGACTCCAGGATGTTCTTCACGGAGCCCTCCAGGACTATGAGGTCACCCACCACCCAGAGGATCCTCGGCGGGCTGGCAAACTGATCATGACCCTCCCTCTCCTGCGTCAGACAGCTGCCCGGGCTGTCCAGCACTTCTGCAGCATCAAACAGGACGGCCGTGTGCCTATGCACAAACTTTTCCTGGAACTGCTGGAGGCCAAGGCCTGATCCACGCACAGACATTGATGCATCCTGATTCCAGGTGCAGAGATTTAGGTGGGACTAACGCGAAGACCAACAGGTAAAGTGGTGCGGCACCATGTATTTGTCCATTTCAGCTTACATCTGCAGCGCCTCACTCCCAGCGGTTTGAGACAAGCAGTCACATTTGCATTTAGTGTCCTGACGCCACGGACATTCTCCCGTTTGCTGTTTGTTACACTCGCGTGCGTTGACCACCTTCAAAGCTGAAGACGGATGAGCAGATGAAGAAAACGCCTTCTAGATATATTTACAGTTACATGCCAAAAGTAGAGCTTCTTTTGTTCATACGCCACCTGATACTTGAAAATCCTCACGGATTGTTTCATCCATCCTGAAGCCTGCATTTTAGTGCATTTAATGAGATAACTTTATTGTCCTTTTTGTATAGGAAGTATAAAAATAGTAGAAAAGTAAATAGTAGAAAATATAAACGTGTCCTAACAGGTACAGTGAGTCTTGCCAAAGAGTAAAGACACTGAATAATACCAGCAAACGTCCACGATACATACTGTACCATATATAACGTGGCCTGTGAGACATTCACACAATCTGCACCCCTGCTCTGTTGTGTGTTGCAAAAATATCTATGTATACTGTAGCAGACGTTCAACGGGAGGCGATCAGCACCTCATCAAGCAGTTACTGGCCTCCTGATTTTAGCAGAAATGTTCAGGGAAGCGTAATTAAGACGTCACGATGTAACTGCACGACAGCAGAGTGATATTTATTTAAATGTGGCTCTTTTCTTTCTGTGTTTTTCCTTTGTTACTAACACGAAGAGTAGATTAAAGCAAATACAGTGACTAATAATTTTTTAAAAGATTTTTAACTGATATTATTGTAAGATAATTTTATACTAGCTTCTCTGCTACAGCACTGATACCTATGTAAACCATATCATGCAACTGATTATAAACAGAGTCTGTACTTGAAGATCATGATGTTGTAGAGCTGTGTAGACCCATAGATATAGCTTTAACTACTGTTTGTGACTCAGCTGCTGTGCTGTATAATCTGGATTGGGGAGCCGCTCGATGTCCTTTCTGGTAAAAGTCGATGTCTAGGATAAAATTTGTGCACTACTTATGCTTTTAGCCATACATTTGTAGGGAATCTGGTGACGGCTCTCGTTTGTTTTGTGTGAAGAGTAGTTCTATGGGAAATCTGTCCTTGTCCGCACGCGTTAAACGAAGGGAGGAAACTCGCGAGGAATCTCAGTACATCAAAGAAGAAGCTGTGTTCCTTATTTTACTTAATGCAAAGTACTGTGACACTGTAATGTTGACGAGATGATGGCAGCAATATGACGGTTTCAGTGTAAGTCCTGTACATTTCTATGTATATACGTCATGTCTTATGCCAACACAGATGTTTAAAGATGCAAATAAGCTTCGTTTGGATGAGCTGTGCTGTGCTATTTCTTTCTCAGGTGGATTCTTGGGCAATAAAGATGATCCCCTTAAAGCAAAACTCACCACATCTGAGTGTCATTCATTTCCTTCATCAAAGCCTGATATGTGGGTACAGTCTCCGGTCTTGGTATATTTTATGTTCATAACAATATATTCAGATTCAGAAACATTCAGGTGCATCTGTGGTGGTTGGTGACGACCAAGATGGGAACCAATGGGTAACGGACATTGTGGTGCAGTAGACAAACACGAGAAGAAGGTCGTAGTGAACACGAACACCACAAAGTTCTGAAGACAAACTTTCTCATTGACGAGTGACATTTGTGGAGAGATGTCATAATTACAATTTTGACTACTTTAGGGAGGCTCTTCTCCATTAATTCAAATTTTATACATTATACGTTTTATGTGGTAAAGAGCAACATGCGGCTTTTATTAGACTGGTGAAGAAAATGACGTTTAGCTTGGATTACATGGTTTCTGATAGAGTTTACTGTCAGCAAAGGACGTAATAACTGGAAAGACGAGCTGCTTTTAGTGGCCATTAGTCACGACTGGTGTCTACAACATCAAGCATGGGACTATATTTGTACATACAATAAACAAAAACTATCTGTGTTGTATTCTTGAAGGTTACAGGTTATATGGAAAGTGGAATCAGAGCCAGCAAAACCAACGACTAAACCCAGGAGAAGCCATTCGTCCTTTCTCTCTCCTTATCTGTCAGCAGAAGCTAAACAATCGCTTTATTTACCTGTGGTTTAAACGCTCAGACTTGGAACAAGCTGGGGATTTTTCAGCACATCACCCATCAGTAAGTGAGTTAGTAATCTTGAATGATATATCCCTGCATGTCCCTCTCCTTAAATGAGTTAGTATGTGTCTAGTGGCTGTGTCGCCCAGACACCTTGGTGATGGATGGGGCCCTGAGGAGATGGGCTGTAAAAAAGGCTGATTCTGGCACTCAAGGGTGAGATCACTTCCTCAATAAAAACGCATTGTCCCGAATCATCACAGCAAGGTATGAATGCTGATTAGGATATTAGAGCGAGGAGAGCTGGTCTGTAAAAATAAATCAAATGAGCTGTTAGTTAATGTGGGGGCCCCTCTGACACAGAGTGGTGATGTCTGGAAGACGGGAGCAAGCACTGAATGTTTAAAGAAAGCATTAAATAATGCATTTTCACACAATAATATTGCATTTATAATCACCCCAGTTTGTTTCTTTTCCCTCTGTGGCTTTTAACACCAGTCCTGTAGGGGAGCAGAGGTGATGTACTCGAACATATAATTAGGAAATAATTATTACTATATGTGATGTGACGAAATGTTTTTTTCAAGCAACACAATAAGGATTACAATGCAAAGAACACATCTTCAACTTACATTTTAAAGATAAACAGACACGCACAGTTGTGGTCAAGGCTCAAATTCACTAACAAGCCAAACAGTGGAAGAATTTAACATGTCCACGGTATTAACATCCTCACTTGAGAGGCTCCTCGGTCTAGTTCAGCTTGATTCATGTTTAATTTAGCAAATTTCAGGCAGGAGGAGGCGACACGGCCGCGACCGCGTTACTGTTACTTTGAGCTACAGCCACTTTAAAGTTTTATGCCTTCCTGGAGCACAAGCATGAATACCCTGACATTCTGCTACTAAATTAGTGGCTGTACCTCCTGCCTGTCATTCTCAATCATTCCCCCGCAGCAGACGGACAACTGTATGTGTACAGTTAGAGGATCACAGCAGGACAGAGCACAGAGCTGTGGCTTTTCTCGTTTTCATCCTGCAGCCAGATGCAACCGCTGTGCTGTCCTCTGTCCTCTGTCCTCCAGTCGTTTGGAGCCTTCGCAGGACACTGCTGTGATCATCCGAGGGATTGAGGATCTGTACTGCAGCTGCACTTGCATAATTAGTTTCTTCTCTGCTGCTGTTGACTCATAATAATGGACACAACCAACAGCTGCTCTTTAGCGCCTTCGTGTGGTCAGATGGAATATTACCAAAAACAACCTGGACTTCATTCATATTTTATGGCGCCTTTACTGACAACAAGCACCAGAACCTGTGACTTCCACTGTGAATTTCTTGTTTTACAATCATCTCTTACGTCGTCAGTACAAATCAGTGAATTTGTTGCAGAAGCGTGCAGCTGACTCCAGACCACGTCTCTACCTCCCCCATGCGTCACAGATGAGCTTGTACGGTTTGAGTTACGAGCAGGTTCCTTCATCCTTCCATTCACTTTGCTGAGCGGTTCGATAAGCCTCAGAGTAAGATAACTTCCTGTTACTTTTGAAAATGAAACACTGGAATTAGCAAGAGTACTTTACAACAAGTTGAGAAACCATTCACTTAAGTGTGAGATGATTGAGATGACTACTGAGGTCATAAATGTGTCCACGCAAGAGAAAGAAGCCGTTAGCTGTGCCAATCCTTTGTAACATTCATCAACATGACAGGACATAAAAGCTCAAATGATGCGTCAGTATGAAATATAGCAATAACTAAACGGTGACACTACATTAATATGGAATAAACCTCTTATCAGAGCACTGGGTAGAACGAGAGAGAGAGAGAGAGAGAATTCCTTGGCTACTTCAGCAAACATTGAAATCAGACCTTTTACAAAATAAATAAAAACAAACAAACTCTTTGTAAATTTGTCACAATCTCTTTGTTCTGCCAATACCATGTCCATGTTAAATGAAACCTGACGCCTGGCTGTTGCTATGGAGCCCCGAACAGAACGCAAAGGTTCCTGGGGGTTTTTTTTAAGAAGGTTAGGCCACATGTAGTTGGATCGAAGCCGTTTTAGTTGTGATAGTAACATTTCCTCATCTTGCTGTCTAGGCAACATTTGTCTGGGCAAAACAAGGCTTTGGGGTCTGGTCTCAATCGTGTGGTGCTGACTACCCCAAGTCAAGAAGAAAAGGTAAGATGTGAAATATTGATGGGGCAACGGGTGTGATCCTAGACGGCCGACGGGTTGCTCCCTGTCTGATCCATGCGTCAACACAGAGAGGGGCCATCGTCAGTCCCAACATAGGCTGAACCACGGACCTCAGCACTGGTGAGTCCTGAGTGGCCAACTTCTCTATGTCTGTTTTCTTCCTGCTTGGTTATCGCTCTAACACAAATAGTAGCTTCAGTATTGTCGCTAACCAGCTCTTAGCAGTTTATGTGCTGTATATATTGGATCTATTTGAATAAGGGTGGAGTGTGTCACTATCTGCAAGGTTAGAAACTAGACCAGGCCAACCTGCATGTCTCCAGTTACACGGTTATCTCCTCTAGAGATGTGTGATCGTCTTTCTTCTTCACACAGTTGACTTTTGGATGTATTACTACCACATGATAGTGCCTGGAAGTCTGATCAAACACAGACAAACATATTTTAGAGACTGCCCATAAAATCCATAAAAATAAAGCTGCTCGTGCATAAACAAGACCTTACTACTTAGCTAAAGAAATGTCCTCAGCTCTCACCACTGCTATATTAAAGAAAAGATTGACATGCTGTAACGAGCAAATAAGCACTAAATAAAGTTCAAAATGACCTTGCTGACGTTCTCCAGATTCACAGAGCCTCGCTCCTCCTGGAGGAGGAGCCGGAGGCAGTGGTGAGCGGGCAGAAGGAGATCAGGAAGACCGACCTCTGGTCCAGGAGCTGTGGTTCATCGTCCTGATGACGGGCATCGCCCTGCTGCTGCTGGCTGTTGTCTTGGGTTTCATGCTTCACTGGGTGAGAGACACGACTTGGTCGTTTTCTTACTTATGTGTAGCCAGGATGAGACCTACTCTTACTCATACTCTGCTTGTTGTGAAGAGCATCATATGCTTACTTCCTATTTCTACATCTACTTGTAGCAAATCTCTGTCTGGCTCAGGCTTTCTTTCTTCTTTCTCCTCTCATCGTATACCAGGTTGTAAACAAGCCCCCCTTTACCAGAGAGAGGCCCCCACTGGTGGCCCTGTCCATGCAGAAGAGGAGCCCGATGGCTGTTTACCCAACCAGTAACTCTGTTTTGGTGAGGACTGTAAAAATGTCGGTCTGGTTCCTGGGCTCTTCATTTATATTTCATAGAAATTATAATTGTAACCATGCAAAGAAAAGCTGTCACACTCTTCTTTCAGTTCGACACTGTGCCTGACACAACAGGCTTCTCCAGCAGTATAACTCTGAAGGGCTTCTCCATAAAGACAGAGGTAAAACCTAAAACATCAACACGCACGCCAACGCACACTTTTCCGTACATATGTGCACGATGCGATGTGTGTTTTTCCATCGTAGCAGGAAGTGCTGGAAGCCAAATGTGAGCCCATGGATGAGGTCCCTCCTCAGGGCGAGCTGGGGATCCTCAGCGTGAACTCTCTGAGACGCAGCGTCAGCCAGGTGATTGATGGGAAGTCCCTCACAGAAGATGACATGTGGGACCCAAACATCTCAGGCCACGACAGTGGGATGGTGAGAAAACTCCTAAGTCTGACCAGACTATGGTACAGCCACCGAAGAGACAGACACACACCCTATTTACCTGCTGTTTCTCTCCTCCATTGTAGTTTATGGACGATGAGGAATTTGTTGACACTGTCAAAGGCTTCAGCACTGTGAGAAAGGAACACACCATGTTTACCGACACCAACCTGTAACACAAAGGAAAACTATACATTTGTCAAGACGCTGGTTCTGGATTTTTTCCCCCCACTGAGGTTGGTCAAGTGCCATGAAGTTAAAAAGAGGCTATTTCTTTTCTCAAACTAATTAAGTTTGGTTCTCTGTCGGCACCCACCACGTAAAACGGAAGCTATTGGTTAGCAAGGACTGAATGTGACTCATTTAAAAACTTTTATACTAGAAACATAGACTATGGGTGATATTTGCTACTATTGCTGTCTTCAACTGCTCATTATAAAATAGAAGTAAAATCAACCAGATATGGGAAACTTGAAAGCAATATTGCAATAAAGCATATTTCAAACTGTTTTTTGATGCATCTTTTGCGGTAGCACATTTCCAGCAGAAACCCAAAACATGAAGTCTTCACATATTCATTTATTTGAAATGAGTTGCAATGCAATGAGGGCACAGACACTTGTACCATTACAGTCAATAACATGGCTACTAAATGAACATTTACATAATAAATTAATATACTGCAGTACCACATGAGACAGTAAACATAACCCCCTGAACAGGAGAATATTACACTAAAGACAAAAGGAGTTGGACACTTACACAGGCAGCCATGTTTCCACTGCTTGTTTTGATATAAATATAAATCTATGTTATATGTCTGCTAAGAAAAGACCACGAGGCCTGAGATGAGTCTTCAGTTACTGGCTGCCATTTCATTACAAACCTAGCCTATATTTACACTGTAACCATTTTCACTACGTTGTTGATGTACCAGATTACAATCAGCTGAAGTTGAAGCCGTTTTATTTAAAATGGCTTGCGTATCAGAGCCACACACGAACTGGTCACAACCTTCTCTCTAAGACTGAAATCTTCATTTGTTTTAAGAATTTATCATGCACATGTCCCTTTAGTGTGACATTAACATATCTGTAAACAAAAACATTAATAACAATGTTTAATGTGTTGGCAGCAGTAAAGTGCATGCAGCACATGCTAAGTTATGAATGTTTTTTCCAAGTTGGCAACAGTACATACAAATAGTTAAATATAGCAATATGTGTCTTTAAAATCTATTTATAAAAGAATACACCCCTGGTATTTAAGCCATCGTTGTCCCCAGCATCCACCATCTCTATCACACCCCTTTAGTCCCCTTGTGTCCCTTTTTTCTGTTTTCAAAGCATGAAATTCATTCTTCATTTTAATCAGATAAAGTCAATTCCTCACTGCTGGGGATGAAAAGTGCATCTATGCTATGGTCACTAAACGGCTACACTAGCTGGATGCTACAGAGGCGTCTCCTACTGTGCGGTTGAACTGTTGGCTACACTTAGTTTTACAGCAGCGCGTAGTAAATGTAAGAAAACCAGGACACCATTAACATCAAGGACTAGGGAGCGTCAGTACCTGTCAGAGAACGATTTCAACCCTCCAACACTGATGGTAGTACCTGAGAGCTGGACTAGATGTGATCTAGAGCTGTTCTGCACTAGTAGCTGGTGATGGCAGTGTTGCAGGGCTAGACTGGTGTTACTGGACGCTCCAGTGATTCAGCAGTGCACATCTAGAAAGTTGGAAAACTTGCATAACAGACATTTAAAAATGGAACTGACACTGAACTTCTCTCACTTTATCATCCTGCAATGGATCCTACAATTCCCCAAACGCAATCTGATATATAGTTTGTTGGAGCATCTCGGTGGGACACTGACTTTTGGCCTTTGCTTTCAAGATGTTACAAACTGGTTTCGCAGGCTGACTGGTGGGAACTGGTGCGTGGCGTCAGTGTAGTGCCCCTTTCATGATGATGAGAAGTAAGACTGATGGAACACTAGCGTGGCGTCAAATGTTCACGTCAACATGGGGCAAGTTTTCAGCACAAAGCAACACTGACTCAAAGTGCTACCACAACAGTTAAAGGGTAAACAGAGAAAGAAGCTTAGTTACACTATTATCTTAACATATTATTTATAACAATATGACTGATCAGGTCTTATATATATACAAGATGCATGTGCAGACTGATGTGATGGCGCTTGGGGAGGTGATAAAGTTGTTGGGATGCGGTCACTGCTTCAGGGCTCAGAGGTCTATAGACAGCAATGATGCTGTGACGTGGTCACAAAAGTGGCTACTTGCAATTCCCTAATCTTATTAAAAACAATTCCTTATCCAAAAATATGCTTTACAGTATTTGTTCATCCTGCTTTTAACTTCCAAAATCATTTTATCATTGTCCCTCCTTCAGTAAAAAAATTGTGCAATTTCACTTCATTGTATACAAAATATTTCATATTAAATATTTCATTTCAACATTCAACTAACAGCTAATGAGCATAAACCCAAAACCACCATGTAAAGCAAGCATGTATTTAAATAAAGCAATCCTTAGCAAGCAGAGTTTTCAACCTTAGCACATTACATGCAATTAAATATCTAATGCCATCAAGAGGAACTGATGCTTGATACCAGGACTCAGGGCGCTGAGAGATTTATCTAGAGATTTTGCCAGGATTTTCCCTATCAGGTATGAACCCCACAGACGCGAAGGCATCCGTTTACAAAAAAGACTGGCCTGGATGTCCCTCACACAGGTCTGCTGACTAAAACTATCCCTCTGGTTAATCAGGAAGTGAGGCGCTCGGACCAATACTGATTAATGGTATCCACAGACAAGTCACCATGCAATAAAGATAGGTTGTAGCACTCTGGCAATAAAAAGTTAATAAAAAATTAAAAGAACTATACACACCAAGGATTTAAATTTAGAGTTAAATTCCTATGAACATCAACAGAGTAAAAAAAATGCCACGAAAAAAGTCTATTTTGTGAAAAATGGGGAGGAAAGTGTTGTTTCAATCCATTATACGGGTTGTTTCCATTTACCAGAACCCTCTGGTGACGGTCCAGTTAAAGGCTCTGGAACGATGCCTTTGGCTTTACGTGGGACAAAGAACTGTGGAGACAAAAAACAGCTCGTTAGCGATGTGGTTGAGCGAATGGCAGAGCTACTACCATGTGGAGAAATGCAGGGTGAGAAAAGAGGAAACGGCTCGACAGGTGAGAAGCAAACACTCGAACAGCTGCTACTACGAGCTTGCGGTTAGAGGAATCATACGCGTGAGTGTATTCATGTGTTTCGGGAAAAGTGTAGTGCAGCCACAAGCACTACACAGCACAAGGCGCTAGGGCAAAGAGCAAGTGAGGGAAGGCTGCTGCTTTAGAGGAACACAGTGACAGGACGCGAAGAGATAGAAAAGAGAAAGGGGCGTTCGACAAGACTCAGATAAGGAAGCTGAAGGAGAAGAATTTGTGTTAATGTGTCAATGCCTCACAAACCTCAGTTGCCACTGCTCTCATACCAGAGCTACCAAGGGACAGTGCAGCACAGACAAGAGACAAGGAAGGTACAGGTCAACAGTGAAAGATGTCAAGAAAAGCACTTTGCCCTCCCTTTAATTCACGCGTGTGGTTTCCCCTGTTTTACGTTCGTATGAACAGAGAAATAAATGCTGCCCTTTCTGCAATAGGGGAGTAAATGTCTGAATCACAGACTGAAGCATCACAAATCAAACGTCATACAGGTGTGGGACGTTTTTACTCTGCTCACATTAGTTAGTGTAATGAAAGGCAATAACAAATGTGATGATTACCTTTGAGAATGTAGTCCGTTAAAAGGGCAGGTACCTTCTCACTGTCATCCCGCATGGCATGGAGGACTAAGCACAGGAAGAGCAGCACGTTATATTTAGAAAAATGAATAAGAAGTGAATCAATAAATCAAATAAATGATCAGAAACATAGGTGGACTAACTTTTCGTGAGGATCTGCAGGTCTTCGACAGAAGGGGAGCCGGCTTTCTTCTCATATGGGATCACTGTGGTCAGGTACTGAAAAGAAAAAGATTAAAACATAATATAAAATACAATAAGACAAAGAAAGATTAGATCGATTTGTTACATCTGTGTGGACTCTTCTAAATGAATCCTGTAACTGTCAATGAAGATCATATCAGGTTTGTATGGAACAGAAGCTTTGGAAGGCTTAAAAAACACTTAATGAGGTGAAGTTAAGAAAGCAGTGGTTAAAGCAAGAGCGTCTTCTTGGCTTAAAACAGAATCATAGTATTTTGTACAATGTCAGACCAAGGACATACATTACATTATTCAAATTGAAATGAAGAATAAACAAGAGTAGAAATAAAAATTGAACAAAGAGCAATGACAGGTAAATAAAACTAACAAATAATAGAACAGATGAAGACATGTAGCTGTATCTGTAAAAAAAGACAGAAGCATGGCAGTGGAAAAATAAAAAACAGAACAGAATGTATCTGCAGTGGAAAGAAAGATCAGGGGGCACCTGTTTGTCCCCTCCTGTGGTGCCAAAAGTTTGACGGAGGCCATTTTGAATGACACTGGAGAGTCCCTCCAGAGTGAGGAGCTACAAGAAGTGACAGGAAGGAGGAAAAAAGAGAGAGTAAATAGAGATAAAGAGATTTCTATTGTTAAGGGAAAGAAGAAAAAGGTTCGGCACAAACCCCTGATGCAGTGGAACAGCAACTTATCTGTCAGGTCATGCATCATGCACATCTGCTCAGAATTCAGACATGTGTGGCTGCGCGTACACGTCTGCTTCACTATTCATCACTAATCATGCACACAGGGCATTTGCATTTGTCTTTGTTTACGCCTCCCACACTGTGACTACATGACTCACCGTGCCTGGTATGTGTGTGCTGGCTGTCCTCTGGCCGTTGGGGCCAGTTGTAGTCATACTTCTGATCTTCTTCTTTTTGCGCAGCAGCTCGCGATGCTCCTTTTGCCTGTTCTGCACGTCAATCAGCAGCGAGATGAAGCTGTTCTTCACCTGATTTTATGTTAGAAGATATCACAATTTACATTTTGCATTCAACTGTTGATACATGCAAAGCTGCCATTTTTGCTACTGCCAAAAATACACCGTGACAGAGTCATTGAAGCAAATGGAAAAGTAATGCTTCCAGCCATTCACTGACCTTTCTCACTGGCCTACAGAGCACTATGAGCACTGCAGGCTGTTCTGACTGTACACCAGACGCTCAAATGGTCCGCACCTCCCCAACTTAGTTTTTAAACATCTTTAAAACTGAATGTTATATACACATAGGTTACAGTAGAAGCTTATCAAACGCCTGCATATCAAGGCGATGAGAATCAACGTGCCTCCTTCTCATAGTCCAGTTCATCTCTCAAAGCCAGAGCCTGGATCAGCTCTTCACTGTAGCGGCGAATGGCCGATTCCACTTCCTCCAGAGTCTCAGTTAGTTCAGATACAGACAGCTGACGCAAACCTGGGGAAAATTAATAGATACAATAGAAAGAAGCAGTGAGGTATACAGTTCCCAAGCGTGCTGCTGTATGTATGGAGACAACGAATGCCTTAATACTGAACCCTTTGAAGAGTTTGAAGTCGTCTAATATGTTAAACTACAGATTAATACATTCTGATATCTGAAACAAAACAAACTGTGCCCAACATTCCATCTGTGCCACTGTGCTATTAAAGAACTAGTTCAAGCACAATATACGCGTATATGATGCTTATGTAACACACTGCCTGTTCACATTTGTTACACATTACATAAGTATGGCACATGTGTAGCTGGACCATTTGAACAACCATGCTTCATTAAGCAATTTAAGCCTTAGCTGTCAACTGGAAGCAGAGTGTGAAAAGGATGAGATATCACAGAAACTGTAAAAGTTCTTCTTGTTGGCACTTACGATCCTCATAGCTGGTGTTGGAGCCAGAGCGTTTCATAGTGTGGAGGTCCTGAGACAACATGGACAGGTCTGAGTGTGACGGACTTTCGTCATCCTCTGGATCTGGAGACTCTTGCATCATCTCCTCTATTTCCTCTATCACCTAGGCAACAGCACATAAAACACGATTACACGGGTGCCTGTCTGGTACTAGTATGACTTTAATGTGGACATGAAGGAGCTACATTTCTGTACGTGTATGTATGTGTCTTACTTGTTCAGCTGTGAAGAGCGGCTCATCAGTGATGCTGGAGACGATGATTGAGTGCATATCCATCTGCTCCCTCAGCTCCTCATCATCTGACAGATCTAGAGACTGGTTATCTAACTTCTGTCCATCAGGGAAGAAGAGGAAGGTAGAGATGAATATTACAATTTTAACTATATCACGCAAGGACGTGTGTTTATGTACAGAGTGTATATATGTATACCTCATGCTCAGTTAGGTTGAGAGTGGGCAGGTGTAGGGAGCGAATGTGCGATGTCTTCCAGTCCACAGGCATCACGTTGCCATAGTTATCTGTCAAAGCATTCCACACCCTGGAAAAATGTAGGAAAGACTTGTGAAAGACTGATGAATGCAATGTTACCATAAACAGAATTAACTGCTGGCTATTGGACAACAAAAAAGTGTTTTCAGCTTGGAGTAGTCATTTCCTTCTCGTTTTGCTGTGATACAGCATGACTTGGCAATGTCACGTCCATTTCACTTGACTATGCTCATGCTGCAAGTCACAGCAGTTGCCTGAACCACAGCACACAAACACAAATGCAGCAGCTTATAGTTGACTCAGAATGTAAAGGTAACAGCAGTTTACATAAAATCTAATTCTCTAAACTATAAATTTCCAAAACTGTTTAAAAGTGAAAATCTCCTCCTCTCCCCTGCTTATCAGTAAAACTTTAAGGGTGTCACAAGTCTTCAAGTCTTCAACTAAAATATTGTATAATATAAATAAGATTTTTATTCTGAATCAAGACATCAGAATCTGCTTGAATGTGCTTGTCCACTGCTTGTCAAGCTTTAGAATCACTAATGGTTCAGCTCTATGTTATACATGTTGTACTATGAAACAAAAAATTCAAGTGCACATGCAAGTCACTTTGTTTTTATTCCTGGTCCTGACTGCTGCGAGCACAGTGAGGATGGATGCTGTGAACCCATGTGTCAGAGTGGCTCTGCAACGCTGTACCCTCGCTCTTATACACACACACGCATGCAAGCACACAGGCAACTGTTTACGTAACTTTCATGTTTCTCCCTTAAGTGCTCATGCACAGCTTGGGGAACGGGGGCCGCTGAGTTGTTCTAAATAGAGCAGAGGCTGGCAGGAGATGTTTTTTGTGCCTTGAGCTAATGACACTGTCTCAGACACGTGAGTCCACTGCCTTCAGTTTGACAAAGAGAACAATATTTTAATGAATCATTGGATTCGGCTGTACTTGAATCTGAGCCCATTTGTCTGAATTATTGTCTCAAATCCATTTACACTGGGGTTGTTTATAGGCATACTTATAACCCACAAGCACAATTTGTGCTCAACACGGACACAATGTGCTATTTAATATCCACACTCTCAAAGAAACACGGAGAAATGCACATGCATTTCCTCCCTGCCGTCCCCCGTGTTCTCTAAGCCATAGTCTTTATGGAGAACTTGTTAAGCAGCTACGCACGTCCTGCAAAAGCGCAGCCATCCAGAAAAGACTCTCACTGGGTCTGGCAATGCTCTTTGGTCTTCACTCGGCTGTGGGCCAATTATTCCATCCTTTTCCTTCCTCGCTGAGTTACTTTCCTTTCTTAATAAAATGTAGCAACTGAATATTTTTTCACTCTGGGCTGTTGACTGAGCAGAACATAATGGAACAGAACCAGAAGAGTGGTTTTTATTTGTTTGAATAATGAATCTATTAATTATTATGTTGTAGTCTTATAGTAACTACATCAAAGCAAATACATGTGGTTGCCAGTAAATTGTAAAATATCCACAACAATAACTGATCGCAACAGTTTTGAATATTCATGTCCTTGTTTACTATTAGTTCAAGGATATTTAAACAACGCTTTTGCCTGTAAGTCATAAACACGTTCCCTTTTGCTGAAGCAGGGGAAGTTAACGTGCCCTTGCTGATCAGACCTAATAATGTCACAGTGTTGCTGGGTTATATGCAGGAGAAAGCACCAGGCAAAGAGGGTGATTCATTCAGCTCTGTAGTTACATTCACATCTATGCTTGGCGTGAGACTGATGTGACGAGCTGCTTGACATTTGTGTATCTGAGATGCTGCGGACCCTCCGCCTGAGACAACACAGTCGGATAAGGTGTTGAAAAAAGTTGCTGACAGTGTAACCTTTAAGTAAGTAAGGACTACATGTACAAGATTTGACACGCTGGGTCTGTTTGCAATAAAAAAAAGATCAGCAGGGCTCCTAAAGGTCAAGTCTGAAGTCAAGAGAAAGCACCATGAACACGGGTCAATACCCACCCGCTTCAATACACTACAAGGACCTGTGGTTTAAAAGCAAGCTAGCATAAAATCAAGTGCTGCTAACGTGGCACGTCCCTCCCACAACACAGCGATGTACAGCTTCAACGACCAGGCAGTTAGAAGATGATATTATACGAACTGCCTTATAATTGGTTACATCAAGGCCTGGGTGCTTTCTTTCGCCAACACTACGCATTAGCTTTAGCAAGTGGGCTAAACTTCAGTCCGCACAGATTGAGGCTAAGCTAATGTACAGGGTCAATCACTGGGTACCATTAGCCTGCTGATGCTAAAGCAGTCGGCTAACTAGCAAAGCGATTAAAAGTTAGCGTAAACAAACGCCGCGTAGCATTCGCACTCACTCGTCGTCTTTCAAATAATTATCCTCTGTGATGGGTTTGATGGGGGCTATGTTTTCCGTCGCCGTGTTGTAGTTTCGGAAACACACTGTCAGCTTCTCGTCGAAGTCGTGGACGAGGTCCTCCATCGATTTGAAGCTGCAGATCTCTCCGGAGAAACTGTTGTCCAGGTCGGAGAAATCGTCCGGCAGGCCCGTCGACGAGTCGCCCACGTTTGAGTTGAGCTTGTCCAGCTGCTCGGCCGACGCCGAGGACGGCTGGAATTCGTTGAAGTCCTGCCAGTCCTCATCAAAGTGGGCTAACGGCGCCGCCATGACAGCCAGGTAGCTCCCACGACGGTGCTCTGTTTTCGGCTTCGACACAACTAAACGACCCGTCGAGGCAGCGACAGACAGAGGGGGGGGGGTTGATTGACGTCACGGATGAGGCCCCTCCCACCGGCTGAACACCGTGGCCTGTTTACTGTTTACTATCCACCAGCGATTCCACAGCTTGTACAATATCAGCGATATCTGATATTGGGGATATCGGTGGGTAGGGGTTCACAATATTTCACGACGTTAATAACAATTTGTTATTTCCATATTTGTTTGATAAACATTTCTTAGATTATTCTCCTATCTATACAAGATTAAAAAGAGAGTGCACTACAGTCAGTGGACGTTTTGTGCCATCATTTCTATAAATGTGGGTATTTAAAGATACACATTACATTTCCTTACAGAATTTTACTCAGTGGCCTCTTTAATTTGTTATTCTTTTCAAATAATGGAGAGCAGGTTGTCTGCAAAGGTTTAAAAAACATGAGACCTTTTATGTTGTCCTGTGAATCACTACTCTGTGTTAAATGGTGGGCCTGAATGGTCCAAAACACGGGCCTTCAAATTCTCACGCCTCATTAAACTTTCATTGGCCATTCTTTTCAAAACCCTGAATGCTTTATTGAAAATATGCATACATAACACTTTTCCTACACAACAATACAAAACAGTACAATCACTTTTGTAAATAACACATTTAACGCAAACCCACACATCGCCCCTTCCCGCCCTGGCCCAAGGAACTTAGAGATGCTACAGTAAGCCCTTAGTATTCCCCACCCAGCCCCTACCCACCACCATCACCTCAGAGAGAGTAATAAGACATATTTAAATCAGAAACAGCTCCCTTAGTAAACTCAAAAGAACAGAGTAGACACCAGGTTGCATACAGACATAGCATTTGCCACCAGCAGGTGAGTGATGGGCTTTACTTAAACCTGTGTTAGGGTTCTTCTGAAATAACAGCAAGTGTTGAGGAGGGGTTCATTCTGCGGTTCAGGAGTTGAGAAAAATGTTTTTATCAGTCGATGACACGCACGACCTATAGAAAACACCACTGTGCATCTCCATCAATTTGGCTTTGATGTGGGTCAGAGATGTGGCAACTGCCGATCAACAATGGCACATCAGGAAAAAGATTTTGGTCAGTCACACAGACATGCGATAAAAGTAGATATTAACATGAAGAAAACTCTTTAAAGGCGAGGGGTGGATAGTTCAAACCTGATTTGATTGTAGGTAACACTTCCTAAAGACCCTTTCCACTCCTATTGGCTTGGGTGTTACTGTGCATATTCATTTGTTATAGTAGTGGTAAATAAAATGCAACTAAATACAAAAAAGCAAAAAATAAAAAAAGCAGATTTAAAATAAAGTTAAGAGGGATTATAAGATTACAAAAAATGAGGAGTCCAAATGTCTGGTTATATTTTAATATGATTATACAGGGATAGAAGTAAACCAAAAATGATATAATGTGAACAAAAAAGTAACAAAAAAGTTCAATAAAAACAGACAGAAAAGCACTGTTTTTAAACATTTTACTGTATATCAGTCTGTAGCAAATTGTCATTATCCTGAAATATGGAGGAAGAAAGCTTTGAATGGTGGGCTGACCACTGAATAACTTGGCTGTAGAGCAAAGGGGCTTTTAATGGTGAATTCTCTCTAAACTCCAAGAGTGGTTCCCTCCAGACGAGGCTGCTGTTTGATAAACGCCTACAGGATATTCAGTCACTTCTTTTGGGTGCATAGAGACATAGTGAGGGCTCGATCTCCTAGCAATCTTCTGTTAGGTCTTAAGTCTTTGCCAATGCATTGTGTTAAGCCAAAAGAAGTTCGGCAACCACAAGACAACACGTGGTTTTATGCCATTGCAGGTGCAAGAGAGGGGAGGGAGTCATACATACTGAGGGTTTGTGTGCAACTCTATGAAAAGGAAGGCAGTCTGTGTTTTTAGAGCATGGTTCTGGCCGTGCTAACTACTCATCCAGTAATTACAATCATTATCTTCTCATATGTAATGACCTTTTGCTTATAACATATCGCTTTGATTGATTTCCTTATTTATTTCCCCTACAAAGAAGAGTCAATGCCAATAACGCAGTGCTATTTGAATGCCACATGGTAAGGAGAAAAGAAATGCTTCAAATGTAAAAATCAAAGCCCCAGATTAAAAAAAAGTTTTTTCCTTCTACAGAATGTCTCTTAAGCATTCTTTGTTCCACAGACAGAGGTCCCTTTGGGGCTTTGGATAACTTAGAACTGGTTTAAAATCCTCTTTACAATTTTTACTATGAGATCAGGGGCAGAGAGGGAAGAGGGGGGGCTAGAGTTTCTGCTGGTGTGAAGTGAACACGCATACAAAAACGCACCACTTAAACCTGCACCCACAAATGTCAACTCTCATGCTTACGTACGCATGCATAATCGCTCTCACGCACTCTCCAACACTCGTGCACATACGAGGGACAGGAGTCACTGGCAAGCAATCACAGTTGCACTTAAACTCACTCCAGAATCCAAGTCTTTTGAGGAAGGTCATAGTATATGTCCTGGGAGTTAAAAAAAAAAAAAAACAGAAGCAAAAAAAGTTGTGCAGTAGCTAGCCTGACAGATGGGGATTGAGGGCACTGTCCTTGTTAGAATTTAAATTAAGGAATAAAACGTTTTTTTCCCCTAATGTTGAGAAACATAAAGTGGAATCTTCACTCTAAAGCTTTCAACGGGCACTACTTGAGTTAAGATTCGCCGCTTAAATGAGGATAAACTATCATAAAAAATTCCAACATTGAGAATAGCCTTAAGTGTTCTTTGTCAGTTGGTCGGTCAGTTTTTTCATCGTGGATTTTCAGCCTTTGTCCAACAGATCAAATCTGAAGAAAATAGCAAGAAAGAGGGAAACATACATACAGAAGAGTTGCTATATCCCCCTATGCACCCTCCTCCCCCAACAACACCCCACCCCTGTCCATGGAGACATTATACAAGTAATGTCAGTGACAAACAGAGATCCCAAGAGACAGTCCAATAAGTCTGGCTGGTCTGCAGGATGTCTGGGGGCATCACAATGTGCTCCAAGCTCGGGATGGAGGTGGACTTCTTGGGAAACTCTGCCAAGTCCTAGCATGGCTGATGACCATGCTGGGCAATGACTCGTTTTCCAAGCCTCTGGGAAGGAATCAGGTTTTTGGATGAGGACTTCAACTTTCAGAAAGTCCATCATCACCTCACTTTGTCATCACTTTGTCCAGTCAGGTCTCACTTTTGAATTTTTTTTAATTTTATTTGCCCGTTATGATTTTGCTTTATTGTGAGATTCTTGGATTGTTATTAAAGATACTCCATAAGTCACCATCAACTGTCCATGTTACTGCAGTTTTCTGAAAAGAACAAACAAACATCAGGTTAATTAAGGACTTTACTGATTAAAAAACTAGGAACAATAAAAGCAAGTAGCAGCAGTAACAGTCTTTTTATAACTACAGACTCATGACACAATAAACACAGAATAATATTTCAAGTAGTATGCAAGGCCAGGCAATTTTTCATATTATGCCTTGTAGATTTGGCAATTACCATTGACCCCATCTGTCTCTTGTGAGTCGAGGAAGGGGGCAGGACCCCAGACGCGCACCGTGCCGTCATCTGACGCAGAAGCCATGAGTCCTGGGATGGCCGGGTTCCAGCTCACACAATTAACAGTGCGTGTGTGGCCTGTTAGCTCAGCAATGGGCAGTTCACCACGCCGGTGCCAGATGTACACTTTGTGGTCTGTAGTGGGAGACGGCATGAGATTTGCCTCAGTGGGTTTCATACTTATCACAAATGTCATAAAATGAGTAGTAAAAAAAGCCAACAACACTCCCCTAAATCCATTTAATAATCAATAATCTGCCATTTTTTCAGTAAGTGAACAATCAGCTCCAATACGAGTTTCAGTGCATCATAGTCACAGCAGACTTGTTCATTATAATTTGTAACCTTCACTCCCGCTTGCAATGAAGTCTTCATTGTGCCCTCCAAAGCAGGAGTGGATGGTGTAGAAGCCCTGGGTCACACCTTGGTACTTCCTCACCAGCACCCGGTCCTGAAGGTCCCAGAGGTGCACTCCCTACAAAATACACACTGTAACTACTAAAGCATCCTCTCAGCGTTTCTTAAAAAAAATGACAATGAGATTCAGAAGCACATTTTGCCAATTGTGAAGAACAAAAAAACAACTCACCTGAGTTGCTACATTTAACAAAGCTAATCTTCCATTCTTTGAAACAGTAAAGGACATGATAGGGTGGTCCTCCTGAACTCTGTGGAGGACATGTTAACAAGACAAAGACAGTCAGTTAAATACGCTATAGTATCCATAGCTTATATGGAAATGTTAGCACTGTTACAAAGCAAATCTCACAACTCTGCAGGATGCCAACAGACATACTTCGGACATTTTGCCTAACTGCTGTGCTACAATATCCCTAAGACAAATGTTTGGCTTTCAGTAGAATGCAGTAATAAATAAACAAACGTAAAAGTAAATATTTTCAGAATGAGTATAGATATATAAGATCATCTATCTCCAACAATGCATATATGCACCATAAGCTATGCCTGCTTTCTGAATACATCTTACTGTAAGTCACACTAGTTTCTTTTTAGCTATTAATAAAAAAATGTTGGTTGCCTTACATGTTTCTGTCTGTAAGGTCCTCAAAATTGTATCCCCGAATTCGTTGGTGGGTGTCTGAGGCCAGTACTGTCCTGCCATCACTCAAGCACCACAGGCACTGCACTCTTACACCTTCCCAGGAGTCCAACAAGTTACCCTCCAGGTCCTGACAACACAGAGAGAAGACAGTCTTATAGCTCATTTTTAACATGAGAATAAGAAAATGTACAAAATAACTTTGTAAATGTCTTTAGGACACAGAAGCACATGTTTGTAAGACCTATAGAATGTTTTCTCTTCATGCATAAATAGCACAAAACATAATAAACCTCATGTTCCTACAAAACAAACTATCATTAAACACAGATTGTTTATTGAAGTGATGCTACCTTTTAAAATAAAAAATATATATATTGAAAATCATACTGGACACTGGCACTAAAAGGGGGGAAATTAGCCATGGACTTACACACTGATAAAACTGCCCCCTCTGTCCTCCAGTGACAAAGCGTTTGCCATCAGGGTTCCAGGCAACGCTTGTCAGACTGTCTTCGTGGGACTGGGACATTTTGGTGCGCAGCTCCCCCGTCTGGTCAGCGAGAGAATTGAAAGAGAAAAAAAAATGTTAAGTTAAATTGGAGGAGGGATGAACAAAGGAAAAGTAAAGGGGAGGGAAGAGATGGGAGGAGGGATGGGAGAAGGAGAGGTCATGGAGTACACACAGCCTAGAGAACGACTGTAGGAGACACGTTTCTCTTTCACACTCGTTTACTGAATTTCAATTATACAAACTGGTCTTTAAAGTCTAAATGTTACCAGAACATTCCAGAGCCAGAGCTCAGAGCAGTCGTCGGGTCCACAGGCAATCAAATACGTGTCATCGGGACTCCAGGCCAAGTACGAGACTCCATAGGCGTGACCCTCCAGGGTTCGCAGCAGCTTCAGTTGGTGGTTCTCCTAAACAATGAATCAATCACCGTGATAATGATCATTTCTGTAAATGTAAGATGTCACTGGGTTCTTATTTCGTAGACACGAGGTAAAAAAGTTAAAAGTAAAAGTGTTTCAAAATGAAAGTGCGTAATTATTTTGGAATTCTCACACTTACCGGGTCCACTTGCCAAATGATGACAGTAGTGTCTTTGGAACCGGTGGCTAGTTTGGTGCCATCGTTTGAAAATTTGCAGAACCACACCTCGTTACAGTGCTCTGTCAGAATCTGCTGAGTGTAACAAGGGAACTGCTTCCTGTGAAAACGAAAGAAGAAATATATAAACAAGCCTTAATGCTAACAGGAGGTCAAATCACATTAGATGCTGCAGTATGTGGAGTTTGTAGTACCAACCTGCTACACACATGATCAAGCAGCAAAGACACTGAGTCCAGGTTGTTGTCCAGCTTGGTGTTATGATAGAGGCAGCGGTCTCTCTGCAGCTCCACTGCTTGCCGCAGCAGGGTCTGCAGCCGCCGTGGAGGCAGCATCACAGAGGGTGGCAGGTACGCTACAAGGGCAGACAAAAGCGGACATATTGACCTGGCATATGGTTTACTTGTGTACTCATGCAGTATCTGTTGGCTGCATGACTTCATCTCCTCACTCTGTAATTTGTCCAGCAATCGGCAGCGGGATGCGTTGCCTTTGCCCTCCCACTCTGCTTTGGCCCTTAAATCCTCAGCATGGCTACACATTAAGTACCTGCACAGAGATGGAAAGACAGACATGTTTTATTACATTTATTTCTAATTTCTAATTCAAGACAAGAGTTAGCGTTAATGTAGGTGAGCAACAAGCACAAAATGAAACCTTTGTTGTTGTAGAACAAAAAATGAGGAAACTAGGTGCGTCAAATCTAGGTACTGATTGAGGAACATGATGACACATTCAAGGACAAATCTGGATATAGCTGACTAATGGACAAAAGACAGGCAACAGATCGTGAAATGATGATTGTTTGTTGAGTGATCAATTCCAACTAACTGATGAACACTAACACATGACAAGACATAATTTACTCAGCGCACAGGGGCAAGAGAAAACAACAGCAAAGGGCACTGATTTGAAAGGATGTGATTATTGGCAATAGCTGCACTTGGTGCATCTGTATGGCAATACAATGGCAGCGCTCTCTTTTCAAGATGAACATGTCCACGTCCACGAAAAATGACATTTTTTATTATACCAATACAAGATCTGGAACAGTCACAAAGAAATTGAATAGAATCCAAATGCCCTGACCTAGGATATGCGATATAGCTGGTAGCGCCTACCAGTCGTATCATTAGTGACTACAGAGTTATCTAAGAAGTCCATTGGCAGCAGACACAGTAACGGTTTGTGTAGATAGGGTGAACTGCTATGAGACATATGCAACATTAAACTTGTAACCGTACCCGCTGAGAACGTGGATGCGATCTGTGTTGTACTTGAGAGGTGTCAGTTCTCCTCGGAGCACTTGCAAAGCCTCCAGGACTTTGCCGTCTTCCAAATACTCCAAGTACTTCTGCTGCAGAAGCAGGAACTTCATACGCTGCATAATGAAAGAGTACAATACAGAAAAAATTTAATATTTCAAAATAATTATATGGAGGACAAAAAAAGACTGTGATATTACTGTAAAAAGGTATTTACAGATACCCAAGACATATCTGTTTTATCTCAGATATTCAGTGGGAGCTGCAGACCTGAAAACTGGTATAAGCAGAGTTATCGACTACACAAGAAAACCATCCGCCCCCATACATCTACAAATAAAGGGCATAAAAACACAGAATTTCCCGAAGAAAAAACTACCCTGTCATACATGTAAACGGCCTATAAGGAGAGCAGTGAAAGTCTTGTTGTCAAATACAACACTAATCTGCTACTACTCTAAAATGGCTTCCTGCACTGAAAATGCAGGTGAGAACTACATCGACTCTCATAAAAATCAAGGTGGTAATGGAAGATAAGAAGAAGGACGAGACAGGGGGGGGTTTTGAAGCAGTACGTGTCTATTAATAATATGCCATAAAGTATGTTTATTATATGATTTTAACTATTAGTACAAGGACATGTACTTCGTTGTAACAAGAAATTAAACCAATAAGTAATCTACAAACATAGAGCCATTAGTGGCTAATACAGTTGCTTGTGTATTGTATAACAATGATCTGATGCCAATCATACAAACTTGGCTTGTGTATTAAAAGACCTAAATACATAAATATGGAATTTGTGGGCTAGTGTGATCATAACCCCGCAATAACATCTGATTTAAGAAGCATGAAAAACGTCACTATTTAAAACAGAAGCTCTACAAACTGCCACGATTTGGACAAAATAATTACAAATATATTACACTAAGAACATCTGCCATACGTTTTCTTGTGGGCAACTCAGGTAGTTTAAGTCAAGCAGATAATACCATAACTGTATTGGGGCGTACCAAAATAAAAGACAAACAGCAGGTCTTTTACAAATGTTGGGTTTCATCAATATAAATACAAACCAAAATAACACTGAACGTGAAACCAAGACTACAAAAACTTTTAATTTAACAATTCATTTCATTGTGGTTATTTTGTCATTTGTGTGATAAGTAGCTTTTTCAGAAAGTGGAAAATACCAAAACACCAAATGGTTTTTGCTGCTTCAACTGAATAAAAAAAAGCCTTTACTGAAATCCACTATCAAAGTTATCATCTAGAACATTTTCAACCTATGTCCCCGCAATATAACAGCACTGTTCTAGAAACTCCAACTGTGCCTCCTAACTGACCAAATGTCATTCAGTCCAAAGGGAGCTTACCACAATAGCATTGGGAGAATGCATCAGTGCTCTCAGCTCATTGAGATCATTCTCAGCCTGGATGAAAACAAAGGCATGGTGATGTACAGGAGAGACAGAAACAGAAACGATTAGCGCAGCAGTTTTCAGGAACGCATAGCAAACAATAAATAAACTAATAATACCAATACAGACATCAGAGCCCAAGTAAGGTCGTTAACTCCCCATCTATCATAGTGCTTTCCACTTTGTAACCATGGTAACCCAAGACCAACCTTGTCCCACTCCCCCTCCATGACATGGTTGCGGAACTTTGTAGCTGAGGGGTGTTCCAGTCTGCAGCCTGACTCCTGCATCAGCAGGTCCACTGTCTGACTGCAGACACAGACACACAGAGAGAGAGAGAGAGTGTTAGGCTGACATGGACACAAGACAAATGGACTGAAAGAAGTGAGACCAGGACTTGAGTAGAGAAAACAAACTTATGAAAGACGCCCAGGGAAGACATACACACAGACAGATGTCATTTGTATGTAAAAGAAGGAACTTTGGAGGATTAACTAATCGGGTGATATTTCACAAAGAAAGATAAACAGATGACGCACACACACACACTATTAACATTGCTGGCTGACTATGACGTGACATCAGAAAATTATCTGTAGACCACAAATTATTCACAAACGTGTGTCAGGCTTCTACCGCAGTTGAGATCGTCCACTGACCTGCAAACCATAAACCACAAGCATCTGTCCAAGACCCTGTGCTAAACGTGCTAAATGGCCAAAAACCGAGCTGAGGTGTGTGTGTGTTTGAGAGATAGAGAAAGTGGGTTGGGAATGGGGGGCTGACACCTTCAGCATGATGACATCATTTTCAGGTATCAATGGCGCAGCAGCTCTGTCTTGAGCCTCTTATGCAGCTAAGTGCTTAACTGATTTCCCCCTTAATTTCCTCTGTCATATCATACATACACACATTTTGTGAACACGTCAATGTTATGTTGTCTTTTATTTTGCTTTAGAACGAGAAACACTTTCTCAGCTGGATACCACAGATCAGCAGATGTCTGTCTAACCAACAGAGGCTGCCGCCACCACTTGCAAGAGGAGGCCTAGACATACATGTCTCGAAATCCCACTGTGCTATAATTAGATTCTAACGGCATTTCCATCTAAAACAGCTGGTAGAAAGCGCATTTATCTGACGCCGTGAAACCAGCAGGTTATGTTCGTGTCAGGAGTAACAGTGGCCCACGGTAATGACTGATTTCTAAATAAAAAGATGTTATGACAGTGTGGCCGATCTATTAATGTTCCACCCACACTGGGCTGCAAAAAGCCGAAGCACCCAAGCTGGAAAACCGACGACCAGCGAAGCAAAGACGGACATTGTTAACAATCCGCACATTAACGTTTCCCCTGCGTTTTATGCGCAACGGCCCTTGAACCGCAAAGAGAACGAAATCCCGCATGTGTCCACGAATCGAGCGTCGTCGTCCCCCGTGACATTGATTATACGTGGCGCAAACCACAACAAGTCAGTGGGTCTTGTTTTCTGAACGTTAATAACGCTACGAGCCGTATCTCGGAATATTGCGCATAACGCCGATTAACGCGCTACGGCGGCACTGACATCTAAAACACACTTCAGCTGATGGTGGACTTGTGAAGCAGCCACACGACAGACTGTGTTTTCTGTTCGTGTGAAGCTTTAATGCCTGGACACAGCACTTCAGCGCAGGCTAGTGCTGTTAGCCATCGAGCTAACTGTTATTGTGCAAGATGGACCCCTTCTTTTTACCAACTGCCGAGCTCACAGGCTAACTACCCCATCCCCCCATGTTTGTGTCTGACAAGCGCACTAATAGCGCTTCCACCAGCTGCTGTTTAGCAGTTTCGTACGAAATCCACCAACAAAGATCGCGCGTCGAACGTTCAACGCCGACGCTGGATGTTTTTGTCGGGTTTTCCCTCGGCTGACACACGAAATAAACTTACTTTAGCCCTAGTCCGTGGAGATGTTGCCCTATTAATCGTATGACATCTTCCTCCGCCTGTGTTAGTCGTTTTTTCTTTTTCAGGGAGCCGACATCAGAGCCCGAAGCCGTAGATGCAGCCGAGGTCCCCGATCCAGGACCAGCTGAAGACCCGTTACTGGTACCAGCACTATTCCCGTTGTCTGTGTTGGAGAGAAGCCCGTTGGAGTGGGCTCCACCGGCCGAGGATGACTCCCCGTTCTGTGCACTGTTTAGGCAGGAAAGCTCCGAGGATTCTTGTCCCTGTCCTGCCCCGTTTGCCTGCATACTGCTGCTAAGATTGTTGACAACACTCCGGTTAAAGTGAATAGCTGAAGTGGCTTGAGGGTGTGTAGCAAGTCCTAGAACAACTCCAGAGAGGCCTGTAACAACGGCTGAAGCCCCGGGCACTCCTGCTCCCTCCGCCGCCGAGGCTCGGTGCTTCTTCCGCGGGGGCGGCGACGCTCCGCCGGTGTCCGAGTCGGAGGAGGAGGAAGCGGAGGCCAGAGTTTCCTCACCGAGAGCGGCCGTGGTTAGAAGCCGGCGGAGCTCCGGGTGGGAAATGAAGGTTACGCTTCCAGATTCGAGGCCTCTTGGTCGGGCTCAGAGCGGACTGTGACTGAAAAGCTCTGTCAGTTGGCCCGTTTTTGTTGTTGTTTCTCCTTAAACAGCTGCAGCTCTAATGGAGTCCTGACGCCCTGACGTAACCGGAAATTCCTACACTAGCAAGCTTCCGGGTAGCATTATAGCCCAGGGTGGCGCATGAGAACCTAGTTAGCATAATAATTAACCCACAACAATCACGCGTCGCATTAAAATTCATTTGAGGGTCTGCAGCTTTTAGCATGTCCGGAATTTTAAATTTGCATATCAATGAAGCAATGCAAAGAGGTGTCCACTCGCATTTCGGTAAATCACAGAGCTAAATTTAATTATTTTCAGCAAGTCTATTAGTCACTGGTTATGTAAACAAACAAACAAAATAAAGTTATTATAAGAGTAATATTTGTTTTCCCCTTTAAAAGGCATCAATTGTCACATCTTTACTAATAATACATTGACAAAAATATACACACCTGTAACTAAATATTTTTTTAATTTATGTGCATATATTTTCTTAAAATTCTTTAAGTTCTTCAGAGAACCATAACCATTGTCTGTTTGAGTTTCCCCACATTTATGGGTTTGTTTTTGTCACAGTCCTAAATATTTAATAGCATGCAACAAAGAAAGAATAAAGTCCTGAAGAAATAAGGCATTTAGTTTCTTAGTAAACCCTTCATGTGAGATGTGAGATTCCTGTGTATTTCAGGAGCATATTGAAAAGAAAACTCTACTGCATATATGAGAGAATTGGACATTCTGCCTGACGGTATGTAATGACAGCTCCTTCTTTTCTAGTCAAGAGGGGTTTTGAACTTGGTGCGGCAGAGCTGTGGTCACTGGGCCACCATTGAAACCGGGTTTGTCTTTGCCTTTCATGAAAAACGTTAGCAGCTCCCCTTTCCCTTTGACGTAGATGGGCCCTCTACGGACAAAGCGGAAGCCATACTCTTTCAAGATGTCGTAGCAGTCCTCCACCACCTGAGTGCAGGAATTTGAGGATGGAAACGAGCAGATTTTAAAAAAAGCATTGTTTTTAAATGTGTGGTGGGATTTATACAACTGCATTTATACAGGACGTACCTGGATGTTTCCCATCACTCCGGTGGATTCCATTCTGCTGGCCACATTGACTGTATTGCCCCAGATATCATAGTGAGGTTTGCGAGCTCCAATTACTCCGGCGAGAACTCCTCCTTTATTCAGACCTGAGCAGAGCAACATAAAAACGTAAATATACACACTTACAAACAAATAAACGCAAACACCAGCAAAGACACATACTGACCAATTCGAAGCATGAAGTTATTGAAGGACTGCTTATTAAGGTTGTTGAGGGTGACTTTCATAGCCAAGGCAAAGTCAGCCAGGTCAGCGAGGTGCTGCCAGCGCTCAATCAGTGATTGGTCTTCAGGCTGTGTATGTCAGTTTCACAGTTATCATCATTAACAGCAACAATCCTAGTAAACTGTAAAGCATTATACATCTTTTTGTATAGATCTTTCAAATTGTTGTACACCGGGCAAATGCAGTTCAAATATCACACCTTGCGGTTGCTGTATCCGTTAGTGTTGCTCTCTGGAGTGAGCCCTGAAGCAGCCATGTAGGTGCTTCCTATTGTCTTGATCTTAGTGATGCATCGAAACTCGTCTCGGTCCAGTAGCTGGTGTAGAAGATGGATTAATGCATTAGTTAGTGAAGGTATAGACGTTTAAACTCTTTGTAAGTAGTCTATACTTATGATAGGGTGTAAGGGTGTAAACGTATATTACATACACTGTCAAAGTCAGAGATGATTTCATTGAGAATCCTGAGACACTCAAGGCCTCCATTGTTGATGCTCTCTTCAGTGTAGAAATCAGAGAAGTTGGGGATGGAAGCAAACATCACACCTATTTCATCGTACGACTGGCTGTACAGCTCCTACAAATGACAACACAGGATGTTAGGTCATCCTGCTTTAAAATGCATATCCATCCATCCGTTTCATCTGAAACGCCACAATTACGAAATCAACCACAAGGTGGTGCTAATATACAATGAACATATGAATGTATAGCACGGAGAAGGTGTCACAAACACCCACATGTGCCAGTGATACTTTTACTTTGCAGTCGTGTACCTCATCTCTCTTCTTAGAGCCCAGAAAGTGTTTGGCCACATGTTCGGGCAGCATGTTGGTGACTAGAGCTTCATTCCAGCGTCTCATCTCAAACACCTTCTCCTTCTGGTCATGCACCCGAAACTTCCACAAGAACAGTTTCCTGGACTGACGCTCCAACTGCTCAGCACATGAATATATATGTAAACACTGTACAAATAACAAAAGCTACTATTTATGGTAAGATGTACGAAAGCTATCTTTTTTGTGGCTGTGGTCACTCAGGAGAAAGTGACTTACCTGTCGGGCAAAGAAGTAGAAGCCAATCATCATGATGATGATCATCATGGTCATGAGGTACTTTGATGGAACTGTAAATTCTCTAAAGTCACAAACAGACTGTGTTGTTACATACACTGAGCTTAGACTGAAGTTAATCACAGTGTCTTTATGTTGTCTTTTTTATATTCCAGACATATAATTAGGTTGGTTTATTTCATACCTGTAAGAGGCAAACTGTATATAGTCATACAGGTCATAGATGTCTCTCCAGCTGTAAATATTGACAGCCCCAGTTGCTGTTACAACCAGCACCATTAGGCCCAGTTTAATCAGGTGGCTGACTTGTACCAACATGGCGGTTGCAATGAGCGACATCACAGCCATGTAGCTGTAGTGCTTTGGGTTTTCTGCACAGCTACGCGCACCAACTGACTCCACGATGGTGCTGTTAAGGACCCGAAGAGACGGTGGAACACAGCTCAGCTGCAACATCACAAAGAAAAGGGATGAGTGACTTTTGACGTTCACTTTGGCATCCCGTGTCCCTATCGGGCCTCACAGGCAGCAGAGTGTTTAACATGTCGTCTCCTGTGGGGCTGTGACAAATAAGCCAACAGGTAGAGACAGACAACTAATAGACCCCTGTGGGAACATGCACTCAGACACATAAAAGACAGTGATAGTTTGATGGGGACAAAGTGGAAGCACACAAATGGAAGGAAACACACACATACACGATGACAATATCATTTTATGAATGGTTTCCAAAATACACCTCTACTGCTGTTGTTGTTACATTGCATGTACTTTACCGTGTGCACACAAAAACAACAGCACATATTCACACAGTGGATTATAATTGAGTAATTTCTAGGAGTCATACCATGTTAGCGATCACAGCCATTGTGAGAACAAATATGGCTGCCATCGCCCAAGTGTTTCTTGCCCACCGGGTGCGATCAATCCACACAGAGAAGGACACCAACCTCTTGGAGAAGACCTGCAAAAAGTATTATCTTCAACATCTGGTGTGATGTCACTCATCAGTTCAGGCTCACAAAAAAGATCATTCTTAAATCTCACACTACAACCATAATGCTTTTTTATTTTTTTTAGCTTTCTCACCCTGGGGAAGAAGGCAGCCAGGGAGCAGAGTGTGAGGATTAGCAGCAATACCTCTCCTATTGCAAGAGTCACATAGATCACAGACAAGCTGGAACAAGGACACAACTGTTTAGTCCATTTGTAATAAAAAAAAAATCCAGTTGAAATATTTATATATTAAATATTATCGTACTGTGTGATTTTTGTATTGAGTGTGTATTACGTCAAACTAACTCACAGTGGGTCTACGAACACCTGCATTGCTGTGATGAAAAAGAGCACGATCATACAGCAGCTGAAGGCCGCACCGCTCCGCTTCTCCTTCTCTGAGGAGTAATGCTCCTCCAGCTTCCCATCCACAAAACGCAGCAACACAGGGTTGATCCGATTGTCCTTCATTCTACAAGTAACACAGAGACACAACGGCAAAGATTAAAAGCACTTCACAGGTGAAGGTATGGACAAATACAAGAAAAATGACTCCATAAATGAGTCTAACATTTGTTGAGTTTCTCTCTCCAGCAGCTCCTGCTGTAATCGCCTGTTGATCACTTGCTCTTCAACCGTTTTATTCGTCTAAGGTTAGAACGAAAAGAAAAATGATCATCAATATCTGAAAGTGCACTTATGTAAATAAAATAATGTAAATGACGTGTTTCTTTCTATATCACACTCTGCTTCAGTGAACTTTAGCTTACATGCTTAAAGTGGGTCTGAAAATGAAAGAAGACACTTCACAGGATGATGTACCTGCTGTTTGGCTTCAGTCGAGGTGGACTGGGGTGAGGCTGCGTGACCGCTGCTTTCTGAAGTGTTGATCACCTGGTTTGAACTGTTCTTTAACAATACGCCAGGTGACTGATGGAGGAGAAGCATGAACGTGCAGTGCGTTAAACAAACTAACAAACCAAACACCATTTTGCAACGCTGCTTAAAGTCACTCACATTTCCATTGAGCCCATTTGCCACCGTTTTATCGGGCACCAGAACCAAGTAAGTCTCAATGCCTTTCTCCAGCAGGTACTCGCACCTCTCTCCCCCGTTCCCCTGCTCCAGTTGAAATTCTCCCTGCAGACTGTCCTTGGTTGTTTGGGAAATATGCACTCTCCTGTGTAGCAGACAAGCTGTTAACATGTAAAACACCAACACAATTTTGAACGTTTCTGATGACAGTAGACACTTTAGTCGTACCCAGGAATCCCCCCGGACTCCATCTTATTGGCGACAGTGACATCCGTGGACCAAACGTCGAACTGCCATCTCTTCTGCCCCAGTACTCCACCCAGCACGGTGCCCGTGTGGACGCCAACACGCATGTCCACATCAGTTTTAGTTTTCTCCCGCACATAGCTGAGCAGGAGGGAAAATGGAAAATGTGTATTTAGACATGTTCGTTCTTTCTCGTACTGGGATCATTTAAATAGTGGTTCACTCTCTGCTCTTACTACTCATGGGCATATATTTGAATTATCTGCGTACTCTTCTTTTTTTTGTGTTTTAAATAAAGCCATCTCTACTTACGAGATGGCTTCCACCATAGCTAGACCCATCATTATGGAGCAGACTGCATGGTCCTCTCTGAAGTCAGGAAGACCACAGATACAGTAGTAACAGTCTCCTAGGATCTTAATCCTTAGCTGGTGATGTTGCTGTGAAATCATTTTAATAAATCCAAGCAAAATGAGCAGAATAATGACATTTTACAAGAGGATGTGATGTCACTGAATCGCATCACAACATAATACGGTGGAGTAGAGAAGTACTCACTGCTGCCAGTTTATCAAAGCGAGCAAAAAGTTCGTTGAGCAGCTTTACGAGCTCCTGGGCGCTACAGGCTGAGGACAGCTGGGTGAAGCCCACGATGTCTGCAAACAGGATACTGCAGTAAAAGAGATGTGACAGTCACCATAACGTTTTCATACATAGATTTCAAAAACAGCTTGTGAACCTCACCTGACGTTTTCATGGCGGTACATGTACATAGTGTTGAACTGCTGCTGCTGCTGGACTTCTTTCTGATTGGCCTGATTCTTCATGCCCTGCAGCATCTCGTCAGCTATGTGCTTAGGCAGGATGGACAGCAATAATTCCTCCTACAGTACACGGAGAGACATTGAAGGAACGTGTCAGAAAAATTGGATCCACGTATGCTTATAGCATCATTGAAGCATCAAATGAGTCCTCAAGAGATCCTGTCAACGGGTCAGATAGGTTCTGGTTGGCTTCTTCTATCTGTCTTGCAATGAAAACCCCACTGAATAGTCACCATGGGAATCCTACATCACCTATCACATCATCTTTTCCGCCCCCTGAGCTAATCTCACAGGTCTGCACTCTTTGTGCCATGAATCGTCACAGTCGGGATCATGGAAAGAACAGAAGTGGAAAGACATGGGTAAAAAAAAGTATTAAAGTTCAAAACTGTCTCTTATACCTTTATTATGCAACATTTATGATTCATTTATTTAGCAAAGAACGATGGCAAAACCTAAAACTAAGGCTTAAATGTAATAAGGAGCATTACAGGGCATTAAGATTAAAACAAACATAGACGTTTCTATCTCCCCAAAGCTTAATTTAAACCTCTGTTCAGACTAAGCTGACCACACTGAGTCAGGTCGGTGTCTGGTGAGAACAACATATTAGTCCCAAGCTGAGCCAAACACAGCATAATTAGGCTGCAGTGTTCTACTCAGAGATCATATGTGTTGGCCCACAATTAAAAAATGTTTCGTCTCATTAAGCAAAGCGTGACTGCGTTGCTGACCTGCTGGGTGCTCTGCTCTTCCAGGGTGAGTTTGACCTCTAGTGACTGATGGGCTTCCAAAAAAGCTGTCCTGTACTTCCTGTCAGCCATGAAGTAAGACATGACCCCCACGGTGGCTGCGCACAGGTACAGCATGACGTTGGCTAGGAGCTGAAGAGAGGAAGGCAGTGCAAGGATAAACGGGACTACGTTATTTATATCACTAGCTGATGTGCTGACGACCTTTAAATTGTTTATCTACTGTAAAGCATTTTTTTAATGCACTAATCAGCCACATTTATAAAAAACGTTGTTCTTTAGTATGGTTTCTTTTCAACGAACTGTCAGATCAGAAGTCAAATCCTAATTCTCCCATCCAGAAATAGTTACCTGTCTTGCCAGCATGGGCCCCTGCAGGTTGTCACCAAATCTCTGAGCAACAATCACCCCCAGAACTAGGGTATGGATCCCACAAGAAAGCGCCGTGAGCAGCAGGAGGGGCAGCAGGTTCAGGGGCAAGGTCAGAAAGATGGAGAACGTGAAAAAGGCCTGCCAGCCCACGGAATCACTGGCGTGAGGGAAACGTTGTTGGTGCAGTGCCATATAACACAAAACATGAACGGTGACCATCAGCCACACTGCGCACGGAAACGCTCTGTGCGTCGAAAGGGATGGAGGAAGCTTCTGCAGCCAGCACAGCGCGTAGAGGACAGTGTCCGCAGCCAAACCCACGGCTGCCGCCGCCACCATGGCCAGCTTGTCCCCAGTGTACACCACTGCGCACATGACGACGATGAAGCTGTTGAAAAGCACAGCGAACATCACCAACACCAGCAGGTTCTCGTGCCTCTGCCGCCGGAAGTAGTTCTGGTAAAGCCTCTCCAGTGACTCGGGCGTAAAGGTGAGGCGCACTGCGCGCGGCAGGCAGCGGCAGCAGCTCGGCTGGAGCGCGGTCATGTCCCGCGTCCGACCCGCTCCGCGCCCCGGATCACCGGCACCCTGCGCGGAATACTCCACAGAGTACTCCACGGACTGCTCCGTGTCTGTCGTGCGGTCCCGGCTGAGTGACATGTTGGGTTATCACAGGTCCTCGCTCATGTTCTACTGCGTTAGCGGTCCAGATGTGCGCGGATTGCGAAAATCCACGGAAACGCCATCTTTGAGTTACTTTAGGAGACAATTACATAATAAAACTTTTAATAAAGAAGTTATCCCATTTAAAGGAGTCCAACAGCGGCAGGAACTCTTACCTATTTACTTCATTGTCATGTTCCTCTGTGCCAGTTGTTTCAGGAGGAAAACATCCTGCTTCCTCTTCTTGCAGAGCATGATCCATATTCCTGCCATCTTACACCAACAGGTGGATATGCAGTTGGAATTACCAAAACTTGTTGTATGAGTATATACACATGGCACAATATTATGTAGAAAAGAATTCCTTTAATACTAAGATAAAACAACCTAAGGTTCTCCTTTGTCTTGTGTTGTGATTCTCTCCCTCTTGGTCCTCCCCTGTCCCCTCCCATTCTCTAAACAGCCAGACCTCTGTTACTGTTGCTAAGATGAAACCTAAGTAACAGCACCTTATAATTATGTCTTGGGAAATGTGGCAATGTGAAGATGCGAAGGGAAGGAATCATTAAAGCGACGCTATAAAGCTTAAATCTCATGTGATGTATCCTCAAAGTGTCACTATTTCAGAGTAAATACCCAGTTTTCATTTGATCTTTTTAATTCAACACTCGTAGACCAATAATACATAGTTCTGACAAATTTGATAGTTCCGACCAGACAGTGAATGATTCTTTTTCTTTTTTTAATCAGTAGAACGACAAATGTCCACACACATAGTGTCTTATTTAGGATTTGTGTTCAGACGTTAGTGACCAGCAGCAGACACAAACTCTGGCGACGGTCAGTCTCTGTGTGAGTTGGCTGTTGGTGATTTTCCTACCATGCCACCCAGAGTACTTCCCAAGGCCAACATTGTAGCCACCACAACTCCCAGAGTCCCCAGTCTCCCCAGAGCTGCCGTCCCCAGCGCCGCAGCCCCAAGCGCCCCGGCTCCAATGGGCGCCGCCGCGGCTGTCACCGTCTCCATGCCGATTCCTTTAATTAGCTCCGGCCCTGTGACGAGGCCCCTTTGTAGATTCACCTGCGTGTGGAAAGGGCTCTTTGGTGCACCCAGAACAAACGCCCCAATGCCAACAAGAGTGACGGTGAGGACTTCTGATGTTGTCAGCCCAGCTGCTGTCAGTGGCACACAGCTCGTGGCCAGGACTGCACCAAATGCAACTGAGCCTAAAACTATCAAAGTAGAATTTCTAGCTCCAAATGCTTGTTTTGCGGAAACACTTGCTGCTCCGAGGGCCACCCCTGAAGCTGCAGCTGCTCCTAATGTTCCTCCCACGCTGCTCCGGGGCCCCAGAAAAGAGCTTGATTGCAGAATAGCTCTCAAAGCCACCGATGATACGAAGGCAGCTCCCACTGCGACCTTTCCAGCCAATTCTGGCCCCTGTCCAACCATGGCCACCGTTCCCAGGCCAGCTCCTAGCAGCGCCGCGGACAGATACGCCACCCAGAGGACCGACTGCAGCATCAAAACCACCTCAGCTTCTGTCCCTTGTCCTGCCTCACCTGCTACTAAACCTACTAAAAATCCCAATATGCCCACAAAGACAGAGTAGAAGAAGATCCTCTCTAGCAGTCTGCACCCAGGGTCTGACTTTGGCCTTTGTGTCGACCTCTTTGTCAAAGCCTTTCGTAACATATAAAGGAGACAGATGGTCAGTAACATGACTAAGAGTCCAATGATTACACCCATCCTTCCGTATATAACACTGACATAGAGGGTGGTGAAGATGATTAGAAGAGCTACAGTCATATCATTTATGTTAGAGTATGAGTAGACTGTAAGGACCACAATCCCTTGTGCTGCAATATAGATCCACGGTGGGAGGAATCCTGTTAACAGTCCAGTGGTGACAGCCCCCAGCACAACTGAGGCCCCCGTTACGGCCTCCGCTAACCACGGACACCTCACTCCAACTCTGGCCATCAGCTTCATCGCCATGGAGGCGAGGAGGAAACCATCTCCTAAGGAAAAAAGCAATGAGGTGAACACGAGGCACGACGCCACAACCCCGACACCAGTGGAACCAGCTCGACGGGCAGCCAGAGTAGCAGCATTCAGAAGAGCGTCATCCTCAGTCAGTGTGGGACCGACCGCGAATAACGCAGCTTCTCCAAAGGCAAAACCCGCCGCTGTGCTCTTCAGGATGGTTGTCACCAAACCAGACACACCTGGGAGGGGAAAACAGCAGGATTGAGACCAAAGAACTGCACCATAAGAACTTAAGACACGATGCCTTCAGTATAAAGCTGGAAAATGCGTTATTCTTGTAATGCATCCATAATTTTACGAGTTGTTATTCATGCTGTAGCCTGCTCCTGTCACTTTAACAGTAAAATAATACCACTTTAATGGCTCCACGCTGAAACGTAAAACCAGGAAGTCTGTCCTAACTCCTCAAGAACAACAAACAGCCTCAGTCTAAGCCATCACCTCTGTCCATCACGGACAAGCAGCTGCATAAACTCTGACATATGTGTTAAGAGGACTAGTTTGCGCCAGCTCTGGCCTATTTACAGCGTATTTCTGAAACGATCTTACCCTGTTGGGCTGATGCTGCCATGGCTGCTTGTGTAGCAGGCTCCGCCTTTTTGTGGTGACGTCACAAAGTGGGCGGGTCCAAACGAAAGAGGAAATGACAATCAAAATTTACTAGTCAATACTCGTGTCACAGCGCCCCCTGCTGGATATTTTCATTTTTTAAGTCTGTGGAGGTTTTTATTTTAAGTGTCATAGATTACTCAGCACCTTTTCCGTCTTATAATATTACAGGCGTAAAAACAACACTTCATTCCTCTAAGGAAAATAACAAGGTCCAGCTGGAGAGCAGAGCCTCCACATCTGTCATCGCTGTGTCAGGACATACTCAGAACACTTTCAGTTCTCGATACACGTGTCCTTAAAACGTCAAACCGCAAACTTTTACTTCCCACTAAATAAACCTCTTCGCCTGTGGTTTTATTTTTATTTTATTTTTTGCTCTGGACTTTGTGCAGCGCATTTTCGGCCATTTTAAAGCAGATTAAAGCAAAAAGACCTGATTCTGTAAATCTATAAATAGTTAGTAAATAATGGTTCATATCAACCCTGAGCTGGAAAAAAAACATGTTCCAGTGTATCACATTGCATTTAAAATTCATTCACAACTGTTCATCTGTGACAAATTTAGGTATTACCTCTCACTCATTGCGTCTGGTAGGACAAACCTTAAGGAATACATTAAACTACAAGCATAATAGGACCCTGTTATAGGTATTTCTGACATGAACTCGCTGCGCCCTGCCCCTCCGTCAGGTGACACACCGGTCATGTGACTGTCACTTCCTTGTTTTCAAAAGCGGCCACAGTTCATTCTTCGGACGATCGGCGAGGTTGTTATTTATAAGACCGAACGCGGAGTGAAGACAGTCGGAGTTGCGGAGCCTGAACGCATCATCCACTGCCTGTATTTACCTTTGAGCTGCACTTCACGGAAGCTCAGTAAGTACCGTGATCAGACTGGACAGAAACACAGCAGCACTAGAAACCCATTGGAAATACATTAGCTGGTTTAAGGATGCTTTTATCAAAGCTATGTCCCGTTTCAGTGTTTACACACCGTCGAAGGGGATGTTATTGTTGATAATTGTTTGCTTAATGCATTTCCACGTGTTGTATCTCAAGTTAGAGGAACCTTCCAGTGTAATGATTGTGTTTCGTCATGAGACCAGACTGAATGAAGGGAGACAGGTTGTATCCACCTGACGGGTTATTACTTTCGTCACACCCAGTCAGGTGAGGCTCAGCAGGTTTGTGTGATTTAACGGCACTTTGCCTTTGTTAAGCAGACATGCACGCTGGGCTGCTTGTGTTTGTCCCGGCTCTGTTTGTGGCCACCCTCGCCCTGGACAACGGACTGATGAGGACGCCTCCGATGGGCTGGCTGGCGTGGGAACGCTACCGCTGTGACATTGACTGTGCTAACGACCCCAAGAACTGCATCAGGCAAGCATGACGTTGAGGCACTAAACATCCATTGAGGAATCATGTTTATACTAAAGATTTGTAAAACTCTTGCTTCGTATATTGGCACATACTGTACATATAGCAGCTACTGCAAAGACAACAGATAATCCAGGGGAGTTTGTGATCTGGGCCTTGAATGCCACCGTAACATTAATTTAAGTATTTGATAACAGAAATCTTTACCCCCCCCACACACACACACACACACACACACACACACACACCCTTGATGTATTTATGTCTTCTAAACAGTGAGAACCTGTTCATCGACATGGCAGACAGACTTTTTGAGGATGGCTGGAGGGAACTTGGTTATGTTTACGTAAACATAGACGACTGCTGGTCATCGAAGCAGAGAGACGAGCAGGGGCGGCTTCAGGCTGACCCAAAAAGGTACGCCATTAAATCACACACACCGCGCAGACACACAACGATTATCTTAAACCTTTAACCCTGCACGTCCATAAAGTTGTCAGCTGGCTTAAACCGTTCCAGATTCACCAATGCACATGCCCTTTAGGTTCCCAGGAGGCATCAAGAAGCTGGCGAACTACTTGCACAACAGGGGTCTCAAACTCGGCATCTACGGGGACATGGGCACATACACGTGTGGAGGCTACCCGGGCACCCCGCTAGACAAGATCGAGATAGATGCTCAGACCTTTGCAGAATGGGAGGTGGACATGTTTAAGTACGACGGCTGTTACTCCAACGCCACGGAGCAGGAGCTAGGTAACGAGAGGACTTCTTGTATTGTGGTTGGGGGGATGAATGGTGCTGAAACTCAACTTACATGGTTAGAGTCTCAGGATTGCGACACTGCCTCACATAACACGCTGCCACGCTGCTGCAGACATTCCACTCGTGGTGGTCTCTACCACACATTAGTAACATTCCCAGATTGCTGCAAATTAAATCCAGCGCCCCATAAATCTGATGTTTTGTTCTCGCACGCCTTTGTGCATGGGCCTCTTGGTGAGACAGTAACTTTGTGCCTGGCATAGTGGGAGCGGTCTGTCAGCAGTGTTGCAGCCTGTAGGTCATGCTGGTTTTGAACGCTCCCAACCCCACAAATCAGAAACAAAATAAAATCAGAGGAATGAATCAAATCAACGTGTGAAGTGAACTTCAGAGATGCTCACTTCTTGCTGTTCCTATGTACAGGATACCCTCTTATGTCCAAGGCTTTAAATGCCACTGGTCGTCCCATTGGCTACTCCTGCAGCTGGCCCGCCTACCGGGGTGGCCTGCCACCGAAGGTATCATCGATAATTGATTATTATTTATCGTCTCTACGCTTGGCAGTTTTACACTTTCATGCCACCAATTCCATAAGATTGGAGTCCAAAGGTTTTCTTTTGACCTTTTCATCATGCGATCTGTTTTTTTCAGGTAAATTACACTCAGCTGGGTCAGATCTGCAACTTGTGGCGTAACTATGACGACATTCAGGATTCCTGGGACAGCGTCCTAAACATTATCGACTGGTTCTTTGAGAACCAGGATGTCCTGGCACCTGCTGCCGGACCTGGACAATGGAACGACCCTGACATGGTCTGCTTCAGTAACATATGAACTGACAAACTATTTACATTTAAACTTCTGTTCACTAAACCAAAAAAACACATTGTCAGAATTTCTTTATGTAGCAAAATCTTCAACTTATAACAAGTATTTTTGTTATTTTTGTTTTGTTATTCAGTGTAAGTAATGGATAACATCTATGACATTTACCTTGCTTTCCTCCTTCCTGTACAGCTCGTCATTGGGGACTTTGGTCTCAGCTTGGAACAGTCTCGTTCTCAGATGGCTCTGTGGGCCATTATGGCTGCTCCTCTTTTCATGTCCAACGATTTGCGCACCATTAGCAGTGAAGCCCGCAACATCCTGCAGAACAAAATGATCATCAGCATCAACCAAGACCCCATGGGCATTCAGGGCAGACGCATACTGAAGGTGACACGCTGAAATGTTAAACTTTGAAAGAAAATTAGATGCTACACATTTTTAGTTATTATAAGTAAGTAAAATCTTTGAGTCTGTGGTTCCCCCCCCAGGAGAAGAGTGGCATTGACGTGTACTGGCGCCCCCTGTCTAAAAACGCGAGCGCGTTGGTGTTCTTCAGCCGTCGCCATGACATGCCGTACCGCTACACCACTTCGCTCTCTAAACTCAACTACACCACTGGCAGCTACAAGGTCTCGCTCAGTGTCTGTGTCTTTTTCACACTCAGTTGATGTTGCACTAATCATCAGGTGTTTTTTTTTCTCCCGCTCTTTCTCAGATTTTTGACACCTTCACCGACAAGGCCACGGTGTTGAAAGACTCCACGGACTTTGTAGTGTCAGTGAATCCCACAGGTGTGGTCATGTGGTACGTGTCCGCACCTGCCAGACTGAGCCCCCGCCACTTCCACAAACACGCCAAGTTCCAGGGATCGACCTACGGGGATGAACAACCAAACCCTCTTGTCGTCCTATAACAACACATAACAACTGAACCACACCCTCAAGCTCCAGCGACCAAATGTAAAATAAAAAAAGAGAAAGTATGGCACAACGAATCACCATGAGCTCAGGGAAAGCTACTTTGCTTTGAAATGTAATTCTTCCAGAATTCTTAATTATTCTTTCCTCCAGTATCAATATTGATCAAACACAGCATAGTCAGAAAAGCGTTTTTTTGGGACAGTGGATTCTGTTCCTACCTGTTGCTGATAAAGGCTGTTTTTATTGAGTGTTTACATCACTGCTGTGCCTTGTTTAAATCTGTCATGATCCAGGCTTTGCACTGTTTGGTAATAGTAGACTTTTTGAGAAATCAAGGTTTTTATTAGAAATTATTTTGTCAATACTTCTTTGAAACTATAAATAAATATGTTTCGCAAGACAAGCAGCTTTTTTCCCCCTGTGTTTTCAAATGTTGTTCAGGTTTTTAAAACTGAAGACACAACTGAAAACTGCAGGAATCGCAGACCGATGGAACGAGTCCTCGGTTCAGGGATTGGACTTTACGCTGGGACTCCTATGAGGAACAGATGCGTGATTTACTGGAGTGACCTTAACCCAAAGACCTGCTATCATAGCTCAGACCTGCTGAAGCTTCCTGTTGAGTCTACTTCAGAGACTATGAAAGTCCTGCTGTTACACACGTGTCCTGTTGCTCTGCACATCACATTCATATGACGAAGCTTATTCAAAACAATGTTCAGCTTATAAACACTTTCTTGATGCTGACACTGAAATAATAATGATAAAGGAGTAAAAGCTTTGCATGCGTGTGTGAAATAAAGTCAGACAATCAGACATAATGATGTCAGGACTCCAGACTGAACCAGTAGAGGTCAGCGCTGCTCTTTAGTCTGTGACCAAGTAGGCCTTGTTCCATCCATTGCCAAAAAATGCACCTGCTGAACAAGGACAGTTGGTCCATTTGGCTCAGCTCTTTATCTGTGTGTTATAATTTACTCTCCTCTGACATCATCTCCCGTTTTTACGCACATTAAAACATCCATAAACTTTGTCCTTCACTTCTCCCTTCTCTGTACTCATCAACTAGTTCTGCAGATTCTTGCTTTTTGTTTTGCCTTCTTTTCTTTGCAGCTTCATTTATACTTCTACTTCTACTTCATTTATACATATTATCTTCCTTATTGTCGTCTCATTATTCCTAAATCTTGTGAACTGTATCACCTCCGACCTTGGTCTGAAAACCTTGTGGTTGTGCCCTCTCTGAAGATACTGAGGTGGTCATTTGAGTGCGAGCTACTGCATGTGGGTCTGAAATGAATGAACTTGCTTTGAGTAATATAGATGCATACACTCTATCCCATCTGGGTCATTTCAGGCCAGATCGGCTGTGTGTGTGTGTGTGTGTGTGGGAAAGCTGATCTTTGTCATCCTTTCTTTCTCTTTCGGTTGTCTCAGATATCTGTTGGCTGGCTGAACACGCCACATCATTCACTGTCAAGGTCCCTTTCGCACACAAGGTGGGAGAGAACCGAGGGCGTTGTGATAGAGAACAAGACAGAACAGTGCAACAAGGATTTGGGCAGCGGCGAAAGGGAGACTATCTATTAGATGGAGCAAATGAGCAAAGAAGGGTGTGTGTGAGAGATGAGAGACAGAAGAAACGAGCGAGGGAGGGGTGGGACGAGGAGCGAGCGAGAGCGTTCCTGCCGATGCTCACGTAGGCCCGCAGCTGCAGAGAGAAGCAGTTGCCACTCTTCTCTTTGTCCCCCCACCAAATCTAACACCCCTCTTTCAGTTCTGCTGATCCCTCCTCCCACACACACACACACACACACACACTGCTGTCACGCTGCAAGTCACACTCTCAGCCTCGCGCCTCTAAAATCCAAACCAGATGAAAAAGGGATCGAAGTCTCATGCCTGCACTGACTAGGGCACAGATAGCACTTTGCATATAGGTCAGTGTATATGCGTGGCCTCAAAGCAGGCCGCACAGTGGAAAGCCCAAAGGGTTTGCCGCAGGAAAGTAATTGAGCTGTGCCTCTTTTTGTCTGTCGGGCTATGGCAAAAAATAAACGCAGGTTTGCAGAAAAACGCGGCCTGTGAACACAATTTCGTGCATGAACAGACACACACAAACACTGACACTGTGCTCTTCAGCCCACACTGATGACATCATGGCAAGTAGCTGACTCGTGACATCACCATCTGAGGGTCCTATGCACCGTGTCTTTGTCAGCACCATACTGTCCTGATCCGGTTTGAGCTCTGTAGTTAAAACATTCAGTGGAAGAGAATGAAGTAATGTCATACTGCACCTGATCCTGAAAATCAAAACGAATAAAGTGTTGTTCAATAATGGTCTCATTCCTTCAGCTCTCGTTCATTCATACACGTGCTAATAAGGTATTTTTCAAATAAGTACATACAAATATGTGTCTGTGCTAAGCTACAGTCGGTGGGTTTCATTTGACGCCTACTTGTTTGTCCTGCAGCGTTTTTCTTTCTGTCTAATGATTAAATTTAGCTACTGGCTCGTTTATGTGATGTAGGAAATCCAATTACTCTGAAGGTGCTGCATTAAAATGGAGGAGAAACTATCCCACTCATTCACTCATTCACTCACTCACTCACATGCACTTTTGTGGCTGGCTAACAACAATTCTACGTGTTAATATTTAATACGTTTTTGAGAAAACCCTTAGAAAAGTCAAAGCACCTTGTTTGAGCCATCCATTAACCCATTATCGTTACATGCAACGTTTTTCGGGGTAAAAGGGAAAGAAGCTGAAGCCCATCCCAGCAAATACATTTTATCTTAGCAGGTCAGACCTATTCCTTGTAACAGAGCGGACAGCGTGGCCTATTCTTTCCACTTTAATTGCAGCTCACTGTTCATAAGCCAGTCTGTGCTTGTTTTAAGGACGAGCGTTTGCCAGTGAAGGTTTCCTTCAGACGCAGGTTTTATTCTAGGCAAACATTAAACGTCTGCGAGCTAGTACTTAACAGGGAGCTCTCTGTTGGAACCTTCTCTTAAGTAAAGCTTTGACGTCTTTTCCCTCCTACTTTTACTTGTTCATGCATTAGCCAGAGATGAGGCACCTCCTCTTCCAGCTACAATGCTTTACACCACACACTTTTCTCTTCTGCTGGACTCCGTGACCCACGGAGCAGAGGAGACTGTGCTTCACGCAGACTCATTGTTTGATCTACACTCTCCTTTAATCCAAACGTACTGGGGCATTAAATTAATTTGGTGTTTGAGTTCAGATGCTCGGTAGAGGTTGTTCAGTACATTTCTTGTTTTATAGGCCACGGCAGCAGACGACGTCCTGCTGGCTGTATGGAGAAGCTGTTGTTTCAGCTGGAATGGGAATGTTTAAGCATGTTAACAAGATGTGTGCAGTCAGAAAAGTCTCATCTCTAAAATGATTTATGTAAGCGGTTGCAAAGGGGTTTTGTTATTTCATCATCTATGTTTCATTAGTGAGTCGAACTCACGTGGCGTCTGTGCGTTTTTTTAAAATCTGGTTTAGCGGTTTATGCTTCCCAATTTTACAGTCTGTAGCTATTAAACTTCATAGAAAATACTGCCTGTGGTCATGATTTTTATGAATGAATGTCTGGATTTGTCCACCAGTGGCTGCTGTTGACTCAGAGGAAGAGACGTGCCTGGTAGCACTTTCCACGACGCAAATGTGTGTACGAGGAAGACTGCACGTTGCACTTGCATGGAAACTTGCCAGGTCAGCTGCTTTCTTACTGGCAGCTTGTGCGGGTCAAAGTCAGTCTGAAGCCAACGCTGCTCGCTCTCTCTCTCTCGTCTCTCCTTTTCTCTCACACACATGCAGACACACACATATACCCTGTGGCCACACACACACACACACACACACACACACACACACACACACACACACACAAACTGTCATGATCTCATACTTTCCCTTTAAATCTCAATTTGCCCTTCTATACTTGGCAAACACGCATTCACACACACTGAACCTCTCATTTTCTTTCTCATCTCTGCACCGTACAGACAAATCCTCCATAGAGCAGATTCCTCAGGGCGATGTGACCACATTTACTGCCTATACTGTCAAACATCTGTCAGTAAGTCTGCGAGAGGCGCGTTTGTGAGGGGGTGTGTGTGGTTACCCCTTCCCTCACTGTGCTCCTCTATTGTACTGTATTTCCTTTCTGAGGTTTCTGCAGTAGAGTCTGGAGTCTTTCTTGGCAGCAGAGCAAACCCCATCTTCTTTGGCTGAAGCAGCAAACACAGAAGCAGGATTTGGCCCGAATCAGTTTCAAGGGAAAAGGTTGGAAAGGACGACAAGAGAGCAGGTGCATATGTATGTGCATGTGATGAGGGTCACACTATTGGAGCCTCGTCAGATTTCCAACTGATATTTGATATGCATTCACACAGAAACTATTTGTTAGGTAACATGATGCTTTTGAAGCCACTGCTGATAATGCGTCTATTTTTGTGTATAGCCCCGTAATGAAACTCATGATGTTGTAGAAACACCACTGACATTAGTCTGCAAAAAAAACACAGTGTGGATGCAGAGAGTAAAAATAGAGACATGACCAGTTAACAATGCTGGTCATAACCTTTGGGTGTTTGTCTGTCCATGCGCAGGGTTTTCCGAGCTATATTTGTTTCTGTCTGTCAGCATCCAGAGTTTCTCCTTCTTTCAGAGCTGGATTCCAGTGCTTACCAGCTTTTATGATGCCTCTTCTCTTTCAGCTTGTCAGTCTGTCTGTCACCAAGTCTGGCTCAAACCGCCTGTCTGTCAATCTGTCACTGATATGTACAGTAGCACTGCGATTAACTGTGTCAGTAAGTGAAAGTGTTTATAGCTCGTCAATAGCAGTTGTCGCACGTTAACAGCAGCAAAATCGCAGATTTTATTTCAGCAGAATAAGACTCCACTGCGCCGCATGCAGTCGCGTCGGGGATCCGTAAAAGACGACACATATTCTGACCAACACGAAAGGGATTTCAAAAGATAGCAAAGGCACTGAATGTTCCCAGAGATACCACTGAAAGCAAAGTTCAAATGTTTGAAGTCAAAGGCACTAGATACGTACAGTAGGAACGGTCTACGCAGATGTGGCAGGAAAGAAGCTGCCAAAGGCTGCAACCAGATTAAGCAGCAGGTGGAGATTAACATACAGCAAGACACCGTTCACACCGGCTCACACTCAATTCAGTCCATCTTTATATCACTGAGTGCAGATGTTTCTCATTCTGCATTTTCATTCATACACTTAGAGACTCTAGGGACCAAACACAGACCTGAGGTTTTCCTTTGGGATAATATTGGGCTGTGAGGCCTTTATGATATACTGCAGCTTGATCATTAGGTGATTTGAATATAAACTGAATGACGCTATATTATATTACTGGGTTTAGAAGGATACAACGGCAAAAAAAAGTGTAGGGGAACTATGATCGCTCTGCTAATTCCAAGTCAGATCCTGCTCGGAGCATTTTGGATTAGCTGGAGGCTTTTAAGGATTTATTGGGACAAGCTATGGAGCAGTGGGAATTACAGGAAAACGCATGGACTAAGGTTTCAGCATCACCAGACAACCTCAAGGTGATGCCTGTCTAGTCTTAGCAATATTCATCAAGTGGAGACCAAGATGTCTTGGTCAGAGATACCTCATAGACTTATTAGGTTTTTTTGTACATAGTGACTGAGTTTTGACTAAATTTCTGTATCTTCCCTGGAATTGCTGAGCACTGGCTGCAGCTGTGCCACCGCTCTTACTCATTCGTGGAAATTTTGGCCATGAGTCATTGCACTGTTGGCATCAGCTGTTGCCGTCAGTCGCAGCACACGGCCGTTGTACTGATGCATTCTTATATGAATCCATCCCGCTGACGAGCTGATCTGGCTAAGCACGCAAAGTGGCACCCAGGTGGCGAACACAGAAGATGGCGCCCTCTGTGGAGTAATCAGGATGGTGGGAAAACGGACACAGGTCGAATGTTTGGAGACCATGTGCGGCTTTATGAGCCTCTTAAAACACTTCATCATGATGGGAGCGAGTGATGTCATCCAGGCGGGTTATAATAGATTTTCTTTGGCGCTGGCGGGATAGTGGCCGATCATTGTGACCTCCTGTTTCAATACAGGGAGGTGTTCTCAATACCTGTGAGACCCAGAGTCAGCTGGTATGACGGCGCTGCTCTCAACATGCCCAACAAGTCCTCCGCTGCTTCACAGAGACCTTCCCCCTGATTAACAGGGGCCAGTATGCTGGAAAGAGCACGATATGACACAGATGACAAATCTAAATCAGGTGTGTCAAACCATATTACAATTACTTCTGCATCCACCACATATCACACACCGGCAAAAAAAAAAGAAGGAAGAAATGCTATAAAACATCACAAACCCCGCGAGGGAAGTATTTTTATTATCTGTCTCATTTGGAAAGTCTAGATGAGATGCAGATTTCGTTCGTTCATCACCATTCCTGTGTGTGGAGAGCATGACTGGTGCGGAACACTGTGTGCCTGGTCTGTGACACCAACAACTTCAAAGTGTTTACAGAACATCTGGGTCATTTTTAAATTTGGAATATGGACGTTTTTAAGACTCAGCATCTTGTAAATGGGTGAACTTGGCACTGCGTTGTAACCCAGTAACCATTTCTTTAACATCCAACATCGAGTCTCATTTCCTGTCTTCTAGGCGAGTGGTTAGGTTTTTCCAACCCATGAGGATCAAGTCTCTAAACTGCACACCGTGACCAGGAGGTGTGCATTTCAGACGGTCTATATATACAGTCACATGCCCAGAACCTGAGCTGCTGCTGTTGCTGCTCTGCTAACACGTTGCTCTTTTGTACTACAGTATTTGTGAACAAAACTATTTCAAAGCACTCCTTTGTTCCGTAGCCTTCAGTGTGAGATCATGCACCATCGCATTCATGTTCCTTTGGTACACAAGAAAACTGAATTGCAAAGCAACTGACCTGGCACCTCAGCAGTATTCCAGCGCTGGAGTGAGGGTTCAGTGGGTTGGTTTCACCTGCTGTGGAGACATGTCTGTGGAGGACAGGGTTATTATTTTAGTTTTTAGTGTCTTTTATGCCTCTGGATTAACGGGATTACAGCTGGTTGGCACAACGTGATTTAACTCTGCTGGTACGGTAGTTTATTCTCACAATGTGCGTCTCACCAGTTCATGCTCATGCCCAAACTGCTCACAATGTAGAAAGCGATGGAATCAAAGGCTCATAAGCCTCCAGGACGTGTGTGACCCTTGCAACCGGCAATTAAATTTATATTTGTAGGTCGTATCAGTTGCACTAAAGTTTCATGGTCATTGCTGAAATTCTTCTTCATTTTTTATTTAAGAGGACAAAATATTCCAAAGCTGGAACACCGCGTTGATTTGAGTTACACTGGAAACTTTTACGGCTGCCAGTAAATCTTTCTCAAATGTCCCTCTCTGTCTCAAACAAATACTAAATCTTCACTGTCTCTTTCTGTCTCATCGACCCACTTCCAGCCCTCCCTCCGCCCAGTTCTTAAATCCTTGTCATTTGGCTCGCTGCTGGCTGGATAAGATCAAACAGCCCATGTGGGGCTGACCTTCAGGCATAGTGCGTCTAAACATTAACCCGGAGGACTGGGTTCAGTTTAGTCTAATGGAGCAGGAGTGTGTGTGTGGGGTTGAGTTAGTTTGTATAAAGATACCTAAAGAAAAGTTTTTAACATTTTCCAGTCTGACATGTTAGAGCCAAATATAAGCCTTGGGATAATAATTAATAACAGCTGCAGGAACAAGACGCTGCTGCTTCGAAATACACAGCACAATCTCTGTCGTAATCACTTACTTGCAGGTTTCGCGAGACACAGAGTTCAGGGTGCAGAAAGCACCTGCTGTTCTGGCACGACCTGACCAGAGTCCTCCTGGCAGTCACGGGGCCGACGTGCACCTGCACCACGGAGCCCACCTGTGCTTGAGAAGCCTGGACTCACACTGGGGCCTCGCTGCCACCTGCAGCCACAGGACCTTTCTCCCTACTCAGCATGGTTCACAGTCTTAGGGCTGACATGTGAGCAGCTGTTCTTTCAGTCCATTATGAGCACAGTCGAGGCTTTGTGTGTGGCGAAGACAAGGGCTACTTGTCAAAACTGTGACGTAAAAGCTCCCCTGCTCCGTGTCACAGTGTCAGGGGAGATTTTGGGTCAAATCGCTTAGTTACTGTACGTGTGAACATTGTCACGTACTGCACTGTAAATGACTCGTAGCGCTATGTCAACAACCAACGGCATTTATCTTATTGCTCCTTGACAATTCAGTTCTGCTTGTCTGAAGAAATGAAAGCACACCGATGGACAAATTGGATTGTGATGTGTTATCAAGGCAGCCGTTTAATTATTTCCTTCCTGGACTGCAGCCTCAGATTAAACGTACAACGCAGGACTATGCAAGGAATGCAGTGTTATGTAAGTAGTTTTAACAGGCAGCGTTACTCTTCGACACAACCTTTTTGAAATATCATAAACTTTTTATTGTATTCGTTCATTTTACGCTGACGCGACCTCCAAGGTCATTTGCACGTACCCCTTGACCACTGGGGGGCGGTAGGACATCGCCTGACCCCTTACAGGGGATCTGATCCCGAAAACATCAGGTGGCTTCCCCTCGAAACTCAGAGCCGCACGGTCGCTGTCCCACATCTTCATGAATGACGAGCATTTGGAGCCACGTCAGTTTTAGCCGACCTTGTCTCCAAAGCAATGCATTTATAAATCACAGTTGAAACTCAATCCTTTCCTTTAACGTTCACCCTTCGGTTGAAGTGATGGTGGTCAACAGTCTATGCTACTGAATGTTTTTCTGGAATTTAATTTCAGTATAAATGGGAGTGAGTATAAATGATAGATTTAAAGAAGGACTGCAAATCTGTAGTCCATGAAAAGTCCATAAATCACCCATGGTTGACCCCGTGACCCCGCTGCAACACATGGACACCTCTTTAACTTCTGCCAGTTGCCGTTTGGTCTAGCAGTGGCTGCGGGGAGAATGATTATTTCTCAAAGGAAATCTGTGATAAGCCCTAATCTCTCACCTTGATATTTTATGCCGCCCAGCTCATTTTCACCCCCTCCAGCACTTTGAAGTCCTGAAAAGCAGCTATTGTTTATTTCAAAGCCAAATGAAAAAAAGAAAAAAGAGTCTGCTGATCAGCCGCTCATGTGAATGACATGGAAATTCGGGACATGGGAATTTGAGAGCAAGAATGTCATAAAAAAGGAATCGGAAGCGTGCGACTTTGGTGAAGGTGATTTACTGCAGCATGAATGGAAATATTGTGGGAGGATTTATCTCCGTTGTTGTATGTGGGAATTTAAAAATCTGGTGGTTAAGAGAAAGGGAGAAAATATGATGGATTTAATTTTCATTTGATGTTTTGGATTTCCTGCTGATACTGTATAGCTTACACCCCCCACACACAAACCCCACCAACACACACACATGCATAGGTACTTATTTTATATACAGTGTGTATATATCTATATATACATATATAGACACATGCGTCACACGTTCCCTGTTCAACACTGTGCTGAACAGGATAAAGTGAACGCCTTGTTTTTACCACCTATGGAAAATGTGACCACATAAAGTCACAAGCCTACCGGTGTAATTGGCCAGTGTCAAATATTTGACTTTGTCATTACAGCCACCTGTCTCTTACGGGCCCACACACACACGCGTCCTGTTTTTGTCACGCAGAAGGGCATTGCACTGACCTACAATAATTCCCCAGAGACTGTGTTGCTTCGTGTTTGGATAATTGACTGCATTTTAATATATTCTGTCAATAATGGATCAATAATGTCATGGGCTTGTTTCCATTGTTACTCCGTCTCCAGCATATGGACTTGTTCCATCTTTATTGAATCATCAACGCAGCTTGAAGCGTTTCCATGTAAACATATGAAAGCTCTGTCTAGCACTACAGAGGCTGGTTTCACTGCCAGTGTGACTGTCACCAGTCTATTTATGGTTTATTTATTTTCTCCAACTTGAAGCTCCTTGCTGGTAAAACTACCATGAGTTAAAAGCATAGTGAAAGTAAATGTGAAGGAGGCGCCGTGAACTCTATGAGTGTGAACCTTTGCCTTCTTTTACTTGTATGACCTCCAATAACTTCAGCTAAACGTTTGTGGTAAGTTCACCAGCCCTGCACACTGACGTAGAGACATTTGAGCCCATTAGTCTTGTTGGTTGACTTGTTGAATTGTACCTGCATGAACTCTCCTCAAAACATCTTCTATGTTTCATGTTGCTGATGTTGTTGTCATCCATTTTAGAGCTTCATGGATGGACTCAGCGCCGTAATATACAGTAACAACAGAGCTTCCATATGCCAGGGTTTGGCTTATCCATGTAAACCTGACAGGAAAAGACCCATTTCATATTTCTGATCAAACGCCTCCAAATGATTCAGTAATATGCTCTGTCATCCACAATCTAGTGGATATTTTAGACAGCAGCTCTTGCCACTGCAGAATGTAGATAAACACATAGCATTTAGTTTCCCTGTTATATTCCTCTAGTCAACAAAGCTTCCCTGGCAATGCTGCACTGCCAGTTTATACTGCTAGGTCACAATTACAGTGCCGCTAATTACTGGGTATCCTCTTCGTAGGTATGTTTGTCAGTTTACGCGTGACTGCGCATATCTGTGTTGCTGGTTGGTCGTGCCGCTGTCTGCATGAGAAGCAGGGTTGAGGCCGTAGGTAGGTGGGACAACTGACTTACTGAACACATAAATAAACCGAGATGGACGTGTATGGAAATGAGGGAGTACGGAGACGCTGAGTCGCTTTCTCTGAGTGCAAAAAAAAATATTAAACAGACTTGTGCCAGATTATTATAACCTAAACAAATATGCTGCATTAAAGTAAGTCCACCTCCAGAAGATGTGGCAACTGCGAGACAAGCAAACGTTGTATATAATGTGACAAAGTCCACCAGGAAGTTGAGGCGGATGTTTGGACTTTCTCGTATTTTAATCCATTGTGCAATGTTTGGCATTTCGTCCATGATCGCTCCACAAAGTAAACCGACCTTTATTATTGTAACCATAACGATCACGGTCCTGTAACCTTAGGACGGATTTATTTTAAGCAAAACCAGTCTTTTTGCTAAACCTAACCAAACCCTGATGTTTCTATTATCGCTGTGCCGTTATTTTCATGACTACAAAGGTGCTATTTCAAGCTTCTATTTCCGCTTCTATGGCTCATTTGAGAGGGTTGGGACGAAGTGACCAATACGGTTCCTCAGACTGGAAAACTTGGTTTTATAGTCACGTTAGTGGCTCTGACAGGCTGCATTTAAACCCAGCGGTGGTTTGGGCTAAATCCTAATTGGTGCTAATTGGCTGAAACCACACAAGGGGCCCTAATTCTGAAACCTACTCATAAACAAAAGAATTAGATAAATTACATGCAGACACGATGCCAACCCTGCATGGGGACAATTCCTCCTGACGCAGATGTTTTCAGGCATTGATAGCGATATATTACTTAAACTGAATACACCTAAATCAGTAGGAGTCATAAATTCACAAGTTCAGATTTACACTGAGCTCCAAGTCAGCTCACTATTTCAAAAAAGGGTCACAGAGCAACGACATCAACATGCTGACAACCTGAACAGAGGTCAAGGGAAGGATGGTGAAAATACTATTACTCAATGAGTGAAAGTGGAGGCACAGCGTAACTAATGAATTGCTACATAACGGAAAAAAGCAGACAATGACTGGACAAGAAAAACAATAATGAGACGCAAAAATAAAATAAAAAGAGTCACAGAATGTGATCGATTCAGCGATGCTCTCATTCACCGGCACAGTCCGAACCATAAATGCACCGTAAGCAGAGGCTGTTACAGGTTCTCGTAGGCTGACGTCACAGTGAGGAAACTGCTGGCTCTCCCTGCCCTGCTTTCCTCTGAAACCTGAGAACTCACACTGACATTATCATGAGCAGCAGTGCTGGAAGGGGCGAAAAGCAAATCTGTAGGCGAACCCGTCGGATCCATTAACCTCTTCGATGCGTCGATTCCTCCTCACGCTGTCAGAGAAACCGAGAATTCAAGCCACAAGGCTTTCTGCAAGACGTGACCTGTGGTGACCTCAGCTGCAGCCTATATCTCAGCCCACCTTGGCCTCCAGAAAGCTGCCAGGTTGTAGCTGTGTGGTCAGCGTGCGCTAAGCTGCCAACTGGGAACACATGCCATTCTAAGAACTCCGCAGGACTGGAGGATCTGGTGACAGCAGCTCTTGGCTTACAGATAGCTGATGCTAAAATGAGATACACTTAGGGGCAGGAAAGTGGAGGAGAGGGGGTGTGAAGCAAGAGAGGGGGCGTGTAGGAGGGAGGGAGGTACAAGGAGCAAAGCGAAAAAGGAGAGATAGTGGACAGAGGAGAGAGAGAGGAGGGTAATGTGGGGCCGCCACGATCGTGTGTCAATGAGTTCATGTTTATTGGTTTACTCCACTCAGGAGTGAAGTAAGAGTGGAGGGATGCTGCTATCAGGAGCCTCTCCCCACCGTCCGCTATAAGAAAAGACTACTAAATCCTTTCTCCCCTACATTTAATGTTAAATATAGAAACATCGTTTATGGACTTTCCACTATATTCTTTTGCAACGTTTCTCTGAATTTGATTAATATTTGATTTTATCTTGGAGGCATGTCTCTGTGTGTACTGCATGTGAATGTCTGCTCCGTCACTGTGTGTGTGTGTGTGTGTCCTGTTATCTGTCTGTCCTTGAGCTTGAGCCTGGCAGCTTCAACCTGCAAACAGAGAGCGTAGGCGCAACCAAGCTCTTCTAACGCTGGAAATTGGCTTTGTTGGGCAGAGCTCACGTCCATGTTCAGGTGGAATCACGGCTATAAAAAGGTGTAATTCACTGCGCTCTGCAGCTGAATTCAGCAGGCTTTCGCAGCGACAGGTCACGCTGACAGCGTGACAAGGTTTCTGTGACAGTCTTAGCTTGTATGACCACTGGAGGCCTAATGTGCCACTATTACAAGAAATAAATATATAAATTTAAACAAAATATCTCGTTTGTGCGTGCCCTCCAGAGCAAAATAATGATTTTCTGAATGTGCCGTGTCCACAGGAAAACAATATTCAGCTTTGACATCTAAAACATTTTCAAATCACAGCTTCAAAAAACCTGTTTATGATTCAGTTTAGGTTGGGGGTTGGCATAAAAACCAGTTGGTTAGAAAGCCAGACCTCCGGTTAATGTTGGTCAGTGTCCACGTGATGAATTGTCATATTTTAAAGAAGCAGCAAAACAGGAAATGAACTGTGGTCTCCAGTGACTTTGTGGCAGTAAAACAACATCACACTACTTTTATCCATCTTGACATGATGGATGAAAGCCCTACACATTACAATAAACAATATCCTCAGAATAAATTGATTCCTTTCTCAAGGCCTTTCTCACTTGAACTGGGGAAAATGTTATTCTTGCGGAATTTGCTGAAGTAAATGATGGTCTTGTTTTCCCTGGCATGAATGTCACGGCACTGCTTATTTTTATTGTTTTCATTCTCTTGGCATGAAAAGGACAGTTACAAGTCAAGCATTTGCTTCTAAGAATAAAAAATAAATAAACCATCCAGTCAACAGCAAAAAAACTGAATGTAGACTTTAAATAATGACTAATGAACCAAAAAAGAAAGGCCAACAGCCTATTGAAGCATGTGATGACTGCCCCCTGAGCCGGCGAGGAGGCGGAGCAGACGCTGGCAGCTAATTGCTATTTAATGGTGTGATAACATTAACAGTGGGGAGTTGATGAATGAAGCTATGAGTGGTTTTGGGCACAGCCTGTACATCTAGTTCACTGTTGCTAATCAGGGTTAAACAGAGTCCATTCTTTGTGACGCAGCTTCCTTCCTCGTGATGTAACAGTTGCCGTAATTTCCTCTGTAACGTAACAGCTGTTGTGAAGCTGCTTGTCCTGTGTTTGTAATACATTCGGTTTCCTCTGCGGATTATCTTAATGGTGGCTCTTGTGATACACGTAAGTGTGCGTCGACGCAGCAGCACTGTGTGTTACAAGGTAGCACAGGTTTGAGTGATAGGGTGCTGGGTTTTCTGACCTGACCTGGCAGCAGCCACCAATCCATGTACGTGAAAATCCTTAAATATGGCACAGTAAGCAGATTACACCTAATCCACTTAGGGGTTTAGATGATTACCCTAATATAATACACTGTATGATCACAACATAGGACGTAATGCGACAAGGTCACGCATAATGTGAGTCAAAAAGAAAAAATACAACCACGCACATGAACAATGACAAAGTGAGCACGATACTGCAGACAAAGTGAAAAAAGGCAGATGTCACATCTCACGAGGGAACCTTTACAGCTGAATGTGTCTGTTTCAGCACACATGACTAATGAGATGACTGTAAACAGCCAACAACACGCTCACACAAACAGGCTTCAGATGACTATTGGGGTCACACTTAAAATAGAGACCTGGACCAGATCTCACATTTGAACATAAATGTCATCGCTACGTTTCTTTTTTTGGACGCCGTTAACGCGACAATCAAATACTTGACCTGCGTCGCATGAACTCAGCTTTTCACATTTCCCCCAGGCGCAGATAGTGATCACATGTTAAGTGGTCAGAAATAGGCCGATTTCACACGGAACATGCGGGGAATGTCTTAATCTCACCTTCTACTGGCCCCTCAAACTTCTAATCTCTCCGAAATATCTACTGCTCCTGGAAACCGTGTGTCTGTGCCACACGTTACCAACCATTAGACGCGACTAATTAGCTGCACCCTGTGTCCGAGCGTTCAATAAAACAAGCCGTGGCTGGGTGGCGTGGCGTCTAGCTCTTACACACATTATGGCGTCTCACGTTTTTAAAAGTGGCCATTAATCATGGAAACTTGTCTGAAGCCGGAACTTGACTTTATTGCTCATATCATGTTGCAGATGCCTTTGTGTCGGTGTGTAGTACACAAGCTCACACACAGCTTCTCTACGTTAGCCCACAGTCGTTTTATCTTAAATATTTCTCATTTTCATTCAGCTTGTTGTTTGTTTCTAACTAAGGCCTTTGGAGATGTGCTGTTCTATTCCTCCAACACTTGATCTCCTCAGGGACTGACTGTGTGGTCACTTTTGGCCTGATCCATGTTCCACAAATCACGTTAGGACGCCCTACTCCTTACAAACCTTTAGTCCTACTAAGACACGATGCTAAGAAAACTCTTGTCTTCTTAGAATAACGCTCTGACCTCTAATAACTCACACTTACGTCTAATGCCGTGTATGCTACTTTGTGAGCAATGTTCTCCTGGAAACTCGATGCCCGTATTTATCAAAGGTGAACAATAACTGCAGGTTGATTTACTTAAACACAACTGATTCAGCGGATGAAACTCAAGGAGATGTGACCTTTTGTACAGGAGACTGAACATGGTCACTGCCATAAATTTGCCCAAGATTGGATTCCTGACCTAAAAACAGGTCGCAATCCTAAATATTTCTTTTCCATTTTACACATCAGTGAAGCGAATCCAGCGAGAGCAAGATGCGAGAGAGGCAGGAGTTCACTGTGGGAAAAGCCAGCGACACACTGTAAAGCATATTTATTGTCTTGGGCAGCTGATGCCAGCGAAATGTTCTGGTCAAAGTTTGTTGTGGCCATACAGGAGAGGAAAAAAAAAAGTGATTCAGTGGCCGCCTTGAGGGAGTGAGATCTGAGGGCTGAGTCATAGAGCGAGAGCACGCATAGAGAATGAAACGTGGGAGAGGTTAACAAAGAGAAAGATCAACTTTGACCAAATACGCAGATGCTGTGACGTGGCACCGTGACATCTCAGTATCAAACAGCAGCTCTGACAAACACTGACGAACCTCTGGAACATGAGTTACCTTTGAAACTGAAACAGATCAGTAAATGAATTTTAGACGGACACTTAAAACACCTCCTTCAGGAGCGAAAATGAAATGAAATGTAGGACAAATGTTAGGGAGGGTGGAGATGCTGTATTTACAGTGCAAGTAGGAGAAGAGCAAAATGTTTACATTAAGAAGGAGTCTGCAGTATTGGACATAGGGTGTATTTATGTGAAGCTATCAGAGGTATTTTCTCATTTAAACAAAGTCAAACACACGTGTATTTACAGCAGACACGGATTTATATAAGCAATGTGCATAAAAAAATGCGTGTACGGCAGGAATGTATACATGTTACTGGTGATTGGAGATCAGACCATATTAGAGAATACGTGTCCGGTGTCGTATAATAGGATGCCGGTTGTTCAATATCAGCAACAGAACAAATAAACAGTGTGTAAGACAGATAAGAAGTCAGACAATAACTTCATGAACTCACATGTACGATGATGCAGTCAGAACTTCCCTTTGGGAATTTTGGGTGTCAGCTTTCTTTGACCAGCGTTTTCTTATTCTGGGTGAATGACAACAGAAACCAGCTCAGTTACTCATTTTCGGAGTAATTACTTTTTGATCAGGAGATGGATAATTCTGCCAGGTTTACAACACAGAGCCCTTGTGAATTCCCTAACAAGGCCGGGCATGTCTAATACAACAACACAACCCAAACCCAACTGTCTTCTGCCTGATCTGCAGTGAGTCCCCCAGCTCACGACGCTTCCCGACTGACAGCTCTTCAGGGGAGCTTTGCTGAGCCACAGCGCCTTCAAATGACTTGACCAGCAGAAGTGGCACCAAATCCCGCTGTGTTGTTCATCAACCGACACCTGACACATTCATCGTTTTAATCTGTTCTGTGTACTTAAACCTTAAAGGATGAATTTGTCATTTTGAGTTCTTGGGAATGGAATAGATTAAAAAAAAGTCAGACTTGAGTATATGCGTAAACCAATCAATAAACTTGCAATGAACAGCTGTCAGGTACGTGTGAATGCACACGAGTACGTTCATGCTCGTGGGTATGACTGCTGAGCGGTAATGCTGCGGTAATAAGTGTAAGCTGGACTGACCTCGCATGGGGGTGAGTGGGTGCAGCCAAACCAGCAAAGCCTCAACCGACCAGCTGATTTTACTGCTATTGAGGGTTTTTCGCTGTTTTGTGATGTTTTACATTTATGCAAATGTGCTGTGAAAGTGTTTCAGTCAGAAGTTTGGAGTCAGGGGGTGGGAGGACGTGCAGCTACACACACCGACCTCTAAACCGCGACAGCTGGACTGAACTGGTTTCAACGTCAGTCGAAACGTCTGTCTACTCATCCAAGCAAATTGATTTACTTTAACTCACACATAAAGTGCGGTGCCCCCCCCCCCCCCCCCCCCCCCCCCACCTCAATTAGTCTCTTTTCCACCTTGCTCCCCTGATCCCTCTTTAAACAGATTTGTCTTATTCCCATTCCCTCCCTCCCTCCATTCCTCTCCAGCTCCCTGCCTCATGACTCACTCAGGGATAATTTTCTCACAATCACCTGGTAACGTGTGTAAATATAGATCAAAAGCTTTACGGACATAGTACGTGAGGCAGCTCACATCATTGCTGACTAGACTGTGGGCACGCCTCAAGGAGGGGTTCAGCGCAGCCGCGTTTTTTTCCCTCACTACCTCAGCTGCGTGGGACGATACGCGGTACCTGCCTGTCAGCACGTTGCCTTCCTCAGGTCTTAAGGCGAGGGTTTAATCACCTGCTTCTGCTGTCCCACATTATCACTTTCATCCTGTGTCAGTTTGCGCCTCAAAGCTTTATGGCATTGCCTCAGTTCTTTTTATGTCTGAATCTAAACAAGAATGGTCTAGAATAGTGAATAGTCACTCTGACACCTTTTGTTTGTTAGGAAACACTGTCTGGCTCCACACACCTGTCCCTGCCTCTGTTCTTCCCCCATTTCCTTTTGTTCACCTTCAGTGCTTTTGCCACGAGACACGTCCACCCATCACCTGCTTCTGTCAGTACTCACCACAACCGACCCACTGACAGTCAACCACTGAACTGGTGAGAGGGTCCCCAAGGCTCTGGAAGCAAACTGGGAACAAAATGCAGCCCGTCTGGTCCGATGGCAGAGAGGATCCTCTGAAAAGACAAGAATGATGCCTGTGAAAGAGAGTACGGGAAGAAGTCACAAGCAGACCTTGAACCCTGGCATTCATGTACTGCTGGTGTTACTTTGACACTTGCCATGTCCCTGAACGTTGTTGCACTGTGCTTCATCGACTCTTCCATAATGGCAGTGGCCTTTTCCAGCAGCGTGAAGGTCTCTGTGACCCTTCACAATCTGGAACAAGGCTGAGAATGTTATCTTTTCATCCAAATGCCGCAGATCTCAATCCAGCGTTGTCACTGACTGGCATTAATTCCTGAACATTTTACAATTTAAGCCCAAAACTAAAAACATGACATCATCATTAAATAACGCATTTATAAAAATTGGTGTTAAACTAGACCTGGCTAGCTCGCTATGCTCTGTGTTCCTGGTAAATCACAGATTAGGCAGTTTATGACATTCTTCGGGGTGTTTTACTCTGTGAAGGGGGCCCCGCAATTTACAGGGATTACACTGTGTGCTTACATTTAGGTATGCACATAATGAGAATGAGTCAGGGAGAGCAGGGCAGAGCAGAGCATTAGTGGCATGAAGGGGCTAATCCAGTAGAAAGTGGCAAGAAATGGGGCTAAGACGGAGCTAGTTTCAAAACAAACATGGACAAAGATCCAAAAACCTCCACTTAATCTACATTCACTCGGGCTAGATTTGGACCAGGGACCTTAGAGATCACTTAGTGTCACTGTACAAGTCACTAATCTCACGGCCAAGTTAAAACTACTCTTTGTCCTGCCTGATGGATTAAAGGGGGACAGGTGACAGGATAATCTGCTAAAGTGGCGCCGAAAAGTAGCAGCTTGGAGTCTACTGAGGTCAAGTTTGCCATCACAATGCCAGTCACATTAAAAAACAGGTCTAGTGAGGAAGACATATGATTGGCACCGATTTTCAAGGTAATGTTGACTAATGCTTTATAAGGTGCTTGGATTCCAGGATACATTTACCTGAGAAACTACTTGGCACGCTTGCAAAAACATGATGAGACCAACCTCCCACTGACTGTCATTTAGCGTTTGTGTAACAATGCTGATCAAAAGGAGCCGAAGAGGAAAACCACGAGTTGCTTCAGGTGTGTTGGTGAAATATGATGCAGGAGCTCTGGCGTAGGCAATAAATCCAGAAGATGATTGAAGGGTTATAAGATGCCAAAGTGTCACACGGTGTTATGTAACAGGAGGAAGGATTTTACACCTAATCTTTAAAGCCATTATGGTGACAGTGTTTTTACCGTTTATCAGTGCTGAGATAAACGGTATAATCGCTCATGCTGCAAGGTCATCTACTAAAAAATGGTGTCGTCATGAATTCGACCCCCCAGGGGAACCAGCTTCTGTTCTGCTAACTTTGCGATCCTTGCGATGGGGGCTGCATTTCTACCAAACGTCCATCGTGACGGTTTAAAAGGCAGAGCTCACCGATGAAGGGTTTGGCCAGTTGATCCCCGGCTCCAGGTGGAAGTGTCCTCGAGGAAGACACTGAAACAAGTTGCTCCCTGTGGGTTGGGCACTTTGCATGGCTGCGATGTCTTTATTGGTGTTTGTTCGTCAATAAATAAAGGATTAAAGCCCTAAGGAAAGATACAAATACCGTAGTGCAGCCCATGTACTGTCCATACAGGCTGTCTTATGGTTAATATTGATTAACTTTTGTCAGATTATTATTATTATTTTGTTATGTAAAGGTGTAGAAGGTGTAATTTCATCCAGTTAAATGGCTAAATGGCTGTCTACAGATTAAACAGATGGAATTACTGCACACGGCTTTAAAGTGCCATTTTATTCATATGGATGAATGTCTGTCTGTCATTAGAAGGGTGAAGGAACTTCTTTTTCCTCTGCTCTATTGTTTGTTCAGATTACATTCTGCAGCGTTTCTTACTCGATGTCTCACTGTCAACTTGCTGCACAAAGACATGGAAAAACTTTAGATTCGCTAAATGAAATCTCTTGAAAACACAGCATTCACAACACAGCAACCTTTTCCTTATTTTATATAAAACAATAGAATTTTAAAATAAATAAACGCATTACAAAGAAAACATGTTAATGGTGAAGAGACAAAGGAACTAATAATGAGGGCTCTAAGACTGATGACGTTATCTGAGTGGTGGTGTAGGGTATGCTGAGCTGCTAGCAGTAGTTTGCGTTATCATTTTGTAGGACGGACAAAAATACAGGCCCACTAGGTACTTAAATATTTAAATACAACTGACTACAACCTAGACACAGATCTGCAAATAACCACACATTCATACACGCATGTACACAAACACGCAGACACACACAAGTTAAAACACAGCCCCCACACTCTTTGACGAGCGGGGACGAGAAATCCAGAGGAGATATCATCAGCACATTGATACAAATGATCAATTTAGGGAATGTTAACAAATCAATGACCTTACCCAAGGGGGAGATATGAAAGGTATATAACACTGCACATATAAATAGACCAAATTAAATATGTGAAGAAGAATGAATACTGAAAAATACTCTATGACATTATAAATTATCTAGACTATGGCATAAGGAGATATTAAGTATGTACAAGTTCTGAGAAGAAGATATGTAATCAGTGACAGCCATATTTTGACAATCCCTCTTCTTGAAAAGGAAACAAAATAATTTAAAAAAAAAAAACATCTGACAGATTTCTCAGTACATTTTGTGAGGAACAAAAATGGAATCACACTACAGTATAGGATGTTTTCAGTGGTTTTCATGTAGTACATAAAACATTAGATTCTATTATTGATGAAAAGTATCCCTTTAAACGTATATGGCCCAGAGTCTTTTCTCTTGCAAGCTGATCACAATAGAGGAAACGTTGTGTCCATGTCACGTTTGCAGTGTCCTCAGAGGAAAGGAAGCAACAGGAACGAGGAATTCCATGAGCTGTTCCAGTTGGCCTCCCGTTTTACTCCAAAGGCAAAACTGGATGGACGTCACTGCTGAAAGGAGAGCATTCCCATGTCCTCTTCAGCCTCACCCGCTGTTTTAGCAGTTAAATATATGCTCGTTTGTGAGTCTTTGCATCTTATAATTGTAACGCAGCCACAGTAGACTCATATCCAGTGAAGTAATTGCATACAATGAACTGACAATAAGACTACACCTGCACTGTAAGCTTGTTAGAACCACATGGCGGCGACGTTTTGTCAAATTAAAGGTTTACTTACAGTTGCGAGAAAAAGTAATGGCCCTGTTTGCACTTCCTTGTTTTTCTAATCTGATCTCTTTACGAGAGTTTCAAATATCACTGATCACAATCTTTCAGAGCTAATAAAAGACATGCAGTCATAATCTTTCATGTCTGAGACACCCTTTAAATATACATGTAATGGTGTTATAATGACTAGTTGAATGACCTTTGGCAGTAAGTAATTACAAGCGAGTTTCCTGAAGCTGATCTTTCCTTATTAGCTTGTACCATGCACACCGCTGCGAAAGATTCAGCCTAAGTTTCATTAATCCACAAATCTTTTCCTTGTAGCAAACTCAGCTGAGAAGAAAACTCCAACGTGAAACCATCATAGTATGTTGCAGGGAGCCTGATGTGGGCCGAGGGTTTCTCTTTAAATCATACTTCAGAGTTTCATAAGCCTAAGGTGCGGAGCGTGTTGATATCTGTGTGTAGGTGCAGGTCGGATCACTCAGGCCACTTTATGTAGAAATTGCAGGAAATTGCAAACAGTGTCATTACTTCATCGTTCCATTGTAGCAGCATAACAATTCTTGTACCTCTTTTATCATGGTCTATATACTCACAAATACACAGTGGGAGGAAGCTTCTGTTTTAGGTTATTTGTCTGAGGGGAATGCGTTCCGCAAAAAAAAAAAAAAGAGTTTACAGTTCAAAGCTCAAAGTGCCGTGCTGTGAAATATCTCAGAAAGAAATCCTTCATCTAATACGTGATGCTCCCGTAACTCTCATCTTCTTGGCTTGTCACACCTAAACAGGAAGAACATTTTAAAAAGTCAGCTCTTGTGTCGTTTTCTCTAACAAACATAACAAAACATTAACAAACAATGATAATATCATCTGAGCTGCTTCTGTTTTACCTATTTAAACTACACATGTTGTCATATTCTTTTCAATGGCCTTTTATGATTATTCATCTTTCTAATTCGAGTGTATCGCGATTTTAGCAATATTTACGCTCCCTGTAGTGAGATAGATGTGAAAATTAGCTATGCTAAATATGTAGCTAAGGCTAGCGGGCAGTTAGCGTAGCATAGCATAAAGGCGGTAAACAGGGGAAAACATCAAAACAAAAACGGATTATTTGTTAAATACAATAAACAAATGAGCTATTATTCGTGCTGACACAGGTCGCCATCACAATTTGCATTGCGCATGTGTGGAATGTATCCGCATACACTCACACAATTGTAGCATAGAAAGAGGCAAATGTTCGCACAATGAACAAGGTCAAGCGGAAACCCACGAATCGACCTGTACCATTGTTTCTCATTAATTACGTATTCTGTGGCGGCTGACCCACAGTCCAGTGGCTCCTGCCAAAACTTTTTAAGCGTTTTTTTTTTCTTTTTTTTTAGATTAGATTAAAAATGTTAATTGGTGAGATGCTAGATTGAAAGCGGGTTTCTGCTGTGCTAGCCGCAACCAAAATAAATGTTCCTGTGTAGCTCCCAAAATCAAATCTAAATTATTAGGCTTCTCAAAGAAAATACAGAAATGTATTTATGAAAACACGTTACCACATCTAAACAAGCGAACCACGTGACTTGTCATTATTTATGAACGTTATTATTTACTGTAAACGACAACGTCACTTACTTGCAGGTCCTCTCGTTGAGCTCTAGCTGGCGTTCTTTACAGTATTCATCCGTGTGCTTGCAGGAGCACCGACAGGTCGCGGGATCCTGTACGAACAAACGCTTCCTCCTGTCTGGACAGTGATCGCAACACGGCTCACAAACGCTGCACACAGAGAGACGGACAAAGATGGGAGGGGAGAAGGAAAGAAGAAGAGATTATCACCACGTACTACGACCCTCCGGACCCACAGGTCACCCACAGGTCGCGCCCTTCATATGCTCCAGTTTGCTTTTCCGAGTCACCGCCTGACGAGCTGTATTGCATGTGACAGTTGCGTAGCATTGCACACAAGTTCCCAGAGCAGGCAAATATTGAAGCAGTAAAATTACCCTCCTGCACACACCCCCCCGACCCAAAGCCTCTGTTATTGATCGGGCGGCTCAAAAATCCCTTGGACGTGTTAGACATGCAGTGAGCGAAGCTCTGGAGATTTTTATGCAACACAAAGCGACACATTAGGTTTGAAGTGTGGGTCAATTGCAGCACATTGCTTGCTCTCACTCTTACAGCTCTTAATAAAGAAAACGCAAGGGTCTGCTTAGTGTGCTATTATGAAATATTTCATTTTATTGAATGAAAACTGAAGACTATGTTTCTGACACAGAGACATTAGAAAAGAAATTTAAATTACATTTCTTAGGACAAACCTAACACATGAAGGCTCAGATACTTGAGTGACATGTTTATATTATATATTTATGTACAAATTAACACATACACATTTATCTTTTTACAATACGACTACTGCACAAACATGAGATCATCTGATATTATTTTGGGATAGATTACGGGTGCTGTTGTGTGGTTTCAGAGGCCAAAGTAGGCAAACAAAGACACAAAAAGAAATACTTGCTTAACAATTTGCTGCCTTACAAATCCCCCCTAGCAACAGAAACAGCAAAAAGCAGTAGATAACCATCACTCGTACCTTCACGTTACATAAAAAGTACCAGCATTATGCAGTGAATAGCAAAACTGGTTTGTAAAGATGAAAAGAAGAAGAGCAGAAAGGAGACAGGGATGAGACACAGCAAAGCAACACAGACTCAACACTGAACGCATGAGCGTGATTACAGCTGATCCCAGCACCGATACCAGGAGAGCAAAGGCCCGCGAAGCCATGCTGGTAGAGCTGTGATCTGCATTAGGAGCAGGTTCCAGTTCCAGCTAACAGCTGGTCTGACATCTGTCTTTTCCAGCTTCGCGTCCGACATCCAATAACTAGTTCTCGGACGAGATGTTAGGCGCAACTTGTGCCTAGAGCTTCTCATGATACGCTGCTGTATCTCATCCCAAGCATCGTCCCAGGCTCAACTACGAGGCGTGACATTATTTCGAACGCTGTGCTGGTAGAGTTGGGAGGAGTTCAAGGGGATTTTGAGAGGTAGAGACGGGTTACGGTGTATTTCTTGTGGTTTGTGGCTAACAAGTCTGTCTGTTATTTAAAGTTTTGCTAATGGTCCATTAGCAAAAATACGTTAGCAAACAGGGCGGTTTAGACACTGATATAGTCTGAATATGTACAACATGACTCACGAGACAAAGTTAGAACAATGCATGGAAGCAACATGCTACCTGATGCGGCTAATGGGCAAATTAAATGGTGCAAATTAAAAGGGGCAAAAGAGCTCCTCCCAAATTAGCTTAATTATGAGAAGTGCAACACTCAGGTGCAGGTAGGTGGAGAAGGCGGAGCTGACATACGCGTCGTGAATTGTTTTGTCGCGGTTTTTCTTTCGTTTTCTCTTTTGGCCTTTACCCTTGCCTTTCCGGGGTTTTCTGCAAGAGAAAGAGGACAACAACGCAGAGAGATGCCTGAGAGACTGATGACGGGTTAACTGCTGGTTTTAGGACGTCTAATGATTGCTTAAACCCACATTGATTAATAACAATCAGTCATTCATACTTGTTATGCTTTAATTCGCTTATTGTTACTGATTAATTCGCTTGAGATAAAAACGTTTCGTCTTGCGAAAGAGGCGTCGAGCTGTGTTAATACGAGTGTGTGCACCGCTTGAGGGAGGATGTGATGAGTTAACATGGCAAAACAAAAAAGTGTAACCAAAGCTGAAGCAACTTAAAAAGAAGAGGTACATGCACTAATGCACCTTACTGTACATGGTCTCCACAAAGCCTACAGTCCGTGAATGTATCAAATGTCCACGAGCTGAGGACAATCTCTTTGTGGAACAATACGCGAACTTTGTAGCGTTTGAGAGGGATTAAGAGTCTAACGTTGGCTCATTTGATTGTTCTGAAATCCATCCCGAATGGATTGAGGACAATAAACCTGGACGTTATGAAACCAGCATCTTTCAGCCTATCTGGGTCAACTCTTTATGTTGGCTTCAAGCACAGCACAATGAGAAAGAACCAGCGGGTTCTAGTGAAGAATACACCTGGAGCCTCACAGGTACAGGCGGGATTCAAACATGTGTCATATGATACAAGCTGAGGTATAGAGGTAAACTAAGCACTGTTAAAGAAAAACTAATGTATAACAACGTTGTGACCTGATCTTCATACAGAAATAAATTACTTTAATTAGTTAAAGTACATGTGCAGATACATGATAAGTAAGTAAGTGATAAATATAATAAAGTCGCTTTAAACTTCTAAGCAACTACTCTGACTTTGACTTAAATATTGTCTACTATTCAATGACTGTGACTAATAATTCAGTCTGGTAAAATGTCACAGTACGTAAATGTTTATCTTCCTCGCCAGCCTATTTCAGTGTATTAGCACTAAACAGAGTGGGAGAAAACGTTTTGTGAGCTTGACGGAAGTTGTTCATGTACATGTTCCCAGTTATTACAACGTATCTTCTGGACTTCACCAACGTATCCACTCAATTTCATCCATCTATTGGACGAGGACACAAACAGGGCTGAGTCACGCGCAGCTGGAACTGAATGACAAATATGACACCGTTCATTCAGGAACAGGATACTGCTGCTGTGTTTTAAATCAACGACTTCCTCTTTTATTCCTCAAAAATCAGTTCCGGGATAAAAACTGACAGTTAAATATGGTTTCACATCCTCTAGATTGACAAGCACTAAACAGCAACCTGCTGAAAGTTTGAAATCCTCTAACGTTAAATACGAAAAACTACAAGTTCAATGACCCTTAGACCATCACTTTGTCTCATAAATACTTATAAATAAGGTTTAAAAAGTCCTGCAACCAATATCAGACGACCTTGAATAAAACCAAAATAAATATATTAACAATACTAACAACTATTTATTGAAGTTAAAGTTGTGATGACCTTTAGCTCTCTAGCTTGTGCAGCATGAAAGGAGAGGCTCACTTAAGAAGGCATCATAAACGTTTAACAGGTCAGAACATTCTTATCTATATCAGCGTTGCCAGGTACAGAAGTAACAGACGTTAAGTAGGATGTAAACAGTAAAGAAGAGATGAAACGTATAAAGATGAGATAGAAAAGGTGTAAAGGACAAGAATAGAGAGGGCAATGACCTCAACCAATGTCACTCATTCACCTGAGGGGATTTAACCCTATTGTCCATTTATCGCCTTAGAGCTGATTCCAGCAGAACATGCGTAGTAGCTTGGGTTTTATTCGTGCAGTATCAATGCGGAGTGTTTTGGGTGTGTGTAGTACATGAAGGACAAAAAATTTAAAGGCCCGACTGTGAGAGTGAGAGTTTGTTTGCAGCAACACAGAAAAAACGATCAAAATCAAATCCCTCTTGATTCCCTATGAAAAACTCAATCTCCTTAGAGAACGAGCGCTGTACTCACTTTTCTTTCTGTTCTTTCACTTCTTTCTTTAACCTGAAAGGCAGGAACAAAACAACGTGGCGTTAGTTCGCAGCCTGCTGTTGTTTGCTGGTAAACAGATACATATCGAGATCATCAGAGACTGGAAGACTCATTATCAGCATGGGTGGGCTCATATCAGTCTATCACGCTGACATCATCGTGCTTTACCAGAAACAGTGACAATTGAAATTGGCTTTCGTTTTCAAATGCCTGGCTTTGTAAATGCACCACACACAGAGGGGTGTGTTCACTGATGGATACACACACACGTACAAGCACAACTGCAGGCTGTCAGGTTGTTTCGTCTCTCATGTGTGTGCGCGCTCTTGTCGATAACCGTGTGGAGCAATAAATCTGCTGGCACGCTGCACGGCCAACAATTAGCCAAAAGAGTTAGGAAACAGTGTTTCATTCAAGAGGGTCAGAGACACCAAGCCAAGTTTCTATCGCAGAGGCTGGTACAACAAGGTTCTGTGCGCGTGTGCACGTACAGCAGCAAGAAAAAGTAACTATACACACTTTAACAGATCATATGTGACGATGTTTTGTGTCTCTACAGCTCTGGAGGTCATTCATTCTGACTGGGCCACTCTAAAGGTTGAGGCAGCAAAGCAAGGCAGTCATTTCTACAGAACCTATAGATGATCTGTGTGGCCACTTATACTGAATACACTCAAACACTGCATGCTCCAAAAAGCATATGGTGATTAGTTGAATGAGCGATTTACACGCAAAACTGCTGCACTGAATCATATTTTACCAACTAAATGTTGTGTTGCATTAACGCCAGCCTCCCTGTTTACTCTCAGAATAGAAATCCTCTAATTGTGGGGCCACAAAGAGGACATGCAGCACTTATCTCAGAGATCAATAACTAAGCTATCACCGCTGCGCAGTTCCAGGTATGACCTCTACGTACCGCACAGGCAAAACAAAGGGCTGGGTGGCACCGCGCTCGCACAAATGTATCTCTCTTCCTTGTGCAATTTGAATGAATGAGCATGAGCTGAATGAGGCTGACGGCATCTGCTAGGATATGCTTAAACCTGCACGGCTCCTTTTAGGTTCGGTGAAGTGAAAGACGATGTGAACAGACCCGACATGGACCTGCTCAATGTGTCAGAGGCAAAATGAAATAACTACGCGATAACAAGTCGAGCACAGTGGTTCATGTTTCCGTTCCTTTGTGTGTACTTGTGCATGGGTGTGTGTGTGTGTGTGTGTGTGTGTGCTCTGGGTTTCTTACCTACACTCACATGCGCTGTGTTCTGTAAAACTCATGAAAATATCATTTTGTTGCCTTTGGGGTTTTATTCTTTTAATCTGCAAAAAAAGGAAAAGAAACTGTCACCAAGTGGAATAGAATGATTGAGATTTGAAGAAACATACATAGGATATAAAGAATAAACAAAAACAGGTTCAAATGCAGACAGACAAGGAAGAAAGGCCAATAAGGAAAGTTGTTCTGCTGTGGTTCTTAACATCAGAGGGAAACAAATCTACTTGTGTATTATGTTCAGGGGCAATGGTTTAGGTTTCAGCTCTAGAAGCTCTAAAATGTCCAGCATGCAAACTTGAGACAGGTATCATGGGAGTTTCGCAAAGCTTAGTGGTTTCCAGTTTGGCTCCTCGGATGATTAGAGGGTTCAGGGGTGTTCTGAAAATCACGAGCTGTACGGCAGCCTTGATCAGCTCAAAACGTCTACGTCTGTGGTGAGCAGAGCAGGAGGGACTGAAAATAAGCAGGACTTTGGGTCTGTGGATGCTAAAAATGAAACGCTGTACACGCTGGTGGGATGTCACAGAGCATCAAGGCAACGGTAACCAGCCACAGTCAAAGTGCGTGACCCCTCGACTGCAAAGAGTTGTTCAAATCTTTAGTATTACGTAGGTTTTCTTGTCGCTTTCTCAACACTGATTGTGCAGCGACCCAGACAGACTTGTACAGACAAAGTGAGAGGAGTCGCCACACTCAAAGGAGAGGTGAAAGGTTTTCCATGCAGTTTTGGCCCAAAGGTCACACCTGAGCACTCACTGAGCTAACTGCACCTGAACTGACTGGAGGGGCTCTTATGCTAACTCCGGGGCGCTTGAACGAACGATCAGAATGTCTGAGTGTTTTAAGGTGAAGCAAAGTTTCGCTGCTGACCTCCATCGTGATGTTGTAGGTGGATGTGGGCGTGCACTGCAGCATCTCGTCCATGCAGCAGCCGGCGCACCGCTTCAGCACCACGCAGGACGGGATGAAGATGTGCTCCACTTCATCTGGATACTCCTGCAGAATCTCCACCAGCAGCTCCCGCGGCTGACACCAACTCTTGTTATACACCTCCAATAGTGGGATCACTGGAAGACAGAGCCGCGGCGTGTGTGATTATAAAATGGCAGAGAAAATTCCAGACTAAACCGCTGCGTCCTGAACACTGCTGTGCTGTAACAATAACACGGAGCTAAAACAAGGCTTGAATCATAAAATCATAGACGGCTGGCAGGCTCCAGAGGAACCACAGTGAAGCAGAGAAGACCTCCACATGTGCGTTATGGGATGAGGAACAAAGAAGAGGCTCTATCTTTAAATGTATTGATTTATAATTTGTTGTTCTTCGGCATCGCTCTATTTTTTTATAGCTCTGCTTCTGCTGCACTGTGATTCAGCTCTTCTACGGCTGTACAATAATAGCCTCCAGCCTGCCTTTTCACCTTCACTCCACCCCCACCCACCCCCTCCAGTCATTGCAGGGGTTCTGCTCTTGAGAAAGATATTAGCACACAGACAGACAACACCTCCAAATATCACCCAGAGCATTAGAAAGCCTAAAACAACCCCCCGGCCTGGCAGCCCTGTGGGAGGCCAAACTAAACACACTGGGCCTGAGCAATGTCATAAAGTTCAGCTTCTGATTGTCCAAATTACATTGGGCAATGCTGGCATTGTGCAAAATGAAATGTGGGCCAAGAGGGTGAAATTCCATTCTATAAAGGAGTCTGGTCACCATAACATTTCCCCTGCTTAACCTCAAACAAGAAGGAATGCCGTACGAGTTGAAAACCTACAACAGATGAGTTTTGGGTTTGGGGGCATGCATCTGTTCAGGGTCAGATTACAAAGTCGACCACCAGGAGGCGTTAATTTCCCCTTTAATGTCAAGGTGAACCGCAAACCGGCGCTTTTCTGTTTGGCTACGCGCCAGCCAGCGCAGACTGAATTCCCACAGGGCCCTGTGGGACACCTACCGGCATTTGGACCTCTCTCGGTTTTCTCCGGTATGTGGGCGCTCTGCAAGCAGAAGAAAGAAAGCAAGCAGTTAGTGGCAGCAAATTGTGAAAGAGAACGGAAAAACACTGCCAACGCCATCTACTTATCCAGGGTTGCGTAAAACATATATTTGCATTTTGAAATGTCTGTTAACCCCTGCGAGAATATAACGACACAACTATGCGTCTTATCTTGGACCGGTCTACAGAGGGTAAAACAGAGAGAGACCTACGTCATCCTCTGAGGGCACGATTCGCATGATGGTGTCACGTTGTTTTATAAATACATGGAAATGACACTTTAATCGACATTGAAATTAAAGATTGTGACACCTTGCCTTTACTAAATGATAATTATAATGTCTATGATGTGTCCTTTAGAATTCAATTATTAACGTGCAGTTTGGCCAGAGAAGCTCAGCTAAATGTTGGCACACCCGCTACGTGGCAAAGCCGCGGCAACTGCTCTGTTAATGTGTTGGTTTTGTTGCAGTTGTCCACTTTAATGTAAGACTCTGCTGCGCCTAGGCAACACGGATTATTAAGAGTTGCCATTAAAACCGGTGCGAATTTCAGCCCGACACTTTCACCTCACAGGGGGCAGCTGTCAGCCCTCCAGCCCGACTACAAAGGATCCTGGCAACTTTTCATCAATGCGCACTTTACGCACAACTTTTGGGGCTTTCACACAGGCGCGTAACCCCGCGGGCCCCCTTCACTCCCTCTCCTCCTTTATTTCCTCATACTAGCGCGCGCGAATTGGCGCAATGTGTCGCCAATATTGCGCGAACATGTATTCAGCAAGTGGGCATTTTGGGGAAAGAGCGAAAAACGCGTTTGGGTTTTTTTTTTTAAAGTCGTGAATGACAAAGTGAAAAAAGGTCCGATTGTGTAAAGTCTCCGCCCCTTCTGGTGGCGTGACAGTCTTCAACACTTTGGACTGAGGGACCCCGGCTCTCTTAAACACTATATGCCGTATTAATGCTCGGGTGTCAAGCTGAGAACACCGGCTTTAAATCAAGTGTTGATAGGGGAACATCAGGATACTGTCTCGCTTTGATTAGCTGCCATTAAAGCAGCCAGTTAGATAAATAATCACTTTACTGGAGTCTAGCGGGGTTTACTTCATCTGGCTTTGTAAAAGGTTCCGGAGCGAAACTATCCCGCAGTTCCATCCTCCAGATACATTTCCAGCGTCTAGTTAAGTTACTGGAAAACGTATAGCGTCCGGCTGAAGTGATTTGTTTCTGCGTGTTTTTTTCCCACATTCAAACCTTTGCTCAAAGCCTCAGTGGGGGAAAAAAACCGCACTTGATTAATGATTACATGGAAACGTTTTACAGTGCCCTGTCAAGCAGCCATTAAAATTCTAATGACAGTCTGATTATTCTGTGAAGTAATGTTTTGTTCGGAAAGTGTTCGGTTTCTGTGGGAAAAGTAGTGCCTCTGTTAATGAGGCGCTTTAACCGTGCGTGAACCTGCTCGCATGTCCTAATTCAGAACGGAGCCACTGCGCCTTTAAAGCGTAATAATATCTCCAAGGTGGTTTTAGAGCAGGCCTGAAATCACCCAGCGTCAAACTTCACAACATTATTTTAAAACCCTCACATACGCCGCGTTTGCAACGCGAAACGTTGTCGCCCACGAGTGCGTGGGTTCGGCTTATGTAGCGTCGGTTTTGCGTAATTTGAATCTGTCAAAAAAGCTACTAAACATTTGAGCTTGTTTAAACAAGTGCGATGACCTAGCGACAGGGAAGGCAAGGACGAGCCGCACATTAATGACCAGTAACTACATGTCGCTAAACAGAGGTCGGTTTATGTTTTCTTTTTGGCAACGTTTAGTCCCTGGAACACACGACTCACCTTGACAGCTGACAGCGTCAGAAATAATAGTGTCAAACTGTCAATAAAGTTCATGGTGTTGAAAATCCAATCCAAGCACAGGCGACGTTTTAAAATCCAATAGGCCAGTGAGGCGATTTGTTCTCAAAACATTAAGTTTGCAACAAGTACTGCAAGACAAGTGGACCAACTAAAACTTCTCTGAATAAGGGACTGGGGGTTTTAATGGCAAATCCATGTTGGTCCCGGCATACAATCCGTTGCGCGTAACTTGTTCGTTCTCAACTGTTGCCAATGATTTTCAAGATATCCAGAAACGCGAGAATCCAAGACGCACAACGTCTCACATTGTTCCGCAGCAGACCTTTATTTTCTTGCAATGGAGTAGCAATCCACATAATAATTCCATGCTTTTTGCGCCAGCCGTCTCCGAGAAGCTGTTCAAACTTATAGCTTACTCCTATGTGCAACTCGAGCCGATGAAACGGGATGACGTTCAGTGGGAAATGAACGCCGACAAAAAAAAAAAAAAAAAAAAAGAAGAAGAAGACAAAAAAAAAAAAAAACTTTTCCCCCGGCTGTTGGTTACGTCTCTCGCTGCCACTGCGCGCTAAGCAGGTTAGCTCTCGTCGACAGAACGCGGCACACTGTGGACCCACGGAGCGCGGCACTCGTGATTTGTAGGTAGGTGTGTCCTTACGTAGACGCTTGCACACCCAACATTTAACCGGCAATTTTTGTTTATTGGATGCGCGCCAGTGATCTAATAAAACAAGACGGAGGTGTGACGTGTCGGACTGCTGTTTATTTATTTATTTGTTTATTGTGTGAATCATAAATCACGTGCGTCTTCACCCTCGTCATTGCGATCATTTCATACCGCCACATGATGAAACGTCACCTGATGTGTACGTGCTTTTATTTCATTATCTATATTATATCGGTATCGCTCTTGCACCTGTTAATATACAGCATGAATATTTTTTATTATACTGCATGTTTATCTTCATTAACCATTCTCTGCGTGTCAACACTTTCTCTAAGATATTAACGACACATGACCTTGATCGATCCTCGTGTAATTTTGGGGTTTAAAATCAGTCCTATGTATAAAATAGAATATAATCTAATAAAGGTCGGACATAACTTCACTGAGCTGGTGCTGTAAGGTGAGTGCAACATCTTCCCCAGTCGTCCAGTGGTCAAATGGTTTCCAGCCTAGTCCAGTCGTGGTGGAAATTACCATTAGAAATGTGAACTAACTTACCGAACTAGAGCAAGTGTGTGTCCGGACACGTAGCCTGTGTGTGTGCGTGCTCGTTGCAGCGTTGTGATGCGCCATTGGGAAATTATAATAAGTCTGAGGTCTGCGCATCGTGATTCCCGTCTCCCCCCCACCCCTCCGCTGACGGATCGTCAGTGTCATGTTCCCCTCCCCGAAGTGATCGGCATATAGGTTGAGACTGGCCTGGTTCTGTTTTTTCCGCCGAGGAACAGCTGAGACACAATGGCGCGGAAAGGAAAGGGGGGAAAGAAGAGACAGACCGTGATGCAGACTCTTGCATTGAAAGAGGAAGCGACTTCACTAACGGCACCGATAGCGACTGCGATGACGATGGTGGCACAGTGCGCGTCATCCCCACAGCCTTGGATGCCTCGCAGTCTGCCTTCTCAGAGGTAGTCATAGCCTCCAGCCTAAAGCAGGGCCACGCATCGTTAGACAACGACGCCATCACTAGTAAAAGTCACCATCTGACACATTCACTTACGCAAAAGCAAAAAAGGTGACCACTGGAAAAATATAGGAAGTGTCTCTGTGTTCTGTTTATGTCTGCATAGTCCGAGAGGCACCAGGAAACACAAATGTGGCAAAATGTAGACAGAAATGTAAATATTTGGGCGAAGGTACAGTATGTGGTCACTTTCCACCACTGACGAGATCCGGTTCAGTTCCTTCACAGCAGTTAAGTGTAAAAAGGTCTAAAACGAGTAAACTAAACGCTTTAATCTCTAAACAGCTTAACCCTCAGCCTTTTCCCTATTTGGATATTCAAATACTCTTCAAATTGCTGTCTGCAATAAATGATGCCCTCTGGTGGATCAACAGGCCCCTGCAAACGTTGTGTCTACTGACAGATTCATAAACCTCAGGTGAGTGGGAATAGCTGATAAGTATGTAAGTTATAAAGTGGCAGCAATGTGCCTGTCAACTCATAGCAAAAAAAAAAACAACAAGCAAGGCAGACAATGAGACTCTACAGCAGCAGAGGTTTGGGGCATGATGGAGCAGGAAAGCAGCGAGTCGGTGTTAGATAAGGAGACAAGGAGCTTTAAGGAAGAGAAGGATTCGTCTGTCGTGCAACTGGAGCAGAGAGGAGCTCTTTGGCCTGGTGCACATCCATAGTTTAATTGAAAAATAACACTTGGGTTCATTAGCAGTGTCACTGAGCTCCTGTTTCTGCTGACTCAGAGTGTGTGTGTTTGTCTATCTGTCTGTGTGTGTGTGGTGCTCAAGTGGGCAAGATTACAGTGGATCCCGTATGTTTGTGTGTGTGTGCGCATCTCAGTTTGTGCTGACATATACACACTCTTTAATGAAACGGTCCTTTCCCAAAGGGACAATAAACAGTCTCCCCTGCATCGATGTGCACATTGACGCACATCTGTACACGTCATCGTGGCAACAGCAAATCAGGGTGATTCCTGTTAGCGCCACGGGCACAGAGAGTGTGGTTTGGTACTACAGCAAACACTTCAGCGGCAAAGCAAGTGATATAATATTTGTTTACATCAAAGCCAAAGTCAAGCCTCCTTAAAGTCAGACAATATTTGGTCTTTTTTCCATGGTGTCAAGAGCAAACACAGTCTGATATCATCAGCATCTCAATCACTCAAGGAGCTATATTTGTTTGGGTTCCAAAGTAAAGAACACAATTTAACACTGAAGAAGAGCTGCTGCATAAAAGTCAAAAAATATATGTGTTTAATCGAGACACTATACAGCAATAAGCAAAAGTTTAAATGTTTATCGTAGTTTAGACACATACAACTTTATCAGTCTTCCTGTCTGCTATCTGACTAATTTTAAGACATAATCTCTTTTTTTCTAGTGTGCAAGCCCTCAAACTATTAATTATTGATTTCCCTTATGAGAAGAGTGTGTGTGTGTGTGTGTGTGTGAGCCCATGTGTGGATGAAAGTCTCATTGTTCCAGTGTGTAATGTAACAGAGGCATTTTATTATCTCGAGCCCAATGGCTGACTGCCACATTCCTTTATCACCTGGCGCCAAATTACACATTCTCCCTCTCTGTTTCCTCTCCTTTCTGCCTAGCTCGCTCCTTTTTCTAAGAGGTGAGTCGTGCCACTTGGTGCGTGCGTTTGTGGACAGCTGGCGAGTCTGTGGAGTGGTGGAGATTTACGCCGCAAGGTGCTCGACTGGCTGAGTTACCATGTGCGACCTCTTCATCAGCCTTACGTAAAGGAGTTAACCTTCACCGCTTGTCCCGATAAAGTCCTCTGATAACATAAACTATTAAATATCATGTGACCGAGCTGCGTGCGTGTGAGCACATGACAAAATATATATATATGTGTGTGTATACTCAGGTGAGTCAGAGAAGTTCGTCTGTGCCTAAGGCTTCAACGTACGTGCAAATCTGTGCATTACAACTATTGCCTCAGCAACGGGAGTGTAATTCAGCAGAAAATGACTTTGTCAGAAATAAAGGAATAATATGTCGCAAATACTTCAATTTATTGCACAAACAGCAAATGATGATGATGACCTTGCCCAACTGTAAGAAGCGTGTCCTCCACCTCCTCCATCCTTCTCCCCTATTAGGATGAGTAAATAAAAAGAAGCTTTTAGATGAAGGAAGCGCTAAAGTTCAAGTGTTTTAACAAGGAAGACAAATGGTTTTCCCGTTTCCTCTCCTTCACAGTCGTATATTCTGCCCTTCACCGATTTGTCTTCTCTCCTCTCATCAGGTCGGCCAGTTCCAGTAAGTGAGCTGGTTTTAGAGCTCGGTCAAGCAGTTCAAAGAGTTCATAAGTCTATCTGGTCAGTGAAGAATAAACATGAAAGGATAAGCGTGAAACAGTGAAGAGCATCAAGCACTTTAACCCAGCGCGGCTCGTCCTGCCAACACTCATTTATTCCAGTATGTTCGGACTAGCACCGAACATGAACCCGCTTCAGGACGTGACACAGGTGAAACTCAGAAATTTGGGTATTTTCCAACATAAGGGCAGTTTTTAATCCCCAAACCAGAAATGTCTCGTTCTTAATGATCCTTTCAAAAGGTTATAAAACTGATTGTACAGTATTTGCTTAGCCACGGTTTTGTTTCTGTGTTTTATGTTCTGCCGGTTCCTGAGGGAAACATCTCTCCGGTTGCTACATGCTCTGTTCAGGTCCGTGGTTACATTACATTGTCTGTTTGATGTTCATACTGTGGGTTTGGTGCTTGCTGTAACTAGAAATGAGGTTGAATGAAAGTAAGCAGGAAAAAAAATCGTTTTCAATTTACTGCCGAAGAAAGCAAATTTAAAAAAAAAAACAACCCAAAGCCCATTGTCTGCACGTCTCTTAGAGGACTTGTCTGACTCTGTCTAAATAGGACCCGGTGGAGTGCAAGTCCTCACTGAGAACACACAGACATATCTATTTCATCCGAAAGGCCAAGTCATTTAATGGATGGTATTTGTTGTGGACCTTTCCAGAGGTTTTATCTCCTGAAAGAATTTTTCCCAGGTGCACACACACACACACAGCGTCTTATCTTTGTGTACCTTCCATTGTGGCGCTGTCACATCTCTCCCATCCGGGGGCCGTTGATGAACACCCAGGCATCCTCATAGGCACAAACACAAACACATCTCCCCTTACTTATCATAGTACACTACCCCTGACAAACACTGACCTGTGACCTCACATTCTGACCTCAGGTTCATTAGCGCGTTTGTGAGGCTTTAAGTCCTTGGACCACTAGAAAGCTTTAAAGGTGCAGATCACACGCAGATCAGCTGCACCTCATCGCTGCACCAGCACGCTAACACTAAAGCGGTTACCATCAAACGTGTTATACCTGCTAGACGTCCGGGTGTCGCCGTGGAGTCGGTGGCTCCAGACTCGCAATGCAGCACAACTCTCAGGGAGACGTCATCATGCTGCGGAAACAGACACATTTCAACATGTTACTTCAGTCTTTGTGATTGTTTAGTTCATTCATTTAGTTCCAGATGTGATGCTCACAACACGTCGGCATGTCGTGCCGCGTCAGAACCGTCATTAGCTTCAATAAAACGTGAAAGCTGATCTTAATTTGTAACTCTGACAGGCCGCATTATGTTATTGTAAGGCCTGCCCCAGGCACATTCATTCCTTACCCATATAATGCAACATGCTACACAGTTGCATCATAAAACTCCACGGCTCTGTAAACTTCACAGTGTCCTGACGTTCCACCCAGAACACTTTGAAACGCTGCGTTGATCGTTGATCAATAGTCGGACTTATGTAGCATTAAGGAACAGTGTATAGCTATGTGTGTGTTGTTGAAACACGTTTAATAGGTGTGTGTGTTTGTGCTCCACTAGGTGAAGTGGAATTCCAGGTAATCAAAAGCAGGAAAATTAACCCGTGAGGTAAGACGGAGGAGCAGAACACACTAGAACCTCTCCCCTGCGTGCCACGAGTGTGACAGGAGATGCACACGTTCATTCAGGACGTCACACGGTCAGACCAACAACACAATGGGCATCGATCCAAAACCACAATCCAAACAGTCCGCTGAACAAAGCTTTAGACAACACGACGTACAGAGTCATACAATTACCACAGAACACATGTACTAAACCACATTTACAAATCCTGAATTCACACAATCTGTAGGTTATGGCTCAACACCCATAGTCTCACCTATAGACGTGTGCTATTTTGGCCATTTTAAGAATGTTTACAAAAGTTGTCTGTCAGTCACACAGTGTTTGTTTGGGAAGTGAGATCAGTGAATTTGCAGTTTTGTGCCTGCTGTGTGTTCACAGACTGCAAGCGTGAGTGTGTCTGTGTGTGATTTAGTGGGTGGAATAACACTGAAAGTGAGTCACGGAGGTAGGCAGAGACATTCACAGACTGGTGTGGTTGCTTTCTGGTCATGGGAGGATTTACACAATATACACAATCACACAAATATTAAAGGAATGAATCCTCGCTGTAATAGGAGGAACTTGACTTAGTAAGATATAATTTTTTTGTCCTTCCTGCAACACGAACTTGAATGAATCATATCAACGTTCTTACAAACCTACAGGCGTTTATCGTAAAAAGAAAGTAAGATCAAAGGCAGGTGTGTCGGGGGGAAATCATTCACTGACATCCCTATCAGCGTTGTGACGCTCTAGATGTGTGAGTGGAAATCTTGCAAAAATGTAAAGACTGCTAAAGTTTTCCTTGCTACACATCCACATCAATCAAGAAACAAAGATTAGCCTTCACTGGCTTTACAGGAAAACAGTTTTCCTCCACATGCAGGAAACAATTTATCGTCCAGTGTGTTTTCACTCTTCGACCCTAGATAATCCGAGACAAAAGTCAAGAATCCCTTGACATTTATGAGCGTACGAAACTCTTTATTTTGCACTGTGCTTTTCCATGAGGCTCCTTCCTACTTCCATGGAAGTTGTTCTTGTTCCTAGGAATCATCTTGTCATCTCATCCAAAATTCTTTATTAATCATTATCAGGGAGCTGATTTCTGGAGAATCCCCCACTAGCCAGCATGTCAAAGACAACTGAACAAGTAATTTCCCCAATGCACTTTAACAATCGTATGCTCTGTTATATATTTTAAAAATGTCCTCAGGGCTGAGTTAGTGATAAAGAAAACTGGCCTGTTGCATAATGGTCTGAACACTAAAAAAAAACAGTAAAAGCTCCCTGACTGGTCAAAAACAGAACTATTTCAATTCGTTACAGAAAAATTACAACAACCACTTTATTTAACCACAACGTCAGGATCTTTTTCACAACAACCACAACACACAAAGCAACTTTCCATCAGGAATATGTTATTCAAATCACAGAAAGTCTGGAGGGTTTGCATTTAAAATGTGCCTGCTGAGGAATGTTATGATGACATAATGAGGATGTTTCCAAAGACAGAACTGTAGAGTGGAGCACACTTATTAAATCGACTCCAGCCTAAATAAGAACATGTGACTTTAGACACGTCTTTATTTACATTTAAACAAAACCACGATCCCTCCTCAGGTCATTTTTGTCTAAGCCTCACCACACATGGGACTGTGGAATCAAATCTGGGTCTGTGGTGTCACAGTCACGTTCTCTCTACACCCACCATGCACCTCAACCACTAATACATAAATGCAGTGCTTGATTCATTCTAAACACATGTGCACTGAGACATAGTCTGTCAAGGGTTTACATCTCCTACAAAACAAGGCACAGATAGGTTGAAAATACTGCGTTTTGCTTTTGCATATGTTTTAAATATGAATATATAGTATAGACTGATTTAGAAGCTCATCAGGTGACAGGTTTCGATCCCCCACAAATCACTGGCGGCTCGAGGTCATTTCAGTCGAACACATGTGGAGAGGAAACAAGTATACTCGTCACACACATGTTCTGATGTCTTGTAAACAAACAGACTCTAACCTTGTTAAACCACGGCGGTGTTTTCAGAGCGCGTACACATCTTTCTTCTTTCTTCGGATCCGTCTAACGCTTGAGCAATAACTGAAAGTGCAACCTTCCAACCGCACACTAGAAGAACTCATTTATGCCCTTTGGTGGTTAACAAAGTTCAAGCATGATTATATTATCAGTCAAGTCCTGATGTGCTTGTGGGAATTTCTAGCTTGGTAAAGAAAAACCTTCTGGGACAGTGGGTGTGAGTAGAAAAACATGTTTTTAGAATTTACACAAGATGTAAAGAAAGTGACACAGGAGAGAAGCTGAACGTGTGATTAAAAGCAGCAGAGCTCTGCAGCGTGTGTGTGTGTGTGTCTGTGTGTGTGTATCCTCTTTCAGGTGGCCAAATTGCCTTGTCTTTGTTAGCGGTGCTTGTTGCGCTGGGACTAAATCCACAGACTGTTAGTGAAACCCAACACCCGCTCGGGGAAAAAAGCCTTTCCCCAAACTCTGGCTTGATTTCTTTACGACGTGCAGTGTCACACTAGGTGGGCCTGCACACTGGGGAGTCTGCAAAACCTGACACTGAACATGCCAAACGAGCTCCATCCACTTTAAATTTCCCCCAAGAAACGTAGACGTTGTGTATGCACGCGCAGCCGCACGCCACGTCGAACGCGGGGAAACGGAGAAAGTGAAGAGGGGCCGGAGTGGCTCTGACAAAGATGACCTCTGCTCTTAAGGGAGAGTTATTTATGTGAACAAGGTGAGAGACCGCGTTGGGGTTATAGAGAGGCTGATTTCTGGTGTCGACAAGAAACTCTGACAGTTGCAGTAAAACTGGATTTTAGCGTTGGGGTCGTGGTTTCTCAAGGAGCCGTTTCCAGCTGTTCTGATGATGTGTGGAACAGATTGACGATGAGAAACATGCACTTTTTACTGTTGGAACAATAGCAGTCATCCCGACGTCAGTGGGACAAAATGTCTCATTTGGTGAAACATTTTATGTTAGACTTCCTCTTCTTCCAGCCAGCCTGCATCAGAAACACTGCCTGCGCATCCTCTCTGTGGCTCTGTGCTCTTTTAAAACCCCAGACTGGCCTCGGGTTGGCTCATTAATCGATAAATGAACTCGTGTCCTCGCTGTCCCCGAGGCGGCAGCTGTAAAACACAGCGAGCCACTAAGTGTCTTATCTGCTGTTTACTGGCTGTCTCTGGTTTGCCCAGGCGGAGTTTTAATGAGGACGCAGACACCCTCGCCGGCTCTGTGTGGTCTACTCATAGGCCGAACAATATAACACAGGGCTCCATAAACCTCGGGAGGCCATGTGATCGACTAGCTGTAGCGCCCGGGAGACAACTTTGAGTGGATGCTAACAAGCTTGTGCTGACAAAATGACGCATATAAGTCCGATAAAGCAGCCGTAACAAGTTAACCCGTTGTTACCCCAAAGCTAGAAACAGGGAAAAGCTGTTTCCCTGCTACAACCCTTCACTTTTTTTTACACTTTTTAGCATCCAGTAGTTTGCAAGCACGATAAATGATATGATTTACTGTAGGTCCATTAGCTGATGTAAACATCTTCCTACGACGCTCAGTAAAAAGCCAAAAGCAACAAGCTGGACACATTAGTTGGAGATGGAGGTGAAGAAACACAGGTGTTAAATGCATTCAGGCAGAGAGAGAAAGCAGTGGATGACACACGCAATAGTTTTATAAAATTACACAGTTATGAGTCACCGGCTTAAGAAACCAAAACACAGAGACGCATGTTTATGTGTTTTCACTTACTTGATTTACCAAGTTTTGGCCACGAGGGCGTAGTTACATAACACAGATGTGACAATCAAAACAGCAATTGTATGATTCGAATTTCTTTGTTCTGTGATTAAAAAATTATTGAAGCTTTGGCAACTTCACTGTTTTTCTCTTTTTATCGCTAGAGTCCTTAGACAATAACAGAAAACAAAAGCGGACCGTTCGGTCAACGCAAACGCTTGAGTTTGCTTCACGTCACAGAACCTTCCAGCATTTTTATCCGGTGAAACTCCGACGGCAGTTTGAGTGATGGAAAACCGCTTGTTTTTAAAACACATTAAATAAAGTCCTGGCTGTTTCTTTACATAACAACAAACGCGATGAGAACCACCGGCGGCCGGTATCGGATTCAGTCCCTACCCCTACACTTGCAATTTAGCGAGATCACTGGGAGTAGCCTTGCATGTTGTCTTTGTATTGACCTGCTGTTCCAACAATAACAAATTACACTCACACTGAGACCAGACGAAAACACCTGCATACCTGAGTCTGCGTGCAAAATAACAGCTTGTAGACACAGGTGACAGTGTTGTTTGGATTGTTTTACTAATTTTTATCTGTGACTATTTTCATAATAAAAGCTCACGACCGTACTGTAAGTGCTGTGCTGCAACGTGCTTCCACCCATCACATGTGAAGTGAGAGAGTCTAGACACCTGCAGCTTCTCACACATATGGACATCATGTGCTACATAGCCGTGAACCTTGTTTATTGCTCTATTAAATGCATTCATATGTTCAGGTGATGGGAAAATCTGTAAAGCTCCTACAGGCAAGAATCAACGTGTTTTAGCTGAATCCCCAGCTGCATAATGGCACTAAATGAAATGGAAAGCCTGTAGCTGATTTATGGTTAAAACAGGAGATGGGTGTAATAAAACATCTTCCAGCGTGTGCTACAAATACACCTACACACAAACACGCTTCTTCCTGACGTGTTTTAACGGAGTAAATTTAGGGTTTGGCTGCAAACCACTGACTGTTTTTAGCTCCAGCTTCCCGCGTCATCTTTCGAAGACGAAGCCGGAGTTCACCCCAGGGTGGAAGCTGCTGATGCGTTTGCGTTGAGAGCTAATACTTCAGCTCCTTTGAAGAAACTCCACATTCTACACATGGCTGCGGACACAGCGGGAGAAAGGACTACATTCTGACCCTGCACTAGTCTGACCTGGGGATGACCTCTTCAGAACCAAGTCGCTGACCACGCCAGTCAGTGCTCACGAATCAAGAAGGTGATCCACGAACAACAGCCGTGTCAGACATTGAAAATGTCTTCCAATTAAGAGCAAGTGTCAGACGCCGTGTGACATTTAATTGGGAATTGCCAGTCTAACTATTCAAAAACCATCTGCGTCCATACATCCTATGTCTTAGTTGTGTCCTCGGCTCTGATTAGATCTTCCAGTATGAAACTAGCAAACTTGTCTCGGACAGGTAAACAATCCAGATGTAACTAGCAGCCACCTCAACGCTAGACCTCAAATATTTCATCCAACCGCCGGTGATTTAGGAAGTAGTCAAACACAACCAAACCATCAGGCCACGTGGTCGGCGTGATGGATGCCTGTTTTTCCCTCCTGAAGTAGAGCAGCACACGAACTCAGCTCCAGCACCTACAGCAGAAACACATACTACACAAACACATCACTTTGGGCTTTAATGGTAAACCACACAAGGTTTTTTTTTCTCTTCCTGACCATGTGGACGCACGCAAGTGTGTGAAATACCAGCCTTCAGTTTGTTTTAAAATACTAAAGTAATGACAGGAAGCTTGTTCCCTTAACATAAATGACATATGACACACAACCCCCAACAAGTTTAATATTATTTCACCACTAAAAGAAAGAGAGAAATAAAGAAATAAAGAAAGAAAGAAAGAAAGAAGGAGAATCAAATTAGCATGATGAGGTGAGCAGGAGCAGGAGGAAGTGGATGAAAGAAAATAAGATTGAGCAAAAAAAACAGTCTGAGAAAAGTTAAACGTTTGTGTGTGTGTGTGTGTGTGTGTGTGGTTTTGCTTGCCTGCACCTCTACAAAGGCCTGGTGGGGCCAGGTGGGGATGTGAGCAATAGCTGTCGACACACAAAGGACTGCGCTTTTTGTCACCCGGGGGAAGGCTGCGTGCCAAAACTCGTATGTGATGCAGACAGACGACAAGCCTGACAATATCGCAGCATATGGGCTCGCTCTGCGTGTGTGACTACTGCATGCAACACACAGATTTCTCCATTCGATTACCTTCCATCATCCTGGGGCAGCGGCTCCTCCTGCAACACAGAGCACGACAACGTTGTTTAAGCGGTGCCTTAGTATGCACATTATAACACAATTATAACGCATATTTATAAGTAAGAAGTTGTAATTCATTGATGAGCTGCCATGTTACCCATCATCCAACAGCCTCTGATCTAACTGGAGGTCTCTGATGTGGACTCTTACTGTGCAGGGTTTATATGTTTGGCGACGGATGATCTGTAACTGAGGAACTTTTCCAGTCTTTGGAATCTTCCAAGCTGTCTCTGTCCCACCTTGCTGGTTTTGCAGAAAGTCAATATTGACCCTGAGTTATAAAGCAAAGTCTCTGATCTGGTGCAATTCACTGCATGCAGTAAAAGCCCGAGATAATAAAATAAACAGACACTAATGGAAGTTAACATTGAAGCCTAGTTGTCATGCGTTACCAAAATAAAAAAAGCCTCAACATGATCAAGATGTGAGGGCAAGGAGGAAGCAAGAGAAGAGGAGGCAAGAAAGGTCTGGAGGAGGTTTTAAAGGCCAGTAGGTGAGAGCATTTAGTGGGGCGGACAGATAAAAAAAAAAAAAAGAACTTAAGAGCAGCGGTGAAGGGCAGTGAAGGGGGAAGAAAGAGGGGCCACAGGAGGGGTGCGAGGAGATTCAGGGTGGCAGTGAAGGCTACTGAAGCTCCACAGGAGGTTGGGAACCAGTGAACCTTGCTCTGCCCCCCACCCCTGCTCTTGTCATCCCCCTCTCCATCAATGTGAGGAAAGCCTCCTGGCATGCCGGCGTTACGTTTCTCATGAGCTTTAACATGCGCTCCATTAACCCTTCTCTGCTACGCCCCACGGTGTTGCTGGTTTGTGTTTTGCCTGTGGAATCTTCTTAGAACATAAAATAATATTTTGAAGAGAACAGGATAACAGCCTAGAAAATACAGTAAAAAAAGAGAGCGAGACCGCAGGGAGAAGGACGATGCAGTAATCACAGTCCTCTCCTCTGGTCCCAAGCGAAACATCTACACAGCAGAGCTTCTACTGTCGTAGCAGGAAGAACTCAGGTGTAACCAATATCATTAAGTAAGTGAAGTTCATCAAGGTGAGCTATAGCTTCAGGGCGTGCTGGGATGATTGTTGCAGCTGAGCCATTGTTAATGACATTTGTTCCACTTGTGTTCTTCCTGCTATGACACATATAAAAATGGCAGCTGTGGAAAAGCTCCTTTGTCAGAAGCTCTGTGATCCGCTGACTTCTCGAGACCGAGCGACCCCAACATTTACGAGTGAAAAGTTAAAATAAAAGTGGTGCTTGTCAAGGAAACAACTTGCACAATTCAACTGGGTACTGAATTTGTGTTAACCAGTTCACCAACACAAAATACATCTGAGCTTGACAGGAATTCAGTTGTGCAGGTATTTGGCCATAAACGTAATCATCTGGACACAACATCCTTTAAACAGATGTGCAGCTAATTCTCTCTTAAATTTAAAAACCATTTAGGATGAACCAAATCCATTTCAGCAGGAAGTGCTTCTAATTCACCCGAGTGACGCATAGTGAATCGCCTGAGCCTTGCGCTGTGTGGGCATGTCCTCGTAACGATGAAGTTTAGTAGAACATATCAGACACACTCAGACATTCAGACTCACGGCTCTGAGATAATCCTGCAGAATTTCAAAGGAAGTCACACATCCTGAAGGATACTGGGGGAGTGACCGTGGAACAGAGACAGACATAAGAGAGAAAGAGGTCAGGAAATGGACAGGGGGGTTCAAAAGGCGGCTGGAAAAAGACAGTTTGAAAGAGTTAAGACAATCCAAGTTTAAAATGAAGAGAATAAACCCTTTGAATGTGCTACCTGCCCCGTGATATGCGTCTGGCTGCCCTTTATCCGAGCCTTTAATAGACTCACACTTTATCACCCCGCTTCTCTATTTTCCAAATGATGCATGTTCTGGTGGAAGGAGTCGCTCACAGCAGCTGTAAATTCAACTTGCTGATGTGCCAAAGCAACACCTGGAATCATCGTGGTCTTGGCTCGCTTCTCCCCGTGTTTCATGAAGTCCTTCCTAAGGTACAGCGAGCGCCGTACAGCATGAAACAGCCAGTGTGTGGAGTGTGTTTTGTCTGTGCAGCCCAAAAAGCCCGGAGCTAGCCTGCCTTATCAGTCTCCTCTTGTCCCGTTGCCACTGGCGACACATCCCACCTGGAGAGAGGCCAGCACCCCATTAAGGAGATCAAAGCTGGTAAAGTGGATGAAGCCCTCTGTCTCTGTTTCTGGCGCTGTATCTGTTATTCACATGTGATTTATAGCTTTTCCTTTTCCCTCCCTCCATAAAAATGCTCATAGTTTTTTCTAGTGCCACTACATTGTTATAATATGGGAAAGATCTTTGTGTAGACACTGAAATTAGTTTGAGGAGCATTATCAGTGTGCAAATGGTTGTCTAGACTGGCAATGGAACCTCCTACACGACATTTGTGCAAGCTTTAAATATGAATATTAGAGCTTATAACTCAGTGAGTCGTGAATGAAAACAGTTGAAAGGGAACGACGGGCCTGAAACATAAACACCCAGCTCGTGTTACCACTTGGTTTGGACGAGGAGCAACTTTGTGAGGTTATTTTGGACGTGCTCGTATCCTTTCCACTCCGATGACTGGAAGGTGGATGTTTTTTGAAAGGAAGCCAACTTTCAAGTGTGAAACCTTTCAGATTTCAGGCACTTTCCAAAAAGTTTCCCATTACTGTGAAAGTAATAGTAGTTTACAGGAAAACGAATTGGAAGAGAGGCGTAAATTGTGGTTTTAGGCCAACAGTGGGAGTCAAGCTTGTGTGGAGTTCAGTAACTTCTCTGTCTTTTTCCACTTTAAAATACAAATGAACAGCAAATAAATATGGAAGCGTTATTGCAGGAGACAGACTTATGGTCAAGTTACTGTACAGATCTCACAGCGTGTGACACTATAAATATCCATTCAGAGATTTGGCCACTCATCCTCCTGTATCCTCTTTTATTAGATGCTCGTAACATTGAGGTCACTCTGCATTGGTCTTGGATCAGTAATGATGTAGATGACGTTGCTACCTGGTAGAGTTGAATAAGTGTTTTTGTTCTCTGGAAGTTCTACTGTGTAATGTGCTGTAGATTGTATTGGCTCTTGATTGCACTCTCCTCATAAAATAAAATATTACTCACTGAACTCAAAAGCTTTGTTTAAAACCAATTTTAATCTATCTGTCTATTTATCTCTTTAACCTTATTCCATGTTATAAATTGGGAACCTGAAGGCTGAGATATACACAAACCTCATATGTATGTTTTACTTCATGTAGGCTATAAGTTTTAGAGTCTTGGTGCTGTTCTTATGAGTTCAACTATCACGGTTTTGTCTTAGAACGTAATGCTTTGTTTAAGGATAGTGATGCTGTTAAGATTGTGTTTTATAGTCCCAACACTAAAGAAATGAAGTCCTGTACATATGACACTGCTGAGGCAAACATTCCCAAAATTACTAAAAATATTAACTTTATGATGGAGGAAGGCTTAAAATGTTAGGTAATAACTTACCAGGTAGATGTTCCAGATGCTCTACGGTAGCTATGGAAACCATGGACCACGGAGACGTCAAATAGTTCTGACCACTGAGGGCTACTGGTAGTAGTGAAGTTAAGCTAGATGTTCTCCGCTCACGTTTACAATATCTTTTACAGCGTTTTAGATCATCTCCCTCCACGGATTAAAAGATGTTATAAATTTGACTGTGCTTTTCTCAACGGAAAGCAAAAAAGCTGAATTCACTCTGGGATCTATTCAAATAAATGTGTCACATACCATGTTATTATTATCCCCCCTCGTTGCATCATCTAGCTCTAGAACTCAGGTAATAACTTCACCTTCGCAGAATGTTTTCTTCTAAACATTAGAATGATTATGTTTTGAAAACCGTGAACAGCCGCGCTGTTACAACACAGACAGAAAAAAAACATTTTAATAACCTTTAAAAAACAATTCTTGCTAAAATGTTGTGGGAACTTATTAAAAATGTCCACCGCGCTGTGAGGACATTTGGAGATAACATTCCAAAAATAGTTTATTTAAGATGTTTTGAGACCATATGATTGCTAATCTTTTAAAAACACAGGACAATGATGTCCCTACACCCGTAGAAAAACACAGTACAAACCTTTTACAAACATTATGGCAGCAAAAATGTCAAACATTAGGAGAATGTATTGTGAGAATATTGTATCTAAACGGTTGCTTATGTTATAAAGAAAGAATGTTGTAGGAAACAAACAAAACAACAAAAGCTGTTTCTAAATACGTCACCACAAAATTCAACAATAACATTTTTGTAAACAATTAGAAATGTTAGGGCAACATTCATCTAACAATAGCTGGAATGTTTGTGGAGGAACACTATCAGTTACAAAACATCATGGAGGCTAGTCAGCACTGAGCTGTCATCTGTTTTAATTAGGTAAAATAAATATTGCGTTTAACACTTCTCGCTAGCAGAACTATGGACCTGAGCACGTGATCATCTCACAGTCATGCAGAAGGACCACACAAACACCGATCCTGTTTTCCAAATACACTGTGCTCACGCCGCCCCATGCAGACGGACGTCAGCATCAGGAGTCGGAGGCACTTTAAGCGCCGTCGCGCTCAGATCTTCCATTACAGCACGGCACAGGTGCAGTCTGGCCTGGTGAGAGAGGAATGTGCAGATGGATCTGTGCGTATTTCACTGTATCAACAAACAGGCGTGTGATTGTGGCGTCTCCGCAAGGGAGGATGCCTCACTGAGGAGTGGTGAGCAGCACATGAGGTTGCAACAACTTGTTACCGTAGCTATGTGCATGTGGAATTTGCCCTGCTCAGACTCTACTCTGACTCTACGTACAGCAAGGTCAGTCGCTTGGTTGCGGTGACGCTACCGAGAGAAAACAAGTCCCTGGGTAGAAAAAGTGGAGATACTTACTCATAGAAAGATGAAAACATCAGAACCTGGGGATACCTCTGTTGACATGTTGGTTGGGGCACATGAGAATGTTGAGCAAGGTTCTTTTCATCTGACGCTGTGTACAGGGACAAGATGCTCGTCTGTTTTAGTCTGGCTGAGGATCTGAGGAGCGTGACTAGTGAAATCCAGGTCGGCAGGGACCACTAAAGTTCAAAGACACCCCCCTGCTCCAAACGTCAGCAGGAGGCAATAGAGATAGTGGTTTATAAACAGTAGGTGGGGGGGCTTATCCTGAGCAGCCCGTGAACCTAAACGATTGCATACACACAAGTGAATTAATGTGGCTCTGCTGCTCAGATCTGCATGGGAACTTCCCGTTCTGCACATCGCCTCCCCTCTGCGTTCAGCAGCAGCGATGCGAAAAGCCAAAACTCAAACAAGGGGGGTATCAGACTGGAGATATTTGATAAGTCCCCTGGTAAACTCTCAAACAGAGTCCTCGCAGACAGAAATACTTGAGTGGCTACAGTTACTGGCAGGTTCTCAGGAAACACCAGCAAAAGCCATTTTCCTATTACAGTAAGTCTTGTCATCACTCTTCTCAAGTACCCGAGTGGCACCGACTATGCCCCCCCCCCTTTTTTTGGATCAAGGTCAACCGCAGAGAAAGCGAAAGGTATTTTAAGCCATTCTGGTTATTTGCAGAGCAGTCGTAGTGTGTGACTAAACACTTATCAGCATCATCGAATAAAGTTTAATGACAGCTGTGGGCTTTGTTTTTCTCATTTGGGATATTTTTCTTTTCATGCTGTTATTGTGCTTTTGTGCAATGACCCGTTTTAAATGGGAAGATTGTAAATGGCCTGAGAAAGCGTCAAACTTTGAGTTGTGTTATTATGAACCCTGGGAAGTGACGAAAACAGCAATCAGTGATATCAACGTATCCGATTTAAGTCAAGCCAGTCTCATTTATTACTTTTCAACATTTTTGTTCTGTTTGTTTAGTTTCTATTGCCTGTCTAGACTAACTAATGTAAAAAAAACACCCAAAGATTACAGAAAGAACATGTATTAGGGCAAACAAGCCTTTGGGTTCTTCCAATTGTGTTTTTAAGTTTACTTATGTGCTGTACATCTACGCCATAGCAGAGATATTTAATTAACCAAGAGGTTTAATACCTTAATGTCCACATTATCAAAACTCCAGAGTATCATTTTATAACAGTGAGTTGGCTGCTAAGGCTGCGGTTTTCAGAAAAAGTTGTCTCCTGACAACTGTACATAGGTTTCACATGAACCCTGCAACAGATGACATAAGGTTTAAACATGTTCTGGTTGGAGGACTTGCTACAAGGTCAGTACAAGATTTCAAGGAAGTCCATCCAACGTTTAAGGTATTTGGTCTAGATCGAAGAATAAATGAGAGGCAGGGGTTAATAGAACATGTGGGTCCAATCACTTTTGCTGTGGATAATATAAAACGATTTGTCCATAGCTTTTGCAACACTGTGTTGAGACAGCACGTTCAAGTTGCACAGGCAGATGCTGAAACTTTTCCAAAGTTTATGTTTGGACCCAAGAGCAGGCAGTCCACCAGTACCTGAACTTCATTCTCTGGTCCAAGAACAGTCTCGCAATCCTGTCATCATAACCCATTTTGAATGTTGGATCGACTTTTTCCTCAGGCAAACTGCCCAACGGCGTCCGTGTGAGTGGTAACAGCAAAGTCAAGTTGTTTTTTTTTACCAACCTACTGTAGGGCTGTGAGAATGTTACTCCCTTTTAGTTGGCAGCAGCTTTACGTAAACAGCTCTACCATACAAATGACTCAAAGATAACGGATAATCACAAGCCTTTCGTATTAAATTCTCCCTGACCACCACTGCAAACTCTGCATGGGGATTTTAAATAAATCACGTAATATGTCTGATTAGATTTCTAATTTCTAAGATCTGGATTATCTGATCGCTGTGACATTATTAAACATTTTACTGTCACATACAGTATCAGACACGTGACAGTTTAAAGGTCACTTAATTGAATAGACTCCGGTTTCAGCTTGTTGTTGATTGTTTCACATCAGATCACAGCGTTTATTTTTCAGACTGATCTTATTATAATCTGGCACAAAAATGTTTGCAAATCCTTACAAAATAAAACGAATGTTGGGTTATGCTTCAATAAGTGCAAGCAGTTGGCTGTGGCCAGATGTCGACACCGCCGAATGAACTTTATTGTCAGTTCCACGGGCAGCCGTGTTGAACAAGAGGCCCTCGTTATGCACTCGCACCAGAAGACATCACAGCCCTTCACAATCAGCAAACGAGCGACCCCCGCCTGCCACCGCATAAGTGGGAGTAGGAGCGAGAATCAGAGGGAGGAGGAGAGGAATGTTAGATTGAGTAGGGCAGTTCAGTAGTCATGCTTACTTTACTCTGTAGGTTAATTACCATACTGACAGATTGATTGCTGAGAGTGACAGAGGAGGGGGGATCTGGCAGCAGCGCCCAGCTGTACTCTATAACCTTCAAAATCGCCGCGTGTGTGTTTTTTTTTCTGAGAGAAAGTGAGACTGAAAAAGGAAATCTGAGAGAATGTGAAATTGTTTTGGAAAGCGAGCGTGTGCACAGTAAACGATTGGCAAAAAGGCCCGGTGGAGTATTCCCAGACCCCAGTGGATATACAAAAGTGCCTGTTTGTCTGCAAAATTTGTCTCTCACTGTTTGCTTAAGTGTGCGCTGGACACCTGGAGCTTGAATAGTGTTTAGATGTCTGCATCCGTATGGTTTTCAGTTCAAGGGTCGCTGCAAAGGTCCTACAAGTCGCTGCAGTTGGAAAACAAACACACACGCACACAAACACTCACACACACGAGATCATTTTCTTGTCAGCGGCTCTGGCACTGGTCACGATGGCGCTAATGGTCATTACCGTTCGCTGCGGCAGATTCAACATGTGAACACGCTGAATGAGAGGAACACGCGGCGTCTGGCGGATGAAAAACCACACGCTTCAGATTCTAACTGTGTTTTCTGATATTTACAGCAGTAAACACAACTGACTGCAACAAGTTCCCTGACCTCACACACCCAACCTGCTGCACAGATGTGTGTTGACACTAGTTTCAACACAGCTGTTTTTTATTTAGTTTTAAGCTTCGTTTCGTACACAAAACACAGACACAACACAAGTGGCCGACTACTGCGTTAGCTCTCCGGCACGACTGTGTGTACGTTCATATATGATTAGTCCATAAATGAAAGTAAACAATCAATGCCTCATTTTAATCCTAAGTGTGTTTAGTCTTTCACATGAACCTCGTGCTAACGTTCGAGGCCTCAGCCCTTCATGACCTCAATGACCTCCTTCGCTGACGTTACAGATCTTTAGGGCAGTGAAGCAAGAGATGAGCCAAGAGACAAAGAAGGAAGTGAAAGAAGAAGGACGCTGCCTAAGTAGCTTAAGTAGCTTTTTTTTTTTTTGTCTTCATCTGTTTCGGATCAAAGCTGACTCTTACTATAATAGCTATCTCCCTCACAAGGAGGATTAGAAACAAACGCAGCTATCTATAAGTGAGGAGGAGGGGCGCCCTCCCATCGCCAGCACAGGTGGACAGCTCACAAGCACAAGGAAGCTAAATGACCCCTCATCCTGCGAAGTATTTTGGAAACGGCTGCACACGATCCCCCCCCCCCCGACCGCGCAACACCACGTACACAACCTCACACGCTCAACCTTTCCTTTTGATGCCGAGAAAGCCTGTTAGGTTGGGGGAAGCCCTTCTTCATCCTAGCTCAACTCCCACCTGTCAGAAAAATAACCCAGCAAATACGAGATGAAACAGTGAGAAGTTGAACAAGTGCACTGTGGCCACCCTGTGCGTGCCTGCTCCTCAAGCCTGGTACTCACGCTGACATTGTGACTAATGGTGAGGAACATTCACGCATCTAAAATGTCCATTTGCTACGTTTGCTTGCTTCATTTTCTGCACTAATTATTATGTTGCAGATAAACACACACTCAGTGGCAGGCCCCGTCTCCATGCCTATATTAGGCTGCCCTCTTTAATACCAAATTAAAATAGAGCCTTGCAGCTGACTGCCCGACCTGTCCAGCAACCCCATTATGCAGGTGACTCTGCATAGTACTGAGAACAGCGTCTGTCCTGTGTGTCTATGTGTCACTGTGTGTGTGTGTGTGTGTGTGTCTATGCACAGTGTGTCCCTGTGAAGTATGAGAGAGGAATGGCTCCTGAATGCCACGCGTAGCTTTCATTAATAGTCCCGTTCAGGCGCTGTGACATTTCCGCGTCCTCTGACTCTTGACACGCCGTCTCTGCCAAAACCTGCCTGGTCAGACAGTCCCCGGCTTGTGAGAAACATGACTGACAGTCGTCATAATAAACACTGTGGTCAGACGACGTGTCATGGGACCCTCAGTGGGGATGATCCCCATCGCTATGAAGTGGACGACGTGTTTATGGCACCATGAGGTGTGTTGGAAAGGAGGTGTCTCGTACAGTATGTGGGACGACTTATTCAAGCAAATGTAATGTAGTAGACAAACTATTTAAGGTTCATTTTTACATGATCCCCAAATACTATATTTATGTATAATTACATAAGAAGCTTTTAAAAGGATCCAGATTAACAGGACAACCTGAATCCTTACATAATAGGGAGCATGCAATGATTTAACAAAATGATTTGCTTATGGAAACGTAGTTAAGGCTTAAAATTATTCATAAAACAAAAAGCATGTTTATAAACCTGCCGTGCACCTCTAACATCATCAGAGGACACGTAACCTAATGAGCTGATGTTTTGAAAGATACACGCATCCTCAGTGACGTACAGACTGCGCAGGAGGGAACACGGGACACGTTTTTGCTTAATTACTTCCATTTGTGTTTTCTCTCGTTCAGAACAATTCAGTCATCGTCTCCAAACATATTACACACAGATTGCACAACATGGACAGCACATTTAAATCTTATCGTTTTACTGACCTCGCGTTTGTCGGACACCGGGGAGCTGTACTGAAATACTCAGAGAAGAATTCTTGTTGTGGTTGTTGCTGCTGGATAAGACACACGAGACACAAATTAGTGAACTGAACTACAATGTCTGTGCATTGGATGCTACTTTGCTCATGCTACACCAATTTCAGTGTTGGAATTGATCAGATCTAGTTCTCATATAAAGCTAAATATTATTTTATGAGTCATTAAACAACATGAAGTTACATAAAGAAATTGTAATATACAACTAAGCAAAATGAAAACAAACAGATGGAGGCAAACAAACTCCAGACAGAAGGCAGTGAACTAACCTTGTGTGTAACCCCAGCGGCTCGCACGCAAACCTCATCACACCACGGCGGCGTTGTTTCGGGGGGTTACCAGCCTTGTAGTCGTGCCGGGTCAGCGCACATTTCTTTCTGAGGTGACAGGCAGAGGGGCTGACATGTTCAGAGCTGTTTCACTTTGTTTCCTTTTTATACACAAACAACGTCCCACTGTCATCACTCCATCCTTCAAATACCACAGGGCCCCCTCAAGAGCATGGCCTCCGCGTCAGGCCCCATGATTTCTCCTGAGAAGCGTTTCTCCAAGGAGGGAACCTTTACTCAGTACAAGCTCAGGGATTTACTTCTTTCCAAGCGTGCTTACGTGCAAAGTAACAAAATATACCCACACATGGAAATAAGCACATGCCAATGCTTTGACTGAGAACTGTTTCCAGACAGACGATGCCCGTTTCTTCTTCATTCTCTTCATTCTCTACCGTCTGTCTTGTGACATTTGGATTGTGTTACACTCTGACTGACACGGCGACAGACGCTCCCTGATTGTATTTTACAACTGGCAGGCGATTTTTCACGCTGTAAATCTGCCGGCCCGCGTCAGTGCGTGTTAGTGGGCGTTTTCTCGCAGGTTATCACTCTCACAGCTGTTTGGTTGTGTTCTTTGGCTGTAATTTAAGCTACCTGGTGACAATAATGCATTTAACAGGCCTCACTCTGTCCAGATGTGCACAGCAGCCTCGGGATAGGCTGTCAAATATCACTTTGTCTTCATTTCATCTAAGGTGGTCGTCCATTGTGACGCAGGTAAACTCTTGGAGGTCTCAGTTAAAGCTTTTCTACTTACCTTTTCCCTCTCTGTCACACACACGTGACAGCTCCCATCCCACCTCAGATACGGCATCTGATCCAAACTTTGTTCTTTGTAGCTCACCCAGAAATACACAACACTATACTGATAACATTGTTTTCAAATACTTCAGATTCCTTTACCTATTTAAAAAGAAAAAAAACCTCAGCGTTAATACGCCGCTCTAATGCCTGTACAGCCACAGTTAGCTAAGCTTTAGTAGAGAATGGAAACAAAGAGAAACCACCATCCTGGATGTACTTAAAGAAAAATGCACTAACCCACCTGTTTTGAAAGAAAAGTAAGTCTATCAACACAGTCTCACTTATTGCGACTTTCTTATTTATTACATACAAAAAGCCTTGGGTAAAAATGCCAAGTTGTGGTTTTGGGAGGAGGGGCTGGTTGCCTGGTAACCGCACAGTGATGACAACCATCCAAAGAAGCTCCCAAAGGTTTTTGTGCGGATTAAGCAAATGAGATACAAAACGCTACTGACAGCGCTTTAGTGATGCCAGTAGATGATTTTTTTTCTCCTCCTGGGTCTAGTTTATACACTATGTTAAGTTCACTCCACCGCTACTTGTATGAGTCAAGTGATGGATTCAAGATGAAGCTATGATGAATCAGGTGAAAGTATTTAAGTCATGGTCAGATAAAACTCGTGTCTAGTAGTATCTTCATATGAACTATTTTTATGACTACATTTCCTCCATACTCCTCACTTGATGGTCACACCTCACTGAGTATTTAGAGACTCACAAATATGCCGCTTTAAAGGCTTAAAGGTGGGGATTATTTAACAATCAAACAGCTGGATTTCACTTCACGTTCTGGAAATATGATTATCTCCTCTAGAGCTTCCAGTGTTTCCAACAAATCCTAACAAGTATGACAAAAAGAGTTGCATTCACTTACTATAGTGAAGCATCTCAACTTAAGCTGCCACAAAAAAAAAACTATATTTCTGCAAACGTAATTTTTCCCAGATGTCTGAATCAACAGAGAGAAGAGGGTGTGGAGGCAACGAAAATGGGAAAATAACGTTGAGGAGAAGAAAAAGTCGAGCAGTGGGAGAATATAGCAGAAGAAAAGGGGTTTTCAGTGCCTCCAGGGGAGAGCAAAGGGGGCAGAGGTGAGAGAGAGATGGAGGTCTCTGCTGTCTGGGTGGTGGGACCACAGGGAATGGCAGAATTATTGGAACGAGTATCTGGCAGGAAATAAATACAGTGCGGGCAGGATCGCCAAGAGGCAGCCAGCCAGACATTGTTGAGAAGTACAATAAACTGCAAAGTACTGGATATGGGTTAAGAAAACTTCCCATACGACGCTGCACTGGGGAATTCATGACCTTTGTTGCTTGGACCGAAAGTAAATAATGTATTTATTCCAGAGGGCTTCCTGCAGATGTTCTCATTTGAGTCGTTTCTGTAGGTTTTTGTGCTGCTGACATAATCAAATTCAATAAAGAGAGCGCTCATATAGACGTCAGGACATTTGTGTCCTGTTAGATTAGATTTATAAATGTTGCTCTAGTTTGTTGGTTAGATACGTAAGGAGCTGCACTTGTTAAGGTCCATCCATCCTCTTTGTCGTCCGGATATTTGAGAGGAGAAGAATGAAAAGCACGGGGAGCAGAAACACAGCAGAGAGAGCTGACGTTGAAGAATCTTTCTGTAAGTCACTGTCAAGAACGTTTTCAGCCGAAGGACTCGGACCCTGAAGCAACACAACCCAACACATTCAAGGCCCAGCACAAAAGAACATTTCTCTCATTCTGCTGAAGACGTGACTTATGTGGCATCCTTTTCAGTTTGTGGTTTTTATGTCAGTCTCAGCGTTGGCTTGGTTTTGGGCAATTCTCAGTGTCATTCAGTAATGGAAAGGAAGGAAAGCTGGCAAATTAACTTCAAACAGGGTAACTGAAACATTATCTGGCTGTGTTCACAATTTAAGTGGCTTAACTGTCTGGGCATAACTAGAAAACACTCTTTGTAGCTGCAGAGTAACTAGATGTGGTGCCTTGATGTGGTTTGACGTCCACAAATGACTCCAACATAATGAAGGCAAATCACTGAGCTAATGCTTCCTGGAGTTTAGGATCAGGATACCACTCATACAATTTGTAATGCTTGCTCACTGGTAAACACACAGATGGCAGACACCCTCTGAGTGGAAGCATAGTTTCTTATGACGAGGTATGAGTCCTCTGCTTCAAATGATTAAGACTAAATAGTTAAATGCAATATGTATAAATGGAGACTTTCACCAATTTTGTTGAAAATAAATCCAATTTCCTAGAAGCTGTCACTCCAGCCGCTGTGAGAAATCCAAATCCCTGATGGATTGATTTGCTTGAAGACATTTTAAAATATTTCACCACTTTTGGAAAGACTTGCCATGTTCCAAACCTCAATGTTTCTGCCCAGATTTCGACAGTTCAAGTGGGTCCAATGTTGTAGTCAGATATTTCTAAGCAGGATTAAGAGTGAAGACAACTTTCGTAAAAACCATAGTAAAAATAATAAAAATCACACTAAACATCTTGGTGCTCTGACTTTCCAGCTGCAAACCTGTCGTCTTCACAGCATTCAGGTTAAGAAACAATTCCTAAATCAGTTCGGACAATACAAATTAGGACACTGAACGCAAACTGAACACATGACTGCACATGTTTGATACAGGACAAGTGTTTTAGGGAAAGGAACTGAGTTCTTTCATTTAAAGGGGTCAAACTGTGACTGCTGTGCAGCAGGCGTGACGTTAGAGCAACATCCGTGAAAATATACTTTCCATTCTATACCACAGAGACGAAATTTCCATTTAGTATGTTTCACTGAGCATGTAACGCAAACTGATGTCTAACAAAACAGCCAGGAAGCGCGTGTGTCCATTCATTGACATTATCTTTGGCGATCTGAAAAGCAATATTATTCTTTTGGTCTTTTACCTTTTTTGAAAAATGTGACCACTATGCTTTTATGATCGAGAGTTAATTGAATTTCCAGCAGGGCCCCCGTCCGCAGAGATGTACCGCGCTTGGAGCGACTCCACCGGGATCCCCTGCCAGGATATAAAGATCACAGCTACACATGCTCCCTGTTGAGCGCACCGCGTGTCTCTCAGTGCAGTAACAACGTTATGACTTTACTGTACAAGCAGAGGATGGCAAAGATAATTTTACATAAGCGGCTAAAGGTTGGATGTGATGGCTGAGCCCCTGGTTGGGGGCCCTGGGGTCCGGTCAAACTTCTGCTGCATCCCCAACCAATTTAATATTGATACAACGTAAACATTCTCATGTGTAACTCCGAATAAATCAGTGGGGACATAACTTATTGTGACTTTCATTATTCAGCCATATCCTGAGAATGAGGTAAGAAGATTATACCCCATGTGGGACTGATGATAACCGTTCTAGTGCTTCTAACAGGTCATCGTATGAGCTGTATAAACATATTACATGAATTCTGGCAACATGGAAACTTCTGACTGATAAAGTAAGCTGCTCTGTTTTACTGCGTCTGAGGAATATGTATTTGAAGATAACAAAAGCATTGCTAAAAAACGCTCCTTTTGAAACGCAGAACTCTGGGGTGTTTGGTTTGATTGGCATTCAGAGTGATTGCAATCTGGCAGAAGTCCCAGGGCAGCAGGCTGAGAGTAGTTTCAGATAGTGTGTATGGTTGGGTTAGAGGTTGCCTGCGTCGTGTTTTAGCGTAGAGACAAACACGATTCTGAATTTTCTGCCGAATCAAACGTTCGAACAGACAAATTCAAACAAGTGAAGTTGAATGCGACCAAATGAGAGTAAAAGCAAACTACAGAGGCAGATGTCTTACATCTGGACTCGCCCTCATTAAGGCTCAGGGCAGGAATAGAGTAGGAGGACAAGTCAGGTCATTTCAAGCGGGATTCATTTATCACATTTATGACAATGCTTTCTTAAAGATTAGAAAAATATTTGTTAAAGACTATTAAGCTTAGAAATTCAGTTTTATACTCAACAACTTAAGTTCACTGCATATGAAAAATCAAGTCAGCATAAAGTAGTAGTGGGTAGTTAAAAGCAGTAAAACCCACCAGAGGTAACACAGAGCTTTGACCTACTCATAATAGAGGTGAACTGATATAGTGACAGAACATGAATTTAATGATGTTGGACTATGTCATAACTCATTGCATTCAGACTCTATACATCCTGTCAGTATAACATCCTGAGTTTCTCCTCAGGCAAAGCGGATAGTACTTCAGGGAAAAGCATCTCATTCAGCAGGCAGCTAATATGGTCTCCGTCCTCAGAGACTCCTGTCTGCTCTCCGGCTTTGAGCAGCGGCGTTTGAAGCCCAGGGCTCAAGAGTTTAACATCATTTTCTGGATGATGACAAAGGCATGTCTTCCTTATGAGAGTGGCATATTGTACTGAAGATATAGAATAGCTGCTTCTCATTACGCTGCGCCTCCCAGGGTTCACCCTGCAACTCACTCAGCGTGCAGCTCTAATAATCAAAGCCACATTTGTGCTGCAGGGACTGGAACATATGAGGTCCAGGTACAGATCTTAATGTCAGTACAGTGGAAGGGGATGTGATTGTCAGGGAGTGTCCAGGAACAAGCCTATGCAGGGAGGTCACAGCAGGGATGAAACCATACAGTAAAGGCACTTTGTCTGTCAGTCTACATACACATACATACACTTGGCTTATTATGGAGCCAGCAGCCACTTACCATTTGCTTGCTCAGCACAAAGAGGGGAATTCCCACATATCACAGCGGCATATTTATTCCTCTAATTGAATTATTATTTGATCATATAGCAGGATGTACACAGGGATGGTAACCCAGGAAGTTGGTGCAGCCAAAATTGCTTACAAGTGTCTAGTAACAGCCTGTAATAGATATTAGTGGCATGGGTTTGGCTCAGCTTCCCTTTCATTCTTTGGCTCTGCGTGGAGCAGAGACACAGGTTATTTTGACTTTCAAAGGGATCCTCTATGGGTCAAATATTGGCAGATTTCCTGGGGATCAGCAGTAGATGGGCTCCAGCAGTGACTGAATCACTCACACAAACAGCAGCTACGTCTTCTTAACATCTAACAGGTGGAGTGGCAATGTAAAAAGACAGCATCATGGAAAAGGAGCTGTTTGTGTGTACTCCCGTGTCAAACCACTACCAACTGGTAAGAATATGGTAGCATTTCTCATACAGCACACTTTGGCATGAGATGAATGTAGGAACTATCTCCATTTATAACCATTTATCGTTGATCATGCAGAGACATGACGCAGCCATTTTTAGAAACTACTTTAATTTGCGGTTGCTGATTGCAGGCCATCGTTCAAACCACTACAAATATTTAATGCAAAGTATGACACTTAAGATGTGTGTGATTAGTCTAAGCATCTCAGTCGCGGCCCCACTTTTATCTCTGCCCCTTGTGCTCCTGCTGTCGTTGTCTCTCTTACGACCTGAGTCTATCGTGCCTTTTTGTGTAGTCTGTCCTCTTTTCTAGGCCTCTGTGGTAAAGAGAAGGTCTTGTAACTCAGACACGAGTTACGCAATCGGTGCCACTATCTTTTTATTCTATATGTCATCCCGATTGTCTGTACTGTAAATCTATTTTGTGTCTTTGTTCTGTAAACAGGACATCTGTTTATGTCTTCCCGTCCTGGCTGAGAGATCCCTCTTTTTTCTCTTCTTGAGTTTGTACCATGTATTTAGTTATTGTTTCCATCACAGAGTATGGTTTGATGTACAAATTGTAAAGCCCCCTGAGGCACGTTTATGGTGTTTCACTATAAATAAAATTTTACATCAGCAGCAGGAGTCATCACGTGTTTGCTAACATATTCAACATGTACTAGATTCCTTCACGGGACGATTCAGATATCATCTAAAACTGTTCAATACATTTAAATATGTTACACTCAGCATATGTTGTTACTGAGGTAACAAACATTTTACTTCCTCTGAACACAAACAGAAGTTACTCATGGCTCTTTTAACGTCAATGTTCCAGTGAGCTCCCTTTTTCACAAGAATCTGACTCAACCATGTGAATATCCTCATGAAATATATTTCCTGATATTGAAAAGATTACCCTGTTGAAAAGAAGAAGTTCAGGTAGAAGCTCTCACAACAGCTGTGGGGTCAAACACATGAAAGACCACATGAAGCGCTGATCAAATGTAGGGGACGTGAGGGACCAGAGTCTTTGATGCTTTTGTGGTCTTCCTTTTTTTTTCGGGGCGAGCGTACGGGGAGACTTTAACAAGAGGGTGTTTATCAGGCATAAAGACTGAGATCAGCTGAGAGGACTCCCTGTTTGTTCTTTGCAGCACCTCATGGTGTTTCTGTGTTTCCTCCCTGTTCATGCTCCACTTTAATCCTTTTCTTTCTTTCCATCATCACAGTCCATGAAGGTCCCTTGTAAGCCTCCAGTGCGTGGGATCATTGTGCAGATCACAACAAAGACAAAACGTCCCACATTTCTAAATGGGAGCTTTTAGTTGGGGAAAGAAAGTATCTGAACATCAGCAGCCAACAACATGAGCTGGGGGTGAAACATGTAGTCCAATCAAATCTGATCTGATTTCAGTCATGTCTAACACTGTTGACTTTCTTCTAATACTTATTCAAGTCAGCTGTGTCTATTTACAGATGTTGAGCGCTGAGTGATTGCAAGTCTTGTGACCTGGAGGGGATTTATTAATCATATTAATCATAACATTGATTTGTTTCCTACTCATGTTTTCCCACTGGGCACTATTTCTTGCTTGTCTTTCCTTCATGGGAATCGAAGCTTTATTTCTGAGCCAGATGTTTAGCTCTCAGACCTTCCTAAAGACCAAATAAATCAAAGTATCACAAAGAATTAAAATATAGTGCGTTAATGTGTTAATCCTTCCTCTGGCGTTCACATCCTTATTGCCAACAAGAGAATATAGCAAACAATTAATCACCACATACTAGAAAGAGAAGATGCCACTGGTCTCAAGTCTAAAGCAGAACCATGTTTAGCACCATTGTTGTGTCTCAAATGGCATTGCAGCAAATTTGTCTATAACAAAGAAAAAAAAACAAGGTTGCAATATGCTAATGTCAAGGACATAGTGCGCAGAGAATCAACAGATTACCTGAGAAACTTGGCACATATGGAAGACAGATAGGAAACCAAAAAACCTCTGAAGCTCCTCCAGAAGACCTGAGGGAATGTGTTCAAAGAAATAAATCATCTGCTGTAAAATCCCCCCATGATCACCACCCCGAGGTCACGTCTAAGAAAAATAAGCTTTAGGGTCAGAGACTGCATGGATGCACAAAAGAAGCACGAAGACAAAATATTAAACTTTATCCTTGATCAGCGAGAGAGAAATGATCAAGTTTTCTTTAATAGCAGCAACGGTCCATCCAGACGACAACTTCTCTTTTGTTGCTACTTGTTGCTGAGATTGGTTTAAAAGCCGCATAGTCTTGTACAGAACGCAGAAACAGTTGACCCTAAGGTATGTTAGTTACTACTGAGGAGAAAAATGAACCTAAAGACAAAGAATTAAAGATGTGTGTGCTCCTACTTGATGACAAAGCAGCCCTCTGGAAGAAAAGCAGCTCTTCCTTTATTACTGTTCTTATTTCTGTGTTTGCCAGTGATGGAATTTGACTGGAGAGTTCGTCTTGTGTTTGACTGCACGGCCCTCATACATGGGAGTGAATGGGAGGTGGAAGGACTTCAGGTTTGCTTCCTTTCAGCGTCCACTCTTTTGTTGCATCACGTCTCTTTGTGCCAGTGAATGTCTTCTAATTAAGGCTGATGCATAAAGACTGGAGAAACTCTTGACTGATTGCCGGTCACTGTACAACTTCTTCTCACCAGTCAGGCAGTCTGGACACATGCGCGTGCACACACACACACACATGCAGAAAACAGGGAAGAGGGGTTTTTACATTCTCATTCAGGGGATAAGATGTATTAGACATGGTGTAAGAAATACAACAAAAAAGGCAATAAAAATAAGAAAAAAAGAAGGTCTCAAGTTGTTTCCATGAATGAACCCCAACTGGGAAAGGAAGAGAACAAGGGACAAAGATCATGTTCCCATCAGGGAGTCCACATAACACGCCTTAGTGGTGGAAGAGGGGGTTAGGTCTGAAAACACATCACTGGGCAGAAAAACGTTAACAGCCCTCCCTGTTTTTTATTCCAGTTGTAAACTGAACATGGCAGATTGTATTTCTCCGTCTCCTGCCATCGTGCAGTTGTACCAATGATCATTTAAAGGTTCGTATATATACACAACGGTATCATGACCGTAGTGAAATCCGTGTCTCGTCTCCTTGATAACTTTGTGTGTTTTATTATTTAATCCTGAAGGTCTCGCTGACTGGCTGCTGCAGGCCACAGTCTACACAAGGCAGGAGTCAGATACCAGCTACGGGTACATGTACACGATTACACCTGACAATCAGCACTGCCCCCTGTCTGTGCAGTCTATTTGGTACTATTATATAGAGCTTTTGTTCAGCCAGCAAACAAACCAAACTGTGACCTTTGAAATGATAGTATAACAGTTTCGCTGAATCTAGTCAACGGCATTATTTTTAAAAATGCTACAGTATGACCCCCACATAGAAGTCTGTCAATATTTTTACTCAGTTGATCCAGTTTTAAAAATGTAACTTAAAATCAGTTCATGATGGGCTGTACTGTTACAAAAGAATTACACGTCACACATTTGGGTTAAGCTGTGCAAATGAAAAGCTAATGAAGAAAAGTAGCCATGCTTTAATACCAATGGTCACCTGACCACCTGCAGACAGAATTTTCGTACGGACGACTGCAGTTGACTGGAAACCATCTGGTCAATGTGAGGATGCCGCTGCAGGCGTCATGGCAACATGCACAAGGAGGAAGTTGAGAACAGCGGCAGCCATGGTGGGAAACTAATCTGAGCAGCTCTGCACAAATGAGCACAGCATGAGTTACCCCTGGATCACATTAAAACCGCCTTAGATTATAGTGATTATATTAGTAACTGCTTGCTATTTTCGTGGTTATTCCTACAGGTGAAACATTATTTGTTTGTTAATAAAAAATAGAAAAGGAGGAAGAGGAAAGCTCTAGATCAGAAAGGCTTTTTTTTTATTCTCCCCCTCTCATTCCCCCTCTGCTTTAATTGACTTCCTCGTTGCTAGCTACTGGGGGTGACCCTTTCAAAGGTCAGACAAACTCAACTGAGCTGAAGGAGCCTGGACCTCAGGAGGTGCAGCACCAGTTCCAAACTGAAACAAAAACGACGTCCCAGCAGGAATAAAAATGCAAAGAAGGCGAACAGAATGTTTTCAAACATCTGAAGAGGACCACTCAGGAGCCAGGGAGCTATTGTTGCACAGGCAATGCAACCTGCATGAAAACTGAACAGAGTCACTGGGCTGCCTGCCACACATAGGTTGCATACATGAGCAAGGCACTACGTGTCTTTACGGACAGGTTGAGCATGCGTGGATATGGTAGTGAGAGAGAGGACAGAAGCCTGCACTCACAGAAGGCCAAGTGGAGGGAAAACGGGGACAAGAGTCTCTTGATAGAGCAGTGACTTTGTTGGAGAAGCTAGTGCCATTTAGCACGTATCCCAGAGAAAAGGGCAGCGAGTGAGACGGTTGAGAAACGGAGCAGCTGGGGGCGGGTGCTCGCTTGTTGATACTTGGATGGATAAAGATTCGTGTCACTTGCATGAAAGCTTTAGCAAAGACGAAGAGCAATGAATGTGCAGCAAATGCCACCCTGGACGTTCGGCTCCCTTCGCTGGATGATGTTTCCAGTTGTCTGCTTGGGAAAGCGTCTTTCTTCTCACCTCGCTTTCCAAGCTATGGGGGCCTTGAACCAAACCCATTCCCTTGAAATAGGCTAATTGTGTTCAGTTGACTTCCTTGGATGGAACAGCCCTTACAAGTTAATCACCCAGGAAAGCCTCTTAGTGACAGCTATGCCTTAATTGCATACCAGAACATGCCCATCAATTCAAATGGCAGAAAATCCACACATTCCATCAGCATGGGAATGAGATATTCTACTGAAAACTTTGGTTTCTCACTGAGAGAAATCTTCATTTAAGGAAACAGAGTAGAGCTGGATATTCACAGGCCATGCTACAATGGTCAGAGTGTGTAATGTAATTTTCATTCAAATGACCAACCCTATATCCAACTCAGTTTTGTTATTATGACCCTGTTTGCACATCTTTCTTTGTTAAGTATGTGCCAGAGCTCCTGCAGCCTTCATCACAACATGAGTGTTAAAACAAACTGACCAGTATGACAGTAAAAGGCGAGTGCGGCAGGGTGAGCTGAATCATTTGTGTGTGCGCGACGTGATGTGGAACCCGCTGATCTTTACTCCAGTCACAGCTCCTCTGCTAGTTCCATGCTGCGTTTTACCAGTTTATCCAGGCAGGCAGAGGTGAAAATGCTAACCTTTTCCACACAGCAATAACTTCCCCCCATGACATTGACCCAACATTGCTTCAGTGCCCCTCAGCGCTCGCTGTGAAAATGTCAGACGAGCTCTTTTCATCTGAGGGAAATCCTATCTGATTTACTCTCCCCCCTCTTCCTCAGCTGAGGCGCTGTTTGCACAAGGCCATGTTTCATTTGAATATCAAAGCCTGTGAGAAGGTGGCCAGACACTTTAAATGCCATTTTTTAGACTTCTCTCGAGGAATGTGACTGCTTAAGTGTTCTTGACGAAGGGACCTGATCACTGAGACAATGCTTCCTTTGTCGTGGCAGGGTGACAGTAATCTCTACCTATCTTCTGCTTGCTTTGTAGACTACACAATCACAGAAGAAGGCCATTTGCATCTGAGTGTGCAGCTCTTTTAGGCTCCACAGTTTAGATGGGATTTGAGAAATGGTTCACATTTCATGAACCATGATTGTGAACATATCTATTACGTTTAAATGACTCTCTGGCTTTGAAGGCATAGATCTCTATTTTATTGTGCATTTGTGCACAACTTCACCCTCTAACCATGTGCAATAACAGAAATACGTTCAGTGCACAAAACGCCTTCATGTCGACATGTAGGAACACTCTATTTTAAAATCACCCAAGCACAGAGTTCACATCAAGATACTCTTCCTCTATAGAAACAGATGAAGCCACGAGATTAGTCCTAAAAGACAAATAAACAAAATCATAACTGCTGGACAGTGGCACCATGTTCTCACGATAACAGTATCAAACATCAGCTATTTATCTTCTCTGAGCAGCCTTATCTGTGCATGAAGAATCTACCTGCATCTTGTCCTTTCTGTAACAAAAGTGTGGCATGTTTCAACACTGTTCCTGTTGATGCCATACTTTCATACTTTCATCTGATGAACATCGTATGAGCCTTGAACAGTGGCTCTGACTTGAACTCTTAGAAGTGAATGTCTTTTTTTTCTGCTACAAGTACTTTCTAGTTTTACATTTTTGTATTTTTGCATTTTTTTCTGTTCATTGTTTTTTCCTCTTTGATTTAACTCGTGTTAACATAATATCACATTGTATTTTAGATACATTTAGATTTTGCCTTATATGTCGTTGATAATGATGCCTGGAGCTGAATTTACTTTTTTGACATTGTAGGGGTCTATGTTATCCACCTAGGCTGTAATGCAGGCGTTCAGCCGAGGGTGTCGCTGTTTTCATTCTCGCGAGATTATCAAGCAGGAAGCGACTATGAGAAGGTCAAGAATCAGACATGGCGGCGCGCAGTGTGTGGAGGTCTGTTTGGAGTTGCTTTACTGGGTTAAAAACAGGCTTCACACATACTAATTTGAGCTCCCTTCAACGGATAAACGCCCCCCATGTATCTGCTGTAGTCGTTCAGAGCAGAGGGATCCGCCAAGGTGAGTCTTCCCTGCAGACGTTAGCGTTTTAGCGAATATTGGGTGAGCTAGCTACGTTAGCATGCTATGGCATAGGCTATGTCTTTGCTTGTTACAAATCTGATACATTAAAATATCTATTAACGTTACAAAATAGCTCCATGCCATAAGCTCCGGCTTTAGAGGGGAACCTCGTGTGTTAGGACAAAACGACACTTAATTAAAATAACGCATAGCTTAACGTGTAACAGCTCCTTGTACATTTGCTTTGTGCAATTTTTTGTTTTAAGTGTATACAGCATTTGTTGTATATTTGAAATTATCTACTTTTGGGTAGTCCGGGGGATTCATATGTACTGGCTGAAAGGTGGTAAAGTAAAAGGTGAAAGTAAAATACTAATCGTGATGTTTTTATAATAAAAACTTAATTCGCTGTCTGTTGCAGTGGTGGAGAGGCAAGAGGGGAAAGCAACAATTGTAAGTGGAACTACACTGTGAAGCAGATATTGTTTGTGCTTTGGAAGTTTGATAATAAGTTGCAGTTACATATATGAGAAGCACAAACACTTACACACACACACACACACACACACACATATATATATATATATATATATATAATAAGATTGTTTATAATTGCATCTTGTTTTACAAGGTAGAGGACTGTTAGATGGGGGAGAGGGAGTTGTGCTTTCTTTAACTGCATGCATATTTTCTGTTCACTTGACACAGAACCTTTGGACTAACTGTAATAATGTTAATCTTTTGTCAGATTGAGGGACAGACTCTGGATGTTCCTGCGGGAACACAGCCTCCAAACCCCACAGCCAAATGTCCCATTTACAGATGGAACCTACAGAACAAATACAATTATATGGTAAATTGTGGACAGGCATGAAATGAATAAATCATCTCACATGTGTCTACAGTTTATAAATGACTGTTTTTCTTTTTATGTTTCATCCCCTTCAGGATGTCTTGTTGTTAAGTCAGTTCATCAGGTCAGATGGAGGGATGTTGCCCAGAAGAATCACTGGTCTCTGTCTAGAAGAACATCGCAAAATTGCCATCTGTGTGCAGATGGCTCACAGGGCCGGTTTGTGATTCTCTCTGCCTCATTTTTGTTTTTGTCCCCTCTAACCTGTTTAATTTAACACTGGGAATGTTTGAAACTGGAAAGTAATATATACAACAATTTAAATTAATAAATGTCTTTGTGTTTATGTTTTTTGTGTTTTAAGGTCTACTTCCTGACCACAGACCCAAACTTCCAGATGGCCATGTCCCAAAAAGGCCCAGGCAACAACTTAACAGGTTTATACCTTAACAGATGTTTGTCTACTTATTTGTGTTTTATCATTACCTGTCATGATGTGTCGCAGTGTAAATCATATGTTAATTGTATGTTGCTTTTTCTTGTACAGATACTTGACCCGCTGGTCTATTGATTCTGTGAAGCCCATTTATAAAAAGGGACTGAAATGGTGTAAGAAGCGTATGCCTGTTGGCCACCCAGCACTCCAGAACAATGTGCGTTATGGTGTCAAGCCCCTTTACATAAAACACTGAAGGACAGAAAGCTTGTCGAATCAGTACATCAGCACCAGGAGAATGGGTGGGCCAGTTCTCTGAAGATGCAGTGGATTTTCACATCTTTCAACTGCATCTACAGTTTATCCAGAGTCTTGTCATCTGGCTCTGGGAAAAGGCCTAAAAGCTTCAACCATCTGTATTTATTTCATGTTTTGTTTATAAAGCTGTGTCCTTAATGAATCATGCCCAGCCACACCCAGAACCATCCGTTCTGTCTCTGCTCGTTCTCAAAAAGCTTTTGAAGTCAACTCACTGACAGCTTAATGTGAACAACAACTAGGTCAGTGTTACACTTACATTGTAGGTGGGATGATGACTGTGTATACTCTGAGCAACACAGATGTGCAAATAAAGTGTGTCTGTTTACTGTTCCTCTCAGCTTGTGTTTACATATACACAAACATATACACAGGAGGAAGCTTTTGTGCACAAGAACTCAGCTGGTCAAAAACTTTATGGACACAACTGCATCACTCTAAACCTTTAGTTTATTTATTTTAGGACAAGATAAACAAAAAGTCTTGTCATTTGTTGGTTATAATCCATTGTGGTTTGGAGTAGCAATATGATGAACAGAGAAACGTGTACGGTAAGGTTGAAATAAACTGAAGATCTCTTCATAGCATAAAGGGAAGGTCCAGATTTTTGGTCCCATAACCAATGTAGATGTAACCATGCTGTGGTGACATTGGCACGTGGTAGAAAGTCAGACCCAGCCACAGCAGGCTGCGGAGAACACACACTTTGCGAGCACAATCAAACTGAAGACTCCACGATCCTATGCACAAATACAAAAGACTTCTGTGAACAGTTGATGTTAAATGCAAGAAGGCAGACACATCATTGTCTGATAGCAAAAAAAAAAAATAGGAGTAGTCGTCTTTCTTTATTGGAATTGGAATATTTCCAAGGAGACGTGAGAGGAAGCCAATAGCTACTCCCAAAAAAATCAATCTGTTGTGCTTTTGTGATCTACAATCTAATAGTTTCTCAATATGTTTGGGTGTGTCCACAAACTTAAGACATAGGGAACTAAGAACAAGAACTGGACCTGCTACCATGTAAACACAGAAACCATTTGACTGATTACACAAAAGGGACACGATTCCAATAAAACAAAACTTGCTTCAGTTCTTCTCTGTCTTTGAACTTACATGGGAAAGTATGATTGAATTAGGAGTGAAAGAGTCTTGGGTGTTTGATTTGGGATAGTCGGCATGAAATCCTCTTGCTATAACTGCTGGTGTAAGGAGAGGAACCAACATGTAAAGCTGTTTTTCCATGTTGTGGAAAAGGCAATGAGCCCAGTCCGGGGTCTCAGAGGAAAGCACCTGTTTTCTTGGTGGAGATACATCATACCACATTTTCCTCAGAGTCCCTTTGCAAAAATGTGAACTCTTTGTCCTTTTCAGCAAATGCGTGCGATCTGCTGTGATGACGGCTGCAGCGTGCGACACTGAGACAGCTGCATAATGTCTGCCTCAGAGATGACACAGCTGACATCCGTATTACACACAAACATATACACAGGAGGAAGGCCTCTTAAAGCAGACATCTGGTGCCTGTTTGGTCATGGACACTCAGCTTTTCTGCTTTCATACACATACACTCGAAGGACATCACATTATCTACAGTGAGTCTGTGCTGGTCTACGTCTTACAAGCAGCCAACCTCAAAGACTCGCATTCTTTTGACAGTGTTCATTGTATTTTTGCTCATCATTTGGCTTCTGAGTTTACTTACATACTTTTTGACTCATTTGAGCTCCTACCAGCATCTGAAGAGACACAACCTTATTGGCGTTTAATTGGTCCGCTTGCAGAAATGTTTAAAAATCGACTTAACTGGCCGGACTACATGAGCCATAACGTTTACAAAACCTGCTGCTTTTTCTCATTTACATTTGATTCCCTCCAGATTTAAACAGTATCCTTATCCATTTTGGTTTCTGGGAGTCCTCTCCCAATGTTTTCAGCCCTAATGTTTAATCCCTGTATATGAGCCCTGAATCTACAACTAGCAGTCAAATAATTTTTAATCAGACAAAAATTCAGTTATTACATCACTTTAGATTAACAATCCAACATATTCCCAGAAAACCCTTCCCATCTGGCAGCCTGGGTGAATTCATAAGGTTTCATCAGTTGCACCATTAGTTCCGGGACCATTTAACAGATACAGAGAAACGTCTGTATTTCCAGTCAGACTTCTGTCTGAATCACTACTTTAATTTGTATTAATATCACTCCACATTCTGTGAAATGTTGTGCAGAAGCTTACTCTAAATCACTAGAATGCTTTGACAAGTTGTAGATTTAAAGCATGTGTTGGATCTTAATAATCACAAAACAAGAAAATAGAATTTAGAGATGTGTTCATACACTATTGTAAAAACCTTTTAAGAGTTGATGTTTTGTGTTAGTTAGAGTGTTGACTGTAGTATAACCTGAGCTGTGTAGTCTCACCTTTAGGGATGTCATCACTCAATACATCAAAGATGTCAATAGCTGGGTTCAGTTCACCCATCTCCAGGATGGACTTCGTCTTCAGAGTCTTTGGTTGGCTGAAGTGAAAATAATTGTCCAGCTTGGCTGCTTCTGAGTAAGACAGGCCTTAGGAAGGAGAAACACACATTGGATGAGACAAAGCAGGAGCAGGAGGAGTGAAGAGACGTTAAGTAATAAGCATGAGCATAAGTACCACCAAAGCTGCGGTTTATCTCGACAAGGCCATGAGGATTCTTGACAAAAGCACCACGTGGTACCACAGACGCTTCCTCGTCAATCTGATGAACTGTCACCGCCAGCCGGTTCTCCTCAGTGACTTTGGTCTAAAACAAAACCCAATGCATCCATCACCTTATATTTCACCGCCGCCCGGATAGAGCCGTTGCTTACCACCACTTCCTCCTGCTCGGCATCCTCCCCCCCTCCTCTCCTGCGGACGTCAGTGTGCTCATACACATGAGAGGGGTCTCCCACGAACCGACCCTTAGCGGCTTTGGCCACGTCGTTTATCAGGGAGTCCGATGCGGGCGGAAGCAGGAACCAGTTCATGCAGTTCAAGCTGCAGGCGACAAACACGCACAAACAAGCGCTTTCGCACGTTGAAACGCAACGAATACACGAGATGTTGCGTTCATTTCCCCGTTACCTGTACAGACTCTTCTTATCCGTCAGCTCATCTTCTCCTCTCCCCTGAAGCACGAAATAATCCGTCTTCAGCCCCAATACTTTGCCCCAAAACAAGACTCGATGGAACCGGTAATTTTTCTGCACGATCACCAAGGAGGTCTGCAGAGCGGCTCTTTCCTCCACGTTCAAAGTCTGCCCGCTTCCGGCGACGAGCTCCAAGGAGTAATATAAGGAGTTTGAGTCCATTCTGCAATTTACGAAGTAGATATTGATTATATCAGCGTCATCTAGTGTTGCAACTGGCTAATTCAAGCGCTACCACGACTACCACTGACAACAAACCTTGTCGCCATGGCGACCACAGCAGGACGCCTTCTTCTTCTTCTCTTTTTCTAAAACCCATCAGTGTGTCATGTCAAAACTAAATATAAAGACGAATAGTAATATAATAAACAGTTAAATATTGATACAGTTGTTAAACCTTCAACTTGGCTTTGTTTGTTTGTCTGCAAATGACGTCATAACACGTTGACGCGATAAAGCAGTGTGACCTCAGGGGAAGGCCATAAACGTCACTTTAATTGCATTCAGTTTTTATAAAGTAGTGTCCGTGCTGTTGCGAGTTTTCCGCCCTCACCCCAAGGCAATTGGATGGTTACGTTTAAAGTCATTTAATTCTAGTCAATTTAAGACCAAACTAAATGTCTATTTATATCACAATGCCTTGGTTCTAATAAAGGAATCTTTGATGTCACAGTTGACAATACGAGCGGGAAAAGCACAGATGTAACCAATAGAGTTAATGATGGCCCTGTGCGATTTAGGTGCCCCAGTAATCTATGGCAGTGAGGATTTATATCAGTTCAAGCTCAAAAGCAGGGAGTGGCTAAACGCAGTGCAGCCACTGTAAGTGTAATGGAAAACACCTGTGCTTTCTGGGCTGTTAAACACACCAAACAGAGGTACCTCCCATACAATGTATGAAAAACAGTTATAATGAAATATATTTAAGTACAGCAGTCACACACTCACTAATGATGACTTTGTTTTCATCTACTTGTGTTACTTTCTGTGACAAACATTACCCACTGAGTACCTTAACATATACAGCCCAACAGATGAACAGTATGCAACTGTGCTGTGTTTGCGTTTTCTGCTTGCTTAGCTTTCCCCGAGTGCTGTTTTTACATCTCATCTGCTGGCTTCAAGCGTCTTCCGCCCACAAAACTCACGCAGAGGTGTGGACGGACTAAGCAAGTTCCAGAAAGCGTCTGGAAGACAGCTATGGTTAAGCCTCTTGCACAGCTGGCAGGATGCAAGCTTAGATCACACTAACATGGCTGCATGGCACATGGGAATAGGAGGGAATGTTTGGAAATCATACAGGGCATTTCCTGTGTATATTTGTTTGGATATTAAGAAACAGGGAAATGTGCTGTGGTTCACTGCTGTAGGTACAGTGTTAGTAGACAGACTGTTAAGTTCCCCCGTTGCCATGATTTAAGGTAATAGTGGTTTGTGACATAAACTCACAGCACACTGTCTTTGTCTGGGCTTATTGCAATTTTATGATTAGGATTTAAAGCCGGAAAACCAGTATGTGTGTGTGTGTGTGTGTGTGAGAGAGAGAGAGTGTCTGTTTTAGGTTGAAAGCTTTACAAAAAATATGTCTGCACAATATCTGAAATGTGATCTACCATGGGAGGGAAAGAACAAGGGGATGTCAGTGGGTGCTGTGGGATTCAGTGAGTTGAACACAGCTTGTGTTCATATCCGACACGTTTGCGGCGGCACATTAATTAGAACAGATTAAGTTGGTCTTGCCCTTAACCATCGTGATCATCTGATGGTCTTCTGACATATATCCAGAAATCTTTATAGCCTATCGGATTCTCTCACACAAAACGAAGAATACACAAACTTAAAACCTTTTTTCAATTGTCCTTGTTATTAATTATCAGTTGGATAATTTTACACAGAACATGCCTGTTGCTTCCTGCAGCATATGGAGCAAATCCAGTAAAAAAAAAAAAAAAAAAAACACTAAACGGACATTAGTAGTTTCATTTATCCTGGCTCTGATCCAGCAGGCCCAGCCAGTCTAAGCGGTGTGAAACTGTCTTCAGTTACACTTGGAAAAACATGGCTGGCTACTGTCCAACAAACGATTGTGGTCAGAGCGCTGGGTTGATTTGTACCCGATGATCCTATTTTGGTCTCTCACCTCATTAGACACTGTTGGTTCACACGTTTAATTAGTAACTGGTGACTTAATGCCCTGTTTTCACTGGTCATTCACTAATTCTGATTGTCGTCACTGCTGGGACACTGGTAAACTAATAATCTGACTACGCAGACTGAACCTTTATTGATGCCGCCTCATTTGAAAAAAATGGGTTAATCATCCACAGCAGAAAATTTGAATTACACACATAAAGCTTTTCCTGTCAATCCATCACGCAAGTAAAGGCAACTGAAACCTCAAGATTAACAATGAAACACCAACACTGTCACACTGAGAAGTAATCAGAGCATTTAAAGAGATGAAATTATTATTACAGAAAGGATTTTTAAAAATGTAAACATTTTCATTCTTGAATGTTTGGAGACTTTAAATTGTTATAACCCACTGTGGGTGATTCCTGTGAAGATCAGCAATTGGAAAAACCAACAAGCAGGTTCTAATAATTCCTTATGTCTATTCATCCCCACGTTAACCCATTTCCATGTCTACACAAAAGGGCCTCGGTCTGGAGTCACATGCTTGTTCAGCAGTGGTGATTTCAGCTGCCTGGCCCTCCGCCTTTCAGGCTAATATAGTCCAGCGACAGAAAAGGGAGGGGGAGTGGGGTGACTTCTCCACAGAGTACCCCACACAGAAAGGAACACAAGGACGGCCCCTCACCAACCCTCCCACTCATTCACACAAACTCACTCTGAGCCCGTTGCTCAGGATGGTACCTCATTAGAGCTGGCAGTCTACGTGGAAGTTTTGAAGTTGAACGCCACAGAGTGACACACACATACACGCCACTCTAGTTCTGTTTCCCGATTGGCTGGGGAGGAAGTAATACTTGGAACGTAGCGGTCTCCCTGTGTCCCGCTCCCGCTGCTCTGGGAAACTCACCTCCCAGGCGACTAGGGTTGCCACGGCACTAATCCTGACAGACAAAAGATGGGAGTACCACTGAACATGATGCTGCCAGACCTTTTCATTGGTTGGCATGATCCCACGCGATGCTGTGATTGGCCAGCACCATGTTTATATACAAATTGGAGCAGTCAGAGGTCACATCCATCGATCTTCGTTGTGACATGAAGAAAACCTGACCCTAAAACCTCTGAAATCTAAATGGGTTTAATTCCTGTTTTATACACACACATACAAGCGCGCGCACACACACATACAACATAGCAGCCCTTTCTTAAGTTCAGCGGACTGGGAGTGCAGAATTAAGTGAATACTGGGGAGAGGGAGTGAAGTGACTAAATAATAGTGTCTGTGGTCTACAAAAGCACAGACGACAACAATACCAAGAATGCATTGAGGGTACTGGGTTCAGTGGGTTGCACACATACACAAAACAGAGTCACAGAGGTCTTAGATTAACATTTGGTAAATATTTGGATTCATAGAAGGGCGTGTTATGTCTGTTAATTTGACCTGAGGTGCCAAGAAACTGCATTCAATCAGTTAATTATAGTCATTAGGTTTCCTTTGTATAAGTAGAATTTCAAAGACTGTGCTCAGTTCATTAACGTTATGCTCATATAATCTGCCCATCACATAAATTTTGCTTTAAATAAACTCAAACAGCCTAATGCCTTTATATAAATAAGTATGTGAGTGCATAAACAATCAACACAAAATTCCAGTACATACATGAACATGACAACTAGAAACTATGTCATTGCTCACCCACCATGTGTTAACAGTGAAATGCTGGACTAGTATTTAAGTATCAATACTAGCAGTCACTCTACGATAGCCCAAAGAAGTGACATCAGATTTTGCAAACAGAGAAGCAGTTTGTATGTCAAACTTTGTGTCTTTTTGAAAGCCAAGCGTCAGCCATGTGAAGCACTAAGAGAGCTGTACATGTGCTTGAGTTGCCACAAAACCACTCCCAGTTTGCATGTAATTGGATTAAACTTCAGATCAGACTTTCACACACCCATCACAATAAGCCAAGAACCATGTGTGCCAAAACTGAGCCAGTGAATTTGTTGTCTGTTTGACACTGGGTCAAAGTTTTCAGTGTGGTTTTAGAAAGTATAATACTGCAGTTGTGGGAGAACCAACTACATTTTACTTCTTCCCAGGCTCCTGCGGCTTTAATATTCACATTACTCCTGCTCCGCTGAGCCTGCAGAACACACGGCTTCCAGCAGAGTCTGCATTAAACACACAAGAAACAGAAATAACCAGTGGACAATAATATCAAACTCTCGTCCCTTTCCCAGCTCATCCTTAAAGACACATGAGAAAGTCTGCAAGTTATTAGTGCCCCCTCATCCTGACCCAGCACAGCGTTCTCATGTGACTTTGTTGAGGTACGCATGTCCATTCAAATTTGTCTCCAAGTCTCTTTGTATTGGAGCCACACAGTCTTGCAAAATTATTAAGCTTCATTTAGCAAAAGTGAAATACTGTAAGAGTATTGTTTACATCACAGTGAAGATCACGTAGCCCTGAGAACAATGTCTTTATCACTTTACACTACATTAAAGTAAGTGTTTATTTCCAATAAACAAATCTTTAAACTATCCAAAACATCTTTTTTTTGCCACAGCTGATAACCTGTAAATGCTACTAGCGTAGCACCTCATTACCCATATTTAACAACCGTGCTAACTGTGGTGAGAGAAGAAGCAACAGGGCAGGAAAAAAAAAAAAAGAGTTAGCAAAAAAAAAAAAAAGGGACAGACAGAAAGACAACAGCGACAGATCAGTTGAGGTGATGGAGCTGCTCGATATGACGCTCAGCCTCACAACTGCCTCATACCAATGTCAGAAGAAGTTATCCCTTTATCCTATGTTATATTTAATGAGGGGTTAAGCTTTCTTACTGCAGCTCAACACTGCCCCCTGATGACAAAACACATTCATTTAGATTAAAGTAGTTCAAGTTTTTTCATAAAGCTCCATTAAGAGGCAGGATTATAACGTATGTGGAACGTACATGGACTCAAAAGAGTCCAGTTCCTCTTAACATTAGCACTGAATACATAAAGATGGTCTGTATAACTATAACAATGTGCATTAAATAAAGATATAAACTGACCTGTTAAAACATTAATTTCTGATAAAGCATCATTTTTGATAGCCTGTGTAACACTGATGGCATTTCTTGTTCAATCAAAGATACAAACATAAAGCTCTTACATTATTAAAATTTGGTAATATGTTATTCCCTTGGCAGGTGTTGTCCTGTGGCATCAGTAAGGCACTAGGAGAATCTACAGGACACAATCTAGCTAGTAGTTAATTAGGCAGCAATCTCTGTTGGTCCACTTCTTTGGCCTCAGTGATATTCACTATATTGAACAATTATTAAAACAACAGCTTCACCAAGTGTAATATATTAAAATCAACATTTCCTTCATTAACATTTGTTTACTAAAAAAATGTAGATTTGAGCAAACCATTACTTGGTGAGTTGGTCCTTATAACATTAAACTTGTGACTCGTTTTGTATGGCACGTTATCTAAAGTTGGACTAGTGTTCTCACCGCATTTGTTCTAGTACAACCTGTAGGTTTTGTCTAAGTGGGACAGTGCCCGTCTTACTGAGCAAGGTAGAGCTGAATTTAAACCCTGATTATTTATATCTGCTAAAAGTAAAATCTATGTAACGAAGGCAACGTCACAGTTAATGTTGAAAACCTTCTATTTGCCCAAATTTAGTCTTTGTGGCAGCTGGCGGCTGCACTGTCCACTGTCGATCCATAAGACTGCTGGCGTGACTCTGTGGCACTGACAGGTGATTTGGGGTTAAGCACCCTGGGGAGGTAGACCTGTAAGCACACAGTACAAATGTGAATAGTGATCTCTGGAGGCAAAAGAAAGGGGTTTGGTTTTATATTATCACAGATGTAAATCATAAATGAATCTGCCCTGCAAGAATCAGAGAAAGCCTAAAATGTATCATAATCAGAACTGAACTTTCTTCTTTGGTTTCTTTTTCTCTGGCTGTCATAAATTGTTGCTTTATCAATGAATGACAACACTGAAAATTTCTATAACGTAGGAATTAGTTTTCCAGAGAGTAAACCTGTTCTTAATGCATCATATCAGCAGAATTAGACAGAGAACAACTATTGTACCATAGTGTTTTCTTCTACTGTCTCTGCTGCATCCTCATCCTCTTCTTTCACCTGTAAAGTCCCCAACGACAACAACATGAGGGCTCAGTGGTGACGATGACGATGACAATATGTAGGACATATGATATCCCAAAGAGGTGAACACTCACTGTATAGTTGTGTGGACTGAGGTATTTGAAAACCCCGAAGCAAGTGTAGCTGATGCAGATGAAGACAGTAATACACAGAACCACCAGGGTGAAAAGAGATGTGGGAGTCAAGAAACCTGAAACACCACACAGACACACGGATGATTTAAAGCAACCGTTTGATATTTAAACATAAGTTGAACATGTTTTCTTCACTCCACACATGCTTTGTACCTGTTCTGAGGACAGAGAAGAAGTAAAGCCATATTAAGCAGATGATGGGTGCAGCCAGGGCTTGATTGATTGCTGCCATGTGCACCTTATGGTCTAAATGAGCAGGCAGGTAGGCAAAGTACAGGTTGTGTTTGTCCACAAAGTACTTCAGAAACATGTACACCAAACCTGATGACACACACACGACAATCATTAAGAAACCCACTGTGGAAATGACAGAAATATTTAGTATAAACAGAAATAAATAAATGACAGAAAAGTGCAAAAGTTAGACTTTAAGTAATGTGTAAACTACTGGTCACTCACCGAACGGCACAATTACAGGACAAATAATGCTGTAAGCCATAATGACCGTAAACACACAGAGGGTCCAGCTGTACATGGCTCCATATTCAGACTCGTAGGCCTGGTTCTGTAAACAAAAGTCCAAAACTGTTGCTTGACAAATATTTCTATAACTTTACAGGCTTATGTACACGTTTCAGTATCCGATATAACAGACTGAACAAGCAATCGACATGCATTAATGGAGAAAGCACGTACTCAAGCAAATTTGGTACACAGCATAAATGTAAAGAACACACGTGGACAACAGATCCCGACCCTTGTGCCCAGGTGTAGGTTTCCTTTATACCATTACAAACCTGTTTGACATATTTCCTTTCAGCAGCGGAGCCTGCAAACATCATGCGAATGGTGTAGAGCAGCAACCCGGGCAAACGTAGCAACTCCATGGCAGAGCCCACCAGTGACGCTGTGATCACGTAATTGACGAAGAATGCGCCTTGGTTAGGTAAGAACACACACCTAGCGTGAGAAGCAAAAGGAAGAGGACAAAAGCTGAAGTGGCAATAATGAAAGACAAAAAAAGAAATTCCATCCCCACCATTATAAAAACTCACAGTCCATGTGTTAAAACATTTTTCTTTTTTGACCTAAACAAACTGCTATGTACAAACTCATGTTCAGAACAACCCCTGTACTGTAAATGACGGTGAAGATTCCAGAGTGAATATATAACAGCTTTGCGTGCGACAATGGTGGATTAAATGTACTACCTGAGGCATTTCTATGTTTTGTAATTTCAATAGAGTTAAACCATCACGGTAATGAGTTGACACTAAAACTAACAGAGCCTGGTAATCCGATATCCCCTATAAATAATACCCTTTTGTCAGCACAGAAAAGTCTTTTGAAAATTAGAAGAAAAGAAAAAGGGATGACTTACTCAAACTTAAGTTTCCCATCTGAGAGGAACGTTTTATCAAACAGCCAGCGAAAAAACACTGCAAGACTAAAACAAAAACATTGCGGAGGTTGAGGCAAGGTTTCCATTTCATCCAGCTATAACAAAGTGCAAATATTAGCCGTTAGCTAACTGTCACATCTTATTATATGCTTCCTCTTTTCTTAAGGTTCCTCATATTTACCCTCAGCTGATTGCTCAAGCATTACTGCAGACACACAACTACTATCGTTAGCTAATGCTACTAAAACGCTAGTAGCTGTCATTTATTGAAAATGATGTCAACACAAATTACCTGGTGAGTCCTAGTGAGGGGAGGATAAGCACCATGAAAAGCAGGAAGAAGTAGAGCTTACGCAACATGCTCAGCTGCTCGCTGGACCTGAGAGATCAGTGGATTGAAACATGGTTGTTTGATAATAAAATCCAATGTCTAAACATTGTGTAAATATGTGCAATACTGTACCTGCTCCAGTGTGCCTCTCCTAATGTAGAGTAGTATACTATGGTAGGAAGCAATGCAGAGAAGGACCACAGCAGGAGAGTGGGGAAGAACTGACTAATGATGGGGTTCTGGAGGGAAACAAAAGTCAATTCATAGCTTGAATTATAAAATATAAGATATATAAAATTGTGACAAGTATATGTGTCTGCACATGCAACACTCACGTTGAGGTAGTAGATGGGCTTAGTTACGTTGAACTTATCTATGGTGTTGATGATGATGGTAGGAGTGGTGAGGAAGGTGAGCAGCAGGAAAAGAGAGAAGTTTATTAACACGTAGCGCACGAGCCAGCGAAACCCCCCCACTGACAGATTGGCCCTGTAGGTCAGAACAAGGGAAAAACAGAAGCATCAGGTCAGTTACACAAAAAATGCAATGCAACGCTAATATATATACAGTATGTCTAGTAGTGTTATACTTGTACCAAAGCATAGGCAAGAAAGCAGTGAATTTGTTGTGTGCAGTAGTGAATTATGACAAAATGTGCCAATGTAGTTCTGATGTTTAAAACAAATTATACAAATAAAGAGGACATATGACAAAAAAGCAAAGTTGGAACAAAAACAGCAGCTGGTAAAGGTGAAGCCACTGTAAGTACTGACAGGTGGTTAATCCATAATGATTTATTGGTTCATTTCATTTTAATTATTAATTTAAATCTCCAAAATGGAAGCTGTCTGTAAAGTAACTACAGTGGAGTAAAAAGCACAATCTTTGCATAATATAAAGACAGATCGATAATCAGGTTCTAACTTCACACTGGAATAGACAAACATCAAACAAACAACAAGGTATAAGGTCTCTTTAACAAGTAAACAGCACAGTGTTATAAATGCACGGGGCACATACAGTGCTATAGGATAAAAAGGGTGGGAGTGCCAGATCTTACCAATACACATTTTTGGGATTGGGTGCAAAGCTGACCTTCCACTTGCTCACTTTCAGAGTCTTACTAATGGATGAAGGTTGTGACTCCCTCCCATTACAGCAACTTCCGCCCCCACACTCAAGTGCATTGAAGTCTTTGAGGATGCTGTAAAGTGCAAATGACAGCTGTTAGTGATGCACATTGAGCAGCTGTTGGTGTTAACCGTTCCCCAAAGACATTAAAAAAAAGTTACATGGCAACAATAAAAACTGAGCACTGTTCCAACCAGGCCAGAAGACAGACATAGCCTGCGTATGAAATGATGCCGCCTCCAGGCTCTCAGACAGCATCCATAGTATTATCATGTTTCAGGTGTCATTGTGCTGCAGATACTCACTACTTAGCCATAGCCTCAGTCTGCAAGGTGACAAATGCAATCCCCAGGTGCTGCTGTGGTGCCAGGGTTGCCTGCTCCCTCACCTCATCCAGCAGGTATTTCTCTTTAGCACTGTAGTACTCTATGGCGTCAACCTGACAAAATGCACACACATATAGAAGGCTTCACACTAAAACGAATTTACTGGACATGGTCACTACAACCTTCAAAATACTTCAAACCATCACAATAAAAGAACCTACGATGTATGCAGTGCAAAAAAACTGAACGTACAACAACATAAACAAACCAAGCACCATCTCACCTTCTCAGAGTTGCTGCAGCAACAGTGCCGACCGCACCTACGTGGGTTTATCAGCTGCCGCTCGCCTGTTTTATCCAGGACACATTCATAGTAGTGCAGGTTTTTTCCAGCTCGCTTCCTGAAGAAAATGAAATCAAAACCAAACCTGTTGGTGTTTTCACATATTTGTTATGCACATATACACCATCTGAAACATTTCTTTTTGTAGACAAGAAAGCTAGCACACCCCATATTTCTGATTCTCACCTTTTCTTATCAAGGTGCATGAGCTTGGCCACGTCACAACCCAAGGTCACAGCAGACACGCAACACGTCGGGTACGCCTCCCTATGCAAAAACAGTATTGAGGAACAGAGAAGGCTGCTATTTATGATGACATGCAAGTTTTACACAATAATCAGTCTACTCACGTGAAATGAAGCTTCACATCTTCCTCCGTTGCACTTTTAGGGACTGAACACACAAATAAGGTGTTTCTGGCCTATAAAGTGAAAGCCAGAATGGGATATGGTGTGTTTAGGTCCTCATAGTAGGATCCCCTTAAAGAGACCTGGGATATTTTTTCATTGTATCATAGACAGGAACAATTTCATGTAATAAGTTTATCTATAATTTTACATACAGTAACAATAACGTGATGTCAGACAGAAGTTACAGTCAGTAGCCAGGCACTCACTGTCTCTTTACGCATGCCTTTCATTTTGGATGTATGATGTCGCAGCACGGCAACCGTCACAGCCAGGTACATGACAGCAAACATTGTGTGCAGCCACAACCAGTTGTCTCTAGAAGTCGCACAACAACACAGCTTTTGTTAACCCAAACCATAAAGCTCCTGAACAGTATAATTATAGTCATGTATCCTGACATTTCTATTGTCTACTCTTATGTAGTAGTTACCCTTTGGGAAGATTCCCAATAGTTGTTCTTCCAAAGTTCGCTGGGTCATTACCTAAAAAATAAAAAGGTGAAAAAAAAAAAAAGGTAAATAATACAAAAATACAATTATTTTAGGATTCAGCTAAATATATTTCAATTATAGAAAACACATAAATCATAATGAATCAGTTCAACAAATTTGTGCAATGTGCACTTTTTGAATGTGGAACTGTAATCGCACTCTAAAATCAAACTTACTCAGCAGGTTCCCGGTCATGTTGACCGGCAGTATGACCGACAAGGAGGTGATAGTTAAGATCAACAACAGGACGATCAGGTGATGCTGAAAGGACAGGTAGTGAACAGCGTCCACGCCACATTTGGCTTTAATTTTTTCCATACTGAAACACAGACACACGCTGGTTAGAGGAGGCCAACACTGACATGTACATACACAACATACCGAAATAAATTTGCTGGACTTTGCAACTCACTTCATACAAACGATGTAAGGCAGCCAAGCAAACCATCCCTACAAACAGAGAGACAAATTTTAATGTCAGTGCGCTACAGTAGCACATTGGCCTTAAACCACCTTTACACAGCAGGGGAAAGATCATTTTCTGTGAATTTGTCGCCATAAATAGCAGCCTTCTCTGCAGCAGCTCAAAATGGTGAGATTTTTATCAGCCATCCGCGTCACTGCTTTGTCATGGTGATTAACATTTACAGATTAATGCTGCATTGCCACACGCAACAATTTTAAAGACTAGTCATACTTTTCACTGCAAAAGAAGAAACAAAGTTGAATATAACACTTGCAATGGATGCATGCAGTGTGCTTATAAGCCAACTTAAACAGACGAAAGAGTTACTTTACATACCAAATCATATCCGGGCTCCTCCAGCCTGGCTGATGATGATCGTTGGCGATACGGTGACCTGAAACAAAAAGATCCGTGTCAAGGACTAAAGCAAACTGACGCCTCTGCATCATTCAATTCAACATCACACTAGGTTACAGAATGTCCATCACCTCTCATGAGCCTTAGATCATCTGTTAAAAGTGTTTGTCAAATCATCAACTGACCTTTCATTGTCTGCAACCAGCGCCAGACGCCCAAAGTCCCACAACTTTCTCCTGATAACAGAAAAGATGAACACCAACACCTGTAGGTGGCATAAAGAGAGGCTATTTATTAATGTTAGGGCTTATTGCATGTTGGGATTTAACGTAAAGGTAATATTTTTAATCCAGGACCTCCATTTTTTGGACATGTTAGATACATTTGTTCAAATTGAACATGTTTAATATTTAACATTTTTACTGTGCAGGAATATAACCAAAATAAAGGGAAAAACATGAGACTGAGCCAAAAAATGCTTTGCAAGGTTTTTATTACTGGGGTGGCAAAGATTTTAACTCCACCAATTCTATTGTGTCAGAAGTAGACAGACGCATACATACCAGAAACACACCAAAATCAATCGCCAGCACCACTGGCACTCCTCCAAACGGAACTCCGTTAAGGACGGTGCTCTCAGTGGAGTTGAAGCAGTTGTCGCTGTCTGGCAAACCAGAGGTATTGTTTGAGACCAGTGGGAACCAGCGCGCCCACCACTGGGAAGACATCGCTGAAGTGAACTGAACCAGCAGCTTGTCTGTAGAGACTGAAAACAGTATAGTATATGTTGATAAATGACCCCCCAAGACAAAAATTCCATTGCTCAAAAGAGTTCACAGCTCAAGCGTAATGTTTAAGAGTCACCCCATTAACGCATAGCACTCAGTCTAGTTCCAGAACCACCTCCTGATTGATTATATGAAAGTCAGCAAAATTCAACAACTGCATGGTGCTCAGTGTGAACAGTGCATGTTACAGTGTATAAGAACTAGCCAAAAGGAAGTGTGAAAATTAGATAACATCATCTTTGGTGTGAAAGCCAGCATGCTCTTGGTTCTCATGGTGGCAGTTCTTTTGTCTTAGTACGGGGCAACTCATTACAGTGTAGAAGTAATTAATCTGACACTTAATTTATACATTCATTCAATGAGTTAAACACGTTCCTATCAGACTTTCACCTAGTTTGTCATTTTGATGGGTCCTCACTTTACTTTATCGTTCCTTCCAATTTCCGTAAAGGAAACAGCAGAACTAGAAGCTGTCATAATTATTCATCTGTCTTTGTTGCTTTTGTTGGGTTAGGGTCTTATTGCTTTTTCCTCATCCTCGTGGCAGTGTCTAGCTCCTGAAGTAGTTGTTGTAACACATCTAATCCAACACAGCTTAAGTCAAAGCACCCATGGGATCGGTTTGCGTCAGCTTTTATTGCTTAACTTACTTGCCTCCACTGTTGATCACATTACAGCAAACATTATATAAACTTGACATGTTTATGCGAGTCAGCCTTTGAACGACACAGTACAATGTTTACTTACCTCTGACCAGTCCTGGTTTATGAAGAAGCATAAAACGAAAGCCAGTATTTGAATCATAAACTACCAATATTTGAATCATAAACTACCTTTACTCCACCACTGCGTGGCTCAGTTATTGAGAAAGGTGCGTGTGTGGCATCATAATTACAGCTGAGGTTTTATTTCGCCACACTGGGCCTGACTGGGACTGAGGATAAAACACCAGTTCGTGTAGTTTCATTACTGGAGACCCCGTCAAACCCCACAAGTCGCAGTTATAATCACTTATATGAGGCTCTGAAGCTCCATCTTTCCTCGGAGTCACGAGGATGAAATACACCTACAACAACGTGCAGACGTTTTCCATGAAAACATTACAACCCAGCTCACAGTCCCACTGCAGGCGTGTCTGAGTCTGCACCAGCTGTTCACCACAGTGACCAGAAGTGATTAGTGCTGTAGTCATTTACTCATTTAGCCACATTCCGGTAATACGTGACATCAGGTGACAGCTTGCTTACGTCCGCAGAAGTTACAGGAAAGTTTGCTAATGCTAACGACTTCACCTAAGGACACTAAGCCACGTCACGCCCGCTGAAACAACTTGGCTCACTCACCTAGAAAGAGCACGACTCGAGTATAAAGTTGTGTTAGTTGTGTGTCTGTATGCGTAGGCTGCGTTACCTGTTTTCTACCGCCGGGAAGACAACTTCTTTCCACTATGACTCCATAAACATGAACTGTCTCATTTGTGGCCCCGCCCCCTTTATGCTCCGCGTCTGCGCAGACGCTGCAGCAGCACAGAGTCGTATGTAAGTGCATATTCCAAGTAGATTTTTGTTTTGAAAGGAAGTAAATACAGTAATTCTAAGCAAAACGAAATAAATAAAATAGAAATAATAATAATTTGTGAGAGCCAGTGGATAAGAAAAACAATGAAGATATGCAGGAAGTCTCCCTGGATGCAAATACAGTGGTTTAGGAAAGTGAAACTAAAAGGTTACCAGCGTCTGCAACTGAATTCTGGTCTAAAGCACATGTTGAAATATTACATGAACAGGAGGCTAAACGACTACCTTTTCATTTTTATTAGCTCTAAAACGATGTAAAGATAACCCAGTAAAACAAGTGAGACATAAAATATATGTTATTCTATGTGGTAGTATCTGAAACTCCAGAATTGTCAATTGATTGAAGGCTAAATTTAGATGTTTGGATACAGTCCAGCATGAGTCTGAGATGCTCGGGCAGATGCTCAGTTCACATCACTCACACACACACACACACACACACACACACACACACACACACACATACAGGCCACACCAGTTACTGAAGGCAAGGGATCAAATACTTTTGCCAAACAATGTTTAAGATTAAATTTGTCTGCACAATAAATAAATAAATAATTAATAAATGAATAGGGACAGTTTCCCTGTCTTGTTTGTTTGTCAGGCTTTTGGACATCTATGACAGAAGTCTAGAGAGTTAAAAGAAAACTTTGTATAAAACACTAACATTAAAAGAACTAAACTTGTTATTTCACAGAATCTCTGAAAAATACTTCAAGACAGGCTTCATTTGGATTTGATCCAAAACAAACAGCAATAGTTTTTTGAATGCTAGAGCAAGGAAGACGTGTCCTGCTGAAGAGGAGCTATAGAATTTTCTCTGCACTTAAACACAATTTAGCATAATAATCAGACACAGCAGAGAGAATGTGGATTGTTCCACATTTGAGACATCACAGCAGACGTCTTGTTGTGGTTTATAGGACAGAGCATTTCTAACCAATGTCATGGTTCCCTATCAGATGTGCCAGTGGTCAAATTAACAAATCCAATGCAATTAGCCAGTCAATTTATGGTGAGACTCTCCAGTTGCTCTCAGAGTCTCTGTCTCCTTTCCTCTCTCTGTCTCTTTTCTCAGTTTTTCCCTTGTGGGATTTTCTGTTTATCTGTTGTGCTCTTGACTGTTCATTTCTGCTTCCCCTGTCTTGTTGTGCGTGCGTGTTTTGTGTGTGTTTCTTGTCTCGGTGTGATTGTGTGCACACCTTCGTCGTCGGTGTGTCCACACCAACATCGGTCTACGTGTGTGTGCGTGTGTCGCTGTGCATGTGGGTGTGTAGTAACTGTTCATGCCTCACTGTGGGACGCGTTGATTAGCGCTCACCGCGGCTGAGCTCCCAGCTGTCCTTGCTGCTGGCCGCTGATTGAAACCAATCAGGCTTGCGATGGCCCCATCGCAGTGACCCCTCACCCCTCCCACCCCTGGCCTAATCACCTGCTGATTGGCCCACGCAGGGCCCCCTCCCGTTGGCACCGAAGGTTAATTTGACCGGCGGATGAAGGCTCCAGGAGGGAATAGGAACGTGCGCTGGGTGATATTGCATGGATATAGCCCACCTGTCAATCACGGCCACTTAAAGGGGAGCAGAAAAGGAAACACTGACTATCAGAGAGAAAGACAGAGAGAACGGTGGAAAGGAGAGGACTGCTAATGTTGGTGAACCAAATACATATACACACAATTAGTAAGTGGACCTTGATTGAGAATTAACGTGTGTATCTACACATAAAGTTAAAAAAACAGTCAAACTACTCTATCTAGGGTGAAAATGAAATGTCATCCTCTGTGGTTTTTGTACATTTCCTTTCCATTGCTTTACTCTTCTGTCTTTACAGTAAGTGGTCATTTGTTCCCTTTTGCTGTTGAAATGCTTTAGATTGGTATCACTTACCCCAAAATCCATTACTGCATATGTCACAAAACATAATCTCACTGAAAATACGTCACATAAAAACAGACAGCAGACAATACTGATATTTCACATAGTAACGCTATGATATATATAATGGACTAAATCTCGTGGTCATATGGAAAAATGTCTTGGCATTTGATCTCCAGAGCAGCTCCTCCGATGCCTTTAATCCTACATCTAAACCACATATATGTATGGTTAAATTCATTACACAGTACTGTACTGAAGAAATAATGTAGTGTGGAGGTTTACGCAGAGGGTGGCAGTGTTGTATTCAATGTGAGACGTTTTAATGAAACAACCTTAATTTTTTTATCACCAACTTCACTGTTTTGATGCGTTATTTTTAGGTCTACTGCAGACTAATCTATATGGTCTGTATATTCATATATATAAACACAGTTACTATTTTTTATACAATTCTGCAACTTATCCCTTAATAAAAATTACAATCCAAGCAACTGAAGTTTTTGTGGAAATTTAATAGAGCAACTAACTCAACTGTGTGGTCACAGAAAAGATTTTACTCAAAGTTTGCATTTTGTTCTATCTATACAACGTGTACCACAGGTGATGAAGCTGAACGGAGCTGGAATTTTTTTTTTTTAATAATACATTCAGAATTTAGTTTTGCCAAACTTCAGTTCACTTGTATGCACCTTTGTCTTCAACGTGTTTTAATCAGCAGTAGTGAAATCTGCAGGGCGTCACCATACTTTCACTCACCATGAGGGTTTGTTTGACGTCGCACACTGCAGCCTGCAGCCGCTCGCTGGTCTAACTTTTCTTAGCCGTGTCAGTCCATAGAGTTCAGCTCATCTTACTGCGCTGGCTTGTGCGTGTGTGCGTGTTTGCAGTTTGTGTCAGGTTCTTCTGCCTCCCAGTCTCTGGTGGGCAGAATAATGTTGCCAGATTACCATATCATTACCATATAATTTCCATGTAATTATCATACTGCCGTCTGTGATATGTGTGTGTGTGTGTGTGTGTGTGTGTGTGCGCGTGTCTGAACTTTGCATCAGATCTTCAGCTGTTTCTCGCTCTCTCTTCCTGTCTCTCTCTCACACACACACAAACACACACACACACACACTTCCCCTAGTGCCCCACACACGTACTCCAGCATGCCCTCTCTGCTTTTCACTGTCATAGACTCTGTCTCTCTATCTTTGTCACACAGTCGTGTAAGCACATTATGATTCGTAATAATCTGCCATTCATAATCCTTGTTTGCATATTTGTTTGTATTAATATAAATACCAATTAAAGTTAACCTGTTAGTGGAATGGCTATGGGAACGAACATTTATTTCAGAGAGAGGTTTACCTGTTTTGTTGACATCATGCATGAAGTATTTCTAAACATGTTGCTGTTGATTTAACTGCGTACCACTATGTTCTATTTAGCAGGGGTTTGAGCTGAAACTACGAATTTGCTAATTAACTTGTTATCAGAAAAATCTTCAGGCCATTTTTGAGAAACTTTAAAAAACAAAGTTTTACTGGTCACAAATATGAATTTTGGTCTGTGGTAAATCAAATGTTCTTAGTTTCAGCGGGTGTATCAAAGAATAAATTATTATTGGTTTCCGACCTAAGAGTTATGGCTGCGTACATGGAGAAACCAAACCAACCTTTTGGACTTGCGCTGCAAACTGAGACCAGTCAAATGAGCCTCCCTCTGTCCTCAGTTCTGGCGATGCTGGATCTCTGAACTCATTGCCACTAAAACGTTTGAGATAAATGACAGTGTAACATCATTTGCAGACATTCAGAACACGGAACACACTCTTTTGTAATCTAGTCAGTCAGCCATTATGGGTCCAATGCTCGCCCCACAAAGTCAGCCATTTTGGGGTCTGCAGCTGCCAGAAAGAGCCCATTTAGTGAAGGGAGCATGTTTGGGGTCGCGCCCTTGTTTACACGAGGAGCCAAAGCTGATGGTTTTAAAATGGCGTCCAGATGGTGACAGAGGCTTGATTGCAGCGGAGGGGGGCTTCTGTGTCCCCGCCCACTCCTGCTGTCCAGCTACTTTGGCTGTAAAGCTGCATCTCTCTATCTGCTCCTTCTACGTCTTGACATCAAGCCATCAAGCCATCACTCCTTTTTTTCCCTCACTCTCTTCTATGTCCTACACGTGCGAGAGCCAAATTCATGTGTTCCCTCTACGTCTGCCTCCCCCTTCTCCCCTTGTTTGTCATTTCCCCCTCGCTCATTTTGCTCTTTGGCTCTCTGCTGCCACATATATGCACACGCTTGCTTGTAGGTGACGCATGGCAACAGTGTGTGTACATTGTCTGTGTGATGGATTGGACGACCTTAAATTATAGTGTCTCCACTACCCCCCGAAAGCACGGGCTCAAATAAGAGTCAGCTGTATTGAGATGGAAAGGAGGGGGGGGGGGGGGGGGAGGAAACATGATTTGATGAAGGGAGACAGAAAGAGTAGCTTTCAATCTTTGTGTCTTCTATGTTTGCTTGATCACCTCAGAAAGGGGAGTAGGATGAGAGAATGGAACGGACTCAGGTGAAAGATGCAGGGAAGGGAGAGATGGAGAAGTTGCTGTGGACTGGAGCAAAGGGGGAGAGGAGTGAGAAGATGGGCCACAGTAGATACAGATGTTGTGATTGTCTTTGCGTCAGTGTGAAATATGATTAGTGCTCTCTCTCATTAAGGAGCTGATCACCCTCGTGCCTTCCTACGCGCACACACACACAGCCACCAAATGGGTGTATTAGGGTGTGTGTGTGTTTGGAAGGCTGCATTTTGCACATTTTGACTTGTAATCAGGTTTGCCTGCATCTGTGCAGGCACACATTTGTGCCAATGTGTCTATGCATATGTCATTTCTCGTGTTTGTGTGTGTGAGTGTGTGTGGACGCCAACAAGTGTAAGTTCACTCCCCCGCCGTGGTAGCTGGTAAGTGATTCCACAGGCTGTTGGCAGAGCTCCAGCCCCGGCTCAGAGAGAGAGAGAGGGAGAGGGAGAGAGGGAGAAAACTGTGGGGAGAAAAACAAGCAAACTGAAGAGAGGAGAGAGAGGCAGCGGCTGTGTAATTAGTAGCAGGTTTTTGCGGCCCTCTGCCTCTGTTTAATTAAAAACTGAAAGTAGGGAAGGGGAAATAAGAAAGGAGAGCCTGGAAGAGTAAAAGAGAGTTTTGCAGAGTTATTCTGCTTTTGCCAGGGGCAGGTGCGAGGCTGGCACCGGGAAAAATGCCCAATAGCTCCGGGCTTCTCCCACAAGGCTTTGACAAGAATAGTTAAGGGGATGAACTTTACCAACAGTTTCATCATTATCATTTAGGAAGTGAACTAAATGTTAATTTCTATGCTCATATACAAACAAAGGCTTTGTCTCGTGCAGTGATAATACCTTCGCTGATGAGTAGTGAAGGTGATGTCTGGGGTTTTTTTATGCAGTTGTGTATCAGGGCACTGATGACTCAGCGATATCGGCAGAAGCCAAGGTGCTGATGAAGAGTTCTTTCTGTCTTCACTAACCCAGGGCTATGGATCCATAATGCTGAGCGTGTTCTTTTTCTTTCACTACAAACTCATTCCTTTTCTCAAGCTCATCCTCAACTTCGTTGCCATCGTTCATCTGATCTTATTGGAGATTATGGCCTTTTGAGTCTTTCTCACTTTCACAGTCTCAGCCATAATGAATCTGTTCCCCACACTTTCTGAGCCCATAGGGCATGTGCACTAGTGTCCGTCTCCAGCCGCACCTCTCAGATCTCTAAACACATGAATATAGACTAAATAAAATAATCCTCCATCTGCTGTAAACTCCAAATAGTATTGGTCCAAATTGAATCAATCTTCCAGGGTTTGAGATGCTCAGAAACTCTTTTGCAGTGATTCTCTGCGGCACAAATGATGTCTGAGCTTGATTGCATCACAGGATTGATGCAGATGTTGCAGTACAGTTCAGCCTGGCCACCAACGTTTTATTTGTGATCCTGGGAGTTGGAGAAAATCTCCACCTGATGTATATTTTTAATTGCCTTGCTTAATTAACAAGCAAACACAGCATTCAGGTTTTTTCAGCTGTAGGTATCTTAAAAGAGGGATAAATTAAACCAGTCTGCCTGCGTTGCCAGTTCTACCCTTTTAATTAGACGTTAGTTTATACTACAGGTGTTTATGTATCAGGTTGCATTAAAAATTCAAACACTGGGAACTACACAGCTCGGCCAGTTTTGAGCTGCTGCCCATGGTTTATTACTGTATGCTAGCTGCATCCTAATGATACAGCGCAGACACACAAAGGACTGCACAGGTATGAGAACTGCTTTTCTCTTCACCCCCTCTTCTCTCTCTTTAGGTGTATTTATGTGACAAACCATATTTCTTCTTTGTTGCGTACTGTACGCTTGTTGTAAAACGCCTCTGCAGACGGTCTCGGTGATACGTTCAGCCTCTCGTTCATTCTCTTTGCTGTTTCTCTTTCATCTTTTGCGAAGGCTCCTCGTCTTGAAAAGTAAACGAGAGAGAAGAACTGAAATCCGGTCAGGTAGGAAAATAAAGACAGGAGGAAATAGAGATGGGGGGTGGGGGGTGGGGGTGGGGGGGGAGAGGAGAGGAGGGGAGCAGGGGAGTGAAGAGCAGCTGCCAAAGCCAGTCAGTTGGAGGAGAGTGAGGAGTAGGGAGATAAGGAGACAGCCAGAGAGCGGAAGCTAGCAGGCGCCCAAAAGAAAGACACTGATACCCTCTCTCTCCCATCCCTCTTCCCACCTCCTCCCCCTCCCCCTTCTCCCTTCCTCCCTTGACTCCCAGCCTCCTCCTCTCCTCCTTTGTGCAGCGCCTCAACAGAGCTGTGTTTGAGTGGCAGGCCGTCACAGATCAGCTAACAGCTAAAGCAGAGGACTGTGTGTGTGTGTGTGTGTGTGTGTGTGTGTGTGTGTGTGTGTGTCAGCCAGCCTAGAGCAAACAGATCAGGGGAGAGTCTAAGTGGGTTTATCAGTGCTGCTGAGAGCCACCACACACACACACACACACACACCCCCACACATGATATAAACATGAACACACAACTGTCACACACAAACGAAAAGAAACAAAGAAGTAGAGAGTCAGCTGCACAGTGTCAGATTTAGACATATGCTCATGTGCACACACACACACCCACACACACATAGAGGGGGAGAAAGCGGCATTAGACCCAACCAAAGCAAACCTGTGAGCGTGAAAGCGCCTTACTGCCTGCCTGCTAGCAAGAGATGTGACTGGATTCTTAAGCAGCCAGCTACAGAGTGAAGGTTGCTAAATACACTCACAGACATATGCGCACACCGCTCATATCTCAAGGTTCAGACGAGGGCTTGTGCCTCGCTCCTCTTGTAGCCTGGTGACGTGAATCCCCAGCCCGCTGTGGTAACGATTAGGTATGTTTACTCACAATCTGTGATTTCCCAAAGTGTCAAATCTTCCTTTTGATCGCATTATTTTTTCAGGTTATGTTTTTTTTAAGTGCTGCGGTTAAAAAAACAACCATAGATCGATAAATGGGATTCTGCAGTTGTTGCTCTAAGATATTTTTCAGCGCCTTTTAGCGTGTTGTTTCGGTTTAATGGCACAGTTTCCAACACAGAGGTCTTACAAGACTTCAACAGCTCAGCAGGTTGTTGTTGCCGTTCTCCGATTCACTTCCTCACGATGTGCTATGAATTCTTAACAAGAGGCTGATCAGGGCCGCAGGTGTAAACGCCCTGAATAAGGGGTAAACACGACTCTCTCAGCTCGTGTGTATAATCACTGGCTGGTTCATCAACACGATTGAACGGACACAAATACCAGGACTAATGCCTTTACACACATTCAGCATAGTCTTTACAGAATTTACATTAACGTTCATAACAAAAAGCTTGAAGCTGCAGGTGAAAACAGTCTGAATGTCATGTTATGCTGCTCTATGTTATTTATTAACGACACATAATTTGTATATTTTGATGCTGAATCCTGCTTTTCTCAGTAGGAAAGAAGGCGACATGTCCTTCAAGGATACCTCAATAACTCAGTGCTTCCTCTACCTGGGCGTCTGGGTTACTACATCAGCTCTTACTGTAGCTTGCAACAACATGACAGCGCAGGATTCTAAAATAATATGATATGTGCTCGTTTTTGGCTTATGTTATTATAACTTGTGCTTTGTGATTGTTTGCTTTGCTCGTATACTGTATGTGTCAAATACTGAGAATATTTTTCTCCCCGTTTTATTGGTTTTCTTTGCATTGCATTTTAGTTTCGTTCTGCTTTTATATTACACCATGAGCTCCCTCAATCATTGTAAGAACTCAGCTGAACTGTTTTCAATAAACGCTAAGTGTGCAGAATTAATATGTGAATTAAAATGCATGTGCGTGTGCGTGTTTGCTTGTCCGTGTGTAAGGCTTCGCTCTCCACACAGTGCACTGGCGTACTGTGATATCTATTTGTGTAGTAATGAAACAGGCAGCCCTAATTGCGTCTTTAAGTGTGTAATTAAGAGCGACCGTAATTGGTGGTTTGCACCCATAATACACTACTGGTTGGAAACACAAATCATGTCTGACACAATGCCTGACATGACCAGTTACTGCAGCAACAACAAAGGTATAAGCAGTGGGTCTGGGTTCACACAGAAGCTGTAAATGATTTTTAGCATTACTGATGTAAGTAAACGATAGCGGACGGAAAGGGAGAGAGAGACCAGTGTGGAAACAAAACTCTTAAATCAACCTTAAGCCATATGACACCAAAGCAACTTGAATGTCTTTTTTTTTTTGGTTAATCAATTATTGATCACAGATACAGTCAGGCAGAAACACATCAATTAAGAAAAAGAGATGTTAGGAAATGTTCCAAAGCAGTGGTTGCTTACCTTCATCTGGATAAATGTCACCAATGGCCTCTTAAAAATCAGTGTACAGCTAGAATTTGTCCACGGTAGTAATAGTCATTACCACATACACAAATGATCCTGATTCCTCATGAGCATCATGTCGGTACAGACCATCATGATGCTCATGAGGAATCAGTCAAATGTCAAAAAAAAAATCTGACCTTCAGTCTTCTGAGGGGTTTTGAACTCAACCCAACCTACCTCCTCCCTACACTGAAACACCACCAGTTAGTTACTGATTGTTACAATGTCTGAGGAATAAAGTTTGCCAAGAACAGGCTTCACACACACACACACACACACACACACAGGAGCTGGTGGAGGACAAAGGGAGACTGACAGTGAAGGCCTCCAGCCTCTCTCCTGTTCATAGGAGGGCTGTTTGTTTAGAGGAAATGACACGTGCTGCATAGGAGGAAATGATCTGCTTGGCCCCATGTAAGATCCTCCCTGGCACCAAGACCACTGCACTCAGCTCTTTTCTATGGACCAACACTCACATACACACACTTTCCCCCTCCGTGCCTTTCTTCCCTTCATCTTCTCAGCTCTCCATCCATCGCTCGTCTGTCACGGCAGGAGTGCAGCCAATCCATCACGGGTCGAAGCTAGGCGAGCCGTTCGGGCATGTGCATGTGCGTGTTTGTGAATGACTGAATATGTGAGTTGCGCTTGTGTGTCAAAGCATCACCGTAGCACATTTCAAACAGCCAGTCCATTGTATGTTCGTACGCGGCTTTTCACGCACAAACACACGCGCGCACCTTTCTCCGCTCCTTCACTTTTAATAAACGCCGTGACTGTTGCGCGTGTGTTTCTGTGTGACACCAAGAAAGTGGATTGGCCCTGCCTTCCCTGCTCTGGCGACAGATCGTTGGACCATGGCAATCTGCAAAGAGCCACACCATGCTGGGATGGAGACTTATGAAGAAATATCAAATTATGGAGCAGAGGAGTGTGTCTGCTCTGTCGCTGGCATGCGCACATATACTCGCGTTTGTAGCTCCACAACCTAATCAAACTGTTGCTGTGTTCTACTAAAAGTCTCCCACTGAGTCATTATGATGTGATGGCGGCAACAAGCCAGCGTTACTGACGGCCTGTTGTTTTATTTACATAATACATCCCCTTTAGGCTGCTGATGTGGTCTCTGTAAAACCACTTTGGATTTATGAGGCCATTTTCACGCTTGTTACCACAGGAAATATGAGTGTCTATCAGTGTGCGTTAGAGAGGGAAAGAGTGAGAGTCTCGGCTATGGACAGCGCTGACAGCGTCACACGCGCTTTACTCAAATGGAGGCGCACACACAGATCGCGTGCATTGTTTTCTGGTTTGTGTGTGTGCTGCAAAATCAGAGTTGTAGCACTGCAGGTGTGAAAATCACTGTGGGGAGTGTGTGTGCATGTGTGATGGACGTCAGCGGCAGAACAGTTGTGAAGCCAGTCAAGGGTGCGTTGTGCTCAAGTTAAGCCCAGCAGGGAGCTCTTGGCTGGTCATCATAATGCAACACCACTTCTCCCTGCACTGGATTTAATCAGTGTGTGTGTAAATATTTTATTTTTGAAGTTTTCTTGTGTCAAACGTTTGCTCTAATTGTGTGTATCCATCTTCAAATGGCGACACTAGTGTGTGACAAAGTCAGAAAATCCCTGTAGGGACAAATAAACATTTATTGTTGTACAGCAATTCTGCCATTAATTCGAGTTTCACAAGGTTATGATTGATCAGCTTTTAAGTTAAAGCAGAAAGCTGATAATTATAACCACAGTATATGATTATTTTTGAGGACTATATTGTAAAGTAGAGCGAGTAACTGCAGAAGAACTAATAAATCTTCTTTTGTCTCTGGCTAATTTTAGGGTCATGAATTAACTCAGATAAAAAAGGATATATTCTATTATCCAAGTACAATTTACAATTAACAATTATATACTGTAGACACTCGTGACCCATGAATTTGTTTTTGCAAATGTTTTTGATTTGTGTAATGTAAAATGATTGTCTTCCTGTAATTTGATGACATGTGGGATATGCAATTATGACCAGAAGATGAGTGAAATGACGCAGACTGAGCTTCTCACCGGGGAAAACTAACACACGGAAGCAGAAACACTGCGAATCAAAAGCAATTTCAGTATTGATGGCTCGTGTTTCAATAAAAGTCAGTGGTGCTTGCTTGTGTCAGATGGGGTCAACTCTCCAATTCAATTTCCTTCTGAGGTAGAGCTGCACAGACAGGGGTTAGAGGGACGAGGTTATGTTATGTGTGTGTGTTTACTGACATACACACTCACATGCACTTGTGGGTTTTTTTTTTCAGGTGCACAGTTACTTTTTCATTATCCATAAAAAGGCCATGTAGTAAAATTTTTTCCGAGGCCTTTTTAAGAGTGCACAGACTGAGATCACTGTATGGTCTCAGCCCCCAGTGTTAAATTACTTATTGATCTATATCAGCTGTCAGGAATAGGTCGTGTTTATATTTAGCCTGGAAGCAGTTAGTCTTAGTCTCACGATGTCATTTCTGCGCAAAAGATGATCAACAGTTTTCCTCCTTGCTCAGACAACAGCAGCCTCATTGGTCATCACTGTGGCTGGAAAGCACATTTGCTGTTTTAGCTGAAAGTTCAATTTCGTTGAAAAATTACAGCGGCATAGTCTGCAGCCACACACAGCAGCAAATGAAAGCTTTATAAAAGGCTCTGTCTCCGCAAAACAAAGGCTCTAAAGCCACACAAAGGCAACCAAAATTCAAAAAGACACACAAGTGGAGAAAAGGAAAAAGTGGAGATTTACACACGTGACTGAAATGTTTGTGAAAGTGATATTGTTTGTCCGGCACAGCCCTGCTCCCCAGTAAATAGATGAACCCTAACATGCACCCTGGAGCTTCTGTGGAACCGAAATGTGGGAATGAATTTCCTCCCACCAAAAAAGGTTCTTAAATTGACCCTGGGCTTCTCCATGCACACACAATCACACGCTGTAGCACTGTTACGGTGTACGTTGGGGAGGTGGTGTACAATTCTCCAGCGTTCAACTCCTTCTCTGACACACACAGATATACACAAACACTGGTTGCGTTCCCGACTGGACACAGATATGGGTTTGCAAACAAAATAGCTAGTGATGGGAAAAATCACCATACATACTTAGAAGACCCCCCACCACCACCACCCCGCCGTGCTGAGGAATGAGCCTCAGTCCTAAGTCCTTCATACTCTTAACAATGAAAACATCAAAAACAGGACCGGACGCAGAAGGTAAGGACCCAGACAGCAAACGTCTTCATACACATGAAGAAATGCTGCCACTGACCTCAAGGCTGCAGCGTTTCATGTCTGCCTTGTAAAACACAACAGCGTCTATCTGCTCTCGTGTGTTTGAGGTTTATGAATGTTCAGGTGCGTTACACAAAAAGGAAGAAGGAAAGAAGCTGGCGTGGATCACTGACCCCCAATCATCCCATTCCATTCAGATAGCGGTTCTATTTCCCGACTGAGCTATGCCATCTGGTTCCAGATCTAAATTTTGGCACCCCATCCGTGTGGAATGCCCCGACACATGGCTCAGCTCTCAGCGAAATGAAGGGAAAATGAAAATGAAATGAGCTGAGCTTCTCTCCCGATCCTGGTCTCAGCTCTGTCCTCTGCTCAATCTCATCACCCCCCACTCCACGTATCATCCTCCTCCTCCTCCTCCATCCTCTCATCCCTCCCACCTCCTTCGCCCTCCTCCACCTCCACCTCCCGGCACCCCCTGGGTAATCAGTGCGCTCTCTCATTCCGTGGCACACGGAGACACATTGATCTGGAAGCGTGCGCTCACGCTTGTGTTGACGCACCCACACACACACACGCAGACACTCACACATACCAAAGCTTGTCTCTCACACACAAATGCACATGCATTCATTGATCTGGCCCGGGGGTCAAGTTCAATAGGAACAGCCAACAGCCCCCCCCATAGCACGTTTTTATTTTTCTGCAGTATACTGCAAGGGGCTATCACTCCTTGTCTCTTTCTCTCTCTGTCTCACTATATTCCTTTGACACACACCGACGTCAGAACCTGAATCTGGCCATAAAACCATTAATGCACTCACATATACTGTAGCTGCCCGATGGGAGGATATTCTCAGGTGTCCATCACCTGGTCTAGTATGAAAAACAACAGCATTGTTGTATTTTCAATTGAAGGTTAATTGGTTATTGATACTACTGTTACATTTGAATGCGGTTTTGGTCATTGTTTCACACACAAAACATGACATTTACAGAATTCCTGTACAAATAAGTGTGAATTTCCCTTTGAGATGAGACTGAGAGAAACACATCAAATGCTGTAAATACGTGCCTCGAAAATCAGAGAAACATTCCCAACACGCTGGAGACACATAAGCCAACATCTCTGTAAGCAAGAGCATGCTGGGATTGTTTGGGAGAGGGACTCCCACTTGACTACAGTCTTTTTTCCTATCAGTCTAATTTTCTTTTTTTTCTTTTTTTTACTCTTTTATGATTCTGGAGTAATTTATTCCTTAGAGAAAGAGGAAGACAGACAGACAGACGTACAGAGAGGGAGAGAGTGAGAGAGTCCCACATTTGGCACTGCACTTTGATTTAGCGGAGCAAATTTAATTTTGTTTGCTTTATGCAAAAAAGCGGCATCAGCCTCAACTTGTGTTGATTTCCACTGGAGGCAGAAACGTTGCTAATGGGAGCTAGTGCCGCACTCGCCACAGCTACAGGGGCTACGACACTAACCGAATTAGCCTCATGCATATATTTAATACAGACCTGGAACACAAATTAGCCTAGTGGTATGTAGCCTAGCACCTCTCCAGTGAAGCTTTGAGATTTGAGCTGCAAATTAATTGGCGAGGTTGCCTGCAAGAGTGGCTCCTCTGTTTTCCCTCTACCCTGAATTACGCTTTCCAATTGCAGAAGCACATTTGATATGTATGGAAAAAAAGCGTATAAAGCAGTGTTCCTTAACAAAAGCAATGCTCGCTTTCATTCTGTCTCCTAATATTGTGCGTCTGCCACTCACGTTAACAGAGTAGGGGTTTTATAGCTGCAGCCTTTATGGGTAATTGTTTAAACATGCAGGCTTATAATACTCTATTTCTTGTGTCATGCTACATTCAGGGGCGTGGGACAAAACAAGCCCCTGGGCACATAGGGGTAAACCTGCACTGTGCATTCCCGCTTGTCTTTTGGTGTCATCGTGTGTCTCTCTTGGGTGATTTGTATCCATTCTTGTTATTATTGTCTCTTTCTTGGCGGTTTGGTGTCTATCCGCGTTGATCGGCGCTGTGAATTTCAAACGATAAATAAACGCTCACTGTACACAGAAACGGCCCCCTGTGCCTGTGCTTGCTAGGCTCATTCAGTAATCAATCCATAACTGCGCTGCTGTAATTCCTTAAAGTGAATCCGCTTGTTGATTAGGACAGAGAAATTCCACACGCTGAGAGACAGTGCAATGAATTTGTGCATATTGGTGTCCCATGGTAACTACTTGGGGGACTTTGTATTCTGATGTGGTTCCCAGAAAACCGGCACCACAAGACGTGTTTAGAGGAATTAATTTAGGACAAAATAATCTCAATAATAAAGAGAAAGCCTTGTTGGTGCTTTTATGTTGGCAAAACAATTGAGACTGTGATTAGTTTGATTACCATCTCGCTCCTATCCCTCCTGGTTCAATCAATGGACAAAGGTCTTGGATCAGATTCAGGACGGGATCTTTAGCTGGAGTTAAATAAATGTGGTTTAAGTCAGGCCTCCCGCTGTCAGTGTGAGGTAGGACTCAGACGAAACACGTTCATTCATGATACATATCTGTCTTTTGTAAAAGTCCGGGGTGGTCTTGTCGTGGTACGTTTCATGTTGCACTGGAGCCGTGTGCTCATCTGGGAGGTGGTGGAGAGACTGAGGAACAGCTGGGGGTCTCTGGAAAAAGAGAGAAAGACCCTGACGTGAAAATTCAAATGTGGTCAATACTGCACTAAACACACAGTAAGCCTGAAAACCATCCATATGCTGTATCGTGCTAAATTCAAATATTAAAATGAACTTACTAATAGATCGTTTTACATGTTCTACTTCACCTTAAGGTATTAATGTCAACACACAGTAGGCTAAAAATAACATCAGCTCTGAAGCGGTGCTGATGTTGACGCTTCTCACCCTGTTTATCCCACCCTTTCCAGGCAGGTGGTCATAATGTTGCGCCTGATTGGTGTAACTAATAATGTTGAAAGGGCTGCATCATTATTTTGAATCTTTGCTTATTTTACCAAGACCACTCTCCCTTCTCAATGAGCTGCCGGTCATTAGGATTAGCCTAGCACCAAGAGTAGGAAGGGGTAAAATATTAGCCTGACTTGTTTGTATATTTAGTTTTTACATACTAGACAGGTTAGATATTAAAGTCTGATATGCACAGAAAAGTATTGCTTCAGATACAGCAAGAAGGCAAATATGTGCATTTCCTGAAAAGTGCTTTAAACATTGTCAATTTCACTTTAGTGCCCGGCACAAGACCATTTTGTGCTGTGAAATCTGCCACTGACAATTACAGGAAACAGATAACCGTTTAAGAAGCGGACGTAAATCTCTGCGCTGCTGGAATTAGCTGATCAGTATAGTACAACTGTTTTCCTTGCTGGTGTTTGTCCATAGCCAAATTGATCAGTATCAGCAATTGATACGCAGACCTGTGCTTGTAAGATCAATGCAAACAGCAATGTCTGTGCTCCATTAGTGTGTGAAACACTCACTCACGCACGTCAGCTGTTTGTCTATATGTCATTCTGTCTTTATTACGCTGTGCGTAGACGTTCAGCCAAAACAATGCAGCGTGTTCGTCTCTCGTGTGCTTTCACACACGTTCACGGGAGCTGCACTCGCTCTGCTCGTCCAAATTTACAGTCTCAGTCTCCCGACTAGTGAGCAGACTCACATGGATGCTGCTACGTGCGCCGCTGCCGAGGGCCCGTGCAGCACTCATCCATATTGACCGTGCTCCCATTGTGTGTCCATTTGCATGGGTAGCTGTAGATTTATCTGTACTGTAGGCCACAGTGCAGACTTGTGTATGGACATGTATGGAGATTTACTGGTGTTTTAACCCCAGGGTTAGCCATCAGTATTGATTAGAACAGTCTTAGCCAGATTTTAATCCCCGCTCGGCTCAAGACTATCGATCAGGGCGCTGAGCTTTCAAGTGGGTTTAAAGACCTAACTGCCCCTCCTCCCGTGCTCCGCCCCGTTTCTGTCGTACACTTATTCTGCTTGAGAAGCAAAGAGGTTTGTTATTACGCGCTGAAACAGAAATGACACGGGGTGTATCCACGAACTCACGCTCTCCTCCTCCAGCAGACCCCTCCTTCAATACCAAACTATTACAGAGGCATGTGACAGCAAGTTGGCTGTAAAATATGACTGCACTCACGCTTCTCCTATCCGGAGTTTGTGTAGGACATTATAAAGCAGGAGACGAGATGAATCTGTGCACCTCGACAGCAATGTCACGTTAAAAATACCTGCTGATGAATTACGACCACTCACCTAGAAGCAGGAGCGTCCCTTTATGTCTTTATGGGCTCTCTCAAGACAGTTATATGGGACAACATGGGAAGTCTTATAGGGGCCCTGGTGCCTTGGGACCTGGGAAGTGTTGTGAATTTATAGTTCCACAGAATGACCAACACGCTGATTGGTTTTGGCACAGGAAGAGTAAAAGCTGAGAACCTAGTTCCGGGCTGTGTGTGTGAACAGAAACCTGCACTTTGAACAAACGCTCCAGAAACACTGTCCAAAAAAAGCAAAACATGTACAGTATCTGGTGAATCCACTGCCATGAAGATCCCATCTACCTTACTCACACTCACAATGTGCAGGTGTTCTCTGTTCGTGAAGCTGCTTTGGTTCGAGGTGATGCATCTGAAACATGCGTTGGGATGCGCCTATGCTACCAAGAGACTGACAAGAGTGTGCGTGCGTGCGTGTGTGTGTGATGGTTACTGTGCTTGGTGCTTTTCCTCCATTTATCCTCCCAGAGGCAGATCAAGCGAAGGAGAAATAAATTGGGGAAAGAGAATAAATCAGAGCTAAACTGAGCACCAGTGAGACCTCCTAACCCTGACAACATATCACACACACACACACACACACACACACACACACACACACACACACACACACACACACACACACACACAAACACACGTACTTGCACAGACAATTTCACATACATTAAATTAAATAGATTTTAGCCGTTTCACTTTGATTCCATTTGTTTCTACCTGAAATATACAAGACGTTCTATTTTGGAGGGATGTTAAACCATTAACTCTGTTTGCACTTGCAAGATGCGGCAAATGCAGGCGTGTGATCACGTGTTCTTGTGCAAGTACGACTTTAAAATTGTCTCACGCCGCTATCTTAGACAAACGCAAACACGCTGCAGTGCTCATCATACTGGAAGCAATCGATGGCTCGCTGAGTGCGAGAAAATAAGCTGTAATTTCTAACTACAAAATTAAAAGACAGAGCACATCCTGATGCAGCGTTCACACACTGCACGGACTGTACTGATCTGAAGCTGCAGATGGAGCTAGCACCGGCGGTTGGGGTTCAGAGGGAGTGTATAGATTGGGATTATGGTGGTGCACCGGGGAAAGGCTCTTCAGTGTGTTTTCTATTCAACATAAGTCCTCTAAGACCTCCTCATCTCTTCTGAGAGCAGCAAGCTGAGATCTGATCTAATGCTGAGTGCCACATGTGAGTGTGTGAGTGATGAGAGCCTGCTGGGGATGGGGATGGGTAATGAACGAGTCCAGAGTGTGTGTATGCAGGGGTAATGAAGGAGTCCAGGGTTTATATTTTTCTGTGTGTGTGCTCTGTGTCTGTGCACTCTCCCTCATCCCTGAAGAGTTGTTTGGGGTATTCTGTGCAGGTTTTGCTGAGGGGGGAGGTAGGTTCTTGGGGTCTTGCATTCAGATGTAATTAGCCCAGACAATGGCCTGGTTAAAGCTGGAATCCTCTGAGCCCCCTCTCTCTTTGATTGTGTGGGCCAGCTGTGGAGGAATGGCCATTATCTCCCTGTGTCCGGCATAAAGAAGCCCCCCTGCCCTAGTTACCCCTGCGTGAGGGTTCCCACAGGGGGAGGGACATGTGCAGGGCACACACTGCTCTGGAGAAAGTAAAAGCAAGCAGAGCACCGGTCTGCTTACATTCGCCCACATAAATAGCTTCACCTCACACTTGAACCCCTGTTTCTCAAACTAAGGTGAAGTGAAAAAGCAGCTTGCACATCTGGAATAAGTGCTGGTCTTGAAAGGAGGTTTCATGCTATTCATCTACAATGGACATACATAATATTCTATGTAACAAAACTCACACATGCATATATTTGTTTTTGTTCTACCTTTCTGGGTTTCAATGCTAAATATCTCATAGAGAGTTCTGCAGGCACTTGGGGACACTTAGGCCCATTAGACTTGCCAAGAAATTGAATCTTTACAGCACTGGGGCCATATAATTACTGTTAATTTAACGCTCAGATTCTCCATCATTAACTCTGAGTCTTGAATACAGAATGAGGGACAGGGAAACAGAGACAGTACGTGGATGGAACCGCTGCCTGTGTTGACAGCAAACCCAGGCCTTTGACTGAATTAACAGTGACCTCTTCGTCTTGTAAGAACAAGACTGGCATCGTTTATGCGTTATTAAGTTCTGTAATTGGGCAGCCAGTAGTTTGCATATTAGTCTATTAGGGTAATATGTTTTGCCTCTCTCAACACACGGCTTGCCACAGCCCCTGGCGACACATTTGGTAATTCTCAGAATTACACCCTAATCATAAGCCAGTGTTCTTTCGATCTCTATTCAGTGAGCATCGGTTTATGTCTACGCACCTTCAGCTTGATTTGATTTATTGAATAAACCACCACTTCCTATGTGGCCATTTTATTGTATGGTCTTTCATCAACAGTAGTACTATTGCAATCCTACTACTTTAAATATTTCCTTTTTCCCCGGTGGCACCTTCGTGTTCTAAAGCTCACCTGCTTGAAGGTGAAACTCTTCTATTTTTCCGTCTTTTAAATTCTTAATAGCTATTGTGTTTTGCAGCCTGTGTCCCACTTTGAACCAATAAAATCACATCTCCTAAATACCAGTTGGTGCCAAAGTAGGTCCAGGGACCCCCCCAGGGGTCTGAAAGAGTTTGGGGGGGTTGAGCATTAGTTTGATTTCAATATCATTGTGTTCACAAAGGTAACATAGCAGCAAAACGGGCGAAAATGGACTGTGGTGAATTTTTATTCAACTGCAGTTGAAATAATAAATAGCAAAAATCATTATACTAAAAAATGCAGTAAAACTTTAGAAATGTCCAGTAGTCAGGGACAAAAACCTTTTCGCTGCTTGAAAAGTTGATCACATCTCTGAGCGCATTTTATGGGTAAATTATTTAATCTGATTCAAAAGTGAAAACGGAAAAACTGCTTTTTTTTTTTGGCTGGATTTCAGGGGGAAAGCAAAGTCTGGCGTGTCGCTGTTCGTCTCAAAGTTTACACAACAAGCAGGTGGAAGAGGGCACAGTAGGCGCAGAGCAGCCAGAAGGACCCATTCTTGGAGCCTCCTGTCTGTGGCCCCGAGCTGCCCTCTCCGCTCGGCACCCATTATTTGTCCCGACGGCCGAGCGCACGGCCCCAAAGAGTCTTTTGGAACTGAACGAAAAGAAGGAGCGAAGCGCAGCTGTGACGTGGGCGTTGTTGTTCCATTCACCACGCTCGCCATGGCAACGGGGCAGAGGCCCTAGAAGCACGCAGCCCCTCGCTCTGGACAGCGTCCTGAGGGCAGAGAGGCAGCTGGAAGTTTCTCCCCGTGATCACTGCTCACTGATACATGGCGCAAATACTTTGCGTAAAAGGCGTGAACGCTGTGTCGAATTAACGTTCGGGACATCTGAGAATTTAGGCGCTAAAAGTTACATGGGCGCGTTAATTGGCTGTACGTTATAGAACTTTTACGCACAGCTGTGACGCACCAAACCAATAAACGCGACTCCTGACGCAGATCAAGGTTAATAATTTACTTTAAGATATAAAAAAATAAACAACTGTTTGTTGAGTGTTTTCAATTTACTATCGACACCCGATATCTCCCTCCACTTTGTACTCCAGCGTGCTGCAGGACTACTAGTATTGTTGGGCAGAGTGACTGGGGTTTCTGTACAATCTCCCGTGACCAATGAGCGGGGTGCTGTCAGGGGTAACCACATCTGTCAACCGTTCTTGGCCAATAAAGAGCGGAGCGAGGCGGACCACAGGTGCGCGCCTCTGCGTCCCCTTGGCACAGCGCCCGGGAGATGCTGGAGAGAGACGCCTAGCTGCCCCGTGGCGCAAAAGAGTTACTGTCAAAGACAGCCTCCTTTTAACTCCAGCTATCACTCTGGCTCCGATAGTTATGGCGACCGCAACGTCCAACCACTACAGCGTTCTCACCACCCCCAGCAGCGCGCCGCCGCCGCACTCGGAGTCCGGGAGCATGCAGCAGGCGGCAGCGTACAGGGACGCGCACACCCTGCTCCAGAACGACTATAGCACGTTACCGGGCAGTGGACATCCGCTCAGCCACGCGCACCAGTGGATAACGGCGCTGTCTCACGGTGACAGCGGGGCGCCTTGGCCATCGAGTCCCCTTGGAGAGCAGGACGTGAAGCCTGTTCTGCACGACAGTGACCGAGAGGAGCTGCAGAACTCCAGCAGTCTGCAGCAGCAGCAGCAGCAACAGCGACACCCTCACCTAGCGCACCAGCAGGCGCATCACGACGCCAGAGCATGGCGAACCAGCACAGCCACAACGCACATCCCGGGTATGGCGACGTCTGAGGGCCAGAGCCTGGTGTATTCCCAGTCCGGTTTCAGTCTGATGCCGGGGGGAGAGCAAGGGGGAATGCATCACCACCCCCTGCGGGATGAGGACCACCACAGCCACAGCCCGCACCTCAGTGAGCATGGTGGGGCACCCGGGGCCCACCAGCAGTCTCTCTCACACCATCACCAGCACGGGGGGCATCAGGACCAGTCAGACGAGGACACACCGACCTCCGACGAGTTGGAGCAGTTTGCCAAGCAGTTCAAACAGCGGCGTATCAAGCTGGGCTTCACTCAGGCGGATGTGGGACTGGCTCTTGGGACGCTGTATGGAAACGTTTTTTCTCAGACCACCATTTGCAGGTTCGAGGCGCTTCAACTCAGCTTCAAGAACATGTGTAAACTCAAGCCTTTGTTGAACAAGTGGCTGGAGGAGGCGGACTCCACCTCGGGGAGCCCCACTAGCCTGGATAAAATCGCGGCACAGGGAAGGAAAAGGAAAAAGAGGACCTCCATCGAGGTGGGCGTCAAAGGGGCTCTGGAGAGCCATTTTCTTAAATGTCCAAAACCAGGAGCAGCAGAGATCAACTCCCTAGCGGACAGCCTGCAGCTGGAGAAGGAGGTGGTGAGGGTTTGGTTTTGCAACCGGCGGCAGAAGGAGAAGAGAATGACACCCGCTGGAGGACAGATATCAGGAGGAGAGGACATGTACGGGGACACCCCTCCTCACCACGGAGGACAGACTCCTGTGCAGTGACCCCAGTCCGTTATTCTGAGCAAAACACGGACCCTCCTTAATGCCTCCTCATTTGTTTGATTCTCTGTGCTGGACCGCTCGGAACTGGACCTCAGCCAGTTTAAACATTGGACCCACGGACACACACAGTGGGGATATACAGTGGCACCCAAGCACTAAAATGCGCATAGCAGAGAGCTGTATGGAAAGCTTTCAAGCCGCGGAACTGCCAAGCATGTTGGGATACGTCTGGCGTGTGCTAACCAAAAAAGCGACATTGATACAAAATGCTTTTCTACACCTTCAGCCAAGGCGCCAGGGAGCTATCATGTAATGTGTAATCAAGGACAGGCAGAGTGGGATGTGGACACGAGGTGTCCGCAGGGGCAACGCATAAAAACAATGATAAGTCGCAGTCAGTGTGGGTAAATAAACGCCATCTTTCCATCATAACAAAAGCAACAGGGGTTCTTCGCAGCTTGTGGCAAGACAGGGCTGAAATGGCAGACACCTGCTATTTAGTGATACAAATTAAGCCAATACCAGCCAACGGCTATTATTATTATTATTATTATTATTATTATTATTATTATTATTATTATTATTATTATTATTATTATTATTATTATTATTATTATTATTATTGTTATTATTGCTCTAGTGTCCTTCATTTATAATTCATTTAAATAAGAAAATATTATATCCAGAATCTAACTCCTGCAGTACAATCACTTCTAAATAATAATAATAATTATAATAATAATAATAATAATAATCAGTTACAATGGATACTTTATTGCTTTTTTTCTGTGAAGACATTTCTGTGCGCCTGTTTACAATGTGTTTTGTTGTTTGTTATATGTACTTTTCCAAAACGCTGTGACGAGAAAGAAAAGAGACTGTGAGGCTGGAACAGCCAAAGCAATCCAGCCTATATGCCTTTCTTTCATGAAAAGACCTAAAACAAAACAAAAAAATACCAAAAAAAACTAACAAAAAAATGAATATACTGGTACCAGCTCTGGCCGCTGTGGCGCCTGTACGACTCACTCATTCATTCTGTGGGATGTATCCTCATTCGTTTTGTATGGCATCGTTTATTTGTTTGTAAGTTGGTTCAGTTTTTCTCTGTCAATCTGTGCCAAAGCACAAACACAGACATGTGTTATTGTGCCACTTAAATCCTGTGACTAATGACCTGATCTGAGAATGGGAGGCTGTGGAGAAAGCCACGAGAGGTTGGAGATTTTTATTCTCTAAAATCGACAGAAAACGTAGAAATGCAGAAACTCCAAACCAACTGAAGGATGTAACTGAACGCAGAGAAACTGCGCCAACAGAACCACGACCACACTTTCTAAATATTAGGCCCAGGTATAATTATGAAAGAATAAAACGCACCGCTCTCATTTGCAAGTGTTTTCAATCAGGAATTACACAGCAATATATTACGCATTTGCCTTATATAAAGGTACTTTAATCAATTATTCTACACTTTCCAGTGGTTGAATAATTTACCTTAATTTAAAGGAGGCCCAAAATGTCTGTAGTCCAAACCACTTGCAAATCTGCTCGCATCCTTCAGCTGAATTTGAGCTTCTGTGGTGGAAGAGAAAAAAAAACAACCAAGCCAAAACAAAATAGCATTGACCTAAAATCTGTGATCCATCGAAAACATAAAGAAATCTACAATTGCACAATTTCTACATGCTTTTGTCATTAAATCCTAATTGTTTTCTACGACACTGCAGTTTTTGCACGTTTGTAAGCGTCAGAAGAAAAAAAACTAGTTCATGTGCGCGGCCATGCTTTATGATTATGGATTTTATCAGGCCGTCTCGCTTGCTTATAATTGTCCTGCAGCCTTTAGGTGAAGTGTTTACTGTCGCTGATGTGAACTGATACTGTTGTGCACAAAGACATATCCGTGAAGATGCAGAGAGCCAATCAATGAAAGAACAAACAGTCAAACACATGCATTTAAAATTCAACGGAGACGCTGGAGGCACCGTAGGCCTTCAGCTTCAGGACACAGGCCACACATCCACATGGGCTTATTTATTACGCACAATCAGGCCTGTTCTGTTTCTCAGGACATTATAAAAACACACAACATGTTATCTTTATGTCCTAGAAAACTAGCACAATGACGCTAGAAATACAACATTACACTAAATTCAAAACCGCGAGACATTAATCACAATAAGTTTCAGATTCACGCCAAACCTCCTTTAGCTGTTGGAAGTCAGCTGTGCTTTTGTTGAGCACATCTTCGCATTGATGGCTGTTTACACCTTGTGGTGGATGCTCATTTTATTACACTGGGCTGATCCAGGGCTAAATTGGAAACAGTGGCTTATGCCACCTGGTGGATGTTCATGAATGGAGGGGTGGGCTGACAGCGAGGGCTGCTGCGATCAGCCGTTTGTTTTTTATATTATTACTGAATATTATCTGAAGCTAAACAGTGGCAGCAAAGAATGAAAATCGTCATAATTCTTTTTGTTGGAAAGAATGACGTCATCTACTGCTAAAGGAAAAGGCGGAGACAAACTTGTAACAATCATATTCAGTTTGTTTTTAAGCTAACGTCACTTACAAACTGCTCCTTAAAAACGTATTTTTTTGATTTACTTGTTATATACCTCAGCAGTCATCTCACAAAGTCAATGCAGGTCAATGCGTCGAACCAAATAGCGATGTCTGCATTAAGCATTAGCCCAAACTGCTGGGAAGGAATCTATTCTCGTTTTTTAATTGTGTTTGTTGTGCTTCATTGCCAGGGCTTGTATTTTGAAAATTGTGGCAACGCTGCAACTGCAGTGAGTGATTCTAAAACCAAAAAAAAGAAAAGGATGAATTTTTGTGAGGTGGGTGGCTGTGCATACGTGCATGAGGATGTTCGTGTGTGTTGCCAGGTCCATACCCAGCTCTCTGGAGGACCCTGCTGCCTGGATTCTGTCCTATCAGCGGGCGACCATCTGCCCTCCTCCCAGCCCTCACGCTCCTACAGGCATCCTCTGCATTATTCATATTTTTACACACACTGACTCACACAGGGGCACATTCTCTTGTCTCCGCACACGTCCCGCCATACATACAGGCACACACACGTACAGCTGCAGCCTCCGACTCACCAGAGGTGGTTTATACTCTAGTGTCATTGTCATTTCTCAGTCGCCTCCTCTGGCCTGTGTGGATGTCATTCATATCAGTCACGTGTCCACGCCGTTTGCCTCTTTTCCTTTCCGTGCCCGTTTTTCTCAACCAAACCAATGTTTCGGCAGGGCTCCTACGACTTGCCTTTTCTATTTCTCTGCCCTCCTTTTCTTCCTCCCTGCTTCTCCAGAGCTCCAGCACGAGCACAAAGAAAAGGGCAGAGAGCTAATCCTTCTGCATTGTTGGGTGGGCTTAGTATTGTCATATGGTAGCAAGCACAGAGGGAGAGGGATTATGAGAGAGATATATGCCAGAGTACCCACCTCAAGCGTGGATACAGTGCAGTTTTTTGCAAAAGATTCAGATTTTCCTCAGGTCTGATGCACATAATAACTAAAACGAAACAAAAAGAAAATACCACAGCTATATTTAATGAAATATTATGCGTCATCTACTGCTGTACAGCTTTTTTTAATCTACATTCATAAGAATCGCTTTCAGTGTTATATTTTTGTAACATTTGTGTGATGAGCATTTCTTTTCTTTAGATCACGTTCACGTATTAACATATTATTTTTTCCCGGCTTTCTTATTTACACTTTGATGAGATTCCAACAAGTGTCTGAGCACAAACAAGAACAAGACAACATGGCTTCTACAGGCTACAAGCAGACATCCTGATGGGAGGGTGACACATGACAGGACCACACTCTGACCCTGACCTCCTGACCTTTAACTGCTAAAAAGACACTGAGACTGAAGAACATGCTCAACGTGCTGTTGTCTATAATGATCAGTTTGCATTTTTTATCTCAGCATTGTCGATGTGTTTTTCCATGTAGTCTTCAAGCTGTAATTTAAAAGACTCTGCATTAAACGAAGAAGTGATTACACAAACACAAATTTGAACATTGACACAAATTAGTTTGGAAATCGCAGCCATAAAATTAAATACATGTAAACATAGGGAGAAAAATGCAATAAGAATAATATTATTCTTATCAAAATTCAAGCACACTCACTAATAATCAATATTATTAACATAAATTACATAGATAATAAATTAAAATGGCATGAACCCAGAAGTTATAAGCTGGTACTGGTGTAAAGTAAACACTGTAGTTTTCATAAGGCTAAATCTGATTCTTGATGAAAGAAGGCAAAAACAAAGAGTTTAAAGACAGAACAGAATTCATCAGTTTCAGACCATATTGTTGAAGCAGGAAACATGAAGAACTCACTGTTACTGTGCCTATGGCTGTGTTGATCTGCAGCCAAGCCTGTGGTCGTTTTTTTGCATTGTATTCTTGAGCAGAGACCCACAAAGTGCTGACAGAGCCATGCAGAGAAAATAACGATTCACCATCAGATCAATTCAACTTAAGCCGTTGGATAGGTGTTAGATTTCCTTAAAGCCATTATATGGCTGCTTACGGTTCCTTATTTCAGAGTTTACTCATAGATATTAGTTAATCAACATTTAAACGTGATCATAATTTTATTTAGTGTAATTTTCATCCAGATCCCTGAATTTGGTTAATGCACTGTGACTAGTGTGTGCAGTGAGGGACAGGTTGCAGGTGAAGAAATGTGTCAGCGCTCATTGGAGGACAAGTATAAGCTAATACGACATAGACTGGAGAACAACCTGCCAAACAATAGCAAACAGATCAGCAAAGAGAAGTGAACTAGAGGCAGCCTACCGTCAGAAACGAGCACAGAGTGGGAAAGTGCAAGTGAACTGGTACCTTTCAATTTTCTGATTCAGGCAGGGTTGTTTGAAAGGAGCAAAACAGAGCTTGTTGTGTTGTCACGATTCAGAACCGCTGCCGTCACAGTGTTTATAACTCACTGCTTCAAGATCCATTGGCTACATCTTTGTGAGGCTGATCTGACCACAGGCACCAACACACAAAATGCATCACACATCAAACTTAATAGGTCAGACATAATGTAAATAAAACTATCTATATGACGTATAAAGGGACATTTTCAACCACCACCAGCCATGCACTGTATTTGCTCTAAATTTCTATTTTGTCTATTTCTAATGTGATTGTTTGACTCACTCTAAATGGTGGAATAGATGTAAAATATGCATGTAACCTAAAGCTACTCCCGTCAGTGACAATGCAAACAGGAACCTAAAGACGCTCGTCCTTGTATGTGGAGTGAGAAATGTGTGTTTTTGGTAAAACAATTGTCTCAAGAAGACAAAAAAGTGCTTATAGCTGATTGCAGTTCCCCATCATCATTGTCCATACAACTGAACTGCACTTATATATGTATATATGGGCAGCAGCCATTCATGTGTGGACAGATACATACTCTTACTGATCCTAGATCAGCAGAATTGGGTATTCATCAAAACTATTACGAGACTATTTGGATTTTATCGCAAAAACCTACAGTATTTACACCAAACGACAGAAGGAGTGGAGTCACGTCTGCTGGCTATCTATACCTACTATGTATCATATAATCTAATCTGATATTACATTTTCATTTATCTATTTACACTGACTTGTGTGTATTCACAGAAATCTTTTTCAGTTCCCTACCTGCCCATATCCTATCCATACAAGGCATTTAAAGGTTTAGTTAAATCAAAATATGCACTAGAGTGTGTACAAGATGCCGAGCGACGCACGCACAACAACACGACAGCAGCTGGAAGGCTGAGTGAGATGATGTCAATCATGTGGAGGAGTTACTCCGCAGCAGCATCATTCACTCCTTGTTTCAATATTTCTACTGCTTAGCTTTCAATCCGCTCTCCACTAGTTTCTGCTTCTACCCCGTTCAGCTCATGTTTCATCCCTTTTCATTCTGTTGCACTTATTCCTGCACCATTGCAATTTGAACCTTTACTTCCCCCAGTTCTCCACCAACACAGCAACACCAAGTGCAGTCCCCAGTAAGTAAGAGGTACAGCTGAGAAGCAGCTCCCACCTGTGCTGTGCATGTACTGTATGCAGTGTTTACTATAAGTGTGAAGGCTGTCAACACTTGAGCTGGTCTATTTCAGAGCACTCTGTGTCCATGTCGGAGTCATACAGCGAGTGGCCTGTGGGGTCGCTGTCAGGCGACGGGGGACGCTGTGGGGTGTGAGTGCGTGAAGTGTGTGAAGTGTGTGTATCGTCCTGGAAAGTGTCCGTACGTGAGTAGAGGCCCAGATCAGGGAGTTTAGAGGACCAGTCGCTGCCCTCTGTGATGTCATTGTAACAGAAGTCCCCCAGGTCAACAAACCACTCGGGCCAGAATCGGCGGCGGATACGATCGCAGTACATGGCCAGGTTGATCAGCTCACCTGCAGTGGGGGAGTCTTCAGTGAGCAGGTACAATGCTTTGAACAATAACATTCAGTCGTACTGATGAATACCCTTAGTTTAATGAAAAAGAGAAAAGGTTAAAACACAAAGTGTTGCAGTCACTAGGAGAACAGTTGTTCTGATCACTAAGATCAACTGGTTTTCATTCCTGGGACCAGGACCAGTGGCTCACAAAGTAAATCTTTAGGGTCACCAGATGAATGACAAGACTGGCTTTTCCAATATGTTTCTCTTTTTGGGGGGACATGAGGTGGATTGGCCTCTAAAAATATCACTGAGATAAAACAATTTGGATGCAAATGATAGTCTTTGCTAACAGACTAGCTTTACTTGCTGCTGTTAAGAATATGCATTACATATTTAAAATTCCTGTATTTCTGTGCGTCTCGTGAAGTGAAACGTTCTACAGACTCCAGCTCTTCTACACTCACCTTTGATGAGCTGCTCCGGCCGTGTTCCCGGTAGCGTCCACATAGCAGGTGCCAGGTGACTGAACACTGCAGCATCTACTGCTGAAATCTTGGGTCCCATAAGGTATTTTTTATCCCCTGACAAAGCACAAGGAAAAACATACATGTAGATCAAATGTGACCCGGCTGTGACTGATGTGATGTTTCTAATAGTGATACTGGCTTGTTGCATAGAAAAATTACATACAGTACAGTACTAGCAGAGGTTATGCGTAGATAATATACTGCAATATTGCATTAAGACCACAAGGTGTCAGTATTGTATTAACAGTGCACAAACATTATATGGATATTGCAGTTCTTAATGCACACACACAAAATATCTGCAACAATTTCACTTGATCAGTAAATATATTGCTAGGTAAACCAATTTCAAAGGAATCTTTCTGTACACAGAGTATAAAAATTATAATAATAATAATAATGTATCTACACATTTGTCACCTAGCAGAGTGGACAGGGTTCGCATGTCCTTTTCCATCAGGGCATAAACCTCGTCCTTGGAGAACCGTCCGATCCCATGTCCGTACATCTCCCTCTTGATGATTCCACCGGTCAGGTGACTCAGGATCCACTTGAGCAGGTCGCTCAGTGGTCCGCTCACCGACAGCATCTTGTGGGTTTCCTCCAGATTGTCCACCCACTGACAGTAAGCTATGGTCCTAGTGCAAACACAGACAGATATCTTCTGATACACACAAGCGTTCAGTTAGGATTGGTGCTGCAGAGAAGAAGAGGTCGTGGGACGTTTTGTTCACACTTCACCCTCACCAGTAGAAATGCTCCTCCACCATCTTGGTGATGGCACGGGACATAGCTTTCTCCTGCGGTGTCAGGCTCTTGTTGAGGCTCACGCCCAGCCTCTCCTCCAGGTAATCAATGATGAATTCAGTGCCACACACCTGCTCCTGGTTGTACTCAATCCACGGCATCTTTCCCTGTGGTGAAAGCTTCCCATCAAAGTGGTTCTGCAGGGAAGCAAAGTATCAAGAGCAGGAGGGGAAAAGAAAACCAAAAAGCATGAGATGAAGTAGCTTTTTGTCAATCACATGGCATGAGAACAACTCTACCTGATATGGCAGGTCAGCCATGCGGAGGTAGGTCTCCATCTTAAGGCAGAAAGGGGACAGAGACGGAGCACCAGTTTTGGGCCTGGAGAACTGGTGGAGTATGATGGCGTCTTTCGAGTCCAGTTCCTCTTCCTTCCTGTATGGCACAAAAAACAACAGCTGAAAAAGCATCAGTTTACGTCACAACTAATTTTACTCCACGACAATGTAACGGGAAGAAATATTGTATTTATTTGTATTTTTTAATTCACTCATCTTCAAACATTATGAACCACCTGATATTAAATAAAGGGCTTTCAATCTGTCTTTGCTCCCCATCAAGTTACATGTCTCTGTCCTACAAAGTCCTTCAAATGGCCCAGAGTGAATGTGCGTCCTGGGTCAATTTAACCTTCAGTATCAAACTAACAGAGCATCAGACGTCCTCGCGCATTCACAGCTGAGAAGCTACTTCCGGAGCAAACACTGCGCCACAAACGGCAACAGTGACAGGGAGCTGTTCACTGTGAATAGTGCTGAACCGTGAAAAGGAAAACAGCGGAGGAGCTGTCTGCTCCACTGTGGTGCTGAAATGTCGGCTCGACCAACAGCGGCTGTTTGGACGCTATAACTAAAGGAAATCTAAACGTTTAGGGGGAAAACAGGTCTGTGAATACACTGCACTACAACACCCCGTAATTATGCCCAAGATGTATAAAAGAGTGCACGCAGGGCCTTGACACCACAATGTCACGTAGTCAGCGGAGGATACGCGGTTTAGATCATGGACGAACGTGTCTCTCTTTTAGTTTTAAATGAAATGAGGATTTGTTTTGTGCTGCAAATGTGAGCTGCATGGGGTGTTTAAGGACTCGCTCATGCGAGGGTTACATTAGGTGCTGCAGAGCTTTAGGCTGAACCCAAACTCGAGCTGGTGTGAATCCGGCAGTGGGGTCATAATACAGCAACGACAGGATGACCCTAACATGTCGCCTCGTCCTTGAAATACAGACAAACTAACGCGACCTCCTGTCTGTTTATGATGTCTCAAACAAAAGACGGACACGTCCTAAGATGAGGATGGAGATGTGGTTGTGGGGGTGTCAGCTAGATCACAGCCCACTCACTCACGATTCCTTATTCTCCACTGACTCCGCGCTCCTCCCGCCCAACCTGACTAGATTAAGTAATGCTACACTGTTGTAAAAACACAGCAGAGCCCGGTGATCTGGACTGGAAACAAACCCAGTTTACGCAATAACATCCTGAGCGGGTGTCTGATCGATTACTCGCTGGCCCTTGAGGAACCACTATGGGAAGTGATGAGCGATGCCGTTTCCAGCGCCAGCCTGTGTTGTTTATACCTGATCGCCAGCAATTCGTGCAGCAGATAAGCAGCAGCGGCGAGCAGAGCCCCTCCGGTCAAATACAGCGTTTTCCGCCACCATGAGTCCGAGCCTAGAGCTGACATTATCCCGCCGTAGTCGTGCAGGGGGTAGGCGATGATGTACCCATACAAGGAGAGCTGCTCATCGGAGCCCAGCAGGCCGGAGGAGAAGCTCCAGTTCTGGCCAATATCAACCACACACGACCCCGTCTCGGCGAACCCGAGGCGCCAGTACATGTTCTCTGTCTCCGGCCGCTTTCCGCCTCACTCTGGCAGCTCGGGACTTCATCGGCGGAGGCTTCATCGGTGCCGAGGGCTGCAGGCGCGGGGCGACTGGGCGTAGAACCGCCGGCTGGACACGACCATCCCGCCCGGAGCTCGTCCCCGCAGCGGGGTCGTCATCCTCCGCAGCCCGTTGCCTGTAGCCTCCTTGCTGTCACTGGCAAGACCAACAAAATACACGCAGGACATCCGGCTGTGTCTTTCAAAATAAAAGGGGAAGGCGTTTTGTTTGTTTTTGGCAAAATGACGCTTCAAGCAAAAATGTGTATCTCAAAAGTGTCTCGCATTTCAAATACGTGGGTTTAAAACGACCATTCCACAGCTAAGCCTGAATAAAATTACATTATATATGACTATACTAGTTGTTTCTAACTAACATCTAAGTGTCCAGGGAAGTAGGAATCACCGTGAATAAATTAAGAAAACAACACAAGCCAAAAACGTAAGCTTGTTTGCCTAAATATGTAAAACACGATCTGGCTGCTGTGGTACTTTTGATGTCAATGCAATCGAACATATAGCCTTTACTTTGTAGACAAATCATGGTTTCATAGTATTTCCAGAACATGTTATACGCTTCACGCAATCCGTGACGTCACCGTCGTAGAAAAACGCAACATGCAACTGCTGGTAAATGTGTGATCATCAAGTATTTGCAATATTACAGTTTCAATCACCAACGCAAATGTTTGTGCTTAATCTAATTGAATGCTCAGATCTAATACCACAATTGGTCTGTAATGTGCTGGTTTCACCACTAGGGGTCCCAATACTGCTATGTAGGTGATATTAATGTTGGCTTATCAATTGTTTATGACTGTTGTCCGATGGAAGATGACTGTGTGATGTGAACATAACATGACTGACTTGCTTATTGTTGTTTTACTTAACCTTTGTTCTTCCTTCTAGTCCTAAACAGCAACATCTACTACTCAATACTGAATTAAGCCACCACTACTTCATCGTTACAATGAATTCCAGTTGCACCCTCTGTATTTTTAATACCTTTTAGTGGTTGTAACATGTCTTAGATTCCCAGTCACAGTGAAGTTCAAGTCAGGACAGTGAGAACTGACTCTGCAGGTGTACGGTCAGCTGATCCTATGACACTGCTGCTGGAGTAGGCGAGCCAAGAGGTGAGTGTCCAGGCAGGAGTGCATGCATAATGAGGAAGGAAGCATACAAACAGCAACCTAGTTAGTTAGGAAAAGCACCTTCTAGTTTCCATCAACGATCTTTCAAAACATCAAACATAAACTTTCTGGTAAATCAATTTCACAAGTGTTCAGGTGGGATGATTATTTCCTCACCTGGTCGCATGAACAGTTCGGTGGCGAGTCATGAAGCAAGTGAAAAGAAATAGAATGTAAAACAACGCTTCGCATTCATCTTAAAGGATTCACTTTCACTGGCATCACCTCACTACCTGTGAGAAAATGACTGAAGAATGACCATTTACAGCACAACTTGCTCCTGACAATGAGTCTAATTAGCACAACAAAACCCATATAGTTCATGTGAAGAAACAAACTTCTTTTATGAAGTTATTCTTTAATCAGCAGCTTTAATTCTGTAAGGCTTTCAAGCACCTTGTTTTCAGTAAAGCAACACACACATCCCACTGCATAACAACACAGAAATATGTCAGACGTGTATGTGTGGTCATAGTTAAATGAGAAAACTAATCGGAATAAAGTAGGACAAAAAAACAAATGTACAAACTAAAATGTACACACACTAAAACAAATGCAATTTGTATACAAATGAAAAATACTAAACATAAAATGAAGCATAAGAATTGCAGCAGGAAAAGAGAATGACAACAAAAAGGTATTTTCTCCTGGAGCTCATAATTTCCTTCTAAGTTTTAATTAAGTGACATCGTGAAAGATAAAAGTAATTATATTTACAAAAGGAATGAGAGAGAGGCAGGTTTGTCCTGATTCAAAACAGTAAATTCTTGTGTTAAGAGTTCATTTCTACCTTAAAGAGAAGCCTCTTGGGATTGTTCCTGCCACAGCTCATAGTCAACTAACAGACACTCAGATGGCAGTGCTATCCAATCACAAAACAGCTGCACACTGACACGCAATCACATCCAGCCTTTAAACAGCAAAGGATCAAGTTATTTCACCGCTGTACTACAGACCCTGAGGAATGAAGACCCATAGCAGTGATTCACCTAGACATTCACACAGACTCACACAAAGAGTGTATGTGATCAAGTTTCTCATATCCCAAGGAGCTCCATATAAAATCACTTGCTCTTCTGGGCTGTTCAAGGATGTCAGGATTATCGCAATGACAAGTTTCTACTTTGACAGATCTCTCATCAGTGTCCAACACATTCACCCCCAAGCGTTCCTCGGTTTTACTTCATTTCAAGTCTGAAACAGAGCACAGGGGCCTCACTGGGACAACTCCCTGTTGTCTCCGGGGCTGTAGGTTGTTTACTGCAGGAATTTAAATGGCCACTTGCTGAACCTTTAATCCATAATGACCGGAGAGAAAAGTGAAGACATGGCTCACATGGTTTGTCCGGCATGTTAGTCACAGATGAAGAAAGTTTGTTGTCAGCTGATATGTGTGATTTTTTTTCCACTGATACCACAATAGCTGTGTTGTATTCAATTTAAGAAAGAGCCACCCATCTCTATATCGACATTACGGATTCCAGGTAAGTACAGACATCGTGCTAAGACTGGCTGTAGGAGTTGCTTTGGTTCCCGTTGGAGCTCTGGTCACTCTCACTGCGGACAAAACAGAGAGAATGAAAGAAAACTGTAACATAAAGGAAAAGCACATAAAGCTTCACCAACATGCAACAGAAGATATTTTACACTGTCTACAATCAGTAAAAATGTTGTTTTCACACTACAAGAAGGTTTTAATTCATCATGGCGTCAGATAAAACCTTTAAACTACTGAAGTCAGTCATACCTGTTAGGAGGAGGTTTGGGCTTTGGCATCTTGTTCAGGACAGCAGGTATCTCCTTCCTGTCGTCAAAGTTTTTCCATTGGTCGTAGAGCTTCAAAATGACACGGATAATTTCCAAGATCTTTGCGAAACACAAACAAAGACAAATCACTTTGCTGTGAACTACAACAGTCACCAGGCAAAGCAGGTTCTTCACTTCATAGTCATACATCTTGGTGTAAAAATCAGGGTATTAAAAGTCAAAAAGCTTTAAATTATAACATCTGTCATGCTGATATATTATGTCTGATTAACAACAGACTTGATGCAACAAAGACCTATCTTACTTTGTCCATGTCAACAGAGAGCTCTGCAAACCACTGCCTGGCATCTTTCTGCTGCACCACACAGGCAACATGCAAACAGGCTGTGGGAAGAAAGACAACAAACGGACCCGGTTACATCTAATAAATCACTACAATAAGAAATGCAGTGACACAGGTCTTACCCAGGGCAATCATGAACGGAGGGTAGAGCAGACACAGATCTGTCCTGTATGTGTCATTAACTATTCGCCTAGTAGAGAAAAGCAACAGTTGAGTTTGTGAGGCCACCACATACAGTAGAGTCATTCATGAACACATCTACACAACATCCTACCAAGCCAGAGGCAGAAGCATGTCCTCCTGTCCCATATCCTGCACATACTGCAACAGTGGTCTATAGGGGTGGTACACAATCAGGCAGCAGTCCTGAAATAAAAGTTACATTGATGAGAAATTAAGTCAGTTAAGATCATCACAGCAGTGTTTACAAGCAGGAATGGTAGAATGATACAAAGCTCTGTGCTCACCATCAACTCCAGAAGGTAGAACTCACATTCTAATATCTGTAAAAACACACATTGAAAACCGCTGTAAGTCACTGTACACAGTTCACATACACTCTTTTGCATAAGCCTACACATTTTGCATTCCATAGTGTTACGTTACTAGATGAACGCAAACAGCTTCTCATATCCTTGTGCCATCACTCTATTTCATTCCATCTGTAGACATGACGAGTCACAGCATCCCACCAACTCATTTTCTAGTCTTGTGAGCCACTCCTTCCATTTATCGCTACATGGTGGTGGACTATAAATAATATTTTACACAGCCGTCTCGACAGGCAGCATGGCAGAACAACCCTGGTTACCTCTGGACAACTCAGTATTGACCACGGTCTCCACCTTCCCTTAGCAAATGAGATTTTAATCATAAGAGTGTGAACACTGGTTGTGGAATTTCACATAGCGATAGACAATAAGGTGTGATACACAGGGTAATGCATTTCTGGCGTGGAGTAATACAGCAAAGCAGCACATAAATAACTGTGAAGGAAGCAGCAGTAAATAATTGTGCGTTTAGCCCAACATGTATGAGCCGTACTGAAAGCACATCACTCAAACACATATTTGAACATGAATTAAACATGTTTTTCTCAGTGTCACTTACATGATTCATTCTGTATGGAAACTCCTTCGGAAATGCGTAAGAAAATCTTGTTTTCACTAATAGAGAAAAAAGTACAACAAACATAACTATTCTGTCTATAAATATAATGACATATGAACTTCAGCAGTGATGTTAGGCCACACGTTACTGAAAACGTACACACAGATGTTGCAGCAGATATCAGCCTGGTATTGGAGACAACTCCAAACTCCTGAAATAAACATCACTGTTAACATCAATAAGCTGAACACAGCAAAGCATAGTGTAGAGTGGGCGCCAATCAAATCACGAACATATACTTAAAACCTTTTTTTCTCTCCCCACTACTTTCACAGAAACTTTTATACCTCAACCTTAGAAGCCAGGAATACACAGGTAGGAGCCATGAGGACTGGATCAATACTTTTCAATGAATACCTGCATAAAAAAAGAACATTAAAATGAATAGACACTCACTGATGCCTGATTTCCACCAGGGACCACATTTAAAGTTATGCAGTATCAGTGTGTGTGTGTGTATCAGATTAGATAATGTTATCACCTCAACCTAGCACAGCCTGTAGCATCAGGGAAAGACAACTGTGCGAAATGCACACTATTACAAAACAGTAATTGTAACATCTGAGCTTTATCTCACCTGGCATAGAAGCGTTTAAAATATACCGTTGCAGTAGCAATGACCTGCTGCCTCAGCTTCAGGTGTTCCCCTAAAGCCTGGATCACTGGGAAGATGAAGATGCACAAACAATTAGCAGGTAGTCAACCAAACGCAAATCACAGCGCATCAACTACTGTGTAAATATAGTAAACACCATTGGCGAAGAAGATCTGCAGCTTCCAGTATTCCTCCTCCGTGAGAAACCGTAGGTCCTTCTGGCGCTCTTTCATCAAGTCCTGCTTATCCAGGACCCACTGCAGGCTTTGAAACGCACAATAAATGCCATCATTTCAAATTTCAAATTTCACCACATCACTGCTGCCTGCTTGTCAAAGCGCAGGCAGCCTAGCAAGCGCAGCTCACAAAACACAAGCACTGTTACAGCCGAGGAGCACGACAGCTGTTAAACAGACAAGCCTAATTAAATGTAAACAATAAATTATAAAAATCGCTTTTATTTATATTTATGTTTGTTTTATCTTTGATTCAGGAACAAGAGTAGAGGCTGCTAGCGCCGTCGTACGATGGCGCCGCAGAGACCCAGCTAGGCCTCACAACAAAGACGGCGATTTACGAAATAAAGACGTAACATGTCAAAATATGAGTCAAAACTTACTAATGGGAACTTTGCCAGAAGTTCCCCGCCATGTTGCAGTCGTTGAGGTAGAGGAGAATTCAATAATAGATATAATTTCCTGTAAAGAAGCGACTATCGTAGGTAAAATAGTTCAGCTAGGTAGGAACTAGCGTAACTTTAAAAAGCGTCCGGACAAGGACAATAAAATCTGAATGGTTCTAGTACTTTGGTTCCGCCTTAAAAATAAACGTTTCATGTTTCTTTCATTAAATGAATACACAATAAAACACAGAGTTGCATTGGAAAAATTATACTTATATTAAATTCCACTTATAAAATTAAATACAAGCTAAATGCCTATTGCAACATTATGAATAAATAAATAGATGTTATATCATATAGGTTCACCTAGTCCACGGATTTACCTGTTATGATCTTAAAAGTAATGAGTAAGTATACAACCTTTAATGAGTAAATTTCTTGACATAGCAGTGACAGATATTTAAACAGCCAGTCATCCTGAGGCTGGGAAGGTTCAACATTCCTCCATAGAGTTGAAGGAAGGACTGAGCAGGATATAAAGACCCCACCACGGGCTGAAGGTGTGAGTGACCAGTTTCCAGTCTCACGTTGAAGTTACAACAAGTCATCATGAGCCACAGTCCAGAGAGGATGTCCTCTTACCGCCGTCGTTTCGAGGGGGAAAGCAACTCTGTCTACCAGCTCCGCGTGTCCAGCCCTTCTCCCACCCGCAGGGAGACCCGCCACAGGTCAGCCAGCTTCACTCGAAGTGGTTCGACAACGGGGCGCAGGCCCTCGCAGAAATCTCGTATGAGCAGGTGAGTCCCATACTTGGAACCTCTCTGAATTTGAATGCTTATGTATAACCTTTGTATACGCTATATCTCCTCCCTGCTGCAGCAGTGTCAGTATGGGATCACTGGGCTTGGGTATGTTTATGGGGCCAAAACTGGACCTGGATGCAGCAGCGGCAGAGAACCAAGCTTTCATGGTGACTCGATCTAACGAGAGGCAGGAGATGGTCACATTAAATGATCGCCTGGCGGCTTATATTGAAAAGGTAAGAGCCACCAATTTCTTTTGAATGATAACCTCAGCAGTAAACGGCAGAGCAGTGTAGTTGCTGATTGTTTCTTCTGTATTCATCTGTATTACCTGTGTGCCTTATGATAGGTGCGAACACTGGAGTCAAAAAACAAGCTGCTGGAAGCCGACATTGAAGCCCTGAAGGTCCGCCATGAAAGATCCTCAGTGCTGAGGCAGCTGTATGAGTCTCAGCTGAGAGACCTCAGTAATGATGCTGAGCAGATGAGAATCCAGAGGGTGAGGAGTCTCTGATGAGCACAAAAATGTGATCATGGTCAAGTGTAGTTCTGCTTAATTAAAACATTTTGATTGACGTACCCCTGTTCTGCACAGGACATGTCTTTGGCAACCAAAGAAGCGATGATGGCCCAGTTTAACACACTGAAGGCCAAATATGATGAGGCAGTGGAGTCCAGGAAGAAGACGGAGCACGAGATTGAAAATCTCCGTCCAGTAAGACGCAGTTGAAATATTAGCTGTCTCTAAATAAAAACACACATATTCATCTAAACGTTGTGCTTCTATCTGTCCCAGGATGTGGATAAAGCAACATCAGCACGCATTGCTCTGGAAAAACAACTGGAAAACCTGGAGACTGAGCTGGCCTTTCTGCAGAGAGTTTACAAGGAGGTATGTGTGTCCGGCCTCATCATCTGTCCAAGTACAGAATCCTGTGTAGAAGAGTCAGTGTCTGGTGGTTGCATGCCTTTCATTTACTCATAATGAGCTGGTATTGGATTAATCTTATTATTTGTGCTCCACTGAAAGGAAATTGAGGAGTTGATGCAGCAGCTTTATTCAGAAGCATCTAAGATGGATTTGACCTTTGGCCTCCCAGACCTCTCCTCTGCTCTCAAAGAGATTCAGTGTCAGTATGACAACATTGCAGCCAAAAACCTACAGGTATGCTGTTTAAATATGAAATCAGATTCACATCTGTGACTACAAGCAGCATGTGCAGTATAAAAGAGTCCAAGTCTTTCTCTAAAGCAAGACTTATGTTTGGGTTCGCTCAGGAGATGGACAGTTGGTACAGAACAAAGTTTCAGGACTTGAGCACCGCCTCAGCTAAACACGTTCAAAGCGCGCGGAGCCTGAGGGAGGAAATTGCAGGGTACAAGAAAGACGTAAGTACAATTTTCACTTTTCGTTCATGGCTGATACTATGCTGCCTCAGCAACTAAAACCTGCGTGCACACGGGTTTGTTTAGATTCTTAACATGGAACGTGAACTGGAAATGCTGAAGACGAGGAATGAGTATTTGGAGGCTCAGATCCATGATACAGTGGTGCAACACAAGAAGGAAGAGGGTGACCTACAGGTATGAGTTTTTCTACACACAGTAGAGTAGACAGCAGGTACAGGAACTTTATGAAAATGGTCTAAATAGTCTATATAATTGTATTCTATTACGACAGGATCGTATAGTGGCTATACAGCTGGATCTAAAGGTGACAAAGGAGAAGATCGCTCTGCTGGTGCGCGAATATCAGGAACTACTGAATGTCAAAATGGCTCTGGAAATTGAGATCACTACCTACAGGTGAAAAAAAAGTGAAACATACACTGAAGATGATCCAGTGACCATTTGTGATTGTTTTTCATTTAGTAGCAGATTTAGAAATACATTCAAAACATACATAAACAATAGCAATGTCCATAATTTCCCTCCCTCTGTTTATTTGTCAGGAAGCTGATCGAAGGTGAAGACAGCCGTTTGAGCACCATGGTTCGTAACCAGTCCCGGATTGGAGGCCTCTGTCTCACTTCAGCTTTAGCTTCAGATGGTCCTGCCACTGCAGTAACTTCAAAAATAGAGGCATCGCCCAGAGATGAGAAGGCTCCAGGTGGTAGACGAGTGGAGGTGGCCTCATCAAACACACAGACAGACAGTAGCTTGGAGGAACAAGCAACGAAGAGGACTGAGCGGAAGACTGTCCTCATCAGGTACGTCTTAATTTAATTAATAAGTCTGCCGCAAAGAAACACCTTTGTTTTTAATCTTGTTCTTATACCTGCTGACCATTTTTTCCCAGAACAGTTAAGACAGATGAAGACACTTATGAGAGTAACACACAGGAGAGCACCATTACCATCTCTGGAGCAGCTGACGACGGTGATGAAGAATGAACCATTTACCACTTTGCTTTGAGAATCCTTGAATTCAGAGGTGGTTAAAGGAAACTGTACCTGTAGATCGAGGTGCTCGTTACCCTCCTTGGAGACTTTATGCTGTGTGTCCTGTCACTCTGCTCTGCCTTTGCCTAACTGTCAGCCTTTCCTTCCTTTCTGCTTATTTAATGCTCCCATGTGCCAGAAACTTTCCTTTAAAAGTGACAAAATAAACAGCAAGCAAGCATAGTTGTGGTTTTCATTTAAATCAGATGATGTGGGAGGTCGCAGCATTGCATTCATACATGATGTAGAAACAGTACAGTACATACAGTCCTTTTCACACGTGTTAATTAAACTAAAGCTGCTTAGTCCGTTGCAGCTTCTTCATGTAAACTTTGATTTTCATTGTTATATTATTGTACATAGTAGCGGTCAAGAGTACATATAAATCCTTTTCTCCCTGCATGTAGCCCAGTCATTACAGTGACATCCAAAGACTTGAAAACAAATTCTACAGCAAGTGTAATTAAAAGGGCAAAATGATTAAGCACCTACAAAAAGATTTACAAGGAATGATTGGACTCAAAACCAACCAAGTATTATTGCTGATATAAAAATGCTTCTAGTGCAAGGGTTTTGGTTCATCTCCCACCCCTCCTGCAAGGCCATACACTGCAAGGCTGACTTCATGTGCAAGGGCATCAGCACTCTCCTAGAAGAGCAATACCACATGGAGAGTAACACCATTATTTATAATACCCTCTCATTAAGTATCGGCGTTATCACATCACCACCAAATAAGGATTCCTCACCTGTGTTTCTGCCTCAGCATAAACTCTCACCACATCCTCGGTGCCGGAGGGTCTCACAAAGGAACGAGCCCGTCTGTACTTCTTTACTAAGCTGTCGATGGCCTCCTGCAGTCCTGCTGGGCTCACTGTACGTCTCTCTGCATCTGTTGTGTCAATTACCCTGCGGTCTGACACCTACAGGCAACATAAGAGATGAACAAAGCTCATTCGTGTATCTAGGTACAATATTTGTAGATCAGAAGAAGTTCTAATATATCATAGAGTAGTTCTCAAATACCTTGACTTTGAGCTGCCTGTTTGGCAGATCACTGTAGATGGCATCCCACTGTTGGACAGTCAGACCTTTGATGGCCAATATAGCTTCAATCAACAGCATGTCAGATATGGCATCACCTACAGTCTTTAGAGGATAAAACACAAAAAACATCAGTACTTCATGCGTATTTACTCTGCATAAAGCATCATCGTTATTATGCGTGGTTGTACCTGGTTGATGACGTTGATAGTACTTTGCAGAAGGAGAGCTGCCGCCTTTCTCTCGTCGTCAGTGTTGGGGTCTTTGGACAGTTGCTGGATCTTGTCTTCAGCTGACTTACTGAACAGCACCTAACGCAAACATAACCACAAAACCCAGTGGTTAAACCTACATGTAACTGGTGCTTTACATGACCCGCATTTGTTCAGTGTCTCTACTCACAGTTCCGTGGCCATTGGCCTCAAAGTACACACCGATGTCAAACTCCTGGGCTGCATGATGAAGGTGCTTCACTCCAGTCTTGGCACACCTCACGATTACCTACGTCACATCAAAGTATGTCAGTACTAACTCAGTGGGCATGTTAATGAAAGAAATGCACGTTGTGTTTTCCCACCTTCATAGTGTCCTCCAGATAGTGTGTTGAGCTGCCGTTAGCATAAGCAGTTTGCACCACTGCTATGTTCAAGTGTAAACCAGCCTGTATTTAAAAAGAAAAGGAGCTATTAAGTGTTCTACAATTAGAGTATGTGTCTGGTTATAGTTGATATAATATAGATACAAGGGTTTACCCGTGTGAGCAGTTCTTTAAGGAATGTGCTGATGAGAGTTGCAATTTTGTCTCCATCCAGCAGGTGAAACTGTCCTTCAGAGTCAGTGTAGTAATAAACTATTCTGTCAGCGTCTCCGTCAAAGGAGCAGCAGCGCTCTCCTGGGTTCATCTTAATACCTTCACAGTCAGAGAAAGTTTAAAAGATTTGTTCTGTTAAAATATATAAAGATCATACATCCACCTTAAAGCCATGTACAAATTAAAGGATGTGTTATAGTCATCACACCTGATGGAGGTTTCTGTTGCACTTTGACGAAATCAGCTCCACATTGGCAGTTTAGTTTTCCCTGGGAGCCATCGTTGAAGCAGGAAATCCGCAGCTCACTCTTCAGGTGAGGCTCCATCTCGCGTACCTTCAAAGCCCCTATGCCGTTAGCACCATCCACACGGAGGTGCTTCTGGTCATCTGTGCAGTTTGGTGCCTAACAGAGCAGCGTGAAAGACAAGAAAGGATCATAAATAGTACAAACAAGTTCAAATAAACAAGTCACAAGCAGATGAAGCATGTTCTGTTTCCTTACGTGCTTGATGAGTTGGATAAAAGCCTGGCTGAGCTTGTTGTAGTATCCTTCTACTGTGGCCTCTCCGTATTTAGCACCTGTGTTCTGACAGCAAACCATATAGTGGAGCTGCGGGGTGGTCACCAAGCCATAATCTGATGACAGATGGTGAGAATAGGATGAGTGGGGAGAAAAAAGAAAAAAAGAGACAACTTCATAAAAACCACAAACAACAAGCACTAGGTTAAATAACTATACCTTTGCTGTGACCTCCAAGGGAAGAAACTCCATCCAGCACTGCCTGTGAGAGCCTGGCACTGCTGCACCTATAAGTAGAAGACACATGTGTTACCAATAATAGTAATGTCTATGGTTAGTCTACTTCTGTGCACTGCATAAAAATAAAAAAAAACATTAAAAAGAAATTAAGCTCATGGACCTGGTGTCTCTGCCCAAAAACACGTTGGCTTCCTGGCTCATGTTTATAGCTTCTTTCTCTATAATTTCCTTCAGAGCAGCGAGCACATCTTCCTGTTCTGCATTAGCCAGCAGGGTGGCATAACCTTCCCACGCTGGTGTCACCATCTCTCCCATGGGGTCAACCAGCTTCACCCCATTGTCTTCCTACAAAACATGCAGTAGTTGAACAGGAGAAAAAATAACCAAGATCACAACTTATATGGTTACATTCAATGCTAAAAAAAAGCCCAAAAATCTAAATCAGCCCCCAGAGTACAAATCCAATGATAATCTAATGTCAGGAAACTTCAAATCAATCTGACCTCAGGATTGTGTGATGCAGTGACCATGACTCCTATGGTGGCTTCAGTCTTTTTGGAACGCAGAGTGGCCAGCAGTCCCATCCTGAACATGATGTGGTCCAGGTGTTTGGCATTGGTTCTGAAACCAGCAGTGCCATACTGCAAAACCAATCCAGCAGGTTTAGGGTGAAGACCAGACTGCTTTAATACTTCCTGGAACTGGGCCATCACTAAAACACACAATACACATATGACAAACAGCAATCCGTGCAAGTATTTAAGTAAAAGTAGCAAATCATAGTTTATTTTCTGAACGTATCGACAAAAAGGTTTAATTATTATTCAGGATTTCATTATGTAAATAGAAAAGTTGGTTTAGCTCATTTGATCACTTTTATATGCAGGCATGGCAAAAACATAATTCAATTCAAAATACACTGATAGATCATTTAGGCGTTCAAGTAGCATACAAATAAATAAAAACACAGTAAACAAAATTCTTCTCAGGCTTAACAAGTGAAATGTAACAACGCCCTGAGCGAACTTCAAGTGTCAGAGGACAAGAAAGGGGCAAAGTTTGCAGCATCAGGTCAGATACTGACCCACAAGCTCTGAAACTGAATCCAAACAACGTCCAGATAAAAGGCCTCAACTCCCTTCGCTCTACTGGCTTTTAAACGTTAAACGGACACGACAGCTTTAAAACCAAATCATTTTAAAAGTTACCTGCTGAATTCGTGTCGCGCTGTCATAAACATCGAGCTTCCTGTTCTTCCCGGTTCCTCCTTCTAAGTAACGACGTGGCTACACTTCCGGGAACGTGACGTGACGCAAGCACGCACAGCGTCAGTGCGCATGCAGGAATGTTGGACGGGATTTCTACTATGGTTAAACTAAGGCAGGAATCGTCTCAACATCACAACCGTATTATTGCACAATACGTTTATTTGTTTTATTAAAGCATTATTTGTCTTTTCTATTCCACACATAAGCGCCAGAGGCAGAAATACCCAAACCTATAGCACGAAATAACGCGTTGGTCCTGATTTAGAGGTTAGACAAACTGCACGGTGCTAAAAACAATAAATAAAAAATAAATACAAACCAAATGGAATCTTCTAGTTTATTAATAGGTGGATACTAAACGTGGGATAGAGCCTGTCTGGAGAATTCAAGTGCCCTCGAAGCCCCGTTTGATATTTTCACCTTCACTGTCTTTTGTGGTGATGCTGAGCTAAACGCTGCACAAATTCAGTCACGCTGGTAACATTAACCCTTCGGTGCGCGGACATAGTGTACAGTGACCCCCACCACCACCACCTCCCTCCACCCCATGATGACTCTCCTTTAAGAGACGCGAGATGCGACGTGTGTCACCCAACCCTGTCCCAGCACCTGCGGTGGGAGGAGCGTGTAGATGGACATATAGACAGGCCAAATAAATAAACATACGATAGAGGGAAGGAGAAAAGGAAATTCCCGACTGTCGTTTCGTCTACTCGAGCATCTTGCGGTCTGCGGTGCTGGCGACACCACCGCTGAGCGGCGCGTATTTTCTGCTGGTCCGAGAAGAGGACCACGGTATCTGAATGATAATTTCTGAGCCACTGCAAACAAGTACAGGAACAAAGAAGCTGTATCCAGCGGCCTTTTTTTAAATAATAATTTTAAGCTGCATGTTGCAGCATCTGCGAGAGGAGGCAGCCAAAGCTGATGCGCGCTCCAAACGGTATATTTGAATGACCTATGGAGCGTTAATTTGCATTTCTGAAAAAAAAACATATAGCCATCAGAGAAGCCGCTTTTGCGCAGGATTTTTTTTATTGTCCTATTTTTTAAATAATTGCTGTGGGCTGAGAAAATAGCTTTCACTGCCAGGCGAGTGTTACATAACCGAGTGGCTTTAGCTGTCCACGGTGCTGAAGTGAGCGCTCGGAGCCACACGGGACGAGCCGTCGGGAATTCACAGCCTTGCGTAAGTGTCAACTCATGTCATCGCGCAGACTGTCAACGTGACGGCACGATTTCATGCGAAAATAAGTCTTATCTTGGGGTTTGAGCTTATATTGTGTTGCCTTTTCCGCCCACACAGAAGGTCACGGGCCTGTGAGTGGGGGAGGAGGAACGCGCCGGATCCGCACTCTGACACGCCGCCGGGGAGCCGCTGGGCTTTGCTCACATTTTTATACATCGTCTTATATCGAAATACATTCCTGAGGTGGTCATTGTAGCGGAGAGAAAATGTCGGGGCAGACGCTCACTGATCGCATTGCCGCTGCGCAATACCAGCTAACGGGATCGGATATGGCCCGGGCTGTCTGCAAAGCCACTACTCATGAAGTGATGGCGCCCAAGAAAAAGCACCTGGAGTGTAAGTGTAGTCTTCTTCCTTCCTTCTTCATATCCCATCTGTGGATCTTGGTGGACTTATAGGCCCCAGCCTGTGCACGTCCTCACAAACCACATAACATTATGATATAATCGTAACTGCCATGTGTTCCCTTTGCTTTAGTGGGTGCGGTGCAATAATGAATTGATGTACTCATGGTGATGACCCTACTGGTGACCCCTTGTGCCATCTGTGGCATCCCAGAGGCAGAGATAAGGGGAAACCGAGAGAGGGAGGGAGCAAAAGGACATATTTTAAGATAGAGTGACAAGGCATCCTCAGACCAGGCCACCTCATTCCCCTTCCTTTGCACAATTGTATAAAATAATATATACAATAATGTATGTATGTGTGTTTAGGACTGTAAAGTCACAGATAAATAAAATTACCAAACCTCACAGCTTTATTGACACATCTACTGATGACAGCAGGTGCCACCTTATGACCAGCCATGATTAAACACTGTCATCTACCACAAATACTGAGTCAGACCAAAGCAGTGGCATGGCAGTGAGTACTCATGGTGGCTCCACAAGACTTTTGGTTTTATGTCTGTACGTCTGGTCGCTGGGCAGGTTTAGTCTTGGACAGAGGACCTTATATCTTGTGAGCCGTTCTCCTGCTGAATAATTTAATAATCAGCCAATGACTGCTCTGCATTATTTACACAGCCAAAGGTGATAAAGCTAATGCCAGAAGACCATTTCTTCCTATTTTTCTTTGTCTGTTCGTGGCGTGTATGTCTTAAAATTCTGACCTTATAGAAGAGTCTTTCTTGATTAGATTCTTTGTTAATAAATAATGGTGACATTCTGTCCTATTCTTCTACTGCACTAATAGATATTGCGGCGTTCTGGATCATCCTGGATCCATTTTTGGGCCAGTTCAACAAGCTCTGTGTATGTAGGTCACTGTGCTTCTCTTGCATGTGTGTCTTGGCTTGAGGAAATTGACAACCTAAAAGCCCTGGAAACCATTTATTGCACCCACCAGTCTTTGATACAAAATAGATTAAACTAACTCACGTGTTAATGATGTTTTCATCAAAACACAGTTAATAAGCGGACTCAATATTTGACTGTAGATTGTTTTACTCTGTCATTGTCTCTGACCTTTGGGGTGCACATGGGATTCTGTTTGTGGCGAAGCACAGTTACCATGGCAACAAATTGAGATCGTTAGGGAATGGCATTGTAGTGACACGATGAGAAGAATGTGGGAAAAAGTCTGAATCTGTGTGACAGTCATAATGGATGTGTAGTTTACTAGGTACGTTTTCACTGTTTCTGAATGTGTTTGTTCATTTATTTTACAGACTTGTTGGGTTTGTTTGTGAGAGGAAATGTACTATTACTGTCTTCTTGTGGCGTGTGCAAATGGAAATAATAGAAGCACCTGTTGCTGTCTATTGTTGCACAAACATTGTTGTATGACTCATGTCTAGTCTACAAAATAAAAGCAGAAAAGTCAGTTACTGGGTAAAAGTTAGGGAATTCTTTAGGATTTTCTGTATTTCTGCATAAATATGACCTAAAATATGATCAAATTATCATTCAAATCCAATTTAACAAATTAGTCTCTAGTCTTTCATGTCTTCCTAGTGTCAGGCTGTTCTAAAACTTTAACTGAGCAGCTTGTGTTGAGCTTCACTTCACAGATGGAGACCTTGACATTTTTCAGTACATTTTCTGCTCGTATGACTCTTGGCTTGTACAAATTTATAGCTCTGTTAATGACGGCAAGTTGCTCACATCAAAATCCCGATACTGCCTCTGCCATGTCTTGCAGACAGGATAAGGTCCTTACGCTGGAATGCAGTGTTTTGTCATTGCCAAGCATAAGGCTTGTCAATAAAGCCAACGCGTCTAAAGAACAATGCGTCTTTCTGGTTCACCCACTGTGATCGTTGTTAAAAATGGTGCTGAATGTTCTCCATCTGTGCTCTGTCCATCTGAATGCTTTAAGTGTTCTTTTACGTGACAGTTCACCATCCACAACATATAGAAAGTACCTTTGTTTGAGCCATGACACCAGATAATTACTACAGCTTTGCCACCACAAATGTTCAGAAGCGTAATATATTTAACCGACTTCCTTTTATCTAATTTTAGAACTTACATTAAAAACTGATTGTTTAGCAGGAAAAAATGTTGTTGCTAATCTAATCGATAGGAACCAGTAAATAAAACAAGTCATCACGATTAAGTTCAGACTACAGAAGACCAAACCTCTAGGACAAGCTCTCTTTGGAATAACAAGTAGAATACGGGAATTAGGCAACATGAACAAATCTGAACATGAAATCTGTTTTGGCTGAGTGATCTGTGATGCGTTCTGCCTAATTTCATCTAGAATATTCTGGTCACTGGTTGTGCCGACTAAAAACAGGCGTTCACACACAGATGGAGTCACACACGTACACTCGCACAGCATGAGGTCTCACAGTTCATTCTTAACTCTCCTGTGGGCTGTGGATTACTGTAAGAGTCTTTATTTATCTCAGTCAATCCTTATTAGACACATACTGTACACACTACAAGCATCCAAGCGTTCATTTCACATAATGTTGCAACAACAGAACGCGTAGCTAAAGCTTTATACTGTAACGTGACCATACGGCTACATGGCAAACACCTGTAAACACACTGTGTTACAGCATTACGTGTAGTATTATGGGCTGCACATCTAAGAAAATGTGTGTGTTCATGACAGTTGTAATAGTTAGTACAGCGGATGATAACATTATATAATCACGCGTGTGTGTGTGCGTGTTGCTTGAAAAGGCTTGTGGGAATGTAGTCTATTTGTGGGGAAGTGGCTAAATGAGAGCTAGAAAAAGAAAACGATCTTTTAGTAAGAATGTGGGGTGGAAAAAATAAATGAATACAATCTGAACACAGAGGAGCCATAGACCGACTGATCGCAGAGATGCAGTGTGGCTGTCACATGTGACTGGATGTTCCACTGAGATGAGACTCCGTAGATGTAAAACAACATAAAACACAAAAGCATTTTCCATCCTGCTGCCTAGACGTGATGATAATAACAGATAATAAAGTTGTGTCAGAGGATGAGTGTGACAGGTGTGTGTGTGCTGTACAGGGGATGGGTGGTGCCACCACAGAAAGACTAAAACCAGTGATTAGTAATAATCTGTGTAGAAACCCCCCCCACCCCCACCCCGCCCCGTCTGTCCTCCTACAACCTTGAACGACCTCATTTCTCATACCTTGTTCTTAAATGTCGTCCCCTGCTCTTCTCATAAGTGTCGGCTCTTTCTCTTCCTTCCTTCTCATCACCTTGATTTATTTTGGGTCTGGTCCATAGTTTGGTATATGAGACAAGGCCAAGGCCCGTTCAATTTATAGTCCTCTGTCCATTATCAGAGGTGCCTGCCAATATTTGCTGCATGATTCTCCTCTTCATGGACACACTTACTGTAGCCATGCCCTGGTGTTTAGCCCTCAGCAACAGCAAAAGGGTAGATTTCATGAAGCTGAGGTCAAATGTGTGATACTGCTCACATTTTACTTATGTCCTCACAGCAAATGTCCACTTAACAATAATTAGTCATATGGGTATAGCAAACAACACATATCTAATGAGCTTTAACGCACAAACATTTATGACACTGACTCCACCTATTGCTCATGCTGATGGAGGGTAATTGCACAAATGTCTCTATTTACACAAGTGCACACACTAATTCTATGGATATGTGAGTTAGTTGGGCAGGGATTTACTTTTTGTCTAGTTTTTCTGTCCAACATTCCAAAAATAGAAAAACGTAAGATGATTTCGAATCGTAATATATTATTTTGACGTTGACTGAGGCCCCTCTGTCAGATTCCACTGCCACCCTGGGTGGAGCGATGACAAAGCGTTCTCTCTCTCGCTGCCTTGTCAGCGTGTGCGTATCTATGCAGCACATCATTTGGTATGTGAATCAGGTCGTCCTCTTGGCTTAAAGTGGTGTCTCCTGCAGCCCTGCAGTGAACACTCAGCCCCCTGAGTCAGTCAGAGTTGAATCAAATTGTACAGGTGTTTGTCTAAGGATAAACTAACTGGGGTGTTGCTCTTTACAATCAAACCGTGACATCTACCAAACAAGAGACTACTTCATGCTATCATGCTACCGAGTGTCCATTTTACGTGACGTTTCTTTGCAGACCTGGTGTCAGCCACCAACACCACCAACGTGAACATCCCTCAGATGGCCGACACACTGTTTGAGCGATCCACCAACGCCAGCTGGGTGGTCGTCTTCAAGGCGCTTGTCACCACTCATCACATGTGTGTCTATGGCAACGAGGTTAGTGAAGAAGACACAGAGTCATCACAGGAGTGCAGGGAGGGTCGCGTGTGCTTTATATTCCTCACCTTTAATCACATTTCGTCCCGTTGTTTTCTGTCTCATTGCCAGAGATTCATTCAGTACTTGGCTTCCAGGACCTCCCTGTTCAACCTCAGCAATTTCATCGACAAAACTGGTTCTCATGGTATGACTACTGGAAAATACGAGGTGGAGAATATGACTGTATGACTATGAAAACTCCTGCAGCACTAACAACTGTTTTTAACTATATTTATCAGGTTAAGAAAGGGATTACAAGCAAAGATCAAAACTTTAATTGTTAATAACAAAGGAGACTTTGGTTCTGTTTAGGCTACGACATGTCTACATTCATCAGACGATATGGACGGTATCTGAACGAGAAGGCCTTCGCCTACCGCCAGATGGCTTTCGACTTCACTAGAGTCAAGAAGGGGTATGTAAACCGCAGGAGTCGTGGTCTGTGCTGACAGGCGCTATTGGCTTGTCGCTCAGTCAAAGCTTCTCAGTTATGGTCATTTATTGTGTGGTATTGCTCATGACAGTTCTTCATGCTGCGCAGCTTCTGATCTTCTCTCTGTTGTATCCGCTCAGCGCTGAGGGTGTGATGAGGACCATGACCACTGAGAAGCTGCTGAAAGGCATGCCCGTTCTGCAGACTCAGATCGACACTCTCCTGGAGTTTGATGTCAGTCAAACCTCTCTCTTAATTTGTCCTGAACAAGGAGATGCATGTTTTCAGTAACTTTCACTTGACCTGTCGTCCGTTTGCTTTGACTTGTCAGGTTCATCCCAAGGAGCTAAACAATGGGATTATCAATGCTGCGTTCATGCTTCTCTTCAAGGATCTGGTCAAACTGTTTGCATCATACAATGATGGAATCATCAACCTATTAGGTGAGCAAATGATTTGTTGGACACTTTAATAGCTGCTCAAGATGAAATCGCTTAATCTAAAGCTGAAAAAAATAAATTTTTGTTTGTAGAGAAATACTTCAAGATGAAGAAGAGTGACTGTAAGGATGCCTTAGAGATCTACAAGAGGTTTCTGACCAGGGTGACAAAGATCGGGGAGTTCATGAAGCTGGCTGAGGTGAGGAACTGCTGCAGTACACTCACATCTTGACAAAGCAGCGTGACCACGCTGACACCAAAGTCTTTTTTCCTTCAACAGACAGTTGGAGTCGACAAAAACGACATCCCTGACATCAATTACGTAAGTCGGCATGAACCGTACGATGGTTCTCATTTGTTGTTTGTAATGTGTTTACCCATCTTTCTTCATCCATACAGACACACACACATACCTGCACACACACACACTCCTCCTGCCACACACAGATCTGCTCAAGTCTCACCCACCACCATCTCCCCACCCCAGTGTCTCCACCCGGGGGTTGTGGTCGATCTGGCAGACTCAGATGACGAAGACTGCCCCTTTAAACCCCTCGAGGAGCCGGTAACCACAGAAACATGGGGTGTCCTGGCTGAGTGCCTGTTTGTAGGATGGAGTGTCAGCATGTTGGTCCTAATATAGTCAGACACAGACACAGCACCCATGGTTTACTCTACAGACACCCTTCTTGACTCATGCATGCGTGATTGTAGTGAGATTTTCTGAAGTGCGATTCAGGTGATGATCTATGGAAATAATCATTTACTGATTAGGCCAATTCTGATTTCACTCTTTGTCAGGCCCCCAGCAGCATCCTGGAGTCTCTGGAAACACACATGAACGGTCTGGAGGATACGAAGGGTGGAAAGAAGGGGTATGAAAATGTTAACAACGTTATCCTACTTTGATTCCTTGCTGTATGATGAGTGAGGACTGTTTCCCTTTGTTGTTTGATGAGCTGTTGCAAACAGGCCTACGCAGGTGCTATACCTGGATATTTTCCGTTAATCCTTCCTCTCTTCTATCCCCTTTCTGTTCATTTGGAATCACCAGTGAAGGGTGAGCATATGCTGTGTGTTTTGTTTGGCGTTTACTTACTTCTTAGAAAGATGCACAAATGTGTCCCCCCCTCGTAAACATGATTCACATGTCAGCTACAGTACGTAGGTGAGCTCCATGTGAATGGAAACATTACACGCCATAGAAATGTGTGTGTTGGCGTGACCACGTGTGTGAATTCTGAGAGAATCGCCACAACCTGATGTGCAACGACATGAAGAGTTTGGTTCCAAAGTTATATCGATCCTTTGCAAAAAAATTGCAAAAATAGTATATGTCAAACAATGGATGTTTGAAATTATTTCTTTCATGCTAATTCTTTATTTGGAAGCTAACTCTTCATGTGATCACATATAAAGCAGTCAGTCATTTGCATATTCATCATTTTAATCTGCCTTTTACAAGCACACGCACTAACAATGTCTCCTGCTCTATCGTTTTTAGGTCTCCAACAAAGGTAAGCGACCCATTTTAATTAGTCCTTATTTGTGTTAGGGTCAGTGCTTGATGCACTGTTGTAAAGGGGTTTCCCTGCCTTTCTTCCAGGGTTCTCCAACCAACAACGTGTCTCCGACATCAACTCCGGCCAAATCTTCAAACGCTGTTCCCACACTGCAGCCTCCTCCTGGGGAGAATGCCGCCGCCGCTGCAGCTCCCGAACCAGCCGAGGAGTAAGTGATCGTTCTCTCACATGTAGCCTATGTCAGCATCTCAGGTGCCATCAAATGTCTGAAAGTAGGTTTCACATTGCAGAAATGACGTTTATGGATCACATGCTAATATCTTTTGCTTCTGTCTTCAGTTCTTTGTTGGACCTGGATCCACTCGCCTCCTCGGGTCCCTCTGTAGCATCCGCGGCCCCCACGTCTTGGGGTGGTAAGTCTCCCTCGTTCACGTCTCACTGGGGCCGGGTTTGTCTGAAAGGATGCTTTTTCTCAGCTTTTACAGATGATCAACTCTTATCTTTCTCCCTTCCTGCTTCCATAGATCTTCTTGGATCAGGTTAGTGTTGTTCTTCTTTCCCCCCTCATCTAGATCAGTGTAGTGTGAAATCATTCTCAGTAGGCTACCGTGATGTCACTGACTTTATTTCCTAACGTGTAATTAAAGTGACCTAGAGAACAACATCAGTGTTTTAATCCATAGTGCACTTTTACCATATTGTTACCTCCCTGTTTGTCTCCTCAAGCTGTTCTCTTTAGTCTGAGTAGTGTCTCTGTTTCTCTCTGCCTTCTCTCTCCCCTCCCTCCACATACTCCATTGTCTGTTTTTGGTTTTCAATGGGGGCTATTTGGATTGGTTGATTTTTATTTGTTGATTATTATGACGACGTGGCTCTTTAATTTGGTTTGAATTTGGATTTTCACATGATCCTAATTGGCTTTGATTTGAAATGGACCTTGGTTTTCCTTTATTTCCTTTTTGGTTACTCTGTTGGGGTTTACTTTAATGCCTTTCGTTGGGGATTTCGAACAACCCCGTGGGAACGCGCAGAAATGGGCGATTCCTTGCTAGCCGAACCCACCCTCACAGCAGAGCCCATCCCTTCCCCTGCAGCAGCAACACCTAACCCTGCAGCGGCAGAAGCCGGGGCCTCTCTAGCTCCTCCCACTAGCACAGCAGCCGCCACCTCCCCTGGCGCCGCCAATGTGGATCTGTTGGGAGGTCAGTGGGCTTCCAGAAAGTTCTGTACCAAAGAATCACTCTGGAAAGCTCAAACCTAAAGCCATAACACACGTGCATGTGACGAATAAAACCGTTCGTAGAGAGAGCTTTACTGACTGACCGCTAATATCGCCTGTGTCCTGCAAGACAAGTTTTGCTGCATTTACGTCATGTCGGGACAAAGGAAAATAGACCTAGAACAGCTGGTACTGTAATAACTGGTGTGCATGCAGTGGTCCAACACAGCAGAGATCCACTACGGTACAATATCAGTACCAAAGTACTGTAGTGCTGAGAGGATTAGAAGAAATTTAGTGGGAAGTTAAGGAAGTTTTCTCATAATAAGATTTAAGCGACATGGCTTAGATGGCAAGATGGATGCTTGTTTGAAAATGGCCCTTTTCAAGACATAAACCGCTTTTCCTGTAGTGTTGTCTCTCAAATTCAGCTGCTAGACTCACTTAGCACCTCGTCAAAGGCACAACAGTGTCTACAAAAATCTGATCGGCCATCAATAACTTAGAGGCTGCTGATGCAACATACACCAACAAACTTGTAAACTGATTGAAGTTAATTAGCCTCAACAGTCTGCAGGTCTTGAAGTTAGCATAATAAAGTTATTTTATGAAGTTAAAAGAGGAACAAGTTGAAAAGGGGCATTTTTAAATCCATTTGAAAATATTTCGTTAATAAACACACAAAAAACGTTTTACACAATTTCTGCATGGCATTTTTACTTGTATGTATTATTTAATGATCATTTATGACGCAGAAAGGCAGTTCTCACACACTGCACCTACCGTAGCTCTGGCTTGCACATAAGTACTGTCACGCTCATGCTTCACATGCGTCTTGTTTGATAGGCCCACATGCTTTTCTTTGACCCCGGTGAAAAGCAGTTCTATCAAACCCTGTCACAGTGGCTGTAATACGCCACCTAACACTCGCTGATTACAGGCATAGTCCGCTCGCTGTGCGGTGGATTGCTCCTTGCTGTACTGCCTCCTGTTTTGCCATTTGTCCCTTCACTTGTCCGTCATGAATGTCACACATCGATACTGTGAGCTGTGTTTTTACACTCCAGATTTATATTTCAGCTGAAATTCTCTATACCCTAACCTTTATTTTCCTCCTTTCCTCATTTTCATCTCTACTTTTCCATCTATTTCTGCCTCTCTGGACTCATCTGTCCCCTGCTGGGGTTTGACCTCAGACGCCTTTGCAACCCCTGCTCCTGCCGCTGAAGCCTCTGCAGCAGCAGCTGAGGGTGGCGCTGCCGCTACGACCACCCAGGCGGCCGCTGCTGGAGCTGGTGGGTGACTGAATGTCTGTCTGTGAGCGAGTGAGCGGGTGACTGATCAACAGTACATATTACATTCTTCAAAGTGATCATACAAGGGAGGCTTTGCGCTGGGAACGTGGGCGTATCGATTTACTGCTCATCACTGCTGGTGTCTGGATGGTGCTATTATTGTTACCATGGCGACTGTGGACAATACCTTCACTCATCTCTTATATTTTGTCATGAGGTGGGAAGTCTGTGGCAAGAAGGGTTATGATTGTAGCTAATCTCAGCAGGAGTATGTCGGAGCTCTGCACATTACTTTCTGTCACTCCTCTGTTGCTTCTACATTTATTCAACTCAACCTTTATGTTTATGGTAATATTTCTGTCCCCATCATCACATGAAACATATGTGTCTACTCTGTTTTGAGTCACTGTTTAACATACTGTACTGTACGACCTCTCTCCAACATCTCCCATCCTACTCCTTCACCAAAGACCCCTTCGCCTCCGATGGTGACGCCAACACCGCGTCTTCAGGTCTAGACCTGTTCGGCATGAAGACAGTGGAGAATAATAATCCTGGTAGTTCCCTGGATGCCTGTTTTAGCTCTGTGATGCCCCAGTTCTGTGCCTCCCCTTCCCCTTCTCCGCTGTTCGCCTCCACATCCAGCACCATCACCACCACTGCAACCATTTCAGCTCCTTTGTCCCCCAGCGCCGCCAATGCTGCGACTGACCTTTTCAGCGGTAAATGTTAAAGACTCTGTCTTGTCGTATTAATTGCTTGCTGTCCTCTCGTCTCCCGTCCCCACACCTCTTTCAAGTCTTCTTCACAGGTTCCCTCACACTAATGTGCACATATTAAAGCTTCTCTTGCACTTGCCCGCTGTTTGTGCGCAGCATCGCCGTTTTTGATTATGTTCATATTCCTGTCTTTGGATGTGCACATGCTCGTAGATATCTTTGATTCTATGCCAGACGCAAGCTTCACCAACGCAGAGCCCAGTCCCAGTGCCTTGTTTACAGCAGGTATCTTGTCGCACCCAGTCCGCCATCTTGTGTGCTCCTACTCTCATATCCTGTCTTGTGTCTGTTCTTCAGCTTTGTCTGTGGCTTTGATCAGAGAAAATCAGAAAGGAAATGAGGCTGCTCTCTTTAGGGTCAGCTAAACGCTACTGAGCTGTTTGAGGCATTGACTAAATCATTCCCACCTCTTTCATACTCCAGCATGTACTACTTGCACTACAATAACCGCTGATGAATGTACTTCATAATAACTCACAGTCAATAGTTTGTGTGTTTAGACTCTAAACATCGTCTCCACCTTGCCCTCCCCAGCAGATGTGTTCAGCTCCCCTGCCCCCATCCTCTCTTCATCCGCACCCCCTCCCAAAATTGACACGGGAGCCATCATGAACCTCTTTGGTGGTGGGTAACTCACATGACTGTCTGCCTTCATTCTGTCCCGGCTGAAATCAGCGGAGACGAGTTGCCGTGAAATGAGAGAACGGATAATAATCAACTTATTAGTCATGAGTCTCCTCTGGCAGCAGTTTTATGGGAGCTTCTTTCCTGACTTTTGTATATGGGAGTGTTTGTGCAGGTTTGCTCCAGTAGCATTAGCTCAACAGGTTTTCTGGTATTTGTTCGTCAAACAGGACCAGAAGCACAGTGTGTATTATTAAATGCGTGTGTACTGTTAAATAAATATGTCTTTAAAATGTGTGCGTTTTAATCACTAACAACTAAACTGTGTTCTCTAATACTTTCTGTCTAACTCTACTACTTTGTTTGGTGCTAGCAGTGTGAAGCTGAAGGCTGATTATTGCCTCTTCTTTGCCCTAATGCTGCAATGGAAATACCTCGCTCCGCCTCCCCCCGACCTTCCAGAGTCCACGGGAGGAGATGCCCCAGCTGCTGCTGCCCCTGCTGCCCCCAGCGCTGAGCTCATGTCAGGTAAAAATCGAACGTGCCACCCTGCATGCAAACGTGTACAGTCAAGCTCGCATACATCATCGCAACATGTGAATATTGTCGTTTCAGTCAAACCGTTGGTAAACTACTTAACTGGCCGACTGGGCACAGGCAAAGAGGAGCATGAGGGGTCAGGGTCATTTGCTGATGACTATTAATGTTATCTTCTTAAAGTTTTGAGTTTGGTTTGGAAAAAGAAGACTCAAGCTTTCACTGATGCCTTATTTTTAATTCATGCGTTGCTGTGATGGAGCTGAGAAGTATCGGGGGCTTCTACATATCTGTGCCCAGGGGTCTGTTGTCTCATGATCATACCTGACTGTGGTCAGTTCACGAATAACTGCATGATGACTCGTTATTACCACGTGCTTCCATTCTGTCGCTTGTTATGGCGACAGGTTTATCTGTTTGACGTTAACGTTGATAAATGTTACATCGTGCGTTTTATTCGATTTGTCTCACTCATATGCACTAAACATGCTCATAAACATTTCATATTCTTTGCATAATAACCTTGAGTGCTGTGGATTCAGTGTCAAGTTAAAGCCTGATGGTCTCAGACTATGTCCATATGTGGAAGTTGTCATTGGTCACGTTTCACAACTGTACAACTGGTGACTGTGGTGACTGTTACCGTGGCAACGTGGGTCTCTGGTCATCTCCTGTCTTGTGCTACTGTCTTCATGTTATGTAACTGATGGTCTGCAGTGCTACTGCTCTAAACCCTTTCTTCCTCCTCTCTATCATTTATGCAATAACCTCTAATGGCTTCATTGTCGCCGCCCCTTTAAAACCTCATTGCATTTTTTCTCTCTCTGGCATCTGGGCTTTTTTATTTTCCCACTTCTCTCTCTACTTCTCTCTTCTCTCGCTCTTTCACTCCATCTGGTTCTTGGGCTGGCTCATTGCTTGCTTCCTGCCATTTGACTGGGTGAGTTTCCTTGGTCTTTAACGCGCTAATATCCCACAGTGCACTGCTGCATTGCAGTGGCGTAAGACAAGCTGCACTACCCCCTCTACCACCAGGTGCTTGGTGGCTATAAAGTGTGTGTGCAGTACTATTTAGCGTTTCTATAGCAGTTAACTCAGCTTCATTGTATCTGCAGTGCTTTGCTTACCTCATAATCTCTCCTGCTGAAATAAAGTATAACCGTTTGAACATGTATTAAAAACGTATTTTTCACTCTGCACATGATGTCGTAAGGCTAAGATGCATTTCTACTTTTCATATACATGCTCACAAGTTCTGATTTAAAGTCATCCCTCATACATATTTAGTAAGGTTGAAATTTCCCAAACCCAGCAATGTGGTAGATGAATAAGCAACCAAAGCTAACAGATGTCTTCAGTAGCAGATATTACTCTGTACCTATACTATGGTACTGTGCTCTTCATTTGTGCATTTCTGCATTCATTCAGATGCTACTTTTGATCATATTAACTCAGTCTCTATTGTTGAACAATGCTCCTCTCCTTTCTGTGTTGCCATGGAGACATCTGTTGGTTGTCATGTAGTAAGGATCAGAGTCATGGATTAGTGTGAGAATAACTTATCTCCCTCCTTTGTTCACCATCTTGCCTCCTTCCGGCCTCACCCCTCCCTCCTTCCTGTAGTATTTGATGGACTAGGGGATGTAATGAAGCCCACTGCTCCGGCTCAGGCAGGTGATGATGCATCCATGGCTAACATGGCGAGTAGTAAGTAGTCATTTAGACCGATAAAGCATCTCATGTTGATTCAAAGCAGTAGTTCAGCGATGGGTGAAGTTTGCTTTCTTTCCAGGAGTGAGATGAGAAGAGTCACTGTCTGGGCTTATACAGACTAAAACAGGGGGAAACAGCTTCTGTAACCTCGCTTCCTCCAAACATCTCAAATACTGTGATGCAGTGAGCACCTTTATGGCTTGTGGCCGCCCCAGCAACTGCGGTGGTAAACATGGCAACATTTTAGAAATGTGACATTATAAGTAAAAGAGCTGTTTATCCTTCCTTCCTGTGTTTACAGTACCTTTAGAAATCATCTCCTCAGTTACCAGACATGAGACCGATAGAAGATTTCCTCTAACTCTGAGAAAGAAAGCAAATTAATTCATTGTTGTCTTCATGTTTGCTCATAATGTGTCAATAACTGAATACAGTGATTTTGCAGTATCTCTCTCTCTCTCCTTCTCTCTCTCTTTGTCTCAGATCTCACAATGGGAACCCCAGCAGCTCCTCAGGTAGCTGCCCCCAGTTGGGGCGCTCCCATGGTAAATGTTGTCTGTGTCTAGTAGCATGGAGTGGAGCCGCATGGCTGTGGCAGAGACAGAGCCTACCTGTAGCTGCAGTCACAAGCCTTGCCTCCTTCTGGCTCTCCAGGTTTCAGGGCCCAGCGTAGCTCTAGGAAAGTGAGGAGCGTGACAGTGAAGCAAGGGAACAAAATATATGGCCACATGCTGAAGTGTACATAGATTATTACTCAGCATCAATACTGTATCTAGAGGTTACTGGTAGATACGGCCCATACCAGAATACACACACTTCACAAACAGTTGTGTACATTCATGCATTTTCAATAAGCAGTCTGTTTAAAACACGTTTTCTATTTGTGGAACATCTACTGGAGAGTGATGAAGCGGCAACGGTAGCGCCAAATTAAGAAGCCGTTGCTTGGAAACAGCTTCTTTTTGTTTTTCGAACCACGACGCCTGGTTCTCCTGCTGATGCCTGAACTCACGTCTTCTTCTTTTTAAATACAACTACAGCTTTCACCTCGAAGGCGGCGTGCAGCTTCCTATCTCCTTTGGCATGAGCGAACAAAGGAGATAAAGTTAGATGATAGGTTAGGGGTTTGGTTGTGCTGTGGTTATTGTCCGCATTTATACATTTTAGTTCTTTTATGTGTGCATATCATTTTGCATTGTGTCTGTCTGTCCTATATGTAGTGTAACATCCCAAATCCTCCTCTCCCTTCCCTCCACACCTTTAGACCTTACCCATGGGTGTGCCTCCTTTCATGGGGGCTTACCCCAGCTTCGGCATGGTAAGACCACCAGTTTGGTCCAGTCCAGTAATGTCTCATAACCAGTCTAGACATTACCAGACTTGATGGACAATGACCCCCTTAAGTGGCCCACACTTCCTTCACATATCAAACACTATATCTTATTGTCAATTTCATCCCGTATGTTTCTGTGTAAGCCCGGGGCACCGGGTGTTGGAGCTCCCATGATGCCGATGGCGAGGCCGGGCTTCACTGCCACCGGGGCGACCCCCGGAGCACCGGTAGCACATTCATTCGTAATTTTGTTCTATGTAAACGTACTCACTCGTGAAACATTCATGCAACTAGTTGTCCTGTGGTCGAACAAGAATAGTTGTGGTGCTAACAGTGCATGTGTCTTCAGATGTCCCCTGGAGTGGCCCAGAGCCCCAGGAAGCCTCCTCCACCCAGGAACGCTCTGGATGACCTCAACATCAAGGATTTCATGTGAATTGAGTTGTAAACGCCCAAGGTGCGCCGGCTGCCGACAAAGTTGCGGTTTCCACGTTTTCTGCTCTAATTAGGCCTTTTTGTCTCAACTGGGACCACTTGTTTTAATGAAGTCTCACTTTGTCTCTCTGTCGGTAGGTGTGTCATCGTGTCTGGAGCTCTGTGGATGTGGATGTCTGCACTTCCCCACTGCCCGCCCTCAGTCATGCCCCAGCCCTTCAGCCAACCAGCCATCACATCTATGACCTTTGCCCCCTGACCTCCTACCGTAAAATAACCTGCCCTCCTTATCTAATGTTGTAGCACAACTGTGAATGTGAACCCTAGATACAGAAAATTCAGTTTATGTGTGCGTGGGTGTGTGTGTAATTCAGTGTTAACCTTTACTTAATATACTACTATAAAATAAACAAAAAAAAACCATCAAATAAATGTGTATTTAGATTCATTCTGATATTTCTGCATATCAGCGACTTGGAACGGTGGATAAATGTTGGTTTCTTTGCGCATCTCCCAGACGAGGACTGTGTTGTTAAATGTGGACTGTGTTCAGTGTGTGTACATTCACTGGCCAACCCCCACCCCCAGCCCCCGCACCCCTTCTATTGCTGTCATCCAAACGAATACTGAGCTATGTTTATGTCACTGAAGACCTGGTGGTACCTATACCTGCTTGGCCATCCATCCTCCCACCTGTCTACTTTGAGATTTTGGAGAACAATTGATGATCAAAATGTACTTTAAAAACAACTCGCACTGCAAATCGGGACGTATCATCAAACACATTGGAGGGTGTTCGCTTAAGTTTTTACTTTATCTTTTTTAGGGATTGTATGAACATGCAACAATTTGTGGACTGTGTTCAAACTGACATATGCATTTTAAGCTATTTCCAATGAGAGATTATACATATTTTTCTTTACGCTTTACTTTGTGGGGAAAATGTACCATATATTTTTAGTTACATAAAACTATATGATTAAAAAACAGCAAGTAGACTCGTGAACGTCCCTCCTTCTTTGTATATACCAGTCAAGCTGTAACCAGAGGCAGTATTGAATGGTTTACTGTTGTGCCCTCAGCTGGTGTGGAGTGGTAACTGCATCGTAGCATGCAACATATAGGGTCTCTTCAAATAGCTTGTTTCTTTGTCTAAGTCTCCACATAGCATGATTAATGTCGGGTGGAAATCTAAGAGACAAAGAAGCATTGATGTTTGTGACTGGACTGTGGCCTCCAGTCCTGTTTGGCTCATTTGTAATGCAGCAGTGGTTTGTACATTTGTTCATGTACTGTCGCTGTAGCTCTTGGGACTAGTGACGGTTCAGTCTTGGGGACTCACTGTAAAGCACTCACGTATACGTTGGATGTTCTGTGTACTGTTTATTTCATGAAAGTGACTGTATCTTAATACGTTGTGGCATTAACAAAGTGTTGGACGAAAAATAAAGATGACTATGACACAGAAAACCTAAGATAATGTGGGATAAATAACGTTTGCTATATTCATATGAAGGCTGTGGTGTTTTGTTTATTTTTGTTTGTTTGTTTTCTTTTGGGCTATAATGGATGGCCTCAACCTCCCTTCCTCACTTCTCCTGCATGTGAGTCCAAATGAGATGCAATAAAAGACAAATACACTGATCCAAACCACCCTCATGGCCTATCACTTATCTCTGGTCTGCCGTTTTGAATTGAACATTGGTTTTGTTATCAGTAGCCAGTTTCAAGGTCAGTACAAGCGAAACATCAGAAACTACATATACTCTATATGTCGAGTATTTTCTTTATTATGTAGTGAACAAACAAACTCCCACCAGTCAAACAAAGTGTTTACAGTTTTTCCTCCTTAGATAATTACAGTACTAACCCATATTTCTTTAGTCGTGTCTTTGACCTAATAAAACTATCACAGACGAAAAGAGCTGGTCTCACATCACAAAAATTGTGATCTTAAAATCTATCAAGACTTTGGCCCCAATGTCGTTTCGCTTTTATTTTGAAATGTAATACAGCCACACTTGTGATTGCTGAATCATAAAGTTCAATGTTGTACTGTAGTAAACAGTACCAACATCAGTTCTAATGAGAGGACTTGACCAGACCGGTTTCTCAGAAAGTGGACCCAGATGTTATTTTCTAGCTCAGAGCTCTCTGCACTGACTCGGATCTCCGTGGACCCAGTGGCAGATCTGTGCGTACTTAGCAGGAGTGATCCTCACTGCGACGTTAAAGTCTGTCAGTTCGCCTCCCTCCATCTCCACCCACTGATGACCCGAGAACACCCCGATCACCCTCCTCTGCCACCTCCCTTTCCTGTTTGTGTCTCCAGCTTTTTGTCTCAGGCGGATGTAAACGCCAGCGCCTGTCGCTCCGGGCTGCGCGTCACAGTGCTGGTACATCAGCTCGTCGGATTCCTTCGCCACGGAGCAAAAGCGATAAATCACCTTCTCGTCTCCACTTCCGTCCGACGGGCTTTTGTCGGCGTCGAAGCCTGAGAAGTGGATGCGGGCCAGGGGGGCGTCGGAGGGAGCCACGCCGAGCTTCATGTACTGTTGCTTGGTGGGTCGTTTGAGCTCCAGGAGGGCGTAGTCATAGTCGGAGGAGACTGGGTTGGAGGTGTGGTCGCTGTGGGTCCATCCTTGAGGGACTCGGACTTGTTTCACCTGTGCCCAGCGGAAGACAGGCTTTCTGTGCCCAGCGCTGCGTCGGGCACGGCTGAGACCTCTTGAGTCCAACTCAGCTGCCGCCTGAGCTCGGCCTCTCCTTCCTCTGTGCCTCCGACCTTTGCCTCCATCTCTCCTCCTCACTGCATCCACAGCTAAACTATTCTGCTCCTCTCCTCCCTGCGTCCCAGTCTCCCCCCCTCGCTTCCTCCCGCTCCCCCTGCCGCCTCCTTTTCCTCTTCTCCTGCCCTTTCCTCGCCCTTTCTCCCTGAGCTGCAGAAAGCCAACTTTAAGCCTCGGGGCGCTCGCCAGGAAATCCCGCCCGTCGTGAACGCAGTGCGCTGCTGTTAGCACGTGCCTGGGGGATACGAGGACTCCGGTGCAGTTCGTGGACAGACGAACTGCGGCGGAGAACGGGTACTTGGTGACAAACTGCGAGTCCGAGATCACGAAGCGTCCGTCCGCACCGTAAACCTGTCGTTTCCAGCGGGTCTTTGCTGGCGTGTTTGCCGGCAAACCCGCACAGCTCCCAGCAAACCCCTGCAACCGGACATCCGTATGCGCGCGCGTGCCGTTCTCGTACATGGTCTCATATCCCAGCATCCTCTCCTGCTGCGTCTGGTCCATGGGCAGCAGGCGGCTCTGACACTCGATCCCACACACTGACGCTGCTTCTCCCCTTTCCTCGCGCTCTACCTGCCCCTTGGACGCAGGCGCACTTAGAAGCTGCGTGCGAGCGTCCAGGAGCAGTGGGAGGTTCCGCTTGGTCCACCTGTTCACGTCCGGTCCAGAACTGACGCAATCTGTCAAGGCAGCGGCGAGAACCAACAGACAAAGGAGGCGTTTGAGGCCCATCCTGCAGAAAAGAACACTATGAAAACATCCACGATCTAACTGCTGAGAACTGCGTTAGTTGCAGGAACCGACCAGTAGATGGCGCACAAGCACAACTTCAGAGTAAATGATGTTGGGAGATATTATTTGAGATTAAAAGTGCTGCGACGAACTATTTTGCCTGCACGTACAGAAAATATGTGTACAATTCTGGTAATGACGTCATCGTTACATACAGCTCACTTTATTGTCATTAAAAATTTAATTTAATTTCACATGAACTCTAAGACAACATTTTCTCAACCTATGAAGACATATTTACATCTTAGAAAATAAATACGATATTAAAAACACAGGTAAAGTTTTTTTTGTTGTCAGGAGTTTTTGTTTTTTAAGTTTGACTGTTTTATAAGCTTCTGTACATTCCATAAACTTTAATTAATTCATTCTCTGTATGTCACACACATATAGCAGCATTGACAAATAAAGCTGACATTGACTTTGATTTGCCCCACATATATTGTATTTTCTGTCAATCAGCAATGGTGCAAGGAAAATAAATCCTACCTGGAAACATTTAAAAACATGCCAACAGCATCCAGCTCTTCTTCCCATTAATAAAAAACTCTCTCTTTCCACACGGCTTCCATCAGACTGGGCTCCATCATTTCCTGGGCTTAAAAAAAACAGATCGAAAACATATACAGGCTGCGTTCAAGATCACCGGAGAAACCAATGCTTCAGAAAAAAAGTGAGGAGCAGCGCAGACAGGCAACAGGGGGGTGGGCTTGTTGAGGTGCAGCCTCCCAAGAGGACGAATGTTTAATCATGCGATGACGTTACAGTATACGTTTGTTAAGATTTGGGTATTTATGCAGTATTTATTTGAAAGTTCTTACTGAAAAACAAAAGTAAATCAGTCTGATGTTACGTGAGATGAATTCACTCACTATGGTGAAAAGTGGATGTGTTTTCTTCGCAAGAAATAAAATATGGGAAAATGCTGTAGAGAATGTGTCCATGCAAACCTGCAGCGAGTTATTTGCACAAAAAAAAGCTTTTCTGTTGTGACCTAGTCTTATTTCTAGCATAAGGGAAAATTATTGTTCCTCTGAATTACGGCACACGAATCATTTGCTCAGTCTGCCAGCAGCATGGAGCAGCACAACCTTCCAACCTTCTCTTCTCCTGGATATCTGTCCCGGCCTCCAGGGGTCTGATTCCGGCGGTGCTAATGTCCCTCTGTTTCCTGCTGGGAGTTCCTGGAAACCTTTCTGTGATCATCCTCAAATCCAAACGGCAGCACGTGTCCAGACTTAGCCAGACTTTGATGCTGAATTTGGCCACGGCCGACCTGCTGTGCCTGCTCACTCTCCCCCTGTGGATTTACTCCCTTCTCTATGGCTGCATCTTCAGCCTGGTGGCCTGTAAGCTCCTAACATATCTGGTGTTATTGGAGCATTAATTGGAGCCTGCTGAACGTGACAATGCTGAGTGTCCAGCGTTACCTGCAGGTGGTCTACTTGCAGAGATGTTTGGGTCAGAGAGGACAAAGGAGGCTGCTGGGTTTGCTCCGAATGGCTGCGTTGATCCTGGCCTCTCCTGCATTAGTGGTTCGACAACTGATTACAGTTGATACAGACAAGCACTGGACACAGTGTCAACCTCAATACTCCAAGGCACAGATTATATTTGTGCTGCTGACACAGCAGTTCAGCAACATCTCCCCAAATACTGACAAGCTGACTGTAACTGGCCCTCAGCTAATAAAAATTGAGGTTTGCAACAGTGAAATGGATCTGACTGTGGTATGGAAGCTTTAACTCCATATATTTAGATTTGAGCATTATTTTATTATTTTTGTCGTCTACTACTTAATTATCTTCTGTTGTGATAAACATCAATATGATACAGTAAGTGGCTGATGAAGATTCATCAAGAATTCCTTCATGAAGGTTTCAGTTTTCTTATTAGTCTCCGTGTAGAAATAAGTGCCAATAAAACCCTGTAATGTTCTTCAATGTAATGTCCCACAGCTCTTCTTTCATCACTCGCTTCGTTTTTACTTTCTTCATCTTCTTTGCTCTGACTTTATTCATTTCTGTTGGGACTCATTGACATCAGCTTCACGTGTTTGGAGAACCATGAGATCCAGGGGGCCTTCTTGTGCATGTGGGGGCTTTTCCGGTGTTACTCTTCTGGTCAGGCCCTCGGAGGCCACAGAAACACCATCATGTCCTCTTCTCAGGCTGCACATGGACAGCAGTCTGGGTCAGAACATAGCAAATAAAACTTTGGTGCTAGACCTAGTCTAGACACCAATCAAACCAACATGTTAGCAGTCCTGTGCGTGTGACTCAGTATTTCCTCCCAGCTGCTCCTTTGGGTCCGAGCAGAGTTTTCAGGCTGCTCCCCAACACAGAAAGAATCTCTTTCCCAGGCTAGGATGACTTCTCCTCTAAATTCAGTCTATGTACTCCTGCCAAGATGCTCACTTAAAATGTCGTGTTCTGTAACACACACTGCCGCCTGTCACAGGGGGGCTTCTTCAACGGCAAAGGAAGAAAACCATCTGAAGTAGAATAATCTAGGTTCTGACTTACAGTAGGTTAAAACTAAATCTTTGTTTTTACCATCCCTCTTCTAGATAAAGTGCAACAAAAAGATGTAGATCAATCATACAAAAACTAAATGATGGTGCAATTACATTTATGATGCCTATAAATCACATTCAGCACCGTATTTATTTTACTGTATATGGGAAGCTGGCTTTGGGAAAGAGGCTGATTATGGGATGTAATGCAAAATTGAAAAACAAATGAATTTCGCTGAGACCTAGTGATAACAGAAACTTCACTGGTGTGGGATGGTAGATGACTCATCTTTGCCTTCTCACGCATTTAGGATTTGGTGTTCCTCTCCCCCTCTAAGCTTTCTGCCCCTGACCTGCCCACAGGGGTTTGTACTTGGTGTCTATTAAAGTTCATGCGTAATTTGAAGATGCCTTGCATGTTTCTTTTTCTTTTTTATCCTTCGCTCTACAACCCTCCGGGTTTCTTCTAGCTGGGGCTCCACTCAAAGCCAGGTGCAGGGACAAGAGTGAGGAGACAGGAGACTGGTTCGGTTTGTCTTGGCTGTCCACAGTTCCCTGCGGCCTGTGCTGTAACAGAACCTTGCTGGTTCCTGTCCAACCATAATTCTCAGTTTGAGGGGGATACTGTGGTTAAGTGGAAGGTTTGCCCCCCTCAGCGCCAAACTAATTCGAATATTCAGTCTCAGCGGGTTTTGATAACCTGACTTTGGGTTTCATATCGGCAGCTGCAAGTTTGAATTAATTTACAGGACTTGGAGACTTCTTTTGGGGGAACATTTGTGAGATGAAACAGTCCTGGGGACCTATTTGTTCCTTTAATTAATTCTTCATGTGTGTACACGTTTTTGAGCGGCTCTGTTTTATAGGTTTACTTACTGTATGAGTCAGTGACAGGCAGGGAATGTTGTAATAACGTGTACCTGAACGCACCAGAACACTAAGATGCAAATACAAAATGCCTCCATATGCCAAAAGGCCTAAAAGAGTTCTGCGTTGTGGAAATTCAGACACAATGTGAGCACGTACAGCAGGTGGTGGCTTCATGTACATCCTGCACTGATTCTAACCAGAAATGTCCTGGATGATGACACATGACAACAGTAAATCCCCTTACATTCATGTTTCTTTGTTCAAGTTACTTAATCAATAGAATATGATCATAGTCAAAATATATGATGCAAGTGATGAAGCTTCACTCAAAAAACTGTGAAAATAATTCATGTCAGTGTCGTATAACTATGAAAAGCAGGCATGTGTGCTGACTGCCATCATATTATCCCTGTTTCTGTACCCGTGTGTGGTCCTCGCTTTATGCTTATTGATATTTTGCAATGATATTTATTTTCCTCTATCAATCAGCGTTACACATTATGAGTCAGACTCCAACCACCATGTGTTTAGCAGCTGGGCAAATTTAAGACTCGGATGAACCTGGACACTGATCTGTGGCACCAACCAGAAGAAATGCATTTAACGAGTGACAGCAGGTGAGCATGCTTGACTACGGCCCCTTCCAGGGAGGCTGACCTATAAGTGATGCATCGTTTTCCCTTTGGGGATCATAAACTCGCCAGTAAAGTTATCTACATGCGGTTTGGTGTTGTTTTGCTGTTTTTCAGTCTGGGCTAGGCCTTGCATTCAACAGGGAAAATTCCTGTTTCTATGACAACGGGAAAATGCAAAGTGTGGCAGCACTTGACAGAACTACACAGAACCCTGATATCTCCACAGAAACTTAAGTGTTAACAGTGTGGATAGTTTCAACGCACAACGAGCAACATATATGTAATCTAACGTTCAAACCTCAGCCATGTGCCTGCTTTATGCAAATCTGTTAACACCGAATATTTGGAGAAGTATTTGCACATGCAGTTGTTACTGAGATGTGTTTACTGACACCGAGCCCGTTGTTTGATCCGTGGCATGGAGTGAACAAAGAGTTTGACTTGTAACCTAACTGGCTTGAAATATGACCCTCAACCAGACTGAGTTTGTCTCTCATCTTTGGTGTGGTGTTCCCACCAGCCCGGCAGTTTTGTGAGATCGTGCTACATTTTTTCACAGACCTCCAGCTCGTTACAGTTGGTAGTGGGATTCTCTGCAGCAGCAAACTCCACTCAGTCACGTGAGATAGTGGGAGACAGTTTGGCAGACCTGAGATTTCACACTGAACACATAATGACACATGGATAAATCATCCACCTCTCTACTGTATGTTTTATGTCTTATGTCTCTGCCTGGATCCAAGTGTAAGCAAAAAGAGATGACTAAAGAAAAGACAGTGAGCTTCGCTGGCAAGTTGCAAAACACAAACAGCCGAAGTTTATGCCGAGATTTGTCTCGTCTTTTTGTTGTGCATTATATCTGTCTTTCACTTTTCACTTGCTCTCAGTTGCAACTTCAAAATCCAGTTTAAATAGCATTGAAATGAAATCAAATTGCAGATATAGAAAAGTTAAATTAGTCAACACTATGAAATTAGCACAATACACTAAATGTAAACAAACTGGGATCCTCACACGTTAACGTGCTGAGTTAAGCAGCAGTTGTTGAACAGGCCACATGCCGATGTCATCTACTTATTATAATTGTTGAAAGATATTCCAGCTGATGCAACCGTTGCAATTTCTATCTACAAACACACACACAGACACACATACAGCTTGTGTCTCTGCTCCAAACAGGAAAGCATCTAATTATAAACACACAGTGTTATCTGTGAGGCAACAGAGAAGAATCCAATCCAATAAATACTTTTCATATAACCAGAAACTAATTATATAAAAAAAACAACACGGAGAATAATTTTGTTATTCATGATGAAAAATGATGTAGCCGCTTTAAAATGTGGGGTCAAAGTTCATAGCATGCAACGAGGGCCACAACAGTGATCCACGCTCAGTAAATAGTTTATTACGCTATAAACGAACAGTTTTTGTTTGTCACGAGCATGTGTGGCTACCAAAGAAACCATCGCTGGTGTTGATTGATGACCTGACTGCTGATAAAAGTATCAGGACAATTGAGTGTAGAAGGCTGCTCAGACTCAGATGTTGCAATACTGACTGCACGTCATGTTGAAGATAGATATGGACTGAATTGCAGTAATATACTATTGCAAAAGTAACCCAGGAGTTTCTCAAAACAAAGTGGGGGAGTATTCTTCAGTGCCCAGGACAGTCAGCTGAGCTCAACCCAGCAGAGCAGCTTCTCACTTACTGAAGACAAGGCTGAAGAAAAAAAGATTAACAAACAAGCAACAGCTGCTATAAAGCTCAAAATGGAATCTCAAGACTGACAAGATGGTGGAATCAAAGTGTTTTCATGTGAGGTAGAGAAAACTGTGTGTGTGTGTCTGGATGAGAGCTGCTGACGTGGTCCTGTGGGGCTTAAGTCAGCAGTTTCATTTCAATCTTTATTTCATTATTCATCCACCTCATGCTTCCCAATCCCTCCTCCCTCCTGCTCTTCCCCACCCTTCTCCAATGTCCACCTCATCATCATCCAGAACCTCAATTATACACCAGAGCCTTTTTGTTTCTTCTTGTCATCTCTTATTTGCCCACCACTGTTATGCTTAGCGGGAGTCAGAGAAGAAGACCTCACCCTTTATCACTGCTCACTGAGGTCGAGACAGACCAGCAGAGGAGTAGAGCTCCACCCGAAAGCTTTCATGACAGAGCAGAAGATGCCAAGTGACCGACCACAGTGTGAAATTACTGCCACATCACCTACAGCTGCATCTCCAGGTTATGGTAGCTAACAGGTTGCAGATGCGTTCAGAAGATCCGAATGTGTACGAGATGCAGACATCAACAATCAATCTCCATGACAGTCTGAAAAGCGCGTATATAGTTTGGCAGACGCCTTAAAAGAATCCAATTCTACCTTTGCATCATTTGTGGCTATAAATCACCGAGTCTGAACATTCACTTCTGCACACGCAACCGGTTGTTTGAGTCGTCCCACAGGGAAGCAGCAGACGAAGTTGTGAGCTGTTGCTGTGACAACAAAAACGCTGACAAAAAGCTCAACAACACAACAGAGTTCATTTGGGTGTAATACTCACGCAACCTGAATGCTGCTGATTTCCCACAGCAGACGAAATCTGAGTATTGTCAGCATTCTTACACTGATCAAGGCCTCGGTCTCACGCTCAGTCATTCAACACACATGTGCACAAGAGAACAGAGAACGAGTACAGTTGCATTAAATGATTGATGACAGTTGCATTCATTTCATTAGTGTGTTTTACCCACTCAGCTTGTGATACCAGAATCATAATACTAAATTAAATATTAATTTAAAATATCTACTGGCTCCTTGATGACACTGTTTACCCAACACGGCTGTAGAAATACACGTGGGAGCGCTTGCCCTCGGTGCTGTGTGAAGTGTGGAAAATATGGGCGAGAGGTGCATGTTTGAGTTTTATATTAAAAGAGCTCCGCCTAGTGACAGAGTGTGTGTCTATCGGTCCACTTCAGCACAACATGTACAACCAGCAGGTGGCCCTGTAGTCCCTCCATGCTCTGTGAGTTTGGTGATTTGTTGACACTCTTCAGGGGCTTTCCAGTTTCTCCATGAAACTGTAAGTAATAAATGAGCAGGGAGGTGAAAGTAAATGACCAAATAAGTATCTGAACTAAAGTGCAGCTACATATGGTTTTGATTTAACGCATTGTTTTAATGTTGGGGTATCAGTAAAGGCAGAAAACCGAAGAGTTACTTTAAGGAAGAATGAACGTAGGCACAGCTTTACTGAGTAGTTAGATTAATGCATTAATTACAAACCAAGATAAAACATTTGTGGCTAAAATAAAACTGCCCACGACAATGAATTGTTTCTTGCCACTGTTTTATAAACAAAACATGTTGCAATAAAATAATACAAATTGTACAAGTTAGTTATACATAACCATGTCTAAAACATTCTAGCCATAAAGACTCACATCAACAATTAGCAATGAATATTGTACGTTTTGATGAACAAGGGTGATTCTTGATCAGTTCAGGGACGCATAGCAGTGGGTCACATTGGCTAGATAGTAAACCAGATTTTATAATAACGAACTATTAATATATATGTGTATCTGCATGTATTTACACGAGATACACATCATCACTGGATATTAGCATGATTGTGACAACTTCAACCACAGTATCACTCAGGAAGCTGAGTCACTGATAAAAAAAAATCACTTCCTGTTTATCTTGGTATAGCAGTTTGTTGTTCTCAGCCATCTCAGGTCAGGAAAATAGAGCAGTCTGGTAAAAAACGTGGAAAATATTGGTTGAACTGCGTTGGACGGCTCAGCTTAGTTCACAGTGTTGTGTGTTCATCTGCTGTTATTATGTAATTATTGAATTTATGACTTTGAATTTGTGCTTCTCTTACAAAGTGTGTGTGTGTGTGTGTGTGTGTGGGGGTGTGTGTGTGTGTGTGTGTGTGTGTGTGTGTTTAAGCAACATAAGTAAGTTTGATTAGACAACAATCTTGGGTGTTGTATCTTGTGATATTAACTGTGTAGCGTCTTGCAGGAACAAGTTTGAGTCAGAGATGTCCGCATTAGCAGCAAAGCGAGAGAAGAAACTTGTTCTTGCTTCATCTAACCACAGTGTTCGTACAGGTCGATCCACTATGGTGACAAGCGGAGCACCTCCTAGCAGCACTGCTGCATGGCTTATGGTGCAGGGCATGTCAGTGAATCTCATTAATGGCTGTGGAAGAGTTTAGTGGGGGCTTACATTACTGAAAGCACCCTTCCTAGTCAGTTGGAGTCAACAAAGGTCATTCACTGGGGTCAGAGTTAAAACCGCAGGTTCCATTTGCTATGTTAGACTCAGTTTTGCAGCACGTTGCAAAGGCCTTATCGCTGAATATGAATGTTACAGTAACAGGAACAAGAAGGTTTGTAATTGCAGCTCATTCACTACTTGCTCTAAAGCACATGTTCACAGTTTCAGTTGTTGTGGATTCTAACCAGTGTCAACCATGAACAAACCCAAGGAGGCTTTCAGCTAATTCTCATACTGGAAGTTGCTCAAACAAAGATTCTTAACAGACAACCGAGCAAAATGTGTTCACTCATGATAAAATGTCTTCAGAGATGCATGCGAGAAACATAGTTGACTAAGACTGGTTTACTTATTACAAGGGAGTTGACACTGACATGATAGAAGGGAAGTCACTTGTCTTTTTTAACTAGACAATTACACAACTCTATGCCTTTGCCCCTGAAGTAACTATACTTTTCTTATAAAAACTAATACTAAATGCTGACATGCAAAAATGCACTTTCTCCAGGAAGTATTGTGACACAAACGGGCACATTCTATAGGAGCAAGGCCTCCAAACAGAAAAAGAATACAAAGAGGCTGAAAACGATAGAGCCATGTCATTCGTTATAAATCATTTGTTTGTTACTGTGTCTATTAGCATGTTTAAATGATCATTAAAATATGAATACCAAAAGCTATCCATTAAAACAACTGTAGAAAGATTTAGACAGAGGAACATGTTAAGGTGTTAATGGAATGAGGTGGGAAGGAGAAGAGGGAGGACAATACAGAGACGTTTGGGTAATGGGCTCTCTATAATCCCATAATGAACTTCCATGTGTAGGAACAGTGAACAGGGAAATAGAAAAGAGGATGAGCAAAAGAAGGGAAAGTGAGATAGGAGGAAGGAAGGGAGCAAAGGATTAATTAAGACATGGATGCTCAGGGTGAAGATGGGTGAAATCAGAAAGCAGGAGGCCCATGGGATGTGTTGACCACGTCAGACATTTTGTCCTAGCTTTCTATGTGTTTAGGGAAAGATGACGTCATATTGAGCTTCACAAAAACACATGAGGGTCTCAGGAGGGAAAACATGGGAAGATGCACGTTTACGCCTATACGCACAACTTTGTTTCTATGTGTAGCATGAGTCTGGCGGCCTGGCAACGGGTCTGTGTGAAATCCCCTCACCAATCCCCTGATGTCGTCAGACGTCGGAAACCAAGCCGTGTCATCCACTTGACAAGTCAGAGGTCAGGTAGCTTCAAGGTAAGCACCCACAGCACTAAGCCTGACATTGAGCCAGTTAGTGAATGGGAAATGTGACAAGTGTGGCTGTTGGACTGTCTGGAGACTCTTATACTATATTTCACTTGGCACTGTTTACTGAATGAGAAACTGATAACAAGCAGGAACAAGAAGTGAAAACATGTCCCACGCACTTCAAGTGACTTCCAAAGATATTGAAATTGATTTACAGTAAACTTGACCTAAATGCTAAAGTATTTAGTAGTATAAAGTAGTTTTCAAATGGCACGGTACGCATGAAAATTATATATTTACATCTCCTTTGACTAAAAAATGTTTTATCAGATACAATACAGCACGTTTACACATGCATTCAGATACCACAGGTTTGAATACTAGTGCTGTTAATGGTAACATGAACACGTCTTATAATAGAGAAGTGCATTATGTGCAAAGGTGTGAGTGCACGCGCGCCGTGCCTGCCTGTGTTTCTGTGTGAATGCGTGTGTCACTACACATGTAGGGTAATCTGCGCTAAGCTGGTTTATGGGCTCGTCTGCAGTGACGCAGGTTTATGTGCCAAGCTCTACACTGATAGATTCCCCATGACAACTAACTAGCCGAGGCTACGCAGTCTGTAGTCCACGTAGTGAAAGCTTACTGTACATTTTACATATGAGGAACCTTATTGTTTTGTCAGATGCAACACAGAGCCCTGGGTGTGCTCAGAAAGCTTCTGAGCATTTGTGGACTTCCCTGCTTCACCTATAAACAATGAAGCTCCAGGCCAGTGTAACAATAACGATGTACTACAGGAAAAATGTTTTCTACTTGTGACATTTATCCAGAGTGATTTACAGTATGACTCACAGTACTGGCAGACATTTTCTTCAACAACCAAATAAGCTATTTTCCATGTGATTGTTTAACCACATGTGCACCACATACCAGTACTGTTCCTCACTTGGGCACATTACTGTAGCTTCCTATTGTGCAGCAAACTGAGCCGCACATCTCTCAGTGACTTCACAAGTGACTCGTATCCTCGCTATTAATGGAAGAAATGGCAGTGAGCATGAAATAACACAGGGGGTGACACAAGTGGGCGTTTCGGGCGTAAAGGGAAATGTATTTGGTTTAAGAGCAGCGTCCAATCTGGTGCCTTTTCACAGCCATTGACAAAGCTATTTGTAGGTGTGTCTTGTCACTCACCGGCCCGCCCCCATGCTTCTCAGACGGGAAGCGCACTGTTCACGATTCACCAGCAGCTGTGGCGTAGGACATTTGTGGAATAACACAGTATCAACGAGCGACAAGCGGCCAAAATGTAAAGGAAACGCAGCCATACACCGCTTTATGAAAGTAGGTGTGCAGCCGAATGCGGTGGCAACTTTACGACGCGTAAAGTTGTTGTTACGCAGTAGATACGCACAGTTATCCGTGCGTAAAAGTGAGCCAAATAGGAGAGAAGTAAAACTTCTGCGGTGGCTCGGACGTTTTCGCGGATGCAATGGATTCACCAGTTTGCATTTGGGACGTCACAAAAACTTGACATTGAGGGAGAATCGTTTCGTCTTCAACAGCTGATGCCTGCTGAGTTTGGTGACAGAGCTGGAGTGGAGCTGAGCGCACAGCAGAATATCCCCAGCGTCCGGTGAGCTCATGAATTGAAGCTGCCTGGAGTGCAGAAAGGTCTGAAAGGTCAGCCATACAGAAAGTTACAGCTAGCTGATACCAACGCTCAAGCAGGGGTCGGTGGAAAGTTTAATCGTTTACATCTGTCTACATCTTACTACTGTCTACCTCTAATCGATATGGACGAGAGTGTTGAGTCTCCTGCGCCCGACAGCTGCTCGGGCGAAGACAGCATCAACCTCAGCGTGCTCAACTGGGAGCAAGTGCAGCGACTGGACACCATCCTCACCGCCTCCATCCCCATCCACGGTCGATGGAGCTTCCCCACCCTGGAGGTGAAGCCACGGGATATCGTCAAGGTGGTCCGGAGCCGCATGGAGGAGAAGCGGATACAGGTCCGGGAGGTGCGTCTGAACGGCTCCGCGGCCAGCTACGTCCTGCACGAGGACAGCGGCCTCGGCTGGAAAGACCTGGACTTAATATTCTGCGCCGACCTGAAAGGAGAGATGGAATTCCAGATCGTGAAAGATATAGTTCTGGACTCTCTTCTAGACTTCCTTCCCGAGGGAGTGAATAAAGAAAAGATCACACCAGTGACCTTAAAGGTAGGAGTTGTTCTAGTTATACAAGTCGTCTAAAGGCATATTAAGTTTATGGTTTTCAAAGCAGAAATATTTTGTTTAAAACATTTTAAACCAAACTCTGCACAGGGAGTAGAAAGTTCTTCTTTATTTTCATATTTCCTCTTTATCTTGGTTTTTTGCACATCTGGGTCAACACACACATTTTCTCCTTGCAAACACTCATTACTCATTTACTCCAAAATTGAGATCTGTCCCCAATATGTCCAACCCGACCGGAGATACAAGCCTTCAAATAGTAAAAAGGTCAGTTTCCAGTTCAAAGAGGATTCTGTCTAATCCATTCAGAGTCGGATCCACATTAATCAGTCGGCCCTCAGTTACCTAGATACTCAGGACTACCCAGGCTACTAATGGCCCACCAGCAGATGTGATCAGCAAAACATCATGACTAACTGAACAAATCAAGATTTTTATCTGGTGCAAATATCATTCATGTCCAGTTGTTGACTAAGACTGTTTTTCTTGTTACATTCTTTTTCATCTGAAAGATTTGATAGGAAGGAGAGAGGAGCTAGAGTTTAAATGCAGGCCTTCCCGTATCTTACATACTTTTGTGTTTTTTAGGAGGCCTACGTGCAAAAGATGGTGAAGGTGTGTAACGACTCTGACCGATGGAGTCTCATTTCCCTCTCCAACAATCGCGGTAAAAATGTGGAGCTGAAGTTTGTGGATTCTCTGCGTCGACAGTTTGAGTTCAGCGTGGACTCTTTCCAGATCCGACTGGATTCCCTTCTCCTCTTCTATGAATGTTCAGAACACCCTATGGCGGCCACTTTCCATCCCACAATTCTCGGGGAGAGCGTCTACGGCGACTTCCCCACTGCTCTCGATCACCTACGCAGGCGCCTCATCTGCACGCGAAGCCCCGAGGAGATTCGAGGTGGGGGCTTGCTGAAGTACTGCCACCTGCTGGTGCGGGGTTTCCGTGCCGCTTCCAACCCCGAGATGAAACTGCTGCAGCGCTACATGTGCTCGCGCTTCTTCATTGACTTTCCTGATGTAAATGAGCAGAGGAGGAAGCTGGAGTCCTATCTGCAGAACCACTTTGTTGACCTGGAGGACAGGAAGTATGACTATCTGGCCACGTTGTACAACGTGGTGCAGGAGAGCACGGTGTGCCTGATGGGCCACGAGAGGCGTCAGACACTCAGCCTCATCTCCTCACTGGCACTGCGGGTCCTGGCTGAGCAGAACGCCATCCCCAACGCTGCCAATGTTACCTGCTTCTACCAGCCAGCTCCTTACGTTCAAGATGGCAACTTCAGTAACTATTACATAGCACAGGTTCAGCCGGTTTACCCCTGTCCTCCCTCGCCTCCTCAGCACTACATTCCTCCCTCACAACATCCCATGTACACCACCTGGTTGCCCTGTAATTAAACCTTGTGGACATTCATGCACTTTATGCGTAACTGATGGAACTCGTAGCGCAATAAAACGGATGGATGATGATACTTTTCTACCGCTTGCTTGAGATGAGCAACTGTGGGAAATTAGAGAATACAGGAAAACACGGTATAAGCCAGTGATTCCGGAAAAGGGCCCTGTGCTAGGATGACATACGGCAGGAGGAGCTGAGCACACAGGGGAGATGCAAATAAGAGAAACCGACCCATCAGTTTGAATGTTCTTTCATCAGGAACAAGATAAATTTGGAGCAAACCACAAGTTCAGCTGAAGCTTATCTTCAACTTGAATAGGACTAAACTCATGTTGCGCATTACCACTCACTGGAACTCACATTTCAAATGATGAACACATATATTCTCTTCATCCTGGCTCACATGGAGTCATGTTGAGGGACCGCAGGACACACATCTTCAGACGTGATGTTCTGACTGGTTCTGTCTGTAGGGGAGACTCCCTTCCCATAGAGAATGCAAAAAGAAAGACACTGTTTACAAATCCAAAGATCTTCTTTGATACTCATGTTTATCTCAGCTTTAAAACCAGTAAAACAAAACAATGCATGCTTTTTTTTGAAGTGCCTAGATCCAGCCAAAAGGGAGGAGATGCTTTCCTGATTCTCCATCATAGAGTTGTCAGCGGAGCTGTCGAATTGACATTTTCAAGGTGACAATGAATGTATCGATCAGAGAATGCTGAGTAAAGTCTCTTACACTGACGGAGGTACAGGACCAACAGTTTTTGACAGTTTAGTTGAAGACTGTTTTTATCTGCTGCCCTTCTGGACGAACACACATCCTGATTACTAGAGAGGAAGCAACCTTGTAATCTCATCATGAGTAGAGAGAGAGAGGTGGGGAGGTAATTGGATAAAGAAATGCCTACGCTTATGCTGACTGTTTGAGAATTCCACACCCAAAACACAATTTGGCTGCAAGATAGCAAATGTCAATAATCTTACCCTATTTGCAGGATATGTTGAATTGCAAGGTGAAGATAAGCAATAACCTATATATATAAAGATATTAAATAAAGAGAGATAACCTTATCTCTTCCAGTGGATGAAATACTGCTGAATGAAAATACTATAGAAAAGCTTTCTCTACAATGCATTTGTGAACATGTTGCCGATTAGTGTAATTCTTAAAAGGCATTTCACAGTAGGCCTACATTTTAAATTGCAAGCTACTGCTATATGTTGATGTCCATGCAAGCTAAAATACGGAATCATAATAAACAGACCACATATGTTACATTCATCATTTAAGCTTCACTTAAAGCTGCCCTGTGAAGTTACCGTGTAATAAAGTTGTCCTCATTGTTCCCAAGGTTTAACAAAAGAGCATAGTTCATTCACACTAAAGGGTTTCACCTTTATAGCACTACTGCTCAGAAACTCTACAGAATACCTGTAAGGGTTCAAAGATTATGTCAATTCAAGGGCACTGGCCAATTTAGAGAATTTCATCCACTCATACAGTATATGACAAAGGATCCAGGATTGACATGTGTGAGATTTGACCTCCTCTACACTTGGAAAAGGATCAAACTGTGAAGAATTAGCATGTAAAAAAAAGTTGAGTGTGTAATAAGCCAATTTGGATAAGACAGACATTTCTGTGATGATAACGTGAAACTAACAGGTGTGAATTTCCAGCTTTTCATGTGCAAGAGACTCTATTCTCTGTTACATGTTGTCAGATCTCCTATTTTTCTATCAATCTCTATTTTTGTACAGTTTAAGTTCGGCTGATGTAGTGAGCAGATTCAGGCTGTGTTGTATAAGAGTAACTTTTGTGGCGTGTGCGAATTTGTGTGTTATTCTGGCATATGAAGAGCGGTGCAGGTGGACACAATGTTAAAAACCTGACTTTAACTGTGTTGTATGCTCTGAGTTGTTTCATATGGATTCCTGTTGCTCTAAAGAGATTGTTTCACCATTCTACGTAATAATTTACTAATTGTGACTTGACGATTAAACGCAAAATAAGACCATCAAGTATGAGTTTACAGTTCATTACCCACACACACACACACACACTACCAGTCTCCATAACTTAACTTATCACTGCAATACTGTGCCAGAGGGAATGTCTTCATCTGGTCAATGTCCTAAGGTGCCCACACAATCCTAGCGGGCACAAAACTCAGTGCCAGCAAGTGACAGCTGAACGTGACGGATTTCCCCTGCGAGAGACGTCAATGATGAGTGTTAACAACTGTCTGTGTTCGTCATCGCGTCGTTCGCCAGGCCTCATTAGCTGGGATCGCATTTGCAACAGCAGGAAAGCCATGCCTATGCACAGACCTTACTACCAGCAGAGCCCTAGTCTCCAGGGACACATGGTAACTGACTGAGTAGATTGGCTCCAGGTCTGCCTCACTTTAATGCCTGGAGGCCTCAGCTTCCAGATGTCAGTTTCCCTGCTGACTCTAAGAATAAATATTTTACTTAGTGTGTCTTTCATGATATTTTTCTTTCTTCTACCTCTGTCTTCTAATAACTAGTTAACTATTTCTCAGCAAAACTCTAAGTTATATGTTTTTGATGTGTGCTGCTCTGTTGTCTCCTGTACTCACTGTGCCACTTAAAAACCAGCTCCGTGCCAACCACTGTATGCCCTGTTTTCTTCTCTTTTGTGAATGTGTGAGTGTTATTTACGCCTAAGTGGCTTTCTGGAAGAACTTAAGCAGAGAAAAATGACCCATGAAGAACAAGACCAATGCCATCCCTCTTAGGAGGGAGAGTAGATGCTAAATATAGGACCCCCTCTCAGCCAGTGTAAGGACATTAGCCCATCTGCAAAAAGCTGATTAGCTTCCCTCTATAAGCATGTTCTCAGTGCTCTGGTGTGGTTACTGCAGAGAGATTTATTAGCTATTGTACTGTAACACATACCTCGAGTGTCTCCCACCGTCTTTCAGTTCACTCTCTCTAGAAAGGACAAACAACATTCAGTTCACTTCCTTATCAAGAGCTTAAAGGGAACCGAGAACAGGGGATTGAGGTGCTGGTGTGTTACACAACAAGAAAAGAGCTAACAGAGTAATGCAGGCAGCTTAGTAAGTGTGTTACTACGGTGTTTAAAAGTGTAGCGTCTGGACGTGCGGAGTCAAAGCGCGTCGTTGTTCTAAACAAGAACACTACAGGAAAGGGAGAACTACACCATTTATTTAACTGGCTGTTTTCCAATGAAACCACACTAATGAGAAACTTACAGGTCACAGCTAGAAGCTCTAATATCTAATTTACAATGGCAGGCACAGCCTTGATTAAGTGCTGATACTCTAAGTCTGTTTTGCAGCAATTACAGCTTTGGTTCTTCTCTGGGCAGGTCTCTACAGGATTTGGGCAGTTCATCCCTTCCTCTTGGCAGATCCTCTCAGGCCGCATCAGTCTGCATGGGAAGCATCTGTGAACTGCCATCTTCAGGTGTCTCACAGATGTTCTTTAAGGTTGTGCTGAGCTACTCGAACACAGTCAGAAACTAACTGCTCTTTTAATTAGTTTTCCTGTCCATGCTGCAGAGAAGCCCCTTCATTGCCCGATACTGCCACCACCAGGCTTTACTACACTGTAGGTACAGTATGGTATTAGCTAATTGATGAGGGTCTTGGAGCCTGGTCCATATACTTTAATTCTGTGTCATACCCGAGAATCCTGGCTGATGTGTTACTGGGCCTTCTGCAAGGTTTCCACATCTATTTTATTAGTTTCTGGTCACCTCCCAGATTAAAACATTTAGGGGTCATCAAAGAAATGTGAAACCGAAAAGACGCCTTCATGATTTATCTGTTGAAAGGAGTGCTGACAGATTTATTCACATATTTAGTTCCTACTTATAGGCCAGAATTATATAATATCATCACGCTTTTGTTTTAGCCTTTCAGGCACTTGTTCAGAGGAGGAAGCACTGAGCTTGATACCCACATTCTGCTGTATCTACTGTAGAGGCTTAGAAATTATTTCATACGTTTAATCTAAAAGCATGCAAAGCCTAAACAAAACGGATTAATTTAAACATCAAGCCCATCCACATTAAAATAACCATAGTTATCATTATTAAATAAATGTGATAAAAACAATAATGTTCGCTGTTATCACCAGTGCAGCCAGTGTTTATCAAGTCATAGTATTTGTCTTGGCCCCAGACTCCGGTCATTGAAACAACACGATATAATGCTTTCCTTGGAGGCGCACACTTGCAATACATCAAGGCCTGGAAGTGTGTGGGTGTGCGTGAATGTGTGTGTGTGTTCTGAATTCATGAGAAAATGAAATGTGCCCGGACACATTATTAAATGTTGCTTAGCATGATTTAAAATTAAAGGTAGAATTAGAATAATGAATTTTAAAAGAATGAATCACAATCAAGTAGCAAGAAGAAAAAAAAACCCACAGCAGCTTATTCCTCAGAAGTATAATAATTAAAACATGAGTGTTTTCGTGTGTGTGCACGTGAACACGTATCTGCCTGTGTCTGTTTACGGCTCCCAGGGAGGCAGTGAAAAGCTGTGATGGATTTGTCCCAGATGGTGAGGCAGCAGAAACCAGGACCAGGCCTGAGAAAATATCACTTTGTTTTCTAACTACAGTTACCTGACTCACTGTGTGTGTGTGTGGGCGAGCGACAGACATGTATTGTGATAGAACTCTATTAAATGCAAAATGCTTTTAATACCACTACATGAATATATTTTGAACATTTTAACACACGTGCTAATTCTTATCTGTAACTTGTCAACTTGTCTGTAACGTCATTTATTTTCAGGCTCCTTTTGGAGCTGAATTAAAATGTCCAAGGTGATCATTTGTGTGTATGCGTATCGTTTTATTGATGTGTGCTTGTGGCTGTGTATGTAGGGCGTAGTAACGCTGTGCCCTCACATCCTGGTAAAAGCCTTAGTGCTTTCCTCCCGTCTCCGTCCCAGCCTCCTGCTCTTACCTGGCCTGTAATGATAGTCATTATCACATTGCTATAGCAAACACACCTGCCAGCTCCCTGCTCGTGCCAAAAACACACCTGTATGTGGATAAGTATAGGTCTGCCAGTATGCAGAGAAACAGAAAGTTAGAACTGGACTAAGAAATAGTTTGTATTCACTTTTATAGCATCGTATATCATTAGATCAGTATGACATTGAGAATACGTGTTATGACTTCCTGAAGGCGCTTTGATTTGTTTTTCCCTCTTTGTAGAATAAAAGGCTTTTACAAGTGGAAAATGCTTTAGTGTATTTACTGTGTTGAAGGACTTTTGTGTAATTATTCACAGAAACCGTCTTAGTCACAGCTTGTTTCCAAACAGCAAACTGGGAAAATGTTTCAAGCAGTTATGCATTATTAGTGCTGCTGGTCAGAAAAACACAAGCAGACCACGCAAGGTCTCCAGTGTCTGGAATTGCTGGATCCAGTTTCACAGCAAGGTTCCCAGCCAGAGAAAACCAAAACAAATGTCTCCAGTGCTACAAAGTTTGACATGGCTCACAGTTTTTCATTAAATTCAGATGCCAAAGCTATATAATAAGACATGTGCAAACATCAGTTATAATACAGATACAAAGATATTACCAGACACATTGAAGAGAACAGATTCAGTGCAGTATTTTGCAATCAACCCATGAAATGAAATAGTCCTCTGTCTATGTAAATAAATCTGTAATACAGATATGGTATAAAATGTGCCACAACCAACAAATGATGCAGACATGTTGTTTTATTGACGACGCTCCGACCATTACAAAAAGGACGGGTTAGCCTTTTTCTAATTTGCCACCCCTATGGTTAAGGTTTGGACTGGAAACAAAAACTACTTGGTAAAAGTCAAGGAAACATTGAGGTCATAGACAGGAGAAAACAAATTTGACTGATGGAAAGAGAGAGAGAGAGAGGTCACAAACTGTGGTCACTGGCACCAAGGCCCTTGTACACTTTGTACACTTACCCATCCACCAAAACCAAAGATGTTTTGCAGCTGTCTGTCTGTCAGCTGGGTCATCCACACCTTTGATCCAGGCTATAGTATCTCAGCACGTATAAAGCAAACAGTTTCCCCAGACAACCCAATGGAACAGTAAGACCCAGGGTGCTGAGAAGAGACGCAAACGTTTAGTTCCAGTTCCACTCAGCTTACCAGGATTAGTATCTGATTATCATATTAACACTGGAAATTACGACGTCCTCAAAACTAAACATGTCTTTCAATTCACGAATAGGAACTTCGTCATCAAGGTAATTACATTGTTTGCAGTGCAAACACACCCGAGAACACGCACCAGCAGCAGGAGCGATGTGAGCACACGCAGCTCACAAACACACAGGCCACGGTCATGCACGCTGCACGCTTTCCCTGTATGCTGTTTACCAGCCCAAGAATGGGAAGTACATCAATCTCTACGCTCGGAAGGAAGAACTGTAGCTGTAAGTGCTTTTCTAATAGACATACTATTCGGTTTTAAAAACTTCTAAAAACATTGGTGTACTACTTCATATCAGTAACGCTGCTGACACTAAAACGGCATAGATGAAAGTTCTTTATTTGCAAATGTCTGTACATGATTCATTACAATCAGTATTTTTATGTTTCTTCCTCTTCCCTTTTATTCTTGGGTTGATCTCACTCTAGAACCATTTGGGTAATAATCTAAATTCGTGAAGTTTCTCAGAGTCTTAATTGGTTGCAGAAGGCCAGAACGCCAGTATCAACATTTCATGGGCGACCTGTCAGACAAGCCAGTGATTCCAGTTCAACCATTACCAATATGCACTGCAATTATGTCTTTTCTAATTGGTCAAATGCTTGGCTGTGTTCAGTTATGCTTTTGGCATACAGATGTAGGTGGTTGGCTTCAAATCATTTAAAATGCAAACCCTTTAAAACTAAACGGGACAAATGACTGATTGTTAAATCTAATCTCTTTCTCTCACATTTTCTCATTATCAGAATTATTATTGCCATTTTCATTCATTTCCAACTTCTTTTGTCTCTTTTGCTTTTCCATTCTGCTCTTTTTTAATGGCTACTCATGGGTAGTTTGCGGATCTACAGGCGGTTGGCTTTGTTTTGATTTGATTTGTGTATTTCTTTTTTTGCAAACATGTGGCATGGAAGCCTCAGAAAGAACTGTTTGTGTTCGTTACGGTCATCAAGCAGCCCTTCTGAAAATTGGCGTGCTTGAATTGTAGAGAGGAATTTGTGTTTCGTGGTTCCTTCTTTTTGGAAGGTAAATGTCCAGAACAATTGGCCTGAAGCTGAAATTTTAAATGACTTGTTGTGAGTTTGTGCTCGCAAACAAAGGATATGAACATTCTGCATTCAATACCACAATGCAATTTCCACAGATCTTGACCAAATGGGTCTGCACAGACCTCCCAGTTCCTTGTCTGAGCTGCCAGAGTTTGCCTCTCATCCCACTGCACCTAACAGAGCAGTCAACATACTGCAGCATCATCTCCACTGTCCCAGCTATGTAGCCTGCCTCCACCATACGAACGAACAATATGAAGAACTGAAGTTGTGGCCCATTATCTCTTATGTCATGCTCCGAAACTGCATTGGTGTTCACATGGGAGTCCAGAAGCTAAACGCACTGATCAGCTTGTGTTTGTAACAAAAGATTTATAGCCATCCAGTGTGTGGTTTGGGGTCAAAGGTCAGTGGTGAGGGTTGAAGAAGGGGAGGCAGGCTGCTGATAGGAGGGTGTGAAGAAAAAAAAGTGTAGAGCTAAACAAAAAACTTTATTCTCTCATGTCTGGGAAGCTCTCATGTCCTGATTGATGACACGGGATGATTGTTTGTCATGTCAAGGCTGAGTGATGAGTAATCATCAGAAGAAGTGGGATCTGAATACTAAGGGAAAATAATTCCAACGTGCAAACATACACACTCATGCACATGCTTTGAAGCATTCTTCCATCTCATGCCAGAGCTATGTTTACTTATGAGGCCTCTGAAAGCTGCTCTATCCATCCGCTCCATGACCCCACTTTCACCTTCCTCTTTCCTCTGTCACGTCTTCACTCCTACCCATATACCCAAAACACACACATGCACACCCTTCTACTGGGAGGTCAAGAAAATGACCCTAGTAGTTATGTCACCAACGCAAGTTGATCAGATGGAAACTATACAAAGGGTCTGTTCTAGAGTGGTATTTACACATACCTTTAATATTACTGAACAGCTTCAATATAGCAAGACTGGAAATACAACATTACAATTTTAAGTATGTAACAGTCACAAGTTTTGTGGTCCTAGATTGGTAACACAGACATATTATTTTATTTCACACATTTCTGCACAGTAATGCAAACAGTGCATTGTCATCTTACTCTGACAGTTTAGTTTACAGATGAATAAACTTCAATAAACTGCTAAATGCCAGTGTGCAGTAAAATTATTTTCAGCAAGTCATAAAATGATACCACACATCATATACTGTAGGTTTTAGTTACTGTGAATACATATTTTAGCTGGATGCGCGATTTATGGGTGTCTTCTGTCTTCTAAGCCCTTTCTATGCTGTACTTTATTTATTGTACCAGTTTGCAATCCAGTAGTAAAACTTGAACTTTAGTAGTGTTTATGTTTTATTTCTGAAACCAATCACCAGAAACCTTCCCATGCAGAAAAAGCATTTGCGACTTCAAAAGCAAAGTTGTGGTACAGTACATCATGTACATGTGAACAATAATATATGATCCGTCACATTTGGTTTGTTCCAGCCCTGTGTGAGTGATCATTTTGCTTTTGTACTCATTACAAAACAACTGCAGTATTATTGTCTGGAAACAACATCCAGCGTATTTGTTTAGGAGTGGTTTTATATATAAATACTGTACTGATACTATAAAGATCTAATTAAGGGAACTATGCTGCAATCCTTCAACATTGATGCTGAAAAGGTCCTGCAAATAGTTGAAAATCTATAAAAATAGATTAAAAAGTACAGGAACTGGAAAAAATAACATACTAGAGAAATGCTAACCTAAAATTATTAAAGGTTGTTTAACCAGCCCATAAACTCATTCTCTGGACCAAAAACTGCTGATTTAATAACTTTCACATTAGTCACAATAAAAAAAAACTAATCAGATTAGAGCTGAGAAAAGGCCAAATTCCTGACCTTCTCTGACCTTAAGCCATGTTTGTCTGCAGGCACTTGTGTAAGGGCATCTGCTTCATATTGATGCGGTCACAGATGGTGAAAAATGAGAACAGAGAGAAATCTCTAAACTCTGGGACAAATGTCTTGGATCCCTCTTCTAGCAGGTCACTTTGTGGATGTGTGCTGGCGTGCACGAATACATGGGTGGTTGAGTGTGTGCACACTCTTTAAAAACCCCTCCTGTCTGCTTCTCTCAGCCATCTGAGCACAGCTGGTGAGCAGAAAACTGAGGCGAGAGAGGGACGAAGAAAGTGAAATGGAGAGAAAGGGGGTGATATTGAGGACAAAGGTGATTCTGGGTGAGACAGACCGAACTTATTGAGACAAACAACATGTTTGCAAGTTCTGTGACAAGCTTGCTATTTAGAGAGAGAGAGAGCTTAAAAATATGTTTATTTGCAAATCTTCTTTTCAGGGATTTGGACTGTTACTGCATTTTTTCTTTCTTCAGTTTGTGTGTGTGTTATTTCAGTAAGAGATTAAAGTGAGTAGTGGCTGTGGCTTTTCTCTGTTTTTGAACAATAAGTACCATGAACAGTAAGATGCCACACAGATAACACAAACCTCCACCAGTAAAATGTTGCTGGCTGTAGTAAATTTGGTAATTGTACATGCTGTTTACGGAAAACTTCAGCTGAGATCCAGTCCAAAATTATATAAAAAAAAGAAAACAAGCCAAAAGAGAATTCAAAAAAGAGCTATGGAAAGAGAAGCTAACGAATTCCTGTCTTAGTTAAGTGATTACTATCTTAGAGGAGAAGAGCTGAGCTCACAAACAAGGGGTGACAGAAACAAGCAGGTTTCACATTCCAGTGATCATCACTTTTTCCCTTTGAATGTCTCAAACAATAACATTTTCATTTTATAAAACATGAGGACATGTTCCTCTAAAACTTTTGTGGTGTGATGAAACTTGTGTTGTTAAGGGAATATTTGTTTCTTTTACAATCCTAATTTGTTTCCACAATAGCCATTGCTAATATGCAAGTGCTGTGAAAACTTGCTAGGACAGTTCTGCCCTTCTAAGGCCTTCACTGCCCGGCTGCTCAACAACCAACTCGTATGAACAGTCTTGGTGGCAAAACCTACAGTATATTACTATACAACGGTTATTGAAGCAACAATAACCAAGTACAAGATTATAATTGGAAAGCAACCTAGAAAGCAACGCTTGGGGTGAATGAAGGGCATACGGCATCCTCCCCTCTGTTTGATCCACACATAATATTTTATTGTGAAGATTCTATTGACTTTCATGCCCCCATATTTATTTTGGCATCAATGTGAATCTTGGTTCCTTATGTACAGAGTGTGCCCAAACTGGGTTTGGGGCTAAAAGCCACAATTAGAAGAAAGGCATTCATCTTTTTATAGGACACAGCAGGTTGACATTATTATTTTAACTTTAATTATTTCCTGTATACTTGTCAGTATCTTCCAGATTGTTTCACTGTATACAACACTCCATCTTATTCCTGCTGGTAACATTTGCAAAATTCATTTTATATCCTTGACAAAAATATGTTGTCTTTCCCATGTATCCTGCATGGACAGAATTATAAATAACACAGTGATAACTGGTGTGAAGTGCCATAAAAGTATAGCAGCCATTCCTCTTCTCCCAAATTATAGCTTGTACCTTGCTTCAGCACATGGTCACAATTTGTGTTGTCATCTGTCAGTATAGCAGGCATAATTTATTGCCTCAGGAAACCCTTTATTTCTTGCTTTGATGAGTACACTCGAAAAAAAGGCCTGTGTCTTACTGTGTGCAGGATAACTGACAGACTGAAAGACAAATACTATAAAAGCAGAAAGATCACGTCAACCCCTTGTTTTAAGTTTTAAATTATTGTTACTGTGGACACATCATTTTAGCCCCTGTCATTTGTGTACGCAGAACTGACACATCCAAAGCCAAAATGGTTGCCCTAGGTAGGCCGTACAGCAGGGACCACCACAAATTTCTGACTTTGGGCTACTTTGGTACACCATTTCACCACAACACAAAAGATCTACAAATAAAACCATGTTCCAGACCATTTTTTCCAGACCATTTTATTTGTTTAGTACAAGTCATCTGGTCCTCATTTAGACACAAGTGATTGATGTGGATCAACACATATCCTGACCTGACTGGAGTATCCCTTTAAGACTTTTTTTTATTATAGAGTAAGCTACACATCCTGCAATAGGTGCAGACCTACAGTAGCAAGGGGCTCTGGCTACAGAGTCACATTTAAATTGCCTATGAAACTCGATGATGTTGAAATGCTGGCCAAATAACGGTCCACCCACATGGTCCACTAACAAAGAACGCAGCTATCACTATTATGATCTTTAATGGGTTTTGGTTGCATATTTGTTGATAAAACAACACACATTTTTTCTTTGCACAGAATCAAGGGTGTCCATATAGCTTGTATGACACCATTTCCATCCCCTACAACCAAAAACATTATTGACTTGAATGTGCTTGGGAGGTCTGCAATCTTAGTGTTATTATCCATCTTTAGCTAATTAAACTAGCCTAACTGTTACCGCAGTCGTGATCACATGGTTATGATTGGACCAAACTAGTCACATGACACAAGTATCCAGATGGGTCTAACTTCAAACAGAATATTTTTTGTTAAATCTCTGCAAGTTAGATAGTGACGAGAGTTACAGGAATAGCAAAAATGCAGTAAATAGCCACTAACCATTATTGCCATGGTTTACAGTTCAGCAGAGTTACAGGCGCAGGAAAACATGGTGTTCTTGAGCCTGGGAGTGGAGACTGCTGAGACATGTGTCAGATGGAAGTTGTGCAAGTGCAATATCATGTAAGTCCTGCTTTAAGACCTTCATTATTTGTGTCCGGTGTTTACCTCACGCATAATCCCTATTGTAAATTAATGGGTTTAATCAAATTACCACTCAGTAAACGTTGAGCAAGATATTCTGATGTACAACTGTAAACACTGAGTCAAACGAACGGGAAGTAATGGAGGCCTAGCAGCTCATTTGGGCCCAAGGACCCCTAGCAGGGTAATCCAGTTCTAATCCTGTCTGACTAAGTGCTGCGTGCCTCCTTTAATTAAAACATGTCCATAAGGAAGCAGTTTACCATTGTGGGAAAAAGGATATTAATTTTCGTTCAGACTTGGCTACTAGGCGCCAGCACCTGTGAATATTACTTATTAACAGAGTAAATGTACACTATAGTCTATGAAATTAGATTATAAGAAGTCTGTACCTCAATAAATCACATCTATTGTGTATATGTCTTGTATGTTTTGCATTCAATGTCAGATACAACAATTAGTGACTATATTGTCTGAGTAGAGAAAGATGTCTTCATTCATTGAGTCAGCAACAGCAGGAAAAATCGTGGGAATGAAGGAAACTTTGTGATGACTCTGCGAGACAAGGCTCTTCAACCTTTCAAATCCTGTGTGACTGTGAGGGCGGAATCTGAGTGAACATGGAAACACTGGTCTCCATTAACCACATCAGACCACTGATGATTCATTCCCAAGAAGGGGTGTCTGGATGGTGTGCATGTGTGTCTGTGTGTTACTGGGTGTGTGGCTTTCGTGTCCTTCTCTGTAACAGCTATAACGTTGTCCTTGGTGTTTGAGTGGAGGCCGTAAGGGCATGTCGCCTGTGGAGCCATCTGTGTCTTGGTATTTGTGAAATTCCGCTAAAGTGAAGAAATATTTCCAACTGCCAACTATCTCTTCATATTACTCTGGGTAGTCTACCTCATGTCTGTACAATTACACATTTCATACAATCCCAGACCAAATAGATTGAAAAAAAATAAGTCTTTAAACTATTTGTCTGCCTGTGCACAATTTGCTCTTTTCTTAAATTCTCAAGCAAGAATGTTGGTTTCACAACAGCAAACCTTCTAGCAGTCGTGTCTTCCAGAGGTCTGACAGCTAATCAATAAATGATCAGGCGCAGTATTGGCCGATGTTGTGACAACCTGATTGAGTGTTAACAACAAAGGATGTGAGAATGACATCAGTTGAAGCAAGTTTCCAATTCAGAGAAAAGTTTATTTGTATGTGAATGTAGAAGAAAAAGTTTAAATAATGGTGGATACTGCAACGTGTAATCATGTATATGAAATCCACTGTGATCTGGTTTTGGGAAACTTTTGAGGAAAATCACTTTTGAACTGCATTGCTTTCTAATCATGAGCTTCTTATAACTAGGACAATGTGTCATTTTAAAAACATCTCAGCAGGCAAGTCAAAATCAGCCCATTCCCCAAGGAGACACACACTGTCCTTCCAGCAAGATCTGACATACTCGCTGCATCCTTTTGAGGAGGAAATATTTCTCAGATGTTACTTGGTAAAACTAAATCTGCCATGTACTGTAGATCTTTAGTTTTTTGGCTCAATGAAGCCCATGAGACTCAGCTTCCTAGAAGAATGCGCTTAGCCACAAACACACAACCATAACAGAGGATCTGGTTAACTGGTCAGGAAATTATCAGTTATATCTGGTGTATTCAAAAAGAGCAATTAGCTTTATTTAGCCACTCACTAAATATTGCTAGACAGATTCATTATATGTAGGTGAGAGTTATGGTAGAGGGTTAGACAGCTAGCAGGCAATGGTCAAGAAAATATGCAACAAACAACTTAAGGCTCAAAAGCACATATAATGTAAACACTCTCATACCACAGTAACTGCAAAAACAACATAATGTGACAGATATTAACAGATTAACACTGTAAATGTTTTTTTTGTGTACATAAAATAATCATTGGAAATCTGGAAGAAATCTGAACACAACAGACAGTGCCCTAATGATTTGGGATTAAATTAAAATCTTTTAAATTCAATTAGAGACACCAAAGAGGGTTTGTTGTAAATGTTCTGAAAACAATGGCTATGTCAGACTGATCTGTTTAAAAGGGGAGAACTCTCTTAGAACTGCACATCTTAGCAGGAGACTGAGGCCAAAGAGCGATTATTTAGCTGACTCATGGCTTGTATAGTGTGATAATCCTTCAGTGAGTCATTGTATTTTAGGCTTACTCAACTCACAGTTAATATTAAACACAGCGATGGATTAAGAACATTTTGTGTCTACTCATAATATACAGTATTTATGGTCTGTTTTCCTCTAAGCACATGGGGCCTTTTCGTTCTGTTCTGTGCGCATATCTTACACTAAAAAAAAACATCCATTACTGCATTTTATCTTGAAGAAGCCAACCACTCATGGATGCACAAAACATGTGTCTGAACAAAAATAAGCACTTAAGCATACACATTAACAAACCATCACAATGCCGTGCTCCCTCATTTAATCTCACACTGTTGCATCACAATTCCAACGATTACAATAAAGCAGGACATTAAGCTGAAAATCACAGGTATGTTTACAAGGTGTGGTTGTGGTTGGAGGACTGTCCATCTAACCAGGTTATTTTCTCAGCGCAGACCAACATATGTTCTTCATGAATGCCTTGCAAATGGTTACGAGCATCCCAAGTAACAAGTAACTGAATACAACAATGTACAACCCTACTTCGTTTGAGTAACGCCTACACTGTAAAGGTTTGTTACCTCACTATTACAACCCTTAGCCTTAGAGTAAGGTAGAGAACGTTTAAACCTTACTCTGAATTAAGGGCTCATGCATGATTAGATTACTCAGTTGTTAGGAACACCTAACTAAAACCAATGCAGTCTAATAATAAATCCTTCTGATAATAATGATAATCATACGGTATCTTGCAAAACGTTGAGCAGTAAGCTACTGTAATAACCCATAAATACATGCTGAAACATACGCTACTGCAAATTACTGTAAAGTCTGCCCTTTTGTTATCAGAAGTCATTGGCACTTTAAAACCAGGTTCACGGTGGTGATTATTACAGGGCAGCACACTGGCACAGGTCAGGGAGTGACGTCAGGCCTTCGCATCAGCCGTGGCAGGGTCGCAGGCAGTGGGTCAGCCCCTTGGCAGTGCATCAAGTTCAGATTAACATTAACAGAACGTGGCAGTGCTGAGAAGCTTTGAGGGATTAACTACAGACTGTTATACCTGCAGTACCTACCTAGAACTAATGCTGTCCCAGTTCCACACCACATACACTAGTAATGTAAGAGTGTAGCATGTACGTCTAAAAGCTCAATAACGATACTGGATTTGCTAAATGGGAACTATGCTCTTGATGGATGATATTGGCTAGGAACTAGTTGCAGCTGCAACTAGTTGCACTGCAACAGATCCCCAAATGTCTCTGAAATATGTGCTGATACAGACAAAAAGCCACAACAGCATTAAGTTTGATTTTCTAAATATTTGGAAATTAAAGGATTTAAAACCATTTTATTATTTCTTCACAACGTGAGACTGAAATGTTTTATTGAAAGAAAAAAAAAGGCAAGATTGGAGAAGTAAGTAAGCTTAAATTGGCAGTCCAGTCTATCAGCCTATTAACTATAGTACACAGGTCCCCTTTATGAGTAAAGCTGGTCCTGAACCAGCTGTAAATATAATTAGTGACCACATTGGGCTGGAAGTGCTTTATGTTGCAGACTCTCTCCGCCTGCTCTACATCACACTTCTCGTAACGCTAAATGTGATACAGTAACTCTTGTTATGTGCAGCTGAAAGCAGACAAAATAAGCGTCTGCAGCGTCAGAAGGCCAGTGAGGAACAATCCTGGGAATCACATTTCCTGCAGTAATGCCAAGTCAATGAACCAAATATCACTGCTCAAACTTCCTTCAGGCAAAGGAAAAAAATGATTTTGCATAAAAACATTACCATACTCAACACAAACATCCATAATGTTTATATCAAGAAGCTCCCAGTACAAAGACACAGTTAATAAAAAATAGATGGCTAATGCGTTTGTGGAATTTGGTCATTTGAGATATTGGGGCCTGAATACTGCTGTTTGTGTCATCACTAAACACACTGGTTTACACATACTTGACAATAATTAATTTTATAATTTAATGATATATAGAGACTTATTTCAATTATAAGTAATTATTTTTTGTATAACTGTATAAGTTATATTTTGGCTGAAGTCAGGACAAGAAATGTCCTTATTTACAGAGACTGGCGTCATGAAATGTTACTATAACCTGGCCTGTAAAATGCAATTTAACTCTGAACGAAATATTCTATACAAAATTCACAAAACACAAGTAAAGTAAAGTAAATTAGGCAACTTGTTCTGTAAAATTGTGCCCTTGGAAGTGTGCATGTGGGCAAATGTAGTTGTGAATGACTGTGAAGGGGCATGTGATACATGGAAGGAAATGAAATGATAAACAGAAGAGAAAGTCTGAAAGACAATGATGAATGATAAAGGTTAGGAGCTGAAAGGAGAGAAACATAACACACACAGTGAGTTCAGAAAAATTCCAGTGGAAGAAAAAAAATGGAGGAAGAAGAAAAACAAAAGAGCGACAGAAAATTATAACAGGAAAAATGGTGCTTTGTTATCAACCATGGTTGTTTCTGCACTGGACACGTCTGGCTTCACTACATCAGGGGAGAGGTTTCCCTTACAGAGAGGCCATATGAGGACAAACAGAGTGTGTGTGTGTGTGTGTGTGTGTGTGTGTGTGTGTGTGTGTGTGTGTGTGTAGAAGACATGTTTATGTGTGCAACTCAAATCCACATTTTATGGGAAGCAGTAAAAAAAGACCAGCTATCCTCAAAATGGCACAAGCTGTGACCTAATGCCACATCTACTGAGCCACTATAGAGAACGAGGCATTAGCTACTGAATGAAGCCAGTTAAATCTCAGCCTGATGCCTATGTCTTTCAAATCAAAACCATCTGAAAAGGCCCTAATGGAAGGGTCCTGATCTAGAGTGCTCAGAAACTGACTCAAAATCAAAATGACTCAAGAAATTAGATGCAATTGTAGAAAAAGTACTTGGGGCGTGAGCACTAATTAAAGGGGCCTGAATTCAGTTGTTTATTGGAAAACTGTTTTTGAGAATGATATAATCCACCTGAAACAAAACACAGCAGTGGTTCTGTCTTGCTTTAGAGTGTATGTGTTATTGTGCATATTGTCAGATCTGTCATCATCCGTCAACAGTATGAAAGCATACATACTGAGAAGATATTGAGAAAAGTTAAGTATATATACAGTGTGAGAGCCAAATCTGTCTGAGCCTGTAATTTCCTGGCCGCACGTGCTGAAACAGAGGCTGGATTCGAGAATACATCTTGACTGCGTTATTCCTGTGTGTGCTACTTCTGTAACACATCACTGTGAATGAACTGTTATCATCACAACTGGAAATGTATACGCACGCGTCCACTGAGATGAGATTTTTATTATAAACGGATACTGTAACAATCTTACAAGACCACTTCTTAAAATAAAATGCCCCCTCTGTACTACAGCAGAATGTTTTGGAAAGTGGTATTTCCCAACAGACACTGTTCCAGAGGTATGCGGAAAATGGTTTGTCCCAGGTGGTTGGCTGTGAATGTGCCCTACAGAAGAAAATGTCCCTGTGGTGGTTTGTGCACAGTGTGCTCCGGCATAAATCTCAAGGTAATGTATCACTGATGGATGCTTTGGGGGATAAAAAGAGATGGTTATGCTCTGGCATTCAGTCGGTTGGAAAGCATAAAATAACCATTTAAAAGAATGTCACTTCCAGATGTAGACTGAAATATGATGAACGAAGAAAGTGATACAATTGTGTGGGTTAGATACCATAAACTTAAAGACTTAAGAGTAAGAAAGAACAAACATGGCGAGAGTAAGAAGAAGAGAGAAAATAGGAAGAGTTAAAACAGGAAGTTCAGTCACCAACACATGATACTTTACTATATATAGTAACACAAACACACATACATAAGAAGCACACCCAGTCAAAAGAACATTACATTACTTTGTTATAACCACAATGTCATAGTGCCTCTAAAGGTGCATGCATATTCCAAAATGAGAAGTGAATCGGGAAGAAGGCATCTGTGGTATTAACATGTTTCTGTAATGACAACACTCAACATGAATGTAGTCTTATCTACCTTAACACATTTTAAACTTGACATAAGGCCAATAATTAGTAGCATTTCTCTTTTTATATTTCTTTTTCCAGTTAATCTTTACTTTCCAATATCTAAAATATATCGAACTAACTTGAACAACACAGATACAGTTATTGTTGTTTTACTTCTAGTTTTTTCTGGCTAAAGTACAGGTAAAGCTACTGCTTATTCAATGTCTTGTGTTGATGCATTTCATGTATACTAGTAGTAAAGTGCCAGTGGAAGTACAGGCTTTATGTCAAAAACGTGGAGCCATTTGTACAGTAGTTTGGATTAGAAAGCTACTAATATTTTAGCACTATTCAAATGACATATTTGTATTTGCTTATGCAGGAAAAATAAATTGTATCTTTAACTTTTAAATACCAAAAAGTTGGGGGGAAAAAACTCACAAAACTGCACAAAAAAAGAACAAAAAAACTGCAAAAAAGCAATAAAACCAAGAGTATGTAGAGAACTATATACAGGACTGATCTAATATTAAATTTACTTATTCAGGCAACAGTGTAGAGCCAACCCAGCCTCCCAGGATCCACTGATGTGGTCGGTTGAACTACAGAGAACAGCTATGTCATTTCTGATTACAGGACTGTTGTCAGGCCTTCTTCACAGTCTGCATATGCCACATTCCTAATATGCCAAACCAAACTGGTGCAAGGACAACACAGATATGGGTGTATGCATGTGTGTGTGTGTGCGCTTGTGTCAAAGAAGCGCCAAACCTGCACCAGAAGCAGTTCCAGATATACTATAGGCAAGCTGATGACAACATCCCCTATTAAGCAATGTCTTCTTTCAACATTTAAAGCTTCTTCTTCAACTCACTGGGGGCTTACTGGTTTTTACACCACTAAAAAGACAAGTCATAGTGTAGTAATAGTATATTGCATGGGCAATGTTACTGATTGGTGTTTATTATTATTATATTTAAATATTATATTTATGGGATACATTTATATAAACACCCGAATATCCAGACTGTGTTTTGATCCTCAGCAGGATTCAATTCAATAGATAGATTTATGCTTTAAATGTGTGAGGAAATGAGAAACTTGCGTTCCTCTGAATCATCACAAATAGGGAGAGGACACACACACACACACACACACAGATTTGCATGCTTCTTTCCTTTACTGGTTTGGATACTAGCAGCCTTTTGGTCTGTGGACCAGGTTAGCACATTCCAGCTGGATCGGTCGACTGAGCTCATGGAAAAGCTAAGTAACAGAACGAATCCATAAATGACACCGGGGAAGGAAAGAGCTGTGGGGATTTTCTAAATGCACCAGGTGCTCGCAGATGCCGTGGTCAACTTTTAGGAGACAGACACAGGGCAACAGGACGTTAGCGGCTACCTATTCAAGCACAGCCAAGACCCAGTGGTACATCCAGAGAGTAAGAAAATGTTGACGTTGACTCAGTGACGAAACAGTTCGTGGCCAGAAAACTAAATAAACTGACAATGACAGATTGCAGAACAAGCTAAATGGTCAGCAGTGCTCAGCGGGACGTAGGTCAGAAAAGGAACATGACTGTGGACTTACTGTACAGCTCAAGCACCAGACCCGACTTCCTTAGAGGAACCTCCTGTCTGCCGAGGCCGAGCAGGTGACTGGGATCCAAAGTTAGCTTGCTAGCGCCATCTAGTGGCACAACCACAGCGGACAGGAGCTCCAGTGTTAGCTAGAGACCCAAAGTACACGACAAAGAGAGTTGTTTTAAGCATTTGGCATTTGTACCATACTGCACTTTACTTTGATGTGTAAGGCCTGTGAGTCCGTTGACAATTCAGTTGTTGCTTAATTGGTTAATTAACTACACTTACAGGTAGAGCAGACGTAACGTGTCCTGGTCAACAAAGCCAGGAAGCTGAGCTGCTAACGGCGGCGCGCGAACGCGCGGCGCGAGCACACGCCACAGAAGAGGGGGAACCCCGCATGCGCAGTGGCGTCCGTGTCCTCCGTGCTCAGGAGATTGAGAGAAGATGCAGTGCGTGAGTGGGTCGAATGAATAATTGGACTTTCTTTGTCATAAATATTCCCTTGCCTTGTCTAGTTTCTTGCCAAAGTGCTGTTTAATGTCGAACCGAAGCCGCAGCGGCGTAGAAGCTAATTAGTGACGGTGGAAGAGGCAGAAGAGCGGAGCCGGACCAGTGGAAGGAGTTGGGCATCAAATTGCACCGAATGTCATTAAGTTACAGTCTTTTGAATATCGAGCAGGTGAGTAGCGGCAGAGTGAGTATAACGATGCGTGTGCTTTCCTCCTAATCAGCTTTCAATTAGCTGCTTTAGTGTTGGTTGTGAAATACGTGTTTTTCTTTTATTCTAGTGGTTTATCAAATAGCTGTTACCGAAAAAAGGCCACGATAAATGAATTGTTTAGTTTGTATGTATGTTTTGCTCTACATTGACATTTGCTCCATTGATCGTACCCTCGTCTTATTTTGCATTCACCCACTCATCCATCCACCTGTTAAACCTCAGCAAAACCTCCTATTCGAATTAATCCTCAATATGTAAACAAGCGTAAATGATTTTATTGGCTGTTGCAGAGATATCTCACTGATATTATCTATGTTACATTTGCATATTAGACATTTGCATTGGTCATTTCTGGCGTGCAGGTATTCCACTATTGAACGGGCATTAGGCTGTAGTATGCCGTAGCATATGGAGACAGATAACCATCAAGCAGGTTCGTGGGTCGTTGGACATTTGTACTTAGGCTCCATCTAAGCTCGTTGATGAATTGAACTTAAGCCTCTTGAGCGGTCTGAGCGAAACCTGCTGACACATGCGCCCCTGTCTTTTTGTGTGCGCACAAACCCGGTTAACCCTCTCATCCGATTCTCCTCCCTCACTGGGGCTAAGCTAAACACTGGGCACAGACTGGTAGTCTGTGAACCCGTTTGTGTCAGATTAGCAAGACTTCACATCCATTTGCAATATTGCGCTGAAGGCCTCCAGCGACTAACTGATGGGAAGTAGTTACTGTATACAGAGTAATCAATTATTTAAAGGTCAGCTAATCGAATGCAGTGGCTTAATTATAGATTATTATACAGACACAGATCTCAGCTGTCAGATGGATAATAACTGGCTTTGTTGGGATCCATTTGCTGTAGGTGAACAGATCCCTACTAACCTTTAGTTGTGTTTCATGTCATATTTGTGTTGTATATACATATAAATGTATTGTCATCTTCATGTTATTCCACTGTTGCAGAATAGGGGGAATGAAGAGCATCCCAATGTTTACAGTCATGTTGAAAATGGAATATGTGAATATATTGACCCAAATCCTATTATATATTAACGTGATAAAATATGCACATCAAGTATTTGTGGAGTGACATCTCCTACAGCCACAACATGATTCTAGTGTTGTTTCTTGTGCGGCTAGTTCCAGTGATGAGATGTGTATGGTCTGTGATTTCTCTCCCTCTCTCCACTACAGTATAATCAAGACCGAAAGCAGAGTCATGGAGGTTGTAACACATTTTGTGAATGACACAATAGAATTTTACAAATGGAGCCTTACTATAGCAGGTAAGATCTTTACAGCCACTTGTCTTGTCAGATGTATGCTTGTCACAAAATTCCAGATACTGCATAATAACACTATAACCAGTAGCCAAACGGTTATGGAAAAGTAATAATGTTGATGTGATTAATGTGCAATCATTTAATTCTCACATTATGATGACTAATAGGGATGATGTGCGAGTTATAACAAGGTTTTAGAGATAAGGGTAAGTTTGTAGAGATAAGCAATCAACAGAAGTTAAGACATAAAACAGAGTTTCCAGAATAATTATTTTATATTATGTGACTCATCAGTCAGTGTGGACATTCAGTTATGGCAATGTGATAATGTTAGAACCTGGTCTAACAAGTTTGGCCAATAGGCAGTGAGCTGTCATCTCAGTCAATGGTGAGATGATGTCCAGTCACCTGATGCACTGTTGGAGTATCTGCATTGAATCTGGTTTGTAAATTGTCACCAAAAAACTGCAAAAAACAAGTTGCAAAAATTGCATGTGAACTTATTTGACTATCAGTGCAAGCATTACAGCGCAGCTTGTCCAGCATGTAGCTTAGTTATGATTCTTCCATTTCATTTTTCCTCCAGACAAGAGGGTGGAGAACTGGCCGATGATGTCAACTCCCTTCCCCACTCTGGCCCTCAGCTGCCTCTACCTGCTCTCTTTGTGGCTGGGACCTAAATACATGAAGGACCGCCAGCCCTACACGCTCAGGAAGACACTCATAATCTATAATTTCAGCATGGTGGTCCTCAACTTTTACATCGCCAAAGAGGTACAGAACATAAATTAATGAGACATAAAGAAGCGCTAAGCATGAGCTCTACCAGCTCTATAATCTAATCTAATAATTCATTGCATGTATTCACCGTAGGCGTTGCTTCTATCTTCAGATTAGAGTTAGAAAATTGTTATCTCTTTCTTTCATTGCTTCAGCTCCTAGTAAGCACTACAGCAGCTGGGTACAGCTACCTCTGTCAGCCTGTCAACTACTCCAATGATGTCAATGAAGTCAGGGTAAGCTCCCCCTGTGCAAATGAAATAAATACGTGCCATACGTGTGCACAAATACAAATTCTTGTACACAAAGAACAAACATCACAAAAAACAGTACCAATTCAAAATCCACATTTTGTTCTTTGCATTTAAAGCGATGTGTGTTTTTATATCTAGCACTTCCTTTTTTCTATATGTAGCATATAATGAATGCATTTACTTTCAACGGGGATTAAGAGAGGAAAGCGAGAGATAGGATTGAGAGATAGAAGTTTATACCTCTAGTGATTTCAGGACAAAGAGGGCGTGGCTTTGGTCAGAGAGGCGGGGTAATTTGTCGCACCACCGTAATTCTCCACCTTCTGGCCTTGCTCTTTGAGGATGTCATGACCCTGCAGCACTGCAGCTTAGAAAGCTACTGTCACTACTGAGTCTTTGTACATGTGTGTGTCAGCAGGTTTGAGCGATTTGTTGTTTTCCTTAATCTCTTATTTATAATTGTGTGTCAGACATGACATGTGCTTATTGAAAGAAATATAAGAAATATAATTAAAATCTGCCACTAAAACTATAGATCATAATCTGATCACAGTTATATGTGTCCCCCATCATTGCTCATTTACTTAACCTTAGAAAAGACTAAATATGAATTTGATTCAGACAAGGTCTGGAAAGCAAGGACTGCATTAAATACATATGTTTGTCTTTCATCGTTCATTCATCAAACATGCTGTTAAACATATTGTCCGTGTATAAAGCCCACTATAGTAAGCTGTGGCAATTCAGTCTTGCTTTATGTCTGTAGATAGCGTCAGCCCTTTGGTGGTACTACATCTCCAAAGGGGTGGAATTCCTGGACACAGTCTTTTTCATTATGAGGAAGAAGTTCAACCAGGTCAGCTTCCTCCATGTCTACCACCACTGCACCATGTTTATCCTTTGGTGGATTGGCATCAAATGGGTCCCTGGAGGACAAGGTGACTAAAACATGAACTAATTGACTACTACTACTATCTTAGGGTGTGGCTAAAGACTAAATGTCAACCTTTTGTCTGTTCACAGCATTTTTAGGTGCAACCATCAACTCTTGCGTCCACGTTCTTATGTACGGTTATTATGGCCTGGCAGCGATTGGACCTCAGATGCAGAAATACCTCTGGTGGAAGAAATACCTCACCATTATTCAGATGGTGATATTAATATTTCTTTACTATTTATTGTTCAATTTCCATACAGTAGCAGATATAAGAGAAAGGAACTTAATTTGATGACATATCCTACTGAAAGGGATTTTTCACACCACGCAATATGCTTCTTTAGTGTCAATGCAGTTTTAATAATACTGTAACAAACATGAGTTTGAGAATATATAATTATGCAATTTTGTAGTTTAGAACAGCATGTTTTTTATACAGCAATATTTTGCTGATCGCTGTTTTATTTTGAAAGTTTTTATTTGTTTTTTTCATAAAACATAACGTGTGCATGTATTTTGTGTGTTCATAGATCCAGTTCCATGTGACAATCGGCCACGCTGCCCAGTCCCTCTACACAGGCTGTCCGTTCCCTCAGTGGATGCAGTGGGCTCTCATTAGCTACACTGTCACCTTCATCATCCTCTTTGCCAACTTCTACTACCATGCTTACCGACGCAAGCCCTCCTCTTCAGACAAGAGAGACAAACTCATTGCAAACGGCTCCTCTGTGGCGATTAATGGTCATAGCAAAGTGGAGGAGGTTGAGGATAATGGAAAGAAGCAAAAGAAAGGAAGAGCGAAAAGAGATTAAGAAAGAGGAGGCACCAAATTGATGTTAACCCCAAAGAGAACAGATGTTTTAAAGGCCAGAAAAGGTGGGGAGGGAGGAAAGGAGTGAACATAAATCAGACAGACTTCAAAATCCCTGCATGTAGGCGGATGTGATTTTTGACTAACTGGAGAAGATGAATGGGCATCAGTGCGTGTATGGGTGTGTCTGTAATGGGTTCTGGTTTTGTGTGGAGAGGAGGGGTGTCGGTTGTCTCTTAATCGAGAAAACAGCAGATTGTCTAGGTCGGATGCTCTTCTGTCCAGCAGTGGTTTGGAACACAATAGGACCAAAATCTTAAAGGTTATCAACCAAAATTCACCTCTGATTTTTCTACTTTGGAATCCAGTATTGTTTTAACTCAACTCTAAAATAGTTAATAAGCTACTTAATATTGTAGTGCTACAGTACCTTTACCAACAAAACAACAAGCAATTGTTGCAATTGGGTGTTTTGTTTTGTTTTTGTTTACAGTGTTTGAGAAAGATTAGCAAACAAAAACACAAAATTATGTTCTTGTATCTGCCATCTGCAGTTAGGTACTTTACACCAACATCAATCCAGCATATCATGGACTTTCCACTGTCTCAAACTAATAAAATGTGCTGATGATATGCTGTTTTGTGTTCAATCAAAATATGGTTTAAATAACCTTTGGGGAAAACTGTAGTTTCTTTAGTGTCTATGCAAATTTGTGGTTTATCGTTGGCATAATTTTCTTTGTGGGTCATCAGGGTTTTTTTGTTTGTTTGTGTTTTTCCTGCTTTCTGCAATCTAGCTAAGGTGCAAAATAAGAGATTGAATTTCAGCACAATATTGTCTCTCTGCCACGTAGGACTGAAGGGAAAGTCATCCTGAAACAAGCTTTTTTATGAAAACTCCTTATAAACTTATTAAAACCGATTTATTGTGTTGTAATAATGAAAGCGACACAGCTTTTGGCTACACATTAACTAAAATAAAGGCAACATCAGCACCCTGTTAGTTGTGTGTGAATCTTCTTTTTTCACTAATTAATAATTTGAGGATCCATAGCCAAGTCTTCCTACTCCCCATCTTTCTGCATCTCTTACTCCTTTACTTCCTTTGGCTGCCTTTTTACCATATAGTGGTGTGACAGAGGTAAAGGTAGCCTGTCTTTGGTCTGTCCAGACAGATCTGCGCTAATCTTTGGGGGTAAATTGGCTTTAGCTCCAAAAGAGCTTATTTCCACGTCATTCCACGAGTTGCAAAGGAAAGCAGGTCACTGGAGAGAAGCCTTTGCTAATCCGCCATGAGGTTGCTACTGTAACTCTGACACTGTATGGATTAGTTTATATTTGGTATCGATTAATATCACTTTAAGAGAAAAACTACGGGTTTTGGCGTAGTGCAATTGAATGTCCTAGCTCATTTCAGCATTTTATACCTTATGAAATTCTTTTTCACAAGCTTGATGTCCATTTGTCATTGTCCTGTAACAAACGCATCATAATCACCACATTGTGGATTCACTAATGGCGCCTATTAAATTATTCATCCTTCCTTTCCTCTTTCCAAAAGCTCTGTTTGTGTTGAAACCTCAGTGGTGGAAGTGGAAGTAAAACCCAAGTACAGGGGCGTAGACGTGAATGATCGACTAGATAAGAGGAGAGACAGGAGATGAATTTGTCCTCTTCACGGACACAGAGGGATCTAAGCCAGCGACTAAGAGGATTGCAGAAGGTCCAGAGCTTTTCCATCAAAGGCATTTAACAGGTCACTGTTACCTGCATTGCTGCTGCAGGAATATGCACATATCTGCATGAGCTTGGACACAAAGACACATGGCAAAAATATCTGCGGAACACAAAAATAATGATTTAATATAGGACACGTTGCTGATCAGAAAACACGCTCCTGGGGTTTATGGGTGACTAATAGTAGACTGACCCCCTCAGTCTTTTAAAAGGGCCAGTCTGTTAGAGGGTGAAAGGTCAAGTTTGCTGAGGTTAAGTCCCTGCAAACCTGACCTGTCACTCACTCATCTCATTAGCAATTATATTACTAAGTAGCTCATTCTTTCCTAACACAGTGGACACAGTCAGCATTTTACTGGGTGTCTGTCCTGAGCCAAACGGGGAAAATTATTTTTACGTCTAAATCCTCTAGGATTCAACACATGTAGCCACAGAACCAAGGCCAGGTTCTTCAGCTGAAGCTAAAAGTAGTGACCTGCCCAACTGTTCTTTTTAATCAAGAACATGTTGTACTTGCTACGCGGAGTGGAAATTTAGTGATAACCTGATTTTCGCAGGGATGAACCTCCAGGGCTGGTTCTGTGTCTTCCTTGGCCTCTTTTTCGTGTTAGATAGTTGAAGGGGGGGTTGTACGCGTGAGGAGCGCCCCCTGCTGGGAATAAAGATGCAGACACACGCGGAGAACCAAGCGAAGAAACTGTCTTGTGGGTTAGACACGCTAAAACTCTCTCTTTCTCACACGTTGGATTATTCAATATTACTATCTTCATAAGAAACCTGCTGAATTTCAGTCAGAAACTCCATGAACTAATGGTTTAAAGATTCAGTCTGTGGTTTAAACTGTGCATAATAATAATAATAATAATAATAATAATAATAATAATAATAATAATAATAATTACAATCACTAATTGTAGTTAGGCAAAAAAAAGAAGAGAAAACCCCAAAACACACAAAAAGGAAACAAACAAAATAACGAAACAACTTTTTTGAGAGGATACTTGAGCGGTGGCTAAAGGTGTGACGTACATCCTGACGTCACGTGTCCCATGGCCCTGCAGTGCCTGGTGGTGCCCTGTCAGCGCCTCCTCATCCTGCTCTGCGGTAAGTCTCCCTTCCATTGTACAGACTTACATCCAAAATGAATTAGTTTTGGCTCTTTTGAGATGAGGTCTTTTTAAGTCCTAGGCGGAACAAGCAGACCGACGCCTTCCCTTGGAAAGTCAGGCCAAGGGTTAGGATGAGCAGACGGGCTCTGGGGAAGCCAGGGGCAGATGCGCCACCTAGTGGTGTCCCCGCTATAGGATCCTTCTTCAAATTAAAGTTTCACAGCTCTATTAAAAGTGGATTTGCGTCAATCAAAGATAGTTGCGTAAATGAAACCGCATGCGCCGTCTGTAGCAGCGTCTGTGTTTGAAACTATGTCTCCAGAGACATTTTAATGGAGCAGAGAATGAAGCCTGCCGCCAGCGGCGCTGCAGAGGCTCCATCATCACTGTCTGCAGACAATAGTTCAGGGAGGAAGCGGCAACACCGGGCTCCCTCGTCGGCTGGAGCCCAGGAAGGGGCAACTAAGCGACCTCCCCGGCGCACAGGCAGGTCCAGGTCCCCCCCACCTGCAGGAAGGCGCAGAAACGCCGCGGGGAAAGAAAGTCTGAGGTCCGCTGACGGAAGGGAGAGGGAGCCCGAGAGCCGCGGCGCAGCAGCTGCTCACACGGATGGTGCTGAAGCTGATGTAGTCAGAACAAACAGGGCGGATGCTGTCGGAGCAGATCCGACAGATTCGTCTGTAACGGCCCGTCGCTGCGCTCTACGCCTACCCTTCCTGAAGGGAGAGCCGGCTCAGCGTCCGTCGTCCCGCAGAGCCTCGCCTCTGAAACAGAAGCCCGGCGAGGAGCGCAGCGCCGCGGACAGGAACGGCGAGGCTGTGGGCTGCGGAGCGGGCCTCGGTTTGGGTTTGTGGAAAGGAGGATGCTTGCAGGCTGAGCTGATTCACTTCCACCTGCAGAAGAGGCTGAAGAGAGGCGGGGGGAGGATGCAAACCAAGACGGAGAACATGGACAGGGTGGAGGCCGCACAGGGAGAGCCGGAGCCGGCTGCGGAGGCGACAGAGGCGGTGTCCGTGACACAGCAGGACCAGGCCCTTGAGGACGAGATAGAGAGACTGCTGGAGGAAAACGAAGATCTTAAGGTCTGTTGGGTATTTAAATACATTTAATACCAAAAATAAAACAGCACAGGTCCACATTTGGTTTCCATTGGCCTGTTAATATAAGCAATTAAGCATCCTGTGCATGTTTGCTATGTCATTATTGAGCAGGAACATAGGCAGCTAAACATCATTGATTTGTCTGTTCAACATCCTCTATGTCCTCATCAGAAATCTAAAAGCTATGACCTAACCTGTATGAATGAACAGTTTGACTGGAAACCAACAGCTAACGGCTTGAATGTGCCAACTGTTGAATAGAAATTTAACGATTTGTTATTTGTTTCACCCATTTCTCAATCGGTGCCTGCGTGTGAGGTTATATCATCCACAGCAGATCTTCGTCTGTGAACACACTCTTATTGTCGTCCTTTGCATGGTTCAACCAGTGTGAGATAGAAGAGATGAGGGCAGAGATGGACGAGATGCGAGACACTTTCTACGAAGAGGACACTTGCCAGCTGCAGGAGATGAGGCGTGAGCTAGAGAGAGCCAATAAAAACTGCCGGATCCTGCAGTATCGCCTGCGGAAGGCTGAGAGGAAGAGGCTGCGCTATGCCCAGGCGGGAGAGGTCGATGAAGAGCTGCTCAGGAGTCTGGAGCAGGACCTGAAGGTAGAGCGAGCAGAGAAAACACAACCGCATAGATTTGTAAATTATAATCAGGACTTTATATGACACTAAATAAACAGAGCTTGGGAGGATCGTTTCACTTTGAAATAACACGAAGATCCCTGCAGGTAGCGAAGGACGTGTCTGTGAGGCTGCACCACGAGCTCGAAAAGGTGGAGGAGAAACGGACGAAGACAGAGGAGGAGAACGAGAAACTGCGACAGAAGCTGATCGAGGTGGAAGTGACCAAACAAGCTCTGCAGAATGAACTCGACAAAACCAAAGAAGTAAGCGTGGCTGAGTGTGATGCGCAGCCTGGAATCCGTGTCCGAAACGCTGTTCAGAAATTCAAGCTTTTATTTCTTAACGTGTGGTTTTCTCATGTTTTCAGAAGAGGAGAGGCAGCAAGGACGTCCAGAAAACGGACAAGAAAACAGCGCAGACTCCGACTGAGGTACAACGTTAACCATCTGTTCAACCACCGAAGCTCTTCAGTGAATTGAAGAAAAAAACAAAAACACTCTGTATTCTGTTTGCTCTAGGAGGACAATGAGGACCTGAAGTGCCAGCTAGCTTTCATCAAGGAGGAGGCCATCCTTATGAGGAAGAAGACGGCTAAGATTGACAAAGAGAAGGACCTTCTAGAGCAAGAGCTGCAGAAGTACCGCTCCTTCTACGGAGAACTGGATAGCACCCATCCCAAAGGAGAGGCTGGGGGGCCGCCCACCACCCGGGAATCCGAACTGAAGCTACGGCTTCGCCTGGTGGAGGAGGAGGCCAACATTCTGGGGAGGAAAATTGTAGAGTTGGAGGTAAGAGCAGACATGCTACGTGGGGGTTTACAGTGGACGCATTTGGTTTTTTTAAGCACATCAGCTTCTATCTCATACTGCAGGTTGAGAACCGCGGCCTGAGAGCCGAGCTCGATGACCTCCGAGGTGAGGGAGAAGGAGCTGGAAGTTCTGCGTGCGGAGACATGGGCGGGCCGGGTGCAGGGCGAGGGCTGGGGGAAGATCTGACAGAGCTCCGTCAGCAGCTACAGCTGGTTGAGGACGAGGCTGAGCTCCTAAGAAGGAATCTAGCGGACTCTGAAGACCAGAACAAGAGGGTGACTGCCGAGCTCAACAAGTTACGTTTCAAAGCTGGCACCCACGAGGGAAGCGGTAGACACGGAGGTGGAGCCACAGGGGGTGCAGGGATTGATGGAGCAAAGACAGAAGCCTTGCAGGAGGAGTTAAAGGCAGCAAGGCTTCAGATTAATGATCTCAGTGGAAAGGTAAGAGCAGCTGATTACTGACTCAAACTGGATCATACGGGACCAACATTCCTCTCACTCCCTCCACCTCTTGTTCCTTTCAGGTCATGCAGCTGCAGTACGAAAACCGTGTGCTCCTCTCCAACATGCAGCGCTACGACCTAGCCTCCCACCTGTCCCTGCGACCAAGTCCACGGGACAGTGATGCAGAAAGCGACGCCGGCGGGGCCACGAGCGGTCGACGTGAGAGCGACGAGGACTCCACCTCCTCTCGCCTCCTGCCGCCGCACCGCAAACGAGAGGGCCCTGTAGGCGGGGAAAGTGACTCAGACGAGGTCAGGAACAATAACGGCAGCAGCCGCTGCCTGACGCCCACACGGGGCCTCTACACCCCCACTGGGCCTGAGAGCGCCGCCTCCTCCGCCTTGGCTCGATTCCTGCCCAGCGGGCGGTGCAGTCTGCGTGAAAGGCAGCAAATGATCGACATTCGCGTGGAAGCAGAGAGGCTTGTCCGGACCATCGACAGGCTCATCGCTGACACGGCCGCCATCATAACGGAGGCAAGGGTCTACGTTTCAAATGGCGAACTAATGTTCGGGAGAGGTGGGGAGGAGGGTGGAGAGGATGACGGGAGCAGGATCAGAGAACATGAGCTCCTCTATCGCATTAACGCACAGATGAAGGCCTTTCGCAAAGAGCTGCAGGCCTTTATAGATAGACTGGAAGTGCCCAGGCTGGAGGACAGGGAGACAGAGGAGCCGCTGTCGGTGAGAGGAAGACTATAAATCCTTAAAGTGTGTCGTGATGTATGCGAAGTGCTTCAAACAACTGACTCTGTTTCTGTTTCTTCCTTTTTCTCACTGTTATGTTGTCATCCGTTATCATTTGCCACTCCTTGTCTGCCCAGATGTTCCAGCCCATCATTTTGCTCATCCTCATACTTGTTTTATTTTCATCTCTCTCTTATGCCACCATCTTTAAACTGGTCTTTCTTTTTACCCTTTTCTTTGTCCTGTGATCTACGCCTCCCTTGATTTACGCCACCTCTCATTTGTTTGTTTGTTTTTTGGTGTTGATGATTTCTCCGTTTCCTACATCATTTGTTGCCAAGGTAACCAAAAGTACAAGAAAAGCTCAGCACTTGTCAAGGCTGCACTCGCATACAAGAACATATGGTTTCAACACCCATAAGACATTACCGTCCCCACCAGTCAGCTGCTGCCAAAATCCTTTCCTCGAGGTAAAGTATGAACAGAGTTTGGTCTTTTCCTTCTGAGTGACACAACAGGTGGCGTCAGAATAGTGAGGATCAAAAGATAGACTACAAGGAGGTCTGATAATCCCGTCCAAGCTCCTGAAGCACAACAGTTGTCGTGATTAGAGTAACTCGCTAGTAATTGATGGTTAGATAAACAGGACACCCTGTCTTCACACGTGTCACTGCTCCAGTATGAGTCATCAACACTTCACTAGTTCAAGTTACTCCAGGACATTGTATGGGATTGTTTATTGTATAACGTTTTTCCAAATATCTGACAAGGTTTTGGCTTTTTAATAATGTCTTGTTTTTACGACCCTTCCCTCAATAAAGATATGGCCTGTGACACATTATTACTCACTGTGTCACCAACACCCATTTGGCATCCCCTTGGAAAAAAAAAAAAGTTTGGGGTTGAGCATGATCACAAGACAGAATCTGCCCAGGCATCTTAAAGCAGAGTAGCAACAGAGAAGCCTATTGGCTGGAAGCGAGCAGCAGCTGAAATAGCTATGTAAACACTTTCCCTCTCTCTGTGTGAGCCCCAGTAATTATAGCCAGGATCTTGGTGACGACAGTTGTCCCATGGAGACTTCAAATGCTGGAATAAATTTGACATTATGATACTTGATCCCGACTTCAATGGCGCGGCCACGTAAACACAGGGGAGCGGTATAAAGGCCGGTTAGCCCAGCTGGAACAGAAGTTGTTTACCCTGCTGGTGAGTGGTACGGACTGAAGCTCCACAGCCGAGGAGCGATTAGGAGAAGGGGGCCCTTTAAATGCAGTCCGCCGGGTTTTGCGTAACACAAACGGAGGAAAACCAGCGGTAAAGCACAGGAGAGAGGAGACTTTACAGTGTGGAGATGCTGTAGCGCACAGACACTAGACCAGGCTGATAAATTATACTGGAGAGCAGTGGCAACTCTAATGTGAAAGAAGGTAAGAACAGCGCTTTCCTACTGAGGCACGACTGTTTTAATCTGAGTTTATTATGCGTTTTAATGTGTTTGTTTAAACTAAAAGTAGTATAGTGACTGGAATAGTAAAATGTTACTAAAATAAATCAGGTTTTCCAAGTCGGCTGTCAAATCGTTTGTACATTTAGCATTTTGTTTGTGGTTTTCTGTCTTGATTTAATGGTATTTGTGTGTTTGTGTCCTTTGCGGTGACATACACTCGCTGTCCCTCTCCCATGTGCACATGCCTCGCAGCCCGTTTACTATGCATAGCTACAAGATTATTAATATCTCTGCACTTACATCACAGGTGGGAGGGAGGTGGTTGGTAAATTCGGGCACTTTCGATGAGGATATTCACTAGTGGCAATAACAACAACAACAGTAGCTGGCTGTCAGTTCATTTGATGAAAAATAAAACTCGTAATACATCAGCAGATTATCTTCATATTTGCTCGACAGCAGGTCCAACTGTATCAGGCTTTGAGAAAATTACTTGTGCATGTTTGGCTTTTTTTTTTCCTTCTTCCTCTATCATGAGACGTCCAGCAGCAGGTTGGAGGTCAACGTGAGCGAGAGTCTAAACAGATTGCAGTGGTGTTGGGCAACACTCGTGTCCACATGGGCTGAATTGTCTATCATACCTCTGGTGTATAACATAAAAAGACATCCGGCCGCTTTAAGGGTAAGAACATGCATGTATACCAACAATTAACCAGTTTATTGCTTTTCTGTTTATTTGTCTTCATAGTATTTCCACATCATTCATCCTTTCATCCTACATTCCCAACCTCACCGTGACCTCTGGGAGATAAGTGAAACTAGAGAAAGAGGAAATTACCCCTTAAAAAGGCCTCTGGGTGTGGATTGGCCCGCATCATGGCAGCCATCGATCTGGAGCGTGGGCTGGAGCACAGCGGTCGAGGCTGGGGGCAGGAGAGGCCCGAGCTGATGGACAACTTCGATTCGGAGATGCAGGAGTGGGAAGACCAGCTACAGGACATCCAGAGGAAAATCGAAGAGGTAAAGATGGAGAAATGAGATCACACACACACACCCATCCACAGATTTGTGGTTTGAGCCATAGTTAGGCACCATATACACAGTTATAAAGGAAATGATACACAATAACCAGGGAATCTGCAAAAAGATGGTCATGTGTGTCCTGTTTTCCTATTTCAGCTGTACAATGAAGTTCAGGCCCGCAGAGGAGCAAATGATACCACTAGTGAAAACCAGAAGGATGGCATTGAGTTAGAGTACGGCCATCATGTCAACGGCCTGTTTGCACCTGATCGTCTCAGCAAAAGTCACCCTGGCGCTCTGACCAACGGCTACGGCGTCTCAGAGATCGGAGACTTATTGCAGGATTATTTGGGCCAAGGAAAAGGAACGAGCCGAAAGGACAATGTAGCTCGCCACGTGGTAAGTAGAGGGAAGGCGCGTTCGCTGCTTCATGCTCCTATTGGCATTTGCACATCTGCGGAAACTGGATATGGGGACGTGCTATGAGTCAATGCTGGACATATTGATTACAGTTCGCTGGTTCCTTCAAGTCTGCTTACACAGACAGGTTACCAGATAGATTTCACATCCAAGTCCCGATGGAGCAGTCGAGCAGAAAGTCAATAGGGTGCTCTGCTTTACATGAAATGTGCACTAGCAACATGGAAGTACAGTCAGAAGAGTTTTAGGTGGGACACACTGAGGGTTACTTAGATCGTCCTTTCTCTCTGTCTCTCGTAGCGCTTTAACGACAAAGTCAAGGTGAGCCATGACACCCCTGCGTACCAGGAAGAAACCAGAAGAACACCTGGAAATGACAGGTAAGAGTTTCTGTACCTTGGACACGTTCATGTTCTCGAACACGCGCGTGTGTGTGTGTGTGTGTTTCTGATTGTGTTGATTTTGATGTTAATCTAGGGTTGGTCAGGAGCAATATCTGGGCAGTTTTGAGGAGAGTGAAAACAGGAAGAACCGTGTGTCTCACATGAAGAGCTGCCCTCGCAAAGAAAGTTGCCCCAATAAAGAGAACGCAGGTGCAAAGCCTCCTATTGGACAAAGGGATGCAGGCGTTATACAGGCTCGCTCCCAGTTTCCAGCAGCGGAGTCTCCTGCTCTGGACAGAAAGTCCTATGTTCCAGGTATCGTAGGAGAAAAGAAGTGTAGCAGCCCCTATGTTCTCAGGAAGTTTGGAGCCATGCTGCAGGAAAATGAGGGCAAGATGCTCACTGATTCAGGGGTGGTGACACCTCAAGGCCTGATCTCAGAGATAAAATGTTCTACCCCTGGCTGTCAACGCAAAGCCGTTGGAGCCAAAGCGGTAGCCAGCAGGCCTTCTGTGCGCGTGCACCCTCAAAAATGTCAAACAGATTCTGACGCGCTGACAGCACCGACAGGGCCCGGCCAAGAATGGGGGATACCATCGGACTCTGTTAGACAGAGCCACGTGGATCAGAGAGCAGGTTACAGCTGTTCTAAAGGAGCACGGCCCAGTCCTCAGCAGTCCAGGAGGAGATCACAGGTGGCAGGAAGCCCAAAGATGACACCCAGGTCAAACTGTGGGGAGGACAGAGATGGAGGAAGAAGGACTGGACACGAACATGTGGAGCCCAAAATGGACTACAGGGTCTCAAGTGCTTCGCCTGGAGCTCAGAGGATCCAGAGGGGTGGGTTAGCGTCACAGGGCTTGACCGATGAAGGGCTTATTGAGTTGCTGGACATGCTGGATATCCAACATGAGTACAGCTCCAGTCCTAGAGCAGGACCCACAGCTTACAGACAGGAGCCTCAGCAGGTAAGTCTGACCTGGTCTGACCTTCTAGGAGTGTCTTAGAAAAATGAAGCACTGAAATGCTGACACACGTCCTTTACTGGTTCCCTCCAGGTAAACCCAGTGGAGTTGTCCCCAGAAAAACCTAAGAGGAGCTTCTCTCGTCCTGCACGGCCAGCCAATCAAAGACCCCCCTCGAGGTGGGCCAGCCACACCCCAACGCCCAGGATCGCCGCTCCCCCCAGTCCAATGTATCGCTCCCCAAGCCCAATGACTAGAAACCCCAGTCCGTCCCCGAAGCACCGATCTCTCATTTCCTATTCTCTTCAGACTGAGACTGTCATTATGTGATATTTCCCGCTTGACGCTTTCGCAGGGACCACACTCACGTGGTTCCTACCCAACACTCTCCTCTGTGTAAATAATCAGGACTTTCATTTTTAATAAAGAGCTTAAGGGAGATTCAAAGAAAAGCTTCATCTTGATGAAGATGAAACAGACGTCCTTCAGTGTTGCTGCTGCTTTTTGCTTTTTTTGTGCTGAACCCCCTACACCCCCACTTTTTTTGTATTAACTTTAAGGCGTTTTCTTCCTAATTCAGCACGTTGCCCTAGTTTGAGGGTGCATGCGATTTGTCCTCACGGCTGCCATGCTGAACCAAATTCAACCTGGCTCCCGATAAGAGCGGATGAAGTTGCAACCACGCTCAGAGCAGCGACCTGCTAACTGTCAACAACAGTGTGTTTTACTGTGTCATATTGTCAAAGTTAAAGGTTTATGACGTTGAAATAACAGCTGTGACAAATGACTGTGATATGTATTTTTTTTCTTGATAATAAATAAGACAGTGCTTTGACATAAAGACTGTGTCTGTCTGTTGCTGCACTTCACTGCATTGTCTCGATGGCCCGCGTTTTATGGAGATGATGATTTGGTGCTTGTCAAGCTTCTGGTTCTGGGGTTAGTTCCTATTGGAAATGAGCTGACGCGATGAACTCTTTGACTGTGATTTGTTCTTCCTGGGTTAAATTCGCTTTTTCTTGTTTGAACACGCCGTGAAGGTTACTTTGCACGGTCTATGTTACCTGTCATCACCAGGACATCCAGCGTGCAGCACACACAAAGTGACTGTGCACCACGCGGGGGTGGGGGCGCCGCTATTCAAGCTGTGTGTTTCTCACCTCATAAGATTTCCTCTGCTTTCGCCTCCTCCCCTGCGCGAGGTGACAAAACACATTCAATTTACAGATCTTGATCTTCTCGCCGAGCGAACGTGCGCATTTGCGTTTGTGTACGCTGTCTCACATGCACACTTCTGCGGCAGAGGTAGCCAACGCGCGAAATGTACGGAAGTCCCATGATGCCTCAGTTCTGTCACCTAACCTCTCGGTGCTATGTGGTGCCTCAGGCGTAAATAGCAAGCGTGACGTGTGTTTTGGTGCCAGAAATCTTAGCCTGCTGTCTGTGGGGTCTAATTAAAGAAAGGGGGGGGGGGGGGGGGGGGTTTGGTGCCTCTCTTCTCTTAACATTATGTCAAACTTTCTTGTTTGGTTTGCTCTCTCAATGCTAGAGCTTCTTCTCATATCAGCTCCAGGATTTTTAAATTTGGATCTATTTCTAATCTAAGACCGCTCTGCTCTCACTTTGTGCGGCTGTGTGAATGTGAGCCCATCCTACAGGTTGGCACCTCCTTGGACTGCATGACGGTATTTTAACGAGGCATCCTGTTGGCCACCTCTCCACTTTCCTCATGAGGTCGCCTCTTGGCAAAGCTGCTTCCTGCAAGATCTAGTGTAACTGTTCACCTGGAGACTCACAACATAAAATATAAAAAGATCAAGCCTTTGGGCTATATTTTGTTCTCTACCCTGTTGCTTCAGCGTCTGAGGACACTCCAGGCTCACACAGGCAGGGCACAGCTTGGCACAGCATGTTCTCCAGTGGACACGCTGTTCAAGAGACAGACAGATGAAAGGAGAGGAGCAGGCAGCTGAAGTGTAGTCATGGCTCCTGTGACGTCAGCAGGACGAGGTATCACACCCCCGTCGTGACCCAGAAGGTGATAGCGCCCATAAAAAGTTTTCAGTAGTTACATAATGGACCGGCGCTTCTATTCTTCTGCGCAGACGTACAGTACAAACTGGGGAAATCTGCTCCTCCAATTAAAGGTTTACTGATAGAGACAGTTTGTCTGCACACTAGTTGCTAGGCAGATTTCCAACGTGCGTGTTTATGAGAACTTCTCGGGTCTGAATACGCGTCTGGTGGCGGACTCTTTTCTTTCCTCAGCTGTCTGAGGCATGTGTGAATCTCATGCTCCTTCGTGCCTCTTCTCGCTGGCATCCACCCGTCCTCCGTCCCACGCTCTCCCACGCTGCGTCTCTGTCCTGACAAACCTCCCGTTTGCCCGCGCTGGGGCCGGCGCTTCACGCGGAAATTCTCAGCATGTCAGTTGCTACCGGGAGGCTCAAAATAGATAGCCTTAGCGCCACATGCATGAACTTGTATCTGTCTTGCAAAAATGTGAAAAGAAGAGTGACAGGACCACCCTGTCCAAGAGGTTAAAGATAAAAGGGGCCAACGACCTGGAACTGAGCTGCTCTACGCAGTCGCTTCTGTTCAAATCATCTGCGATCTTAAAACTCAGCAGACCACAGATGTTTCAAACATTTTACCTCAATTATTTCATGTAAAGAGATGCAGCCTAAGTGATTAAGTGATTGCATGGATTATATTAACTACTAGATCCTGTTGTTGTCCTCCTGAGTGAGTTATGTGGTTAAATTATGAATCGAGGGTCAACCCTGTTACACTGAAGGTCCGCGTTCACCAAAACGTTTAGCAAGCGTCACGATCCGTTTCACTCGATCCTTGTCCACCTGTCCCAGCTGTCAGTGCGTCCGTGTCCCTCCATCTCAAATGGCAGATGATGAGCGCAGCGGCGCAAGAGGTGGGACGCTCAAGGACGGGCAGGAGGACCCGAAAGGGTTCTAGAGAATTTCAGGCCTCTCCATCAAAATAGAATGGGGCCCAAATATCTTCTCTTTGAAAGACAACTCTTGAGTCTCGTCTTTCACAACAAGACCAGGGTGCTCTCGTGGGATTAGCTGGTGTTGCCCGGCAGAGGTGACTATAGGGGTCTGTTTATCGTGTCACAGACGACCAATTTTAAATTGGGTTCAGCTGTGTGGTCAGCCGGGAGCCACTACATGGTGCACAGTCTGGCCCCTGGCCCACACACCCACGTTTAAATAAAGTGACTGACGGACTAAATTAAACGTCTGCAGAGGCATTTTCTCTAGAGACATGTTGTCTAACGACGAAAGACAAAAAAAATCAAAGAATTAATGGTGTTAACATGATGACTAAGTTCACTAGGTTCCTTAAGAGAACCCATTTACTGGAGGGTGGCCTGTTTAGACAAAGAACCAATAAATAGACTGTACAGTCAACTTTATTTAGAACTGCTACAATCTAGACTTTATGATTTCAGAAGTCATAAGCATGATGTGATGCATCTTTGATATAAATGGTTCAGTAGCACCAGGCTTAGTGAGGAGTCACTTGATAGGCTTTAATGGTGTTAGGCTGATGATGGGTACAGTAGACGTGCCGTCATTCATGGCTCCTGTATGAGAGACCCTGTCTGTCCATCCCAACAGTACGCTTGGAAATACTGATGGCACACGGTATGAATGCAGAGACGCAACACGTACAGCTGCAGCACCATCTTTATGCCACCAGCTCTACTTTCAATACGTCACTCAGTGAAAACACTGCGTTTAATGAATAGTCAACTGATCTCTACACATCATCAAGTCATAAATAATCCACACCACAACAATGCTCTACTGTGGATCTCAGGGTGACGAGAGACGTGGGCATGACGGGGCTATTTGTAGGATCACAGGCTGTGTTTTTACTCTAATGTGAAGAGTTGGGCTACAGAAGGCATTTGACCAGGATATCACAGCACAGATCAGGGAGTCAAAGACCAGCTATGTGTCTAAAAACACGGGAATGTTGCCTCCGGTCTGTCTGCTTAGGAGGAATCTATGTCTGGCCCTATCATATAGTGCATACCAAGACCAGAGGCAGACAAGAGGTTCATCTGGCTGAGGGCTGAATTTAAACGTTGTATGTTGTAATGATCAGTGTGTTTATAAAGCTGTGGAAGCATATCTTATAGGCTGCAAACACAGCCAGTGCAGAAACTCTTTAGTGGCTCATTACAGGCTGTTTCTAAGTCCAGTCACAACCCAACCGCACACACTGGAATGGTGGCTTTCTTCACTTGGCAAACAATCCCGCTCAGCTGCGGTGGTCGTCTTGGGCTTGTTTTTAATCTGGACGTCATGGTTCCTTTCTGCTGTATACGACCAAAACCACTATAGTCCTCTAAAATAACTGATAACGGTAAAAAACTGGAAACATGTCATTAAAGATAATCTACAGCCTAATTATAACTACATGTAAAATCACCAAAATATAACAAAATGCCTTTCAGACCTTATTTTGGCATTTAATGTAAAGAAATCTTCAAAAAGAATATTTCTACCAAGCTCAGACTTATCTTCACCTATTATTTAAAGCTGATATTACATTCCCATTCCTTTATACCAGCCACTATATTAAAAGCCTCTGGTGGCTGTAATGTCTTTATAACATGCTGTGTGTTTATACTGAATCAGTGTCTTTGGAGGATTTGAAAAGTTCTATTTATTTTATGCAACAGCTCCATCCACTGGACTCTTCTAAAGGCACCGAATGTAAATTCAGAACACGCCAGGACAAACCAGATGTCATTTTTTCTAGTTTTCTCATTAAACTGCATAAAATATAAGAGAGAATGATTTTAAATAATAGACCAACACTTTTAATAACACGACAAAAGCAGCAGAGGGCACATCACACACACAGAGCTTTGTCTTCAACAATTCTGAGAACAGGACACTAACAATGAAAATTCAAACGCTAAAATCAAAGCAGCTGCAGCAAGAGAAGAAACTGGGCATGTAAGGACAACTTGCACTTGTCCAAAAATATGTCAGTGCCAGAGCTTTGATAGTAATAGAAATAGAAATCCAAATGTGTCTGTCTACATCTATAGTCCAGTATTTTCCAGTGGTTTTGCCAGCAGCTTTTCAGCACCCAACACAAAAACATTTTTATTAAAACAAGACTTTCACATTCAAATAGAAGAAACACAGCCTAGCTATCCCACTATATATTAAACACACACGCGCGCGCACACACACAGAGAAGAACTTCAATTTAAATAGTTATTATTTACTGATTGAAAGTAAAACAAGCAGTTTTAACCCTCTAACTGGTAGACTATGCTACATTTAAGCTTTACTTTACAATTTTCAAAACGAGAGCCACTGAGCTTAATTTGAATCAGAGAGCGTTGAGGGTGTCATTTATTGACAAAGAGGTTGTATTGCGTTGTCTCACACCGATATCAAGGCAGTGACATATGGCAGGTTTTACTCAAGTCGCCATGTTTGGTTTTTTTTGGAAACAAGAGTTGCAGAGATTGATGGGTGACTAGTATTGCCTCATACTGCTTGGCTGAAACTAGTTTATTTTTAACCAAAGGCTTTGAAATATATTAACGGTCCCTTGAAATGGCAGATTCTGCTATTTCTGAATCAAACTAAACTCGTTGTAAGACTCATAAACTATGTGCAATGGCAAGGCAGTAAAGAGATGCATGACTTTATATCTCAGATGTTAATTACAGTTGGCAGTAAAAATTGTCGTCGTCTTTCTGCAATCGTACAATGTCACTGCTCTCACTGCTGCTACCTGTGTTGACCTGCTGGTTTGAAAGAAACTATCCACTGTACCGCTGACAGAGCAAATATTATAATCGGTCAGGCTCCGATAAAAAATATTTAGATCATGATAATTAAGAGATTTTACATTTCATGGGACCTTTAAGTTTTCAAAGCTTTTTGCTGAACTGATGAGAGTTCGGCAGGACAGTTACCACTGTCCCATTGTAGTCACACCTCTGTGACAGTACACTGCCCATCAGGACTACGTGAGCGCAGACTGAGTGCAGTGTTGGAGGGTCCGCCCCTTGGAGGCATTCTTGCTGGCTGGCTCTCTCTTAGATGTCTCTGTCTGTCTCTCCCTAACTCCCTTTCCTCTTCGCTCTCACTGTTGCCAGACGCATACTCATACGTATGTAGCTCATCATCTCCATCCACCTCTTCACCCTCCGGGTGGCTAATTAGAAGCTGAGAGAAAGACTCCTCTAGAGTTGAGGGAACAGGAGACAGAGGACTCGTAAGATGACGGCCCAGGAGTGTTGGAGGCCGGATGGGGGGTAGTGACAGTATCCCAAACGAAGAAGTGTGTGACTGGCCTGCAGTGTCCGATCCATCAGCAGAGCTGATGCGTTCTGTTGCTGCTTGGGGTAAAACTGGTAAAGCCTGAGGTGGGGCAGGTCCAGGATCTAGTCTCAGTCCGGCCACTCCCTTCTTGGGAATATCTACAATGTCTCGCTTAATCTTGCGTCTACGGCCATGCTCGTTGCGGCGATATTGCACCATGTTCTCTAGGTCTGCCACATAAAGAAACCCTGCAATCAGCATCTCGGTGCATTTTCTGCCTTTGGCGAAGGCCTCTTCCAGCTCACAGCTGGTTCTCTCATCATACTGCCACCAGCCATTGCGTCCCTCGTAGTACCATGCATAGTCTTCACTGGAATTGTTCGCTGTCCTGCCAGTTCGGCTCAGCCCTGCAGCAGCTGCCTTGAGTTCTTCGGGTGAGAGAAGGACAGGACGCTCGAGAAAGTCCTCAGGGATTTCCTGTCGGCAGAGAGCACAGCGCTTGCTGTGCCAGGAGGCACCTTTCACACACAGAAAACAGAAAACGTGGCAGCATGGGAGGCGGACAGGGTGGATGCAGCTCTGCAGGCAGATGGCACACTCAGGGGTGGCGGTGGAAGAATCTGCAGCGCAAGTATCTCCCTCTATCAGCTTGGAGGGAGCCACTGCTGAACAGTCCACTTCTCCACAGTCTGCCATGCTAGAGAGGAACACAGCTGTCACCACAGATCCGACTGACAAGACACTGCAACTGATTTACTGTCTTCATGCCTAACGCCATCTGATGCGGTTCTCCCCGGACATGCTGCTCTGTTTATAGTTTGGGAACGCCCTCATAAAAACACAGCGCGCCATGTTCTTTCCTAACACCGATTATGAAGATCATCAATTACACAAATGGAATCATTACGTATCCTACGAAAGAAACTGGCTCCTCAACGTTATTTCCCACTTCATTTTAATACACAGCATAACAAAGGCCTCTCTCTTGGACACAGCTAGCGTTACCGAGCTAGCTAAGCCAATGTTAGCTAGCTCACCAATTGCCTAGGTATAACTAAATGTATATGTTTACAGTATGTTTAAAGGTGTGTCTCATTTACTTAAGATACCCCTGTAGCTAATATAGCCTACTCAACAGTTTCAGGCAATCACGCAACGTTGGGCTAATGTTAGCCTGACAGCTAGCTAGATACAATAGCATCTGTAGCTGGCCTGTCAGTGTACTTCCTGGCTATTTGACTGTTTTTTAACACGCTCACCTGGAAACCGAGATGCTTCTAGAAGCGGTCGTAGCAAAAGTGCAAGGGGCGATATTTATAAAGCTGCATTTATATTTAGTTACTGTTCGTTATATACGGCAGGTTGTGACTGCGTCGTTGCTGGAACACCAGCTCCAGCGAGCCAAGCCCAACTGACTTCGCAGCTCCTGGATCGGCCTCGTGTCGCGCGCGTCATGATTCCACGTGTTGTGTAGATCTACTGTAGATACGCGCCGGACGTGCCGCGTCACAGGGATCGAGTCCTGGCGGACGTAGACGTAACATAGCTGCGTGTTGAGTCTATGCTGATATGGGCGAACAGCAGCAACTCTGTAGAAACATCTATGTATTATATAAACGTATTCTTTATTTATGGGCCACGGCTTTTTTTATATTGTCCAACCTTTAAGCAAACAAAGTATTATATAAAATAATTAAGTATAATGTATACAAAGCAGTACAATTCGTATATATTTTTTCTTTCTGTTAGACTCATTTTTCCTTTATTATATTCAATGCTTAATTCTTGTTGTGTCTTATGTTTAGCAAAGCCTTCGTATGATATACAGGGATGCTTTGCACAGGAATTAACATTCTCTTTTGTTTTTTAGACACTTATCTTATGTCTGATTGCAGTAGACATAACTTAAAAACCACAGGTGTTACTGTTGACATTACCACTTTTGCTTTTCTGTGTCCCAGTAAGTGCTGGCATTAGGCAACAGGCAACAACAGGATCCCGAAAGCATAGTCGACATGGAATTTCAGCATTTCTTTCATTATATGCCGATATCCTCTATGAAACACTTACATACACACCCAAGGATGTTGAACTTTTTGGTGCACAAAACCGTTTATATTATGTATTCATCATATCCATGTACATTTCATTCATTCCTTTAAGACAACAACATTATTTTTCTCAATTTTTAAATTATCAGCCAAAGTAAAATGTGCAAACTGGAATATCGCTGAAATGCTGAAACTGTTCAAAAGGAGTTCGGTTTCAGTTTATGGCAACCTTGGACTCTTTTTAATACTACACTTCCTGAACTCTAACATGTGTGGGCAGGGGTCACCGCCGACACTTGAAGAACGCAAAATCTGACGGGAACGTGTCTCCTCTGCCCTCTTGTAAGCCCGCTGAGTCCTTTTCCACATACATGGACCCCAATCTGTCCATTCCCCAACCTCGCAGTGCACTGAGAGACACGCATTAGTGACATAAGAGAGCAGATTTCACTAGGTGAACACAGATGAATTCCTGTGAACCATATGCCAGGTGTTTGATGTTCTGGTGGACACTACAAATGGGGAATGTGTCTTACCATGGGGGTTGCACTGCATGAGCTGTACATCAGCTTCAAATCCACTTGGGCATGAAAGGAGGCACTGACCATGGAGAAAGTACAGATCTGCTCTACACCTCTCACACACATTACTCCTCACACAGACCTCACAGCCTACAGGACAGTCTGGGGAAGGGGGGCAAACACATCATAATAAGTTTCTCGGTTTCCTGACATCATGGAAAAGCTCATTTCAGATTATAATAAAAACAAAGAGTAATAACAGTGTCTCACCTGTGCATTCTCCTAGTGCTGTGTTTGGAGTCAGCCCGTTTGGACAGCTGTCTTCACATTTGCCCCGAAACAGAAAGTGGCCGGAATAACAACGAGTGCAGAAGTTCTCACTGAAGCATAAAGCGCAGTCGTCTCTGCATCCTACAGTGTCAGGACACTTTAAGATGTTACTGTTTGTTTCTTTATCACAGACAAACAAGAGTTGTTCAAGTGACACGATGTGAAAACCATTCAGCATCAAAATCATCTACCATAGTGATGGTTCTACAAGAAATTATGGTGAGCCTCATCAATGATCATTCCACAACTCCATCTTGTGTTTGTTGGTACCTACTAGTGCAGGTGTTGATGTGTAGTGAGCGTGTGCCGTAGTGACCCCGAGGACAGGATGATAGACAGGTGCCCCTCTGCCTCATCCCATCCAGCTCCAGGTGGAAGAAGAGGCGAGGTTTACATGACAGACAACCATTGAGGGCAGAGCAAGTTTCACATCCTGCTGGGCAGAGTCTGCTCACCGAAGAGCTACCTGTCATGGGTCAGAGGTAAAAGACAGGCTATCACAGCACTCCCTGATTTTTTATAGTATTCCTGTGCTTGTGCAAATGAAATACAGCGCAGTAGAAAACTTTACAGCCAACTTGTTTATACAGAGCCAAAATTCAAAGCCAAGCTTTGAAATCTGTGGTGTGCAAGACCAATGGAAATCTCTGACCACATTGTTCGCTGACAGATCTTACTTATTGTCTCCATATGTAGTGTCTGTCTCCTGTTGTGAAAAAACAAGCGTTATGTCTAGAATCGTAGAATATTAAGTTTTGCTACTCACGGCTGTGTTGCAGATTCTTTGTGTTGTCTAGGCCTCTTGTAAAACTCATGACGTGCAGAATCCAAATTAATAATGGTATCCACATTTTTCTTCACCTGCGGTACGTCACAGATCCAGTCAGCAAGGACCCCTTGCAAATCCCATCATGTACGAAAGTCTGATTTTATCCAAATAACTCAGTTCAAATGAATTAAATGTACAGCTTCTCGTAACCCAGCGGTCGACTGCACAGATGTTTTCTTGGTTGAAAAAATTCTATGTGCACTGAGATCACTGGAGTTGGCAGAGTGCCACAAAGAACGCAGACAGAAGATAAACCATGATAGTCGTAACACGAGTCTAATGTAAAGTTTGGGTAAACTACAGGAGCTTGTGTCTGTTTCAATCCCACCCTCCTCTCTTTCATCACTCTTATTCCTTGACCCTCCTCCTGGTCCATTATCACGTCATCACTATCTTTTGCCAAACCAGAACACAGAAAATGGAAAATGCAGTCTCTGCATGATATGATCATTATTTAAACACATATTCATTTCACATTAATAAATATTATGTGGTTGTGTAAAACTCTGCTACAACTTGTTTGTAATGTGAAGTAGGAAAAAATTTGTGCTCAAGAGTTTCATTATATTACATGAAAGACATGAATTTACCTTGCACAATATTAACCTGTAAATTTTATTAGAATTCATTAAAGAGGTTGAAGTTTGCAAAGGTATAGACGCGAACTCCTGAAAGCTTTAGTCCTGTGAAGGATAACTTGTTTGGCATGCTGATGTGTATTATCACCTGTTTTGGGAACTCTTTGCTTCTTTATCCACTTCTGAAAAACAAATGTGTTCCTCTTTATTCCTGGAACCGATTTTCCTCAACAACCCATGGACTGGTCTGTAATAAATGCAGCACTTGCTTAAAAGATCTAATTGACCCTAATTTACCAAATCTAATGAGATGGCTTGGCATAACAACACATTTCTGAATGTGTTGTTATGCCATTTGTGGTACATGCTGCAAGCGACATGCTCTAAAAATGTGTTTTTTCTAAAGAAAAACAAAGCTATAATAATAACATCTCTGCCAAAATTGTAGTGTTTTCTTACTTCTTGGCTTGTCTGGAAAATCGTCAAATAAGGAAACAGTAGGATGTCGGCCATGTAATTTTACACTGGAGTTGATTTATCTGAGAGAGACATAGCAAAGCCACACTGCCAGACAAAGAAGAGCTGGACACGGCTATGCTGGCTGTGTTAAATTGTCAACAGGTGCTCAGACATGAACACACACACACAGAACAGGCAAAGCACAGCAAGGCCAGGCTACCTCTGCGTTTTGATAGAGACAGTGTTTTTTCTCAAACCCTTTAAGAACAAAAGTAAATGTAATTGAGAGAATAATAAAAAACAAAACAAAAAAAAAAACATTAACTCTGGATACATGGCCAGTTGCTGCGGAGTGATGTCATCCACTAGTCTGCATCCAACAGAATCAAAGCTAAAATTGCATCTGTAAGCCACACAAGTAAAACTGTATTTTTGAACTTGCTGAAATAATGGTTTATCTGTAGACTCAAAATATCCCCTTGAAGATGGATCAAAACTAAGAGAGCAATGCCAAAGAACTGAGATTCAACAGAGATATATGTGATTCAAAACCCATGAGGGTAGGGCTTCACGACCCCCCCCAACCTTACTGGGAACGTAAACATGGCTATGCTCCCTGGGGTGCCAGATCAAATTCTTGAACAAAATAACCACAGGAGGTTGTGGAATGTCTTCACAGCCAATGTAAAATGGTGAAGATGAACAGCACCAAGAAAAGTGAGATCTGAGCAAACAATGACGTTGGTGACCCGTATAAATCCTACATTTATGCTGGCAAGGAATTAAGTTGTACGTGTTGCATTTTTAAAAATCACTCAAGCTGCTGTTTCTATTCTGACTAAAGAAGAGGTTAAAGATTTGAACTTGGCTTGAACCAGTGTAATAGAAACCAGCTTTCAGGTCACCACCTGCTGTCAAAGTCCTGATGGAGGAGAAAATGCATCCACATGTTCATAAAACTGGAAGACACTGTACGATCAAGAGATTTAGAAATACAACTTTGACCTTTTTTTTTACCGCTCACACACCTAAAAAAGGCAAATGACTCACTGCCAAGAGCCCCAGAGTAATGAAGAATGAGTAGGATAGCATCTCAGCACATTGATAATCTATGTAGCGTGAAGAAGTGTGGAATTTGTGAAGAAGCAGAGACCGGCTCAGCAAAGAGGCTGCGAAGTATGCAGCTCCCAGAACATGACAGATGATGGGAGAGTGGGACCAGAGGTGAAGTCATCTGATAGAATTAATGTACCCTGAACCATCCACACATCCAGCATCTTTACTATTACTGTGAAGCACACAAACTGTCTGCTTTAGGTCTAAGAATTTAATACAGAACAATACAACGGTGATAGAACAGAGCCAGGACAAATACAGGCCAAGAAGAGGATTTGAAATCAAAGATATTAAAAATACATATATGAAGAAAAAATACGATTAATTAATAGGACGTGATCGTCACAGTCTTCATCCTCTTGCTTTTTTCAGCACTTTCTACAAAGAAAAAAATACACACACATGAATAGAGAGAGAGAGAGATAGAGAATAAGTCTCTTAAATGGCCAAAGAAATACTACACAAATTACAATATGAAACACGTTTTAAGAAAACTTTTGACATTATACACACACACCCCCAAAACTAGAATCATCAAAAGTACTGACAAGTATATTTCGGTATTATTGTTGTTAGTGTTATTAATACGGGTCATGATTATGCAACTGTAACAGGCAGCCATTTATATTTCAACTGCTAGACTGTACAAATGCTTTAAAAACATTAAACTAACTCCAACAATACTAGCAGTTATGCTGAGTATTTTAATCCTTTTTTTCCTGTGTCATAATTTGACATAATATTAGCAATATCTATCGTGACACAGCACGTAATTCGTTTAGAGAGGGAGGAAATAAAACAGCACTGAAAGCATCTTGAACTAACCTTGGACACTGCTCGGACATGTTGGGCTCTGATCGTTGCAGACTTTTCCTCAAAAGCTTTGGTCTTCGACTCCTCAGCCAGACTGTTGAGGAAGAGCAGCGTCAGCAGTTCAGCCTGAGAAAAACAGACACCAGCCTTCTTGTTACTGAGCAGCTTAGGTTAACGTCAGCGACACACAGCTTAGCATTAGCTTAAGCCTCAAACAATGAAAACACTTTGAATTAGCTCTAATATCGCGGGTTACCTACCATTGCTTCCGATGCCGGTCTCATGTTTATGTTACTCTTCGCTTTCGATTTAATTGTATATTTTAATTTCGTTGCCTTGAGGTGCATTTTCGCAAATGTTAGTGTGAAATGAAATCTCACACTCGCAAAACTTTATTTGTGTTTTTAAATTCCCGCGTTTGCTAGTTCCGGTAAAAAAAAAGTGTCTTCTTCACGAGTTCCTGTTGGTTTACATTGAGCTCGCAACGTTAGCGCCATCTACTGTAGTTTGTTAATATATATTAATAAAATACAATAAAACAATACAACTCACATATAACACACAGGTAATTGTATATTTATATATAATTCATTTAAATAGTTCCGGGCAAACATCACGTTTAGCTGCCGGTTACCAAGCGACTGCACACTACGTTTCTACTTCCGGGTCGGCGGACAGTAATGGCGGCTTCCACAGAAGTAACTGGCATGAAAAATATGTTGAAGTTTATGAAACTTGTAGGACAACTCAAAGTAAGAAGTTCTCAACCTCATGATGTCTTGTGGTTGTTTTGTTGTCGGTAGAAAATAAACGACGTTACCTGTAATAATGTCTGTCTATTATTTACCACTGTCTTCATTGTGGCCCAGTAACTGTTAAAACATACTGGTAACTCACTACTATAATGGTCAAGCTGTTCCCCAAGAAATTATGTCTGCTGTCATTTTTTTTTCAAGAATGGAAGAGAGCTTTTAGTTTATTCTGTGTTCCTGCCTATTTTCTTGTTATTTATGTAGGCTGATGTGTAATGATGATCGGTGATGGCTTGCTGTGCTGTGGTTGATGTTGCAGAGGGTCCCACGGACCGGCTGGGTGTATAGGAATGTGAAGAAACCAGAGAGTGTGTCAGACCACATGTATCGCATGGCTGTGATGTCACTGACCATCACTGACCCCACAGTGGACAAGGACAGGTAGTGAACTACTGACTTCCCTTCCTTCCTTTCATTAGGATCACCCCCAGAAAGGGTTCGCCTTCTGGTTACAAAGTTAATATTTGTCTCCACTGTCTTTAGATGCATAAAGCTGGCGTTGGTCCATGACATGGCAGAGTGCATTGTGGGGGATATTGCTCCATCAGACAACATCAGTAAAGCAGAGAAACACAGAAGGGAAGAGGCAAGAAAGCAGCAACACTCACGCTATCTATCTGTTTTTACATCTATATCTTCAGGTGTAATCGTATCATGTCAATTATTCATATCTGCATTTGTTTTAGCTTTTGCTTACTCTGAACTCTTGTTTCCTTTAGGAGGCAATGCAGCATCTAACAGGTCTTCTGCCAGATGGACTCAAACAGGAGCTTTATGGTTTGTGGGAGGTAAATATTAAACAAGGCATAAGCAGTTTTACTAAACAGTCGGCTAAGCAAACTATGTGTTCACCCGATTTTATTTGGTGTAAGACACATTTGATCTGTGCGCAGGAGTATGAAACTCAGAGCAGTCCAGAGGCCAGGTTGGTGAAAGAGTTTGACCTTCTGGAGATGATCCTTCAGGCTCATGAGTATGAAGAGCTAGAAGCCACACCGGGAAGACTGCAGGAGTTTTTTGACTCCACCAACGGTGAGTTCCTAATCTGTTGTTTTGTGTTACTTGATCAGTCATATATTGACACTGTCTTTATGTTTAAGCTTGAAACAATAAACTGTATATATACTATGAGCATTTCACTGATGCTGTCCTTCATAAATATTGTAAAAATATGTATTTTGAAGGTCGTTTCCACCACCAACACATGCTTGAGCTGGTCAGCACTCTGAATGAGGAAAGAGGATGGCATGCGACCAAAACGGATGAACCAAAGAATGCTGGGAACTCAGAGAGCACCACTCCAGCACCTGCAGAGTCACACACAACTTCACCCACTTCCTGACCTTAATTAAATGTACAAATACAACAGGATGTGTCATGTTATTTTATTTGTCACAAAGTATTTTGCTGTTCTGTTTTATAGTTTTTGTATAAAGGTCTTAACTGTTCATTTTCCAAAGACGAAACATGCATGTTGTTATTTATCAGTGAGAAAGACCTGACAATACTACTACACAAGTTGAATGTTTCAAAACTACAGCAAAGAAACTGAAAATGTTGAATACACGGAAGACATCAAAGACATTTGACATGTTATGGTGAAAAGTGTTACTTTAACAACAAGTTGTGGCCACAAAGACCATATTTGAAAAGGTAGACACATTTGTTTGTTACACCAGCCTTTTATATAGTAAAAAGTAATGTCAACCTTTGTTTCAGCATTAAATCGTCCCATTTAGTAAATACAACTGATGTGTTTTCACAGCTAAAATGTCTGGGGTTTCATTGCACAGCTCTATGTGGCTGCTACAGTACAGTGTTAATAGTTCTATCACTTAGTTTCAATCCTGTGACTTGAATGACTGAAAAAGTTGAATCTTTTGTGTTGTCATTCTTCAGACTAGTACATTTGGTATAATCCACCATACAAACAGGACTTTAAAAAAGTTGGGAAAGTTATATTTGCATTTTCATTTATACAGTTTTTAGGTTTTACTGTTTACATAATAAAGTGGTTTAGTAAAATGTTGACTCACATTTTCTTTTTGTTTTGATCACAAATGTATGTTTAATAACCTAAATATTTGTAGGTTATAAATCTTGCTGCTTTGTATTGCAAGTGTTTGCTTGTGATTAGAGCAACACATAAGCTCTAAACTCTTGCTCACCCTAAGCAACAGAAGAAATACATTTCAGAAGCCCTGCAGGTTCTGTAGCTGCCTTTGAATCCATTGCCAAGGCTTTGCTGCTTCTCCTCCTCAGTCTTATCCGTCAACATTTGTGGTGTACTAAGCATTTGGGGCCACTAGAGGGCAGCTGGTCTGTTCATTTAAGATTCGCCACACAGGTTTGTGGGATGAACCAGATTTAAATATGATCAAAATATTATACTTCTGTTGTGTCTAAGTGTTCAGGTTTGTAGAAAACTCCATCTAAATTGGAGGAGACTTTATCACATATAAAGGATTGTTTGCAAAAGCAACTAAACACTTCCAATAAGTATTGTGTTGTATTTCACACAGAACTTCGAGTATAAACGTGACAGCTCCTGGTTTAAGTCCTGTCCGGGCCTTGGGCCTGGATGAAGATCTAACACGGCATCTCAGAGCTGTCCATCGAGTTGTTAGTGGGCGTGTCCTGAGAACTGGCATTGGCTGCAGAGGAGAGGACTTCTTCGAAGCTCCCTCCAGTGCCTGTACCTCCAACCTTTGTCTGTTACAAGCAGAAAAAAACCATAAGATGTGTGGCCACTGATGCATAGCTTGTGCCCAGAATAGGCTCCAGGTGGCAGACTTTTACACAGTCAAGACAAGAGAAATGTGGTATTTTGTATGGATGGATGTAAAATAACATCTAACCTGTGCTTTACACACTGTAGGTCCATAAATCTGACAAAAGGTTTAAGTCTGTGGCTGAAAATACTGTTATCACAATAACTATAAATATAAATAACTATAGGCCCACTGTGCTGAAGGAGTCAGAGAGTAAGCTAGTAATTACACAGACTGTAGGGCTTTGTTCTCTCTGCTTCACTGGCATTTCAGAAACTCTGTAGCATTCACCGCTTATTACTGTACAAAGCAGAGTTAACAGCATATTCATATCACCGCTATATTTGTTATTCAATCTAAGCTTTTTACATACATTCAAGAACGTATTGGTGGTTTAGAGAATGAATAAAAACACTTTCAAAGCATACACCACAAGATAGTTTGAAGCACTGAAATTAATTTGATGACTCAGTGACGCAAACACTCAACCACATGCACAGTGTTTACCTTGATAGTGGACACAGTGTTCTCAACCTTCTCCTCAAAAGACCTGAAGCTCTGGGAGTTTCTACAATAAATGCATAATTACATCAGTCTTGGTTACTATTTAGCATAATTACTTTCTCATTTAAGGATTTATTTTTGTCAAACACAACGTTTGAAGAAACCTTATATTGATATCATATGCAACGCAATACAAAGACTGGTCAGACACACAGTAGCACTGAGTGGTTACCTCATGGTGGGCATGCTCACAGAGTGCCTGATAGAGTAGCTGTCCCCAGAGAGCGTGGTGAGAAAGGAGTTAATGATTAACACAGGTGACAAGCACAAAGCCCAAGGTGATATAGCCCCAACAGTTCGCTAGACAACCTGTGTGTTTCCTTCGGATACTGTGCACACGAACCGTGAAAGATACTAGCAGGGTATGTTCAAGTTAAGCAAAAGCAGTGAAAAGGTGACTTTTATTGTATTTTATATAAGAATTAAACACCTTGCGTGGTACTGAATGAGTTTTAGCCTGTATTCATCAAGCTTTAGCACAACTAGGAAAGGCCGGGACATTTCACGCGGATGATTTATGGAGCCAATTTATTTTGGGTTGTCAGAGACCAAAAGTCAATTAGATGTGTGAGCAGACAGGCACCTGGCGAAGTACTGCAGCCCAGCATGGCCGCAGCATCCAGACTGTGGCATCAGCTGATCCCACTGAGACATTGAGCTACGAACAGGGATGTGACACAAGGTGTGTGACTCTTACCCTATAGAGTTGGACCTTGGGAAGCATGAGGGATGATACAAAACAATGTTGGAGCACTTATGTTATGAGCACAAATGAAACTATGAAAGCTAAATCATCTGTCACTCCAGGTAACCACAAGGAAGTGGCTCTTTAAATACAATCATGCAGTAGCTGTCAGGGGAAGTAGACTAAAAGGAAGTTCACTGCCGACACATGAGGAACCAGATTGTAATGAACTTCTCTGTCATGTGTAAAGATACTGGATGTAAAAGAGCCTCAGCCGGTGTCAGTTCACACACACTGCAACCACACAAAGAGCGGGTTGATATGGTACAAAACGGACAATATTTGATGCAAGCGCACACTTCCACAGCATCCACAGCAAAACATGCGTCATGTATGTGTTTACAAGCTGAATCTATGCACACGTACCTCCGAGGGAACAGTAACTCTAGACCAGCCATGCTGGAATGTGCCAAAAATACATCACATCACATTAACAACATACTACACTGAACTAATAGCAGTTTAATTCTTAACCTATACAATATAATGCTGTAAAATCTGAATGATCTAGGCTGGTATTTTGAAACCATAAATATCAGTACATGGTTCTATGTCACAGGATTAACAGCCTGTCTTTGTTCTTAAAGGAACAAACAGTTTTACACGTTTACCCTTCCTCCAATGAGCTTTGGCCTTTGAATTTCTAATGCTTCTCTTTTGTGGAGTCCTGCACACACTGGACACGCGTTCTGCAGCAGGCCTGCCCTCTTTGCACATGAAACCACACAGCCACACATTATCTGGCTTTATCGTGTCAACAAACACAGAAACGCTCTATTTATTAGAACAATGCGGGCACACACACACACACACTTTCTCTCAGACACCCTCACACATTGCTGTTGCTTTGGCTTTCTCCCACACAGAGACAGAGAAAGGCACACAACAGAAGAAAAAGAGCGACTGAGACGTTGCCTCTAGTCCTTCTGTGCCCTCAGAAAGCAGCTTAATGTGCGCTTACGTAATCCCAACTTCCTGGCTATTCAGAAATCAAAATTCTGCTCTCCAAAGGGCCGTGTGCACAAGATGTCCGTGACGTTGACAGGAAAACCTACAGTTTCTGGATTCATGTAGAAAATGATTTTGTAATGAACCTTTATGATGAGGTGATGCCAGGCAGCAACTGTTTTAGGGAGGAAAAACTAAGTCTAGGTAAACTGCTTGATTCTGCATGAAGTTCTGCCTCCTGTTCAGAGACCTGAAGTCGCCTCATGAATGAGAGATGATGGCGTGTACATCATCATGTGTATTAAACGATCAGCAGTTTGTTTAGTAGAGCTTGGGTTTTTCAGATTATCTGACTAAGGCCGTGCTCCAGCTGAGGGCTTGTAAGTCAGCACAGACAGACTACAGAGGGTGGCGATGGGTGACATTCTGTACCTCATGTCTCCAAACCTCCTGGTGATGGCGCTGCCGAAGGTGCTGAAGGCTGCGGAGGTTCTCTGTCCCGCTGTGGACAGTGTCTCAGATGTCTTCTTGTAGCTAATAAACACACACAGAGAAGCTGCGTAAACACACATCCATAGCTCGTTTCCTTCATCGAATAAAACAATATAAACTAACCGAGCTTTTAACACCATCACATCTCTGGTGATTTTTATTTACACGTCAATCCTGAATTGCAGCGTTTATCAGCCTTTGTAGCATCTTGTGTGGTCACACTGCTATATAATAGATGAGGATGGAGGCTGACTGCGTAAAACGATCTCCAGGTCCAAGTGTAACTGGATAAGAACTAACGCCTCCAGAGACTATCCCCTTGCTTCTCTCCGTCTCTATTCTCTGGATCTGTGGAGTCCAGAGCTGACCACCACAACACAAATAAGATGGTTCTTTGCACACTTACATCCTAACGCTTAACACCAATTCCAAAATAGCACTGCAGAAAAGAAATGGAAATGCAAACACAGTCTACACTGTTGAGTGTCAGCCATTAACATTTCAAAGTCAAGATAACACATTTTATCCCCTGCAGCGCAAAGACCATCGAGGACACGTGAACTGAACTATGGTGAGGTCGGCTGTAGCCTTTAGCGCAGTTTAATGTGCGCTTTAATCTGATTTATCTTGTCTGTTGGAGTGAAAACAACAATGATAACAAATCACGGACATGTTGCGCTGTTTGCAGCAGCAGGATAATGTCTTTTTAATTGCGTTTCTGATATCAGTGTGTGGGTTTGGAGGGTGTTTCTGTACCGGCTACGGAAAACAAGATCTGCCTGTTGTATTATTTACTGTCCTATAAAAGGTCAATCCACACTGACAACAACACAAACGCTTTTCTGTCACGCGCTGCTGCTTTTACTTCGCTCTTGCAAACATTTTCCAAGTTGCTTTGTTCTGTGTTCCAGTAACTCACGCTGTGGAGGTCTGCATGTCGTGCCAGCCTTTGCTGAAGTTGTTTCTGAGCTCGCTCAGAGGCGTGACGCCCAGTTTCTGCTTCAGCTCCGCGTGCTGCTTCTCTTTGGACGACAGAACCTGCTTGAGTGTACTGATCTCCTCTTCCAGCTGGGACACACACAGAGAGACCAACAGCTACTTTACTGGTCCTTTCACAGGCTCCGTAACCAGCAACGCGTTCTGCTCTGCCATCCACAGTGAGCATCCTGTGCTGTACATGCAATGTGCCAACATACTTTAGTCAACTCTTGCAGAATCTCCTCTCTCTCTTCCTCGGTCATGATGGAGTTGTTAAGGTTGACGTCTGATGCCAGATCTTCATCAGCCTCTCTAAGTGGCTCCGAGTCCAGAAAACCTGCAAAATGTTCCCAAATCCAGTAAAACAACAAGACAGAAGATCTGAAAGGGAAATTTAGACTAAGACCTGAGATACGCTTGATGCAGATTTGAGAGTCACAGTTTGGACAGTTACAGTAACATCTGTTTATTTACTAATATTGAAGATTAATTTACCTTCCTGCAAACAACAACAAAGGAAGTTTTTTTCTGTTTTACTGCTCAGCCTTTAATGCTTTTGAGTGAGCAGACTTATTGCTGATTTTGTCTTTGAGCTACAGTCTGACAGTCTGTGTTCATGCCTGTCTGACAGTTACGTAACGCCGACTGCTGCCTGTGGAGCTGTAATCTGGATTAACTGATGTGGATTACCTTTAACGCTACTCAATGCAGGATGCTGCACACAAACAAGCAAGCGAACATTTATTACCAACTACATTCAAAGATTTTGAAAAGATGTTGAGTCTGGAGATACAACCAGACCCACAGTTACAGTACCACTCCCACAAACACCAGCAGAGTTTAGATGCTGACCCTGGATTACTCACTTCCAAGTAAATTAGACCAAGAAAAATAAAAGCTTCTAGATGCAATGTGCAGGAGAAGCTATGTGACGCAGCGAGCTGATATATACGAGGCAGGAGAAAGTCACTGAGCTGACGTTTCCATGAACACAACTGAGCCTCAGAAATGCAGATACAGGCATTCAGACTTGACAGAATGATGACAGCCAGTAAAAGTAAAATATAACAGAAGCAGCCGACGATGACAAACGTCTGAAAAACCAGGCGATAGCAAGAGGATCACCCGCTCACACCGTTTTCGGATTAGCCACGATTAAAAAGGACAGGGAAGTGTAAAAGGCAAATCAGACAGGGCAGGCGGGCACCACAGCAGCGTGTTGACACCACAAAGGCAAATACAGTATGATGTAGGTCAGCGCAAAGTAGTGGAGCTGTGAGTCTTTACGTATCAAGTGATTAAATGTAAAAGTCTTACTGTACCTGCGGTGAGGTGGCCTCTCTCTTCACGTGGCCGCATTGTAAGACATGCACAGACACATTCAGGTTAGTAAAAGGCTGATGCACCACTGGATGTGTTCTCTGCTGCTGTAGCACTGTGCTACTGTTGCATAATTCTGTTAACAGTTCGATGCTTTGAAGTCGGAGGTTAAAAGGGCCACGGCAGCACCACATGCGGCAAACGCTCTCACATTCAACTCAGACGCAGCATGCACCGGCACGAGGCAGGCCTTTCTACCGCGGGGAGCTACGTTACACAGCAGCGGGACAATGTGATTTGTTTAAACCCCTCAGGCTTCTCATGTCTGGATAAGTGCATGGAGTCTTCCTGCATGTTCACACAGCCCTTAAAGCGAGGATGGTGAGGAATAATAATTATAATAACATAATTTAACAGAATGTTTCTAGTCACTGCATGTTCAGTGGAAGAAGGAGATAAATACAACAGCATTTTTTAATTTTTACAAATTAAAATAAAGGTTTAAAGTGGTGTTGCATTTATCAAATTTAGCATGTTGCCTTTCAGGCTCACTTTTTCACGTTACCACTCGTCATGGAAACAAGAGGAAGCGTGTGTGAGCCCATAACTTGATATACACTGTAAAATATCTGATGGGGTTTGACACGTGATTCCGGCGACGCGTTGCTCTGCGGCACTGGCTGCTCGCTGGCATGTGAGGAATGCTGAAACTTGGGGAAAAGGGACTGGATCAAGTTTCGAAAATGATACAAGGTAGGATTGTGTCCTGCTCAAACTCTCGCTAGATCTACAACTGACTACAGCGTCCAGCATCTCTGCTAATAGCGACTAAAGGATTACTTTTTATGATGCACAAAGCGCTAATGAGCTAATTCTGTTCTAGGAGCCACAAGGTTGCCAATGAACAAAACACAACACTTTGGTTGAACATTTAAGAATGAGCAAGATATGAAGACAGCAGAGTGTAGGTGGGCACTTCCACAACCACTCAGCGTGTCGGTTATGATGATGAGGAAATGTTCAACCAAAGTGAACGTCAGTCTGTTCTACATGGCTCTTCACCTGTGCAGTCTAGTTGCATATCCCAAGTGGTGGACATGAGCCAGTTATCGGAGTGAGAAGCTGATGTCTGACCCCACTGGTCCTCCCTTGGTGGTGAGCTTTGACCCCACTCTGCCATCTTTAACCCGTTTGGAGCCGGAGCCAAGTCGCCTCCATTCGAGTTCCTCCTAACTGATTCCTCACGCGACGCTTTAAACCTTTCCCGATTCAGACCTGAGCAACAGTTGCATACATTTTCTCAAGTATCGCTGAAAACAAAGTTAACTCGGATGAAGCAAAAAATGGTGCTGATGCTATGGGTTGAATGTTTTAAGCAAGCATCACTTCCTGTTGTGCGGTCAGAGCGTGAAGCAATGATTCTCTGCGTTGTGTGACGGATTTACGTCTTCAACTGGGAGAGTTGATCTTACCCTGCTCTCCCTCGTGTGTGGCTGAATTAACCCATTCCTCTCCAGGACCCATGCTGCCCCAGTCCACCACTGCTTCACTCAGAACGCTAGAGTACGACTCTGCAGCAGAGCAAGGCAGCAGGGCAAGAGGAGACAAGAAAAGTGGTTATAAACATACACACACACACACACACACACAACTAAATGGATTATATTAGATGTGTTATTACAAGAGTTGGTGTAAACATCCTGCGTTTGGACATGAACAGGAAATCTGACTTTTGAGGCTTTCTGACCTCTTTGAACGCCATCGACAGGCCAACAATGAGCTTTTGTAACTATTCCATCTTGAATATCCAGGCTAATTGAGCAATCTGCATTCTTTGGTAGCTTACACCACATTTCAGCACTGCAGGAAGAAGCAGGCTGGTGTAAGGTCATTCCTTCATTCATTCATTCAGGGTCACACACATACACACACAACCAGTCACTCACACCTACGGGCAATTTAGAGTTTCCACTTAGCCTAACTGCATGTTTTTGGACTGTGGGAGGAAGCCGGAGAGAACCCACACAGACGCGGGGAGAACATGCAGACTCCACACAGAAAGGCCCCTGGACGCCTCCGGGATGTGTTGCAGTAACATACACTTGATTTGTAGCAAAACTGATTAGTAAAGCACTTTTACAGGAAAGAGAAGAGCACAGTGTCAGTGTGAGGCAGGGGGTTGTAAGCTCTCTGTGTTCCTTTCACTCTTCTATTTGTCTGGGGTGGAATACCTTTGGTCACAAGTTTCCAATTTGGCACCGTGGTCATGTGGTCATGCTAAACCAGAGGCCTGGGCGCAGTCATACGGCTGCAGAGTCAACTGATGCTAGACTGGAGGCCAAGCTGCCTGCGGGGCGGCCCAGCGGCGTACAGTACTACGACCGACCGTACGCTTCAGTACTGAGGCCTCTCGCTATGGAGGAAACATTACAACAAAGTCCAACAACTACAAGAATCCAGGACGGGAATGGGGACAATGTTTATTTTATTTTTAAAGACAAATAAGAACAAACTTGAGAGTGAATCATTCGGACCGTCCCTGGCTTATCAGACAGTAGCAGAGAGGATGAGAATGGTGTTGGAACCATGTGTGTAAGTCTGGTTTATCTGATCTGCAGGTACTGGTACTTCTGGTACTTCTGTAAATGCCAGTAACAGAGAGTTCTGCTGCTTTGACTAAACACGATTCCTGCTAATGGGCGACTCTTGACCCAAGCAGCGACTCCAAATGGATCAGTTCATTCAAAAGCTCTAAACTTGGACGTAGGCGGCCTACAAGCAAGTTCAGCTCATTATCAGATCAACAAACAAACATACAGCGAAACACAACGACCGCAATAAGTGTCTGAGCGAAACACAACAGTTTTCCTTCGCGGTAACCGGCGCTGACTCACCTTGTTGCCTGGTTTCCATCAGTCACGGCCTCGTAAACTTCCCAAACCTTCGGAGACGGGCACGGCTCAGCAGCACGCGCGGCACCAGTCAGTATTTACTCGGTTTCCTTGGAGGTCACGCGCTGGTTCAGCTCCCAGGCGGAGCTTATAGCGCGAGCCAATCGGGTTCACGCTCTTGAAATTTAATTCATTTACTAGACATATTTAATTCCCTACAGAAAGAACAAAGCCCTTCATTATTCGAAAGCTGATATATATGTTTTAAAGAAACACTGTTAAAGAAAGCGTTCAACCATCTAATACCTTAGACACATTTAATACCTGTTAAAACACTAAGAGTAAAATGGTACCTGACAAACTTCCTTTCCTTGACTGTGATTCGCTGCTTTGGGTGTAGCTTATGGTGTTTATCTCCCATGGTGCACCATGGTGCATGGTGACCCCTACTGACATCAAGCTGCGGCTGCAGATAAAAAAAAAGCAATGGCTGATTGAGGGGTAACCCACAGAGCATGAATATAGCCTGTAAATTGGCACACGGTGGCCACATACATGTATTATTAATAAACACTATCAAATAAGTCAACCCATAACATGTTGGCATTGGCTGTGTCTCTTTATTTCCCATCATATCCTCAGATGAAACAGTGTTTGTGTCTGGCTAAATGAGCAATAATAATATCAGCAGGTGTTGCTATAGTGCAGGTGGAAGAAGGTGACTGGTGAGAACATGTAGAGTAAATATGTTCTTTTTGCAACAGGTGTGTTTGTTAATAGAGAAAGCCAATGTTCACAGGTCTGCACTACCGTCCAAATCAACTAACTGCATATTGTCCAACCCAGACATTGTATTTGTGGCAAATTACAAATCGTTCTTGTATCGTCACCTTCTTCACCGAGCGTATCAGTCTGACTATTACGACGTCATGTTGTGTTGGAAGCAGGGCTCACAGTGCTACTGTTTCCAAAGAGTGAGGCTGCTATGAGCCGACATAAAGTGACAGTTCAACATGTGCAAAAGTACAACAGTATTTGGGATGTAGCTGACACTCTGGACTGTGGTACCTGTACAACCGAAGATGTTTGCTTTAGTCATTCGCTAATAAAAACATGGTTTTAGAAGAAAAACATCATTACCTGAAGGCCTGATTGTTCAGCATACGTGTGATGGGGTAACATCGATAAAATTCAACCATAGATAAATACACTTTTTACATAAGCCATAATTTATGATACATGTATATATTTTTCTTTAGCTGTTAAAACGTAGCACATACTACAGAGAGGCTGTGATAGATATGATCTCTCACACAGGGATCCTGAGCCCTGGCAAGCCCTGATCTATAGTGGTTGTGAAGGCACCATTGCATATTTATGCTAATATTAGTAGGGAGGTGACAAAAACAAAACAAAACACCAGGAGTATCAGCCAGCTAATACACCCCAGCAACACAATTCAATCATTGGCTAATAATACAAAGCATATAAACTTTGACCCAACTAGTTATTTAGTTTGAAACTAAGTGTAAGTGTTCAAGACAGTGGCGAGAACAAATACAGAGTAGCGCATGTATAAAAGTGTAGAAAACTCAAACACATTGGACCAGAACATTCATTTACATTTTCATTTACAGCTAAACAAATTGCAGCTGTCTTTGCACAGGCAAATGTGCAGAAAATTCAAACCATCAGTCATGTCACAGTCAATAATTGTGCATGTCAGTGTAGTACTACCTGATCAGCATAAAATCTATACATACATGTCAAGTTAGGATCATTTTAATGTTTTAGTTTTGCGCATAACTCACACATTCAATGTCCCAGTGCTGACTCACCAATGTTTTTGTGTTCTGTTTAATAGTTCCTGGTTGAGTATTTCCACAACGCTAAATATCTGTGGACCAGTTTTTATAACTCCTGGAAATAAACATGGTTGCTAAGCAGCTCTGGGCAAAGGTAACAGGAAGCATTTCTGAATGTACAGTGCGGTTTTTGTGGCACAGCTCATGTAAATGAGTACAGTGAAGAGAAGCAGACTCTCTGGGAGAACATTCAAACCCGGAGCCAGGACCTCTTAGAAATGTTCAAATCAGTGTGTAACTATATTTTTTCCTCGTATGTACACGTCCTGTGTACTCAGCAGTTGGGTTTAATTACCTCCCAGATGTAGAACACGTTTCAGATTGCAACTGCACTGCAAAATGTCCATAACCCATGAACCCTGCTCTTCTTTTATGTTTTAAATCCAGGGTTTAGTGAAGGTTCACTGATGAAATGGGTTGTAAAGAGTTCAACTACAAATTTTAAAATGCATTGATTAAAAAAAAAGGCACAGTGCAGTTTCACCCCAATCAACCTCTATTTTCACTTTAGCATCTGTTACGTGCAGATATTTGTGCTTATCCTTGTCTTCTTGAAATTTGTGATGTGTTGCAACAAAAACAGATAGATTTGGATTTGTTTTGTTGTTGATTTTCAGCTGGGCTTGTATCCTTTGTTCTGTAACTGCCTCTGAGGGATGTAGCTGAGGTCAAGGGGATGTAAGCTCAAGCAGTTGAGCAACAAAAGATGGTTAAAAAAATAACAGAATAAAGAAAATCCAAGCAGCACTAAAAGGAAATCAAGCAATGACAGAAGTGAAGGATAGTGGGATAAGTGAAGCACGACAAGCAAGCTGGCTGCAGCCAGGTGACAACCTTTAAAGCTCTAGAAAATCTCCTGATTACTGGCAGCACGTGTGTGCGTTCCTGTGCCAGTGTGAATGAGATAAGAGAGTTTGTGTCACTATGCAGTCCCTCGAAAACTCAAATATCCTATTGTGACTGCAAGAACCTGAAATAAAACCTCAATTTCACTCGTCAACCTTGAAAAACATCATCATATGATTTACCATATGTTCATTTTATAGTAACCTGATAACTGGCAAACATGTAGATAAAAATCTAATCCTGTTCAGCTCTTTGGCAAACCACTACCCACACTACAATAACGACAAGTTCAATATTTTACTACTTGTAATACTTTATATGCTACAGGTAAGAATTGACACAGTGCACTCAAAGCCATCTTAATTCTCTGTGCATTTGTAACTGGTTTCCAATTGGCCATGTACATAATTTTATGCCTATGGTTGATCTTGACATCATCAGCCTAACCTCTGCAAAAGGTAAACTTAACAACAATAACAAAGGGAAAACACGGACTGTCTGTTCTGCCTCGTTCAGCGTTTTGTTTTGGCACAACCGCCAGACCACAGCTTTATCTTGTTTTTGATGACGCAGATGCTGGCATACAGTATGTGGGCACAGCAGAGTAGAGCAGGCAGGTAGGGAGGGTGTGTGCGTGTGTGAGCCACTACCCAGGCAGGCAGGCAGAGAGGAGGGACGAGAGGAAGACACAGACCGGTGGGAGGAGGAGTTGATGACAAACCACAACAGAAAACAATGCAAAAACTTCACTGATGTTTCACTTTGGGGCGAGTGACGTTTTCAGTTATTCTAAGGGGGGAGATCGTGGTGGAGACTTTCAAGCTTTCTAGTCAGAGCTTGAGATCAGACAAGAATACCAATGTATCATCCATTGTCCCAGGTCTACATCTGTATGTGTTTACCAGACTTAAAATGCATTAGAATATTATAAATATTTTTGCGTCCACCACAGGGAACAAAATGAATGTTCAGCTTTTGTTGCATCAGTGAGAACTAATTTCTCCACCATGGCTTTTTCAGATTCCCTGTTGCGTTTTTCCCATGCTACCTACTGCACAAACAGCCTTTCTGCATTGTTCACCTGTGAGTCCCACTTGATTGTACAGCTCTTCCAGCAGCTGGTGGTACTGGAAACATATCCAGTCTGGTACAGAATTCATTCGTCACCACATGTGACTAAGAAGTACGCATTTCTATCCTTGGATATCCATTCAAGCTGAAATAGTCATGTACTCCCTTACACTTCCCCAACTGCCAGTGTTCATCTTCTACTCTACGTGTCAGACTTTTTTAATGACTCAGGCCCCCTTCATTGTCCCTGAGGAGATGTGGGCTTTCAAGATGTGCAGGGAAGGTTTTAGATCCACCGTCCAGAACCCTGAGTGCGCTTCTTCCTCCTCTTACACACATAGTAGACTGGGAAAACTACCAAACCTGCAGATAAGGAAGGCACGACAATGAGTTAAAGCCCATAACTCTGCTTGTTTTTTGTAATGACTGTAACTAACTAGAAATCTTGTTTTGTTTGTCTTCAACTGTTAAAATTGTGTTTGTATACAGACTTGATTATTCTACCTTATAGCAAAATGTAAATACATTTTGCATTACAGATAAGATTGTGTAGAGAACACACTGAGTCAATAAATGATAATCTTTCATGACACGAGAAAGAGATAAACACTAATACTAATATTTCCTGGCACACAGCTAAGAGACTACATGTAAAACTCATGATAGCATTTTGAAATGAACAATTCACTTTTCTTTCACATCAAGACATTGACAGAAACGTCTGTTCATATGTGGCCATCGGCGTAATTATGTTACCTATCACCAGTGCAAGAGCTCCAAGCACGATGACCAGAAGAATGACCACAGGCGCTATCAGCACCTTAGTGGCTGCAGAGGAAAACAGAGAAAAAGGAGAATTGTCGTTCATCGTGAATAAATGTTCTTGAGGCAAAGAGAGGCAGAAATTGCATGTTTCAAATTGAATATATGTTTAAATATTAATGCATCCCTGAAGAATATTACAAAGGTTTGGTCACCATGGTAAAATCTGTGTAACATTGATATTTTTAGCATATTATAAACTCTGTCTATGATAAAATATCCCTTATCATATGCTCAATCTGTGCTGTTGACTGCACATGGCATGAGAACAGTGATAACCACTCTAATGGGCAAATTGTTCTAGTTACAGGACAAATGAGCCCTCAGTTCGACAGGCGCCCTGCTGATATAACTACATGTAGCTGTCACGAAGAACAGATCTAACAGAGGTGTTCAACTTCCCGGAGGCTCCCAGAGCATAAATCTGATAACTGTGAATGGATAATTAACCTAACCTAATCTGATACGCGATGCGTTCGTACTTCATTCTAAAGCCTTGCACAATGGCCTCTGCAAGTACAGGGTTAGATATGGATGCTTTCCTGCTGTATGTTTTCTATAGCCGCAGATAAGACAAATCCTCTGGTCTTTAGCAGTAGCCTCACCAGGCCATCTGGCAGTGCCGCAGCAAGACACAGGATGTTTGGATTATTTTAGCTAAACTGGAGGTTTCACTCTATGGTGGCCTTCTAGTTAGTCAGTCCATCACTTTGCTTTACGGTGAGATACTCACATTCCCTTAAGCCTTAGCCTTACTGTGTGTTTTGAACCAATTAGACCTGATCCTGCACCTTACCATCAGCATGGTAAAGTTGCTGTTTAATGTGCTGGCACTAAATAAAAAACTAAGCTTAACAGAAGTTCACAGTTTATTACTACACAACTATATATTACTGAATTTAGTACCACTACTATAAAGCAAATCGCTGTCTAATAAAATACACGGTAGATTTTATTTGAGTACAGCTCAACAGTGTGCTAAAAACCCGTATGTACACTCTACAGCTTACCACAAACAGAGCCTCTAATCAGTCGTCTCAGATGAGGTTTGTCAGGTAGATAGCGATACTTGCAGCCAAACACACTGAGGTTGGATGTATGGTCCCCAAAAAACCTGCACAACAAAATAAAGCGAAAAATAAAATCAGAGGTATACAAAAAATAATAAAAGGGGTTTTTTTTCTAAGAGGAAGTGAAATGGAAGGAAGATGGAACAGTTCTAACCGAAGGTGACGGTAGCGTTCTCCACAGCGATAACAAAAGTTAGTGTTGCACTGCATACAGGTCATATGATCGCATCCCTCCGTGCGCTGAATATGGATCTGAACAGAAAAAAGGTAAATACATGCAAGAGGCAGATCAATGGATGCTCAGTATTAGGCTGCAGCGTTTCCATAACTAGGCATCAAGTTCATCTGCTCTCATACTTTGTAAACACAACATCACACCAGTATGTTAGCTTCACAATCCTCTCACCCTGACTTCAGAACAGACACACGGAGACATGCAGCAGCTTTGTGTCAAACACAGATGGAAAGTGTTTACTGCTGTGCGTAAACATTTCTCATATACCGGTAATTTGCTTAATTTATGTCTTCCTTTAATCATCCTCTGACAGTCTAATTAGATGTAGTGTAGGCTGACTTGGTTGTAATGAGACTTTGAGATAAGACCAGACTGTGAGAGAGTTTCCAGTGAGTCTGCTAGAAATTGTTTTGTGCAGGAGAGACGTCATATTTTTTCACTGTGTGTGCATCTGATGTGCTGTACCCCATGAACCTCATCTAGTTCTCCATAGCTCCCCATCCATCATCTGTCCCTGCTTTAACGCTTCTTTGCCCTCATTGATTTACTCATCTACGCCGACTCCATGCTCCATCATCCTTTTCTACTTCCACATGCTCCCCTGACATTTTGGCCACGTTCAAACCTGTAGCATCATAACAGCTCACACTCGTTCGCACCCCAGTTCTTACCTTGCACTGTGGACATTTCTGGGCGTTTCTTTGGCCGTGCTCTATGACACTTGCCCAGTTCCGTAGCAGCTTGTCTCCTTTCCTATAGTCTCTGCATTTGAGGCCTTCGTGCCAGGGTGCATGGCATTTAAAGCACCACATGAACTGACAAATCCTACACTGGATCTAGAGAGAGGACAGAAGACACTTAGTTTCCTTTCCTGTCACTGAATCCTGACGCAAAAGATTCATTTGTTTTACCTTGTACTTGTGCTCCGAGCGGCTGAGGTTGGGATTTTTCAGGGAGGTGAACTCACTGCACTGGGGGCAGGGCTTGATGCTGGAATCCAGCTGACTCAGCTCCAGAAAGTATCGATATTTTGCAACATCCTCACTGGTCAAATGGGAAATCACCAGTCCCTCCTCCAGGTAGCCACTGCACTCTGGGATTGGACAGCTGATGTAAGCTTTGGCAACTCGCACCTGGGAAATGTCATATGTAAGTGATGATTGTTGTGCGAGAAAGTCGATTACTCAAAGAAAATAACTGCATGTGAATTAACACTTAAATATTGAATGTCACTAGAAAATGTTTTGCCATGCTGAAGGGAAATGCGATGGGAAATGCGTAGAAGAAGTGTGAGTGAAAGAAGCTAATTTTCATTAGTTTTATCAAACTGACTGTATTCACACACAAACAAAACTTAAATACAAAATTAAAGTAACACCACTGTCATTCACAGAGCTAGATGGGATGAACTAACTTATTAAATATAAAAACATTAGATCAAGCAATAGGTTTCGTTTAGTGACATATGTCTAATGTATAAACATTAAACTACAAGCAATGCTTTCATTTTAATAATTTAAACAAATAAATTCAAATGTCCTTTTCACCATTTACCACCTTTTTGTGTCGTTTCCTCCTGAGGTATCGCTTCTTCTCTAGCTTTTTCTCTGCCCCTTACACATTTCTTTCCTGTCTTTGTCAGTGAGACCTATTGCAGACACAAAAAGGCCCTTTACCCTGCATGTGTGTGTCAGTAAGGGGGAGCACGCATTGACGACAGAGGGTGATTAAACAACAACAGTACTGGCATCTGATGGTTACACCCAACATCCTCTAAAGCATGTGTGCACATACTAAACAAAAGCCTGCTAGATATTTATGAAAGTTTATCTTCTTGATGGATGAAAGCTGATGTGTTGCTATTGTCACCACTACAAAACCAGTCAGACAGGTTAGGGCTCCTGCCACATTTTATCTCGCTCACATGCACGTGCGAGTCGTGTGTTTAAAACATCAGTGACATTTTCACTGTAATAAGATAAAGTACAAGCCCGCATACAGGTGCACACATGATTAAAACGGCCTGACTGAACTGCAATGAGTATTAATGCTAACAAGGATGTGTGAAGTAATCAATTTACTTGCAGTATCACACTGTAGACAACAACAACTTGCTTTTCATGACATTAATCTATTGTGTGCTTTCCATCATTGTCTTCCTGTATAATCCAGCTCCTTACATGGATGTGTTACTCTGTAAATTATCAGACAGACTGCTACTATACACGCCTGAGTTCATACACTATTGATGACACTATTAGGAGGTATATCTGTAGGTAGGCTCGTATAGGTTCAATCATGAGCAGATCCTTTCTTCTTCTACACATTTCTATCCCTTTGGCAGTGGTTTTTGGTCCTTGCTCTAGAACTTTTGAGGCTCAGATCTGTATGTTGTTTTACTAATCCCAATTTGTGAGTTTTGGAGGAGGCTGTGTTTATCGTGGAAATATCACCACAATTATACACTATTGTGGAAACATATCTTGAATATGATGAGTGTTGGACTGATGTAGAAAAGATGCAGAAAAGCAACTTTTCCAGTGAATCTAAATATGTGCTGGAATAAACCCTGATGCTACATGGGTACGAACTGACAGTTAGCAAGAGTGTGTGATAAAATAAGTGTTTAGTACACTACTGGAATAAAATAATCCACCTACACAGGGTCGTTTACCTGACCCTTATCTCATCCTCCACGTGTTTATCAGAGTCTGCTTGTATATGCATGTTGTGTGACTGCTCTCGTTATCAAAGCAAGATAATTCAGCAGTAATCTGGATGACTTCTATAAACAGATTTATCAAGACAGATTACAGCAGACTACTGCAACAGTAGCAACATCCTAAGATTGTATCTTTTCCCTAAATGTAAAATAACTCTACTGGGAGACGCATGTAAAGTTTATCCAACATAGGATTTGGAGGATGGATATACTGCTAAGTGGCGTCGGCTTGTGAAGAGTGAACAAAAATATTTACCTGAAGGCAACAAAGCAACAAGCAGTGCGCTTTTCATTCTCGGGTCCCTACATTGAAGACTAGTGGAAGTAAATGAGTCACCTACAAGTTATTCATTTTCATTTTTTAGACTGAATTCCTTACTTCACACCAATATTCAAGTCAGTGAAGGAGAAATCCTCTGACTGCATTGCATGTGCTTGTTGTGACTGAGTTCAAATTACTTTGCTAAAGACACTGTTTTCTCCACAATGGATGGGACGCTCAGGTGTGATTCAAGCGCGTTATTTTGTAAACTGTATGAAAGAATAAAAGACGGTAAAAGACACAACTATGCTTGTTTAGTTGTAACTGGACTAATATTGCACAACAGATCACAAGTACTGTGTCTGAAAGCCTTGGAGAAGGAAGTTGTGCTCACAAAGCCTGTCATTGAAAAACATCTGTGCCCAGGACCCAGATACACAGCAAATAACTAGATTCTATCACAAGATGAGCACACCTGACCTGCAGATGTTGGTCTCTGACACGAGTAACAATTATGTAAAACCTTTCCCTAATACACACTAGACAGCCAGCACCCAGTATGACTCTGAAGCATGTGCAGGCAGCTTAGCTCGGTGATGAGAGATCACTGTATTTTTCCATGCTTGGCTCCCAGAAAGTGTAGCCATGCCCCTGCCCCAGGGAAGACGTCTTGCCAAGAACTTAACACGTAAACGCATCACAGACAAGACAACGCGTGTGAGCGGGTTACTCAAGGACATTTTGACCACCCGCTGGCCCACTCGGCAGCGCCTGGTCCTGGGCCAAATACTGGGCCACCCTGCGGCACTAACCTGCCCCATCACCCCCGGTTCTCTCTTTACCAACCTGGGAGCTGACGTACAGTTTGAGACACTCATCACACACGGCCTTCCTGCAGCAGGGCAGGGGTGCGATGGGTTTGTCTTCTAGGCACACCCTACAACTCTGCATCGCGCTCTCCGCCCGGGCCTGCTCCATGTACAGCTGGTGGGCCACGTCCCCGAAAGGATCCACCAGGTCGTCCAGGGTGTAAAGTGACAGTGCGGGACTAGAACCCGCGTCCACTCCCGTGTCCGCGTCCGTTCCCGGTGCGTCAATCGTAAGCGCTTCATCGTAGCTTTCTGTGGTTTCCACGGTCTTTTGATTGTCGTTAGCAATGCAGTAAACAGTGCAGTAGACGTGTTCTTTGACTCTATGAGACTCGTCTAAGGTGGCGGTGCTGCTGTCACTGTCACATTTATGATGGCACTGACCAGCAACCGTTAGATATTCAACTCTCAACACATCCGAAGTCGACAACTCGCTCCGGGTTGGTTCGGTTTTATCCTCGGCTTCACCCGTTTCTCGGTGCGACTTTCCACAGTCGCAACATTCGCTACCGTGGCCGTTAATGTCGTTAAGCACCATTGCTTCGGGGTGTTGGTGCTCGTCGGCGCCCTGCACCCGACCGCCTGTGCTTAACAGAGGGGAGGGGGGTTTGGAAACCCCGAAGTTCCGTCTCAAAATCTCGACAGCGCTCGCCCTCCTCCTCCTCTCCCCCCCTCCGTTGCAGTTGTTGTTGTTGTTGCCCTCCGCCTCCCGGTCCTCCTCGCCGCTCCGCCCGTCCGGAGCCCTCCTCGCCCGTCCGTCGAGCGACAACCGCGAGTCGGATCTGCCGACGCGCGAGCTCAAACCTTCGCCCGGCCGCACAACTTTACCGTCCGCGTAGGAAGTTTCCGTCGGCAGGTTGCGGGACAGCTTCACCCTCCCCTCCTCCAAACTGCCTATGAAACTCGGCATTTTACAGGTGTCGGCTAACGGTCCGTCATCTCCCATCCCCCGGTCGGGCTCTGCCCATGCAGTGAGCGGTTCTCCGCACCGGACGGACCCCCTGCCTGTTTTCCCCCAACTCCTACTACCAAAACAAAGCAGCCAGCTCGCAGCTTCCGGGTGCTGACGTCATCATGCGGGAGCGCGGCGATAGGCCGCTGGGAAGCCTAGTGGCGGCCGGAGCGAAGGCAGATAAAGCAGCTGCATCCAGCTGTGGCAGCGCTCACACAGCACAGCTACAAGGCCTAGCGACGGAGAGAAGGACACACAAAGACACGTTATTAATGGCTAACATCCGTTATTTATAATAGATGGGATTATGTAAGTAGAAGCTGCTGCAGTGGCCTGAAATAACCAAGGGTGTGATTTTTATTCTATGATGCTGTTTTAAATTATTTATGCCTCACGCGAGTCTTTGTATTTTCTACTACCTTATGCTACTACTACATAGTTAAATAATACTTTATTCTTTACTTTGTTTATTTAAAAACCTAAAAGGTAGTTTTCTGATCCAGATGAACAAATTATAATCATTAGATGTTAGTAGGAATTTCAAAATATAATGATTAGATTCCAGTACTTTCATAATCAGATCATTACTACGCCAGTGGTTTTTAGTTTTAGAAATCAGTTCAATTATATGTCTTCAGGTATGTCCAGAGTCACATATTAATAACAGCAAACCTTGGTAAGGACATTTACACTACACAACGCATGAAGCCTTACAAGTTTAATTTTGCAGCTCTATAATGTAATATATATTTTTTACTAATTAACTTTTACGGGAATGTTTCAAAAACCCAAAGTTTAGCAATTATGTATAGCAATTATCTCTATGAAAACTGAAGTAACACTTTGTTATGGTGGTGTCACTTCTATGGAACATCCTGTATAATATCTGTGGTAGGATACTGAAAAGCCAGAGGTTTCTTACATTAAATGCATTACCTGACATCTCTTTATTTACTATAAGAAATCACAAAGTGCTATTATGCTCACAGTTATTATCATTATTAGAGGTAATGCTAACAGGAGTAGGTTCCAGACTACAGCGTATCTGAAAGGCTGCAGACACATTACAGTTCCTTGCATCACACACGCAGGTCTCATCTCCATAAAATCCCCCTTTAACCAGAACTCATTTCATTTCGATGGGAAAAGTGACACTTGAACATGGCAGAATAAAAGTAATTTGGACTAACACATTTTTAGTTCAGCGCTGTTGGCACAAGTTTAAAATGAATTTAACTGGGGCGCCTGTAAAATGGGTTGTTAGCTCTGTTACAATTCCTCATTAATGCCAAAGGGCGCACGCCACACGGTAATTAGTTTACTTGTCCTTGCTGTGCCCAATTGGTTTTAGTGAAGAATGCCAACAATGTTAAAAAAGCCTTTACAAGTGTGAGACTCAGCTTATTACATAAAGCCAGAAAACCCATCTGGCATTTAAAGAAGCATGTTGTTCTACACTAAGCAGGTCAAAAAGTGGGGACAGCATCCTGCTTGAAAGTAAATATTTAAAATATATACCAATATGACAGAACTAAAGAGTAGCTTGAACACTCGCTCAGAACGTTTTTCATCCTAATTGGCTAGATGGTCCATGGTAATAATTTGAGTGCCAAATAACGTTGGAGAGCTTAGAGATGAAATAAGAGAGGACAACGTTATGGTAATTTCCTTCTCCACTGTCTACTTTATTCCCAACTGTCTAGTTTATGTACAGTCAGTCACATGTGGTAAAAACAATAACAAAAGTGACGAGTTAGTCAGTGGTGAACTTCAACAAATCAACCCAGAGCCACAGGGAAAGACTGGAGATGCCCTTTCCAATAAATAGTCGGTGGTATGTTCCTGCATCAAAGTTTTGACAGTTGCTTAAGGTATATGATAGTCTTTTGACTACAGTACATAATTTTCTCTGTTGTTTTTTAATGTTTACACTATAATATAGTGTAGTTTGGGCAGTGGAGAACCTCAGGGTTCTGTAATGGGTGCTATTCTTTTCTCTTGCTTAATAGTCCTACTAAGCCTTATAAAACACCTTTTTTTCATTTGTAACTGTGGTATCACATAGTTCAGAGCAAAACTGACTTAACTTTGATTATTGCTACGCTTCTTATCTCTTGTCATTAAAATTACAGAAACATACAAAACATAATTATAACATAAAAGAGCGACTGACTGTTCAAAACTCTGAAAAATAAATGAACAGAATATGTTCTGTCTTAATTATTACCAATTCAGTTTAACTTCTAGAATGTATTTGTTATTGCTTTTCTTGGTATACATGGGGCTTTGCAGGATCTGGGTTAAGTGCGGTTCAGTTCACCATGACACAGAAACCAAGGCGCTGCAGTACAAAGTATCGCACACACAGTCACAAAAAACACACGCATACACACACACTTGGGTCAGGTTATACTGTATATCGGTGTAGATTTACTTTAGTCTTTAAAATCTGCTAGATTGTTGTTTGGGTTGATATTCCTTCCACAGTGCCTGGTTAATATTTAGATCTGCTTCACTTAAAATTTGAGTAAATTCACTTTCAGGTCACATGGCGTCATTTGCTTATAACACAGCTAACTATTTCAGCTAAATGATATATTTGCAACCCTTTTCACAGTTCCAGGTTTGAATTTACCCAAACACACTTAATCTGCAGCCATCTCATTTATTAAAAATCAAAATGCGGAGTTGTTTGACAATTCAAATATAAAATGATGATGTAAGGTTCATTATGTGCTGAAGTGAAAGTGAATTTCCGGCCTTTACAGAACATTTACTGAAAAAATCATAGACTATAGTGCAACTAATTCGCTTTCCTCCCATTCTCCTCTTACACTCTCGTTTCAAATACACTGTACAATTAGAAGAAATAAAACATAGTAGTTCCACTTGTACACAACATCATACATTAGTAGTCAACTAGAAAAAACAGTAAACACGGCCACGTGATTAAAAAACGTCTAGAAGTTCAAAGTTACATTTCATGGTTTTACATTGTAGTAGCTATTTTTCTCCTTTACTCGGCAGACATTTCAGACTGTGTTATTTATAGAAAAATCACAAAGTTCACATTTAGGACTCTTTGCAGAAAGTTGAGGAGCATTTAACAAACTGAACAGTTCCCATTTTTAAGTAGCTAGTTAGTCACACGCAGCATGAGATTAAATATGCAACAGTTTGGAAACACCCCCATGCAAACACAAACAAATGCTGTCTCTGTTCTGCAGAGTGACCGTCAGCGGGGCCGCGACTCCGAACGTAACCCACTGAGCTTTGTTACAAAACCAATAACCTGCTGAAAGGGTGGGTGGAAAGTGGACTTTGAGCTCAGTGTGTAGACGGACGCCGTCTGTTCATCCATCCTTCAGGAGACGTCCTCGTGTCCCTCTGGAAGTCATTAGCAGATGGGGAAGGCCTCAAATGTTTGGTCCAATAGTTATGACACAAATGCAAACATACATGTTTAGTTCCAGTTTCTTTTCTTAACAGAAAAAAAACAGAAAAGCGTTAGAATGCAAGTGTGACGTCTGCATTTCTTACGTGGACTCAGGCAAAGTGGACATGAGACCCGTCGCTATGGTCCCAGCTTGTGGCTTTGAAAAGCCACGCTCTACAGACGCACACGTGTTGATACAGTTGGCACTTTCAACGTTAAAATTCAACTGCTGGGTGAAAGCTGAGAGCTGCTAAGTCTCTGGTATCTCTCTGGCATCAGTTTTCTGTCCTCGTTACCTTGCAGGCGAGGGATGGTGCATTCAGTGTCAGCCCTGCGTTCTTTGTCTTCCACCAATTGTTTGTTGCTTGGAATAAAAATACATGAATCTAAATAATCAATGAAGTCACGTATTACGGAGGCTCCTCTGCTCCCACGTGATGCTCATGATAAAGATGGCAGCCATTTGTCTGAGATTTGTAATAATGAAAAAATGCCAATCCATGACAATGTTCAGGCCACTTTGACTGTGATTGTCATTTCTGTGTCTTTTCTGTTTGATGCAAGTGCTGCCTGTGGCGGATTTTGGCTGCGTTTAAACTTTATCTGACATTAAGAAGAGCTGAACGCTGCAGACAAGAAGGCTGATTAGGTATTTTACCTGGCTTTCAGCATTGCTTTTACCTCTAGAAAGTGGAGAATTTCAAGGCTTAGGTGCCTGTAAGAGGACTGAGAAACTGTTTCCAGACCTCTGTCTGTCCCTTGGGGTTGCTTTCTTTATTTTTTTTATCTCTCTGCCTTGGATGGAAGACAAAATATTGAAACAGCAAGAGACCAGCAAGACTGTCTAACTCCCAGTCTGCCGGTCCATCTACCTGCTGCATGCGTTAGAGTTCAGTACTTCTATCTGACGAATTCTCCACTGTAAACATTAAAATTCACATTAGTAGTAAAAAGGTTAGTCGGTTGTGTAGTGTTATGTGTACGTGTGTGCATGCATGTGTGTATGCACAGGTGCATGTATAATGCCTGTGTATGTGTCTGCTTCCTGTACACGTGCACGTCCTGTATGCGATGATAGTATGTAAACCTACGTGTTACACTGTTATTTAACATTCAGTATTTGCGATGAGTAAACGCCAGCTTGATTTCGACCAAGCCGCCATCTTTGCTTCAACCTTTCCGAAATGCACCAAAAAGTAGCGTTTAGGAGAAATGATGTTGGACATTCCGTGATCGTTAGTCTTTTGAGGAGACGCTCAGTTTGGTTGGAACTTTATCAAGGCGTGTCCCGAGATGCTTAGACAGACTCTGTTGTATGCTCATAGATGCGTCTCTGGGATTACAAAAAAAAAAAAGATCTTTGGTCAGGCAAATCTGCATGACAACTGTTTGAGACACGACATATTTTTGCAGTAGCGTGACACAACGTGGCTCCATCTCAACATATCTCTGACAGCAGAGAAATTCTCGAGTTATCATTGGAAGCCTGAAGAAACACATCGCCGACGAGTCGTGGCCTGTTTTGCGTCCCTCTGATACGCGACAGCACAGGAGGAAGCAAGTCATTGGCTCCCGGATGTGTCCCTCAGCCAAGACAGAAACACATGTCATGCAGTTACCACAAAGTAACCACACAAGGGCAGCGTTTCACCAGGAACAGACTAAAAACAGCAGGGAGGAAGATCAGGGAAGTCTGCTGACCAGGTACTAGAGGTTAAATCACAGATAGTCCTAGTTTTCTGAATCCTGTCCACATGTCGGTGTCTTGGTTGGTGTTTGAGAGAAGACAGATGGAGAAGTAAAAGAAGGGGGTCAAGCAGTGGTGGTTCATAAGGCAGTGCTCCTGGAGTGCTTCCTGGGTTTACTTTGACCTACAGAGAAAAAGAGAGGACAGGAAAGCATTAAATGCAGTTGGCCCAGCTAGTTCTGGAAGTCATCACACAGTAACAACCTAAAAACACATTCCACTAGAAGAGAAACCTCCTGGTGTAGCCCTGATACCAACCTGCGTCCAGTATAAGAGAACATTAACGTAGGTGTTTATGATTAATAGAAGTCGTGGTCGTTGTAACTCAATTGCTCGATGCTCTTAGAATAATGATAATAACTCAGTGCAGACAAAGTAACACGTTTGCAGAGAACAACAATAAGTTCCTGTGATGGTAGTTTCTGTCCAAAGAAGCGTGTGTTTTTATAAAGCACTGACAATTAAAGCTATTTCTTTGTGTATGTGAGAGAGAGAGATTTCCCTCGGGGTGGTACAGCTGATGCTAGTTTATTGGTCCCTCTGGCCAGAGCCAATAAACACCAAAGTGAAGGGACAGCAGCTGGGGAACAATGATAGCGTATTGATGATATTTGTGTATGTGTGTGCGTGTGTGTATGTCCAGTACTGTATAAAGGTCCCTCCATGTGTTGTGTGCATAGTGTGCCTGTAAGCTGTGTGTGCGCAGATACTGTGTGTCCACTCCCGCTCCCGCTTTGTGTGCGTTTGTGTCCGCAACCGCCCACTTTGTTGGGGGGGTCGATGATTTATGATCCGCGTTATGGCTTCCGCAGGGGACATATAAAACCACAGAACAGCCCTTTATTGCCTTTCATCTTTGTATCGCTGTCACTCAGTTTCTCTTCTGCCTTCCTCTCTTTCTGTTTTTCGGATTATCCACTAGTCTTGATTTAAATTTCCCCCACCTCTCTCTTCATCGATATCTCTTTCATTGGGCTCCTTCCCCAATAAAACTGCTCTCGATAACCTGTCTTCTGCATGTCAGAAGAATCCACGTTATTCCATTGTGTTGTCTGTAACAGCGGCGTATAACCTTTACTGTATTGTTTTCACGAAGTGGGAGCTTTGAGACTGATGCTGGTGATGATGCCCAGTTTGTGTCAACATGGAGTTTGATCTAAGAATCTAGCTAAAGCTGAAATCTGTGGTTTGCATCTTAGACAGGATGAAGTCAAATGTGTTCTGCAAAGAAGCACGTTTAAGTTCAAAAACAAGTAAGTCAGTTTCAAAACACGCCAACACTTCTAAGGAAGATGCCTTTACCATATCCCGCAGGCAAAAAATGCTAATAAGAAATTCTGAGAAGCAGCTTCAGTAAGGAATGACATCAAGGGTACAATGGTTTTCATCACGTATCCCACCTTTATTTGACATGTGTGAGGTGAGCGATAAAAGCGCTACGGCGATGATAAGTGACGAGACCTTGGGCTGAGAAATGATAAGGCCGTACACCGATGCAGCGTGAATGCACTTATATCACCCTCTGCAGAACTCAAGTTATCAGACGCAGATGAAAATTAGTCCCCGAGCACAGTTGGCTATTGATGGCGGGGCGCAATTTACAAGGGCGAGACCTGTCAGCCACCCGGCCTGCGAATCTAACGCCTATTTCCTCGCAGTTAGAAGGACGGAAGATGGCAAGGATGGGGACAAACAGACTAGATTGTGCTACGTGGCGTAGATACTCAACATAGATACAAGTGTGCTATACTTACATGTACATGGGCTGTAGCTGGAGGTGGGAGGTCTTCTGAGGCCCCTGGTAACCATAGGAGTCGAACCCGCCTATAAAATCAACTGCACAGAAAACAACACTAATTAGAGCTAGCACGCGTCCCTGTGGTGATCCGCTGGGAAGCTCCCACAACACATGAGTCAATGCATCAGTCGTCCTACACCTACAGAGGTGTTGCTGCTTGTACAGCTAATCTGTGTCACAGCCATAAAACCCCTTCAAGTACAAATTCGACTGTACGAAAATCCTGTGATGCAAACCTTATTCTATTTTCAGGAGAAAGACTACGACTTTCGCAGCGATATATTTATGCCTTGAGAATGCTTTTTACTCCTACATCTAGTGTAGCTCCACAGATTCCTGAGCTGAAGAGCTGCCAGCAGGTGGTTGCCTTGCTCAGACTGACGCAGGGAGCACGGACTTCTGAAGCGATGAAGCTGTCACTTCTTCTTCTTTAACTTTGATGTTGGAGAGCTCATAAAAGGGTACTTCCTTGCCTTGATCCACAGCATACTTTCGTATTTATACAGTGAGACTTCATGAAAATCAAGCACAATGTGGACTCGGCATGTCGCTGCGCAGATGAAAGCGGCTGTACGTTTACCTCGCAGCTGCGAGGAGCAGGGACAACAGTGAAGTTGCAAGAAACGGAAACTAAAACCACAAAGTGTTCTCGCGTTTCGCACACATAGTAATAACACAAGATGTAACAATTACAGGTTTGTTTTTGAATTTACACTTTTTATTTGTTTTAGTTCTTTTATTGCAATGATGTCACAGATCATTAGAAACAGTCTCCTGTTGCTGAACTATTCTTTCTAGGTGTGGCTCCTTCTGAGGAGGAGCAGATTTCCTGCTGATTCATGCTGCAGTCAAACAGTCCTAGCAGAGTTCCTGCCATGCTTGACCCCTTGAACACAAGAGGAAATTGATCCCCTAACCGTGTCTGTGCGCTGCCTATCAAGCCATAGTTGCCCACTTGTAAAATTCAGAAATATAATTCATGAGGCTTCAAATGTGCAATAAAAAATACACGGTTTTCTGTTATTCTTTAAGCTATAATTGTTTCTATTGACTGTCTTATTGGTCCAGAAAATGATTATGAGCTGATCTTGCCTGTTTGTAAGTGTGTACAAATCTGTGGCCGTAAAACAGATTGAGAGCGACTATAAAGATTATTCTGCCACACACACCTAAATGAAGACTTGGACACACACACACATACTCACACATGCACAGAATAATTATCAGAGTAATTAGCTTTCTCAGCAACGCCAAATCTTCATTGGTCCTCAGCGAGCATTAGCTTTTTCACCCAAGGCACATCTCCCTACAAAGTTCCCTGATTATTGTTTAGTCTCCCACACTGCACGTTCCACAGCCACACTCGGGGCTTAAGGCTTGGCAAGATGAAGATTACAAAGAACCAAATTTATTCTGGAGAAAATGATGCATGTCACACGACGCTGCCATTGAGCACGAATTCATTAAAGCTTATTAGCAGGCAATTTGAATCCCGATTCCTGCTGATAACATTGTTCCTGTGGGAAGACGCATGAAAATCACACATGTAGCCTGTTTTAACTATATAAAAACTCTCACACATAAATTATTTAGACATTGAATGAGTGGCATTTTAGGTTTCATGCCACCACAGAGCTGATTAAAGTGCTATATTTAAATCTTCTCCATTAACGAGTAATAAATTGGGTCATTCTAAACTATTCTTCAACTTTAGGTATTTAGAGATTCAATATTTACTGTAAGTGTGAACAAAGGGCTTGTTTGTCCCGGTATGAGCCGCAGTTTTAAAATGGCTGCTGCTTGGGGGTGAAAACTATCTACTGTCAGTCTCAATCCCCAGTTCGCTTTCCACAGCGTATGAAATTATTTCCACTGATCCAGTCTCCATTTATTATCTATCAATATTTATGTGTTAGCAAACAGCATCCTCACGACGGCGTTGAATAAGACATGCTTGGATATTGATCCTGCTGCAGAAAGGCTGGGCCTATTTTAATGGAATAACTAAATGGATGGCCCCAGGTATAAATGAGCTCATCCACGTTAATGCTTACAGAAACGCACCACATTTAAAATATAACAACCCTAAAGTTAATATGTTGATTTGCCTCATTTTCCTTGTCTGTAAAGGCAATTACCCCTCAAATTAAATTCATTTAGTCAGTCAAAATGCTGTGACTTCCCAATCAACGCGACTGTAATGATGGATTGCTGTATTGATAAAAATAAGCGATGTGTGAATGAATGGGTTTTGTTGCTCTTCGCCCGTGAATTCTTTCCATTTTTGCACGACTGTTGCTTAGTGATGGTGGTTGGAAGCTGTACGCATGTGGGAGACGCATATAAAAGGCAACTTTGATGTAGCATGATTCTACCTACTTCTCTTCATCCTCCACTCTCTCGCTCGTTTCTTTCTCCCCCATGCGTTAAATGAACGCTGGAGGCCACAACTTGCACTCTGAATTCTGTCTGTAGGCTCTAAAGCGTCGGTCTAAGATGGCTTCATTCAAACTTTGCTACAAAGACGGTGAAAACAAGGACAAGCAAACAAAAAACATAACAAGGTTGATGTAAAAAACCAGCTTAACATCACAATGTGCACAGTATGACTGCGTACTTACAGCTGTCCTCTTCTTCAGAAATGAGCTTGACCACGTAGCAGGCGTAGATAAACCCGACCAACTGGGGGCAGAGAGAGCAGAGAGGACGCATCACTGCAAGACTGCAATGGATGCAGGTCCTTCACCTTCTAGTGTATAGTGAACCGTTAAGTCTTCAGAAAACAATGTCACTTATTACAATCTATAAAATATATAAAACCCCAAACTTTACATGTGTAATAAAAAAGCCTCACTCGCATTAATAAATCAAAGCTTTCAGTTATTATTGTGTTTTTGAAACGCACCAACTTTAGTGGAAATGGGGTTTTGTAGATAACAGAGCAGACGCTGGACACTGTAATTGGAACAAACAACAAAACCAGGTGTTGGTGGAAGTGGAACAGCACTGGGATATTTTTCTCCCGTACAGAGCACCTGAATCGATGGACACACGCATTCACGCGTATCTACACACACGCCGGATGTGGGGCGTCTTCAATGACAACCTCAAGGTCAGCGCCAACTTTGATGCGGTGACACCGTCGTAATACACATCCTCAAACCTCACCACCGCTTAAAAGGAAACGGTGACAACCATCTCTCCATTATGCTGCTGTGGGTAAACATCAGCGAGATTGTGATCGCTGAAATTGAATTTCCCAGCTCCCTATTGTTGTCGTGTTACGATGTCATTGTGGATCATTACGTCTTGGTTGCTGTTGTCAAAATGAAAACCTCACACCAGCCTCCCACTGTCTAACCCAGTGTTAACGTATACTCCCATAGTTTTCATGTGAGTTGTCTGAAGCCATTCACCAACATGAGAGCGACAATGAACAATCGAATCAGGGACTATAGTGACGTGTCCCTTTGTGCTCTTATTCTGATGTAGCAGTCTTCCCTCGCAGAACACCTTTGCTCTCCGATCTGCTCTCTCATTGGTCGTCTGTTTCCAAGGTGACCGATTACAGGCAGCTGATTGGAGTGAAGATGCAGAAAAGGTGCAGCCAGCGTAGGTCGGCATTTTAGTGACCTTATTATCTCGCAATGATAGAGGAGAGATGGCGAGTGTGAACAGAGGAAGATCCGAAGGGACAGTGATGGAGGGATGTGTGTTTGTATGAGGCATTAAACTATATTACTCTGAATAAAGAGGTCTTACAGCTCAAATATGGCTTCGAATGTAGGACAAATGACATTGACCTGACTGTATTCTACTCACTACACAGACACGAACACACAGCAAGCTGCAAAGGCGTGCAGCTGCATTTGAGATTCAGTTTATATCTCAAGGTCTTGACCTCATTTAGTCTAAATAAGGTTCAGCTCCCAAAGCTCCCTTTCTCGCACTCTCTCCCTCACTCGCTATTTCCTCCTAGCTTCCTAATTCCACTTCCTGCCTCCACATCACCTTTATTCCTCCTTAAGTGATCTGTTCTCTTCAGTAAATCTGTCACAGCAAAATAGCGCTTTGAAAAATAGTCATGCAACATCAGCATGAGGATCAACGATGATGGGGAAATCAATGCGGACAACGCAGGAAGCTTTAAGTATCAGAAAAACCTTGAAGTTCAACTCAGAGATGCTCATAAACTTTACTGACTGCAGAATATCCGCTGGCAGGAGTTTTGAAGCAAAACCTTTATTTTGAAAGATTAAGGTGATTTCCTCTGTCTGGTGCCATGCCAGCGGATTTATTATTAGTGCGAGACTTCTTGCAGTACAGAGTCAAAATGTTGCTTAATATACTTCCAAGAGTTTGGGGAGATTTTTGTCACATGGCGTAAAAACCGATCTGGACCTTGCTCTGTCTTCTGCAGGCTCATTGCCTCTGAAAATGACTTTTGGGTGCAGTTTTGTTAGTGCCACTGAGCAGAGTGCAGCAAGCTGTGCTGAGCTTTGACAGAGTGTGTTCCGCTGCACATCAATATCCTGTTAATATTCGACCTACTCAAGTATTCTGTTTTGGTGTCGCTGCATGTAAACACAATATCCTGTTTACAATAAGCTTGATTACATCTTCTTCGGATGAAACCCAAGCACGTTAGCCAGGCTGCACCGATATTGGCTATGATGCGTACGCTCATTATTGTGTTCATAGGAGCTGTGAGTCTGAGTTAGTTTGGTTCTTGGAGTTATATTTGGACTCCACTGATCAGAATCCCTGAAATGTTCTGTATCTAACTTTTCTGGCTTTGCTGGGCTGAAATATTCCCAAATGCACCCAACAAATTGTGCAGGGACACGTTATAACTTAGATTTAGACCAAAACCCATTTAAAACAACGTCCACATCTCCTAGCCCACAGTGCTGCATTCAGACATCATCGTCATTCTACTTGAAGGTCATATGCCTTCATTTATTTCTAGTGACTCATATACAACATAAAGGAAATTTGGAAAGTGAACATTTTCCCACGTTTTACATTAGGGACAAATGGAAAAAGGAGCTGAATCACCAGTACACTATGATTTGCTCATCCTCACTGTCGCCTCCTCTTCCTGAACTCACTCGTCTGTAAATCAGGTGTAAATCTGTCTCTATCTTTGCTATTGGCCTAAATAAGCATCTGTCTCGCTCTTTATTGAACATATTTTCCTAGATTGCATTTAGTCTTTGACAATTTCCAAACCTCTGTTTCCTCCTTTTTTAACCTTACATTTTATCAGACTTGGTTTCAGTCTGTGGTGAAATCCCAGCTGCTTAAATTGTCATTTGTAGTTTTCAAGTATATTTGAGAAATTCATAAACCAGCGGTATTAAAAGCGACTGACAGATTTTAGCTATTCATAATATTTTTCCTCTTTGGTTTGTGGACGGACTGATTTAAAGTGAGCTGCTTGCAGGCTGTTCTCAGACAGACAGCGGCTCCCTCTCCTTATTTTGTCTGTGGATTAGGGCTACCTAGTTACCACAGCAAAACCCGATGGATGTTTGGTGTGACGGGTGGAAATGGAAATAGCGCCGCTTTAATGTGGATTCAGACAGAATCCAAGCCCCGATCAGCCTGACAAGCTGTAACGTGTACAACTTTAGCACCTCGCCTCACAGGCGCGCACTCGCTCAGAGTGAGAAAGCATTTGTGTAAGGTTTTATGTGCACAGCGTCACACACAATCCCAGGAGACAGGATGATAGTCTTTATGCCATTTCTTAAACAGTGCACAGCGGGTGCTCGTTGCTATGGTACACACGGTAAGTTAGCTGGGAAAGGGATGGTAATGGTATGGGGAATAAAATGACTAATACAATGACATGTCCTTGCGTCTCTGAATAGACAGTGGCATTTTCCCCAAATTGGGTGCGGCTGTCACATCACAGCGAGTGTTGAACGTGTGGTCACTCTGGCAACCCTGCATGCCCGCACAGAGGCCACACGCAGTAGTACCGCAGCCGCTGATGGACCGTTGTGTTAGAAGTTGGAAGTACACTTCAAAGCTGCAAAAGACAAGAGGTTACAGCTGACAGCCGACTCTGTCAAGCACTGAAGTGGCATTTAATAATTAAAAAGGATTTGAAATTGGTCTGTATTCTTTTTATAGTAAAGGTTGTGTCATTTCAGGAGAAAAAATTAAAACGTCTACAGATGACACTGTTGCCCTGAAGGATATAAAAAAATCCAAAAGTCTAAGGCTACATTCACAATGTGAAAATGTCATTAAACTAAAAAAAGATAGCAGAATATTCATTCTCTCCTACAATAATGAAGCCCTTAATGTGCTTGCACTGCAGCAGCCAGTCTGATAACACCTGGAAGTTTTGAAAGGAGCTCAGGGAGAAATTAGTTGAATGTCAAACAGCTGGTGTTCGATAAGGAAGGGAAAACCTGTGTTCTGCATAGCTGAAGAACAAAACTTCAGGGAGGAAACCTTTGAGAAAGGCAGGAACCCGTGCCAGGAAACGCTCAGCTCAGCGTCCTCCACGCGGCCAGGTCGCACTTCACCAAACCCAACACCTATCTTCATCTAACTCAGCTTAACGTTTGGCGTTTTTTAAATCATGAAACGATTCGCCTCCATAATGACTTGTCTTATTCCCACAGCTTTCACACTGTTTATGACAAATGCTAACTGTGCTTTTCTGCCTGCTAATCTTGCTTTGTGCTGGCTGTTATTACCCTGCGATAAGAAAATGAAAGAATGCATCACGGCTGCATCATTCTCCTGCAGATAAATTGCCCTGTGATGAGGCTGTCACATCAATGGGATTAAATCTGTTTGTGTGATGATGATGATGCCCACGTAAACTCAAACTAATGTTTTGCTCCACACTTCCCTCCTGCTCTGTGCAAATGATATGTGATGAAGACATTTTGTCAGCGAGTCAAAGCACCTCTGTACAACCGCATTCAATAATTACGTCTAATCAGTCCAATCTAAATTTGTTTGCGCTGTTTGATGCTCGTGTAAAACTGCACAACTCTTACAGCAACAACAGATGAATTACAGGTTGAACAGAAGCCAGCGTCGACCCCACGCCCCCACAAAGGATGCTTGACGCCACGGCTCATCTTTGGCAGCTTCTATCCATCGTTGCTCACTTTAGTTTAATTGATTCAGTGCTACCTGTTGCAATTTGAAAAGACAAGAAGCAAATGCAAAACACAAGAAGCTCCACTTTTTTAACAAATAGGGGATTAGTGCTCTGGAGCACATCCAATGCCTTTGCCGCTTTTGCTTGACTGACATTCAATTCTCATGCGTTGTTGTTTCTCTTCCCCGATCTTTGAATAACAACAGCTCTGAAAACCAGCCCGGTCCCACTGCTGCTTCCATTAATACAATTTGACCCTAACACGACTAACATCGTTGTCTAGTGTCAGTGACAACAATGTCACATTCAATTCAGTGAACTGAAGTCAAAAACGGTTCATATGCAAACATTTTGTGTATTGGATCATCCAAACAGAACCTGCAGCAGCAGATCAGCTTGGGTTCTGTCCAGAAACCTCTTAATTAAATGGATAAATCCACCTGATCAGTATAAACAGTAAACTGTGTTGTCTGAAGCATTCTCTTAATTTGTGCTTTGTTTTACATTATGTTATCATCAGTGGCTTAATGCTGCGTTCACGTCTTATCGTTTACGTCGTAATTATGAGCACTTCAGTGAGTGTGGAAAAACCATTCAAATGAGCAGATTTGTAATTCTGAGTCTGGCTGCTTTTCGCAGGCTGGCTGCGAAAAGCACTGCTGGCTGCGTCAGAAATAAAAACAAATCTTCACACGGACGCAGCCGATTCAAACGATGTGGTTCTGCGGGAGAGCCGCCGTTAGACTGAATCTGTTTTCACCTGATAATAAACTCCTGCGCATGGCACAACAAATGATGCTAATTCAGGCTGTTTATCTGCTGTGAGTACACGTTAGCATTAGCGCTAGAATAATAAGTGAACACCCCCAAGTCAGAATAAGAAATGTCTCTGCTGTTCTTCCCATTCTGCCAACAATGCATAAATGCAGCATAATAACACAGCCCTGCAATTATCTGCTGCTGGAAAGTTTACTTCCAGAGGATGGAGGGTGAGCTAAGGGTCATCGCTGTCCAAAAGCTGCCTGCTGGTTACAGCTATTTTGGATTTTGGATTTAACACCAACATTATGCAAAGGGCCTGGAGCAATTTGGAGCACAATACATTTGACTGAGGGTGTTAACTGTACAGTAAATAATTTAATTTGAAGCGACTGAAATTTGTGCACATTCTCTGGATAAGCTTGTTAAGCATTGATGGAGCATGTGACATCGGCTGTGTGCGAAGCAAAGAGTTGTTGTTGCTGTTTGCAGGTTTTCTTTCCAACCAAAACAACAGCAGGTGAGTTCACTGGTGATCAGTTCCTCCACTCTGCTTGAAGTTATGTTAATCAAGCAAGAGCTCTCACTTTGGTATTTGGTATTGGAATAAAGCCGGAAAACGTAGTTATTGTGTAAATATGTAAATACAAACACATGAATGTGTAGTTCAGTAAGGCAGATGGAATCTCAGACAGGCAGGGAGTCAGGTGGACGAGCGGACATGCTCTTTGACCTCGACAGCTGCAGATGCCTGTGTGGCTCTGGTGATTTCCACACGCTGTCCTGACATGTGCTGGACGGCATCAGCCTCACAGGTCACAAACGTCCCCTGTCATTTTTGCGCGTCACCGCAGGCCCCAGTAAACCAGGCAGCTCACCAGTAAACACGCGGCGACCCAGTGGAACCGCGACGCCTCACTTAATCAGCCGCGCGGCCGCTCGAGTGAACTGAGCGTTATTAGGGATCCTCGCAGTGTTTCCACCAATTACAGGAAATCAGCCCGCAAGTCAGCGAGCGAACCAGTCAGCCTGTTGAGTGTGTGCTCATGCAGCATGACAGTGTTTCCACACACCAATTACAGCAAGGTAGTGCTACAGCTGTGTGCTCAGCCACACTGTAAGTACCACTATCAATTGACGGAGAGACATAGAGAGAGAGTGAGGAGAGCGAGTGACAGGCATTCACGCTACGCGAACCAGGAAGATGCAAGAAAACAAAACGTCAGACTGAAACTCTTTCTGTAACGGTGTAACAACGCATGCATTTCCATTTAAGGGTTGGTTTGTTTATTGCATGTGCGTCTTTATTCACATACGTATGCGCACCCAGCGCGAAACAGCTGCAACGCACTGGAGAGTGCAATGAAAAGTGACAGGCCTCCCTCACGCCTGCGCCGTGTTTCCGCCTCTACTGTCTCTTTTGATCCTGCTAATTATCGCAGTTTGACAGTGCGGGAGAGGAGGAGATACAGAGGGCGAGAGTAAGAGACAGGCAGAGGGAAACAGGGAGAGAGGAGCCATTTCTGTGCAACAATGAAATAAGACAGAGAGCAAGAGAGTCTCCAAAGCAGCTTATCCAGCCCATTCTATGCTAATGAGGGTATGCAGATATTACCTAACGGAGCCCGGCTGCTGTGTTTTAGTTGTACAATCACCTGCAATTTCTGGTTCCATCTAAACGTACAAAGAAGTTTAACATACCAGCGAGTTGCTGCCAACTAAGGCCTATTTTTGGCCTATTTAGCCAGAAATTGATTGATGATGCTAAAAAAAGTGGTGCTTTTAAATCCAGTGTCTTGCTCTTACTGCTAATTTATGCTCTTCGTGTTTTCACTATTACACAGAGCTACACTAGCTTCATCTGCCTCTGTCTGACAAAATGTTACAGTACATAGAATCCAACACAGCTATGACATCAAGTACTTACAGCCAGAAGTATCTGCAGGGACGAGTGAGCCACCTCTATGAACTGGAAGTCCACCAGACAGCCAGATATAGATATATATCGGTGGTCCTCAGGTGCCCAGGAAGGAGGAGGAGTGATGGGTGTCACCCTGCAGCCTGGGCCATTCTCCATCCACCAGGACCGGTGCATGGACAGGTTGAATGTCAGGACGAGGTCAGAGTCCTGTCAAGACGGAGAAAGAGAGACAGACAGACGGAGTGTGTTCAGTTACATCCTCACATTGGAAACAGATCAGGAACGAGACAGAGAGAGGCTGAATGTTGGAGCAGGTGTTAATCAAAACCAACCAGTCTGTCACATCCAGGTCTAAGAGATATACAGAGAGTGGAACTAAAACAGATCACAGACTTATAATTCCAGTGATGTGGGGTCACTCAATTTAGATCTGAATCATACACAGACCAAAATATTGAGGACAATGAGGAGGAGAAAGGGAAAATGATGAGAGGAGGCTGGGGAGATAAAGCAAGCAATAATAAAAGCGTGATTAACACACGGTAAGTGAGCTTTTGAGTTGGGGTTTATTGAAGGCTCTTGCACTGTGATTCCAGGCCGAGATGGAGGCATCTCTTCGAGTTATGCTCAGCAATCAGTAAACAAAATGTTATTGTTTTTGTGAGGTGGCATGTTGCAGTTACAGCGTGACTTGTTTTTCTGATTTAGTTCTCTGCTGATTTGTAAACAGCCTTAATTTCTCAATTCAGCAGTTGAAGGCTCGCAAACAATAAACGACACGGTAAACAAACGTGTAGACATGTGTAACACGTTGAGCTAAACAGCAAGAGGCTGATAACTTCTGAAACGTCTTGAACAACAACCATCACTGGCAAAGAAATGAAAAAATAACAATAATAAATAAACATTTTCTACTTCAGAACATCACACGAGGGCCACGTCCAGTAGTGTGTCAGCTGCTTGTACTGCAACTTACAGAGCGTCTGCTTTTTAATTGCAAATCCTAAAAGATGCACAATAAATCAGGCTGAACGTCTTGCTTTAAATAATGCACATGCTAATGAGTCCAGTTAGCAACGGAAGACGTAGACCATTTATCAGACGCACATGCAAAGTGTTGCAACACCATACACACAAATCAGCTGGTGTACTTCACACACGCGCTTTAAAAGCAAGATGAAAGTAGAAATGACTTTTACCTTATTTGTTCAATCTCTCTGGTGTACGGTTGTGTTACTAGATTAACTCTAATTAGATAAAATAAGTATATCCAGTAGTCACATGACGGCTGTCAACATTTAAATGAACTCATCCTGGTGAAAAACACATTGTAATCCTTCCGTCTTTGTTCTTCTTTCAGCACCTGCATCTGCTCCTTGTCTTTATCTTTACCTGTCCTACTTATCCTCCCACCACATCCGCACTTACCTTTGTCACCTCCCTCCTTAATGTTACTTAATTTTCCCTGCTCTTGTCTTTATTAATTCATATTGTGGTCTCTTTTCCTCCTCTCTCTCCTCCTTCTCCCATCCTCTCCCTTCTTTTTCTTCCTTGGCCTCTCTCTATTTCAGCATAATGAGTAAATGCCTCATTAGCACAGCGCTCTGATTAATGCCGTCTCCCCTTGTTGTGCTCCTCTTTTTAATGAGTAAACTCTCTCTAAATATCTCTCCTGCTCCTTCTCTATCATCGCTCTCCTTCTGATATCCTTCTCGTCTTTCCTTCATTTCTTTCTTGCTCTTTTTTCCGCTCGCTGCCCTCACGCTCCGTCTCACTGTTATGTAGGCGTTGGGAGGGGGTAATAATTATTTCAGTACAGTTTGTATCACTGGTTTTCTAATGAGACACGTGGACACACACACCAACATAAAAGAAATTACCAGCAGAAAGCCAAATTTGGCAATATGTCATTGAAACCAGGGAGGATGTTCTGCTGTTACTCTTTTTAAATGCTGCAAAAAGGGACATAAAACACAAAGAATAACGTGTCCAGTCCCAGCCAAGATAGTTTGGCAAAGTTAGTTGCACTTAAAGATGATAAGAACTAAAGACGCTTCAATTCACTGTAATTCAACTTACAAAGCAACCTTAAAGCAAAGCGTACAGAAGAAACTATTTTTAAACAGCATATGAGGGCAAACAGAGAGAAGAGCTTAAGAAAATGTAGAATTTCCAACATCTGTCTGCCAAGTACTAAAGGTTTGTTGCTTTGTTTGCCTTTTGCATTGAACCCTGTCTGGGGATCTTGTGTTTGTACATTGGTTCACTGAGGTGACTCTGTCTGTAATACACTTTGTAGCAAATCTGGCTCTAATAAAAAAAACATTATTATTCTTTTCATCCTTCCTGCCACAGCAAGTCTCTACCGCTGCAGATGGTGAAAGCGGGAGATTAAACACATATTAGATATTATGCCTAGTTCTCTGAAGTGAGGGACCAGTGTCCAGCTCCAAACCAGAACATTTAGACAAAACACAGATCAGCATATTTTTTTATCAGTGGAATAGAAAAAAACACTTAATTGCTGCTATGGGCCGGCACTGATTTATTGACGTTATGTGGTGGAATTTATTCAGCGCTGTCATAGATCTACAGGCTAATCTTGGAATATTAATCTGGTGACGAATGGGCTTTTTGGCATAAAGCAACGAGTGAAAAATGTCTTTCACCGCTTCCACTGTGCTTGTTGAGGACCACGCACTCATGCTCTCGGGTCTTTGTCTCTGACTGTGGAGTAGAGCTGCTTCGGTGGATCACATCTGTTTTTCCCCACCTTTCTCTCCACTGCTGCCTTTTTTTTTTTTTTGGCCTCCGCCCTCCTCTCTCTATTTTTTTCCTCTTTCGATTTCCCCTCAATTTCCCACCTCTTTATTTTCCTTTGTCTTCCACTCCCAGGAGATGAGGTGATGGAGGGGGGGGGGGGGGGGGGGGGGGAGAGTCTATAAAGAAGGATCTTCTCTCTCATGGTCTAATAGTCAACGAGGGAGAAATTATGCAGTTTTAATGCTACCTGGAGCTAAAAGTGAGAGCGGTTTAACAAACAAATTAAAAGCACAGACAGTCTGGCTAAAATTGACACATTTCCAACTGAAGAATGACGCAAATAGCATAAATAAACATCACTTAGACACGTCCAAGTCTGAAGGGAGCCGATGTGACAGAAGAATATATTTAATTTGATTTATCAACCATGTTTTCAAGCCGTCTTACCTTTGTACAGTCACTAAACTATTCAATGACCAGTAGTGATGCAGTGAAACAGACAATACATAAAACAGCCACCGTCAGTCCGGCGTTCAGTTCGACCAGACGACTCATCAGCAGATCATCGAACTAAGGGGCAGAAAATCAGGGAAGGGGTAATATTAACGTTCTCCATCTAAAGTCAATTTTGCAGTCTATTTAACTGAACCTCTTGCTCTGTCTGGGGCTCCATTCACTACTCTGTCATTTTCTCCCGCTCAGCTCTCTCTCTCCCTGTTATTCCACACCAATATCATCAGTCACGGTGCATCTCCCTACATTGTTTTGCAGTGATTTCCCATGGGCGTTATATGAGGCCTTAACCCATAACGCCAGAAGCACTTTTCTCCTATCAGATTAGCTGAGGGTGTTTGGGAATCCTGTCTGTGTGTGTGCGTGTTTGCAGCCCTGACCTTAACCACACTGACCCATTAACAGTTCCAAGCAAACGCCCCAATATAAACACTTTGACCCTTTCACTTTTCAGACTGATGGGCTAATTACGGTGCTTCTCTCCCAACCCCAGGTGGTATCCAGGACTACGCAAAACACGGGGGGTTTCTAATTCAAGCTTCAGTGGGTTAATTAGTTTTTTGTAGACCCTGCAGCCACAGTTTGACAAGAAGAATCTGCAGTCAGAAAACCACAGTGAAACCCTTGGTCGCCCAAACTTAGTCTAACGTGGTTAGAAATACTTGGTGTGATTGTGCAGTTTTGTATTTTTAATTAATTTTTAATAAACGTATCCAAAAACATTTCATTACTCGCTTTCTGCTCTACTATCCTGAGGTTCTGAGACTCTCTCAGTACAGTCATGGACTTTTATTATGGATGTGCACACCTACAACGACGTTTTTCCTCCTCTTCAGTCTGGCTGCTAAGATTTTTTGAGCCATTCTTTTGATGTTTTTATCCTGGGAAACTCCTCAGACACTGAAGAAGCTCGTTAGACCGAGTACAAATTAAACTGATTTTAAGTAAAGGCAGTTTAGCAGTTTCCTCCAGCACATGCAGGAAAAACAAACATTACAGCTAACAGAGCCAGGCTACAGTCATTACAATCATGCTTTGAAATGAACACCATGCACTATGCCTTTATAAGCCAGACTGCAGCAGTCAAGTCAATCAAATGCATTATTTACTCCAGCGTACACCCAGTCTGCGTTCTAGCAGCTTCTGCTTGAACGAGTAAGACCCAACTCCTGTCGCTGCACGTGAAACTATACAGTAACAATGAATAATCAAACTGAATCACCCGTAATAACAGCTCGAGGCTCAAATGATAAAATTGGCTGCTGGAAAAGTCCCACTAGAGACGTGTTGATGGAAAAAAAAAAAAAAAGGCAATTTCATGCCATGATTTCAACAAATGCATCCATTGATCAAACCGAGTCGGGGGTTGATGTATTAACCCAGCGGATCGGGGTGGATGTTTTAACTACAACGCCTATGATTAAATGTGTGAGATCCGCTCATTCATCGTCTCAATCGGCGCTAGTGAATGAATACCGAGGGAAGAGAAATTAAGTGACTATTAGTATTCAAACTGGCCCTGGCAATCAGTTTTTTACTTTCTTTAGGGATGAATTGGGCGGTTTGCAGTTTGATTTACTGTCATATTCCCTTTTACAATTTATCCTGCAGTAAAATGCTCGCCCTGCACTCGTAACAGAGACTATTGATGCTGGTATAAAATTGATATGAAAGGGGCCTATCTGACATTTCCCCGTCTTCCTGAGAGGTTTTGTTGCTCTAACTTTCTCTTTGTTTCCACTTCATCATTTTCCTCTTGCCCTCTCCCCCCCCCCCCCCCCCCCCCCGTCTCTGTGTCTGTTCCCGATGCCTCGCTTCTCGACCCCAAATCTTTCAGCCTTCTCTGCCCCCTTCCGTCACATTTCATTTTCTCTCTCAGTCTACCACTTGTCCTGCAGCCACTTCTTCCTCCCTCTGTCACCACTCTACCGCGGCCTGGAATTAAACACCCGGGCACTTACGGGACTGAAAATGACACCGTTTTGGGACTGTTTGGACTTGCTGCGCACCCCTCGTGACTTCTAGCGAATGGTATAACGAATGACAGCTTCTCTCTCGCCTTTTCCTTCTACAATCTACTTGCAGACTGAATAAACACAAACACAAACGTACACATTTACACACACAGTATGCAAAAAATCAAAAAAAACTCCCAAAACACGTGGAATAACCTCCCACAAAGCATCCCGCCCACTCAGGAAATGACTGGCAGCTGAACACGGTGTGTGTGTGTGTCTGCCTCTCTCTGTCAACTAACACCCAGAGGTTGGCTGCATCCTTTAAATGACACAGTGGACTACTGACAGTTAGCTGTCTAAGAGAGTGTGTGAGCGAGAGAGCAAGGGAGTGAATATGCAAGTGTGTGTGTGTGTGTGTTGGGGGGGTGTTTGCAGCACGGTGACAGTTCTCTCTCCACAGGCTCCTCTCCAAATCTGTCAGGGGTGCCACATCAGAAATGTTTTTAAAGATTAATTTTATGACAGTGCTGCTATATTAGATTGTGCAGCAGCGAGTGACAGGAAGGGTGGGAGAGTGGCACGCTGATATATAGTGTGAATCTCAGGCTTAAACTTGAATTACTGTCAAGACAGGATATCCACCTTATCTTGCCTCCAGGACTCAACAGGGACCTTATGGAAGGCGAAGATACACTTTGATAGAAGGTTGCATCAAAGACAAATAAATGCGTCCGGAAAACTGGAGGATCAGTATCGATTTTAGTCACATTTTTCTAAGCTCTTGTGTGTATTCGCAAAAATATCATCACAAAGTTTGCATTAAAGTTGTTGTTGGCGTTTGTCTCAACAAATTAGGTGATGGTATCTTCACCATCCGTCCTCTGAACACACGTAAGGCTTGTGTTTCCTGAAAATGCCAGTTGTTTCTTTCGTTACTTTGCATTTTTTTAATCTGTTTTTTTGTCACACTCGTGTAACGCTCAAGTGATGAATAAACAGAATGAGTTACTGTGAGCACGGGACACTGTCACTGACTCATCGCTGACATGCGACACTGACGATGTCCTGTTAATTCGGTGTCACGATTCGCGGCGATCGCAGTCACGACGTCCTGCGTCGGTCCCCCCGTCGGCTTCACGGCGTCACAGTCCTGACGCCATTCTCCTCCTCGTCCTCCTCCTCGCTGCCTCTCCCACCTTTCCACCCGCTGTCTAGGGTTTACTGTGCTTATCAAGTAGAAATGTCAGAGTCAATTTTCAAATTTCATACCTTTACAGCCATAATCATCGAATTTATCTGCTGCTGTACTGCCAGCGGGAATATCTGCAGTACACTCATTTACAGTGTGAAGCCAGGCTTCCATGTATTCACTCTCCTTCCAAACCATCTGATCAGTGTTGTAATAAACGTCTACTGCTGGCACTAGGTACCGCGTCTATTCATGGTGTTGGCACCGCAAAATTACATCAAACCTACAGTAAAAAACCAAGAATTACGGATAACAGGGCATAAATCAAAGTGGGGCTGATGCACTGCCTCGTTCATCTACAGAAAGATGTCAGATCTCAGTAATGAAGAAAAATGGAGTCTGTCACAATCACTTTTGTCCTGTGACCCCAAAGTAATGACCACAGTGTGTAAAGTAATGTAATAAATTGGCCCTCACTACTGGCCGATACATAAAGCTCTGCTCTGTGAATTCTTAGTGGCCATAAATAATGTCTTCATGGCACGGACACATTTCCTCTTGACATTGGGAATGTAGAAGAGAGCGAATGTGAAGGAGGCGAGAAGCCGAAGGTTGGATCTTCTAGACGTCTGGATTATGAAAACATGAGAAAACAACTCTATGCCACAAGTATGTAAACGACACAACGTAGCGGCCGCGCAGGCTTTAGTGACTCTCTGCTGCTGATGACAAGGCTGGGAATGACTAAACAAGCACGATGGAACAGTGACGAAATTAACACAGCACTTTGCAAAACAACATGAAAAAGAGTTGATTACAGGGTGAGCAGAAGGAGACGAGGGATGAGTTACGCGGAGGTGCAGCGAGTCGGACACAGACGGCTTCAGAAAGCGCTCCTCTATCACAGCGCTCTCGAATCACAGCGCACGGCGCCATTAAAATGATCAAACACCGACGAGATGTACCCAGAGCCCAAGACACATAAACAGTGGAGAAGGTTGCAGCAAAACATGTGTCTGTGATGCATCAGACTGTGTGATATCTACTGTATACATCCATTCATGTTTGATCCTGTTTGGCCCAAATCTCTTTTGCCTTTACACTGAGTTACAGAGAGAAACTCTATGAGAACTAGTCCTAGGCCTCTGTTGATGTCTCTATTAACAGGTGAAGTACATGATAAATATATGAGGTGAGAACATATTTGGGTAACACACTATTTCCCCAGGCAGGCGTATGTGGATCTCATGTGTATTTCATTTTAAAAATCTATTTATTTGAAGTTGCCACTTTTATAGTGAAATGATTAGTTATGCTAAACCAAACAAAGAAATGAAGAAAGGAACAAAGCAAGCGAGTGAATCTCAATCTGACACTGAGCAGCAGAGCATACACTAAACTGAATGACACTGACAGACGTAGCCGTACTTGTTTTACATTTGGTTCAGTGTAATAATAGCCCTCAGGTCAGTAAACAAGCCCTGGAATAGCAGGTGATGGATTTGTATATTGTACAACAGCTGGTGAATCTGGGTAGAGGGGGAGAAGCCGACGTCTGTGGCTCCCCTCTGCCTCACTAACTGGGTCAAGGTTGATGTGCCCTTGAGCGTTTGCACGCAAACTGTGCTGGTCATGAAAACAAGCTGTTCAGCGTCTGGGGTGAGGACGCTTCTCTCTCCGATTGGTCAGCAGGTAATTGATAAAGGTGTCGCTAATTACGCCGCAGCCTCACCCTCATTAGGAACCAGATGTGGCGACTTTGTTCAGGAGAGCTGCAGCCTTTTACAGAAGAACTTTGTGCTAATAAAACGAAAAAATATATTAGTGCTATATAATTTTATAATGGGTATAAACGATAAAATGTGGCGACATGATGGGTTTTATTAATCCCATTTTCATAATGCTTTTAAACATGTTCTTGATTTGCTCTCCACGCTTCTAACGCAGTGTTTTCAGAGTGATGCACTTCGCTGCAGCTGCAGTGGTTAAAACCAGGCCGCGGGGACAGCAGGAGGTGTAAATATCATTAAAATCACAGATCAATGCAGCTGCAGGTTTCCAGACAGAAGGTGATGTTGAAAGTTTGGATGGTAACACAACTTAACAAGCCTCACGGTGCATGTGTGTGTGTGTGGGTGTGTGTGTGTGTGTGTGTGTGTGTGTGTGTGTGTGTGTGGGGAGAAAACTATGCACCAATGATGCTGGCATCCAAAAATACAGAACCAAGCAATAGCAATAATATTAAAGGCAGATGAAATGTGGCGCCATAGTAGTTATTAAACGTTATTTAGCGATAATAAAACTGTGATGGGAAATCTGCAGTTGTTTCCAGCGTCGTGCTACAGAGCGTAATCAGCCTTAATCAGCGCTACCATCAACTGATTTCTTCTGTTTATGGAGGCGCTGATTGGGCCTAATTAATTGCCCGAGTTTATAATCTGTACGTAAAATTGACAAATTTTATTTCAGAAAGAAAAACTGTTCAAAGTAAGAAAAGACTAAAGCAGCATAAACCTGCCTGATATCTACACATCTCTGTGAGAATTACATCACATTTACACTAAGCCACTTAGTGACTTGGGTGAATCAAAGAGTTTCCTACAGCACAAACGTGAAAGAAAATGCGCCAAAGAACGATTTCAGTCCCATCGCGCAAATCACCTCCGGCTGTGCCGTCACATTCCCGGCTGTAAATGAATCATCTATCCAGGCCGCGTAGCTAATCTTCACTCCACTCAAGTGATAACTGCATAAGTAAGCGGTGTGTGGACGCCGCGGCGGACAGGGTCGTGGCCCTTTTATTACCGCAGCTGAAGTTACACTAAAATTACACAGAAATTATGCGACCCTACCTGTCAGACGAGACAGGAAGAGAGAGGTCTCAGCGCCGTAGGGGCATCGCTTCACAGCCACCGTTTATCATCAAGACAGACGTGTTTGTGTAGTTCGCAAACACATCTACTCGTTACCAGAGTGATGTCACACAGGCTGTTATTATTTATTTTTATTTCATCATACTTTCTGCTATGCTGACTTCAGGTGAGGCTAATTGATTAAGGAAAACACTTGATATTCCAATATAATGTCCTCTTCTCCTTCTCAAATATTTACTGCAAACAGTAACCCTTAAACACGGCTGCGTCAACATCATGTAGGCCACTAACTAACTCATTTATTTAAAATTGGAATCACATTTTTCAGTCCCTGCCTACTTCTCAGTCCAACAACCTCGTTGGACAAGGCTGGATAAAGATGTACCAGCGGTAAGATGCAACCTTAGCACTTCAATCCAGTTTCCAGTGTGCAGTGATGCTCTCACACGCTTTGGCCGGTGATGGCTGCTGGCTGGTACCTGGCCTACTTTGCAGCTGACCCACTGAAGGTAAGAGCTGCAGCAGAGGCGTTAACGTGTGATCGTACGATCGCTACAGGACACGTTCCCTCACATGGACGCTACATTAGAAGAGCATTTTCAGCTCCGTTCTGCTCCTGCCACATCTCCTCCTTTACAAACAGAAAATACTTCCTCTTTTCACTAGGACCACGCTGGAAGTGTAAATGTGACCTTAGAGATCAATGCTGACTCCTGGAACCACGCTAACGGCTGCATCTCGTCCAGTTCTGGCGAAACGATGGTGGAATGTGCAGATGTCTAGTAAAAAAACAGAAGCGCGTAGAAGTAATAAAGGGGATTGTTTTCTTACTTTGGAGAGATCTCCAACCTCCAGGTAAAAACAGATGATGAAAACATTCCAGGTCATCCACACCACGAGCCAGGCCGCGTACTGCGAGAAGACGGAGAGAGGAGCGTTAGAGACAGACGAGATTTCACAAAGCTTTATTTAAATTTCGAGAATAAAAAAAAAAAAAGACACGTTCATGTCTTTCATCTGAAGCGAGAGACATGGAGAAAAAAGACAGAGGGAGGCTTCACTTGAGACGCCTGTTAAGATGCAGACAAACAAAACACAACAGTGAAGTGCAGCCAATCACCTGAATCGCATCTGACAGGGAGAGAAGCTGGATCACTACATGCACTTGTGTGTGTAAAAGGAATCTTAGGTAGGAAAGAATGAATAAAAGACGGGAAGGAGGCTGAATTTACACTCTCAGATCAAACCGTCTTTCGTTATCTGAAACTCAGTGCTCTGGGTGTGTGTGTGCAAACAGGAGGGTGGATGCTGTGTGGGAGAGCTGCGTGGACGCCTGTAGCCTCTGTGGGATCTCCTGAAAGTTTTTACGAAATCTAAATCATTTTATCAACAGCTGCCAGACACAAAACAGAGAAGAATTCCACTTTTGCCTACTCCCACTCCATGTCACTATTCTCACCCTTTATTTACTGTATACATAATATATTCAAATTGACACTGTCTTCTCTCAGTCTTAGATCCTCCAGAGGGCACATGTTTAATAAATAATGAGCACGAGTCTTGCTTTACATATTAAGGAAGTTATTTTTAACATAGGAGAGGAAATTATTTGTTAAATTTGACAAATTATATGCCTCAACGCTCTGTACGTACATGTAGGCACAAACAGATTATGGTAAAACATTTAAATGGACGGAAGTGTTGTGAAGCGCGGCGGCGGCGGCGTGTAAATGCATCGATACCCACCCCGGTGACATATCTGGGCCGGAACTGAATGGTGCCGAACAAGCCCAGGATGACGACGATGATGTGGAGGAAGTTGGTCAGGATGGGAGCCCACTGGTAGCCCAGGAAGTCGATGACCTGACGCTCCAACACACTGACCTGAGAGGAGGAGGAGGAGGAGGAGATTAGTGACTAGAAGCAACAAACCAGCCACAGCAGCTAGTACCAATAAATAAGGTCATTTGGTTTCACCAGCTTGAAATTAGAGTTCGATGCTCCACTTTCTCATACTGCAATCGAACTATAAATATTTGAGATATGATTCCAGCTATGATTCTTCATTGGACACGAGCGAGGCTAATTAAAAACACCTCCTCGAACTCTGGGAAAGTGTGACAGGCCTTGTTGATGTACATTTAAATTTCAATATGATTTGCTGAATAAAAACATGTTTAATTAGAGGAAATTAGCCATAACAGCTCAGACATAACGCTTCCAATTAACATAAAGAGCTTTGTTCTTCAGTGTATCTGGTCATGTTTTGACACATGGTTTTATATAATGACACTTTACTAATTATGTTATTTATGTTTAAACAGTAACTACTTAGTTAAGCGAAGCGTGTGTGACTAATTATCCTACAGTATGTTTAGCCTCTCTTGGATCTTTGAGAAAACCCAGGGTTAATTTGAACTGAAGTGATTGTATCTGGGGTTAGATTAGATGTTTTCACAATTAAGTGCTTTAATCACGTAGAAGCAAACTGTGATCGGTTATCTGTGCGCTTTGTGCGAGACTCCCAACTCCCAGGCCGTGTGTGTGCGTGTGTGTGCGCGTGTGTGCGTGAGTGATTCAGCCACTGGAGCCTCATGCTGAGATAGTTAATGAAGTCAGCACAGTGTATTATATGGGACTGCTAAATATATTAACACACACACACATAGGGAACGAGCAAGAGTGTGTGTGTGTGTGTGTGTGAGAGAGAGAGAGAGAAAGACTGAGACAAAGGTAAATTAAGAAAGAGATTGAAAGGATAGAGAGAATGAATGTTGTTTCATTATTAGCTTCCTTTAGGCCCAGAGGAGATATTTACGCTGCTGCACTATCAACTCGCAATATTTATACCAACAGCTTACATGTCAAATTAAGGGCTTTGCTTTTTTCGCCATTCTCACTTTCTTCACACACACACACACACAGACATATTTCTGGATGACTGAGTTGAGAGAAGCCTAATGTGAGACCATATGGTTCCACCACAGCCTCTCGCAGCCAAATATCAGGTACCCGCCCTCCCCCCCCACCACCACCAGTCACCCCCAAACACGCACACACACACACACAGGGACGTAAACTACCACCTCGCATAAACACCAACCTACCAGACAAGAGTTTTAAATTTGAAATTCACGGGCTGCATGAATGGGTGCGTGCATCCAACAGCTTGTGTGTGTGTGTGTGTGTGTGTTTCCATGTCAGGGCAGGTCTGCTGTGCCTGCACTTGACAGCACCTGCTGTCAGTGGACACACAGGGCTCAGCTGGCACCACAACGCGTGAGTGCAGGACAGACGGAGAGACACCGTCTTTTTGTGCGAGTGCTTTTAGGTGCAGGGCGGCCTCCGTCTTTTTTGTCCGGTTCATTTTATTATGTAAAAGTGTGTCCTCGATCGACAATTATATAGTGCTGCTTTCACAAACACACACAGACACACATTCATGCAGAGCCTATTATAAGGCCTCCCAGCCCATTACTGAGGCCCCTGGGGGCCCCTCTTTCATCACCAATAATATAAACAGTCTTGGCTCCAGCTGGGACGTGAACACATGCTCCCGCCCCCCAAAAAAATCACACAATATATCACACCAGCACACGTAGAGGAGAGGAAATGTGATAGGGGGCATAAATAATTGGTCCGTATACTATAGGAAACAACAACACAGATTCTGAACGGTCACTCAGCAGGACCTTTATAAGTTTCTGTTGCAGTTCATTATTTAAACCTGGGTTGAAATGTAAGCAGGAAGCAATATTCAAAAGCAGCACATCTGTTTGTCTGCGCCCCCATCGGCGTCTGATGTGAACTTCTCATTACGCGGCTCAGCTGCAAAACGACGAACTTCAGCTGCCTCAGTGCATCATTCTTTGTAATTAACTCGTTCAGTCCTGCTGACAGACAAAAGACAAAGCGCGCATAGAGCCCCCGCCGCTGTAATCCCAGCATCCTTTGCATGTGTCAAATGACAGGCGCTTTGGATGTGGTGTGAAATTGCCCGGCCTTTCAGCAGCCGTGACTCTGGGGGGGTAGTTGCTAGCAGCATCTATGTTAGTTCTATGTGCTGCTGATGAAAGCGTCTGTGGGCACGTGGAGCTTGGCGCTGGCTGGGTCCCTTTGGGTTACGACGTGACAGGCTTTGATGCAGCCGCAAGACAGGATCATTTCAGCTGCACCGCTTTGAGCGCAAGGACATGTTGACGTGCAGTTTGCAAACGCACCCTGTACATCCACCTGTAGAACTGAATGGGTTTAATGGATGCGTGTGTGTGTGTGTGTGTGTGCTTCACCAAACAAACAGAAAACAAGCTGAAAGACTCGGCAGCCTTCTGTCAATCTGTCTAATGCCAGCACAGAATCCCTCAGACACCAACCGCGTTTATTCCACCTACTGTTTTGTTATTGATGCTTATGATCGTGTTAGCAAGAGTTTCCCAAACGCAGCATTCATCACTGTCCTGTTGTCCATTTACACGCCCCAGCTTCATTTGCATAATGAAGATAAAACTGAGATTTGTACCGGCTGTGCTGAAAGTTGAAATCAAATGTTAAAGGTCAAAATTAAAATAATCTTGTTGCCATGGCGAGTGCTGAATATCATTTACTACGATTGTTCCAATTTTTAAAACTTGGAGCTGTAATTTTAATAACTTTTTAATGGTCCTAGTTACATTTACCCACGTGTTGCTAATTAATGTAATTTTTTTGTGAGCTGGCCAATAAAAAACGTATAATTTCACAGCTTTGCATTCTGACAAGTGTTTGTTTGTGAGGCACGGCTGTGACAAATATCGCAATTAATCCTTCATTATTATTATTTGGAAAAATCACTGGGGAGCCGGAATAAAAAGAGGCTCCTGAAGGCGCTGAGGTGAACTGCACTGCACACACAATGTTTAAAAAAATTAATAAGGATTCTTTCTACTTGACATTCATTGCATATTGGAACCAACAAGCAGAACCCAAGTTAACTTCTTACTTTCCATTTTGGATTCTTTGGTTCCCATCTCTAGCCCACGTGACTGAATAATTACATATAGATGCACAAATGGAAACAGGAAGGCAATTCATCAGCCAGGATAAATAAAACATGCTCTGAATATGTTTGCTTCCATAAGCTCAGCAGAGCAGCACATACACATGTAAAGTAACCGGTTGCAGGACTTTAGGTTTTAGACCTTCTAAGTGTTTCCATTGCAGAAGGTTGTTGTTCTGTTTGTGCGCTGACCCAACCCAAAATTCAGTTTCATGTTGCCGGATCGTGCCCAAGAACCCAGACTGCCAATCACCTTTACAAAAATCTGCCGAGCGACAGAAATGGGTCATTTGCCGTATGATAGTACGACGGAGGAAATAAAGAAACGTCGTGTGCGTGTTTGTGTGACATGTACACTCTCCACAGTGATGTAGCTGAAAAAGACACTCAAACGCTGCAGGATTCGATTGGCAGCAGAAAGATGATTGTGGAGAGAGGCAGAGGGGAAAACAGGGAGGGAGCCGAGCCTTCACTGAGTCTGGGAAAGATTTTGGTCTATTTGATAATGAATGATAGGATGACATCAAAGAATTATTATTGCTCCAGACGGGGAGGCTGCTGCTGCGTGCGCGCCCGTTCGGAGACACTGCAGAGTGATAAAAGTGTATTTTATCTTAAACAAGGGAAGAAAGCAGAGCGGAGAGAATAAGACGGTGAGGGACAGACGCAGAGAGAGAGACAGGAGATTTGATGTAAGGGGCCTGAAGAGATTGTGAGGTGATTAAGATACGACTGTTACTAAGGAGTCAGAGTCAGTGGCTGAGAGAAATGAAAGCGTCTCTCTGTCGCTCCAGTCCTTCCTTCTTTCCTGTCCAGTCTTTCTGCTAATCTTCCAATTTCCTCTTTACTTCACCCCTCGTCCCACCCCAGCTCTTCCTCTCCTCCATATTTAATATGCATTCATCTGTTACTAGATCTGTTTTGTCATAAAACAGGTAATTATATCATCTGCAGTACCTCTTCGCTCTTTCCTACCATCTCCTTGGTCTATTGATGCGCTACCTCATCTCCCTTCTCCTCCGACTCCATCTCCACCTGTCCTCTCTCTCAGCCTCCCGTTCCTTTCCCCCCTCCGGTCTGCTATCACTCTTACAAGCCTCCTCTCTCCCTCCGCCGTCGTTCTATCCCCTCTCTAGTTTCTTTGGCTCAGAGTTTCTCGCTCGCTTCTGTGACCTTTAAAAAACTGCTGATCAAATTCTGCCGCTCATCCTATTATAGATGACCGAGAGGGAGAGAAAAAAAAAAAAAAAGAGGGAGGGATGAGGGGAAGGAGATGAGGTCACACCGGGAAGGATGAGAGAGAGAGTGAGAAGAAGCTGGAGACACGAGGGTATAGAACAGAGATGGAGAGGAGATTAAAAAAAGGTAGAGGAAGTGAGGAAAACATCCAACAAACACTTTATGAGTCAGTCAGGGAGCATCACGACTGAGTAACATCCAAGTAAGACACATCAAGGTAAATATCCTTTTTTTCTCCTCCTCGGCTTAACGTTTTTTATCTTTGTAATCATCATAAACTTTATTCTCCTAATAAAACTCTTAAGCAACCGGCATTCACTGATAACTTAATTAAGGACGCCCGCCTGCGCAGTAACCCGCTGTGTACAGCAAAAGCAATCTCCTATCGATTCGCCTCACACAATGATCAATTCATCTCCATCGGAGACTATTAGGGACCATTTGTGGCTACTTAGGGCTCGGAGAGAGAGGAACGGCAGCGGGGGAAGATGGGGCGAGCAAAGCGAGATGGGAAAAGATAAAGCGTGCGGAGCGAAGGAGTGGGAGCAAATGGTGGAGAAGGAAAGAGCCAGAAGAAGGTGGAAATGGAAGGAGACAATAATGATGTAGGTGAAAATCTCTTCATTCAATCTTCCCCATTTACAGGAGGCCCAGTAAGTCACGGCGTCCATAGTGATTCAGCTATAAATAGATGCACACGGCTCTATCAACACGAAAGGATGGACATGAAGATGCTTCCATGGCACAAAACCTGTGACTCATGAAAATGACACAGTATCAACTTTCCAGTGAGTTTCTTCAGAACTCATGGCGCACGTTTCAAATTTCTTGATATTAACGATTTCCTCCGCCGCTGAAGGATGTTATCGAGATGCTTTGAGAGGCACATCTAAAAATTTCATTCTGCGCTGGCGTCATCATTTCATCATTTCACCGCTCTGCAGGCTAACATGCTGAAATAAGGCTGAAAAGACTCACTTGTGGTAAAGGAGGATGTGAAAGTGAAATAGGTGGGTGAGGTTTTTTTTTTTGCTAAACTAAAAGAACCAGTGGAAAAACATCACAATCCATAATAATGTAAAGGTGTCGGGTATTAATTCAACACATCCATAAACGATAACTAGAGCAGTAACTTTAGAAAAAGAAAAAAAAAACTAAACAAAAAAAGCAACTCGTTAGCTCAAAAGGTCAACTACACACAGTAAATGGTCCCTAATGGTCAATGAGCACATTAAGCGAGTCCATTATATGAAAAGGCAATTTAACAATACATAAGATTAATGAAATGTGCAACACAACACTCTTTGTACACTGGTCTCATGTATCTGACAGGAAGGTCCATCAATCCTAATGACATTACACTGCATGAGTGTGTGCTGTTAAGTATTGGCCCAACAAATCAGTGTACGCCAGCACTTGTCAGGGCTCTCACATCCTGGTCCAGATTATACACATTCGGTTCATCTGTTTGGCACTTTGTTGGCCTGTCATAATGTCACTTTTTATATATCTGGCTGCCACAGCGGTGGACAGATGGAACGAGGGACTGGAGGCCCGATGTGTCATGTGAAACAACCAAGATGGATCAAGATGGCAGCGCGTTAATGGAAGCCCTGGCTGTCAGGGTGGTCTCTCATTCCTACTTAGAAACATGTTGAGCAAAACCCAGGTTCTTGTCTAATTTGCAATAATAAGCCCCAGCACCTGAACAAATTGCAGCCGCGCCGTTGAAGTCCAACACGCTTCCGGACGAACCTTATTTCTGCTGCCTAACTAGAAAAGCCGCGTAGGGAGCCCCCTGCCTCCGCCTGCTACCGCGTCTCTCTCCTTCCTTCCTGCCCTTTTATAATTTTGTATCCTTGGCTTGGGACGGCGAAGGGCTTCGGCGCTGGAATATATTCAGCTCTCGCTCACTTCAAACAAGTACAAGTGGAACACGGTGCCACATGTTGAGAAGCTGGTTCAGGCTGGCAGTCGAGATAAAGATGTTTCAAGAGCGACAACATGATTTCACCTATTAACTCAATGGGCTGTGCCATGTCTGCACCATTGACTTAAAAGATGACATTGCCAAAGGCTTCATTTTGAATAAAAGCGACCTACTGTACGCTGACAGTGTTTGCATTCCTGCTACTTTATGGTGCTTTGGGTAAAAACCATTACTTAAAGGCTATTTCCTGTGTATTGCACAGTTCTGAAGCATCATTAGGATTTTGAAGGACATAAAGATATGCGTCTTTGTCTTTCTAAGAAATGTCACACACCTCAACTTAAACTACTTCCTGCTTTGTCACACTGGCTCTAATACCAACATCTTCTGCCAATGCCCCCTGGCCGCGTCGTCTCCATGTCCCTCTCTCCTGCCAACGGGCGACGTGGATTCATTTCACATCTCCTTGTGAATTAACTAGAGTGATTAATATTCCTGGGAAACGATTCTCTATGTAAACGTGGCATTTAAATGTCAGAAACACCAGCTAATCAGTTTGGTATTTCAGCAGATCTTCCCTCTCTGTCTGTGACTGTCCACCCCTCTGTCTCTATCTGTCTCTGCTGATGCTCCTTTGTTTTCTGTCAACCGAGCGCTGCACTTTCTCTGCCCGCGAATAGAAATGAAAAATAAGTCTGTTACGTTTGCTGAATTAGCTTTTCATCCAAGCTGGACATTTAGTGGAAACATGACACATGATGGTCAGATATGGTCTTTTATTAATTTGACACAATCCTAATTGCAACACATTTTTTTTTCAAACTAACCAAGTACACAGATGTTGCAAATGCTTCCACACTTTTGTTTTACATATTCTTTTTGAGACAACATATGATAATAACAAGGATCCAGTTTTTGCAGTGCTCACTGAAGAGGGATGATTGATGTGGACTGATTTTGCTGTGATTACGCACGGACCCCTACGCTTCATTCACACGGTATAATTTTAATATTTACTGAATGTCAGGCTAAGTGCTGTGTTCATCCCACATCAGATAAAGGTCATGTGCATAACTAACGTCTCAGCAGCTGTTTACAAAGCTGCACTTTAATTTAATTTAAACCACAAGACAACAAACGCGTTGAACAACAGGGTAAACGATAGAGAAGTCAAACCTAAAATGTGACGAAGCAAGAGTTACAGGGCAGATGCGTCCTATCGTTGATTTGAATGTAACATTTACACATATTATTTGAAGTAGAATTTGTATTAGAAACAATAATTGTAAATAATGAATTTTATTCTTTTACACTAGTAGTTACTGGCCAGGCTCAGAGCTGCAGCAATGTACCGTAGCTGGAAGTGATGTGATAAAACAAACTATTTTTAGCACCAAGCAATATTGGACTTATTAAATTTTCGACACCAACTTTGCGAGTTGGAACCGCGTTTTCACGCTCGCTCAAGAACGTTTAGTCGCAGAGTTCGCTCACCCGGTCAAATTAGCTGCGGCTCGTCCGATGCATATACAGCAAGCTCACAGTTTGAGGTGCAATTAATGACATGTCCTCGTCACCAAATACAAAGAAAGGGAAGGATATTTACAGCACCGGCACAAACTCCACACAGTTTACCAGAACCCACACACAAACTATCAGTCACATATCATTAGACTGGCTCAGTGTGTGTGTGTGTGGCTTGCAGTGTGTTTGATACAGAGCTGAATGTGTCATTAGTAATAATTGTAGGTTGCAGCAGAAGCACCAGCAGTTATTTACTATGATTGACCAGCTGATTATGATTAATACCACACACAAAGAAAATCACCTGTCAGCCTTTTGTTGGCTCCCTTTTCTACCTCTTCCCTCTTCCCTTTGTGTCCGTCTCTCTCGTCTGATGCCTTATTAAACAAACTATAAAGAAGTCATCCTAACGGTATTGATGGGAAGCTCATCTGAAAGCTCGCTCTGTCTGCCAGACGGCGGATTCGTCTGCGATCCGGCCCGACCACAGAAACGCAGACATTACCAGAAGAAACCAGAACGAGTGAAACGCCCTGATTCGTCTCAATATGTTTTATCTGCTCCGCTGCTTTGATCAAAACTGATCGGATTCTGATAAAGGACAACAGAGATGGACAGAACCCACAGAAGCCATCATTCAGGGAGATAACTCGTTCCGAGACGGAGGAGAAGGGGATCTTTAAATTTCAAATCATATTTCTGATACATTATTCAGAGCCTGGTGTTAGATGTTTGAGCTCTTAAGGGGCGAAACCTTGTTATATCCCGTGGTTATACATTCAAGCATTTGCAGTATAGCTACAGTCATTTCAAGCGGGAGCCTGAGTTGAACAATTTGTGCAAACTGTTTAGCTCTTTTGCTTTTTCTCTCCTGGCTCCTTAATGGCTTGAACTTCCTCTGCTTATTGCTTTTTCTCCTCCCTTTTTATCTTCCCACCCTCCCAGTTGCTCCCCTCCTATTTCGTCCTCTTTGTTTATCGTGGATCTCTCCCCTCTGCCGTTCAGCTTGTCACTTTTCTGTCTTTTGTCTCTGTTCTCTTCTTTATCGCTCCTTTCTTTTAGTCCTTGCCCTCCATCATTTCTTTCTCCTCTGGTTCTCTACTGTATCTTCTCGTTGCGCTTCCATTACCTCTCCTTCCTCGCACCCCACGCCCCTGTCGTCCCTCACTTAATCGGTTTCTGTGTTACGCACACACACACACACACACACACACACACACGGTAGCATCCCTCCTTACTCAGTCTGTAAATGAATTATCAGCCCACCAATGGTTTTCCGTTCATACACTCTTATATCTTAATGGCCGATCTATGCAGGCAGTGCTTTTATGAGGATAAGACGTGCATGTGTTTTTGATAGTTGCGTTTGTGTGCGTGTGTGTGTGTGCTCGCTGGAACAAGAGGGGTTCAACTGCTGCATGATAAATAGGAAATATTAGGAGGCACTTCTATTGTACCCGGGGGCTCTCAGTGTGTGTGTGTGTGTGGCTGTGAAATGCTGGCGTCTATGTGAGCAGTGTGCGTTCACGTCTACGCGTGTAAGGCGCGTGGCTCATAACGGAGGCCTGGATTTTGTCATTCTTTAATACGTGCTCGGGTGCACGTGGTGTGTGTTTAGTATTTGAAGTGTGCGTGTGTGAGAAAGAGAACTTGAGGGATGTGTAGAGTGGAAATGACACCAGAAAAACCCACAGATGGACGCCCAGCGGGCTAAGAAACATTAAGACTGCACAAACGCATTAACACACAAACACACGTTAACATGCTCTCCCGCTCGCACACACACGCACACACACACTCACACTCACAATGGTAAGTAGATACTCCCTTCCCGCTCCCGCTCTCTGAATAACCTCATGGGAGCTGAATGAAATCAGCCACATCATTGGTGGTTGTGGTGTGTGTGAGCGTGTGTCTCTGTCCAACAGCAGGAAGCAAGTGAGTGTATGTTGCGTTACTATAACAGGTAAAAACATTAATGATGTCCATGAATGACATAAACCAGTGTCGTAAAACTTACTGCAGCAGACAATCAGGCAGGTTGACAGTGTAAATATAAGCTGTTTCCAAAATGCTTCAGCTCCGGGACTCAGGAGACAAAAGCATCCGTGTGGTTTATTGTGTCTGGGTTTCAGGCCAAGACTAAATTAACTTTGTGTCCAGGGCTGAATGGGAGACATGAAAAGAAGCTGTGGTGTCCCAGTTGACAATGAACTACCGGCCGACTTTGTCACCTTATTTAAATGAGCTTCATTGTGTTCACAGTGCTCATAGCTTCAATGGGCGCCCGGCACTTTATTTCCTCCTGCTCGCTGTTATGAAGCAGAAATTGTGGCCATATTTCCATAATATTACTGCGGGTGCTATCGCTGAGGTCGTATTGCTGATCACCCATTCACTGTCAGTGGAGCACATCCAGCCAGCACTTGCTCCCAGTGCATGTGGACACGGAGGCTCGTCTGTGTGTTTACTGTACAAAAACGCCCACGAGCAGATTGCACTTAAGCCATTTACGACGCTGTAAATCTGGAAGCCTCTGCAGCTTTTCCATCAGCAGGCTACCTGCTACTCCGTGCCAAACACAGAGCTTTTTCCAATAGGGCCATGTTTTCAGTCCACGACTAAGCTGAACTTGCCTGATCTCGCTTAGCCTGGTTTCCAGTACAGCGCCAAACATGGTTGCTTGTAGCTCATCTATGATATCTGGTGATATAAAATCCGTAATTTACCTGTACACCTTAAAAATACTGTTAAAAACTGACTAAATAAAGCTGTCAATGAATTAACCCATATTATTCATTATGGCTGCACCCAGTCATTATTTTCTTTACTACATCATCAGCTGTTATTGTTACTTACGCCTGGTGGGAAAATACTGATTATTTTCGTTATCAACTAATTTGTCAATGTAGGTTTGAATCAGTGTCTTGTCAATAATTGTCACAGCTGGATGCAGAAAACAAAACTGGGCTTGATTTACAAAAACACAAAGGAGAGAAATGTAGAAAATAGAGAATTCAGTAAAACACATCCTTAAGCAACACAGAGTTTCATTACAGTGTGTGATACTGTATGTGTCTCGTGTGCCTGTTCCCAGAGAGCTTAACAACACTATAATGCTGCTTGCTCCTCTAAATGATGTAATGCGATTTGGCCGATCCTTCAGTCCATCGAGTGCGTGTGCGTCCATCTTCTCCGATCCAACTGGCCTCTCCAGCTGTTTCACTACACGAAGACATTGCAAAAACCCAAAAAAAATCCCAGCTTCAGCATCGAACCAAACAAAAGCTCTTACAAAGCCTCCACTGATGTTTTCTCTCAGAAAGAGACAAAAGACAAACGCGCGTCTTTCTGGGTGTATTTCTGACTTTCCATCCATCTAATGACGTGACCAGGGACTCGGTGCAGTTTTGTGGTAACGTGGGATGAGATCAGGACACGTAGGAATCGATATATCTCCAGTATAGTATAGCCAGTGGTTTATGTTTCGACATTATTGTTATTGCTACAGCTGCGTCCCGCTAGCAGCTCAGTTTCCTCTATTAATAATCACAATAAGACTGAGTCCGTAACGTGCATAGGGATACAGCTCAGAGAAGAGCATTTACTGAATGAAAATGTCACTTTCACTAATTGGTATGAGTATAAAACATGGATCGGAAACTTACGGCATAATAAGGTAGAAAATGTAAGTTCTCCATTAGCCTGCGTGTTGTGCTTATTCTTCCATTTCCATTTCTAATAACAATTGAACTATTACAGCTAATACACACCAGCCTGCTGCCTGTCGATGTTTCACTCCCTTTAGGATAAATCTCAAAAAGAAATTTACTTCAAGAGCCGAGAGTTTTTTTTAAACCACAGCGCGATGCCGTGATGACCACATGCTCTACTGGCAGGTGGACCAGTATGAACTCCAGACCAGTGGTCCTCGTCTCCGCCGCTTCGTTCTGACCCAGTTTGTGAAACACTAACGATTAATGTCTGAAAGATAGCTGAACAGCCGCGCAGTGTGAAGCAAAGTTAATTTGGTATTGATATTTAATTTGAAAGTGCAGCACTGGGCTCGACTTTTGTGCTGCGCAAAGTTTCAGAGATGCAATTTCTTTTCTTCGGAACAAGGGAGCTGGAAGTAGTGAAGCAAATTATGTGCACGAGGACTATTAGGCTCAAAAGCGAAGGAAGCAGCAGATTTTTACTCCAAATGCCTGCTGTGCACCAACCAGCTTTCGTGCTACTGTGATGATAAGCGGACGTCTCTCGTGGAGCCACAAAGCTAATACATTACTTTACAAAGAAGTCGGGTTTAGTTAAACTTTGATTTCACGTGGTTGTGTTGAAAACGATCCACCTGAAACCGCCTGGAGAAGCGTCTTCACGCGTCCAGCGCAGCGGGTGGTGAAGGTCGTCCGAGAACACGAACCTCAACACGCATTCGAAAAAATAATCTTCGCTCTTCGTCGCGTGCAGTGATGCTCTCAAGTAAAGAAAGGAAAGAAAGAGGAAGCAGCTGCTGTGGACGCGTCACGGTGACCTTCTTGTGCCGTTTGTAGTGAGGAGCTTGGATCTTCAGCTACGTCAAAAAGCCCAACACGCCCGCACAGCTTTTAATTTCTTCTCATGGCAACATACACAACGTGCTGCTCGGCATCACGGCCCATCATTGACCTGGCAGACATGCTCAGTGACACTCATGCACCTTAGTCAAGTGGCATCTCACCGATCCCACTGTGTCCTCTTGACTCCACACATACACACTCACACCTGTATCCATTAGTCCTCTGCTTGCCCTGTCACATCTGAAGCCACACTCACCGACACAGACACACAACCAGGCGCACGCCCACATCCTAACACACGCGTGTGCAGCTCAGGACGACAAGGAAGCTGTTGTGCGCCCAGATCTCACTAATGAAAAAGCTCTGAGCCTCCGGATGATTCATTCATCACAATCACTCTGAGGGTCGCAAAATGCAGCTTTAACAACGGCAGCAAAATAAAAGACCGGTCACATAAAATAGCGAATTCTGAGTGTGGTAAAAACACAACCCAGTAATTCTGCCCGTCTCATTATACGCGACGACAGCCGTAATGACGCACGAGAACAAGAGGATTTGGACCTTGAATTAATAAATATGCTAAATAGTGTCTCATGAATAAAGTTCAAGCACTAGTCTTTTTTGGAGTGTGAACCAACTTTCAGACTGAGCGTCATCTTAATTATAGTCAGTAGATGAACACTGGGTATTTTTTACTGGGCTACATGAGAAACAGAGAAGTTGTGCAGGGACACTGGAAATGAACAGCATTATGTGATGCAGAGCGAAGTCTCTCTAATTTATAATTTATTAGGTCGTCGGCGTGGAAGGTTTCAGCGTTTGTTTGTTGTCTCATCCACACCAGTCGTGTGTTTTAATGCACGACTTGAGCCCAGCAGCATAAGCCTCATCACATCACTAACACATATGTAATAATTGCTCTTTGCCTGATTCTGACTCATGCAACTCGGATGTTTAAGACAAGCAAAGATGCAGTTTTGAAAGCACTAGATGTCGAATTAAGCATTATTATTTAAATGTACTGTATTTTTACCGACCTATTAAAGTTTAAGACGTATAACAGCAAATATCTCGAAAGCTTATTATCCCAGCAGTCAGGAGCAGGCTACACGCTGGACAAGTGGCCAGTGTCTCACATTCAGAAGCAGGCGGCCATTCGCACTCTCGTTCGCAGCTTGGGGCATTTAGAGTCCGCCACCAATTAACTGCATTTCTCTGGACGGAGGGAGAAAACCCAGAGGAAGCGCCTGCAAGCTCAGCGAGAACAACTGCTGGTTATTTTTACGAGGATGACATTTATTATTTTTTTAATTTTACATAAAGGGTGACTGTTCCTTTGACTATACTATACTATAATGAAGTTTTTTCATTACATGGACGTAGAAATCGTGTTTTATTGAACAATGAGAATCACTGGAAACCCGCCGCCTTTAAGATGAGGTTTGCTAACGCACCTCTCGGAGTAAACACAATTTCCGAGGTTCACACCAATCAGCAGACATCATCACCTCCTCACCTTCCCTTCATGTGACCTTTTCACTCCTTGCTGTACTTCTCCCGTCGTACCTTTCGTCCCTCAAACGCAAATATGATCCATCTTTTAACATCTCTGCTCAAACATTACTCTTTGCCTCTCTAGGATAACTATACCTTCTCCCTCCTGCATCCCCGTCCTTATCCATCCCTCTCTCCCCTTCACACCACCTTGCCCCTCTGTCCCCATCTGCTACAGCTTTATTTAACTATCCATCCATCCCGCACTCCTTCCACTTCTTCCGTGGACCTTGTCCGATGCACCTTTATTTGTCTTATCCTTCCTATATATTCCTCTATCCCTCCATTTTTGTCTCTGCTACATCCTCACATGTCCTTCACTGCTTCCCACCCTGCTTAGGTCCCACATTATCACCACTAGGTTTCCACAGCAACACACACACACACAATCGCAAAATCACTCATGGGCAGACTGCACCATCACCTTTACACACACAAACACATGCAAGCAGGCAGATGCTTGCCTCCATAATGAAGCTCACACATGCAGCCTCATACACAAACACCGATGCTCGGTGCTGCCTACGTCTCCCTACACACACCAACACACACACACACACACACACACTCTCAGATGTAATCACCGTGAGTGCTGAGAGTGCAGTGCAGAGGTGTGAGACTTCTAAATGCAACTGCCTGCCATCAATCATAAAATCCTTTCTGGGGATTGGACAGCTGACACTGTCTGCATTACGCATCGTCTCCCTTTATTTCAATCAATCATGTTCTCCGCACTGCAAAAGGCCTTCAGATTGCCAAATGATATTGGCTTGCTTTCATCACACTCAGTGAATGATTATGTAGGATTCAGGAGAGACGCTCGCTTTGGGTTAATGTTTGCTCAAGTGCTGTGTTTTTCTGCTTTTCAGTAAAACTTCATATTTGCTGACTAGACGCGCGCAGACGTGAGGTGTGTACTAACTGCTGCACGCAGGTAGGGGGTCACGCTTTGATGTGGATTTGACTAGACAGGCTGTGCTAGTACGGGATGGCTTTTAAATGTCAGGCTGCAAAGCACAGCTGCTAATGTACACAATGTTACCAATAGGCCAAAAAAACAGGCGCTCATAGTGACTGTAGACCGTCGGCTGCAAAAACTGTTGCCAGACGCAGCAGCACCACTTCCTCCATCGTGTCTAAATAAAACGCCCAGTGTCAACAAACTCTTCTTATTTCCCATAATAATAACATATGCCAACACTCTAAAGACAAACACAAAATATACGTTGTAGGTTCAGATAAGCATAAAGAGTAGATGTCAGAGCATCCCCACAACACTACTCCACCACCTCCAGCAGACTGTTCTGTCTGACTTTCATCACATCAGGCCTCCCGACAGTTCTGCATTGACATGACAAACAATCTTCTGTGACGTCAACTCCAGGTAATGCCGTGTAACAAGCTCTGAACCTTAAACCCTTAACATAAAGTGTTTATTACAGTCACCATGACAACAGGCGCCTGCCATCGTTGCCTTTGTTTCCAGTTTTTCAGTTCAACATGGTGCATGACTCATGAGCACTGGCCACCTACTGTATGCAATGCAAAAGAAGTTGAGGGATGACTCAAAGTTACTGCCAAATAAAACTGGTTAAAGTTTGGATTAAAAGTGCTGAATCATCCAAAACTGAAATACATACAGTTTTCTAAAAGCTGTAATCGTTATCTCCTCACCACAGGGACTTGTTAGAGAAATCTGGGCTCAGGTTTACCTGTGGAGCGTAACTTTTCTGCATGTGTTTTTTTTTTTTTTTTTTTAACAGTTGTTCAGTGATTCACGAAGGTTTCATTCAATAGGTGTCTTGCTACTCTAAGCTCTAAGTCTTGTCTTCAGCAGAGCTATTTCTCTAGCTTGTGTTTTGTCTCAGTTGCATTTTGCCATAAACGTCCAGTATTCATAGGTGACACAGTGGGAATTAAAGCCCTGACACAGCCAGTGTTAATGGCAGGCTACTGGGGCTCAGTGCTGCTCAATACACAAGACTACTTATGGAGTCGCACTCCACACAGACACACTCACACACATAAACACTGTACGCGGCTGCCATCGCTACTGTGTCTCCCACATTCGAAAACACACCGTGCTTCTATTTTGGTGAGACGTGACTACAGTTTGGCTGATATGGAGCCAGGCTGAAAGCCGAGACTGTATCCGAAAGTCGAGACTGTATCTGCTGTATTCAAAGATACAAGACATACAAGAGATTGCTGGATCTGATTACTGTTTGTTTGTGTATGTGTGAGTGTGACAGAGGGAGCGGGGAGAAAATAGAAGGCAGTAGATGGTATGTGTGTGCATTTGGGAGAGAGAGATAAGAGCCGAGCCACACCAGAGGGCAGGTGTGTAAGGTAATAAGACTAAATCAATTCATACTGAAGGAAAAGGAGGGGAGGGAGCGAGGGGAGAGGAGAGGAGAGGAGAGGAGAGGAGAGGAGGGCATGACAGAGGGATGAGCGGTGAAGGAAAAATTATTACAGGTAAAGATGAAAGTGTAATGTTTAGCTTTTTCTGTTCTCACCCATCACCCAATATATTCACTAGTCCTTAAAGGGATTCAGAACTGAAACAAAACTCCTCTTCATTGGTGCCTTCAGGGACCATATGCGTAGAAGAGGCTTCTCTGGATTCCAGCTGAAAGAGCGAGACTGCATCTGTAAGTCAGCATGTACGTGCCTGGCTGTGTATGGATACGAATTTGTGCATTGCATGACAAAGCATGTTTCTTTGTGTGTGCATGAACAGGAACCGTGTAACATGTTTATAGATCCAAATAATGGCAGCGTTCGAAGACGTGAAATGAAACCATGGCAATTTAAAGTTTTTATGTTAATTAATGTAGACAATTAGTGACAAAGAAAAACGTCCATGGTTCTGAACATTTGTTTTCAAAATTTAAGGTTATGAGGCTCTCATTGTTAATTTCCATTTTACTTTAATAATATGTTCTTTGTGTCGCACTGCGAGGCAATCAATAGTTTCAGCATTATATTTCATATTCAATCGTCCCACTTCAGCGTCTTTTTGGCCTAATTACGACAAGTGCACTTGTAGAGTAGCAACTTGAGCAGATGTTCTGAGGCTTTAGTTGGAGTTTTTAGTCATTCTGGCCTAGAAACTTTTGACACATCTTGAAATGTGGGGGGGGGAAAAAAGGCTTTGAGGGTGAGGGTAAAAATAAACAGTCCAAACATCTACAGTTCTCACTGTACGGATCGTTTTTCTTCAAGAATGCGTGTGTAGAGAGAATTTATACGTCTTCCTATGATATAAAGTTCTGGTTAGAATCATCAGACATAGTGCAAAACCTTGTGACTTCAGGCAAAACACTCAGCTGTTACGCTGCTACATTTAACTCCACAGACGTTTATTGTGTATTTTGTAATTTATTTACAGTCTTGGCAACAACCTTCCTGTCATCCTGCGAGTCAGGACTAGATGACAATACTTTAGTGGAAGTCAGCCGCGCTTTGTTTATTTACAATCACTTCAGACGCTGGTTGAGAGGCCAACGAGACGATAGCGCATCAACCAGTGCAGCTGTAATGGATGAATGAGTCAGGCTTCAGTTTAGATCCGAACAGTCCGCACTGACAAGCTGATGGTAAATCTTTAGCCGATAAATCACTAAAGGTCAGACACGGTCCTGGCCAGCAGCTCCTCAGATAATAACCTTTGGTCTTGGCCTGTTCTCAGACATTGTCACATTTTGGCTGCCGTCCATTTCGTCTGACTGAGAGCCAGTCGTAAGAAAAACAAAAGTTCAGAGTCAACTCAGCTTTCAATCAATGGACGATAGTGTCATGTGACCAAAACAAACAACTGAATTAAAATTATGATTATAAGAACATTTTCCGTGCTTCTTTTTCCTTTATCCGTACTTACTCAACACATCAGCGCTTTAACGCCCTTTCAAAGGTGTAAAGAAGTTTACTAGACGAAAACAATCTTTGGTTGATCCCCATTGTGTCCAGAGATTACGGTGCCTGTCTGTGGCCGAGCCAGGGAGCTTCACAAGCGTTGTTCATATTACATCACAAAACAAAGAGAGAACCACTCTAATCCACAGAAGCGAAAAAGACAACGAAGGCCACTTTGAACAGTCAGTCACTACACTACTGAATTAATCCATTAAGCGCCAAGAGCTCACACACAGCACAGCATGGATGTGGGAAGGCCGGTGTTTGCCTGGACCTTTATTCATACGTGGCTTTACGGGGGGTGAGCCGCACGTGTCTGACTCGTCCAGCTGAAGACGTTACATTTGGTTTTGATGGATAGATTAGTTACGTCTCCTGTCACACTGCGGCTTGTGCACATTTTTTCTGCACTGCCACTTATTTGCCTCTCCGGTGCCTGCCACCGCAGCCACTACTGATAACCATGCAGTGTTAAATGACCCATTCATCTATTCATCATTTGTTCATCCATACATCGTGGGTACGTATCCATCATCGATCCGTCCTCTCTTGTTATCATCTGCCCCTCCCCTCCCCAGCTCATCCCTCCATTCAGCTCATCCAAATCTCGATCCCTCTATCTCCGTATTGATCCGCGCGTGGACATTCATCTATCGTCTATATGAACAGATCTATCCAAGTGCACTTTCTTCCTTCCCTTCCCGCCTTTCCTTGGCTCCTTATCTCAGTCGAAGGGGCTCTACGGCAAGACTTGACACGCTCCACTACCTCCTCTGTTCCTGCACGTGAACACACGCACGCACGCAAGGCAGATGCGAAGACACACAGACATCGTTTTCACAGCTCCCTGAGCAACTCAAATGGCCCGGGAGAGGCTGTGCAGAGCAGCAAAAGCCAGAATAAAAGAAGGAGCCTGAGAGAAAAAGTGAGAAAAATTACAAGGCAACAATGATCCAGAGAAATATGGCGGAACAGTCACAAAGCAAAGAAAAGAAACTTGTTGAATGGGATGAAATAAGATGTAAGAGAAATCCATGTGTCTGGCCATTTTTCTGTAACTGTCGGCGATATGATGAACTTCATATTCAGCCCAGATGATGCTTTGGAGGATGTTTACTGCAGATGGGAGGAGGTTTATGCTGTGAGTAGAAAAATCTTTTTTTCCCCTTAGCAAACAGCAAGGAATCAGCAAACGGAACCTATTACTGCTCCCACCTGATTTTTTTTCCTTTTGCTTTTTCAGCTAAATATGAATTTCTCATCCTCCTTCGTTTGCTGAGCAACTTTCCCGCCCTCCCTAAAAAAAAATCCATTAGAGTCAACAACGTATCCGTGTCATTCTGAAAATGTGGCTGTTTTCTCTGTAGATAGTAGGTGTTCATCTGACACCAGTCATCTCTCCATCCCATAATTATGTGTAATGAAGCTCGAGGCATTGCTTTGCAGTCGCTCACCATAATAATTCAAGCACGCCTTTGATGTAATAAGATCAAAACGACTGCGCAGGCGGCGTATCAGGATCCGCGGCAACAACAACAATAGCAACAACTACATCAACAGGATATGAGATCTCAGGGAACAATAGGGGAGGGTTTCACCTTCAGGGGTAAATATCAACACAGGAGTGGCAAAAGCAGCGTAATAGTCTGAAGTGCGCTAAAATAACACTGAAAGAGAAACAAGTGTCTGTCTGTCGGTCCCCTGTTCGCCCTTTGCGTCCGTCCTCCTGTGTGTAAACATTGAGGCAGCAGTATTTGGCCTAACACCGTCTCAGCTCATCCATCAGCAGCAGTCACGTACAAGGTCAGCTCCCGCCCGCCATCTATGCACATCTTAGCAGCTCGGCGCTTGTGATATCGCTCGCTCAAACCGAGCGCGTGACCTTTTGTTTCATGTCGTCGCCTCGCTTCCCTCGCCCGCCGCTGCAGAGAGTCGATAGGAAACCGGTGGCGATTTTCAAAGATGAGGTCAAGGCTCGGGAATATGATTGCGGGAAGATTGAAATTGGCCACCGGGCTGCTGTGGAGGAACGAGCCCGTGGGAACGTAACCGGCTGTTCTGTCAGCATCCTCCACAGCTGCACTAAACGTTCCCATGAACAGAACGAACAACATGGATGACAGGGTTAAAAACACTCAAACTCACGGGGGACAGTGGACACAAATGACTTGTGGTCTTTCATGCAAATCCGATTCATTTTCTCCATGAGCGATAGGCGGTGACTCACAAAACGCATCATCGACTCCCGGCTGACTCATCAGCGCAAAAAAGTGAAGAATCCCACAAGCTTGTGTGCATCACGTCAGATGTCAGTGCGTTTCACTACAAATAAACATTCAGGTGACAATTGCCTCACACAGCCGACATTTTGGGTTGTTATAGCAGGAGAAGCACAGGTGTTACCAACAACATTAGCAGCAGATTGGATCCGCTGTAGCTAATTAATGTTAATTCCACAATAGCTAAAATAAAAAAATAAATGTGTCTGTTCTCCTGTTAATTCGCTGTTTCCAGCTGCTGCCTGTATTCAGCCAAACGTTGTGGATGTGGATGGAACGCAACAAGGGGATTCATGAAAACTGGACAAAGTCTGTCTAAACTAATGACGCTTTGCACCCATCATATTATTCAGTGATGACTATTTGTGTTTGCTGTCAGATAACATTGTGCTCTACAGCGATTCATACACTGGGTGTGATTTCACAGTCGGTGTGTCGGTATCCCTCCGACTATAGAACAGATAATCTGTGAAAAGGTTCAATTTAAAGGCACCACTGAGCTGTGGAGGAATCCAGATTGAGTCAGCGTCTTTGACTTGAACTAAAAAGGATTTTCACTTTTTACTGATTCCACTCTTCTAGAGTTTCACAGAGCCTGTTATAATGACGGAGTTGATACAGTAGCATGGTTTTGCTCCCCTTCTGTGAGCCTCTGAATGCTTTTACGCGTGGGGCTGGTGTCTTTTTAAAACAACAGGGATTCATCAAGGCCTCCTAACGCATTTAAACACCCTTAGACTCTCTCTTTGGGTCATGATTAATTTTCGGCACGTCTGTCCATCAGAGATCGATTTGTGCGGGATCATAGGATGGAAGCTTGATAATAAATGTGGTCATGAGGCTGCAGCAGTCAAACGAAATCAGCCCATGGAGGCATCCCAACATAAAACACACCACGATTTCAGAGTTTGGTCTGTGACGAGCCCAGTCTGTGCATAACATCCGCTGACAGCTTATTAGACGGACACAGTCACCGTACAACCAAACCGCCAGTAACCAGTCAACGTTTCCCCTTGTGTAGACGTGATTTGCTTCCTAGTAGAGCCCAGATGGAACAGGCATGTTTTGGCTTTGACAGCTTTTTCAATTAGATATAAAACAGAACATCTGTGATATGTCTGCAAAGTATTTTTTTTAATTATTATTTGATTCTATATAGTTTTAGTGGAACTTACTGAAGGAGCCAATTAATGCAAAGAAACCAGATTGGAACTGAATAATCACGGCCATGTACTTAATATAAGCAATACAGTTTGTTCACATGCTTAAATATAAATAATATAATAAATTAAATGCCCTTATTCACCCAGAATAAACTGACGAGCATGAAGAGAACTGATTTAGCACAATAACACTACCCACAACTGGAACCAGGAGGAGAAAGTGTGTTTGTGCGCGGGTTGCACTGAATGCATCACATGAATTGCCAGTCCAGTCAGTGGCCAAAGTGTGATGGCAGCATTCCTCCTAGCACAGACAGAAAAAAAGAGAGAGAGAAAGGGAGGAGGTGGAAACCAATAAAGAAATGAAAAAGGCCAGAAAGACATCCAGAGAGAGTGGGCATGTATAAAAAGAAAGGCACCTGGGGGAAGAGAGACTGACAAATTAGAGACTGCGACAAAGAAAGACAGACAGAAAATCTATAGACTCAGAGCTGAGAGTGTGTGTGGCCCTGTTGAAAGTGGCACTGTACATAAAGGAGAGCAAAGCCTCTTTATCTCGCAGAGTTGTGCCGATGAGGAAGGAGGTCTGAAGATTATGCTGCTTGCCAGAGCGCCGGTAGCTCCACCGGCTCTCTGCTCGAAACACGCTCAAAGTGGATTCACTTCAAAATGCAGAGAAGCGACACAGTGAGATGGATGCATGCCGCGAAATAACAGCCAATGAATTCTGCTAATACATGGATATGGCATCTGAGCTCAAATCAGATTGAGTGGGAGAACCTGTTTTTGCAAAACTGCAATCTCTGAATTTAAACAGACTATTTATTCTAATGTGCAAAGCAATCCCACAGAAATTATTGATGCAACATCAGCGGTAAATGTTTCCCGTTTCATTTAAAGTCGTCTAAATGGATGTTTACTTAAATTTCTAAATCAAAACTGCTTTTAAATGCGTTTCTGGGAAATCCGGCACATTAACATCACTTTATATGTTTGTTGGTTTGTTGTTTTAATGTGTTTTGGATGCGCGTTCAGTCCTGCACAGTCAGGTAACAAACAGGCAGCACATGCAGAGACACTATTTCTGCATTTATGTCAACGCTGCCAAGCGGTAAATTATTCACCGTGTCCCTCAGTAGTGGAAATGTCACAGGAATGTGCTGCCACAGCCTGTGATCACCTGATGGCTTGTCCAACCTGGTAACCCAAGCTATTAGTTGGGTGATGGCTGAAGATGGTCATAACCCATATTCACAGTAACCAAGCGTCGTTTCATTTCGAAACACTGAATTCTATGTTCAGTATGTTCTGTTGGATCAAGAATTATTATGCAAATGTGATTGCACACTACACTTCATTACGAGGCTGTAATTCTCTCCCGTTTACTGTACTTCATTCAATTAACTTACACAAGCAACATAATTAGCGTCCCACCGGCGTTTAACACTTAACCAACTGTCTGCGCAGGCTCCGCTGAAGCGAGGCCACCGGTCGCCGCGCCGCTACCTGTCACGACATCGGCTGATTTAGTCATCATCTGTGTGACAGCGGGTCGTGGGCGTGTGGGATGATACAGCAGCCGCAACCGCCGACACAGTAACCGCGGCATATGTGCATATGTGTGTGCGTGCGATGAAGTGTTGCTAAACACGCCATCTGATCTAGTGTGATCTTCTAGTTTACGTCCCATCCATTCATTATACTTCTCTCGTTTCATCTTTTCCAAGCCAAACAGCAACATAACTTTGTCTCGACTGTAGTAAAAAAAACAAAAACTTAGGGTTGAAGGATTACTGATGGGCAACTATTTGTTCATTTTATGGTTCAAATGATGAATCGAGAACGTGAGCGGGAGGTAAATCTATGCTGAAAACAATCATTTTGATAAGCAACAAAACAAATCTGACTGCAGGTTTATCTCACTGAAATGAGCTGAAATCAATAACTGTTGCAGAAAAGCAGAGGACTATCCTTCTCAATTGACACGTGACCTTTAAGGTTACTAATATTCCTTACACACAGGAATATAAATAATATATATGACTCGCTTTGCTCTGATTTGGATTTGAAGTTTTACCTGGTGGGACTAATTATACTCGACACGCGGTGACGTCAGCTGTGAAGCAGACGTGTCTCCAACCTGCTTCATTGATCTCTGCTCAGATATAGTGACATCAGCTAACTCAGCAATTAACCTCTGTAATGAAGCAGTTAAGAGTTTGCATAAGACATCAGTTCCAGCACATAAGACGCACTGACCAGCATTGTTTTGCTCTCTGTGAGGTCAACTGAGGCTCGCACACCAAAAAACAATTACCTCCAGCAGAGGGTCTTTTAATTAGGCTGCCTTTAACAACACAGACGGTGTGAGAGCGGTTTCCTCCAGGAGCGCGCGTCACTCACTCCAGTTAAATTCAGTTTCGCTGACATACTGACAGGACAGAGTCGTCGCGCTCCTCTCGGGCGTCCTGTGTGCGTCGTCTCAGTCGGGAGACCTTTGTCTAGCGTTTAGCTACAACGAGAGCGCGGCCAAAGCGTAACACGCAGTTACAGTGCGAGGCCTCCGGCTCAGCTAGTGGTGCTGCAGGATCAGCTGGCTTAGCTATTATAACAGTTAACAGAGCAAAACATGTTGTTGACTACGGCACAGCATTAGTTCCACCACATTAGACACAATGACTATCACTGTGACAGCATCTCATTCACAAGCATCCACACACACACAGACAGACACACACAGACACACACGACTGATGGGACAATCTTGCTATCGTCATGTTAATATGTTGAATAACTAACTCGTGTCTGCTCTTACTGTACGCGCTACAGACAACAGCATCTGTGCACATGTTTCGTTCTATGTTGCCGCAAAGCTTCAGTTTATTCGCACACTGAAGAGAAATCCTCTTACGCCGTCACACGTCATTAATCAATGAGGTCTGAAGTAATTCTGGATTTATTTTGCGATGAGCGGCGCCTCTTTGCATGAACCTCGCTCCTCTGCCTCTGTCTGAGGCAGCGATATCCTTCATTTCCCCTGGTGGCCTCTGGAGAATTTGCTTGGACTTGCTGCTCTTCCGTTGCTGTGCGTCTTCCTTAAACAACGTATAGTGATAACGTGACTGTTACTTGCAACCAAGATGAAGAGCTTTAATATTCAAAGGCTTAATGGCCATTGTAGCAGGGATGCACCTATGTTTGTATTTATAGATGCATCGTTTAAAACCATAAGAACATTTACAATTTCCTACCTTTGAGTTGTAAAAGAGGCAAAGTAATATTAAAATGTTTAGAAAATATCAAAGTAAGACCGAATCTCAAGCGGATTAAAACAGCCAGTGAGCCTGGGGGGTTGAAACAGTTTTACAAAAGGAGGAAAACATACAACAACAGCTCTGTGGGCTCGATCTGATGTCAGATGGCCGGAAAGACGGTGTCAGCGCATTAGTGCCTGTCGCCACTGGTGACTTACATACGTGTGAAGGTGTCACTGACCTTCACGCTCTCCGGAGGAGGGTTGGGGGGATTTTTACAGACACATATGCTGCCATCACTGCATATTCAGCGAGACAAATCCAGGCTTCATTGCGCACGTGCTCGAACAGCGCGCGTCACTGGCCTGTTGTTGAAAATGCACGGAGGAGAATCACACTGGACCGCGGAGCTAAAGTTTAGAAGTTCCACTGGCGAGACTCAGGAAATGCACTGACCTGGTTACGTTTGGCCGTTACTCCAAAACACTAGGATGATTTGAGATTTGCATCTTCCACCGTTTGTGTCCTGGTATTTTGTTCTTCCTTTTTTTTAATGATGATTAATTTACACATTTGAACTAGTTCAGTTTCTCTCATGCACACACACACACACCTACAACTTCCATGATCCTGCCTAGCACCGCTTTCCATGGCCACAGATGCCCACGGCACAGATCTAAAGGGAGGCAGACACAGAGCAATTGATACCGTGAGTTTATATTGTCTCTGCTTCTCCAGTTTTGTCCATGAATCATGGATCCCTGCTCCACACATCTATTCATCTGCCATCCAGGCGCCCATACTTCTTTTTTCTCCAGAGCATCCTATTTATCACCACCTGCCTCCATCTATCCATCAGGACTCTTCAGTGCTGCCTCCAAACTCCTGCCAACAGACATTCATCCACTCAATCCACCTATTTCTCAGTCTGTCCCTCAAATCAGATCCTGGCTTGTATCATGCCCTTTAACACACCCATTCATTTCTGAAATGCAACCTTTCAGTCATCCTTCTTTTCTCATCCACCCATCGATCTGCCCACTACCCATCCCCTCGTCTCGTCATCAGGTGAAGATGCCTTTTCTTGGTTCCTCGTCATGATCTTTTTCACGCTACACCCACATCCACGCGATCGCACACGCACTTACCAGCTGCATGCCACAGATGAAGGCCAGCGTACACCTGCCACTACAGCACCCCATGGTGTCCTCTCTCCCTCTCTCTCCACTGGTCCACGTGGGGAAGCAACTGTGTGTAACTCCAGCTGGACCTTCAAAATCCAAATGCCCCCGAAGGTCTGTCTGTCTGGCTGAGAGCCCAGATAGTGAGGCGCTCGCTGCCTGGCCACAGAGAGCAGAGCACGGCCCCGCGCCCACAGGAGCTCAGGGGAGTAGAAGGTTATTGCTGGACTCTGGACGGTCCCCTACACAACCAGCACAAAGAGGATGGGGATCAAAGATGGAAGGACTCTGGGGGTGATTCAAGTCCACAGATCGTTCTCAGTAATGTTAGTCATGTAATTGTGAAGCTTTTCCAAAACCTCTGGCCCTAAAAGAAGTTTATGAGTCTCACATAACAGACGGTGTGGTTCATACGGAGGGACTCGGGAGTTAATCGGATTTTCTGACACTCCTGGTTCCAGGTGAACCCACGCAGGGGCCACTGGACTACAAAGTCCGGTCTACAGCAGCGTCGATCAGTCGCATTGTAAGCACAGGTCCAGCACAGAATCCACTTGGTGAACGACTGAGAGAGCGAGAGGAGATGCTGCGATTAGATTGATATTCCCCGGATTAAATGTCCTCTTGTTTAATAATCCGATTAGGCTCCACTTGGATTTCGCTGAGTGAAACCGCCTAATTTGTTCCTGGGTGGGGAAAACAAGTGAAAGTGGTCCCCGCTTCCTTTTCTAAACCAGCTCTTTGCTCTCAGGGGAAGTAACGGGGGTGTAGCGCCAACATCCTTTGAGGTTCGTTTACACCGTAACCAAACGCAGCGCTTTTATCTCCAATGTCTCCAAACCTCCGCTTGTAATCCGCTTAAGTTTTCTGAATTGCTCTGTTTTATCCACTCAGAGGAAGGCGAGGAAGATTGTTGCTAGGATGTTGCGATATGTCAACAGACACCGAGAGCTGATGTCGGTGTCCCTGTTGGCTGTGGAGTCCTCCTCCTCCGGTTCATCTCCCCATCAGCTCCAGCACACAGGCAGCGTTTTGTCAGCCCCGTCAGCTGCCGCTCGCCTCCGTCTATATTTCTACAGTCTTAAAAAAAAAAACACACACAAGCATGTCCACATTTCGGATGGAGAGGTGTGGATACAAATTTCAGGTCTTGGTAAGTCTCCAAACGTGACCCACAAAGGCGATAGGAGCGCAAAAAAAAGGGTGAAGTTTAGTTTGTCGTCTCGGGCTGGTCTTCAAGGAGTGAAAAGGAGAAACAATGGGAACCGGGATGGACCAACGGACCGAGGGAGACAGCCGAGAGGAGCGTCTCTCGCCTGCCATCTGTCAAGTCAAACAGCGCGCAGCAACACTGACGCTCCGGCCGCGCGTTCCAAAATAAAAGCGCACAGACGCGCGCCGCCTGGGAATAAGGCATCATCAACGCAGGTGTGTCTTCAGCTGAACCGTATGCGTTTGGCTTGAAACGCACCATTAACTGGTGCCACATTATGCGGCTGCTGTGCTTGCTGTTCATTCGAGGGTGTGTGGCTCAGTCTCTCCTTCAGATGATCCCAAGTGCTTCCATCTCCACCCGGTCGCTTTTGTTTCTGTCCCCTGAAGGCTCCTCTCTCTGAAAGGGGTCAGACGCGGCGGAGCTGCGACTTCCACGTCCACTCACCGTTTGTCCACCTAATGAGTCTATTCAGAGCAGGTGCGAAGTGAAAGCAACATTGAAGGCGAATATGTGGCCTCCAGACGATGCCAGCAGCAACATAAAAATATGTGAATACTACTCTTTGTTTGATTTGCTTAAATATCACTATATACTATGACTATTCCGTCTGAATATTTATAAGACTTCGTTCTTTAAAGGCGAGCGTTGTGCTTTTATTTTGAAGGCAAATCGGCCTTACATCCGTCCCTGTCGTGGCTGCCCATGGCTGCCTTGACGGGGCTGATGTTCCGCTCGGCAGGGGAGCGGCGGGCGCTTTCACTCCGTGAAACACAAACACACAGAGAAACGTAGCTTCGGCCGCTGCGCAGCTGCTTAAGAAAACGGAGCTTTAACCATTATAATGGCCAGTCTCGCTCTTCCTTTGGCTGCCTCTCTGCCTCTCAGCGGGGAGCCCTGCCTGACTTGTCAAGATAATCGATTCATCCTAATTTTTCATTGACTGAAGGCTGAGGCTTGTCCTGATAACCTGCTATTAAGGCTGAATATTATAGGGAAAAGAAGAACAATGTTCGTGTAGCTTGTGTGAAACGCTCAAGCCCTTTCCATTAATTACTGGAAGGAACCTCGAGTTAACACTTTAGGGGGTGATTGCTCCTTTATGAATGCCACTTCATTTAACTCAATAGCTCCGTGTGGTTCCCACAGTGACTGGAGTTCAGCGAACGTATCACGGCCGCAGACAACAGCAACAGACCAAGTTAAGCCAGCAAATGCTGCTGAGAACAAGCTGCTCTCCTCCAATTAGAGGCGGGGAGTCGATGTGAGTGTGTGTGTGTTGCGGGGTCACTTGTGCCACGCCTATAAAATAGGCAGCAGTTTAAGCAGACACAGGGGTGTAGAGGCTATCACTCCTTTAGCTACACCACATAACGGCCTGCTTTCCCCTCACCATCAATCTCTGTCACAGCCCACCCCTCCCACACGCACACAGGAAAACAACACGCGCGCTGGGAGCGACACGCGCTGGCACAAACACATGCGCATGCACACACACGTACACACTGGAGGCACACACAGTGCGGCACGAGTTTAATTATGCCACTAATCTTGAGTGACAGTGGCATGTATAATGGCTGATTCCCTGGGGCAGCGTGTCAGAGTATCTGTTCATTCATCCATCCATCCACCTCGGCTTCTATTTATCATCTTACCTACTTAGCCTCCCATCTATTGCCCCATCTGCCTGTGTTTCCACGCAGCCTCCTCTGTCCTTACCTTCAGCGTCCTCTTTCTAGCACCGGTCCCGTTTCTCACCTTGCTCTCAGTCACCTTTGTGCTGTTCCTCTCTAACAGTCGCTCAAAGTGTGATCCTCTCTAATTTTCACTGTGTCACATATCGTGCGCTCTTTCACCAAGGTTCCTAATGGAGCCAACTGGGTCGGTGCCCAGAGGGCTCTGACACTGGGGCCTCTTCAGAACGTCAACAAAGACGGAGCCTGATCACAACCTTGTCAGCTCTAATGTGCGTGTGCACCTGTAAACACGTATCTATTAGCAGAATACAATTTTTTTAACAGACACAAAACAACATGACAACACAACAAAACAATGAATCAAACATTTTTACTGAGACACCAGATGCCTGCTGAGCTGAGTTTAGAGTTCAATGCAGTCTACAATGTAGATGTGCACATTGTTGTGTCATTGCATTGGGCAGGATTTTATTTGGATCCTGTTTTAGAGAGTTGCAGTATAATAATCAACCTTCAAAACCTGTTGCAGTTGTGCATCAAGCCACAGAGCTACAGTGGAAAAACAGTCAACAGTCGCTGTTTAAAACATTTGTTGTTGACCTTGGACACAGCATCGTCACCGCACACAGTCATCCAACAGCATCACTTTTCTATTCGTCGTTATTCCCATTAGCTGATGTTGCGGACTCTTAACTCGGCGTCGTTGACTTGAATTGCAGCCCACCGCTCTGCCGACACATGCTGCCTTGCTGCCATGTCACTAAAGCACATTTGAATTTGAGTTTGACAGCAAGAACAAGTGACAGACAGGAAGAGAGAGAGAGCGAGAGGGCGAGAGACGCGGCCTACACTTCCTTTCAGATAGTGAGATATAGTACGTGTTTATTACTTTATCTGTCTGGACCAGATGTCACCAGATGTCTGCTGCTGCCAGCCTATCTCAGCCCACACACACACAAATACACAAGCTAAAAACACACAAGCCTTCTGGCACTGTGACATTCTATACCTCCTACACCTTGTCCTATCTGAAAACAATCTAAGTGCAGGCTGAGATAGTTGAAAGCCGCCTATGAAAGTGAAATATCTTTTCTAGTCGCCGAACCACTGAAGATTTGCACACTGTTTACCTCTCATAATACTGAAGATAGACCGAATTTAGATCCAACCTGACACGGGCGATGACAAAGAGTGAGGAAAGCTGGAGACAGGGAAAAAGAGGCAACATGACAGAGATGGAAAAGAAGGGCAAGTGAAACACAAGTGGGTCATGAGGGGATAACGTTTGGGAAGAAGCAAGCTCCATGGTTTGGGGTTTGATGTAAAAATAGAAGAAAAATGCAGATCACAGCAACGGAAACCTTAAAAGTAAACACTGAGTTCTGCTGAAGGGACTGGAGTCTGCACACAACTGCAGTGAACACGCAGAGGTGAAGCATCACATACTGACAGGCTGTCACACAGCGTTTATATACACAAAACTATTTCAGCAACGCTAACAACCACGTCAAACAGTGATTTAGATACATGTGATGATTTGCTTTTTGTCAGTCATTCTATAATCCAACTGTTTGTTGCTGCCATTTAAATTATTATTATTATTATCATCATATGCCTTATGCTGTTTTTTACTGTCAGCTTGTGTCTGTTCACCAGCTAAAAACCAAACTTAAGATGAAATTCAGGCTTGCTTTGCGTTTTTACGCCTGTGTGTATAGGATGTAGGGTGGGTTCATCCGCTTTACGGCCTCCGTGTACACACCTGCTGTGCCTGCGGTTCAAAAGCCAAGCGGCAGAAACACTGTAATCGCTGCCTTCTCATAAGTCACGTTGACCACAAGTAGCTGAAAGTTGAGCGGGTTACCGTACATTTACAGAGGCTTTAGAGCCTGTTGCTAAGCTGCTTGCCTCTGGCTCTGCTTTCCTCATAGATTTCCGTCATTTTCTACAACTTGCAGCAGAAAAGAAAATCACTGAAAAGTGATTGTGAAAAAGAGTTTTATTATTGTTGTACACACACACGAACACCGGTCCATATTCCTTTCCACATTACAAGTTATACTATTTAAAGGTTACATTGAATGACTTACTGTGCAGCCGCGGCGAGGATTTGCTTCAGGCTTGGCGTGGTTGTTCACAGTTGTTACATTTGCCTCTAAGCGTGCACCCTTCCTGATCCAGCAGCCGAAGGATTTTTGTCTCATAGTCAAAGAAATCCACAAGTGTGACTATGCAATGAGTCTGAAGAAATCTTCTACAGGCCGCTGTGCAAAAAGCACAAAGGCAGCTTCCTCCGTAACATCTATACCATGAATCACATGCTAATACAGTGTTATTTGAGCTGTGTACCTGAGGAAGTGTTTTACATGTGTGTGTGTGTGTGTGTGTGTGTGTGTGTCTGTGTGTGTGAGACAGCGAGAGATGACTCCTGTGAGTGCACGTGCATGCGTTCAGTCATTTGTGTGTGCCTGCAGGCAGAACACAAAGTCCTATTAGAGCCGCTTATTGAAGCAGTAGCTCACAGTAGCTGAATGCAACTGACTGTATTTTTATCAAGAGCAGATTGTAACTGTGTATTGAATCACAACAAACTTTAAGTTACATGAATAAATCCAGCTCAATTTATATCCAGTGTACTTATTACTGCTCAAGGACACCCTTCCCTCTCATACATCCATCAACCGTTAGTTACCTACTGTACTATACTAAAACAAGGCAGAAACACTTCTTTCAACTTTCGTATTCGCTTTTCCAATAGCTTTCCCTTGTAGAGTATCCAGTAAATTGACCACATGAACATTTTACCTCAATGGCAGTAAATCACAGGATAATGAGGAGTTTTGTCTGTGAGGTAAATCAATATAGTTTTTACTTATGTGTATCTGTTTGTTGTGTCTTTTAGGTGCATGCACTTAAGTTTTACAGATGCTCAATCTGCCCAAAAGTAGGTTTAGACACTTATTTTAAAGTGAACATTGATTGAACAGGGTGACGCTGAGCTGGGTGCGCTGCGTGGTAGTGGTACTGTGGATCTTGGCCAAAGTTAGTAAAAATGAGGCGGAGCGTCTACAATCCCAGTGTTTAGTTGGAGACAGAGGGAACGTGGGCATAATGTGAGACGGACCGAGAGATCACACATAGCAGAGTGATTGAGGGGACAGATGAATAAAGTTTACAGCTGTTCAAGGGCGAAAGCCACCAGAGCGAGGGAAGAAGCCGGAGCACACTGCAGAATAAAGACAAAGACAGCAAAGAACAGAGAGACACAAAGGCAGAGAGAAACAGAGAGATAGATGGAGGAGGACAAAGAGATGTAGAAGAGAGGATATTGATTGGTTAAAAATGCATGAGGTGTCTGGTGCACAGCTCCTCGTTCCTAATGCCTCATGGCCAGACAGTATGAAGGCAAAACACCATCTCCCTGAATAACTGTCTTGATAGTTGTTGTATCATTTGTTGTCAGTCATTTAGTGAGACCGGGACATGCGACGAAGCGACGGTGGAAACAAGGCAGAGACTAAATGCAATGGACACTGCGTGATCTTTTGAAAACATAAATAAAAGCCGCAAATACTCTTTGCTTTGTTAAAGTTAAAGTAAAAATCTGTGGCACCTGTGAGTCACAGACACGCGTTTGAAGCTTACATTTAGTGCATGAAACACTAAGAGAGATGAAAACGAATGGTCGAAGACATCGGCTCCATGATCTTTGTCTGTGCAGAGGCAGATTCCTGTAGGTTGGCAAAGACGAATGTCTGGTGAAGCTCTATCCAGTGGGTTTAGTCAGTAAACTGTCTCTTTAAACACATCATTCTACAGTTTCTGATTTCTTCCTGGGCTCTGTTTTCTGTCAACTTTGGTCTTAATGTGATTTACCAGTTTTAGATGTTTTTCTTTAATTCCTAAAAGCCACTTTGTAGTCCTCAACGTAGCTTTTAGCTCTAATGAAATGCATTGTTTGGCACAGTATGGTTCATTTCAGCACTTTTAAAATTGGAAACCTATAAACCCAGATGATTACAAAGTATTAAAAAGCAGTTAGGACGCTGAAAGGATACCTTCTGTGCTATTTTCCCTGAAAACAAAGGGCAGGTTTTATGTTGTATCTGTGCTCTGTGTCTAATTTATTGCACATTATGTACCATTCATTTATAAGGTTGTCCTGGAGGCTTAAAATCATCTTTTATTTCTGCTTTTTTATTGCTCACTGACTTTGAATATGTCAGTTCATCGAGTAGCTTTGATATATCTCAGTTTGGGCCTGTTTGCTTCATTATCAATAGACTAGAAATGTGATTCTATGTAATGGATCTATTTTTCACGGTTTCTAATTGTTCTTCCCGACACTGTGACTTTAATTTCCACCTCCTTCCCTGCTCTCTGCTGTCTTTCCATCTGTCCTGCCTGGCTGTGCCAATGCTGTGTTTGACAGCATGTGTGTGCATGTGTGCACATGCATATGTGTTTACTGTATACTCTCCAGCACATTTCCAGGCTTGTGAACTTGTGTCAAGACGCAGCATGCCTTGGCCCCTGCAACTGGCATCTGCCATTATGATGGAAAGAGCCGCAGCCCCATTAGATCAGAGTTAAGATGAAAGGGCTTTGGCTTCCTGGCCACACAGATAATATTAGTCCGGGAGCACACAGGCCGTTCCATGCAGGTACTTGTTGGGTACATCCACCTGGCCCACTTCTCCATCAGTCTGTTTCCTATGAAGAGCCAAATGTGCTTGTCATAGCTGGCAAAAACCAGAGAGTACGGAGCCAACGCTGTCATTTTTTTCACACGTCTTGAGCAATTTCAGGTTCAGTGTTTTCCTCAAGGACACTAAAACTATCAGACAAGAAAAAACAGGGCTACAACTGCCCTCACTTTACTATTACTGGATGCCACATATGACACAAACCTTGTTGAACGTCTATTCTATTCTATTCTATTCTATTCTATTCTATTCTATTCTATTCTATTCTATTCTATTCTATTCTATTCTATTCTATTCTATTCTATTCAGCGCATTGTCACCACAAGACAAAGATAATAAGCCCCAGGCCTGTTACGTTTAACAGATTTCATGCAAATATACACATCAACTCCGCTGGTTGACATAATTATCTGAAACAGCAAGAAATCTTTCCTGGGCAGCACACTCGCCCTACAAAGAGTGTGTGTGTGTGTGCGTTGTGTCCCATCAGTGGTATAGCTTTGGGCGGGTTTACATTTGCATAATGAAGTCAATAACACTAGCCTCTTGGGAGTGAGCATGGTGACATTATTACAAATTTAATAAGAAGTGTGTGTGTGTGCGTGTGCATAAGCAGAGAAACAAAGATGGTGAGAAACAGAATCAAGTGGAGGCTAGAGAGACATGTGAAGAGGGGAAGGAGTGAGCAGAGTTTCAAAAGTAGAACTAGGTTGGAAAAAAGAAATTAAAAAAGGACACAAAAGGTGATGAAGGAAAAGGAGGAGGAGGAGAGGACCACGAGGTGAGGGTGAGAGGAGGACATGAAGTTACCGACAGGAAAGACAAATGTGCAAAGAGAGAGCAGAGGATGAAGAGGAAAGAGAAGAGACAAAGCAGGTGGGCAGGTGAAAGAGTCAGACGGTGATAATAAAGCAGAGAAGACGTTGAAGAGACAGAGATGTATGGCTGATGTGTGGCTGCTGTGACTTCACTTCTGTTTCAATCTCAGACGCGGTGTCCTCACTGTCCTCTGCTGGTTAGAAGCCTGCAGCTGAAACCCTGTGGCAAGCATCACTATCAGAAGACTATCACACAGAGCAGGAGCCAGCCAGTGTCAGTAGGTCTTATTACTGCAAGTGGCTCTTTACTGCATATCCGTAAGAAATGGCCAGTCACAGAAATATACTCATGACATGATGTTCATCTGGCTGCTGATTTGAGACAACCTACTGTGACTTTTCATGACAGTTTTTGTTTTTATTGTTCATTATTCTAGTAGGTAGACTTAAAAGTTATGTGAGGAAAGTCAAACCAACGACTTAATAGGGTTAAAAATAACCTGAAACAACAGACAACAGATCCAGTCTTGTCATCCTTGTTGTTGTAGGCTTCGCTACTTTGCTAAGAGTTTGTTTCCAGATGTCATAGGATGTTATTTCAACTTCAGAAAATAAGTGGAATGAACAAATATGAAAATCAGATAACACATTATTGGTTTTGATATTTTTACGGGATTTGTTGACAGGACAATATAGAAAAGCAGCCTTATTGTCCAAACAGGCCAAGGTGAGGTTGTTTGTGTTGATCCAAAAGAGAAACTAAAGTTCTGCAGAGGGCAGACATTAAAAAGCACTTTTGGGTGTCTCTGACCTTTGTATTGAGAGTAATTCAAGTTTTATAGATATGGCTGTGAGCCATCCTTGTGGTTATATTCCAGAATTTAGAGTCCAATACTAAAACCTTCAAAGCTAAATATGCTGGAAAAAAAACAAAATAGGAACCTTTTGAAGCTTGGATCTTCATGAGACGCATGTCAGAGCAGGCTGTGACACAGGCTTCCAACCTTGAAGCAAGTGTTTACTTGTGATCAGCTGCTGGTGTGTCTGCCAGTAGACACAGATATGACTTTGTCCTTGTTTGGTGTCTGAACTGGCACCAACAGACCCAGGTGCCTCTGTCGCTGTCCAAGGTCCTGAACCCTGTCCAGACCCCGAGGAGGTCGAACATTCTCTGGGTTTTGTTCCTGACTATTGGAAAGAGCCAAAAATAACCTCCAGCACTGTGTGTGATGATCTGAAGAATAACCTCATAAAACTAAACTATCACTCAGTTGCCAGGAAGCTTCTGTGTGTTATTGTTTTACAATGTGGAGTCACAGCTAGAGGGAAGAATTACCCAGGATGTGGAAATGTGTCTTTCAGTCCAACCAGCACACAGCGGCACATACGCCACACAGATGTGAGCATTGTTCTCTGCTGATTGCTGTTAGTTTCATCAGAATGACTTCGGATGGTTGGTTTCATCGGAACATCTCTCATAAGTGCATTAGGTTGTGCATACAGTGTGGAAGCTGTGTAAAAAATGAATAAAACAGATAAATACTAAACACTGCCAACAGTAGACATTTATTTAGCAGCTGAGATGACGTGTCTGCATCACTGGACCGGTATACTGTCATGTACAGAGTAAAGTCATTTTAAAAGAAAAATGGGAAGCTAAGCTGATAGTGGACCACATAAAACATTATCAGGAGAGAAAAGAAAGATGGAAATTTAACTGTTACTCATGATTTTCAATTTATATTTATCTTTAATTCATTGTGGTGAGCAAGCTCTTACGTTTCAAAAATTAAAGGTTCTCTTTAGCTCTTTCTTTTCTTAAACCTCCCTCTAACTGCACATAATCGCAACAACTTTTCAGTGTCTGTTGTCGTGTGTGTAGTTTGTGCATGTGGTGTGTGTTGGGTCCCTCAGCCCCCTCTGCACGCCCTACTTATAAACCAGTCCAACTTTAACACCAGCTGCTGTCTGTATCTCTAATTATAGCCTCTGCAGCGCTGGCTCCCAGGGCAAGGCTGGGGGTCAGGTTACTCCTTCCCACCGCTCCCTCACACAGGCACACAAACACTCGTTTAGACTGGACCTCAGAAACAGCTTCTGACAGAGCTTAAAAACTCACACGGGGAAGAACTGGACAGTTATTCACTTATTTACTCTTCATTTTGACCTCTGTTTGACAAGGCCAGGCACTTAGGAGGAAATGTGCTTCCCCTGGAGTAAGTGCAAGAAAGGGCAGAAGAATGGAAAGTTTAAAGTTCTTTATTCCTGAAGTTGCTGTCAAGGGCATGAAGTGAACATGTTTGGTCTCTTGACGAAGTCAACGTTTAAAGAAAATTTCAAACAGATAATACAATAAAACAAAATCAATGTCAGAACTACAATATTTACCTTTCAGGCATGAGAAAGTCAATATAGGCGAGGTCAGGGATGGAGTAATGGGCCTCTCTGAGGAGGAGACACTGTTGTACCATCAGCTGTTAGCTGCCTCTAGCTGCCTCCATCATTATCAGATGATTAATAAGCTCTGTGTTTCTGAGACCCAGTGCCGGATCTTTTACACCTTTAATCTTTCCCCCTTTCTCTTCCTCCCCATCCCTTTATATTTTGTTCTTTTACATCTTGTGTTCTTGCATTGTGTTCTCTCTTCACTCTCTGTCTCTTCTCCTGAAATGTCCCCCATGTTGCCCCCTCCCTCCACACACTTTATCTGCCTATTTTGGACCTCGGAGGGGGCAGGGTGCATCTCTGCTGGCCAGCCCCTTCTCCATGTTTCTCTCTAGCTGTCTCTCTCTGTCCTTCTGTCTGTCTAACTCTTTCCAGCAAATCTTTAGAAAGTCCAGAATTTTTCAAGAACAGCCTTTAAGTACAACTTTGAAGAACTGAAAGAAGAGTTGCTGACAGGATTTTCTTTTAGTTTCTCCTGCACAGAATGGTTTAGGGTATTTTTAGACCCCGGTGTGATCCAGCTTAACACAATTGTAGCGCGTGTTTTGTTGATGGATTTGAGCGTTGCATGCGTCGTCTTTTCTCACAATCAACTGGGGCCAAAAAGGATTTAACGAAGGAGTTAGGTCCTTGTTTCTATGGTAACACTGCATTTTCCTGAGCCTTTGAAGGACTGAAACTTATCACTGAACATCCAACAAACCCAACATCCAAGGTACAGTAGAAAATCCATTTCACTCTGGCTGAACTTTAAAAAAAGGATCTGATGCCAATGTTATTGAATGGTGGTCACATTAATATTCTTCCTGATAGGTGAGCTGTCAGCATTAAACTCTATATAAGACTTGTTCTTACAACATCTCACTGCTTTTATTGTCTCAGCATGTTGGATTTTGCTTAACACACGAGCTTAACTCATGAGTTTGTTGCAACCCTGGACTATTGTGCATCCAATGTGCAATACGTCAGCTTTATTCAATGACACTATATGTATGTATATGGTACAGTGACATCCCTTGAATTCCTGCTAATTTCTTGAAAGAAAAGAACAACTCAGACAATAATAAACAATAATAATACCCTTCACTACTGCAACAGTACAGTAGTTCTACAGGTAAACATCCTTTAGCTACTGTAAAAAGTGACGTAAACAGCATTTTACTAGTGTAGCTGGTGGAGTGTTTGCATTTAGGCTTTTCGTGGGCTCCTCTGAAAACAGCCTGACATTAGGAACATGACGTAGAGTAAACGTACTCAGTGACATTTCTGGTGCTGGATGCTCAACAAGGTAACTCACTATAAGAAGCGACGCCATGTCTGTTCACATCTCATGAAGGAAGATCTTTAATGACTCACACTGGAACATCTGTTTATGGCCGTTTATTTGCTCTCAACACCAGCTCGTCACCTTCACCCACGTTCTTCTAATTCCATTCATTCCTTTGGTGTAGAGAAGGGTCAACAACAGGTAGGCTGGGTCATCAGGCAGACATACAAATGTTTGCAGGCCGTGACTCACAAACCATACAACAGAAGCGAGGAGCCATACTGTACTGACACGGTTCAGAGGAGAACGTTGGAATGTGCGGCGGCACGGTGCAGCTTTTCCTCCTCTTCCTGCCACCACTCCAGCGTTCTGTCGCTGAAACGTCGTGACTGTTTTACCTGCTGCGGATCAATATGTTGGCCTGACCAGCCTTCGCTAGGGCTTCATCAGATCAATGCCTTTTATATCAAGCACACACTCAGCTCTACGTTTGAAATGACACACACACACACACACATACGCTGTTGTTCACCTGATCAGTTAGCCCTCTCGGATCAGACGCACGCAATGAATCGAATGTTGTGTGGGCAGAATTGTGTTAAATTGATTTTACAGTTTGTTGTTTGAATGCAGCCACATAAAGGTCAGTCTGAGACCACACACTGAATCAGAACACATCAATTCCTCGCATTATACTGCAAGATCATCCTGAGTGCTTCCTATCTACCGCAACAACAACAAAAAAAAGAGGAACGGGCTTAATAGAGGCTCCACATCCACTTTATTCCCACTGGTCTCCATTTGCATCAAGTTAAACTACTTAGTGCTACACTTGCTGTTTAATTGTCCTGTGCAGTCTAGTAGGCCGTAGTTTGGGTTTGAGTGCACAAAGCTGCATAATAGGCTTTAAAATGGCCAATTTCTGAAGCGACTGGGTTTTATTCAGAAGAAGCAGCACATACAGTATGGTAGGAAAGTCTGGAGCTTGAATTGGGCCTTCAGGTGGATGGTTTAATGAGGAGACAGCAGCAATATTGTCACCAGTCTTCTATTAATTTGCAGTGAAGATGAGGACCATTAGAGTCCAAACTAGCGCCTAATTCTGTCAGCCAGTCTGTCATAATGAATAGCGCTAAATGCTTCAGGTGGACCGGCGCAGCGCGTACACTGCTCACGTGGATCCGCCGCCTTCGGGGACTCATTAATAACCTTGAGAAGGACATATTTCTTCCAAATGAGTCATTCCTGCTCTAATTCACGTGTCCACAACAGAGTAACTATCGCTTTGTGTTTGCAGATAAGCGGCGTGAGAGGCAGACAAACAGGAGGAAAAAATAAATCATCTCCGCCGTTCGTCGCAGCACGCCACATAATGAACACAAACAACCTATTGTGGGCACGTAATCACGTCGTGGCACATAGTCCCACTGCCACACAGTGATGAAAACTTCCTTTAGAGGAGTAATTTGTCTTGTTGAGATGGAATTTAATCTCTTTATCACCTTGGGTAATCTCTGCCTGTCTTTCTTTCTCTCTCTGGTTGCTTTTTCCCACGGTGCATCCGTACATAAGCATGTACAGGCGCCTACTGTAGATATTCTGCTTCGTCATGCACAGATTAAAGCTACGCCGGAGGTAAAAATGTGACGTATGCCTTCTCCTCTCTCGTCCCGCTCTCAGTTCTCCTCACCAATGAGCAGTCAGACCAAGTCGGCTGAGTCGGTCCCTTCCACTCGGACCAGGACGTTTTTGGATGATGTCGTGCTGACCTTCAGTTCACCAATGGCCTGGCTGCTGGTCGTGGCCCTGATCGTCACATGGTCAGGAGTAGCCATTGTTCTTTTTGACCTCCTGGATTATAAAACTCTCGCAGGTAACAAGATATTTGCTTGTTGTTGTTGTTGTTTTAGAAGTTTTATTTAATATTCCATAAATAATAATAACAATAATAATAATAATGTTCGACGATACTTAATCATCACCCACTTTTCACATTTCATTCAAACACTCATTTGTCATCCAGACATTGTCTGACAATATTTGAGACATTCTTGCTGCAGATTTATTTTCATTAATTCTCATTTCTGACAACACTCAAGTCACAGGACACACAAACTTTATTAATTGAATGAAGATGAGTAAGTGTTCACATATGTAGAGATACTGTATATGTAGAAGATGTAGCACAGTCAGCTAAAATATTTTAATTCCACTGATTAGTGATGTTTTTTGGCACAGATATTTTTGTAGAGCAGCTTGTGTTTAAAGTTACACAGTGTGTCTCCTGTTCCTTTCCAGGTGTAATGAAAAGGACTCCTGTGTACATACTGAGGTCTACCTACCTCTAACTCAGTTACTCTCAACATGGAATAGTGTCTTCATACTCTGGGCTAATCACTTCTTATTTGATTAAAACATTAAACAGTTCTAAATTAAATCATTTCCCTTTGATCAGGTTAAAAGTTCTTGCCTTGCCTTTTGCTGCTCCAAACGTCCGCAGAGCAGCTTTATTTCCTCATATATTTTAATCCTATTATCTCCGGCTCATGACTTAATTGTACTGAGTGATCAGATTTCACTTTCTGTGATCACACCTCATTGCCACGAGATGCGAGAAAATGAATTCCTCTAAAATCGCAGCAGCTGCGTTACTGTGTGATTAGAGTAAAAGCAGTGGTCAAGACCTCGCCTTCAAACATATTTAGTTCTGTTAGACTGTCAGCTCATTGGCTCATCAGGCTCACAACGCTCTACAAGCTCATTAATTTTCATCAGGAGATAATGAGAAATGTCTGATTACGGCAGAGCAGAAAGAACAAAGCGCGACAGTGGCTGAGTCCGATTCCTTCGTGCTCTACTGCAGCATATTGTTGCTTTGTGTCAACACGGGATGAATTCCCCTGAAATAAATCTATGACTCTTTCAACACTTCTGTATGTGGCTTTAATTTTTTTTTCAGTATGGTTAAATTACAAGTTATAATTTATTATAATTGTAACGTTGTAGAAACTCACTTCCATTTCATACGTTGCAATACAGCTCCAGCCACGTAACTAGTGCATACATAGCTACTGTTTGCGGTAATTGCTTGAAGGAGGAGTGTTCACAGCAGGTGTGGTCGTGAGGAAAGGTCAGAGCCACCCGTCGCCTTTTTAATGCTCATATTGGCGTTTGAGCTTTTTTTTTTTGAGACAGACTTGTGCAGATTTTGACTTTTTCCTTTAACAGTGGTAAAAAATTCTGAATCATTTTTCAGACTTTTATCCAGAGAATTGCACTTGTAATAAAGACATTTCCAGCTGTTATCACCTCCACAACCATCTAAGAATAGTCCGACCTCACTTGTTCAACTCGCTCATCTTTAACTCTTCTCCTCACCCTTTTTCCCTTCCTCACCCCCCCCATCCTTTCATTTCTTCTCCATCCTCATGCTGTCAATCACCTGCCATCCCATCCAAAGAGTACACCTCATACTGTGACGACCCCGTGTGTTTATCTCCTGGTAAAAAACTCTACACAACCGCTAACCTTTTGACTGCTTTTACTGGAACAATGCCTGTGACATGTTAGTGGAAGAGATAACAGTGTGTGTATTTGATCAACAACAAAACACTGGTTGCTTTCTTCTTCTTTTTTTTTTTTTGACTTGTTGAACTATGCTTTTTTTAACACCCACCTTATAATTTCTTCCTTTGCACGTTTTACACAGAGGCAAAAAGGCTGTTGGTGCTATCGAGCTTGCTAATTTGTGAACTTGGTACTTTCCTGCAGCGGCGTCATGTGTAAATGATCCCTGAGCCGTGTTTCATACTGCACCTTAAGTCAAAACGATTCAATCAAGCGACAACAGCTTCCTGCATTTTAGACTTGCTTTCGCTGCCTTGTGATCTGTGCTTGTCTTGTTCTTGTCTGTTTGTTGAATAGTTGTTGTAAATCAAGTGCAGACTGTCTGCGCTTATTAATCTTCTCCATCACAGTTAGATGGTGAATTAATGGTCGTCTGGTCTGACGATCTGCCTCAATGTGCCCTTCTGGAATAATACTGTCCTTTAGCAAACAAGCGAGCTAGAAAATCCTGCTGCATAGTGGGGTTGACCACAGCAGTTTCTTGTGTTCATCTCTACAAAGTAACAAAGTTTGTTTTCCTTCCAGAGCTCGAAAAAACTTTCTGTGACAAATCGACCTTTGCACGAATCCTTCAGCCAGCAGTAGCCATGACTGAATCTGTAGCAGCGGATGCAACATCATATAAAAAAGAAAAACCCTGAGAACAAATCAAACCGGCCAGATGGAAACCTGAGCATTTTACTAGAAACCAGCATCCAAACACAGGTTGACACACGCTTTGGGCGCCTGGCTAGCACGAGCTCAAAAGCAATGTTTTCGTCAAACGGGGTTTAGTCACCACAAACACCCACTACAGCTTCAGAGGGGAGTTACCATCATTTCCTCATGCCAGGAAAACCCTGAGTTTATACATTTTTCATACCCAGTTATCAATAAAAGTGCAAATCTTCTCCGTAAGTGTAGTTCATCTTTCCTCAATACTGCTGTGAGCATAGTTCTGACGTGACGAAAGGACACGCACACAAAAAGCAATATTTCCCTGTAGCTATCTTCAATTTTCTTAAGCAAATATTTCCGAGTTGACAATGACAAAATGACGGGCTGCATTTTTAATCACAAGGCTTTTCTCCCACCGTGACATTTCAATAAAGGCCAGTTTGTGTAAATGAAATAGGAAGGGAACACTTTTGGACAATAAAAAGAAAATGCTATTCCCTGTGTCATGAAAGAGCAGAGAGATAGGGAAGAGATAGCAGTTGTGTGTGTGTGTATGGGGCAGGGGGGGTTGGGGGTAATTGAGAAGAGATAAATTCAGATCATATAGATAAAGGGGAGGGATTTCTAGAGGAAGATGAGAATCAACGAAGCAGGGCTGCAGACAGTGACACTTTAATCAGTCACCTTATCAGAGAGACAGAGGCTCAAATGGAGTCATTAAAAATGTGTGTGATTATTCTTATATTGCAGAAGTTTGAAATGTTACAGAAGGAACATGCAGAGTTTGAGATGTAGGGATATTACTGATGGATCCTTAAGGTGAAAGAAAGAAAGAAAGAAAGAAAGAAAGAAAGAAAGAAAGAAAGAAAGAAAGAAAGAAAGAAAGAAAGAAAGAAAGAAAGAAAGAAACGGGGAAGTTGAAGCTGGGACAAGGCTGTGTATTAAAGAAAAAAATGAAAGTAGAATAAAAGCAAGAACAAATAAACAGAGCTGTATCATTTAGCTTCTGTTATCCAACTCAGACGTGTCTCTTTGAGCTACTTTATGCTGTTTTCTTCTGAGATGTTTTTCAAAGCCCCTTGGGTTTTTTTATTCATCTCTGCTGCACAATTTGTATTTTTCATCTCTTTTCTTTGGGGTTTATCATTTTGATGTGGCTGTTAAACTACACCAGACTAAAAAACAAAGGCGGGAAGGTAGAGAGAAGTGGAGAGAAGAAAACACCAAACATGAAAGTGAGACTGTGAGACAAAATGGATTTAAAGAGAAACGAGAAAGATGGAGGGGACCTGGAATAAATTACAGCTGGTGTGGAGAAAAAAGTGCAAAGGAGCCTGAATGAATGAAAAGGAGGGAGCTTGCGGGGGAAATGCTAGCCTTCTATTCCTGGTGTCTCTGGCACTGCGTCTGGCGTGCCAATCAAAGAAATGTCAGTGCATTAATCAGCTGTTTATTAAGATCTATTATACGACTCCTCCACACTGGGCAACAAACAGACAGGAAGCTTCCTGCACCTGGGAAACGGAAAATTAAAGAGCTCCACAGAGAAAATCAAAACAATGCACTTAACACTTCAGAGCCAGCGGTTATCATAATGCCCACACAGAGGTGCCATGAATGTGCTAATTCACGTGTTCCTCAGAGAAACGCATGCAAAACACCTGCACTGCAGTGGCTGCTACAAGATCACAGTTTGCCTGAGAAGGAAGTTATTACCTTCACAGCCAGAGAAGCTCGCGCCAAACACATCCAGAGGAAGAGCGACGGCAGCAAACGCCACACGGCAGTAACCAAGTCGCGCAATTAAACACAGCATTAAACTGATTCAGCAGCAGTTTCGTTTTAATGAACCGCACAAGAGGCTGCGAAACACGAGCACGAGTCACCGAGAGGTCGCTCGGGAACAATCCGCTGTAGCTGTCACGCAGGGGTCAACGTGCAAATGACTGACACGGCCATAATAGGGAGGCTCGGCAGCCACAGCCAGGATGTGGGTTTCTGCCTGTTTTCATCATCCGTCTCCAGCAGCTACGATCGGTGGTCAAGGTAGCAACCTACGATTCCATCGCTTTATAATTGGTACATGCTGTCTTCATTACTCGTTAATTATTCATGTTTTATAAGTCATTTGAAAGAACAGCATTAGGGTTTCCAGTTTATTATATATGTCCATGTGTCAGGGAAATTGAATCATTAGTGAGTCATGAGGTTTCTTTTTCTTTCTCATGAGTTCTGCTGCTTTAATAATAAGCTACCTCTGAACATCACCCGGTTGCATAAGCAGATTTACAATTTTCAATATCAATAATCAGTGCTGCTGGTCACTGGTTGCACTGTTGCTTTGTTCTTAGCATGATCTTCTTATTATCTACAGACAAAACCCAACATGCTGTATGTGTGTGTGTGTTTTGCTTTTCTTCTAGCATGTTTGCAATTAAAAACAACCCAACACAAAATCCAAAGCTGTATGTGGCTGTGAATGATGCAGGCCGCTGATTGTTGTCCTTCTCTCTTCTGTGATGCATGTTTTTCCATCGGTGTCGTTTCTCTTTAATCTGAACTACACAGAGCGCTGTGTCTGCTTGTGTCTGCCCCTCAGGTCTCCCTCCTCCTCCTCCTCCTGCCATCGCTAAGAAAGGTTTGAAGGCTAGAGGCAAGCAGAAACGTCTGAGCCGCCGCACATGTCACATTCACTCTGTTGTACTAAAGTTAGGACTCTCTGGAAACCTGCTGAGACCAAGCAGAGAACATAATAGGAGCCGTATCAGCATGCGTGAGCTTTAACAGCTGTATTGGTTGGAGGGAGTCATATGAATAGCAGCACATGTATTTATTTAGTAACACATGTTACATTCGGGAAGCTTATTGTCGTAATTTTCAAAATATTTTTAATCCAACTCAGGTTTACTTATTTTAAGCCTCCAGTAAATCATTCATTCTATTCCAGTTTAGTTTTCTGGCCGATTCTATTTCTGTGTTTTGTGTCTATTTAGGTGTCGCTCGTCCAATCAAATCAAGCCTCTCTGACCTAACTGGTGATGTCACAGCACAGGAAAACGCTGATTGGTTGGAGATGATTTGGAGTTTTGCTACAAGTTTGGTCGCCCCTGATGATGAGGAGGAAGGTATTCACCAGCTAACTGAAACCCTAACATGTAAGAGAACATCACCTACTGCGGGGCCACGCTTAGCTGGTTCATTTACAGATTCTTATTCTACTTTATTCTGGGGCTCCATCCACATCATTTTCTAGAGAAGCATCCATGTTATAATCAACTCTTGACGCCGCGAGGCTCAAACAATTGCTCAGGTACATAGTTTAACTTACTGGTCCTGCTCCTGACTCCTCCGCCCACACAGGTGCATTTGGAACAGCACCATCCTGCAGCATCAACCTGGACCAGCATCCTGCTGCATACAGTTGTAAATGCAGAGCTGTGAACACATTAAGTCTGTTGCTGGCTTGTAACTGTATCCATACTTTAGGTGTTTTATGTCTTTCCTTTGAGAACAGGCTGCAGCCTAAAAAACACTTGTCTCCCGCAAGCGGTGCAGCCTTACGTGGAGAGCCAGCCACGGCCTTCGCCAACGCTTGACACCAAGGTTTACAGCGTTTTGGAAAAGCAAATGGCTCTGGCCAGAATGAAACTTTGTTGTCTTTCACTGCCAGCATGCATGCAAACATGAGTGTAACATGATCATGACAACAATATGACACCTACAGTATAACTAAATGATGCGTGCATGTAATCATTTTTAATGTGGGAGAAACATCCATTTTATTGAAATGTATTAAATGTCATTTTAATCCAGCTTGTGCAGGTAATTATGATGATGGAGATGTCAGAATGTAATCACTTGTGACAGGGTTCTCGTGAACGCGATGCCCTTCGAACCTGCAGAACTGTCATAATACATTTAGCTGAATGTAAACGTTATCTCGCGTCTTTATTGAATAAACAGAACCAATGAATGTTCCATTAAAATACTGCTGATGATCTGTAATTAAAAACATCAGTGTAAAAACACTCACTATTTACTTCATACTCATACTGATGCAGATGTGTTAGAATTCAGTTATTAGCTACATAATAAACACTGTTGTCTTCTCTATCAGCTTTCCACTCTGAGGAGTTCTGACACAGAGGGTTGCGAGGAGAAGAAGACGCTCACGGATGAGATGTGAAGCGCTGCAGAGAAGACATCAGAAGAAGAAGGCTGCATGAAAAGATACGGAATGATGTGCACTATATGCAGTGACAGCAGTATTTATTTCAGTCAGTCTGGGGTTTGTTTGTTGAATAAAAAGTGTCCATTTAAAAACGTCTGAAATCATAAGCTCTCTTTGAAAATCCTGCTCAAATAATACAGAGGTACACGTTTCGCCGCCGCCTTCCCGCTCAGTGTCTCCCCAGCAGGTGGTCTGAGTCCAGGATGACCAACAAGCCCCCAAGCCAACATCAGGGAAGTTACGGAGACGCAGAAAAAGGCAAAAAGATGAACAGGTGGAAGCTGACGTGAAGCAGATAAGAATCGTCTTCCGTGCAAGTCAGTAACAGACCGGGTGAACCTTGAGCATGAGAAGCAGATGATGGGCGACAGAGGGAACACACCAACCTGCACATTCATAACGCGTCTTGAGAAAAGGAGGTCAGCATGACCCGCAGCGAAATGAAGCAGGACAGAATATAGGAGACGCAAAAATCAGACGCATGACTCTGGCATAATAAACCCCAGATTATGAGTGAGAGGTTTTCTTCAAACAATAACTACAGTATATTTGCATTTCATCCTGATGACTGTTATTCCAATGTCACCATTGAACATATTTAATTTGAATTAAATCATGAAGTCATTTAGGAAACTACATGATACAAACACTTCCCGATAGTGGAAGTGTTCTGACTTGGCTTCCTTCCCAGAGTTCTCCTGTGTGAATTATTGCTACAAATATTGGACAAAGGAAAGGTTTTTAATGCCAACAATTCAAAGTGATTTTGCTACTGCACTTACACTTTTAGATTAGTATTTAAAACGTCCCATTGTCAAACTGTGGTTTGGTTGCTGTGCTTATAGTAGGATGCAGCTTTAACATTGTGTTCGTCAAGCAGCTGATTTCCGTCACCTTGCAGCGACACTAATTAGAAAGGAAGGATAACTCTGGCAAAAGGTTTGAGATAAGCAGCAAATTCATACTAATCCCTGTCATTTCCCTGCTTCTGACATTTCTTTTCTCATAATACTAATTGTCGTCTGCAGATTCAGCTAAAGACATTTGTATAATTTACCTGAATTTATTATTAAATCATAACTCTATTATATCTGTTTGGGATTTTACCCATCACTGCAGTTTACATGTCATCACAGGATAATATCTCTATGAATGTGCTGGGAGCTGATTTAATAAATCCCATTAACCATAATTACTGTATTTATTTAGTCTCTGCTTAACAACCTGCTTAACATTATCTTCTCATTAAATATATTTAATCTGCCACTTACTTCTAATGTCATGACATTCTTTTAATTACATCAAAACAGGTTTAAGAGCAGATTGATTGTTTTGTATAAACTCACACAGACAGAATACAAACACTACTGACAAGCTTTTCTGTGTCCTGTGGTTCGTGGGGATCACGCGTGATAACAAACCAAAGTCTTTTTGTCTTCACTGTAGCTTTTAGCTGAGGAACACATTCAGGTGGAGGAGTGCTACAGTCCATACGATGTCATCCCGCAGCTCATGTCACAGCGTATGAACTGGCTAAGATATAGATATTAATAATCCATATCTACTAGTAGCTCGGACGGTGTGGTCATGCGTGAAGAAGGGTTCTGTTGGAGATGTGTTAACTACGTGCTGAGGAAGATCCAGGATGTGCTGGCAGGACCATAACTAAGCTGACCTGGACATGACTGATGCTGCTCACCTGTGCCGAGCTGCTTCCCAATTAAAAATCTAAAATCTCTCTTTTTACTTCGCATTTAATTAAACACTCAGATTTTAACTTCAAAATTAAACTTCCGAGAAAACTGTTGTGACCATACAGTAACAATGCAGTACAGCACACTGCAAGACGCTGAGCCGTACCGTCCATTGTTGTCATGACCGGTACCCAAATGTAGATGGAGTTTAATTTCATCATGGAGATAATATGATCGTGGGTCAGGGCAGTTAATCTTTGAATAATTGACAAAAAACGCTGATACACATACACCTGCTGCTGGATTCCCGGCAGCCATGAATAATGGATCTTAGTTTTCCCTGGCTTGAGGGAGAAGCTTTTAAACATAATTTGTTGCTTTAATTTATTTACACAACCTGGCAACCCTGGCCCTCAGGCAAGGTGCATTATACAGTATATAACTGATCCTCTCTAGGAGAGATACATGCACACACACACTTACATATTTTACCAGTTGTGATGAGTTTTGTTTGTTGTTAAGGTCAATTGCACCGAAGAAACAATCAAGGGGGCGGCACGGTGGTGTGGTGGTTCGATTCCCGGGTTCGATTCCCGGAGGCGACCGGGGGCCTTTCTGTGTGGAGTTTGCATGTTCTCCCCGTGTCTGCGTGGGTTTTCTCCGGGGTCTCCGGTTTCCTCCCACAGTCAAAAGACATGCAGTTAGGTCAATTGGTTGGATGCGTAAATTGCCCATAGGTGTGAGTGTGTGTATGACTGTGATTGTGTGTCTATATATGTGGCCCTGCGATGGACTGGCGATCTGTCCAGGGTGTACCCTGCCTCTCGCCCAAAGCCAGCTGGGATAGGCTCCAACACGCCCGCGACCCCTTCGGGGAAAAGCGGAAGAAGATGGATGGATGGATGGATGGAAACAATCAAGTTACAGTATTACAGGTTTTTAAGGTATAAGATGAGAAATGATGTGCAGCATGTTTGTACCTGGCAACAGAGTGACGTGGAGGCTACAAATCTTGGTGGAAGCTTTGCTAATGATCCAAAAACAAGCAGCATACTTGCTCGTCTACTTCTTCCAGATTTAGCTCTCACCCCCTCCCCCGCAGTGACAAGATCAGACGTCAGCAGCTGTCGAAGGTTAGTTTGGTTGCCAGGTCCAGGCTGCTTGAACAGTTTGTGTCACATGTGGCAACAGCTGCCAACTTCCCTTTAATCCAAGAGGAAATGTGTGTGCATTTGTCAGTGTGAGTCATCACTGAACAGTAGGAACTTCAGCTTCCAGGATCTGCTTCATCATATATTATTCATGACTCTTCATCCTCTTCATGTAGATTAAATAAGCTTTTTATTTACACTGCATATCATTTAACGCTACAGCTACAGCACAGCTCTGATTCGCGACTGCAGCCTCTTTACTGTCCGATATTTTCCGTGAATTTCAAACCGGTTCAAGATCAGTGGTGCCTCCAGGCTTTGATCACCACCAGGCCATGAGTTTCATTTTGTGCATTTAAATACGATGTTTACGACACTGTGGCTGGTGCTGCTAACCACAGCTGTTTATTATATATTCAGATTTATATCCCCACCGTTATTACTCTGCAGCTTGCAATATTACACATATAGTAGAAAAGCCAGCATTTGTCTGGCTAATTAGTTAGCAGGAGCGGTCGGTGTTACAGTAGGATACCGCTGCTCTCAGCAGGAAACAATAGACATAGATAGAGAAACAAAACTGTTTTACTCTGCAACTATACAGACCTTAGTTTTAACAGCGATCTAACGGCGAAAGCATCAAATGTGAGCCAAAGTATAACTCAAACCTCCAGTGGTGTTGGCTGTTTAAAGACGTACAGTCAAAAGAAAGGAGGTGTAATTAGACAAGCAAAGGACCTTCAGTGCCCTGACACTAATTAACTAAAATCACAGAGGCTTTTGGCCAACGTGCGGCAATCTTGTTTATTGCCTCTGCTGTTGCTGGATTAATCAAGACATAGTGTTAATTAGTAAGATTTACTAGTGAGATTTGTGCGAGGACGACCAACACGTGACGAGAGCCCGAAGCTGGAGAGGTGATGTGAGGTAACAGGAAGGATTCTAATGCATTATTAACCAGGCAGAGCGTCTACTCTACTACTACTACTACTACGCTTGCATTCTTTCATCTGTGTGTTGATTTACAGTATATTTGCCCAAATTTTTAAGTGAATGCAGTAAATAAACACCTCAGAAGGTGATTTACCTCCAAGCTGTTTAATGTTCCTCAACTTGCTATTTTATTTTGAAGCGTTTGGGCATATTTGGAAATGTCATTTATGCAGAATCTCTGCTATAAATATAATCTTCCTGCCACCAATCCTGCAGCACAGCTGACTGCTGTGACGGCATATTCTCTGCGTTGCGTAACTTGCATAACAAAACAGGTATTGTCACATTATTTAGCATTCGACTCACAAACAAATTAAATATAATAGCACATATAATTCTCCGGTAGCTCGCCGTTGTGAGGAGGATATTAAATTTGCTGCTGAGGTTTGTCAACCTGTGAGCACTTTCCTGTCGCTGCAGCGGTGAAAGGCAATCTTTCTCTCCGTGCTGCTGCTGTCTTGATCAAATGAATCACACTCCCAGGACGATCAGCACCGTGGTCACAGCAAAGACTCCCGGCCACATGCAGCAACACACTCTCAAACACACACCTACTGCACAGCAGAGCCCCGCAAAGCTGCTGCACTTAACTAAACACTGTGACTGTACGTTCATCCCACTGCTGCTTGATGTTTCGTGCTTGCTTTAAGATGCTGCTCTCCCGCGGTGAAGGCAGCAGGCAGCGGGAGGATGGACTCTCACACACACACACACACTCGCATTCAGCTGAACGCACTCACACACAAATGCTCAAAACGGCCTCCCAGCACAATCCAACAAGAGAGCGAGTGATCAGATGCAGCTCCCATGAGGTGTGAGGCTGACGTGAGAGAGAGTTTTTGATCATTTTGGACGTTTTTGTGATTATTCCAGGTTTAATCCAGTAATGCGAGACATTTAGTGGCAGTCACGTGAAAACTTGTAACCCTACCGTTGTTTTAAACCTATTTTACTTGCAGTAACTGAAGATTTGGCTCCGGCTGCTGCTCCAATATGTTCTCAAAATCTGCACAGCTGACAGCCTACAATATTTAATGTTTTTACAAATGCTGGATGTTTGGAGACAGAAGGGTTTTATTCAGCAGAGACGCACAATAAGAGTCCTCTGAGGCTGAGACATGGAAACATGAAACGCAGACAGACGGCGGTCGCATCATGAAGATGTAGCGTGCAGGTTATCAGGAGTGTTTCTGCTGCAGCTTTGCAGCCTCAATCATCCACTGTGCCACATCTCCAGCTCCTCCTCAGCCCTGCTTTCATGCTTTAGTCATCCCGCCTGGGCTGCTGCAACATCCCTCCTGGCTCGACTCCCAAAGTACGCTTTAGCCTTTACGTCCAGATTCTGCTTTCCCCAGCTCTCTCTCTCTCTCACACACACACACACACACACACACTGCAGTTTCACCGCTGGCTACACAAGGCCATTTGTATTGAATACAAAACTCTGGTGCTCAGGCCTCCAGGCCGCAGTTTAGTTGTGCACGTCTGCCTGTGATCTGCATTCTGTCGTTACCTGCCACTTAGCTTTCCTCTCCCTGCGGCAGGCTGGTTATCACTCCCCTCAGCCGCATCCCCCATCCTCCTCCTCCTCCTCCTCCTCTCTAAACGCGAAATAACTTTACTTCTGTCAGATCAGCAGAGTCACTCCCCATTTTCGTCATGACCCCGAAAAACCTGCCTCTTCTATACAAATGTCACCTGTGACTTGCATTTGAAAGAGGGGACAAAGAGACACAACGGCGCCGACAAGTTGAAGCTGAAACGATTTAACGTCTCCATTTTTCTCCTTCTTGGTTACTTTAATGTGAGAAAAATGCAGTAAGCTTCCCTTAATCTATCACAGAGGAAGCAGGGTGAGCAAGAGGAAAAAGATAGAGATAATGAGGAAGATGAAATAAGCTCTATACAGCAGACTAAACTTAATTTCTTGCTCCCCCCACTCGGTGTGGTTTAAATCATTAAATCAAACTAAAATCATACGTTAAATGACAAAGCATGTCTTTAACTGCCTTAGATGAAAAGAAACCAGAGAGAATAGGATGCCTGAGACTTAAGCAAAGTATCTTTATTTATCCTGTGAACACTTAACAACAAAAACTAACTGTGTGTGAGTAAAAATGAGCCACCTCTGTTTTCACCTCCTCCCTTTCTCAGCCCCACCTCAGCGAGCGCCAGGACGAGCGGGGGGCTGCTCCTTAATCAAAAAAAGTGTCACATTAATTCAGACAAATTCAAGCAATCTAGTTTTCTAATAAAGCTGTCATATTTGCATCCGGTGACTTACACTCACCATCGTTTTAGATTAATTCCCGTCACAACCTTTTGATTTATGAATGCATAATAACTGAGGGCAATGTCTGTGACTGTGTGTGTATGTGTGTGTGTGTGTGAGGCTGAGAGAGAATGTGTGTCTACAAAGCCTTGACTTTTAATCTAACATGTTGCTTGTGCCTCACTGACAGAAAATCGCATTGTGTGATAATTGAGCATGTTAAGAGGAAAAGATCAGACTCCTGGTGTGACTGGAGCGAGAGTTGCGTCATCGCATTCATGTCTTATAGCAGCTTCTCTTATCTCGCCGCTGTTCGTATCAACAACAGCGTCGTCCTCCCACTTGACTTTGTGCCTCCACATCCATTCTCTTCAGAGAAAAGCAAAGGTCAACATCTATGGGACATACTGTAGTGGATGGAGTGGAGCGTTGCTCTAATTGTTGCTTACAATTTAGTTTTTGACAACTGTGCAAGGTAATCTCTCATTTGCATAAGAAACACACAAAGAAAATTATTATTCCTAAAACACAGTATTGATTTTCTTTTGTGTGTTTCTTTTGCTCTTATGGAGACTTTACTCTTTGAATACTTTTGCATTCTTGCAACTTGCAACTTGTTTTCTTATCATTTTGTCATCTACTGTAAATTGACTCAAGCTAGACTAGATTCAATGACTGCATTTAAGTAAAGTAAAAGAAATGCTCATAATCCTGTTGTCAGGGATTATGTGGTGATTTATCTGGTCATGTTACAAACGTCTAAACTCATCAGCAAATGTTTGTGACAAATGTCTGTTTTGTCACCATGTGCCACAGCCTGAACATAATATCAGATACATCCCCTGAACAAACAACTCACCTGTGACCACAGATGTTTTCCATCCTTCTTCTTACGTCACTTCGGGAAATCTGCCAAGAAACCGAGAAACGTGACCATAATATTTCTCTTCCAGTGGTTGTGGCCTCTTTGTTGGGTTTGTTAAATGATGCTCTTGCATTTGACTGCATAGATTGTTGTGCTTTTACTGTGAAACGCTTAATAGCCTCTGTTCTAGTGAATAAATCTTAACTTACTTACTCAGAGTATGATGTAATGTCGACGGTAGTGAATGAGAGCAGCAGGTAGGACTGAGACCGAGACATCTGTCTGTATTAACTGTTGGCTCCATCGTAAAACCGCTGCTGATGCTCTGCAGACTTGGCGCGATCTGAAGGGTGGGCTAGACGCCAAATCACCTCTTAAACTTTTCCATTAAGATTCCTGCATTTGCTGAATCAACCAGAGGAACTCCTGATACCTGATTACCATCTTCTGGCCAAAGCTTGGCACTGCTTTTAAAAAATAGTGGAGACGGCTTAACAGGCTTGGCAGGATTCACTCACCAACCACCACCATCCACACAGTTTTAGAGGCTGTATCTAAAAATGTGCTGCTGAAGGAGTAGCAGCACATTCTCATAGCCTCAAACACACATGCATGTCGTTACAGAAGAAACACAATGTTGCACAGTCAGACGTGCACCAGGCTGTCTTTTAGTGCCACCGTCACATTGAAAGAGAGACTAAGAAGAGCCACCGGGAGCTGTCTCGCCCCCCACAGAAGCTCTGACACAGGAGTGAAAGGAGGCAACTGCTGTCAGTGTCTGCCAACAGGGCTCCTGGAGGAAACTCTGCTTCCAGCACCAGCAGGCAAACAAGCGAATGACATTACATTTCGGCTAAAGCGCGTCTGTTTCTAGTTTAACTCGGCATCTTTATTTCCCAGCTCTCCACACGACATCCAGCCCTGAGCACCGTGACGTAATGTACAGTACATCTTCTTCAGCTAGAACCTCATCTGAGGTCAGATGGCGCGTTGCTGCCTCGCTCCTTTATGGCCACTTTATTAGGTACACCAGTTCAATTCAGTACAGAAACTCTGCTGTGAATTCTGTTTGCACTGTTATAATTTCTTGTTGTCATAAACATAATAATTGTACAGTACAGACCTCTACATGGCTTCTTATAAGGGTGTGGTGCTGAAATATTTGCATAGGTTTGTGTGTTGCTGTAGATTCTGAGAAACCTGTGCAGTGCTGCTCCCTGGTGGTTTTACTACATGTAGGTAATAAACCCACTCTGGTTAGTATATACTTATACTAGTTACTGTATAAACGGAGAAAATCTTGACCATTTCACATATTGTGCTATGAATATGACGCTATGTTGCCTGCATCTTGCTGTTGTAATATATATATATGTAATATATGTAATAATAAACCACTTGCCTCGTGGTGTTGAATGAGCCAATGATCGCTGGAAACGTCCTCCGCGTCACTAGATCCCATCAGTTTCCTTAAGTTTCACTTTCAGTAGTGAAACCATGACAGTCACACTCACGAACTAGAGGTAAGACTCTTTTTGACTTGGTTTAGTCATTTCTAATAGTTGCCTTTAATAACACATTGATGATTAAAATGTGCGCTGCGACCCTCTTCTCTTCTGTTCTTGTGGCGTAACCATGTTGATGCATTATATTTGTTTCGGGGTATATAACCACAAATAACAAACAAACCTCTACCAGCCGTGTTCCCTTCAGGTGAAGCCATGTCTCGTCTACTGAAGGAAATAAAGAAGATCAGCGAAGACGCAGCTCGAGTACTGGAGTGTAAGTGACAACATGCCTGGTCCACTTAAACACAATGACAACCTATGATTCTGTCACTTGCTGAAAGTGACAGAAAACGTTTAACTGCTAATACCGAAAGTGAAAACCTTCCACCTCGCTGTTTCTGGCTCCGGCGCAACTCCACGCTGTGCGTAATGTGCGTACAGGTGCCGATTTACGCACCGACTCGGACATCCAGTCGTTGACTCGAGAAGAACTGCGTGACCTGTTTCCTGAACCTCGCAAACTCAAACTGAGAAGACAAATCTTGGAGATAATACACAAGCAAGTGAGTTTGCCTCTCAATACATCAAAGTGTACATAATAAATGTTATACATAGGAGAGGCAGCAGCTGGAGCCAGCAGATGAGCTGACAGGCCTCATCAGCCACAGTGATAATAATCTGCTGGGCACAATATAATAAATGCTGGTAAAATTATCTCTCTTTCAGAAGCCAATCAATTTGCTCCTACAAGAAATGAAAGCGTTCATCCCAGATGAGTCTTTTAGAGGTGTGTTGTATTTCTATGTTTGTGGATGAATTATAAAGCGTGTAACTGAATTCTAACCCACACAACCTCCGTCTCTCCCCACAGCTGCTGTAACTGAGAACGGGGTCTTGGCTGAATACCTCAAAATCCTAAAGGACACGAAGACCCAGTTGAATAACGTGCAGGCCTTCCTTGATGCTCATATCGATCTGCTGGAGAGCATCAGCAAAAATCCTCCGGATCTTAAGCCCCACAGAGGTTTTCGGGAGTCTCATCCCTCCAATTACCAAACAGGTCAGGCAGTTAATCACAGTTACTGGTAACGTGGAGGCAGAAAGTGGAGGCTGAAGAGGCCGTAGGACGTCACAGAGCTGTGACTCCTAAGCTTGAAAAGTGGCACAAATTGATTCTCTAGTACAGCATCAGCATCAAAATTCTCTATGTTTATTATTGAGGTCACAGTGTGGTGGAGTTGTACTGTAGTGCGTTATTGTAGTTTATATGAATTGGGAGGGTTGCTGTGGCCGATAATGTAAAATCTGTGCATTCATTCTGTCATTGCACTTAACAGAGTCTTTGCCAAGAACAAGCATCTCACCCACCTGTGGCCCAGTAGAGTTCTACAAAGCTCCAAACCCTGCGTATCTACAAGGTAAACATCACTAACAGTTTGCTAATGAAAACCTACAGTAACGTCATTATATTCAACTACTCTTAACCAGCCTAAAGTTACACATTCTGTATTGGACTCACCCTGTTTTTTTGTTTTACCACCCCAGTGAAATGTGGGATCTTGGTCACAGGAAAAACGTTTAATGCTCATGAGCAGATACTTGATAAAGTGAAGAATATTTCTGATCCAAATTCGAACTTGGTTTATTTCAATGTGGAGGAGAACCCAAGCGATCAGGATTACCAGGTCATCATCGTCTTCTGTCCTATTACTTCACGCGTTGGGACAGATGTTGAAGCAGCCATGCGTCAGGTTACAGGTAAGTCAAAAAGCGTTTTCTGCTCGTGCATATCAAAGAACAAATGGCATGTGTACAATTAGACTTTTATCAATGTTTCAGATTAGTTCATTGAAATACTGTTTTACTATATATCATCAGCCACACAGTAAACAACACTATTGTCTTACTGTATCTGATACTCTGCTTCTTGCAGGCGACAAACCTATCATTTTGGTGATAATGGAACACAAACATGAAGCCACGAGCGTGAGCCCTTTGAAAGCATGGGACGATGACTCTAGGGTTGTGTTGCACGTCCACGTGTTCTTCCATGAGAGAAAGCATGGATTACTGCAGTGTGATCAAAATAATGAGGCTGTGGCACAGGTTCAGAAGAAACTGCTTCAGTACAGCGTTAAAATAAGTGGAAATAGTCAGGACAGGACTAGAAAGACCAGTAAGAGTAGCGGGGATACTAACGATGATAGCAGCGGTATAATGAGTAGGCTTTTTAATAGGTGGTAACTTTCAGTCTTTTTGGGGACAATGATGACAGTATTTCAACAAACCCTGCATTTCAACTGACATGGACACCAGACCTCATGTAAAGTGTAGGTTTAAAAGATTATAACATCAAAAATAAGGAGCTTGCCTATAGTTAAGTCTTCAGTGTTTGGTGCAGTGCTCACACTGTTGACACCATAGGTTTACACATTGAAAAGTAAAACAGCCAATGTCGCTAAATGATGATCACTCAACCTTGATGGTTGTGCTCTATCTATGTGTTGTAAATAAACTACAATCATGTATGTAATGTTAGTGCATTTGTCTTTTTTAAATTGCATTTGTTTCATTTATCTTTATGAAGCATAAACTGCTGGTCCGCTCTTCTGCCTTTTAGTGGCGGTAATGCGTCATTTTGTTATGTGGCAACTGCCACAGAAATCCACGAAGAAGAACACGACGACGACGACGAAGAAGAAGAAGAAGAACTTTTGTTCTGAAAAAGCAGAGCGGAAGTTAGGCACTGTTTACAAACAAGCTGCTTCCGTTCAGAGTCTAAATTTATCCCTGCCTGTAAACGTGATTTTGCGACGCCTAATCTAATTATTTGTGCGTGTGTTTTTGTTTCACTGAGCTTTTTATTTGCACGAGCACGAAGTCACATTATCAAAATGTGTTTGCGCGTAGATCTGCTAACTGGCACCGCGACTCCGTTAGAAACTGCTAGTTAGCCAACACATGGCTAACGCAGCAGATGAGCAGCCGCGTGACCGATTCATTTCAACAGGTGGAAGTTTGTCTCATGACATTTCTCGTCGGATGCTGCCTTGAAGTGAGGAACAGGCTAATGTTTGTGTTTTCGTGGCTAGGTGTGCTAATGTAAAGTGTAACGACTCTTTAACCAGACAGCTGTTAGTGCATCAGCTAAGGTTAGTCACACTCATGTCATGCTCCTCGGTCGCGTCCTGTTGAGGCTCCGATTGACATGTGCACAGAAGAGTTTTGACGTTAGTAAACTACCGGTTCGGTGGTTGCAGTTCACCAGTCACTGTGTAGAACTAAGCGAACCCAGGGAATCCGCAGCCCAGTTCAGACTCAAGGTAATGAAAGCCTGAAAACAAATGGACCTGATATGTAGACTGTCACGACTTGGTTGTGCCTTTTCCTTCTAGGCTGTAACGCAGCCCTATCTGCAGTCAACTGTGCGTAGTATGCAGGCCGCCAGTGCTTCTTATGGCAAAGAGGCCACCAGCGCTGCCGCTGAGGATGACGATGAGGATGGTGGACGTGAGGAAGATGTGGTTTGGCAGGGGGACAGGACAGAATATGAGAAAGTAATGGCATCTCCAGACCAGGTGCACGCAGTCAGGGTGGCGGGCCGGAAAGGGACGACTGATACCGGACCTTCCTCTGGTAAGTATTAATAGCAGATGGACAGTGGATCTATGTTATAGTGCATAGTGGTATTGGATTGAATAGTTCAGCTACAGGTACCTAATAAAGTGGCCAGTGAGTATTTATATTGAAATTTATAAAGCATAGTATATGTTTATTGGATTATCATATTTTTTTCTGTGTAGCTTTTGCAAGATCAAATGAGAAGAAGACAAAGAGGAAGATGAGGAGGGAGAAGAAGAAGCTGATGAAGAAACAACTAATGTCGTCTGATAACACTGACAATTTAATGTTAGAGCTTCCATTTGCTTTGACCAGCCCCACCACATGGAAGGAGTTAGGGTGTATGTACATCTTTGATATTATTTTTACCATTCTTATCCAAAGTTATCCAACAAAATCATACTACAGTCTAATGGCTGAAATCAATGAAAGTTTTATTAATTGCTTAACCACCATCTGTAGTCCCCAACCCTGAGTCAACCCAGAAAAAGAGGAAGAGGAAGAGAGGTGACAGTGGGGGTCGAATAGACAGTGAGGAGGATGGAGACAAGAAGAAGAAGAAAAAAGAAAGCCCGCGACCAAACTACTTTGTCTCCATCCCCATCACTAACACACAGGTAAAGAAATAGTATAGTTGCTGAACTTATGTTCCTAATGTGAATGTTTTCTCTTATTTACAGAATTCTATATGCCATTTAATACAAGTCTGTCCATTGTCCAATGGCAGATAAGCTCAGGTGTATCTGAGGTCCAGGAGTCAGTGCTTCAGCAGGAGCCCCAACTGGCCAAAGCCATGATCCCCATCCCAACTCTGCACATCACTCTGTTGGTCACTCACTTGGCCAGTCAGGAGCAAGTAGATCTGTGAGTGCTTGCACATCGCAACTTTATTAAATACGCGCTTTGAAAGAACTGCAAATTGCAAACTGATAATTCAGGGACATGTTTGCAGTTAACTGTGGTAGTAACATTTTTAGGACAAACAGTGATGTTCAGGCAACGAATCTTTAAAAAAGTTTATGAAAAGTATAACTTAAGTTCATAATATGACGTGACCATACCAGGGTGTTTACCAGTGACCAACTAAATTTGACTTCTGATGTCATTAATGTTATACTATACCTTTTATAGTAGCTGTACCATGAAAAAAAGCATAAAACATAGAAAATCATATATTTATATAATGATATATAATGATAATATAAAATGCTATATATTATACATATAATACAATATAATGAGTTCTCAGCTGAAATCTAACAGTGTTCACCAAATTGTACTGAGCTGGGTCTGTAATGTAAATGTTCTGTGAACAACAACAACAACAACACTGAAAGGAGTCATTACTGAAATGTCAAGCAGTCCATTACCTGACAAACGTCGGGCTACAATAAATGAAATGCTGAGTTTGATCATTTCAACAAATCAGATCACAGTAATATTGGATGTTCCATTACTGATTTTCAGCCCAATGTTCATTCTGCATGTGGCTTCCATGCAGATGCAGGTGAATACTGATCTGACTAGTACATGTACTCTTTCTATACTTGATGTTCACTAACTCATTTTTATTAGCTATTCACAGAAATAAAAGTGAATTAAATAACCTTTTTTCATCATCCTTGTTGCTTTTCCACGACTTTGAAAACTGTTTTCAAGTTTAAAATAACCACAGTCGTGTTAAGTTATTGCATTTAATTTCTGCCATGCTGTACATTATCACAACATGAAAGAACACGTTGCCAACCAAGTTTTATTATGGGAGTCATTGAACAAGCTAAAGTTGGTGCTTGAAGACAGGGATGCAGAGTTCAACAGAGACTAATTACAGCACGTCACGTTGGATGCAGCTCTTCTCTTATCTCTTCCTCTCAGCACTTCCAGGAAAGCTGGTGGAGAATTATAAATTTGTAGGTTTAGCTTTCATACAGCTGAAAATCATAGGATTAGTATTATTAGAAAGAGATGTTTAATCAATTTAATAGGAATAAGTCAGTCAGAATAAAATGTCATTCAGAGTCAATATTCCGGCATAAATGAAGTCACATTTCATTTGACTGTCTTGAACCTCATTAGTGGCCCCTTTTAAGACTTTAGCATGTTTCTGCTTTTAAATATTTACACTGTTTAATAATAATAATAATAACAACAGTAATCATTTATTTAAACAGAAACATTGATATTTTAAAGTGAACGTATCTTTAACAATTCACGTATAAGCACTGGGATTGACGGAGCCGCGTAATGTGATGATGCTGATGCTTAATCTACACTAAGTAGAAGACCGTGTGATTAGTAATGACCAGATTCAGTTGTTATGTAATATGAGAGGGAGGGAGATGGAGGATTAAGTTGTGAATTGACGTGTATGCATCAGTCAATATGCGTGTTGTGTATACTTGTGTGTGTGTGTGTATATATCTTTTCAGGGCGGCAGCCGTGCTGGCTCAGTTCGAGGCGTCATTGGCTGAGCTGCTGGGTGGGCGGGATCTGGTGCTGCCCTTCTCAGGGATCAGTCACTTTAGGAAGGAGGTGGTGTTTGTTGGGCTGGCCCCCGGACAACACAGACACACTCTGGACAGCCTGGCAGGTCAGTGGTTTGGCTTTACACCCCTCTGTGTGTGTTTTTTTTTAATGTTGATGAATACGCCTAAAATACTGAAGTCTTTGAGGTGTGTTTCACTATACATTTATAAATAGAATATTGTCACAATACATTACTATAATTGGGTCAACTAAAGAGTTTTGCAGCGAATTGGATAATGTCTTTCTCTAACAGGCTCGTTGTTGGCTGTTATAGGGCTTTAGGAGATGGTTTGATATATTCTAGGGGTCGCTACTGGTAAACTGTTACAGACTGACCTTCATAGGTAGTATGAGCCTCAGCCTCTTCTCAAGTAGGCCTGGTTTGAGTTTAAGATCATATTGTGCTATGTTCATAATGTAATTATTGAAAGGAAATCATTTGCATGGATTTTTTTTCAATGTCACCATTTTAATTGTAAATCACCATAAAGTACTGCATATTTGATCCAATATCACATTATTTGTTTTCTCTGCTTTTCACTTTTCCTGTTTCTGTGATTGTGGTGTGTCCTTATTTATGCTTGTATGTGTTCTTTTGCATGCATACTGGTTGTGGGGGTGTGCAGAAGCATTTGCGTGTATGTTTTTGTGTTGTGCCTCTGGCAACAACATTAAGCCAACATTTCTAAGAGGATTCTCGTTCCATTGCGCTTGTGACACTGGCACACACACACACACACGTATTTATTTAATACTTTGAATTTCCACTGCATATAATGTCAACTAAATTGGAATCATGCAGACACGTGTATAAAACTGAGAATTTGTGACTATGTTAAATATGCATTGGAAAATATATTAAATATAGTTTGCGTCTGGCCCGGAGAGAGTTGGTGTTCATAAATATATTGGATTAAAGTATGTTAATATGTATGAACAGTGTATTAACTGCTCAGATCTAAGCAAATACTTCATTTAGCATATTAGTGATGGCCAAGCTGAGGCAAATCCTCACAGGGTTTCATCTGGAGACCTGATCCAACATGGGAACTGCAGTAAATTAATCTTGTATGGATAGAGAATCACAAGGCCTGAGGTTCTGCATAATTACCTCTGCTGCCAGAGTTTGTTTCACATCAGTTTATCCGTTAAGAGGACGTTGGAATGTAGGTGTGCTCTTACACTTGATGTCATTTAATTTAAAGCCTCTGATTAAATATGCGACATTCCATGAAACGCTTTTGTATTCCTGTGATCTGAGACACATCAGCCTTTCTGCATATTTGGTATGAATCCCCAAGGTTTTACTTGAATATGTATTTCTGATATGGAAGATTAAACCACAACCTGAAAAGGTGGTGAACAGACAGCGTGGACGCTGCTGTTGTCGAAAAAATAAAAGTCAGATTGTCTTGTCCTCTCGTCTGCTCTCTCCACCACTAATATTGATTATATACTAAGCTTCCTCTCCCTCTAGAGCTCCTCTTCTAAAAATACCTCTACGGTTTCCCTCTGTAACTCCTCAGCTGGTCTGTGCATCTTTGTCCATGTGCGTCCTTGCAGGTTTCCGTGTGCTTGTGCCCTTGTGTTTTAGCAATAACCTTTTGGACTCGCCGACACAGCTTCACTAACATTTATGTTGGCTCGCATCACAGATTTTTTAAAAAGTCAGTAATTTCACAGACAATTCAGAGGAATGAAGGTGGATGTAGAGTATATTTGCAGAGATGTGGGATGGAATGTGCCTCATGTCATTCCTATCATTTCCACATAGTCATTTGTTGTGTTTTCTTTGGCCATACCAGTAAAACACTTGCTCAAGCTTTATGCTTTGTAACATTGTGTGATGCAGAGTTGTTGCGGAAAGGATTTGAAGAGCAGGGACTTCTTCAGGGTGACGGCCGTGGGTTCGAACCCCATCTAACCATTATGAAGCTGTCCAGAGCATCGAAGCTGAGATCCCAGGTACAGCATATGCATGTGTGCGCGCACACACACACTAAACTAAAGTTAGTTCAATTGAAAAAGAAGTTATGGCGAGACGATCTGTCTATAAATACGTTTAGCACGTTTGTGTACCTTCATGAATATAAGGAAATTGTATTGAAAGATAATATACATTTTGCCATATAGTGGTAGAAGTTTCATCTTCTCCTTTTATGTCAGATTCTTTCATTGTCTGCTGAAACATTTTTCTGAATAATACATTTTGATGTTTTCATACTGAGTCCAGATTTGCTTGCTTTGACTGTTCTGCCAAACAGCTGCAGTGACATCCATTTTTATTTCTCTCACCTCTGAGTGTCTGTAAACGTGTCATCTCCTAGCTACAGCAGATGCCAAATAAATGTGTCTGCTGGTGGAACATACGTACGGCAATATTCTAATGGTAAACGGAGCTGTTAAAATTGCCAAATAAAAGCCAGCTACTATGTTAACATTGATTAAGAAAGAAAAATGTAGGTGGTGTGAAATAGATTTAAATGAATACGATTTCTGTAAGAGATAAGATGGTTGAGCAGTGGGCGGCCAGAAAGATAACAGTGAGTGATCAGGACGGAGGAAGGACAGGATCCATCCATCTTCCCCCTTTGAAACCTGGTGATGTCTTATTCTTCCTGGCGCCTGCAAAGTGGACTTTCTGTCTGCGTTTGCAATTCTGTGTCAAGATTACAGCCCTTTAAATGTACTGGGATGACGAGGCTAATTTTGTTTTTGCTGTGCTGTAGGTATTTGTGCATAAGATCAAAAGATAATCACTGTAAAATGTAGTAACTGCAAATTGCAACCTGATAAGTACAGAAATCCAGCTTTTGATCTGCTTTTCCCTGGCGTCTGTTTCATGTTTGGGGGTTTTCACTTCAATCTCCTCTTGAGCATATTGCAGGATGAAGCTCCTCCTGATTACTGTTGATTTGTTTCTCTGCTAATTACATGTTTTGTGTTGTTCTTGCTGCTGCCGTAGTGAGTTATATCTGTTCCAGAACCAGCAGCGCGGGCTCTAGCCGTGGTACATGGTACTACGTGGTAACATACTGCGCAGAGGAGCTTGGATGGCTTAGATAATGAGCAAATCGTTTCTTTCTGTCCATCAAACTTGAAACATAACGATTTGTTAGCGCAGTGTTGTGTTTTCGCAAATTTTAGCTATTGCAATAGTTCAGATTCTTACTATTGATGGGGGATTAGTTTTTTTATGGTATGTCTCATGTATTTTTACTTTGATTTTCCCTCTTTTTTAAGTCTGCTGTTCTACTGTTTGTTATTTTATGTATTGACATGTAAATTAGAGTTATTTAAAAGCTGAACTTTCATTTCATCCTTAATGTATTTGGAGTGGACTCCTAATTGTGTGCTGAACGTGATGTGTGGCATTTCCCCATGTCTCTGTCAGGGTATAAAGCGCGTGGACCCATCTTTGTACTCCAGCTATACAAACAAGTAAGTACTTCGTCTTTATTACTTTAGAGTATTGTGGTCCTAACATACTCATACTTACTTTGACTGTCTTACTGCAATGCTCAGATTTTTTGGAGACCAGACAGTAGAGCGGGTGGATCTTTGTTCCATGTTGAAAAAGAAGCAGCAGGATGGATATTATCACACTGAGACTTCACTGCTACTGGGTTAGTGCGCACACAAACAGAGACACATTGTTTGTACTATCGGCTGTAATACTGACCAGCAGAGGGAGCTGTCTGCTCACAGGATCATAGTTCAACCTAGAGAAGCAGTGGGCCAGTTATTGGGATATTTAAAGTGAGACAGATACCTTTTGAAAAGGTTGTTTGTTGGGGAAAGATTCATATGGTTGGCCTATTTTCCTCCAGCTATCCTTTAGTCCAGCAGGGTTTTTCTTTTTAGCTAAGAGAGAGGCAGGCTGGCCTAAACAACTGAAAAGCTCATTTCCATTTTACATGTCGCTGCCCAGTTGCAGCATTATGACGCCGCCAGTTTTTTAAATTTGCTCTAATGGATTTTAAATGAACACAGTAGTCGGGGCCTTTGAGAAGCAGCCGTGAGAAAGTAGAACACACACAGTAAGCAAAGTGTGTTTCCTGCTTTGTTATTGAGTTTATTTCACTGTCTAGCTCCACACTATACTGACTACAGTGGTACATAGTATGGTGGATGTACACTGGTGGTGTCTCTGCTCCTTGAGTCTAGCTAATGCTTTTAAAAGCTCACTAGGGACTAACAGAGAATTGTTTTCTCTGAAGGAAAAACTGCTTTTAGTGGATTATTTTATAAGTGCACTAAATAAAATGTGTTGTCGTAATCACATTCTACGCAGCTGTTCTTTGTTCCGCGTTATGTTTTGCCACAGCAAAAACAACACCCCACACACAGATTTGAGATGCAGCAAATGTGGTCCTTCGTGACTGTTTATGAGCCAAGACGTGTTGGCTTTACAAATTCAATGCCTTGTCTTTGTCAATAACAAATGTCTAAAAGAGATGTAAAAATCAATGGATAATAACAAAGATAAACCTATATTTCCATAAACTGATCAGGTAGAACATTCTGACCACTAACACGTGAAGAGAGTAACACTGATCATCTCCTCGTGAAGCCTGAGGTATTCAACAGTGGCTGCTGGGCTACTGGGTCAGAGCATCTCCAAAAACGCAGCTCTTATAGGGTGTTTGAGTTCTGCTGTGCTCCGTATGAGCCCGAGGACGCAGTAGTGGTGGCCTCCAGATTCCACAGATGTGAATCTGAGTCCAAACCATGGAGGCCCCACCTCGCAGCTCACTGGTCTTAAAGGATCTGCTGCTAACATCTTGGTGCCAGATACCACAGCACACTTTGATGGGTCTAGCGGAGCCTCGGCAGGTCAGGGCCGTTTAGGCTGCAAAAGGGAAACCAACACAGTATTAGGCAGGTGGTCATAATGTTATGCCTGACCGCTCTCACCTTCCTAAATGTAGTAATATATTCATATTATTATTATTATGCCTATTATGATCTATGCTAGTTTTACCCTGTTTTGTCATTTTTCAGTTGATTGTGATTTTTCTGTGCTGCTACATTGTGACTGTGAACTGACCAGTAAACTGTTATGTCGTGTATGAATGCAAATTACAATTAAGTAAGTGTGGTTTCTGCATTTTTCTTTACGGATCATTAACAGACTCAAATGTGACTCCCTATACACTAATTGCCTTGTGTGTGTGTTTTGAGCTGTCAGCATGAGTGGAACTGGGCTGTCACAATGTTTTGTGGATCATTGGGCTGTCTGCACCAGACAATGGGTGACAGTGTGTGTGTGTGTGTGTGTGTGTGGGAGTGAGAGACAGAGCGGGGGGGGGACGTTCACCTCGCACTTCTCACTATTAAAACGTGTTTTTCCACGAGAATACACATTTAAAATGGGTGAAATTGTGGCCACAGAGTTGCAAAGTAGGAGGTTTAATTACAAAGCTTTCAACACAGAGCTTGAAGCCTGTCGACCTTTGAGTTTACAGGTTATATAAACCAAAACAATGAAAACTTGTGAAGCGGAAATAACGCAGTCATCTTGAAGTTTTTCATAGGTTGTCACAAGCAGTTGACTCAGGAGAAGGGAGATAGCGAAGGATTTTTCCTTTCCATTCATAGCTCTCAAAGACTCACAATAAGTAATAATAAAAACATAATGCTGGCGTAGTGCCCTGACAGAGAAGGCTGCTTTTAGCTGAGCTCAGCGTCTAGTGATCAGTAAAGGAACAGCAGCTCGAGCCACATGATGGTTGCTGAAATTGTAATTTTATTCACGGGTCATAGAAGGTGTGAAATGAGGAAATCAGCTCTTTTGAGACACGGTCATGCACATGCAGTTTGTTGAAAAGCAATACATGATTAATGCAGCTATAGAGCAGCACTTTTTTACAAATTGCTCCCTTGCTACGTACCGTAGCCACAGCATCACTAATGTGAGAGAGTAAAACCCTTATACTGTATGCAAAACATGTATTCGTATAGACCATGTGTGGAGAAAATGTCTTCGTTAATCTGATTCTATGCCTAAATGTGTGGAAACTACAACAACATGTGAAACAATTGGTTGTTGTCACCCTGGGTTTATTCTTCTCCATATTCCTGTTCCTCCAGTTTCACAGTGGTCATTGTATGCTTGTGTTAATCTTATAATCCAAGGTACAACATAATCCACAACAGGCCCACTGATCATCACAACAGAGTGGGTCAGTGTGCGGAGGGACAGGCGGTGAGAGAAGACAAGCCAAACATACAGCAGTTGGAAATAAATGGATGTACAATGTTTAATGATATTGTACAGTGGGTTTAATCCATCTGATAATTAGACATTGTAAATGCAATCGCTCTCTTTGTTGCCGTTCTCTCTTCTGCTTTTTTTCTCTTTTATAAACAAAGGGTGAAAGAGCATTAAATATAGTTTGGCCCCGTATATCTGTTTAGACAGATGGTGAAAGTTTACAATTCCCCACGAGGCAACGGTCTTTCTGTTCCGACACTCTGCTCTGCTGGAATGTGATGTTAATGTAAGCAAAAACGGCGGCGAAATGAACGAAACACATGCATATGAGCAAGATAATAGACCCCAGAAGTCTCCTCGCCGCTCGTCCTGCCACTGCACAAGGTAACGGATGGGAAATCTGTAAGGAATGTCTGCAGTCAGCCTGATGCCTTTTTGCAGCTTGCAGGAAGCAGGTAGTTAGCAGGTAAATGTCAGCGCTTTAGAAACGCATCTTTACAAGTTACACATAAACAAATAGTTTATCTGTGGAGTGGAGATGATGTGTTTTTCAGCTGACTCGTAGATGCCCTGTTGCTCCTGTTACGGCCTATTGGTATTTACTGCAAAACACGTACACCCACAGCTTCACATACTGTACGTAAATGCATACGGAAGCCCACCAAGACTAATGCACAGGATTAACTGTACGTTCACATGGACAGGTGATGGTGGTTTGTTGCTGTCTGACCTTTTGGTATTTCGCTGAGATAAGATCACTCACTTCTGCACAGACTGTGCTGAGAGGCTTTTTTCTGTAAAACGAGACTTTGGCAGTGCACATTTTACAGCCGTGACTGCCAGATGACGCAGTTTGCTAATTTGCATTTAAGTGGGCTAATTTCTCTCTGGAGAAATTTTTAATCAGAAGAAAGAAGAATGACTCGTAAAAAGCTTGTTTAACCGCTTTCAGAGATTATCACAGCCTTGAATGTGCAATATTATAAAGTACCGAACAGAATCGTCTCATTTTGTGCATGTTTGTTTACAGAGCTCGCAACAAATTGCAGGTACAGTATAATCAGGTTTTATAATAGTAGTAGCTTTACTTTTACTGCTGAGAGAAACATGACCCATATTTTCTATGTAATAGGAGAAACACAAATCTCTCTTAAAAGGGATTTAAGAAACGCCTGCCGTGGCCTACTATTGTGCATTTCTCTGCTTCTTCTCTGCAGTAGATAACACAGGTGGTGATATGGGAAAGACTGTAACAGCGATCAGCTCCGTAGAGACATTAAAACAGCTAAAAGACTGCTTGCATCAAGACGTTTATGGAAAGATGTGCTCATCACGTCTGGTCTTCATAAAGGAGTCTAATGAATTGGCTGTAAAACTCCCTGATCTGTCCTCGCTGGCTCCTCCGTTTAATTTAAGAGAGAGCGACTAAGCAGGGGCTTTTGGGGAGATGCGGACTGTACAGTATATGCATCTCTGACTACATGTTGACTTCCTCTGACTGTGGAAAACACAGCGTCTCAGTGACTGTGGCTTGATAGTTTTGACAATGAATTGCTTCATACCATGAGAAACACAACAGCATGTGGGCCGGGAAGCCGCACAACATCCCAACCAGTGTGCCATCTCATGCCTAGTTTCACAGCTTCTGCAGAGTAGCGCACAATGCCAACAAGTGTGAGAACAGGAATTGTATTTAGTGCACAGCCATGACTGGATCAGCTCATCCTTGACCACATGTCAACGTGTCCTTGAGTCATATACTGAACCACAAATTGCTCCCTTGCTTGTGAGTCACTCTGGATAACATCTGCCAGATAACTTAATGTAACTGTCACTATGGTGATAACAGATGTTGGGCAGTTGTGCTCTTTGTGTCTGGACAGCACACTACAATATTTTTGAGTGTATAGCACCATTACTGAATACACATCATCTAGTTTTCAGTTGCAGCAAGGCCCTGCAGGAGCAGATATACTGTAGCTGTCAATACGTCATTTTCTAACAAATGTTATGCACCTTACTTTAGTGCTTGCACTAATAAAAGCTAAGAGGGTAGAAAAGCAGGTGAAGCGTTATGAAGTAGAGTGAGAGAGTAAAGGGCAGTAAGAAATGGGCAAGAGAAGAAGGGGAATGGAGCAAATAAAGCACTAGTGACTGAGTAGACGGGAGAGAAGCAGGGACCAAGGAATAAGTGAGATTAAACATCAATGATAAATGAGTATATGGCAAAAGGAAGCCGAGTCATAAGAGAGGGAAATAGGTTTGCAGGGGAAGGAGCATTAAGCAGATGGTGGAGATGAAAAGAGCGGACGGCCAGACACACAACACTGAGTGCACCTGACATTAAACAGACGAGTGAAATGAAGTTTAATATTACAGGGCAGGTGAAGGAGAGCAATATAGCGCCAGCGTCAGAGAGGAGAGGCTGAGGATTAATGGTGGAGTAGAGCGACAGGCAGAGAAAGATTGGGTGTGACTTTAGAAAGGACAACTGGCCTTTAGGTCCCTGATGTCAGATGTTAGGAGCGTCAGACCCACTTCATCGCTTCCTCTAAGTGTTGTGTTGCTCATTTTGAAGATTTATTCAGTTCTGTGGCTGCACTGTATTCTGATCTGGTTTCTACAGCAATAGGAACATTCCCATCAACAAGTGCAATTAAGAGAGCAATCTCAAGATGTTGTAGAAATAAAAACCACAAGTAAACTGTGGGATTGAGCTGTGGTTCATTACTCAGCTCTTCCTTTAGCCAAATGCCCCCAAGTGGTTCCCTCCCTGTTCTGTAAGTGATTTTAGATGAAAGCATCTGTCAGAAGAATAAATGTGAGGGAACACCGTGAGCCGAACCTCAGAGCTGTCACAGCCAACGCACCAAGTAACTGAATGGTCACTTTGCTTTGTTCACTAGAGCGTGAGTGAATGCTGAAAAAAAAAAAAAAAAAACACAACGCCGCTTTACATTAGGTTCACCAAATTGATTCAACACAATGAAGCAGTAAGTGGCACAAACGAGGCGTGTGTGTACTTACTGTACAAGTCTGTGTCGTATCGTGTGCAACTGGAGACTTGTGGCATCACTGCTATTTGAGGGTCAACTCGTAGAATCGATGTTAGAACGAGGGGAGGTTAAGCATCCTGATGGCATTTAGCTGCTGAGTTCCACAAAATACCAACAGTGGAGCATCACGTTACATACTAGTTTGTTTACCAGCTGGGTTTGTGTTAAACACGGACTGAAATGCGTGATGCATATAAATATTCATTTTCTCTGTCGCATGGATTAAGTGTCCTCGGATTTGCCTGGTGAGGATCTGAACCAAATGCCCGGCTTCTAGTTTAGGCAACACCAATGAGGCGGAGCAGTCGTCTATGTCGCAACCGTGAGATAAACTCTTCTCATCGCATCAGAGTTGAACCTTTGAACCAAGAAGTAAATAAGGGAGTGGTTTACAGCTGTTTAGTGGTGTCACCGCCACGTAATGTAAGGAGAAAACGCAAACATTTGCTGGTGTTTGCATGTTACTAGTTAATAATTCATGTCAGTATTATGATAAACTGTGAGCCATATCACTGGAGCAGCCTGGAGTCCCTGTTATCGTTGGCATGCAGTTGTTGTCTTCTTTCTGAGTGCGTAACCTGTCTTGTGACTAACTACTGAGGCACCGCGATTCCACCTTCAGCAACAGTCAACACTATTGCAGTGTTTTCTTTCGTCTGCCTCTCTGCTCCGAGCTTTTGAAAAGTGCAGCTAACAGTTGCTGAACTTAAATAACATGGGGAAACATATTCTGTGTTAGTTTCTAAGCTCTCTGCAGAGGAGAAGTGCGTATAGTGGTTTGGATTATAGCAATAACTTGTTTCTACCCATAATTATGACAAGCAAACGCGTATATATGCAAAGAGGGTGTGAGCGTTAATGTACACGTATGGGCTTAGTATAAGTGACACTCAGCTTGTACTGGGCAAATGACAACACTCTCACTCCACAAATAGCTGTCATCACAGCTGCATGCTGTGTGTGTGGAAAGTGAAGTGGCAGCTGTGAGCTGAACGCTGCTGTTGGAGACAGGGCTCCACTGTCTGCTCACACAGCTGAGGTCAGTGCATAAGGCAGCACAATGCGTGTGTGTGTGTGTGTGTGATGCTTTAACATCTCGTTCACCTCTCGCACTCGCGTCTCCTCACCTCCTTGTTTGTGCTGCTTCATTAACCCTGCAGCACACAGTTGGGCAGATGCATGGCAGTCATCCTTAGAGCTGGTGGAGATTTGCTTTACTGATCCTTTCAGACACTGCAACATACTGTGCATCACATCTAAATATCTCAGCTACTCTTACTGTATGATGGGATTGATGTTCAAAGCCTGGTATTATGGGTGAGAGAAGCTCATCAGGAATAGTCGAAGACTGATGCACGACTGAGTCACTTGCTGTTTGCTCACTTACTGTGCTGTGTTTTAAGTGTCATGATGACTGTTTGAGGTGGCAGAGCCAGTGTAAACAAGAATAATCAACAAGTGAATAATATCTCTTGAATAAGATAATACCAAGGGAACTAAACATTTTAGCTGATGATGATTAGAAAACCGATAAGCTCCGGTTGCGTCTCCACGTCGCTTCGACCCTCACCTTGGCTTGTCCGACTCTAATCCACACTTAACCTTGGAGCTGACCTATTTTTAACGGCGGGTTTTAACGGCTTTTTATTTCCTAGTCTTTAGGGACGTTCAGTCGTCTCGATACGTCACCGCAGCTCTCATAAATAACAGATACACGCAGCAGCGTCTGCAGCGAGCGGCCACTCAGCAACCATTAGTCAGGCTACAGTGACAGGAGGAGCCTGAAGCCCACCTCCCCCCCGTTCCCCATCCACTCCATAAACACATGCACGCAAACCCAGCCGTTCACGAGCACATGCAGCCCCAAACGTTACTGTCTGGCCTCTCCTTATATTCTGTACCTTTTTCCTCTTTTGCAGCTCTGCAGCATTTCGTCTCTTTTTGCAATATATACATGCAAAAACACACACAGCCTCCTCTGCTTTCTCCTTCCAATACCTAAAAAAAATACTGGCCTCCTCTGTTGTGTTTCCTTCTCAATCCATTTTTCCCATTCGTTCTGTCTCCCTCCCTTCCATCTCGTTCTCTCTCTCTCTCTCGTCGATACACACACGTACACACCCCTCCTCCCTGTGTCAGTGCAAAGTAGAACGAGTGCAAGGATCTCGTTCATTTTTTTTCCCAGTGCCTGCTGCCTGGCTCTGTCTTCTCCTGGCTGCACGGAGGGAAAGGGAGGATTTTTTTTATTTTTTTTCATTGCCTTCATCCCCACCGGGTGCGTCTCTCCTTCAGGGGGATAAAGAGAGTGACACAGAGGCGAGAAGACGGGGAGATAAAGAGCGGCAGAGACGGGGCAAGACGCGGGAGAGTCACTGGGGGAAAAGGAAAAAGAGGGGTAACAGCGGGGAGAGGGGAGCCGGAGGAGAGGAAAGGAGGCGCCATGGGTCAGCTGTGCTGCTTCCCTTTCTCCCAAACGGAGGAGAAAATCAGTAAGTGTCTCCCGCTGCTGGCTCCGTGCGTGGGTGTGTGTTGTTGAAGAAACAATTTGGATTCAGATATTCATTTGTGCTCTTTTGTGTGCATTGTGTCGATGGGTCTGTGTGTGCACAGCTCGGTCCGTGACCTACAGATGGACGATGTGTGTTTCACCGAGCAGTTCCTCCTGCCTGTCATCTGATCATGTAGATGTGTGTGTGTTTGTAGAGGAGCAGTCTTATTTGAGTTGTGTAACTCATCATTTATTGCTTAATGACTTTGTTAGACTTGTGATTTATGAGCTACTGCATCAGTGCAATAAATCCACTAATAGGTCCCTTTACTGTCCCTCTTGTTGAAGATACTAAACCATAAGTGTTATATATTGTGCTGATGAATCTCTGAAGGCAGATTCAACTTAAAGGTGGAGTTATATTGTAAAACTAAAGTGATGTTTACATCCCGTGTTTCTTGCCTCAACGCACAAGTCTAATGACTCAAATCAAATCAATTTCTTTCCGCATTAAATACTTTAAAACCAGCTAAAAAAATCTCACCTTTTATTGTTTTTGACAGTATTGTCCAGCTTGTGGTTTTCTTCTTCGCTGTCAACTTGCGACACATCTTTGCACATTACTGCCGCCAGCTGTCAACGAGTTGCATAAACGCTGTGGCAGTCAGTGGCTTGCTGGGCCATGAAGTTTCTGTTCTAGTCTCGCTATAATTTTAATCATCATATTGCTGGACGCAGCAAATCTCTTCTCTGACTGAAACGTGTCCGGTCGCCAAAACGTAGTCATATTTATTCTGCTCATCATGTTGGAGAGTGAATATAAAACATTCAATTAAGGTAAATGTAAGAAAAAGATGGAGGAGGATTTTAAAACAATGTATTTACTTAGTTTATCACATTGTACCACTTTTCATATCTCTACAAGACTTTGATGATAACAGATTGAGCAGTGATGTCAACCATCGCGTGTTGTTACACAACAGCGGTTGTCAGGCAAAGGAAAATAAAGATAGACAAATGAATCAAAGTTGAGCTGCGTCGTTGAGTGGAAACCGCCAGCTCTCTTTCAGATCATGTAAAGTGCAATGAGCCCAGAGGATAATTACTGATGCAGCTCGTGGTTTGATTACAGCTTTAAGCAGTGATGTCGCGCTCATTGTTCTGCCGCAGCTGTAGTGTTGGTTAATTTAGGTTTTGGTTCATTGTACAACTTGGTTTTGGTGTCACTACACATTACACAGAACTAGTTCTGTTGCCGTAGTATTAGTCACTGTTATTACTGCTACACTTTTAGTAGAGTGTTGTTGTCAGCTAGAGGCATATTTCATTGTAGATGCATCATACTGACATGCTGAAGGCTCAGGTAGTGTGGGATTAGCTATGGTGGGAGAACGGCTTCAGTCAGGAGAGCTCGCATTAAGAGCTTTCTCTGTAGTGTCTGAGGGAGCAAATTGGATTAGTCAAATGATTGTCCCAGTTTTCATTCTAGTATAAGAAAACAACATTGATCAAGTTTAAATCCTTGAAGTTTGTATAAAGTGATTTTCACTTTGAATTTGTCCAAGCTGACCACGTCAAGAAATGATTGTTGAAGACACAGGAGTCTGAACGGCTTCCATCGTGTCTGCTGTGGGGATTTATTATTATGTTGCCTTGAAAAGGAAGCTCGGTCTTGGACGGAAAGCGCTGAACTGAAGTGAACTGGTGACAAACATTTCTTTATAATCGCTGTTCCAGCCTCTTTTCAACCCGATACATTAAGGTTGACACAGAGGGTTTTGGAAATCAATACACAGCAGTTTAACCAATATTTAGTGTAACCGATGGTTACAGAAGTGTTGGTGAATTTCATGAATGTCAACAACCATGTTACAGCTGGACAGACTCTCAGCAGCATTTTAAAGCAGTGACTACTTCTTATTTTATTCTAATTTTAAACCGAATGTTATACAGTTGCTAATTTTTTAATTATTTACCAAACAGTGGGTGGTTAGTAACACATTTGTCTGTGGTGTGGCAGACAAGGAACATTTATAGTTTTACCCAAACTAACAGCTGCCACTTGAGCTGTAGTGAAATGCATCTACAGTATGTTGTGTTTTTTTTTTTTTTTTTTTAATGCCAGTTTAGTTGCTGTACGAAACCATATACAGTAGAAGAGATGAGCACTGCCGCTAACAAGTTGGTCGGTTTAATGATTACACTGTGATGCGAAGCAACACCATTAGCCAGTGCTGTGGAGGCAGTTTGTGTGTGTGCTGCATATAAAACCATGGTCCTGCTGCTCATCCTGTCATAAACACAGACTTTGATACTGGCTGCACTGGTGATACTGAAAATAGGTGGTGTTTGTATGTGTGGGTGGACGTGGGCTCTTTTGTAGCACTGTCCTGTAAAAACTGAAATATTCAACATAATGTTTCTCATCCTGTCCTGGGTGTTTTCCCCCTATGTGTTCCTCTCTTTCTCTCTCACTCTCTCTCTCCCCGCTCGCAGCTGCATTGCTATAAACAGTCAAGCCACTGTGCCCTACTTCTGAGGGGAGAGAGATGGAGGGAGAAGGGGGAAGATTGATGCAGGGAACGAAGGAACTGTATACAGGGAAGAGAAGGGAACGGGCTTAAGGAGAAACGGTGATATTGAGACAAAGGCAGGGGAAAAGCTGCCCCCGTCATGTGGCCGTAGTCTTTCGCATCAGCACAGCAAGTCCACCGTGTACACCAATATGACAGGGTGTCACACAGTGGCACAACCCGCACCTTCAGGTGAAGAACACGCTCACCGGAGTAGATTTGTACATGGTCGTCGCTCTTGATATGAAGGACGTGTACTAATATTTTTAAAACGCTGCAGCTTAGAAGAAAGTGTGTGAAAGCTTTCGTTCTTATTCTGTTACTTATTTTATTCCTATGTATCTGCCGTATGTTCCAAGGCCACTTGAACTTCAAGACTTATTATAAGTAGTAACAGTGTAAATTCCCAGAACTATTAGTTCCCTAAATAACGTTAAGTGATGTTTTTGTCCAAATGACTCTTGCGTAAGTATGACTTGTGATTATCCAGTTGGCCACTTAAGTTCATCACACTGCTGCAGCAGACTTCAAGGCCTCCAGGCTTTGTTGGTGAAGTGTAATCTAAAGTCATTGGTTTATGGATTGATTTTATCTTCAAGTGAAGGAATGTAGCTTCTCCTCTAAGGCAGCAGCTATTGACTGTTTTCATTATTTATTTTTCACTCATTTAAATGTATCATTAAGTCGTTAGAATGTCAGAAAAAACTCTACAAATGTTGTGTTTTGTTCAACGAGCTGTTGAAAAAAAACATAAAAATAGAACTTATATAAAACAATATAAAAGCAACAAAGTGCTGCTACTACCACTGTTACTACAGTTATTACTACAATTATTACTACCTTTTTTTTCTCAAATACTTTTTACTTCAAAGTCGTCTAAATTCATCTATCAAATATTTACCTCATCATTTCAGCTATCACCAGTTGGTGTCATTGCCATGTTTTTGTATACTCTGCTCTTTGCACTGAATGTGTCTGTGAGACTGTGATGATTAAAACACCAGCGACTACATACGATAGTTGCAGGCCATGAGGGAGCAGATACATGCAGCGCAGCTTAATTCAGCCCTTTTTTTTTTTCATCCCATTCTCGGACAAGTTTCTTTCCTTTCATTCTGGTGCCTCTCCGTGTTAACTCTGTGTTGACTGTCCTTTTGTCCGAGAATCTTATTTTCCAGTGCGCTGGAGTCAGTGTATTAAGTCAAGCCTGAGACGACCGATGACAGCTCAGCGGGTCGGGTCACGTCCTGATATAGAGGCAGGGAGGCCCAGCTGGGCTGAAATTACACTGCACATGCCGTGAAAGTGGGAATAACAGACTATGGTTGTTCTGAGAATATGAATTATAATGGCACAGTCGACTTTTTATGATTGATGGTCACTTTTTTTTGTGTTGAATGGTTCTTTACACAGTTTAGCATGAACCAATCCAGACAGTCTCTGCCTTTTGCTGATCTATTCAACACATGGTAGAGATCCATGCAGGTCACTCATGGAGCATTTAAAGTACACTACCTCTGCAAAAACCACCTTATATCACATTTAGCTACTGTGGGGTTGTGCTGAGCTGAGCTTACAGAGTGGACTCTGATCAATTTCACTGTAATAAAAACCTAAAGGAACAAAATGTCAAATCATTTCTAAGTCAATCAACCCTGCTGTTCATTGACATTAGAAAGGTTGAAGAATGTTTAATTGATCTTCAGTCGGGCAGCGATCACAGGCGACACACACCTGCTAAACCGCGTTTTAGAATACGTTTGCTCCGAGGCTTCGAGGCCATTTGGTGATGCTTTAAGACATGTTGTGACTAGGACTGGTGAAACTGCTCCGCTATCACCACCCTGCAGCTCCACTGTCCTTGTGTTTTGCTTCTCTTTCAGGGTCAGTTCTTTGACGTCCTGATGCAGACGCTGCTTTGTCCTCAGATGCAGCCTCTCCCTCCTTTTTTCTTCCTTCAGGCTTTTCTTTTAACTCAAGTTGTGCAAATGTCCTCACCCTCCTCACATTTCTTACTGTACTGTACTCCTCTACCTCTCTATCATCATCTGTCCATTTCTTTATCTGCCTCTTACCAGATATGCTGCGTTAATTTTCTGCTTAAGCTCCTGCTGGAGCTTTGAAGAAATCAGTTGATTTGGAGTAAGAAGAAATTAGTCACAGCAGCAGATTATTAGACTGGGTGCAAACATAATGAATTAGGCTGCTCTATCCAGTTACTTTGATAATAGGATTATTACAGGTGCCTTTGATGCTGCATGGAGATGTGAAGTGCTTGTGTATGGGTAGCATCACCAAAGCAGCTGCCCTCAGCTGGAACTGAAGAATATAAAGGCCCCCCCATCATAAAACATACAAAGTGTTGAAAGAGGCCGGCTGAACGTTTTTGGGCAGACTTCAACAGAATGTCTGTGCAAATCTAGTCAGCTGGACTCTATTAGTTGTCTGAAGAAAGTAGTTGCTACAAAACAAGATAAGTACACGCGTAAGGAAGTTTGAAGTGATGGTGTTTAAAGGTTCTTGGACAGCAGAAGTAAACACAGCAGAGCCGAGCCTAGGGGAAGTAAGCAGAGCTAAGGAAAGCAGAGCAGTGACGCTGGGAATGAAATCAAACCCCGGAAAGCGAGCAGCAGCAGTTGCCTTTTGACATTGTACAGGTTCACAGCTCGCTGACAGCTCGCAGCAATAATCCAAAACACAGAGTCTATACAGGAACAACCTTCATTGGGGAAAAACTTCAACATAAAATAAATCTCAACTAGCTGAATATGAAACATCACAATGGAAAGATTAGAGCCTGAATAATATGTAATGATGATTAAGCATTTCTAGCTGCTTGTCAGTTTTAATGTAGGTTCTATTCATTACTTGCATTTGCTCTACTGTATTAGCTGTAGCTTTTGGAGGAAGAAAATGTCAGTTCACAGAGCGGACCTTCAAAAGGGGTATTTAGAAACTGGACTTAAGGCACCAGTCAATAAATGAGAGGAAAAAGATAAGGTACAAAAAGAAAGAGGCTGCTGCAGATGTTTGGGAGGAACTAAAAGTCATACTGGTGTGGGAGACGAGGGTACCTAAAAAGGAGGGAGTGCATCCTGCCAAAAAAACGATGGAAGACGGGGCAACCTCCTGTGTCGTTAAAAGACGAAGTGCCCGTCTGGTTCTTCTCCCATCACCATGACAACATTGCCAGCAAAAAAAAAAAAAGGTAGCTAGAGATAGAGAGAGAGACTGGCAAAGCGGCTTACGTAGAGAGCAATGGAAAGAAAAAAGACTTAAAGAGGGTAGAGGCGCAGTGGCAAAGGTGGAGGGAGGGTGGAGGATGCGTGCAGGAAAGTGAGGACATAAGCTGGGAAACTGCGTGAGAGAGTGTAAGATGATGTTGAACATGTGTATCTGTGTGTGAGTGAGACGTAGATAAGCTAAGTTGTGACTATCAGCGCCTGTGTGTGTGTGTGTGTGTGTGTGTGTGTGTGTGAGGGAGGTTTTACTTGCAGCTTTGTCTTTACAGACCGATTAAAAGATTTTCCCTCAGACACACACCCTTTCAAACAAGCCTCTGACAACATGAGAGCAGGACTGTGTCTAGGAATCAATGTTAAACCTTTTATTTATATTAATTGCACTGACCTTTTACTGGTTGCCCTGTTGTGGGTTGTGTAGACGTGCATCCTCTTTTTGCACTGCAGAGTCTTGCAGCATTTGGAAGTTTGAGACTCAGTGGATCTGGATAAAAGAGAACAATGTTTCTGCAGAATACCGTGCATCTATAATCGTCTTCATGCAGCTCAGGGGTCCAAGCCTGATCTTTAAAATCACTGCTGTCCAGCATTAGAAGGGTTTCCCTTGTGTGACCAGACAAAGAGGCTTTTATAACGGCTCTTCTTTCTGAGTGTATGAGCGTCACGAGACATCCAAATATATATTTTGTGTCTTTATTAATATTTAATGTGTGTGCTTGTGTTGCAGATTTGGTTCCATTCCAAGCCAAACGCTCCAGTATGTATCCCTGTATATCACATCCACAATCTGAGCTAAGATGGGAAATTCAGAACCTAATCTAAGCCTAATTACAGATTTAATTTGTGTCATATACTGCGATCTGTGACAAAAATCTGATGATTAATGATTAATCATTAATGATTTATGTATATTGGTTTTAAAAGATCACACAATGCAAATTCCTGAAGAAAGATGATCACATGGAGTTTGAGTAATCACACTAATTTCTTTCTACAAATGATCATTATAGTGTGTGTTTAATTACTCCTAAACGTTACATGTTCATGGCCACTGCCATTTTCTGTCCAGTCTTTCATACAAAAATTAAATAATTTTCGCAACAACCAGAATTCATTTTGATTTTCCCAGGCAGTGAGATGGAACCACTGAAAGAAAGAGGTTAGAACATGTAACAAAATCCCCAGGCTGGAACCACAGACGCTGCAGTAGTAATCAATAAAATGGTATCTCTGCCAGGATTTCCTTTCAGATGAAACAATTTCCCGTCTTTATTCATTTCCCATCCATTACCAGTTTTAATTCAGTTTACCAAAAACAGTCTTGTTCTGGCTTAGGGCAACAGAACTGCTTGTGTGTGTGACCTGTCCTCATGCAACCTCTGCTGCTGTTCTGTGACCAAGACCATTTCTAAAGGCCACTTCATAGTTTGATTTCGTCTGCTTTGATATCTATGTATTTATTGATAGCGCAGAGACTCTGCAGATTACAGCAAATGAAACTGACCTACACAGATCTGTTGGTGTCCTGCATGTTATAATGTTCATTGTACTCATACTTTAACTGTAATTTGTAATTTACGCCACATGTCTTCAGTCTTGTAATTCCTATTCAGCATCTTTTCTAGTAGTAGTCCCGCTTCTGTTTGGCATCATTTGTGTTTACCACACTGAGCACAGTACAAAGAATGCCGAGGGGGGAGTTGTCAGAGGAGATCAGATCATAGGACAGCACGGTAAAGGTAAAAGCTCCAAGTCGCTTGTTGTGAGTAATATCAAACAATTTTTGGTCTATGCAACTGTAGCCAAGCTACATGTAACATGGCTGTAACATGGCAAATAATCCTCACATTAAACAGAACAACAATAGCCGCAATAAAACCGCAAGACTCTTACAGACTGCACTGAAAAGCTCTGTGTCAGCCTCAGGTCTTGATGGAATAATGACCTAATACCCTAATAATCCTGCTAAAAGTTTGTAGTAAGAGCTGAAACGCTCAGTGTGAAGAAGGCGCCTTTCAAAGCCCGTCAATAACGAGGTGCAATCACAGCGTTTGTAGCTGCCGATCTGAGCACGTTGCTGTGAGACGTGATGGTGTGATGCTTTTTATCACTGTGACAATGATCCGATCATCAGCTGCTTTGGTTAACACTAGTGTCTACACTTTACGGATGCTATATAAACTCTGCTGTTATCAAACAGTGGTCAGACCGATTGGTAACCCACAGGTAAATTTAATAGCATCTGAGTACAACTGCAGCAGGGCTTCTTAGAACACTACAACCGAATACTGTGTAACCATAGGTTCACATTAATTTAGCTAAAAACATCGAAAGTGCGGTCGATGTGAGCACACAGTGACCATAATTGAATGAGTGCACATATGCCATCGCATCTGATGAATGCTGGCTTCTGTGGACTGTTAGTGAGCTGAATATTTGGCATAACACAAATCCATGGACGCATCATCCGTGTGTCAGAGAACAAGCTGTTAGTAGCTGTTAAATGTTGCCTTGGCCTGAGTGTGACTACATGTTTTGAATATTGGACATACATGAAATAAACCATAATGCAGTTTATAGTTTGAGGAGCAATAAAAAAAAACTAGCCATCACTGCACATGCAGCAAAGCATCCTCACCCGGTCCGATCCTACCAGCTGTCTGTTTCTATAAGGAATAAGTAGAGTAGTTGCCCTGGCTGCTTTAAAATGTAAATAAACCTACGGGCCCGGTGGGGTTGTGTGGTATAAAAGATTAGCTTGGGGATTTGATGTTTGGCCTCTGTAATCAAATGTGGAGCTGGTTATATTGTGTTCTGAACCACTGCAGTAATCCTGTGTGTCAGACTGGCTGGAGGCTGGAGTAATTCTGTTACTCTCTTTCTGAATGGCTTAGTTCTCGCTGTGAGTCTTGCAGCCTGCCTGTCTTTCTACATGAATTATTGACTTTGTGTCCATCTTGTATGTTTGTTTTTTTTTTCCAGCTGGTTTTGTGTCTGCCTCACTTTTTTTTGTCTTAGTTTTGTCGTATTTGTACAAAAGCGTGAGCGTAACCAGCGGTGTAGTAAAGGCTATGAGGGGTAATTTGATAATCGTTTGTCATTGTCAGATTCATAGTTATTTTCAGTTTTCTGCATACTAGAATAAGAATGAAATGGGTCTTTGTAAGAAACAACATCCAGCAAGTGCATGAGCTGCTATAAATAGTTAATATAATTTCAAAATAGTTTGTTTCAGTTAAAAGTTGTAAACTTAGCCCTGAAATTATTACAGTTGGTTTATTTCATTTATTAAATAGTGGGATTAAAAACGACCACTTATATAATGTACAGAATGTCCTTTTAATTCACTATAGTACATGTGTGAATGTGTTTGCTTGCTCTCTCCAGGTGGGCGTCGCCGATCCGAGCCCGACGAGGCGGAGCTTCTGAGGGTCAGCAAGAGGCTGGTTGAGGACGCAGTCAATCGCGCCTTGCAGCAATACAAACAGGAAACACTTCAAAACGGGGGCGGGCCAAACGCCGCGGCAGCGCAGCCCCCTGGAAACCATGAGGACACGACTACAAAGACGGACACTACAGCAAACTCCACCACAGACAACAGGAAGTGACCTCATCAGACTGAGCTACAGAGACCGAAAAACCAACTGCCCAGAAAACATCAGCTATGCCTGAGTGAGCAGGCGACAAAAGCCTGAACCAGCCAACCAGTCAGCCTGGCTGTCTGACTAGCTAACCCGGCAGGCCATGCTAGCCACCTGCCCAGCTTACCTAGCCTGACACAGTGCGAGTTGAAAAGATCATGTAGCTTAAGGCCACTGCTACTGTAGGTCAGCTAGCTGAGCCTGTCCCTTCTCTATGGTCCTACATACTGTGGGGACGTCTATGTGAAGCACTCCTCTAGAGCCACACGTGCTCAGTGTTCACCGTCATCTCGCACAACCTGCCCTTTTAGGATAAAATCACCGTCTGCTCCATCACTTCTGCTGAGATAAACCCGCATATCCCAGATTCACATTTGCTTCTTGACTGTGTCAGAAAGTCTTTTACTCATCAGGAATCTGGTGACTGGTGAAGCTGTGGATTCCCAAACATCTCTATTTGTGACAGACGGCAGACTGGACTTTGGTTTGTGTATCATTTTGTTGTTTTCTGCATTCGTCAACACACGTTCAGCATTTAATTTTCACTTTTACCCAAGATGTCGTTTATATAACGCTAAGTATTATGTAGTGCGTTGTACTGACCAAGTGCATCCTGAGACAATCATGTCAGTCACTTTTTAAATGGAAATGAGGGGACACAAGCTTTTATAAGCTGTGCACAGACACTACAAACGTCTGGTCATTTAGCTCTAATGCTATAAACAAGCGAACACTACCCCAAAAATATACGGCGTAAAAAAATATGGCAGGTGCACTACAGACACTAAATTGGGGAAACTGAGATATAATAACATCTACAGTAGATGCCCATCACTGCATTAGTACTTATTAATTAACTCCATTCACATAGCGTGTGACTAATGGAGACTATTCAGTCTTTAAGTGACTGCTTGATCACATATTTACAGACTACATGGTTTATTATTTGTCATTTAAATTCATTTGTTAATTGTTTGAGATAAGGCATAAACAGATAAGAGCGAGGCTGAGTATTTATGCTGTACATGGAAGAAGCGTAAGCAGGTGCAGATGGTGACACCGATGTCGGGTTAAATCAAACAGTCGCTGCTGTCGCCTGAAAACCCTCCCAGCTCTTAATTTCACTGTCTTCCATTCATAGTTCTGTTGATTGAAAACTGAAATTGGCCCTCGACGTGCTGAGTTTGAAATCTGTTCACAAAACCATGAGTGTCTATAGTAGATGAACTAAAAACGTAATGATTTTGTTTAAACGTCCTTAAAGGTGAGGTTTCCAACTGACAGCTGATGATGCGGCTTTGATTTAATTACTGTGACATTGATTGTGTTCTTTGACTCTTTTAAACTACTTTTATTGCTCTGCTCTTGAGTAGAATTTCTGTTTAGAAAAAAAAATATTTTGAAATGGTGAAAATAAGCACAAAATTATGATTTTCCGCTTTTTATTCTCGCTTTCAGTGCAGGTACCTACAGTACATACATGCTGTTAGTTCGAATGACCTCTGATCGAAGTGTCCTTCAGTCACGAAAACCAATCTCTTCTTTTTTGTTTCTTACTGTAAGTGCTTAAGGTGACAATGCACAAGTGATGTTTTAGTGCATGATGCATAATTATGGTTGATTTCGTTGTAAGAGTCTTTTTAATTTCTCAATTAAATTTGAAGCTAAACTCCATCAAAAGACCAAATTCACATGAATAATAATTATGCGTGTTGGTAGTGGAGGCCGGGTTAGTCAGCTTAGATTTTAGGTCTGTTTCTTGTTTCCTGAGGGCCGACAATGCGTTTCCATCCCTGTGGACTCCGCTTAACCCCCGTCACTGTGGGCTTATTGAACTGTCAATAACACAGGTGAATTCTGTCCTAAGGTGGACTTTGAACATTTTCTTTTTAATCTTCTGTTGTCACCGGATCCTTAATCTCTTTAAAATCCCCTTTAATACACAAGTTGTCCTGTTGGCCTGTATGGTTAGTGTTTTCATGTTTCTCTGAGTGTGTGTGTGTGTGTGTCTTTGTTCACACAGTGACTGTAGGGTGTTTGATCAGCGGTTCCCCTGGGAAATTCTCTATTCTCTGTCTCTATCAGTCATGATAACTCGGAGCTGTGTGAATGTGTGTCTCTTTTCTTTTCTGTTTGTCTTTCCATTTATCTGTGTGCATACCTGACTGTGTGGGTGTGTGGTTTGTAATGTGCTGTGTGTCTTGTTTTGCCATATTTGAACAATAAAACAGGATATGAGATTCAAAACCAATATCCTCTGTTGTCGTCTGATTTCAGTCTGGCTGCACGTGGTCCTCAGCGGTTTACTGTTGTGTGAATACAGTAGAAGTTACTCTAACAGTGTCAAACGTGTCAGAGCCGTGTAGGGGTGTATTTCTTTAAATCTCCCGTCTTCTGTTGCTTTTGTTGCACGTTTCAAACACACAGTCGAACGCGTGCACACTGTCGATGCTAAGTGGAGCTGGGTTAACATCCTGCTGGAGCGTGACACCTGTAGGCGCTGCCACGGCCCTGAACGTAGGAGGGGAGTGAGCAGAAACGACGCGTAAGAGGGAATGAACGCGAAAACAAAAGACCGGCAACAAACAGAAGTGATGCAGTTTCAGGCAGGCAGCAAAAGGCCATCAGTTTAATCGACTTTCAGCGTAATGAGCCTTTTCCTTTTGCTTCTGCTGACATTTAGCAGTTCTGACACTGAAGTGGTGAAGGCAGCCTCACACCAGAGCCTGAAGGAAGAGTTGAAAGGTAAGTAAGCATTCAGTGCAAGTCCTGCTTCAGCCAATCCGCTGTGACGCTTCTCCTCTTAGGTTCAGGATCACTGCTGTAAATAAATATGAAAGCTAGCATGAGGTCTGTGAAACGAGGTCATCAGTGTGTTACCGACAGTGGTGACAATCTGTTGGATCGCACTGAGTCGTGCTGCATGAGTGTGATTTAGTCAGGAGTCGACCTGACGGGTGCACGGGGGGTGTGACTCAGAGACTCTCAGCGTAGCTCGGAGATCTTTAACAGATTGCCGCCTGTGGCCGATTTCACCACAGACAAGGCCGGGGAAGAACTTGAAGGGAGAATTTGCAACTGCCCAGCCACCGCGATCGACAGGTTATTATCTCGACACTCGTCCTCTTGGGATCTGACCTCCAGCCGTCGCTCATTTACAGCGACCCTGACGCACGTGGCTTGATAACGCGGACGCACCTACTGCTGTGCTTCAACGTCACACGGGAGGCACAGGTTTACACGCTCGCCTTCCTGTGAACGATCACAATCAGAGAAGTTTTGCTTTGTCTCATTTTGCTCACTGTGTCTTACGTTTTATTTTAGACATTAACCACCACAGCCCTGGAGTTTTTAAAAGCACAGGCCCAGATCAGGCCGATGCAACTAGTAACTAAAACCTGGCCAACATCCACATACTGTTCTTAACTGGTTTGTGCTCCACAGTGTGTGTTTGCGTAAGAGCTTGTCCAAGCCCACGGGGTTGTGCTCTGCTTTTAAAACTATTCTTTTTTGCCTCTTCTTTCTATTTTCGTCTCAGCTCATGGCAACATCTGCCTTACAGAACAGATATTTGTGTGAGGGTGTTGTCTTTTTCTTTTTTACACAGAAAGAGAAGGAGCCTGGGAGATGCAGATATTCTGTTCCTATGCTCCTATGTTCATATGTATCACATTCACTTTGGCACAGAGCTATGTTCATTCCTTCTATTTCAGAGGCAACGTCGTACAATAACAGGAATATGGTTTTAAATTGGAAAGTAACTCATGAGGCTGTGAGCAAACCTGGCAATTATCGCACTAATTTTAAGAAACGGAGGAGGGACGAGGAGCGATGCGTCGGCTGCAAGGTGACTCAAACGCAACATGGATGTGATGAGCCCCACCACACATCCTGTGCAAAGAAGCCTGTCGTACTTCGTCAAAGTACAAATGCACCACGTTAAACAGCAAAAGCAAAGCAAAATAGCTCAGAGGATTCAAAACAACAAATGTTGTTTGTTAGCTGCGTTTGGGTCGGTCAGTCTGCCTGTCTGTAAAGAATCACACAGACTACGTGCAAAGATCCAAAACGCGTGTCTGCTTATTGTCTCTGTGGGTGTGACCCCACAGGTTCATCCTTTAAGCTGGGGTGGTGTAGTGACAGACGCCGCTGGTGCAGCCTGGTAATCAACACATCTCTCGTCGCGGACTGAGTGAGTGGACACACACGCACTATGAATGTCAGCGCTGCATTACACACAGTAAATTAAACCCAGCAGTGAGCGAAGTGCTTAACGGCAGGTTACTGACGGGCTGCGTTTACCGTGTGTTAATGAATTGAATTCCTATACTGCACTGTTTGTGTGAGTGGGCAAAAGCAGCTGTTAATGTCAGGATCCTTGGCTGGTTTTCTCCCAGGCTCACTCTCGGTTTCTCTCTCCAGCCATGTCCCCTTGTATCCGGCCACTCCCACTGCCTGGTCTTTAATCATCCAACCACACTCACCTGTGTTTATAGTCTTAACTGAGGGACGTTCTGGCTGCTTTATTTGAGGACCTTTCCTGTCCGTGGATGTGTCCGTGATTGTTTTCCAGGTAGTCAAGTGTTTGTGTTTCTGACTTAAGTAGTGTACGTCAGGTCAGATCGAGCCATGTGTGTTTTATGTCAGTCTCAGGTAGTCAGGTCAACATTTCCATGTGTTGGCGTCATGGTCTTGTTTGTGGTCCATGTGGTTTCTGCGTCCTTGTTCCTAAGTTTTAATCAGGTTTTCTAGTTTTTCTTTAATTTTTGGTAAGGTCAGGTGTTGCTTGGGTCTGTGGCATGTTGCCATTTTGAGTTTCATTGTATCTGTTTCTCCACCTAGTTCTACCTTGTACCTTGTGATTAAAATATTTTTGTTTGTACCCCCAACTCTCTGACACCATCTTCCTTGGGTCCAGACTAAAGCTCTTGTGACTCATTCTGCCATTTTGTAGCTGGACTTCTGTTCTGAAACTAAATCAAATATATAAAGAACATGTGGCAAAAATATCACCTGACTGCAAAAAAAACCCCAACCCCTGTAGACTTTAAATGCACCTAAAAGGTAAAGTTGAGTCAAACTGCTCCAGTGAGTCATCATAATAAGACGACTGCTTTAATGCAGGTGTCAAACTTGAAAGGGTAATTTTCATGATGTTGCCTTAAGGCAGAAAACCAATCAAGTCCTGTATTATGTACGACAGAGTGTGAATGTTTTAGTGATGTATAATTTCTCAGTTGGCCATGAACTGTGTGTGTGTGGCCTAAATCATGACCCAGGTGAACAGATGCATAAAAGCTGCTCTTATTAGTATGACGCATATATTGTGATTGATATCAGCTTCTGTCTGACACAATCCATCAGGATGTGGGCGCAGGGCGCAGCCATCTTGTCACCACCATGTCTAATCACCTCTGCACACATCAGCACGGCTGACATCTAGTGAGCTGGAGGATTCCCTGCGCTCCATGACCCAGTTGCTAATTGTAGTTGTTCCTTACAATGTATGAAGTATTTTGTGGGACTAGAAATAAGACTTGAGGGGTTTCATTTTGAATCAGTTCTTCCCTTCTTTGGATTCAGTTGCTTGTAACCCTCTTCACTGTTTGGTTATCTCTTTAACTTGGCGTACCCTCATTGTCCTTCGCTGTCTGTGTCTGGGCTCCACAATCATTCTAATCACTAAGTGGTAATTGGTAATTAAGTCTTCCTCTCTGACCTGATTACAGTCAACAGTGCATCAGGATGAAGCCCATCTTCTGCTCTGAGCTCCTCCTGTTTCCAGCATATACGTGGAAGTCAAGAACGACAACAATCAACACCTGGTGCCCTGTCATTCTTCCTCCATCCCTCATCCTGTCTCCCCCGTTTTCTGCTGCCTGGCATGGAGGTAAGACGAGAGAGAGAGTCAGACGAGATCCGCAGCGATAGGACGGGGTTAGGAGATCATCTCGCATACATGCACTCATATACTTCAACTCAGAGAGACGAGCAAACACCAGGGACACGCTCACCCTCCCGATGCACATGGTTACCATAGCAACCCCAGATGAGGAAATGAAGTGTGTGTGTCTGTAGATCTTCTCATTTAGTAATGATTGAAAGGGAAGGGAGGAAGGAAGGCGGAGAGACTTGAATGTGCGCACTGTGTTACTGTGGTGTTTACTCTTTGAAACAGTAGTGAGCCTCACTGTGATCTGAGACTTTTCTGGAGGACTCGTTCTCTGGGGGCAACACAAATACTCGCTACACTTCTTTGAGTGGATGCAGTCAATGCTTGCTGTCACATTTCAGGCAGAACCTCAGGGCTGAACCTGCTGACTGACGTTGCTATTGATTGTTGCTACTGCATGGTGCGGCTATACAGTCAGAGGGACACTAAGCAGTAAAGTTGTGGTCTGTGATCCAAAGCGTGTTCTCACTCAGTTGGAAACTTGAGCAATAGGTCGAACAAAAGATGTAATTTATGGCCATAGTTGATATTAGATGACATAATAATATCAGAGCTGCTCGCGCTCACCAGCTGTACGTACTGGCTGAGCTTCCCACACAATGCAAACACACGTATATAAAACAACAGTTCCATTCAAGCGCGTCGTGATTCGAAACTCCCTTCGTGTTCACATCCCACAGGCACACGTTGCCACTTTACATTAAGAGCCTGCACTTAATGAGTGAGCCACAGGCACAACAGCACATGCACTGACCTACATCTAAACTGGGGTCTTATAGAGAAACCGTCCGATGACTCGTATACATAGACACCCAGAGAGAGGGCGAGCAGAAGGGCTAAACATCCACAGCGTGTGCCGTTAGTTGTGATGGGAGGCACGGTTGACCTAGTGAACGTTAAACTTTAATGAAGAGGAATAATTATATTAACCCTTTAAAATCAATAATTCTCTACTGTAGCCACAAGCGAGGATGACTAAGTGTTGAATTTTGCACTGTCCTCACATGAAAGTCACAAGAGATGCTCAAGTCTCTAATGCAATTAGGAGCTTCACATAATGTTCATGTAATTCAGTTAGAGCTGACCTGGTGACGCTCTAATGTAATTGAGAGCGGGTAAGTAAGAATGATGGAGCATCGTCCTGATTCGTGTCTCTCCTCTGTATAAACACTGTCATCGGGATTTGAATGGCGTCTTCGCCAGGCGACACAGGGTTCACACTGAGATTTCAGCCGGCGTAGGAGGAAGTGTTCACCCGTTCTATCTATAGTCCACAGCTTAATGATTGATGATGTTTAAACCTAAGGAGCAGCTTATCGCTGTGCTGTGCTGATCCCCGGTGCTTTGACTTGTCACCTCACCGCAGCGAAGCATCAGGGGATGCGCTGTTGTCACCGGTGGGGGCTCTTATACTGTAGGTCAGCAGTAGCTCTTTGGTCGGGCCAGCTATCATGGCTCATCCTTGCTAAGCCAGCAAGGACGAGGAAACGTGACTAAACGTAAGATAACCACGGAGCAGGCGTTTTGGGATATTTTGGCTTTAATGGTGTTTCTCTTGTTGTTGGCCTTACGCTAAATTCACTACTGACAGTCTGTGGATTTGAACACATGAGACGGCAAAGCATCTTGAATGCTTCAGATTTTCCAGCATCCCATTACACCCAAAGGCACCAGTTTAATTATAATTTGATTTGCTGACCCAGCAAAATATGCCCCAAGGTTTTGGACGCAACTCCCTTTCACCATTAATTTTGTTGCCATCTGTCAAAAATCCCAGACTCAACTAACTCGCCGCCAAGTGTTTTTGGCTCAAACTGAGCTTTCCACCAGTTTCAAGGAATTTTTGTTCAATGTTTCTAAAATCCTCTGGCAGAGACATGAGGAAACTCTAATGGGACCAACAGGACGACTAACGTGTCTCCCTCTGCGCCCTTTAAAATCAACGTCAAAGACACACAAGTGTTGGGCTCCCTCTACTGGTGAAAGCCACTTATGGTACATTTTGTTTGATATGTGACTTCGGCATTTATCCAAAACTGGGTCGTCTTGGTCATAACCTGCCTGACTGCACCTCGCTCACAGAGGGCGTTTCCCCAGAGAGACAGCTGACACGACAGAGCGGTGTTCACAGCCGCCCGCCAGCACACTGAAGGTAATTCAAGTGCCCTCATTGTGGATGCAAGAGCAGTAGAAGTTGAAACAAGAATAGTAAAATATTTTAATGAAGCCATAATATTGTACAGTATAAAATTAGTCCACACTGAAAACTAATAGACAAAGAAATAATGACGGTAGAAAAGAAATGCTGCGAACGTCAGAGATTCTCTGCTACTTAATCAGAACCTCTGAATTCAATGATTTAACAGGATGTTTTTGTGTTTCAGGACTCATGCCCAGAACACACAAGCAGCGCTCCAGGGTTTTTGTTCCTGAATGTACAATAAAGTAGAATCTGGGAAACCGCGTTTATCTGGGCTGCCTACATAGGGTTATGTGCGTGCTGTGTGGAGGAGGGCGACGCAGCTGCAGAGGAGGATGAGAGGGATAAGGGAGGAGGCTGAGGGTTGGAGGATAAGGCAGGGGTGGCAGCTGACGAAGTCTCGGTCTTGTGTGTGATGAAGCGCAGACGCAACTTCATGGCCGGGCGCAGAGTCATGATGATTTTCTCCACCTAGAGAGGAGAAATCAGAACGAATATATAGGGTTAACACTCTATTAACAGGGAAACGTAAGCTGAACATTTGGGAACAGACTTGTGTTTATTTACGCAGCTTGTTGTTCACTGCAGTGAAGCTACAATTTTAGTTCATAAGAAACTATAGCAACCTCTAAATGAATCAGATCAGCGTAACTGTTGTTCAGGATTATGATCATTAAACACACAGGCGCACCTGCTCCTTCACACTGTCTCCGGTGTACATGTATTTGATGTGATAGAGGAAGTCGCAGATGGGGTCCATGTAGCTGAGATGTTGGCAGTGCTGGTCCACAGCCTGGAGCATCTCGTAGAAGGCCACGCCAATCTAGAAATACAAAACCAGGAAATACATGAAATTAAACAAACTACCTGACTTGACCTGACTCGTGTAGTTTAGTCAAAGCGTGCGCACCTCCAACATGCACCGCGTCCTCTCTTGCTGGAAGCGCTGCAGGAATGGCCCCACCAGGTGATACACGTAGAGTAACTGGAACTCTGTCTGGACAATGGGCTTCAGGGTCTCTGACAGGAATCTACAGGCACAAATGCATGTTAATACGATTACGATGAATAACACGTGGGCTAAAAACTATAAAAACGGAGGAAGCGAAACCGTCCGTACTTGGGAATCAGAGACAGCTGTCCGATGGACGAGTGGTGCCAGACAGCGTGGGCCAGGGCCAGCACGTAACTGCAGTTCATCTCGCTGTAACTCTGGTGGCAGGCTGTGAAGTCCAGCAAGGCGAAGGGGTAACCTGCCCACTCCATCTCGGACGTCAGGGCCGGAGAGCCGATCACAGACACGATGCGGTCATGGAGAACGATCCAGTAGGGTTCCTGACAGAGGAGAACAGAAGTGGTCTCGGTGAACAAACGGGAGAGTTTATCAGATTAAAGTTTAGTTCGATTCAGTCAATGCCCGTCTTACAGGCAGTGCAGTGATCACAAGTCCAATTGCATTCATCCAAGCTGTGATATTCTCCCTGGGAACCAGGGGCTGACTAAAAGACAGAAGAAAAAGAAAAAGGTACCAATGGATATTATTTTTAACCAACACCAAAGGTTATTACATTAAGAGCTGTAACAGTCCATGCTGTATGTCCATCATACCTCTTCAAAACAACATTGAGCAGAGCGTTGCCCACATCTTTCCCTGGCACTGCCAGAGCCATCAACTCGACACAGGTGACGTGCAGTGCGTGGGCCGCAGGGTTGGGGAACTCATTAAACCTCCAGTCACAGTTGGGGAACGGACCAGGTGACTTTCCCGCCATCGGTGAAAAGGGGTTAAGGTGAGAAAATGTCACTAGAGTGAAAAAGATCTTGGTCTTCTTGTACAAAGACATACTCTCTTCAACGAGACGTTAAGTGAGACTAGTTGTATCAGCACTGAAGTACATATTTATTTAACCCCAGAGGCCCAAGCATTAGAGAACAGACGGGTAATTTTGTTAGCTACTGCCTGAGATTTATAAGGATATTGTCCACCAGGCGTCCAATCAGCTTGCAGTAGTAGGTGTCATCAGGGATCCAGACGTTGTCCTCTCTGGGGTTCATGCCAAACTTCAGATAGGTTTCGCTCAGGCACCAACCGGGGGTACGGTTGTCCTGCGTAAGCCAAGCGTAAAGTCCAACATCATGTATTGTTTTAATGAATGATAACCTATAATAACTGTGATGATTGCTAACTTGTATGTCTGTTTCCCACACACCTTCAGAGAAGACATGATGGCATGCACGAGTTTTCTCTTCAGGTTTGTTCTGTCTCTCAGATGTCGTTCGTAGTAGTGAAGTGTGTTGTACAGGTAGGTGACTGGGCGGTCTGCAATCACAGGTCAGCATACAGAGACCATGGTCAACACATCAACTCATGTTTCATCCTAGTTCCTATTCATCCACAGACATGCTTATTCACCATGGAACTTGTAAAGCCCTCCCAGATGATCCAGCAACGTTTCTAGTGACTTGGAGACAGGAAGAAGCTCCAGGAAACGATGGATGACTATGTCAAAGACAGGCAGAAAGCGCAGGCACACATTGCCAAAGTAGATTGGCAAGTAGTGAGACTGGAGCTGCATGGGAGGGTTGACTTGTTCGGCAAGACCCTCAAAGTACAGCTTCTCTGGGTATTTCTAGAAAGAGAACAACAAATGGCTTTAAAATTGACTGCGTAATATTTTTAAGAATTAAAATGTGACTTGACCATAATGTAACTATGTTTCTCTTCTTTGCATCATGTACCTTGTGGTAGCTCATGTGCTTATTGTGCCAGTCACTCTGCAGCCAGTGCTCGGGGGCGTTCTCCTTGACAAAATCATTGACTCGGTTCCTGAAGTCATTGGGCTTTAGCAGCAGCAGCTGGATTATGAAGTAACAAACCTGAGCCTCGTTCCCTTCATGGCTACGCATGGCCTGGAGACAGAAATGCAAAAAGACACAAGGTGCTTGTCATTTACAACAAGACACAAATGTCCGTGTTGTAACCAAGTTATTTCTCAGTGCAGATTATTTTTCTCACCAGACACAGAATGAGTCTGTCCAGAGTGACGATGTTGTATTTCCAGACCATATCATTGAGTATTTCAATGCACTTGTTGAGCTGCTGTCCTCCAGCTGACGTCGAGAATTCGTAGACCAGAAAATCTGCAAATGTGCGCACATGAGCCACCAGCGCTCGAGCCCCGATACGGTCTAAAACCCTGAGGGAACCAAAGTCAAGCTGCATTTAATTTAACTGTAACTAAGTCACAGAACAGGGTTCTGTGTATTAAATAAATGTCCATTTAGCACATGGACACAAAATAATGACAATCCACCTGTAGCCTATTTGGTTTATCTGGTCCGTCTCCAGCAGCATCTTCCACAGCAGACAGAGGAACAGAGGAGGTGAGCCCTGCATGGAGAAGTGGGTAATGATGTCGTTCTCATTGGCCATAGATTTCCACTTCCTGTACTCCTCTTCTACGTTCTTCTTCAGGTTGAAACGTGACTCCTGTGGAACATTGTTCTGCTTAAAGAACGCCTGTCGGTGAAATAGAATGAGATGGGAGTCATTAGGTCGGAGGAATCCAATGTGATAAAGAAGAAAGTGACCAAGTCTGTCATTGTCGTGTAACCTATACCTGTAGTGGAGGAGGAAAGCAGGACAATGTGTGTGAAGCCCAATTATGAGGCGTGAAGGTCATGATGGTCTGCAGAATGTCTTTACACCAAGTGCCTTGGATGGAGTCTGATCCTGTAAAAAAGTCTACACACAGACAAACACACTGTTGGTACCTAGATAAACATTGGAGAGAATGCGGTGAACCAAAACAGATGACTCACTTAGACAAACTGTATTCATCATGAATAGATAATAAGAAGCAAATAAGAAAGAATAACATGAGAGAAGTGACAGGTACCGGTGACGTGTGTGGCTCTGGCCAAGGTGAGGATCAGGGCTCGGTTTAGTTCCTCTGATTCGGCTGAGAGAATCGTCTTCGGGTCGTTGAGGAAGCGGGTGAACTGAGGCTGCACCTCTGAACTCCCCAATGCTGTGATGAGTCGCAGAGCTGTGCTCTCAACACTGGAGACACACAGAGACCGTATGACTGGCAAGAAACGGTCTCCACCGAGATGTGCGACGTGAGCTTCGATTTAAAAAATGTTTTTAAATGTGTGCGTTCATGTTACCACAGATGCAGCTGATTCTGGTTGGTCTGGGGTACAGCAGCCAGGCTGTGCAGATGACTGAGTAGCTGGACTCTATAGTGCGGCTGAATGTGATGCATCCTGTAGCTGAACATCTCCAGCAACGTGTGAAGGATGCCCCACGCGTGAGACTTAAACACATTGGGCAACAACTGGCCTGCAAAGACAACATGATGACAACATTCAGCACGTATCTGCAACCGTTTCACATAAAAACTCGGTGGACAAGCAGCAGTGACTTGGCTTCACTCAGAATAATTTGCTGTCTCTTCTAACTTGAGCTTTTCAGCACACACCCCATGTTCAATTAAATCAAATGTACTCACTGATGAATCCTTTGATGCCCAGTGACTCGATTTCCATATAGACCAACAGTCTGCTGTATGTTTCCACCAGTGCAGGGGCCAGAGCAACACTGGACTTAGCATGAGCCAGTTTTATAACACGTGTAGCAATGCTGTGGATCAGACTGGACACACATGCAGACAGATGGTACTATATCTGTGCGCCCACGTTAATGTCTTGCTAATCAGTTTTTCATCTCCATTTTTGCCTACCTCATCTTTGCATGTACTGTGAGTGAATCCAGCAGGTTCATCGGCAAAGGGGTGACGGACCCTGATGCCATACAGTTGGTTCCAGGCAGGTTGATCCTCATCGATCCGTTACCATAGATCGTCTCTACCAAGACGCCCATTGGCAAGGTGAAGCATTCTGAGTTGGTGCTGTAGGCGTTGCACAGCAGGGCGATCTTATAGTCAGACATACCCAGGGTCTTATTTCGCAGTGACTGTTGGAGAAACCTACGAAGCAGAAGGGAGGGGGCTTGCATTAGCGCAAACCTCAAAGTAACTAAATAACATTTCATGGTGTAGTATCTTGAGATACGTACTCGTGGTGTAATTTCAGAGAGTGTGGTATTGGTATCTGTAGTTTGGAGTTGTCATTCTGAGCTTTGCGATTCAGGTGGATCCAAATGCAGGTCATGGCAAAAGAATGAGTTGACTGGGGCTTGTTAATGTCTGGAACAGGGATGCACTGCAGACAGAGGAAAACACAAATCAAATGAAATTAGTATCCAAGTATAACAACAACAAAATCCTCTCTTCTACCTTCTGAAAAAGAAAACAATGTAACACCAACACTACCTCTTTTTCAGGGTAAAGCAGGTCAAAGAGCTTCATGACAGGCAGGAAGTCAGCTAGGGCATTCTTCTGAATGCTTCCTGATATGAACTGCAGCAGGACCCACATCAGGTGGTCTCTCCCTTTGATCAGACCTCGGCCTGCGAGCTGCAAGACAATAAATCTAACCAAAGTGTCTATCGATTCTTCACTGAAAATGAAAAATCAGTTAACGCTATTAACAGTGTCATGTCCTCCGCCCTTGATAATCTTCCTCACCTTTTGGTGCAATGACAGCACCATGTGTGGGAAACTTGCAAATTGAAACAACACAAAGAAGATGAGCTGGGAGGAGAGGTGCTGCCATAGCAGCTGGCTGGTTCCTCCTATATCTGCGTCAAAGTGTTCCTCGGTCTCCGATCGCTCCATAGCGTACACCACCAAGTCCACCAGCTGCTCCTCCAGCACCGGGCAACGCTGCTTTTGCTGACAGAGGAGGAGGGGAGTGTTAGAGGAGGAGGTTAAACAGGGAAATGGAAGAAAAGGCATCCAAGGACGGTAGAGACAGAAAACAAAAGAGGATAACACGAGAGACAGGGAGAGGAAGGCAGAGAAAAGAAAAATAGGCAGAGGGAAGGAAAAGAGGACAAGAAGATTATCATTAAAACACTTCACATTATTTTATGTTAATAAAAACATTTAATTGTTAGAAATTAAACAATAAAACATTTGCCCATCCCTTTCATGCAGGAATGCATCACCTCCCTCTCTCTGTCAACAGAGTGCATCTCACTCTACCCCTATTCCTACATGTACCCTTAACATTCCACTAATTTCCTCCTGGAGTTATTTCAAAGCAAGATTTATGTGATCATGTAACTCCAGGAAAAAGCCTCATTGTGTTAATTTTTGTCATTAGTTCTGCTACAGCTCCAGTGTACGCAGAAAGTTGCAGCAATCTTATATGAAGGATTTATAGTCAGTGAGTAAACCTATTACAATATATAGAGGGTTTTTGAGGGAAGTGGTAACACAGACAAAAGAAATAATATAATATAATATTCATCTCTTTGTCTGCAATGACTGAATGAAGTTCTTATAAAAACTATATGGGGATTTTCAGCTAACCAAACAAGTAATGCTGTGGGTAAAAAGGAAAGAAGGAAACACATGAGGAGAAAAGGAAGAAGGGAAGTGAGGCAAGAGAGAGTCTGAAAAATGGCTCAAGACACCGTGAGACAGTGGAGACAGGTAGTGACAGAAAAGGAAGTTAAAAAAATAGACGAGGTGCAGTGTGAAGATTTAGTGACATCTAGTTGTGAGGTTGCAGTTTACCACCACGTGAACATCCTCACACCCTCTACCCCTCCCTGTCCAAACGAGTCTGCATCGGGAATGTCATTCTTTAAAGCCACATCAAGTAGCAATATGTCAAGCAACGATACTTTACATCTAGTGTTACTGTTCAGCTGTAGCAGGGTCTGGTTTTGTCTGTCTGTTCCGATAAAGAACATAGTTTATTATATTATATTTCTGACAATAGCTCACCTAAATCTTTGACACTGCACCCTTAAAGTTCAAGCCAATTAATGTTTTGCATACTGCAACGTCAGGTTCAAATGTGAGCCAAGTGCAATCTTCTGCGTGGGCTGGAGTCAGATTTTCATGTGGATGACTGTGTAGATGGCCCTGGATTAAAACAATTTCTATTGACCTCGAGCGTTACACATTAGTAACAAAGTAGGGGTCAGAATCTGTGCACACAACTGGGACACAACACAGCACAGAACACTCATTTACACAGCATTAGACACCAAAACCAAATTAAATGTTGCAGCGAGATCCCGCATGCAGGAGTGGGAAGCTGGGGAGGTGGTGTGCTTGGGACGAAGGAGAAGAGTAACCGAGGAGCATCATCGCTTCTCTTCCCCCGTCCTAAAAACACCCACACACATGCACTCAAACACGCAAAACCAGAGAGAAGACAAGAGAGGAGGAAAAGAGGGAAAGATCCATGGTTACGTCAGAGTCCTACAGTACAACCAACATCTGATCCACATTCCCACGTATCACATACCAACACGCCAACCTGTGGCAGCCTGACAGGGTAACGTCACTCTAGTCCATAAACAAAGAGGCTCAATAACAATGACAAGGTACAAGTTGAAGCAAACCGACAGTAAGGCCAAACAACCCCTGCTGCCTTTCCTTTTTGCCAATCATTAAACTGTGAACACAGAGAGACAAGCCAACCGGAATCACTCCTCAGCCGATGTTAGATGCTAAGCTGAAAAACAACCTCATCCCTAATCAAAGGAGAAAAGAGGTTTTCATTACAAATGACAAGGCTGCAGCAATTTGGCCTAATTCACTGAGAAAGACTCAACAATGTTCCTCTGAAATGAAGGTTTAAATCTATGTAGACTGATTTAGTACTGAGTTTGCTCAGTTGTGTCATAAATCCACCTACCGCTGCTCTCTAGCAATTCTAGCTTATGCAGTTTTGACCCTTACGGTCTAACTACTGTTATTAATCAATTCTAATCTTTTTTTTTTTTTATATGAATACCCAATAAAGAAGGAAGGACGGTCATCTAAAGAGCTCAGTTTGTCTAAAACAGTATCACTTTGCCCAAATAAGCAAAACAAATAAAGCAGCAGCATGAAGTCAGACATGGGACGACCTCTAACACCAGGCAATGACTGGACTACATCCACACATGCAGTGCAGCAGGACTTGAAGTGTCAGCAGCAGGGTTTCAAGTCAGAAATGCTTCATATCAGCTTGTTAGCAGACTAATCCTTAACCCTCATAGATCATCCTAGTATCAAAGCTACAATTCAGGAAATGTTTAGTTATCTCGGTCTGGAGCAAAAACTACCATCAGCCTTTGTTAATTTAATGAAAGCATATGAAGAGAAACCTCAACATGGTAAATATGTGGAAGTATTAGTTCCCAGCACTGCCAAAAACATACATACTGTATGCGTTTAGTGAATGATTGCAATTTAACATTTAAAGTAAGTTCAATAGTGTAAATAAATTCTCTCTCTTTCATGCATTAACAAACTGTCAATATGTGGCTTCAGCTAATATATTTCATACCACTCTATTAACTGCATGGTCAATAATCCTTGTCTATCAATCGACTGTCACCCGTCAGTCCATTTGTCTGCCTGTGTGTCTGGCCACATTCGTCTCTTTCTACCAGGTTTATGCCTGTGATGCCCTGCTGAGGCCAATTCAAGCTCTGTAGCATTTCTCTTTTCAACTGCTCCATTTCAACTTTGTCTTTTCTTGTTGTGTCCATTTTCCCCCACTTCTACTAACATCAGCATGCCTGAAAAGCCAAGCATCCAGAAGGCTGGTTAGTTGGTAAGTCAGGTGACCGGGAAGAGGAACAATGACATACCTGGGCAATGTTCAGAGTCTAGAGAGCGCATGGCAGAGAGACAGACAAAACCAATACACAACCAGAGAAAAAAAAGAGAGAGAGAGAAAGAAACAAACAAACAAACAAAGAGGAAGGGAGAGACATAGAGAAAAGTGGTGACTAAGGAGCTAGGTTGTTCACTGTCTGTTCAGCACAGTTAGCATCAACTCAGCCGATTCAGACAAACAAACAGGATTCTGGGTTATTGGATCATGCTTGAAAACAACATATTAAAGTGAAAGTTATTGTTTTGTGTTAGCAACAACCTGCCTGGACATTGTCTATGGCTGAGCTCATTTCAGTGAGCTGGGCTGAGTTGAAACTGTATGAACCCAACAGGGCAAACTAACACCAGTGCATTATGGGTCAAGCTCACAGCATTGGCTTGCTTTACACCTGGTCTTATACAGCTGTGTTAACAGGGAACATGGGAGGGCAAGAGTTGGAGGAAGAAGAGGGAGGAAGTTAAAAAGATACATGGGAAAAAAGGATCCAGGTAAGGATGAACTAAAACAGAAGAGGTGAACAGATACGGTAAAAGAATAAAAAATATATATAAAAGGAGGATGGGAAAGGTTCTGCAGAAAGGGATGACAGCAGGGGACAGAGGAGCAAAAACAGTGGCTGTTCTACCTGTTTGTTGAGTCCTAACATGTTGCAGACCATCTCCCTTGAGTACGGCTGTTCTAATACGTAGCGCAGCAAGCCCGTCTGGGGCTCAAACAGATCCTTAATGTGAGGACAGCGACACATTATTATGCACGTGTAAGAACATGTGCACATATCAGTAAAGTGTTATGAGTATGTACACGTTACCTTGTCAAACGGCAACATGCCCCTCAGAGGGAAGCGGAGAGTGGTGGGGTCTAATTTCCAGGAGTTACAGATGGCCCCGCTGTTATTTACCACAGGTAACAGGCTGCACCGTCCTGTGGAGTTGCATTACATGCATTGTTAGACACTGCTTAAATTATTGCTTTGACGAGCATAAAAAAGAAACAAGAACTCACAGTTTTTGAGTGTTTGTGTGTCTCTTACCACAAATTGAGTTGATTCTGGCTGTGGGTCTGAAACTGTCCACAAAGTCTGATATCAAACTACCTAGAAGCTACACATGAGAACAGACATAATAGGAAACACAACATGAGAAAGGATTGAGCAGGTATGTGGCGACGCAACTGCAAACATACACACTCAAAACACACTTACCCAGTGTGCCAACTGACCCTCTGGATAAAGTTTTCTGATTTCAGTGACTGCAAAGTAAGCTGGTAGGAGACAGGCATTTCTGTCCAGGATATACTCCACTACCTGGAATACACCCAAACAAGAACATGGAAAACAGCCAGGGGAAAAAACGCGACAGAAGCGGTTTAAAGTCTACCGGATCACATTAAATACAGGTACCTGTCTGGCAGCGAGAAGTTGTTGGAGTACAGCTGAGCTGACAGTGGTAGGAATGGTCTGAATTTTATCCAGAACCGCTTTCAACAGGTCTCGGACACCCTGAAACACAGACACACACTAGTAAATCAGCTGATTGGCATATTTTTCACCACACTTCCACTTCTATAACTAAAAGGCTAAGAAACAAATTCCACTTCAAAAGATTTTCACTGGGATTTGTAAGTTTCTCTAAAGCCACAGTTTTTTTTTTAGCAACACACAAGATCATGGACTTTTGTATTTTGCTTTCAGTCTGGGTGTCCAATGCATTACACCCCTATTAACGAATGTCTTCAGCTGTGTGTTTGTGCGCGTGTGTCTCAGACCTTGTAGTCCACCCCTCCAATGATCTTGCGAATCAGTTTGAATGTTAGCGCCCACAACTGTGACCTTTCCCACTCCAAACTATCAGAACTTATCAGAGCGCCACACACCATCCTACAAACACACAAAAAGATTGATTAAAGACGATTCAGACAGACTCATATACCAGAGAAGAGTGCAAACACACATATTATTTCACAGCTTTTAACACACTCAAAGTTACTGATTTGTAGAGTTGACAGTGATGAAGCAGCCTATGAAAAAAAAGATATGAAGTAAATCCTGACAAATTAACTGAATATTGTGTGTGAGTGCTGTGTGGGTACCTGGGTGGTAACAGGCTGGTCTCCACAGCCATTGCAAGACAGTCATAAAGGAAGGAGATTCTTTTGGGACTGTGCTGGCTGTGTATGAACCGCACTATCCACTGTACGCACTGCTCATGAGACTCCTGCAAAAGGAAACAGAAGCTGTTTTAAGCTTTCTAGCCAATCACCTCGCTGCATATGTGAGCTTGAATCTGCCTGGCCGTGTGTAGAGACCTGTGGTAGTGTTCCCCAGTATTGTCTGAAGGCTCCAAGACAACTGATCAGTTTAGTCCTCTCATCCTCAGGAGTGTCCATGAACATCCTACAACAAGCACAATCCTCAGTGTAATATCCATTGAAAATTAAAATCATTACACCATATGATGCAGTTTAACTTCCTGAGCATCTTTTAACAAAATAAAAGCCCTTCAGTAAATACTTTGAGTCATCTTACCCAGCAAAGGCCTCTTCTATCATCTCCGTTTTCTAGGAGGAACAAGACAGTAAAAAACGTTCAGACATAATTATGTGGAAGACAAAACCCTATTTAACCCCTCGCCTCCATCCAACGCTTTAATATATCGAACTCGGGATAATAAACGTAATAACACCTCTCTGTTTAGCCGCCTGTGTACATACTGTCTTCAAACAAGCTAATCTGGTACAGTACATAACATCTGGTGGTGGCAGAGATCAATGTCTTCAGCGGTGTCACTGCCTGCGTTTCTTCCCCTGTTGGCAAGTAAAATCCTGCATATGTAGCTCATAAATAGATATTTATGAGAGAATTCGCACGATCAGTAACTGTTCACTTACACAAATAGCCTGCGTTTAAATGAATGTTTACTAAGTGAAAAGAAATGCAAAACGTTTAAAGCATTAGAGGTGTTTAAACATATGTTGTGTTATGCATCAGTCGAATAATAGTTGATATTAGTAAAGGCTGTCGCTTGAAAGCTAATAACGGTTAGCTTTAAAATACGTTTATGAAGATTGTAAATTACCACAACATCTTCAAAGATGCTCTGGAGTTGCGATTCCATCGACAGCGCCATATCTGCAGCTTAGCCGTGTCAGCTTTTACCCGACCATCACACGAATTTATCAGGTTCCACCTTATTGTGTTAGCGAGCACAGACAATGCTGTAAACAAGCTAAATGCTAACAGCCAGTGGAGTGCGCCGTCAAACTGTGCAACAGCCAAAACATTCCGGAAAGAACCATCAGAAGATTAAGATGCACAGTTCCGCTTTGTTTTATATTGTGTATTATTCACTGTCAATATTATATCGCAGTGATAATAGATGCAAATTTTGCGATAATCTACGTGCTGTTTATTATTATTTATACGCTGCTTTATACTTACATTATTTGTGAGTTGCGAATTTTGGACGTTGTTATAGCACACGTCGACCAGCAGGGGTCGTTGTTAGGCTTCACAATGCTCCAGGTTACTTTGCGTGTATAACGAGGTAATTCAATAGCTCCAAGAAGAATTCTGGTTCCTCCAGGGACTGTTGATATTCTTATAGGTGTCATGTACCGACAGTAGGAAGAAATAAGAGACCTGAGCAAACTGTTTGCATATGATTATGTTTTGTATATAAGCTTTTGTGAATTTCCAGTCACTATGCAGCCATGCACTGGAAAGTAGCTGCGTATGTTTGTGTGTGAAGTAAAAACAGTGGGCAGTGAATTAAAATTAGCAAATGTTTACTTGGAGCCTGGATCTTCTTCTTACTGCCTATTGCTTCCTCGAGCAGAATGAAGCAAATACTTTTGGCCCTTTTCAATATTTCTCACGTTAAAACGTAGGACATCTTGGTTTATGACAAAGCGGCCTGAAATTGAATTTTTAAAAAGGTTCCACCAGCTCCACTTGCCCCAGGTTAATGGTAAGATGAACCAAGACTGTTGGTAAGTGGAGCCGTCCATGAGTAAACTGAGCATCTGACTTTTCAAGTTTAAACCTGGGAAACAACAAACCACCAATTACAGTATCAAGACCACTGGACGGTCGAAAACGACTTGCTAGGATAAGCCGTCCGGGTAATGAATGGATGGACGATTTGCTATTTCCTATTGTTGTGAACATAATGGAGACATGTCAGTGAATGCATTTGTAACATTTACATAGATGTACCTCACATGCTACACACTTAAGATGGTTATAGATCAGTTACAGTCAGTGTGATTGATGTCTCTCTCTCTCTCTCTCTCTCTCTCTCTCTCTCCCCCCCCCCACCCCCCTCACCTGCACAGGTGTAATGTGCAAAAACAAGTGAGGTCACATTCCTCCTTCCTTCTACACGGAAGCCTGTCGCTATTACTCAGTGACTGTGAATCATTGAGCTTTTACTGGTTGGCGGTGCCTGATATCCAACCACCGTGACCTTTTTTTTCACTTCCTCCTTGTACGTGTGTTGAAGCTGCTTTTATTCCTTCGCATTTACCCTCTGACCAATGTAGTTGTGTCGTAGCTAAGCGACGGATCCTACAGAGACCCGGAGGACGAGATGAGAAGCTGCTGCCGCTTGAACATGTTGCCTCTGAGAACATGACTACCACCAGCAAACATGTGGACCGTGCTGGTTGTTCTGTACCTGTGGGTTGTGCGCTGCGCAGGTATGTCAAGATGAATTTACCATCACTTCACTGTGTCACGTATTTTCCTTTTAGTGACCTTAGGACTATTCCCAACAATCAGCTGAAGCTTCATCATCTAAATCATCTTTACTTCAGTCCAGACAAGCCTGTTCATCAAGTGAACAAGCTGCAGATTTATTTAAATGTTACTGTAGAGGATTTAAACTTAATACATTTTAACCAAATGTGATTTAAATGACTAATGCGTCATCTTATTACTGTATAACATTAACCATTATGCAACTATCCCATGAAGAAAGACATTTGTCTTTCTGATAGTGTTTCATACAGTAAGTGAGTACATAGCAAGAAAATATACATATGTAACATGTGCTCAGTTTATTTAGGTTTCACTTTCTATTGTAATGTTGAATAAGTAGTCTTTTATATTATGTTGTTTAAATGTTTAAATACTTTAGTTGTGTTATAGCATGTGTAAGTGCCCAGAGTATGAGTGACGTGAGCAGCCAGTAGCGTCAAAGCACATGAACAACTGTTTGTGACAAAGTTTGAGACAAATTAAATGACTTCTGCTACTGTCGAGCTACTGTCTTCAGAAGCGGTTTGGTGCTGAATTATCTAACCAGGAAACAGTAGATATTCCACTGAGTAACATGAGGTTCAATATTTCATATTGATATTGATTCATGTCATTTATCTTTTCGCCTCCTTGTTCATTTTCTTTACATTTCTTTTCCCTCAGTTTCCTCGTCTATTCCGAGCCCCGTCGACGTTGTTTTTTCCAGTGTGAACCTGAAGAACGTTCTTCACTGGTCACCAGGAGATGGAACACCAGATGACACACATTTCACAGTGAAGTATGCTGTGTAAGTAGAGTTCGATTAAAATCTTTATTATTGCATTCAGGTTGCATGAGCTATATGTTCCCAAAGGAATTGACACGTAAGAAGAAACTGGTAATGAAAAGGGTGAGAGAGCAAAAGAAAACGTAACCTGATCTCATAAGGTTGTATAAGTTAGCCTATGTAACCTGATGTCCAGGCCTTGAAGGGGGAAGTGAGCACAGTGGTTGTTGATGTCTAAACTAGTTCAGGCATTCACAGCCATCATCCTCTTCACCGCGGGCTTCCCATCTTTGTTTCGCAGCTATGGCGACAGCGTGGAGGACGGCAAAGGGAAACGGGTGAACTGGAGGGAGGTACGGCACTGCATGAAAACTGTGCACACCTGGTGCGATCTAAGCAGTGAGACGTGGGATCTGGAGCAGGGATACTACGCCAAAGTTCGTGCCGTCGGGAGGAGAGCATTTTCCAAATGGACCTGGACAGCGATGAGATTCGATCCACTGTCAGACAGTGAGTGTCATTCTGTTGACAACTGACAGTGAGATTTTGATCTTCCAGTACCACGTCAAGTTATTATTTTTTGTCTGTCTATCTGTAGCTAGTTTCGGTCCTCCACTGGTGTCTGTGACGTTTAACGACAAAACTGCCATCATCACTATGGAGGGACCAATGAGATATCAGCCTGACAACCACATCCCAGCGATTTCCATGGCAACATTCTACCCTCACATGACCTACAACCTCTCCATCCAGAATACACATCGTAACCAGACGGTGAGCAGTTATAGCTTCTTACACGTGCATGAAAAGGGCAAAAAATTAAGCACCCCTGACGTTTTGAAAGTTAACTAATCTTTTTTTGTCTCTTGGTAGCATCATTTTCTCGTGGGGACTAATACGTACACATATCAGATGATGGATTATGATACAGAGTATTGCTTCTCTGCCAAGACAAGAGTCCTTGACATGCCCATCCATTGCCACACCTCAGAAAGACACTGCGAAGCCACACCTAAAGGTACAGCGTGCGTGGGCGAGGGAACAGACATATTTCCCCCTTTTTGACAGGTCGTAGGGAATGTGACTGAACCCGAATCAGAAGCGAAAGAGATTTTGATTTAGAGGATGTTTTACCTGAGACATACAATACTATTCTAGCACAGTAGTACATTTATGAACATTACTTCTTTGACACGACTCCTGTTTCCCTCCAGATCCTGTGATTAAACATTTGCTGACGGTGATCGTGGGAACTGTTGTACCATTGTTGTGCATATGTGCCCTTCTGGTGCTTTGCTACTTTCTCAGTAACTACCTAACAGGGAAAGGACACAAAAGCCCATATATTCTGGTAATGAAAACAAACACATGTGCACACACACACACACACACACACACACACACACACAATCTGTAAATCACAGTATTTAAGAAATGCAAACCTGCTCTGTCGATACAAGCATCTTGTATATTGCAAGCAAAATGCATCAGCCTTTTAATCACACTCATTCTTCTTCAACCAACAGAACCCACCTTCTTTTCACTCTTCCCCTCTGATGCTCAATACCTCTGAGAATCCCAACATCATTCTCATCACCATCGGATCGTCATTGGATACAGATCCATGCACACAGCAACCGCACGCTAACTTTCCCGACCCCCCACCAAGATACTCCCCTCCTCCAGAGCTCATGGAGTCCGGCGATAATACATCACTTGACTACGGAGTTGTTGCCGTTGCTCCTCAAGTGGACGTCGCCAGAGAAGAGAAAGATTGGACTGAACTGAACGGCAGCTGTGGGCAGAAGGAGGGGCGAGCTGAAGGTGGCCAGGGTGGGTTTTACTCGCATCAGGCAAGGCCGCACCTCCCAGTGACATCGACCCCCATATGCACGCAATCACACTCGCAGGCGCACCCGTGGACACAGTTGAGTTCAAGTTTGTTTACTCAAACTCAGACTGAGATAAATGCAAACCCACAAACTGGCCGCTTTAACGTTCCATTAAATCTGAAAACAAATGAGTTAAGAATGAGAAATGACATGGAAGGGAAAGTTAGAGATGCAAAGTTTGAGGAAGATGCAGACAGAAGCAGCAAGGATGAGGAAGTTTCCCTTCTGTCCACTTATGCCTTCCACATGCCTTTTTCTGACACAGACCAATTCCATTTCTTAGCAGATGACAATAATAGTGCAGCTGACAGTGTAGAGGAAGCCAGTGGTGACTCCTACAATGAGGCAGAGGACTCAGTTTGTATTAATTGGGACCCTGACACTAGGAAACTAGTGGTGCCAGGGATGGCGATGGACTTTCAAAAGCAGAGAGGCAGTGATGGAGAGGGAGAGAGCAGAAACGTGTTGAGGCTGGAAAATGTGTTCGTCAGACAATCGTCCGAGGAGGCGAAAGAGGCAGAGGAACTGAGGAGGATGGGGACAGCCGGCGCACCTGAGTGTGACATGGTTGATTTTGTCACCAGATGGAAGTTGGTTATCCCAGCGGACCAGTAAACAAGCCTTGATTTTTATACCGCAAACAGATGACGCTATGTTTATTAACAACACATAATCAGCAGCTCAAAGTAGTACAAAGTAAAATATATTATTATTCTTATCTGTATGATTGTTAATATATGATATTTATATTCTTGTATTACTGATTTGACAGAGTATGTAAATGATACGCCACCACTGCATCACATCGCAGCCCAAAAACACAAAAGCACTGGACTGATGTCTGACACCAGTCTCCAAAACCAGCATGAAACATACAAAGCAACTAGTGTTTCATAACAGAAAATCAGAATTGAAATTCAATCTTTCTTTTTCACGTTCGCAGAAGCTGTAATATTCAGTGTGACCTCAGGTTACTGTAGATAAAGATGACAAACGATGAGATAGCGATCTCTGCTCATGGGCGGTTTTCGTTAAACAGAATGTCTCCGTTCCAGGTGAACCACCTAAACTGGTCTCGGGCATGTCGATCACTAGTTGCAGTGTCATGTTCATTTTCATTCTCAGTCACTGAAGGGATTATATGAAGGAAACCTTAAAACAGGAATATATTAGCGATTTCTGTCTTCAGGCATCATGAGGACAAAACTACAGCACTTTATTATTTTTTCTAATCCTTGTTATACTTGTAGTGAAGCTTTCTGGCCAGTGCTCTGTGTCTGTCATGCCTCAGCTGCCGTACTGTAATAATTAATCCATGTTCATATGCAAACACAATCATGTGTTCAGTCTAGAACTAACAGCAACCTCCGGTCATTGTTGTTCTACATTAATGTCACTTGCTGAGATTTGGCCTTTCGTTATTGAGAAGTAAATGTGTTTAAGTGACATTAGGTAACAATGAAGGAAGTCACCGCGAGGTTTTGTTAACGTTTTGCCAACATTGTTCTTCTTCATTCTGTACAGTATGTCTCTTTGGTTGTTGTTGTTGTGGTTGTGAATTTGTTATGTCACATCCATAATTAAACATCATGTGCTCCAGCCATACATGTATTTACACAGCTCAGCGGGATAGGACGTTTAATACTAATACAGTGGCTGTTTCTATATCTGGCAAAACACAAAAAATGTACCTTCTAAAATAAATTTTTAAAAAAAGTTATGTGTTGTGAGGTATTGCTTTATCTGAGACATGCACAGTCCATTAATCTGCTTTTATATAAACCACAGCCTGAGCTATTTGTATTGAACTATTTCATTTGCGACACCTTCAGGAGTCACATTAGGAGTAAACAGAGACATCTGCTGGTCAAAGAAAGAGACTTGTGAATGTACAATATTTATCTTGTTGTGTAAAATCCTAAAGACAAGTTCTGTAGGCTACTTACTTCTATTTTATGCAACTCTGCTGTGATATCCTATCCCAGTTATCCTGTTATATTTAATCAGGACTTTGATAAATATTAACTGATATAGAAGTACACCGAGTAAAAAATAACAGCTTAACATTTTGTTTTATTTACACAAAAACTTGAAACTATGCAGCGTTAACTAGTTTATTTTATTATATTTGCTATACTATTCTAATTATACTAGATTTAATGTATATGTTGACCATTATAACCGCTAGGTGGCGCGCTGTCATTAACCTGCAGTGTCCACCTTCCGCCTCGCCTGTCATGGCGGCGTCCCAGGCGGCTGTTGCTCCGTCATCAGCGGGGCGGGGCCGCGGTGGGAGGTACCACCGGCCGTCGGGCACTTCCGCCGGGATCGGGTTTCTTTCGGCATTTAAATAGAGGCGCAGGGCTTGAGCCGCCGCCGCAGCACCAGCATTCATCGCTGTGCAGTGACAGAAAGCAAGCAGAGCTCATTCCTGAGCAGAACCGAGCACATCTGGACCCGGCGCTGAGCAGGTTCGGCCGGTTCCGTGGGCGCGCGAGCGGGAGCCGTTGAACAATAACGGAGGCTGCCGCTGACGGGCTCGGTGCATCATCCGCTGCTCTGCTAGCTGCTGGACGACAGGCGTTAGCGGTAACGTGATGTTCATGACTAGAATAATATAGGCTTCACTGGGCAGTGTTTGTTTACTGACACACAGACTGGTAAACAAAAACAAGCTCACTGAGCGTGCTTTGTTTTTCGGAGCCGGAATATTAGCGGCCTGGACTTGTGATGACCGATGGACTCGATGATGAGAGTGTATCTAAAGGCTCAGGTTTAATTCTGGTTATTTGATAAAACGTTGTGTTTTTTTTTTTTATTTGTAGTCATAATATAACACAAATATATGAAGTTAGTCTAACTGGGTTGAGCATTAATGTTAATTAGCTTTCCATAAACTTTCCATTTTATTCAAACGAAAAGTTTTATTTGGATTTAAATCTCGTTTTTTTCTGAATTAGATTTGACTTTTGAATATATGTGAAAAATCTAACTTCCCTGGAAGAAAAATATCTAAAGCTGACAGAGACTGACAGTCAAGCGCAGGACACATTGACAGAGGTTTCCAGCTGTTCAACGCTCCTACAGCACCACAGTAAGCAGCCATGTTCAGCTGGCTCGGCACAGACGACAGGAGGAAGAAGGAGCCAGAAGTGTTTCAGACCGTCAGCGAAGGACTGAAGAAGCTTTACAAAACCAAACTGCTGCCCCTGGAGGAAGGCTACAAGTTCCACGAGTTCCACTCGCCGGCTCTGGAGGATGCGGACTTTGACAACAAGCCCATGGTGCTGTTGGTGGGACAGTACTCCACTGGCAAGACGAGCTTCATACGGTGAGAACACTCATCCACAACACTCGCATGATGAACTCCATGCGGGAGACGTGAGGCAGAGGCAAATAGAAAGGGAGAGGCCGACACACCCAAACTGACATGTTACTGTCAGCTCAGTGTGGGTTTAAACAAAAATTAATTGGTATGAAAAATAAACATTAAAACACCGAAACCTTGATCATTATTCAGCACTGGAGCCTGGAGCCTGGAGCCTGGAGCCTCACATCTGCAAGTATTAACAAATCCATAAAAACTGTATCCTGTATGACAGCCAATGTACACACACACACACACACACTTGGCAGCCTGGCAGTGCATCAATCCACAATGAGCAGTGTGGTTGTGCGCTTGTGTGCGGGAACATCTCATTGTGCATGTTATTAAACAACCTGTGTGTTAGAAATAAATACCATTCAATTTCCTGTATTCTCTTCACCTGAAGCAACTTTTCCTGAGCTCTGAAGAGGTTTCATACTGTCACTCTAAGGTTCATACTAATTTAATAAAGCAAATTATTTAAGCAAAGCCGGCAGCTTGTACTCACTAAGTAATGAAGTATGAAGGTCCTGAGAGGCTACTTAAGTCAGTCAAGGGGGAAATCGCAGTCTCTTGAAATGAAGCAATCAAGCTTCTTGCAGAAATGTTGCCGTAAACACTTTGCACTGTTTAGTTTAGTAAATAGCATTTTTCCGTCTAGCTTTCTTCTCTATTACACAACATATCTCACACGTCATATTATCATGTCATAAATTCATATTTAAATGCATGAGTAACATTGTATGATAACGTGAGCAAGGTTACAAATACATGAGTTTAATGCCATCATTCATTACTGTCTTTTTGCAGTGAATTCTTCAGTGTTGTACACTCACAGTCGTTTAGTGCTTGCAGCATCTCTGGCATTTATGTATGTGTGTGTGACAGGGAGAGATATTAACAGCAGGGTGCTGGGCGCCTTTGAACTGCAGGGCTGCTGCTAACATCTTGCCCCTCTGACACACACACACACACACACACACACTTGTTGTAGGTAATTAGAGAGATGAGTCCTTTAAAGCCACAGAGAGGATGCTGTTAGCAACTTCCTGCTATAAGACTGGACAGTACGAACAGCTGCTTTCTCTCATTCTTCCTCTTCTGTCTCTGATGACAACACTCACTATTCCTCAGCCTGACCCGGCACCACCCATACTGTCACACTTTAATTTCATATCACAGGATCTCACTCTGACCGCCAGTACAGTGAAGGTCTCAGGATACAAAAGAGTGGTCTGTCCGTTTCCTCATCTCAAATAAACTAGAAAGCAGCGCTGTTTATTTTTTTATCACTAGATCAGGTGCAGATGCCGGAGTCATGGCTCTCTGCTTTTTGTAAACAGATAAAGGTAAAACCCGTTAGATCGTTGTGACATGTGAAAGTCTTCGAAGGCGGCTGGTAAAAGCGGAGAGGAATGGCGATACAAGACATGCTGAACGATTGCTGGCTCTGAGGGCAGTAATCTGAGCCTGTCTTCATATATTGATTTTCATCTCTCATTTTTATTTCATTCAAAGAGCAAATCATAGCAGTACTGTAGCTGCCATTTGTCAGGTTTATCTTAAAGGCAAGAATTTAGTGAACACACTGTACTGTAACCTCCCTAACCCATGAATAGGAATTCCACACATACTGTACGTCTCTGTTATCACATGGAAAATATGGTAAATGTACAGCGATGGCTCCACCAGGCACTGCAGACTCCCCTGACAAGGTGTGCATGTTTGTGTAGAAGACGTATAAGGGACTCATCCTTACAGTACATCTGGTAGAAGTTAAAGCGAATACACATCCCACGTTCACACTTGAATGTAAATGTCTTTTTTTATGGCCTGTGCTCACATTGTTGAGTGGTGAAACCCACCAGACGTACTCTAATCTTTATTTATAACACGTGCTGTCATGGACATAACAGCTGAGAATATAACCTTTCATACTTGAAATATCTGTATGTTTTTTTCTGTTCATGGTTATAGTAATTATACTTTAAACAAAACACGCATTTAAATATATATTTTTCACATGGACATCTTTGCAGAAGTTATTGTTGTTCTTTTGGGGAACTCTGGCTGCCTGTTGCTTTACCTTTAAACTCCGTCAGCTGTTTCTGATCATCACTGAGCAAACAAGCCCGTGGCAACGCAGCTTATTTGGCCATTTGTCTTGTCAGAGTTGGACAATTTGAACCAAATCCTGTTTCTTTGAGAATACCAGCGTCACAGTGACTGAGATTGGAGGTAATGCAGCAGGATATTAACCGGATCAGTGTGCTCTGCGATTCATTACTTCACATTTGCAGTGAGAGGTTAAGCAGTTCTTCTAACTCAACTCTGCAGCGTCATCCATCTGCATCTTACCTGTTCAGTTCAGGAGTGCCTCTCTTGGGCCACGTGGTAGCAGCAAACGTAGTTCTGCTTATTTTGGAGCGGGTATGAGGCAGCCATCTAGCCTGTGATGATGTAACGCTTACGTCTTTGTTCCAGCAGCTTTTAATTCAGGCCAGGCTTGTTTTCTTGTCATTTTTGAAATGCATGTTACAATCCAGGCCTGCTCCTTACAGCATAGTTGGTAGGAAAAGGCATGCAGTCTGAGAACTTGTGAAACGTTTATTCTAATCATAGATACACAAAAGATACCTGCAATACATATGTAGCATCTTTATAAACGCACGTTAGTATTCTGTAATGTATGTGCTTCATTGCAGTTTGTTGACTGCCATTTATAGTTTACTCATTCATACACAGTGTAAAGGTTATCACAATGATTTAATCTCTTGTCCTGTTTATATTAACGCTATGTCTTTTCTCACCTCCAGCTACCTGTTGGAGCAGGATTTTCCGGGAATGCGGATTGGCCCTGAACCCACCACAGATTCCTTCATCGCGGTGATGCACGGCGACACTGAAGGAGTCATACCCGGCAATGCTTTGGTCGTTGACCCCAAGAAACCTTTCAGAAAGCTCAACGCATTTGGAAATGCATTTCTCAACAGGTAGGCAATAGCAGATGTTTTCAAATGCCTCTCGAGGAGAACACACTGAAGACGCAAGATGTTATACTAAGGTGACGTTTGTAAGCGTAGAGGGAAAGAGCAGGGAAGAGCTGGGAGAGTGAGAATCCACACCACAGCTCTACATTCCTGTGTGATTGGATTTCCCTCTGCTCACTGGTCAGACGTCCTCTGTTAATGGCTGTCTGCCTGTGTGTCAGTGAGGGAGCGAGGTGGTCATCCTTGCAGAGTCATCCTACTGGAAAAAGAGAAGCTGCCAAAACTCTTTACTCTTGCTCTTGTGGTAGTGTCCTCAAAGTGAGGGCCCAACACTGCTGAAAAGATACAGGAAAAACTCTGAGTGTCAGTGGGGATTACAGGGGTTCGCAGTGAGGACTGCTGCAAAACTGTTTGTATTTATTCAGAAGAAGAATAACTGAGAGAACAGCTGCAGTAGTAAGATGGTGCGGGATGCTAACTGTTGTTAAACCACTTAACACTTCTGTCCTAATACTTTATGCCGCCTCTCATTCTGTGTAGGTTCGTGTGTGCCCAGCTGCCTAATCCAGTGCTAGAAAGCATCAGCGTGATTGACACTCCAGGAATTTTGTCTGGAGAGAAGCAGAGAATCAGCAGAGGTAAGACACCCCACGCGTTTCGCTATGTTACTCCACGGGTGAATATTTGTGTCACTGTTTGTCCACCGGACCCATTCAGCTGCAGCCCCCTGGTCCCACTGAAGCCCAAACTACAGTGTCAGCATTTCCTTTCGGCTCGTGCGTGTGTGTATGTTTACTTTAGCTTTTTGCTATCAGGAGGATTATGCTTCGTTCAATTCAAAGACCAGGAAGCAGCAACAAAAAGAGATGAGCTCTGAAGGCAATGTGTGTCACGCACACACACAGTTCACAATTCACTGTTATTGAATTAAAAACAGAAACCGCGATAAGGTTATCTCACGTATTGAACACATTGTGAAATGTCAATAAAAACTGCTCCAGATTTAAGAGGGCTTGATTGAATCAGCACCATGTGTTTTAGATTTGACTCGCATAGAAATTTTAGTGTTTGTGAAACAAACAACTCCAGCACTAAATCTCTGCTGGAGTTTTAAACCTAAGGCAGTAATTACAGCGTGAAGAGATGTTTTGAGGTGTGAAAGGCCTGCTGATATGTGTCTGGCATGGGTGGCATTCCCAGAGCTGATCACTGGCATTGCCATAGCAACTGCTAACGTTACAATAGAGCTCAGACAAATGAAGCTGGACATAATATTCTGTAGCTCTCTCTCTTGTTGTTACTACAGTCTGTTCAGTCTCTCCCTTGTTAGGACCCTTTTTCTTATTCTAAATATGCTTGTTGTGTTTTTCCACCAAGACTTGTTCATATTTTTAACATTGCATTTACAGCAAATGAGGTCATCTTTCATTACAGGTCCTAGCATCCTGGCAACTTTACTCAGGGCAGTTCTTGTGTCAAGTTCAGGTCCCTGCATGTTGCATCAACAGAAATTGATAAAATGATTCAACATGTTGTGATAAAATGCTCAATCAGACTAGTTCATTTTTCAAGTCTTGGTCATTGGGGTCAGTGTATTACCTCACTGCTGGGTTGGGTCAGCTGGGATTTTCATAAAGCCCTTTTTCTCATAATAACACTGTTTATTGAAGCTCTTTGTTTAACAACATCTGAGGCCCTTTGCTCCTGTAATTATACTCTGCAGCTAATTCTAAGGGAAACAGATCCACATCAACTCTGATCCACTTTCTAATTACTTGGCCAAAGTGTTGCATGAAGGTGTTGTCAAACCAAATAAGCAGCACAGTGAGACGTGATGCTGTGATTGTCCAAAAATACAGGCTAAAGTTAATCTGTGCTGAGTCTGCACAGCTGTGTTTTCTCTGGGAACAGGGCTTGTGTTTATGTGTGTGTGTGTGTGTGTGTGTGTTTGTGTGTCTGTCTTTTTTTTTTCTCATCCATTCCCATCAGTGTGTTTAGTGCATGTCAGCTATGTGTTTTTTATCTTCCTCTTGGGCTTACTGGTATGTTACGTTTATATTTTTTTACATTTTTTGCTCTCAGTACTTTTCGTTCACCCATTTGCATTGTTTTATCCATATTCATTTGTTTGTGTGTGTCCGTTCAGATGAGGAGCTGTCAGGCTATAGTTGCCTACGTAGATGTCCTTATGGAGGTATTGTAGAGAATAATAAATCAGGCACCAACTTACTGCAGAAAGACTAATTATAGAGATACCTTGAATTTGAAAACATGCATGAATTTATGTAACATGTTCTTCACCAGATTCTTGTCTCATGGTTTTGGACAACACATATCATTTGGCATTACCCCAGTAGCTAGTGTAGTATTCAGTGTAGATTTACTGGATCTCATGCTATTAGAGAGAGAGATGGACAACATCCAGCTCTGGGCCTTGTGGGCATGGCTTTGAGACTCACTACTCTCAGTAAGTGTTTTAGAAAACGTAGAGTCTTTCTCTGCATCGTTAATGACAAGCTCCAGTGCTAGCAGCAGCTGTCGGTGCAGATCAAGTGCCATTCAGCTTCCTAAGTAAAATCACTACACAGTGAAAACCTGTTATCCCCAGCATCACTCTCAGCCCAAAATGAACATTTGGCTTTGGGTTAATATCATTAACCCAATGGACATTACAACCTCTAAGAGCTGCATTCACAACCTTAGACCATGTGAGAAGTGCACTGAGTGAAGAATAACGCACAAAGAAATTCAAAACATCAAGGTATCCGTCTGTTTCTTAACGCCTCTTAGCTTTGCTGTCTTTTACCTGTGTTACCTGTGCTTAGATGGAAATGAGAGACGCAGCTGAAACCAGTTTCCGTGTTTTACATACTCATTGCTACCTTTGCCAAACGTCTGTTTGCATCCCAGTGAGGAATTATTAAATGCTCAGCAAACTTAAATCAGTCTGGAAGTCAAGTCAAGTCTTTATTGTCTGTTCTTCCATGTTTAGTACATACATACAGAGAATTGAAATTGGGTTACTCTCAAACCCATGGTGCACACAGATAACACTAACAGTAGAGCCTAAAAAACTAGATCAATATAAAATACACTATACAGCAAGGAAGAAGTAGTTTTCAGTGCTTGAAACGTTCTAGTTTCGTTTATTATGTACACACAGTCCTGAAATGATTCACCTTGAGTGTTAACTATTCCTCTACTGGGTGGAGCAGCGGCGTAGCCACAGTAGCAATAGCAGCAGTTCAGCGAGTGTGTAAAAAGGAGGATTTTTATCACAGCTATGTTTGTATGGTGAGACTGCCTCTGTGTGAGGACAGAAGTTGGATCAGTCCTGGTCGCATTGAGGGAAATGAAAAGTGATGGCACATACTGTTTTTTTTCCACAAACATAGTTCTTTAGAAAATCCATTTGACACCTACTGTCTTAACAAAAACTACTACTCGCTGACAGCAAACGCCTCCTGATTCCTATCCAGAAATCTCCACTGTTTACCACTGACTCTTTCTTATCTGACCCCAGTGTTTGGTTGGAAATCCTAGCTCACTAATCTGTCAGTCTGTCCTTTGTCCTTCTCGTATTATTTGGATTTTTTTTTCAGGTAAGCCTGAGTTTTGTCCTTGAAAGGGAGAGAAAGTTGATGTGCTCCTGCTGACAGACTCCGTCACTGATTGTGTTATTTAAGCTTTAATTTATGAAGGGTCCTCCTCCGTCTTGCATTTATTCAACAAGCCAGGATTACATTTCACCCGTATAAAGTCAAGAGGTCAAGAAGTCAAGATCATTCATTCAGAAAGCAAAACACATTGTTATGTAATGAAAATATGGAACCTGTGCTTTGACGTTCCATCGTAAACGTTTCTCAGTCTGAACCCTGGCAACACCAACTCATCAGTAAACAGACATTCTTTTCTCTCGACATGATGTAATATGACTGTCAACCTCAACATAAACACATGTGACCTGCTTCTTTTGTGTTGGATAGATAGAATATAATACAATTAATGTCTCATCCCAACCACTAAACTGGACTCGCGTTCTCTCAGGCTACGACTTTGCGGCTGTCCTGGAGTGGTTCGCGGAGCGAGTGGACAGGATCATATTGCTGTTTGACGCCCACAAGCTGGACATCTCTGATGAGTTCTCAGAGGTGATAAAGGCCCTGAAGAACCATGAAGACAAGATCCGGTAATGAACTGTAGGAAGGACTCAACGAATGAGTATATATGTTGTAATTTGAGGAGCTGTTTAACATCACTGCTGTTTTGCGCTTTTGGTTTGTTCAGGGTTGTGCTGAACAAAGCTGACCAGATAGAGACCCAGCAGTTGATGAGAGTCTACGGTGCCCTGATGTGGTCACTAGGGAAAATAGTCAACACCCCTGAGGTAAAGTGACCATACACTGTACGACATGGAAACCGATTGTGCTCTTTATGTCGTCTGGTTTCTTGTTTTGGTGCCTCTTACAGTTTCCTCTCTGCCTCTCTTGCTGACAGGTGATCCGTGTGTACATCGGTTCGTTTTGGTCGCACCCTCTGCTGATTCCTGACAACAGGAAGTTGTTTGAGGCAGAAGAGCAGGATTTATTTAAGGACATTCAGTCTTTGCCGAGAAATGCAGCACTGCGAAAACTGAATGATCTGATCAAGAGGGCAAGATTAGCCAAGGTCAGGTACACAGGATGAAAGCAGATATAGTGATCTTATTAGATGTTTTTTATACATTTGTAACTTAAATAAAACTCCTGCTGTTAGAGCATCAGTGTTAGATTTTTAGCACGGTTATGTTCGTGTGTTATGCTCACCCATCACTCACTCACTCCCTCCGCCCTGTCCAGCTGGTGACCTTGACAGAAAAGTCTTCTCACTGTCACAAAACCAACAGAACCAGGCAAATGTGACTATTTTTCACTAAGTCAATTATTTCCTGTTTCCTCTCAGCACAGGTACGAGAGGCAGCAGCCCCACTGTCTGTCATAGAGCAAGGAAACAGCGGATGCACACACACAGATTAAACGAGCTGAGAGTTGAGCAAAGTTTTCCTGTGTGACAGCTAATAGGGTGTGCGTGCGTGCGTGCGTATGTTTCGTGATGAGCCTCAAGGACGTGGTGGATTCAGGGAAACAAACACATGTATCACCACAGCAACATAACAAATATGGGCTGTCCTAAGGTTTTTTCAAGTTGTGTTTTGTATTATAGTGTTTAATATTAATTAGAAATGTCAACCTTACGGTAATCTTAGAGGTTCGGTGTGTGAGTAATCTGATTAAAGGTCTGTTCGGAGTCTCCAGAGTCCACAGTTGCAACACTTATGAATTAGAATTTGAGTCATCCATCAAACATTTTTCACATAAAACCTGCACAAGTGACGGAGCACATTATCTGAAAGTTATGTAATGACATAGTCAACAGCATAACATGTCGTTAGGACAGAAAACCAGATTTGCTTCATTGGGTACAGTGATTTATGTATCACTGTGTCTGTTGCCTTTTTCTGTTTTGTTCCTGAGATAGTAGTGATGAGTAAACACAAGTGTGTGACAGAAATCACCATATTAACCAAAACCTAAATCTATTTCTAAGAAGTTCACTTTAAGTTGCTGTCCATGTGAATTTACTGCTGACTTCTTGGGTGTCCCCCCCCCCGTTTCATACATAGGTCCACGCCTACATCATCAGCTCCCTGAAGAAAGAGATGCCCTCTGTGTTTGGGAAGGATAACAAGAAGAAAGAACTGATTGGCAGTCTGAGCGACATCTACAAACGCATTGAGAGAGAACATCAGATATCACCTGGAGATTTTCCCAATTTGAAGAAGATGCAGGTAGAGTAAACTGAACAGAGTGTATGAATGTAGATCCACAGATACAGGTTTAAATTGATGTTATCTGTTTCAGGATCAACTCCAAGCTCAGGATCTCACCAAATTTCAGCCACTGAAACCCAAGCTCCTGGAGGCAGTCGATGACATGCTGGCTAATGATATTGCCAGCTTAATGGTTCTGGTCCGCCAAGAAGAAACCCAGCGCCCCAACGCAGTAGTGAAAGGCGGTGCCTTTGATGGCACTTTGGATGGCCCGTTCGGCCACGGGTACGGCGAAGGAGCAGGCGAGGGCATAGATGAAGCCGAGTGGGTCGTTGCGCGTGACAAACCAGCTTATGACGAGATCTTTTACACGTTGTCTCCTGTCAATGGGAAAGTGACAGGAGCCAACGCCAAGAAGGAGATGGTGAAATCCAAGCTGCCCAACACGGTGCTGGGAAAGATCTGGAAGCTGGCAGACATTGATAAGGACGGGATGCTGGATGATGAGGAATTCGCATTGGCCAATCACCTGATAAAAGTGAAACTGGAAGGACATGAACTGCCTTCAGAGCTACCTGCACACCTGGTGCCTCCATCCAAGAGGAAAATACCAGAGTAAATGTAAGATAACTCTCATTCCTCTTCCCCAAAAACCTGTACGTAGACCCGCTACCTACAGAAAAAAAGGAATATTACTGTAGCATTATAGCCACAAACTACGAATGGAAAAACTAATTAAAACCTCAGCCACAAATCCCCTCATCTGCTTCGCATCTTTATTCTCCTCCGATATTACAACAAAATGTTAATTTACATTCAAATAAACACAAAGGTCAACAAGGACTTAGTTTAAAAACAGTTGGATCTGCTTGCAACACATTTACTGGGATAGAAAATCAAGTCAAGTCATCAATCAGAACACTCTGGGTCACTGTCCATGTAAAGGTGAAATAAAGAAAACACATTAAAAGCCTGAAACAAGAAACACTGGATTACAGCAAAGTGTAGGTTGATGCAAACTACTGGAAGAACATGAGAGAGACTCAACAATGTGAAGACACGAAAAATGCAAAAGATCCATTTAAACAGTTTCTCCCACTAACTAGACAATTACAGAGCATCATCACCTCCGGTCACCATATGAATGGTCTAAATCTATTACTAATTATTTCTGTCATGATTTAAAGATTGAATCTGACCATATTTGATAATACTGTGACTGTACTATAGGTTTTGTTTGGCCACCAGTGTGCACACGACCTCATTGGAAATGTGTTGTACAGCATGTTGTTTAATGTGAAGATGCGGCAGCACATCGTAACTAACGTACGTAACCATGTGAGCACATTATGTGTATTGTACATGTATTAGTCTTGAACATGATGCAGGCTGAGTTGGGACTTCATTGACTAATCTAACTAACCAGGAACTCCAGCAGTGAACACGTCTCTTTTCTCTGCTTAGGTCTTTCTGATGTGTCACTGTAGCGTTATGCCAGTATATATATATGTGTGTGTGTGTGTGTGTGTGTGTGTGTGTGTGTGTGTGTGTGTGTGTGTGTGTGTGTGTGTGTGTGTGTGTGTGTAAAATGTGCTTTGTGTTATGGCCATTTTAGTTTTAGTGAGTCTCCCCCATAACATCAAATGCAAAATAAACTTTTGTTTCCCTCATGGAAAATGTTCACTAATGTGTTGGGAGTGAGGCAGAACTTAACCATGTAGAGCTACTGAATTTACTGAAACATTTCCACTTTATAACCCTCGATGTGTGAGCTCACGTGTCATAAATGAGTCACAGGAGACAACGTAATGTAGAGAAGAAACCAGTTGAAGTAAAGATAATGAAAACTCACTAAGTGGAAACACTGGTGTTCTGCTGTTTTGTCTGGTTTAAGATGGTCACACACAACTTGGTCTGTATTTCACTGCTTTTCTGTCAACACAAAACTGTAATAAAATCCATTTACTCAACTTCCTGCTCTGCTGTGTTTGTGCGAGTAAAGGGAAACCGCTCGGATGACTTTCTAGCCGGAGAAAGTCATTTCCTACATAAAAGGAGATTCTAAATTATAAAGCTGCAACAGTAAGAACCGTTCTGCAAACTGCCAGTGCAGAAGTTAATGTTTGAATGTTTGACCTTCACTTTCACGATCAGACTCAAACTGGAGAACTACCCAAATCTGTAGTGCAGCACAGATATTATATTCATAACATTTTATTTTCATAAATGACCTGCTGGCTCTTCAGCTTCAAAAGTCTGCATCACTGATGGTATGGTGGTGCATATAGTGCCTAGTAGTGAGCATTAGTGAGTCTCTACCATATAATGAAACTAGCTCAATTAAAATGAGATGCCTGTAGGGAGTCAGTTAATGTTTGCTCATTCTGAGCTGCCAAAGTGACTGAGCTGTAATATTTCTAGTTTATGGCCACTTATTTTTCTCCCTGCGGGAGAAACTGTTTCTGTGACGCTAATGTGCACAGTAAGACCACTTGCATTCCAGGGAACACAGACACTGTAGGGAGTCATCACCGTCGCTTTCTCTCTACTTTATGCAACACTAGATGATGTTTCAGACCAGAGCCAGATGAGAGCACCACACATCAGCCATGACATGGTAGGAGTAAGACAGAGACATAAAGTCATCTATGGGAATGTGTGTGTTTGTGTGCTGTATGTGACAGGAAGTCCTAGCATCCTCTTGGGTAAACTCACATGCAGAGAAGATGCAGCACAGAAAGTTCTGTTCTTGTGCACCACTTCCTGTCCATCATAAAATTAATAGAAAACGTAATGCTTTGAGTATAAAAAGGTTCGCAAGAGTCCCAGTCCTCATTGTTCAGCACCTCTAGATTATAAAATGGACAAAAGGGCAGAGGAAGATAGTCAATAACTATTTTAAGTAGAGTATTTTAGTCTTTCCTGGAGACAGGAAGCAGCGAGACGGACAGAGAGACAGTGAGAGACAGACTGAGAGGAAAACGTGTTTTGACTTCGAACCAGCAGAAACATGTTTCCCTCTGGTCGGCGTTGGTGTCTTATCTGTTCAGGGAGGAACACAGAATATCTTCAGCTGCCTGTCAGTGATAATAAATGTGGGATGTCTGTCAGCAGTGAGTGCATGTGATGGATGTGTGTGTTTGCTGGGCGGTGGAGCGGGGACGAGGAAGCTGTACATCAGGATAGAAACTGATACCGTACGTCATGCTCTCCACACACACGCACGTCTAATTCAACTGACACCTGCAAAAAAATGACCTCTTACGACATTTGATAGTTAATATCAGTGTTATTTCAATTCATCAGAGGCATAATTACATTTCATACGAATCCTAAAAAAGTGAAGAAACCAACTCGACTACTTATTTAACATTATGCTGTGTGTCAGATTTCATCACCTAACAAACTGTGTCACCAATATTTGATGGACTCGGGCTTAAACCACAGTAAGTGAGTGTGTGTGTGTGCCGGAGGGTGCGGTAGTCACAAGGTCGGCTGAGAGGTGACACCTCACTGTTAATTGTTCCCCAGCTCCATGGCGACAGAAAGTGTGTGAGAAAAGCATGGCCATAAAACAGAACACACATTTAAGAAAGTGACAGGCAGGTCATCTGATTTCAGTTTAACACCAACAATGTTTGCACCAGCTTTTCATTCAGATGCTCGCAGAAATTCAACTGATAAAAGATGTTATTAAAACTTAAGTAAAAACCTTCATGTGTTAAATAGAAACATTTGTGTGGGACAAAAAAAAGTGTAGCTTCTCTCTCTGTCATCTCATCAGTCTTCTCCATGTTTCTGTCCTATGATGAAAGGAAACAATTAGTGTGTCTGTGTGTGTTAACAGTAACCCCAAGTCCTGATGGTCATTCCTTGAACCGCTTCCTGGTTTTTATACAGGTCATGGACGAGGTCAACATCCTGTGAAGCACAAACACACACACACACACACACACACACACACACACACACACACAAACTCAGTTCAGTGCATTTATTTAAACCACTTGTCCATCTTGAGTTTCTCAGAAAAGCATTGACCTTTGACCCTTGTAAATCAGGAAGCATAATCAGAAATAAACCATCATCTGACATTTAAACAATAATTCAAATAATTTTTAATTGCTGTAAAACCTCCATCAGCTACTTTCATGTTATCTATGAAAAAACAGTTTTGCATTTTATGCTCAGATTCCCCCTAAATGTTACTTCATTGTTTTAATATCATTGTTAATCTATGAGAGGTGTAGAGACGTTTTGCTCACATTGGAGACTTTCCTGTGCGTTTCACACATGTGTGAACGTGTGAAACCTGCTACATGTGCAGGAACTGGCTTTTCAACGCTGTTACGTAAGACGTGTCAGTGGTAACAAATGTGGGAAGACCAGGAATTACACTTTATCAGAGTACACGATGTTTACACCACATCTGATTAACTCAGTTCATTTATTTATTCAGTAGTCATTAAACGGTTGTTGCCACTTACTGATTATTACAGGGAGTAAAATGTACCGTTTTGTATACGTTCAAGTCAGTGACGGTCATAGCTAAAAACGAGAATGTATTATGCATCAGACCAGATAATTTAGTTCAGTCCATTCTGTATATTTCCATCCTACACTCTCCTAAACAGACTTCACGTCTCGGATGCTGATTTGTCTCTAAATCTCTCGTCATCATTCCTGATCCACCTGGTTACGTCTGTGTTTACAGGGACTTTAAAAAGCCTGATAAATGGACAAGTTGTGCTGTTATTGTGTTATTTTGCATTTTTCCTGCGCGCGGGCAGTCGCCCCGGGAGCCTCTGCTCTGAATGGAGGCGGAGGGAACACAGTATCACTTGATGAATGAGCGTCTGTTATCTGAACTGGTCCAGGGCCAGGATGAGGAGAGGATGTGCTGCGAGGAGACCCGTGGAGGTTGTTTTCTACAGGTTTTCCCTTTGTAACTGACAGGGAAGAATGTGTTCTTAGAAAAGAAAGCGTTTAAAAATAAACAGTCATAAACGAAACGTCATCTGTCAGCCGTGAGGTGAGGAAAGAGCAGAAAGCAGGAAAGACTCTGCTGCCACCCACTGGACGCTGTGTTACGCTTCAGTCTGGGTTTGAGGATGGATTTATCGTCTTTGGTCGTTATTACTTTTACCTGCTCATTTGTTGGTTTGCTGTCTGGCGATTAGTGCGGCTGGGTGCTGGCCTGCTGGTTGGTGAGAGGTTATTGAAGTTAGGAGTTGCCGGTGTTCTAGGACGACACTTTGGCTGCTTAATAATCATTTAAATGTCCAGTGTAAACTAAAGTTGTTGTCCAAAGCTGAGTTACTGGTCTCTGCCAGTTAGTCTGTAGTAAAAACTGAATCCATGAACCTTTCCCTTTATACATTGTTTAATCTTCTGGCTAAAAACCGCTGTTAAGTGATGCTTTTACAACAGACGTCATCACAGAGATGCACATATCTGACAGTCTGTCAGCTTTGTGGTTTGAATTGTTTCTATTGCACACATAGCTGCCTCACATACAGATCTGTGATGTTGTGCTGTACGAATGAGGATATTCTACACTAACACGGACAAGCAGGAGAAAACCAAGTCGCTGAGGTACAGTATTACCTTGATCAATTAGTTTTATTCTCAGGTGAGGTTTGTGGCATTTTGAAGGGAAATTTACTGAGGTCAGCATAATCAGAAAAGAGGAAAGGTTCAGAGGAGGCGAGGAGGGTAGATGAGCTAATTTGCGGTGTTAAATTGCTGATGTGTTGCATTGGCACAGCTTCCTCTTCCTACCAACCCTAAAGCGGACTTTCCACTTCAAATTTTCCCAACCAACCATTAAATCGTTGATGTGGTGTAATTTGAGGAAATTTCCTGATCTTTACACGCCTTCTCTTCTTAAATCAAATGTTTAATTTAACAGTCCTAATATTTTTTATTTGATCATTACTTTATTATCAGACTTTAACTTTGAGATCAGGACCCCCCTTTTTTTCTACATCGCTTTTAAGAACAATTGCTTGGATTGGATTTATAATTATTATTTCATTTTAAAAGCGTTACACATCGAAACTGTCAGTCGGGCGGTTTTAGGATGTTTACAGTTTGAAAGTTCAGCAGCAGCCACAAAGGCCTTCTCGACAAGTATTAGTACATTTAATGCAGTTTACACATCAATATAAGAAATAAAAACCCCTTTTACCTGGTGAAGGAGTTTGTAACTTGGTTTTCACGTCCGTATTTGTGCATTCTAGCTGCTACCTGTGTAGCAAACCGCAGGTTTCACTCTGACTGAGCTGGGGGCGATTTGTGCTGTAGTCAGGTTTGTGGGGTTTCACGTTGGTGTGTGTCACATTGTTAAAATCATTTAAATGTCTGCTTTTGTCTCACTGCAAAGACAAGGACGATAAAATCTATTTACGTTTTTCTATTAACACCCTTGTTCACTTTTATTCACGTTTGTTAAGGTCAATCAAATGTTACGGTTATACAAGTCTGTGAAGAAGTGATTCAAAACAGCAGTTTTCAAATTCTGACTCAAAGTTACTTTCATTCAAGTTTTGTCTTGATTAGAAATGACACAGGTGTCTCCCAGAAGACAATAAGACGATGTGCAAGAGGCATCGTTATGGAAAACATTATCTCTTGCTTTTAATTACATTTGAACAAAAAGTGGCGAGTCAGAGTTTGTCGGGGTATGAATGATATGACTCTTGAGTTAGCTAGTTGAGTTATGTATGATCTTCTGTGTGGGTGAGTAAATTAAAGATTAAAGTATTTACAGCGTAGTTACATGTTTCTGATTTGTGTGTGTGTGTGTGTGTGTGTGTGTGTGTGTGTCATTGTATTTCATTTTAACAAGTGGTTAAGGTGCTGAACGCAAACCACAGAGTCCCATTTAAAATCGAGCTTGGGGTCATTTCATTCACAACAGATGTGATTTGATCTCAGAGATGAACATAAACATCAGAACGAATCTAGGATTCAGAAGCTGTGTTCGTGTGGACTTCAGTGCTATGTTACAACAGATTGTGTCTTAATAGACTTTATTTTTTCACTATATCACACGCTCACACACACTAAATTAAGTGTAATAGTATTAGACTGACTGTTCGAAGCCGTTATCTTTAACTAAACATATGCAGACTCTGTTGCAGGAGTGTAAAACCACAGTGCATCTGCATAATGCACAACATGCACACACTCATGCACATGTGCACAAATGAACAAACACGTAATGTTTTCTATTCTCTGCCCGCCACCCCTCACTTTTCTTTCCCCGATTGTCGTCTTACTAAGAAGCGCTGACCACACGACCACAGACGTTTGCAAGCTGCGGAGTCTCAGGTTATGGTCTTCAGTTTGTCATGGAACCTGTTCTGCTATGCATTTACAGCCGCACACACACACACACACACACACACACACACGTAGGACGTGCTGCTGCATAAATGGAGCGGGTGTGAGAAGAAGTGGACAGAAAGAAGGCAAACGCTGACAGAACACCATCTAGAGACGAAGACAATGGTGATGATGAAGAACCCCGTCCTGCTGGTGGCCTGCACCTTGCTTCTCTTTTCCCTTGTCCTGGCATCTCAGAGTAAGTTATTAGTGCATTTCTTTGTCATTTAAAATTGTCATTGGCTCTTAGGTTATCGAAATAACCTAGAAGTGTTATCTTGTCTTTACATAATCTAGTGTGTACATAATTATTAATTACAGGTGATTTAGATACATAACACAAGTTAATTCCCACATGAACTGACTAAATACGTTTCTATTCCAATTAAGATGCTAAACTCACCACCCATTGTTGTACTTTATATGTTTATTATATAACGTTGACATAATAACATAATGTGAAATAATGTTTATTATTGTAATAAATCTGAAAATCTTTGTGATTTTAATTCTGTTGTTAATATTTTCTCCGTCTGTGACTCACAGCCAGCTTCAGCCCGGATAAGTGCTGTTTTCGGTTCTTCTCTAACAAGCTGCCCAAAAGAAACGCGGTCAACTACAAATACACAGACAGCCGGTGTCCGATGGCAGGTGTCCTGTAAGTGTCTTATCTATACTCTGTACTTATATATATTCAACGTATTGTGTTAAAATACGTAAAATATCCAGCATTTCTGTCCTAACACACATTTAGTCAGCATGAACCGTGCTTGTCTGCGTTTCAGCTTCACAATGAAGAGAGGCTCTGAAATCTGTGCTGACCCAAATACAGAATGGGTCCAGAACATCATCAGCGCCATAGACAGAGTCAAGGCTAAAGCAGTGACCTCCGCTGCTCCCCAGCAATCGGAGTAAACCAACGCCTGTTTCAACACCGCAACACGTGAAGCTGAGGAAAGATTCTGTTCTGGTTCTGGCTGCACCTCAGACTTATACTCTCTTTTGTCTCTCTGTGTTCTAAAGTAAAGTACTGCTAAATTAGATATAACTTATTTTACAGTACATGAATCTGAATAGTTTTTTTATTCTATGCTCTATTTCTTTTTTTACTCACTGTGTAAGCCAAACATTAAACGGATGGTATCATATTCAACATTATTGTGCTTTTCGAACTCAGACATCAGAGCTGATGCGGTTTCTGCCTGTTAAAGCCACAGGAAACTCACGTCTGCACCACAGAGGCCTAAAAGTCGAGCGCTACGCGATCGTAGTCTTTGGACAGACATGAGGAAATGAGGTTGTGGCCAGCAGGTGTCGCTCATCTCTGTGTGCAAGACGCCTGAAGGGCCAGTGATGCTGGAGCCTGTGGTTTCACTGTACACACCTACTTGCCTGTGGGAACGCGGTGCGGTGGCAGCTGCCTGGGGACAGAGCTTAAGTAAAGCTAACTTGAGGGAAAGCGTAAGCTGATACTGAAGTCTGAGCAGTTGGTGCCGCGTCTAACTTCCCGTCCTGTCTGACTCTCACTTGATTAAAATTCACCACAAACTGCCCTGAAAATCTGCTGCTGATCTGGAGCGAAACCTCAGGTGACGTCAGTGCATTGACATCATCACCCAGAATGTCTTTAAATAGTTTTAAGGCCAGGTTTTATTGGTCCTGCTGCCCCCACTGCTGTTGCGCATGCAAGTCTGTGTAAACACTCGATCTCACAATTCATCAATAGACGCTCATGAGGGGACATATTGGAGTAGCTGGTCTGATTAGATTTTGGGCCTTGCTGCATAGATCTGCATACTAATAAGAACAAATACAAGCAGGAGGCAGAAAAGCTCCAGAGTGACTTGTTTACATTTGTGATTTAATAGTAATGACAGAATAATGAAGCCGGTTTTTTTTGTTAGATTGGTTCTGGTAAAAAAAGGTACAGAGATGTCCTGCTGCATTAGCATAAGAGCATGTCTGCCAGCGTGACCTACCTGTAGCAGGACAAAACTAGGTCACGATCAAGCCGCCAGAGGGTTTCACAGACTCCGCTTATGGATGAAGATGCTTTCAATGACTTGAGTAAATGTAAGCCGGTTGCTCAGTATATAAAGTGTTATTACTTTCCTCACCAGATGAGTTAGACGTGTACTGGACCCAGTGACCTTGTGCTAAAACAGCTCCAACGTTAGTGGGCACAAACAATAATTCAGCCTTTGTCGCTTCCTCCAGCAGCTTTATCCTAATAATAAAAGAGCGTTTGCTCGTAAAAAGCTGAATGAAAACACAATCTGCTGCGATACAGCTGTATGGGGAATTCATGCGGCGTTACAGGAGACCGAGCAAAATGAAAAGAAGGGAAACGAGAGGAACATAAAAGCCAGCAGGAGTCAGCCGGGAGTCTGCAGATGAAAGGCGAGAGAAAAGGAAAGCGTGGACACAACAGTCACTGTGGTGATGATCTGGTCTGGGGTGAGGAACACAATGGGATGCCATCAGGAGCAACCCCCCACCGCCACCACACGCACACACACACACACACACACTTGTACATAAATAACCTGTGTGTGATGTCAGCTTTTCCTGACAGATGGAAGCAACACAGATTAAACCTTGAGAGAGACTGAAGTAAAGTGTGTGTGTGTGTGTGTGTGTGTGTGTCTGCGTGTGTGTGAAGCAACAAGAGACAGAAGACGAGGAGACGCCTTTGCAAACTTAGATGTGCAAGAGTAAGTGTTACATCGTGTACCAAGATCAACGCCTGTCACTCGCACTCACTCACAGCCTCTGACGACTGAGTTCACGGCTCCAGAGTTGCACGTGATAACAAATCAGAGCGTGAACCCATCTGTAGCAGCTAAAGGATCATTTCCTTTAAGTGGGACTTCTAACAGGAATTAGAAGACGTAGAGAAATAAGGAGGGGTGATCCAGAAAAGACCAAAAACCCAGAGATCGATATCTGTATAATTACCCACAGCTTGCTGAGTTGCTAGGAGACGAAATAGAGATGAGAGAGGGACAGAGGATGGGAAGATGAGACAGACAGAGAGAGAGACAGACTCTCACAAAAGTGGAGGATAATTTCAGGGTTGCACTGATGTCAGTTGTGTCTCTGACACTTGTGGTTAAATGGCGCTCATGCCGACACAGATTGGAGGATGAAGAAGAAGAAGAGGGAGGCAGAGAAATAAAAGGAAGGCAGAGATGAAGTTAGGAGAAGGATAAGGAGGAAGATGTGACGCTTTAGGGATTGGGTTGCATGAATAATTACTGAGATATTGACACTGGCTGTATCTTCGTCCTGTCCTCCTCCTCCTCGCTGTCCACACTACTCACCGCTTGCTTTTATATTCTGCTAAGTCTCTCATTTCAGCTTCATTTTACATTCTGTCTTTTCCCCACATGGATGTTTGTCTTCATAATATTTCTTTTCTTATGTCTCTTTGTTATGTGGCTTTTCTTGAGCGCTTACAGCTCAGATTCATATTATTATATCTTATTATCTCAAAGAGATGAGAAACAATTAGATTTGAATCTTGCTTTGCAATATTACAGAATCATATCATCAGCTTTGATGACCTAATATTCTCATGGTCTCTTCTGCAGATAAATCACTATAATAACAAACAAATACAAATAGCCTTGAGATATAATGAAGCCCCACCAAGCAGGATTTAATATATGTACACTAATAACTAAAATGTGATGTGAATGCGTTTACTGTAGCAACATCATCAACACAAGCCGTTGTGGGTAGCATCAAACTGCCCCTTTAAATGGAGGGAGCCGATGGGGAGGGCAGAGAGGTAGAGACAGGAGAGAGAGAGTGAGACGTAGTAGAAAACGGAGGGGTGTAGTGAACACTTTCTCCTCTCTGTCTTGGCGAGGTGTGTGGGTTGAGCGTGATTCCACAGAAGAGAAAGGAAGAAAGAAAGAAAGAAAGAAAGCTGCATATCTTTCAAGGTTTTCCTGAAGACATGTTTTAAGAAATAACCGTCTCTGACACAGCGTGGCTGAAGAAAACGCACATGGAAACAAAAGGCAGATGGTCCTGACTTCTGACGAGTCAGTTTGACCAAGTGTAAGGACTTTTGAGGGGAGTCACCAGTCCTGAAGATAAATCCCTGCTCTCCTCCAGCATGTTTCTTGGAAATGTGTGATGGACTTGAGGTGATTCCGTGGAGATCTGCTCGTCTTGGACTCTGGATTTGCCTGAAGCGCTTTAAATTGTTGTGGAACACATTAGACAATACTTGATTGAATTCCACCTGTTTGGTTCTTCTAAGACTAAAACCATCAACATTTACTTGTTAGTGAATGTGATCAGCTGTTCATGTGCACAGATGACATTTAGCTAATTCTTTGAGGATCAATCACCACTGGTTGATTTTTGTCCTCTACAGACTCCTCAATTTTGTTTCCTCCAGATTCTAGTTCTACCACAGAAAATAAAGCCGCCAACTACTCTGTGCCTTTATTCATAAAGTAGAGACAGTTAAAGAAAGGAAGAGCGATGGCACAGAAAGAAGGAGCAACAGAGCAGGGCCGTGTTAAGACTGGGGAAAGTCTGGGGGCCAAAACCGTGACCGGAGCCTCTGCAGTGGGTGGAGGAGTGGTGGTGGAGGTCAGGGAGAAGAAGGGACCCCTGCGGGCTGCGATACCCACAATGCCTTTCCCTTTGGCTGTTGTCTGTCTGTTTCTGAACACCTTTATACCTGGACTCGGTGAGTTGGGAATGTATCTCTGTCCTTTTCATGCAGATGAACTATAAATACCATATCAGGTTCCTTAACATATGGAAATAACTCTAAGAGTTAGAGCTAACTGGCCAGTGTCTGGGAGGTCTGACTGAAAGTTGTGTCTCCATTTGTGGATGAGCTGGCATGTAAAGGATTAAGAGGTCAGAGGTGTAGCTCAGGGTAATAAATAAATAAAACAACCAGAGCAGAAATTCCATGCGTGAGATACGAATCCTGGCCTACTACTGCTACAAACCAAGAGAAGAAGAAGAGAAGGTCACAGCAGTTAAACGCTGGAGTTTACTGAATGAATTGTAGCGATGATTGCAGCTGAGGTTGTCTTGAAATAAGCAGCATTCACACGAAATATAAATATTTGACTTTTATTTGGATGAACCTGTTGAGGTGACAGTTGCAATACATTTAAATCTGATCCCTAAAGAACTGAGAGCTTGTATTATACAGTAAAAACTCAGCTCTGTCTTAGAATCCATGTTCATAAGATAAGATAAGCTAGATAATTCTTTATTGATCCTATCTTGTTATTTCCATCGTACTTCGCACACACATGTTTATAAATGTGATGCCAGCAAAAAGCCAGAAAGATAAACAATAAACAAACATTAGAGTGGAATGAAGAGTGAGCAAAGGAACAGGATGGAAATGTTGCAGATGAGTTTAAAATAGCCTGGAAAAACAAGACTGGCAACGTGAAGTATTTTTACTCATTCTTGGAAAATACCAAGCACATTCCCAGGCCTATACTGTATCTAACCTGTATGTGTGATGTGGGAAAGCTTAACTATGCTGACTATGTAGAATCAAACATCTGTAATTGTCTCACTCTGTCTTGTGATGTAGAGGCCAGATGTGTTGTTAAGATGCCTCCTTCGGTCTCGCTATACCTTCGCCCTCTATTTTCCACAGTTTCATCTTCCGCTATAACATCTGGTCGCAAAAGAAATGACACGAGCATAACGTTTTCTCCCACACACGCATACACATCATCAGACAAGTACAAGTACGTGTCACAGGTTAATGCACATCCAGATGCTACGCGTTCTGCCTCCGCGTGCCCACGTTCGCTTTACGCACAGCTGACGTTCACTAGCAGTGGTTAAGTAGAACATAAAAAACAACAACAGGAGAAATAAAAATCCTGGGGAAAACCGTCAGCTTTTAAAGGATTCATGTCTCAGCAGCAATCATTCTGTCCCAGAGTCCATCGCTAACCAACCTCTGTGTCCCCGCCGCCTCTGGCCTGCTCCTCCTACCTCTCTGGAGAGAGCGTTGTGCTCCTACTCTCTCTTTGCTACGCCCTCCCTACACTAGATGTTGGATTACAGAGATGTGGCCTCGACATGTCGCCTCCGACATGAAAAGGGTCGAGACGCGAGCATCTAGGTGCGTGTCTGCGTGTTTGTGTATATGCGTAGAGCGAGAGCGCGGATTTGTCTGAATGCCTTGACATTTCATTGAATAGCTGCAGCGAGTTGCCATGACAACACAGACTAAAACGAACACAATGCGTGTGTGAGCGTGTGCGCTTGTGCCGACGCCGTTAGGGTGTAATTGACTGAGACTGAAAACAGCGTCTTGTTCTATTGAACCTTCAGCCAAAATGAAATTTAGAAATGGGCAATTGAATTTCGACAAGGTCAATTTAGATTTGTAGCAGCGTCTGTCTCCTCGTACGTCTGCAACAGAGAGAAGAGCTGAAACGTCTGACTGGCTGAATGTAATACAGGTCGTTTATGTTTCAGATTGCTGGGCCTTTATAATTCTTCCTTATAGCAGCACTGGACACACGTGGACCATGTACTCACTGACCACTTTACACCTGGACAGTCTAATTATAATCAAATCCAATTAATGAATACATCTCCACAAGGGCATAATGTCTCAGTTTTGAAGTTGAAACTGTCGATCATTCTACTCTAGGTTTATTGTTGAGGTCACAGCGGGGACTCGCTGTTTGGAAACTGCATGTTGGTGCCAGTGTGGTGAGCCACGCGTCGATGCCTATCAGCACCTACGAGCTGAACCACGTGTTTAGATCTGATTGTCTGAATGTTGAAAGTGAAGCGCTACAGTCATCATTCCTCTGGTGAACCACAGCTGGAACCAGAGCACAGACTACATGGGCAGATGTGAAGCAATAGTTGTTGTTCAAGACTTAATCATGATCTAATTACCTCCAGTGTAAGTTTAGGATTTGGTGTAAAGGAAACAAACTTGATTATGGTTAAGGAAAAGCAGCGTCGGTAGCCTGTAGCAGTGTGTGTTTCCACAGCCAGTGCTTTGACCGTAGCCAAATTCAAAGTGACAACCGCATTTTCTCTTGTTGTTACTTTACATTAATCCAGCCTGATGTTGTTGCCGGAGCCTCGGATTGTCCCTGCAACATAACGAAGACTGAGCAGAAATCTATTGGTGGGTACGGGCGGAGGCTGTGAGTCAGCGTGGTTCAAACTGATTAAGGTTGTCAGCTCGTGAAATAATTATGCACAGTTATTGGGAAGCGAACTACTGGCCACTGCAGTGTCACGATCTTTACCGTGAGAGGACTGAGAGTGTGAGGCTGAGACGCGGCGAAGGTATGATTTCGCCCTCGGTGCAAGTGCGTGGGAGGTCACGTGTGTGTGTGTGTGTGTGTGTGTGTGTGTGTGTGTGAGAGTCTATGTATATGATGGGTGATACTGGAGACACGGAATCTGTTTACTGGGTCATGCTGACATCTGGCCCCTGGATGCTTGTGAGTGTTTGTGCCTTGGGACTTTCAAACTTATACGAAATATGTTTGCAGTGGCCTAATCTGTCATGTGGATGAGTAGATATAATACTGGAGCCAGGTCATGATTAGAACTTAGCCGAAAACAGAGCAGTGACGCTGAATAAAAGGTGGTCTGGGAATCCTTTAGATACAAACACTCAACCGTGCTGCGTAATAGTAACGTGTCTCCTTTCATTTCCCTCGTCTTTGTCTCTTTTCCTCTGTTTTATCTCCCTTTATGTCTCCGCTTTATTCCCGTTCTCCTTCTCTTACTGTCGTTCACACTCTTACACTCCGTCATTAACCTCCCACACTGCCAGTGGGTGCTTTGTAGACTTCTCTGTGTAATTATAGTCATTAGTCGGGGTAATATTGTATCTCAGCGCACACGCACATAGACACTGACACAAACCGTCTCCCACACGCAACGTACAGAGGATCCAAGACATTTTCACACATGGAGAAACGTAGAGTTTCTTCAGCGTTGAAAGGAAGTTAAACTGGTTATTTGCAGTTCTTCAGGATTACTGGTCTTCGCAGGTGCAGCAAATATCGATGCTTTCATCGCTTACACACGTGACATCTACAGAAGTTAGAAGTCACACAGAAAAACCGAGAGTGACCACCAGACTGCATGAATCCCGGGGTTTACATGCCAGAATCTCAGATGGTAAGGATGCGTAACCACGTATGCACCTGCTTGCTGTCAATCACGGCTCGCGTCTGGAGGTGGGAAGCTCCACCGGCAGCCAGAGCATCTGCTGGTGGGTGTGACTTCTCCGACCTGAAAACTTCTCTGTCTGATCAGACCGAACCGACTCCGGGTGGAAGCTTGTTTTTAGCCCACAGTTGCTCTTTCTGTGAGAGGCTTTGAAGTGAGCACTGGCAAAAAGCATGAAAGGAAAATTAAATATGTGTTTCTCTCCCGACCATATCTCTCCTCCTCCGTATGTGAGTGCTGCCCTTTTTAAAACTTTCTAATAGCAAAAATTTTTTACTATTTTAGGGATTGTGTTTATTCCACAGTTGGACTCTTTCCAGTTGAGGCCAGCACGGGCCATGTGAAAATAAATATTACAGTGTTCGTTCAGATTTATCAGACAAAAGAAACAGAAGACCAAGAGCCGTCGGTATTTAGTTACCTGCTTAATGTAGCTGTGTCGGCTGACAGGAAAACGTGAAAAGAAAACAGTGATAAGAAACTTCGGCTTTTCAAGATGCAGATGGCAGCCCGGGCGGTCCTCCATCCTCCATCCCCCACCTCCTGCACTGAATTCCTTTAACGTGACAACTGAGCTCCAGTAGCAGAAAGAGAAAAGGCCAAGGCCACGACGCATCCAGTCCCCACTAGACAGAAAAAAAAACTAATTCCAGCAACAAATTCTCTAAATTGTTTTATCAGTGTGCACAAATGAAAATCACTCGTTGAACACAAGTCATCTACAGACAGTTTTATCCTCTGAACAAATACAAACTAAATAAAACGAGAGGAAATACTACTGAACTGTGTGAGTGAAGCGAGACTGATGTCTTTGTACATTTTGATCCATCTTCAGCTGGTGGTTCACTGACACTTTTATCAACAACAACCACTAAAACACAGACTCCCACCGAGGCTGTTTATACTGTTTGAATCTCTGAGACGCTGATGTTGGCGTGTCTCTAAATATTTAGGACTAAAAATATACACAACTAAGGCCCCAGGGCCCGCTGATAAATCACACAGGGTCTAATCTACAGTCATAGGAGTCAGAGCATGTACAGTTTTACATCTCTACTGCTTCATCGTTTAATAAATGTTGTAGGCAGTCACGATTCTCAGTCATTGAAAAATAATTACTGATTATTTCCAGGAACCGCTGCTCATGAAATATTGTCACACACGGCTATAAATGAACGGATGGATGGATGGATGTCAGGTGAGATGATGCCCAAAATATGCCGTTCCAATAAAAGCAGTGGGTAGTGGGCCAATCTAAAGATGCAGGGAGGTAAAAACACGTTTTATATTTATCCTGCTCCTGAGGGGACGTTGTCATGGAAACATCCAGTAATGAAACAATCTGATGATTGTGCACTGAGACACGTGCACGGAGCATTTACAGCAACAACGCGCCCGGGGAAAGGTCCCGGAGTCGAGATATCGGGGCAAAGAGCCCCGCGTGACTCTGCTCAGGCGGACGAGCGTCGTCCGCAGGTAATTGCGGTGTAGAGCCACCAGCGGCGGCCACTTTAACAGTGACTCACTTGCTCAGGCTGTGAGTGGACAATGTGAGAGAAGCGTGTGCGGAGCGGCCTCGCTGCGCTGAAGCTGTTCCTCCTTCCCGGCAGAGAGAGGACTTTTGTTCTTTTAGTATAGTGACAGGAGACAACAGTAAAACCATAAAAAATACTATGATGATTGTTATGGCTTTAGTTAGTTTGGTCCAGAGCCACTAAGACATTTGCTGCAGTATGTGTGAGCAACTAATGAGACGCACAAGACAATGGATTTGACGGGAAACTGACCTTTGGTCATACATGTCTACAGCTACGCTTTGCATTGATTTCTGTGTAACCGTTTCACACGAACAGTCATGAGCCATGAAATCCAATAGCTGATGCTCTGAATTTTTTATGAAATAACAGTAACTTTTACTCCAGTACCTGCAGAACTACACACATTCCCATCAGTCGCTGAGTTCAGTGTATAGTAGCGACGTTAGCGTGCTGAGGTCATGAACCTGATGAATGTGCTGTTTACTCCACTGGACGTTCTACAGTAAGTCCGTCTCGTGTTTTTATCATTGTAAACTAACCCAAGTGGAAAACCGCCTTCACCAAACTGGCCCGAATGCATCACGGAGTTTGTTGTCATCCATCAATGACCAGTGTGTGTTTTGCTTGTCGTGCCTGGATGTTTTGCAGGTACCTTCATCTCGGCGTTCACGGTGCTGTGCGGCGCGCGCAGCGAGCTGATCTCAGAGCGAGGGGTGTGCTGCGTGTTCTGGCTCAACGTGGCAGCGGCCCTGATCCAGATACTGACTGCTGTCATCATGGTCGGGTGGATCATGAGCATCTTCTGGGGGATGGACATGGTCATCCTGGCAAGTCAGTAGCCGTCGTGCCTGTCTGGTAGCTGTGTGTGTTTAACTGCTGCCAGATTTATGCAGAGAACCAGGAAGTTATTTCTATGTCTCGTATGTGCTGGTGTGAGGTAATTGGTGCCTGCGTATGTGAGTAGCAGTGAGTGGGCCCTTCTGGTGTGTTTTTGTTCGCTGCTCCTTGAGTTTTCAGGCCTCTGGGCACATCTGATTCAACTGTTGCTGCAGAAATCTGTACTTCTGACAGCAGCGTATTGAAAGACGACCAGATTCTCCTGTTTAAATCAGGCGTATATATAGTTTTCAATTATTCATCACAGCCAAACAGTTCTTCGTAGCTTCAGGTCGTATGTTGCTACGCTCTCTCTTCCCCCGTGTGATGAATCACTCCATAATGAGACATATTTATCTATTTTCTCTTTTGCTCTAATAAGCTTGTGTTGCATATGATCAATGAATTCTTTCTTGCTGTCGCTACTTCTCTACTATTTCTCCATCCAGCTAATGATCCTGGCATTATCTTCCTCCCACTGGTCGTCTTCCTTCTGCTTCCCTCGCCGTCTAATGTTCCTATGCTCCTATTTGATGTTTCCACATCCCTGCTCCCTCTCGCTCACATTATTCCTCCCACTCTCTGCCTGCCCCCCAGTCTCCGAGTCTCTTCTTCGTCTTTTTTTTTTTTTTTTGTTATCCGTATCATCTCCCTCTGTTCCCGTCTCCAATTCTCTCTGCTTATCGATCCAGGGCTGTGTGTGTGTTCATTTGATCATGTAATGTATCGGAACCAAAGTGAGGTCAGATGATGTTGACAGAGACATTTTTTCCCTCTTTAAAGCGTCTTGAATGTGCAACAAAAGCCTGTTCTGTGTTACTTCAACACAGTAAACATGAAATGCTCACTAACTGTTTCTTTCTTGTCTCTTCTCTCCGCCTGCTCTCCTCCTTCGTGAAGTTTCTGATGGTAGGTGCTTCTTCATCTTTTCACTCACTATTAACAGAGATAGTTTTTTTATAAAATAGTAACGTGGTGTCACGTAGAAGCTTCTCACAGATAATTCAACATAGAGTTGGGAGAAATCTCATGAGCTCAGTGTCATTCTTGGCTTTGTAATCATTCAGTCCCTCCAGGATTTTACAGGTCTGTACATGATCCTTGCAGCTACTGTAAAAATGATTTTGCTGTAGATTAGGCTTTTTGCAGGAAAACTACAGGAGTCTGTCAAACGTAACAGTGGAAATATACGTCGCTGTCTTCCTCAGGCTGTAGAGACCAGGGAATTCCCCAAGATGTCTGAGAGACGTTGTCATCGTGGCTGATGGGTCACATGGACTGTTTGACCTCTTTAAACCCCCCCCCGAAGCCCGACTGTGTCCTGCAGCTGACATCAGAATCAGAAGTGACTCTACGTGAAAAAGTTTGGCTGTCGGCTGCTGACAGGTCGCCATCATCTGGAAATAGAAAGAAATGTAAACGAGATTATGATATTCGACTGAAACCACGCTAATCTGAAGTATTAAACGCTAAGTGGCCTCCTGCAGTGAGACTCCTCAACATTGAACACAGTATAGAGTAGAATTAACACCTTTCTCACATCTTAAATTCAAGAACTGACTATAACCTTGCAAATGTTGTAATATAAAGTTGATGTATTGGATTTGAAGTAAGTGAATCACTGTAGATCACATCACTTTAGATGTACTGTAATCTCAGTTTAAAATAAATATAACTGTAAAATACTATGACTATAAAACACAGATGTAAACCACGTCCTTCTGGATGGACGTGGATTACATCTGTGTAAACCGCTCTTTGATCAGGTGAGAACCAGGTGTTACTACTACAAATACATATGAGGTCAGAGCATTAGGATGCATCTTACACAGGTCTGAGAGTCTTCATTGCCACAGAACCGGTTGCCTGTAGCAGCTTCTCTGCATAAGACCAGTCTATGAGATGTATAAATCTCATGTTTGCCAGTCTTGAGCTATTTCTAGTCGCTGTGTTCAGGGACCATCCCGTCTCTGTCTCGCACACTGGGACTAAGATAGTCACAGTGATGTCGTTAGATCCAACAGCAGCTTTTGAATAATTGGCACTTTTGATGACAGTGAGTGTCAGGCAGCCACTTCCAGAATCAAATCCAGAAGAAAAGGACAAGACAAGTTTTACAAATCCACTGTGTATATAAACATGTATGTGTGCGCGATTGGTTGTGCAATATGGACATAGGATATATATCCAGTATATATAAATACAGTAACACTTGTATCATCTACGCTATGACACTAGATGTCAGAGGTCAACCAGCCAACGACATGGGGCAGATTTTACAAATGTCATACAGGACTTCTGGAGAATTAACGTGTTTAATTAGGATTAAATCCTAATATTTATATGTTTGTGTCTCAGTCAGCAGAAATGAACCTTGTTCAGACTAGAACCTTCTTTGGTTTCATTTGATCGAATCCTTATCTTACCCAAATGCCTTCTGAGAGTACTGCTGTATTTTGGATGACAGTATCAATGTTTTTCTGTTTTGCCGTTATCTTGTACAGTATTTATGTGCGAGGGAGGATTGTTTTTTGTAATGGTGATGACATTTTACGCATTTTAAATGGCCAGTGGTGCTGCCGTTTCTTTGCTATTGTTGGGGGGTTGGTGCATTTAACAGTTAGCATGATTCTAGGGAGCGCTGAACAGAATAGTAGTAGTAGTTTTTTTTATTCTTTAACAATGAAGTGATGTACTGCCACGTACGTTTTTTGCATGCAGAGTAACAAACACGCGCACACAAGCAAACTTCCTTACTTTAAAATTGCAGCTTAATTCAGTGACTTTGTTATGTTTGTTTTTATTCTAAGATGTCTGGGGTGAGAACAATTTAGAAGATCATTAGTTCAAAATAGTTCTTGTCAATGAACGTGGGGTGTTTTGGATTTCATGTGAATATACTCCGATGTTTTCTAGAGCTGAGAACCAGCATCTTGGAAATGGGAAATGACTGCTGGGCACTGTTGAGTACTTTCTTTTGCCTAAACAAGCTGGAGATGGATTTATCCTTTTGAAGTTAGACAGATATGAGCACATATGAGGACCTGAGTTGTTTCGTAGGCACCATTTGTCAGAAAAACACTCAGCACCATCGTTTGCAGTACGGTATGTGCAGTGTATGATTATGTGCATGTAAACAAATTGGTGAATTCACACTGGACTGTGGACGAATAAGCTTGGAACAAACCACGATTAAAAAACTGTCTGTGCTCTTGTAGCCGATGATCCTCTGGTACTTTGTCCATTTTACGCGGTAGCATTAATCTATTTTTGGGCAGAAAATGAATATTCCAGCATGAATACAGCGTCTTTATGAGATAAACTGTGCTAATGCTGAGACGTGAGTAGATCAGCCGTTTCTGAAATATTATAGACCACCCCCAGTTACTTAAATCACATTTGTTCTTTCCTGAGCTGCTTTGGAACTTCTCATGAGATGTATTGTCAGCAAAACAAACTAAAGAAACAGTGTAATACGTTCTTATTGAAGCACCATGGGATCCTTTCCGGTCAGTGGCAAACACTGCAGGTGAAATTGAAAAGCTGACACGGCTCTGCTGGGGTCCCGCGTTCTTACAGACCAACTACTGTAGCTTAACCTATCAGAGCATTTACCACAATAAAAGTATATAATATCTGTTTCCATGGCGATATGAAAAACGGTCTCAGTAACCATTGTCATGTGGACGCTGGTGGTGAAGACCAACATGATGCAGTTATCCAGACTTACTGCCTGGACTCTCTCACCAAATAAGGATTACTGACACAACGTCCCCTCTTCCACGTACACGATCCTCTCCGTAGCGTAAACACCCCCACAGATGAGCCTGTCGCCGTCCAAACTTGGGTTTCAGGGCGTTGAGATGTAACAGCGCTGGTTAGAAGAGACACGGCAGCTGGATTAACTTCAGCCAGTCCTGCTCATCCTGCCATCATGAAAACAAAACTTGTATTTTAAATACAGACTGTTCACCAGAAACTGGCTTTTTAAAGATCCTCAGGCTTTGACCTTGAGACTCAGATCTCTGGGAGTCAAATGTGGTTCCTAGAGTACAGTTTTGGAAAATTGACTCTGGGAAAACAGATGGCATCTGGCTGGAGTTAATGAAATGGCATGAGGCTCTTGGCAGCCTTGCACCGGCATAATAATACATTCTTGCAGAATAAAACATATTTGGTCCACGCTACAGGTTGGCTATAGCAAAATATGAGTATTTCCTTTAATTAGATGAATTAGTGTGAAATATATGACCTCACCACTAATGACCACTGCTGCCTTCTAGAATCACGGGTTTCTCCCCCAGTGCTGACAGGATATAATCTAATTAGGCAGGAGCAGCATATGAAACATGAGTATCATAAATAATTCATTTGGCTTCAAGCTGCTTATGTTTTGTTCGGTTTTTGACAGGATCTCAGCGGTTGAGCGACTCTAACGACCAGCGTAAACGCTACAGCGCCACACGCTGCACACTGAGGTGAATTACAACACGCTGGGAGTTGACTGCTGGACAACCGGCGGCTGTTTGTCCAGCGTTTTCCAGACAGCGCCGCTCGGGGCTTGTGTATGCGTTTGTGCACAGGCGTTCACCTCCACCCGCTGGATTTCCTGTGTGGCGTGATTCATTTGCACTGAGGTCCACATGTATTCATTTGAGCGGTTTCCCAGGCCCTCTGCCAGTTCCTCCACCGCTGGCCAAGACATTACTAAATAAGGAAGAGAACTTGAAGAGAAGTCGTCCTTTAAAAACTCTAAAATCTAAATCCTCACGCTTGGTTGTACATTCATCTACAAGCGCTGAAAGAGAAGCATCAACCCCGTGTAAAAACACACACAAAGCGGTTCGACGAAAGCAGATCAAACATTTACTGTTTTCATACAATATATGTATCACAACTTTCATTTAACAACGCAGTTTGATTAGAAAAAGTTTAGATTCTTAATATGAAATACAAAGTCATGGTTTCTAGCTAAAAACCTTCCACTGGAAACTACAGGCACCTTGTTGTTTGTCCCCCCCCCCACTTTTTAATATTTCCCATTTCATATTTTCAGCTCCACACCAGAGACCATCATAACTGTGTTCACACAGCAGAAACGAGAGACCTTTCACAGTCACACATCAGCCAGGTGACGGAGGATTTCACACCCAGGAAGGCGTGGAGAGATTACTGGCTTGTGGTAGCAAGGTGAACCCAAGAGCTGGGCTTGTGCGATATGAGCCTCTTCCATCCCTGTAGTTCATTAACATTCATGACTGAGCACGGCCCCAGTGTAGATACGCGCCGGGCTCCGTATCGTCTTACAGAGAGCAACACGGATACATAGGATTTCAATTTTATGCATTTCTTTTTAACCATCTCCTACAAAAAACTATTAAATCATGCTTTGGTAGTACGAGAACTTAAGCTGCATAAGTAGTCATCTAGAGTTTGAGCACAAAAAGACCAAACCAGGAGCTCTGCAGGCTTTCATGCCAACACAGTGAGCAAAGTCATGCTTCGTTACAACACGCAGACCCTGGGTTTCATTTCAAACGTGTCTGAATCGGTGGTTTACCCACAAAAAATATCTCCCTCACAAGCTGAACGCTATAAAAAGCAGGTGACGTTAGATCAACAACATGATACAGTGCCGTCAATCTGGGTGATTGATCCAAACTCCCAAACCGACGCATCGACTTTGTTGTCCAAACTGTCCAGATCAAACATTTGTGGCTGAGACAAGTTGGTCCTGGTCATCATGGTTACTTCCTATACACATTTATATCCATGATCTTCCTGGCTACAGGTTTATAATAAAAGTGAATCTATCTCTATCTTTAGTTTAACCAACGCTTCACATTATTATGAACCTTTAGGGCTGATGACAAGTTTTATGATTTTCCCAAAGAATAACAAAACACAGCAATAAAATAAAAATCCAATATTTTTACATTCATTTTTCCTCCCCCTCTGCCCTTCCTTCAGAGCCATACTACACATAAAGCACTTCAGACTGCAGGTTCCTGCTCCCTTTCCAAGCCAAGTGTCGGTGGTAAATAGAAATGTGTGCGTTTCAAACAGTGGGTAGTCCATAAAGAAAGCTGAGCTGGTGATCAGGGACCAGTTATGAATGGATAACATGGCCCCTTCACTCAGTTCTTGTAAACCTTGACTTCACGTGGCCATTTTGCCACTGGCCCCAACATTTGTTCAAAAAAAAAAATGCCCCCCACACACGGACAATTCAGATTTAGGTTTAGGCGGAGGAGGAGGGTGGTGTGCGGCCTTCCCAGTACTTCTCATACGCCGCTTGGAACATCCCCTTGCACGATATGTTAGCATTCAGCCGCGAGCAGATGAGGAAGGAGCCGCCCATCTTGCGGTGCAGCGAGTACGTCTCCTCGGGAGGTGGGGTGAGCCGGTGTTTGAGCATCACAGGGATGAGGTTGTGGATCCTCTCTGTGGTGGACTGGGCGCCGAAGTCAAAGGCCTCCGTTGAGGCGAAGGCTTCGCCGAGAATCATCACCGCATCCACGTGCGCGTTCACCATCGCCTGGGTGTTGAAAAACGTGAAGACTGTGCCTAGCAGACAACTGGAAATATGTGTTCATCTAATTTCAAATGTTTCTAATGTAAACTATATTTACCTTAGACTCATATCCAGTTAGGAATTTCATGTCAATGGATTTCTTCAGGACACCCTCTCTGTTTCCCTCTGCAGCCGAACGGATGACCTACAATCATAAACATTATTATTATTAGTATATGATTACAATCTCTTGTTTTGGTAAACTTCAAGCGGCACAGCTCTGCAGTTTACACTTCTAATATAACAGATCCCATGGAAAAATATTTTCACCACTGGCAACTCACTCAACAGACGAAAACTGCTGCTCACCTCTATATAGACATCTGTGAAGCTCTGATCAAATCCTCTCGTGGCGCCGAAGTCCAACAGCGCCACCTGCAGAGACGCAATCGAACTTTCATCACTGCTCTCACATCTCGGTAGAAGGGTTTTAATAACAACGCTGCTCAGACCAGACGGACTCACCCTGTGCGTCTGCGGGTCGTAGAAGAAGTTGGACCAGTTTGGGTCCGTCTGCATGTATCTGAACTCGAACAGCTCCCTGAGGCACAGCGTCAAGATGTTCTGGCAGATCTGACAGAAACAGAGACGCACGTTGTAAATGTTGCGCTAGTAAAATTCACTGCTAATATAAAGGGCGACAGAGAAATACACAAGTTGGACATGAAAACAGGGAAAGGAAGCTGGTACGGTATAAAATGTGGCAGGCTGCTCGGCTGTACCTCATTCTTCAGCTCCTGTGAGAGGCTCTCAGCCTTGTCCAGGGGGAACCCAGGGACGAGCTCTGTGGTCAGGACATGTCTGCTGCTCAGCTCTTCTACCACCGCCGGCACATAGAAGAAGGGATGGTCCTTCAACAGCTCCCTGAGCGACACGCCAGTAAGAGCGAGGATGTAAACATGCTGCGTGCAGTAAAACACAGGGTCACAGACGCGTCAAACATCTGTAACACACTACCTGAATTTCTTTGCACACTGGGCTTCTCTGATGTAGTCGCACTCCAGCGCGAGCTCTTTCCTCATGACGTCAATCAAATGCTCTGGAAACAGACCTTGAGAGACGAGAAGGGGACAAGCTGTGACACAGGACTTAAACCTCTCGATGCCGTCACCCCAGCAGGTCGAGGCGGACGGCCGCCAACCACGAGCCATTAAAGGGAGCTTTTCCTCTCCGCTGTTGCCTAGTGCTGCTCATGTGGGATTTCTTCAGTTGTGTGTATTCTGCAAAGTACTTTGAAATGACTTTGCCTGAAAATTGGCGTTTTTTATATATATATATTCACATTGAATACATTTCTGCAGAGATGATAAGGAGACAAATCAAGATTTAAATGAAGGAGGGCAAATAAGCACGGTGCCACGGTGGACGACCTGGTTTGGGTTTGTACCTTCAGGCAGGGCGTTGCTCATATTCAGCACAGTCATCAGGTTGTTGACGTCACTGTTGATACTCTGAGCCACACCAGGGTACTGGGGACATAAACATTGTTTATTGTTTTGCATGAACTACTTACGACATAATATAGCAGATGTTATTTAATATATTATACGCAGTCAAAGTGACATCATGATGCGCTGTGAACACATGAACACAGTACCTGTATCTTCATGGCCACCTCTCTGCCGTCCTTCATCCTCGCCAGGTGAACCTGGCCGATGGACGCCGCTGCAAACGGACGCTCCTCAAACGATTCCAGCTTGTCTCTCCAGTTGGGACCCAAGTCACTGTTCAATGCTTTCTACAGACACAAGAAGCCGATATTTCTGCATCTGTCATATTCAGCTGACACAATATGTTGTTATTTAAATGTGCAATAGACAATCTACTGATAAACGAGCCTTACTGTCATTTGTTTGATTGGCATGAAGTCAGCACTTTGTCTCACGCGCTCGAAGATCTTGGCCAGCTGAGGGTTAATAAACGCATCATCTGGAACGCACAAGCACATCCGGACAATAATGCAACACACGCTCACACAGCTTAAAAAAAAATTAAAGCAAGACATCAACAGTGTTTTACTTACTATAGCACAATAAGAGCTAATGCTGCTCGGTATTATGAGGGTTGCCTCTGGCACACAATGCTTCTGCTACAATAAATCAATATTACAAACTATATTAAAGGTTTTAAAGTTGTTTTTTGACCAAGGGTAACTCTATTTTGGACTGGTGCTGAAGGGTACAATGGTTGGCTACACAATCACCCAGCTGCAAACTGGAGTCCTGCCATGACGGATAAATGTCAGCAGTCAGCAACTACCGCTGGATTTTCCCCTTCATTTCAGAGAGCCAGTAATTTTGTGTTAAATCAAACATCTCTGAATGTCGATAGGGAGAGTTAAGATTGTGTGTAAGCACATAATCAAAGGAGACTGCTGTGACCTTTTTGTCTATAATTTAGGAATCTACTTGTCACCACCTCACAGATAGAGTTACACTCTGCCCGCTCTGCAAATAACCACACACATGCACACAAGGTCAATCCTCTGTGGCGACACCCGATTAGAAAAGCTGGGGCGGCCGACGTCCTTTTTTCCACCTGCCAGTGTTTTTGAGCATTATTGCATTTACTACACTGCACTGTGTGAAACAAACGTTTTCTCTACCACATGAATGCCACCGTACAGAGGTCATCACTCAAGGTCAGACAGCAGGCAGCAGCCGTAACTAAAATTAATGATGTGTTTACTGCCGTTACCAGACCCCGCTGCTCTAACTGTGCCAGGATGTTTATATGCTGCTGGTTTGCCAGTCTTCAACTTTGTTCACTGTGTGATCATCAACATAAATGAGGATTAACATCGTACTGCGGCCTATTCTGAGCTCCAGATAACTACGCGTTGGTTTCGGCGCGTCTCCGTTACTTCGGTAATGCATGCGCGTCGCTTACCTTGAATGCTCAGCATCTGCCCCAGCTTTAGCGCCGCTCCTCTGACTTTGCAGAGGGTCCGGACGATGCGCTCAGCATTGGCCTCAGACAGGAAGGGGCTCGAGTCTAAAACGGCCTTTTTATTTTCACCTGCAGTTGCACAAAACAGAGACGGAAACACTGAAATCTAGGTTTCTCCAAGTCCATGACATTAACGGGTTGTTGAATTCTGCTCCAAAGAAGTGGAGTAAGTGTGTAAGCGATCTTGTGAATATGTGTCAGTAGGGCATCAGGTTCGACGTTTCGCTGCATCTGAAGCTGCCTTTAAAGGCTTTGAGAGTCATTTACCACAACCAGACGCCCACACACACATGAGACACGTGTTTACAGCTTCCCTGCTGGGATTAACGCCCACGCACAGACACACATGCCACCGCTTTCAAGTCATGTTTGGGGATCAGCTGTCGAGTGATCCACCAAGCAGGCAGTTGGAAAACTTCCTTTATACGCACAAAACTCAATAACTGACTCTGAATCTGTCGGTACACACAAACCTTCTGCACCGTTGTGTCTCATGGTCTTCTTGGCAACTTCTGCCAGGGCTCCAATACCCAAACCCACAGCCAGACCTGGGTGGAAACACACACACACAGAATGAGCCAGAGCAAAGAATCGTAAGAATCGTCTTATTAGGTGCTCAGTACATAACAGAAGAGGTAAACACGTGACTCTAACAGCTGAGAATATGGATCATGATGTGAGTCGGTCTATAATATAATGTAAACAATTAAGCAGCCGTGAAGCTTAACTGGCTGAAATGTGTGAGGCCTACAGCATTTTTGGCAGGTGATGAAGGGAACAAGCAAGACTGCACGAGTGGAGTTGTTCAGTGAGTCTGTCCAAGCCCGGCCTCCGCATTATATAACCCAGTATTACATAATCGCTTAGTCAGCGGTCTCACAGGAGGCAGATGTGAAGTGCAATGCTAGATGGGCACATGTGGAAACAACGCGCTTCAGCGTCTTGTGCAGAAGTCGAACACTTCACTGGTCAGTGGCGCTATAGCGTCTGACAGGCTGCCCGTGAGGGAGTGAGAAAATGTTTATGGAGCTGTGGGCAGCATGCTGATCGCGTGTGCGATGGACCGTGAGTCGCCGCCTTTAACTTGTGCGATGTTGTCGACAAATTAAGAGCGCGAAGGACATATCAAGTTCATGTTCCTCCACCGGCTCCCCCTCCCTGAAATGTCACCACTGTCAACATGCTGCATTCAACCCTGCTCCGTCCTTTGTGTCTCATTGACTGTGTTTACAGGCACTTCGGTGACCAGCTTACAGCGCGTAAGCCGAGGTCTTAATGCTTGTGTCAACAAGAAAACTAGTTTCCCCAATCAGGCGCTGAGATTAGAGACACTTCATCTCCCCAGGCTGGCGTCTGCTGCAGATTTCTTTGCCGTGCGTGAACACGAGTGAGTTTGGAATCGGCTCTTTACGTACACAAATGTGTCTGCAGTCTCCATATTTAAACTCCTGGTTGCTCTCTTATTAGAGTTTTTATGACATGCGATCAAATGTCATCAGCTGAAAAGATGCCGTTATTTTGATTGCTCCTTTCTGTTTTCAGTCTCATCTTTATCTCGGCTCCCCGCCAGCATTTAGACCAGTTCTACCCACACACATACACAACATTAATAGGATCTTTTAGGCATCCGTTACATGGTTGTGCGGAGAATACTTTCTGGCGAGTGGTTAAATCTGTGAGCCACGCGTCTGAGCACGTATACCTGGGTTCATCATCACCAGGTTACTCTAGTACATGTAAACACATTCCCCGATTGCCTGGTCTTCCATTTGTCTGTGGAACCACATTACTTAACAGCCTGTAAACACACTGGATGTAGCCTCTATAAGTGGCATTTGTTTGAGATGAGCTGCAGCCAAAATCTGCTGGATGTTTGTGTTGGCAGTCTGGTCGGACTCATCTCACTTTTTTTCTACACCGTTTTTTTCTCTGACCTCAGTCTCCAAACCTCTTACGCCACCTGCTACCTTATCTATCGTGTGTCTGAAGCGGAGCAGCAAGCTACCGATGCTTCACGTTGAACTGCACCTGGATGCAGTTGGTCTTCGAACACGCTTTTACGATGCAACATGGGGAAAGAGAAACAATCAGTAAACCTATTGCCAGAAAGCTTGACCTAATTTCCTGACGTGTTTATTTAAGTTCAGCGCCAGGATAACACTTAACAACGCCGTGTGTTGTGCGTTTCCCTTCTTATCTTGCCCACTTTGTATTTTCATTTACAAGGTCGTCACCTGACATGACCCCAGCTTGTAATAGGGGGAGGGAGATTACAGGTGGTGGCAAGTTAAGACACGCCTTCAGAAATTCACAAACATAAACAGAAGACACTTTCTGTACCTCCAAAGTTGGCCAGTCTGCCAAGCCGAGTCACTGGGACCTTCCTCTCTCTGGCTCTCTCGCTCAGCTGGAGAAGGCACAACAACAAAGACACCTTCCTGTTAGAAGGGCGAGGTGTGTGTTGACAGTCAGATGTTTATTGTCTGAGGAATTACCATTTGTTTGTGTGGTTTCATCTCAGCCCCTTTGCTCTGTCTTGCTTTCTCGATGTCTTCGGCTGTCAGCCCTCCGACCGTGGACGGGTCTTGGTGGTAGCTCCTGAGATGACTGATTTGGTGTTGACGGTACAGCTGCCCCCACACGTATCTGGTCAGACTGTGTTTGTAGAGACGATGGCGTCCGGTGAAATGTCTGCCACACACAAAGCAAACAAAGGTCATTTTATTCCTCCATAAGTGCGTATTCAGTGTTGATTGCTACTATTTATACCTGGCACATTGGTGGTAAGATCTGGTGTGTCCGCTAAACTGTTTGCTGGGATCTTTGTATCCGTCAAACACAGACTGCCTCCCACTGTCAGGGTTCCCCCCTGCTGCGGTGCCGTGACGGGCGCCAGCGGCAGCGCTGCTTCCCGACTGATCCGCTGTGAAGTCCACGCCGTCCTCTCTGAACTCTGAAGCTGTGAAGGCACTGTCATCCTGAGAAAAATCAAACTCGGACTCAGGTGAGGAGCTGTGCTGCTGACCAGACATCTCCTGCAAAGACGGAGTTCTCCATCAGCACAGGGAACTAATGACCACGTCTTTTATTTTACAGATTCACAAAGTCACACACCTGCATCTTCATCATGGCAGCAGAGAGGCCTTGCTCTGCGGCCGACTGGACTTGTTGGACTGCAGCACCAACCCCTGGTACTAAGATACAAAGACAAAACAACCTGATTATATAGCTCAAATTTGATCACAATACAACTAATAAATCAGTGTGTTGGCTTATAAATGACTGACAATAGAAATATATGACAAGAGTGGTTAAAGCTTGCTATGTACTAGTTAGTGGTTTCCCTTTTATGTAAATGTAGGTCAAAGGCTAACTGATTCTTTTTTATATGATGTTTTCTGATTTTTGAGGCAAAATAAACTCACCGGTTCCACTGCGCAGGGCGTTGGTCTGCGTCTCCACAATCGCCTGGGTCAGCTTAGCCAAACCTCGCATGAGTAACGTCATATCTCCTGCCATGATGGACTAGAGGCAGAAAGAAGGACCGACACAAAGAGATGAGTACGACCCTCAGCTAATAATGACACTAATGAACCGGAGGCCTGATGGGCAGGCTGTCTAACATCCTCTGTCGAGACCGACGACGGCAAGACGGGAGCAAGAATACAGCAGAATAGCAACCTCTGCTGTACTTTCTGCTGCCTAATGTTAACACGCAGCTGTCACATCTTGGAATTACTTTATTTTTGGGCTAAAAATACTCCTGACCTCCATTCCCTGTGCCAACGCATGCACACACAGGAGGAAAGAGGACGACCGTGCATGCGTGGAAGCTGTGAAGACGCGCGTATGCGGCCCAGGAACTGGAGCTGAAAATGCCACTGGAAACTAAGACGGAGCAGCTCGAGAGTCGCCGGCTCCGTCTATTTCTGTGCACAAGCAAATGGGAGTGCACGTGTTGGGTTTGTATACAAGGTTTGCAACCAACTGGCTGCACTGTGAGATACCTTTCTATTAAAGCCTAAAAGCCCATTTAATTTAATTAACTGAAAACATGACACAGTTCCCTCATCATATCTCTGACTCGGGTCTAAACAGGGCACACACTGCTTTCCTCTGTGCTGCAACCTGACTGTACGTGTTTATTATGGTGCTACAGGTGCTGAAGTTAGGGTGTGACAACATGCTTCAGCACAGCTCGGCTGGGAATCGTGCCAATGGAAAAAGCTGTTGCTAGAAAAGTCAAAGCATTATGTGTGTGTGTGTGAGTGTCTCAGTAAGTGGGTCATCTGTCCTCCTTCAGGCCAGCTCTTTGTTGTCAGAAGGTGGACTGGCGTGGGCAGACTGTGCTGCGCCATCAGTATAGAGAAACATGTAGATTGATAAATATTAGACTGACTCTTCATGTTACTTGAACCCTTCTGTGCAGGAATCTGAATTTCACAGAGCACTTGTTTAATAAATTGGTGCGATGACTCTGCCTGACCAACGTAAATCGATTTAGCAACTTCCCATTTGTCACAGTTGGTTTGTGGCCTGTTACGACACAAACAAGCTCTTCTCTTTCCACTGTAAATCAGAAGATAGACAAACATCTAACAAACTCACAGAGGAGAACAAAAGATCGGTTGCGATGCCCAGTGGGTTAGAGGCCACCACAAGATATTTGTGAAAGCATAGAGGCTGTTTACACTCAGCATTGGAAAGAGAATGGACAGAAACACTTTTAAGCCTCAGCTGTTATCTCAGCTCTGTCACCGTCTCTGCATAAGCTGTTGACTCACTGCAATGAAAATAGCCAGGCAGCAGTGAGCCTGAGTAGGAGACTATACCAGAAGCCTGTTCAGTACACCTCATGTCTTACTCAGCCTCCTGTCACTGCCCTCAATTACTGGCCTTAAGGTAAAAGTGGGAAAAGTTTCCCTAGTTACACAGAGCAGTGCTGAGCCACACGAGCAGTAACAGGAGAAACGTGAGCGACCCCACGTTTCCCACAGGACACAGCGAGAGACGATGTGTGCTCTACTCACAGCACAACAAGCAACGTAGCACGTTGGGTAGGGACACAGCTGCAGCAGGTCACCTGCTCTCTGACCTGCCATTATACCGTCACTGACATATCGCATCAGGGATCTGCTTCATCAACTTAACTTCAGGGTAATACCAGTAATTGTGGGGCTGACACAAAACTAGTGGCAATGACCAGCATTTCTTTTTAACAGTGAAAACAAAGATTTAAAAAATCAAAACAATCAAAATCATTAAACCATTGCTGTTTACTAAGCCACACAAGGTCTCAGGTTATCTGCTAGTTTTTTGTTTTTTATGATACTCACTGTATCCTTACTTGCACTACTGTTATTTATATTTATATATCTCTTTGTTTGTGGTTGTATGGTGTCGTCTGAAGCAGCAGACTGTCGACAGCCACTGCAGTATGAGAAACCAGATGACATCATCGTCGTGAAGTGAAAAACTCAAGCAGTGTTTCAATATAGAGAGAACACAGAAGTACAGGAAGCTGTAAATCCACCAAGTCGCCCTTAAAGTCATTCATTCACATACACGGGTTGAATAAAGGCACAAGCACAACATCATCTACTGTATGTTTATTTGCATGTTATAACTTCTTGTGTTTGTGTAATGATAATAATTTATGTAGATAATCAGTCAAAGTACAGTTTTACTCCTCACTGGACAATGTTACTACTGAGTCAGATGGATAAATAAATAAATCATTATTATCTACTTTTCATTTTAACTGATTACAGCTAAACACACAAACATGTCAAACTAGAGAAAGGTTCCCATTTAAAATCTGTGTTACTAACTCCCTCGTGCGCGTGAGACTGGAACAACAACACGCGTTGTTAACGCGCACCTGTGACGTCAGAGCACGGTGTACATTTAGGATTTAAAACGAGAAGGGTTAGTTGTGATAAGCTCCGGAATGAAAGGGAAGTTTTGCGGGAAGAGCTGAGGGCAGACATGGACGCCAGCGTCAGAGGACCGTGCGCGTCCGGCCAGATTGAGGTCAAAGCGACGCTGAACACGCTCGAAACAGGCCTCGTCCTGAAAGAACCGCGGCCGCGCTGGACTTGCCTGCTACGCTGCTGCACGATCGCCTCGGATACTCACCAGCTGCTGCGGTGCGGGCCGTGTGTGTGTGTGTTCGTCCGACGCAGGCGAGCTGAGCTTGGCGGGCGGCTCAAAGCAAAACACGCTGATTCTGCAGCACCGATGCAAGAGTGTTTGCTAGCCACGCTTCGCTAGCAGCATGAGCTGCCAGTCGTCTGCAAGTTGCCCTCCTCCTCCTGCTGCTCCTGCTCCTGCTGCTGCTGCTGCTTCTGGCAGCTCTTAATCCAGTTTGTCTCTCTCTCCACCACGAGGTCAAAGCTTATTTACCAACTTCGCAGTGCAGCCAGAGACGTGCGTTGACGCAACTTACTCATATCCGCCTCCCCCACCTCCGTTGTGCAACACACATACATCGAGGAAGCCATAGTTGTTTATGCATTTTAACAATGTGGCTTAACTTCTGCACAACACATGTGATCATCTGACTTTATTGTGTACTTAATGTGCCTTTCCCGCCTTCATATTCTCCTCTTTATTCAACACATCTCCTTCCAGGCTGATCTGACCTATTTAACTGCGTATGAGGACACAGAACAGCTTATCTCTCTACGCAGGCCTGCGCCAAACTGTCTGCCTAACTTTCTTTATACAGGGCTCTGGGTTGGCGCGTTTGAACCGCCCATCCTCTCTCGCTATTGGTCCTCGTCATCTGCTGACAGGGGGTGGGACTAGGGCCCGGCTGCTGGTTGGTTCACCACGGAAGAAAAACAAAGCGTTGCTCCTCACTAAGCTTTTGAGGATGTTTTTAATAAAAATAAATATTGCTACGCGGTCTGCTGCCATCTAGTGTTTTTAAGCAAGGATGAAACAATCAGACAAAGTGTAATTCACTTAAAGTGCTCAGCTTGCTTCTGCTGTAAAAGGATGAACTTGACTTTATACATTGCTGTGTAGTTAATTTATTTCATTTTATTTTAACCTATAATAATCAGTTAAGATAAACGTAGTGTAGTAAAAGTATAAACAAAGCAATTGAGCTACTCATAAAAGTACCTCAAAATAATATTTTAGTGCAGTGCTTGAGTAATTGTATTTATGTTTCAATCAATTATTGGTTTGCTCCTTATTCATGTTCAGAAAATATAATTTGAATAGGCAATTTCAATAGTAAAACTAAATAATTATCCCATGTTAAATTTACAGTCAGTTAATGGTAGAAAGCAACTTCTTTAAACAATAATGTAGAATATAGTTGTAACTCTGAGCTAATGTAAACAAGGCCCCTGACTAGAGATGAAGTCTCTGTAATGTCAGAGAGCAGACAGCAGAGTGCAGCACCTTCTCACAGAACTGCATGTTACTCAGAGCCTTCCTATGTAAATGAGGTTGAAGCTTTTACTAGACGATATAAACTCTCTGCTCATTTTAAGTGAAAGCACATCTTGCCAAACTTAATGGTAAAAAAAAATCTCTGGTCTGTTTGTCCATTCACAACCTCACTGCTCCTCAATCACTTTCTTTGTGTTTCTATTCCGGACACAGCTGCTTTTGTGGACAGGTGTGATTTGAATGGCAAATGACCCCCATGCAAACATGCAAACACATCAATTAACGTGGCCAAGCAGTACAGGCAGCACAGGGTCAGCGAGGTCTCGCACAGGTCAGGGGTGAAACACGCAGACAGGCAACCGGCCAGACAGAGCATGAGCCACGGTTACATTCCTAAAGGATTTTGTAGAGAAGTGAAAAAGTGACACACACCGTTTAGCTTTTATTGTTCATCAAGATCCTGTTACATTATGAGGCAGTGTTTCTCCCTCGTCTGCTCCACCACTTTCAGAATGACTGGATGCAACGCCATTTCAAATGAATGGGTGTGTTCTCTACAGCCAAATCCAATGGTGTGAGTGTCAGTGGCTGGGCTCACAGTTTGACTTTCATTCATGCTGTAACACGTGCTTGAGAGCTAAACAACGTAACAGCCAGGAATTCAAAATGTCACAGTATCCCATTAACTAAAAAAACAAACAACATAGTATAATGTTATAAATAAAATTCAAACTGAAACAACAATTTCAGCCCAAACTTTAAGAGGTTAATAAACATGCACCCATGTAAGACTAAATATATGAACCGACAGTTAAGACTAAGAGAAACATCCATTATAACAGGAATAAGTAGAAACATTTTTTCAGTTGTCTGACTTGGCTTCATACCATCAAGGCACTCTATAGCTTAAATAAAATTGTTCATGGCTGTAAGTGTTCCACAGGGTTTGACTAAAATAATGTTAAAATTAAAATCTACATCAAACATAATAAATCTTACTGTACATGTGAACAATCCCAACAAAGTGTCAGAGTAAGTGTTTGGCCTTGAACGCATTATGGACCCCATGCTGGCTGCAAACATGAAGCAATGCCCTCCACAACAAACTACTCCAAGATGTATTATTCAGCTCCATCTAACTGCCGGTTATGGCCAGAATCACGTTGCGCAAACACGGTGGCCAGTGAAAACCTCAACAACCAACGTGCAACTTTGTCTATGGCTTTGAGTGACTGGTGAAACAGAAGCGTAAAGGGGCTAAGACACTAGTTTTGTTTTCCACTGTAAACACACCTAAAATCCTGTTTTGATTAGTAAAACCACACGCTGTACAGTCTACAACAGTGGATGTGCCGTTAAGTGCAGATACGCTGAGCAAAATGGGAGATGTGCTGTCATCGTGGTGAAGATATAAATATAATAATACAGGGTTAAGCTCTGCTAAGGAAAACATGCAGAAAGGCATCGCAGTGTGTCTGACAGACACACAAAGGAGCTGGAAACGATGAGTAGGTCTTTAAAAGCAATAAACCCCAAATTATTACAGTGTAATTTCTGGTTTATGAATAATGAGACCCTATCAGTCTACAAATTGAGTCATGGCAGCTGGACTTTTTCCTATTTAGGTCAAAGTGGGCATCACTCAGCGTCCAGGTTACCTCACCCGGATGACTGAGGATCTTCACAGACATAAGATGAGTTTTGTCTCCCACACAGTGGCCAAGTCTGACTCAATTACTGAACAAAACCCAGAAAAAGTTCAAAGCCATATACTTTGACTTAACAAATGGGCTTGGAGCTGAGACCCACAGACAAAACTAATTGGGAAAACACAATAGAATACCTTGAACCTTGCACATTAATTTTCATGACTTGAAACTTATTCTAAACTCTGTGGTCTGATAATTGGGACAGTTACTACTGTAATTAGTTTGAGTTATGTTGTACTTGCTATGACATGACAAATTGTCTGCTGAGAAAAAGGCTTACGGGGAAGAAAGACACAAGAATGCCACGAATGGGGAAGAACAAGATTTAGACTGAAGAGGCCACGCATTGTTATGGGATGACGTGGACAACTGTCCGTGAGGAAGTCTGAAAGCGTTCCCCACTAAGTGTTCCTAGGAGAAATGAAGATGAATGGAAGCAGTTGTTGTAAGTCCAAATGTTCTTTTGGATGAGAAAAGCCAACTCTTCAAGTCTCAGAATCCACCATTGAGGAAATGATGTCCACCAAACTATCCAGTCCAACAAGGTACCCATCTTCTCTGTTGCCTTCCAACCACGTCGCTCGGTGGGTTAGTTCCTGTCCAGCTGGAAGGGGCGTGGTTTTCCCAAAGTCAATCATCCAGACTTTGGCGCGTCCCTTGCTGTCATGAACAAATAACAAGGAGCTGCCAATCACCTGCAGAGTCACACAGAGACAAAGGCAACGAACAAGAAACAGGGTCAATTACTAAAAGTGTTTTTTTACTCAACATTACGTACTTGTGCGTGTTTTTTAAAAGCATGATCTCACTTCCTGTTTTGTGAACACCTTACACTCATTGGTGTACACACATTGTTTGTAGCAGAATGCCACTGATTATGTCACGGTCCGTTTTCCATGACGCAACCTGCTATGTCTATGGACAGTGGCATTAGTGTGTTTGTATATGTAAGCTATTGCTCTCATGCCATCCTTAGCAAATACTAATTTAATCACTTACAACGTGGATCCACTCTGACACCTAACACAACCAGGACTAATTTGCTAAGTACAGCACAAGCAGAAGTACAAGTATGTGCTTTGTGCAGTTCTACAAAAGTGGTCTAGAGAACATGGAAACTCTCACCTACATGTATTACACCAAGGTCACTAAACCACCAACCCATCCTGACATTTTATGTACTTAACTAAAAAGTGTTTGTACCTCGTGCATTTTGAAGAAAGGGGAGATCTCCAGAGTGTCTCTGATTTCCTTCAGCCTGGTTAGATAACCATTCTGGAAAATAAACACAGTAGACTTTGCCCACTTTTGTTGCAGACAGCTGCAGAAGAGACCAACTAGTTTAACTAGACTAACTACAGACATTAGATTCTCATCCAATTGTCCTATACAACGAGCACTTAGGAGCAATTTTTATGATACAAATAAAACACCTGAATGATACTTTCAGATACTTTAAATTAATAACTAATGGAAGGTTTCAAATGGTTACTAAGATCAACAGTTACTGACGTGAGGGACTGTGAAAGTGTGTGTACAGAAGCCCAGGAAGTTCCTACATCTTAGTTCCTAATCTTGTGGCCGTAGACGTTTAAGGCCACATTGTGTACTGTTTGTGGGCATCTGTGTTTATGTGTGTATAAACATGCATTTGTGTTTTCTTGCATATGTAAATGTCTTTCTATAATTGTGAGGTCAAATCATGGTTAGGTTAGGAAATGCATTGGTGAGTGAGTGTCCTCAAAATTAGAAACATCCACATGTGATTCTGTTGTGAAAACAGCATGTTGCAGGTCTTTTGTTTCCTGTGCAGCAGCAACTGGTCGCACAAACAGTTGACTACAGACATACTCACCAGTACGTCCTTGTTCCCTTTGACAAAGTCATCAAAGGCTGCAGTAACTTGCTCTCTCGTCTTTGTCTTCTTAAAATCTCTGTTTACGGTCCCATCCTCCTTCTACAGAGGAGAGGAGAGGCACTTTCTGTAAGAGTTTACCATGTATTTATACTACTAAATATGACTATATATGACAGCTTAGCACTGTTGGGAGCTCCAACGCTACGTGTCTAGATTGTAGGGAAAGGAAGAGGAAGGGAAGAGCACAGGGTAATGATGCAGTAAAAGGACAAAAAGACCTAAGAAAACAGTTGGTGATGGAAATCAGCCAGAGGAAGGAGGAGATTTTGCCTTAAAGCAGGGGAAGGTCATATACTGCACAGCAAAGTTCCAAAGTAACAATACTTGCGGTGGCAGCAGCAGTGGTGCAAGTACTGCTTGTAGAAGTACACTTGTTCATATGCATTAGCTGGGGTGCAGATTAGCGTCCGACACAGTGGAAGTAGTGAAAGTTGATTCAGAGTGGAATTAATGCGCTCGTCTTAATCTGCCGGCTGCCTGGCAACACAGTACTATTTGGAGACTAAACACATTTTTCCCTTTATGGCTCAGCCCTGAGCTCAGCTTGGACTCTTCTTTACACACACTCGCCTGATGACCACACACTCGAATAAATAATAATATACATATTTACACATAAAATACATTCAACAGGCACAACACACACACACGTCTGTTTCTGGGGATAACCCAGCAGGATGGCAACAGACCACCAGGAGGCTGTGAATGTCCTTATATAGGCACAACCCTCAAACAGAGACAAGGAGAGGGAGATTTGTGTGTGTGTGGCTGCAGTGTCAGTGCCAGATGTCAAGGCCTATAGAGCTGCCACGGACAGGCCTCACGTACAACAAAGGAACTTGTACGCAAACATATACTTCAGAGGAAGTTTTTGGCCAAAACAGGAAGTTAGAACATCGCCCTTAAGGACACGCACACACCAAATACTCGAAGGAAAGGGAGAAGGAAGGAAACACACACACACACACATCACTTGTTGTGACCGGTACCTTGACTCCCTCGATCCTAAATCCCAGGGTCGCTGTTGAGCTTATGGTCTCTCTCCACTGCATGTATCTAGGTTTGGTCACTGCCTTCTGGTCGTTTTCCTCGGATGTAGGCGCCCTGGGGTCCACCTCAATCATTTTCTGATACATGTCGGGTCTTGGGGAGGGCTTCTTACGAGCCTTAGTCAGCTCTTCCTCAAGGTAGGTCCTGAAGGGGCAGGTGGTGGGCGACGAAGGAGACAACATTAATGAGTAGGAGTAAGAGAAGAGCAGAGAGGAGGTGTGACGAAAAGGCCTCTTTACAAACAGTAGGACACAGCTGCTCACATTTTCATCTACAGCCTTCTGTTGATGTAATCACACTCACTAAGCACATCAAATTTACCATCCTGCTGTCTAATGATAAATGTGATGTTTTCTCACCTAACTCCCATCTTACAGTCCATCACACACGGGCAGTCGAACTCCGCCAGCAGATCCTCCATCTGGTTGTATTTCTGCCCGTCCTTCTCCACGTCTCCATGGTAACCAGGGACGTAGGGGCGCAGCACATCCCTCATCAGAAGGGACAAACAGCGCTGCTCACATTCACAGTGTTTCTGAAAGATTTCAAGTTCATACCAGTGAACACACTTTGCGCCAGTGAAACAGAAACTACTATCGTTTCTGAGGACTTACAAAGAAAACAAGATCCGTGTAAAAGCGTGTCTTACTTTTAATATGCGGCCGTTTGCTCCTGCCTTGAAGCTCCCTGTAAAAAAAACCCACACGTTTGCAGTTTTTGCCAGTAGAACAGCTTTAACCATTGCACTAGGTAAGCGAAGACGTCCATCCACGTACCTGCGTGTCCAGCCAGTTGTATCCAGGGGTATTTCTTCTTGAAGGACATAACAAACGGAGACCAGTGGACCATGTTCTTTATCTTCTTCCAAGACTTGTGCTACAAAAAAAACCCACAGTGTTAAGTACCTCACATTACTTCTCCACAATCTTTATTTTGTTTAGTTTGACCATAATAATAATGATACCAGTGCCCAGTAACACTTGTACATCTGGTTGTAATAACTATTTGGACACATGCCCTGCTTGAACTGTCTTGAACTGTTCTCCCACACTTTTTTTTATTTTGGCTGGTTTATAACATTTTAACTCTGAAGGATCAAGCTGGGGTTTCCCCTGGTAACACACACAGTGTTTCTCCAAGGGATCTCCCCATCCCTGGCACGGACTCACTGAACTGTGGGACTCCTGCCACAAACGGCGATTTGTTCCTACATTAGCAGCGACCACAGACTGATTCGTGTCCAGTTCTCCTGTTCTGCAGTTGCTTGTCTGCCTCTGCAATGGAAAAGACGTTTCCGCCGCAGTAACTGTTTATCAAGATCTCACTGCAGAACTTTCACAAAGTGCTGTTTGTTCCCTGCAAAACAGTTACACTTACTGAATCAGAATAAGCTGGGGAAATACTAATACTATGCTTTTGGCCCCTGATATTCTCCTACTCCGCAGAATCAAACATATCACACCCACATGCTCATTTTGTAGCCTGCTGCAACACCTCACTAAACCACAATCTAATATTGAAGACAATATTCAAACCCCAGACATCGATTCACATCCCAAAGGCATTTTGTCAGATGGAAAAATTCCAGACTGTGGGTTTGAACAGTGACTGTGCTGTAGCTGCTGCAGAAATGAAAGCATGAGAGATCTAAAACATTACAACACGTTTTCTACACTGAGCTCTGTTCAACAGGTGCATAACATCAACACGTCCACTGTCTTCATCCTAGGTGACCTCATGCACATAGGATGCCCTCTCTGCAAATACCAGGAGTAATAATATTTCCATGTCAACAACTGGAGAAGAGAGGAGGGGAGCGGAGAAGGAAAAGATAAGAGAGAAGCAAACCAAAGAAGGAGATATATAACCCATGTCACATAATCTGGACCTGGTGAAAATTCATCAGCTGATAGCATGACTATCTATGGTTATATGCACACACACACTTTCCTCTCTTTTTCTGTCTCAACTCACACTGGCTTTTTTAAATTTTCTGCACCAATGAAGGGCAGAGAAAAAAAGAAACTCACCCCTGATAAAAAGCGAAAAAAAACACACGTGTACGAATCACATGGTGGAAACTAAATGAAAGGCAGCTCGGCTGAAACAGGTCCGAGAAAGACACTGGATGCTGTGGTATTAAAAGATTTATTAACAGGTTTGTTAGGAAAGTTCCGCGTGTCAGGTTTGATGATTGGATTTCTTGCATGTAACTCCAACAAACTGTTTCTGTGACTTGCTAGATTCCACCGTGTGGAAAACCAAACAGACGGCCTGTAGGCAAAAGAAAATACTAAGTTGAAGCTTGTCCTGGGAATCTCCATGTCACAACATGTAGGTATTACTAGACACACAAGGGTGTGTAGCTTTGTAGCTAAATAAATGTTTGAATAAAACTAAATGGCTAAAATTCAAACAATTATGAGCTCTCTCATATATCTCAGTGCCGGTGTCTGCGTTCTGGTCAAAGGAAATATAATACTCACAGGGCTGTGTAGTGCAGAACCACTAGAAATAACACTTCAACACTTTTTTTTACCATCCTAAGTCAGTTAGCAAGACAGTGAGCGTATCAGACTACAGCTTGGTAAGCAGCCAGGGTCTGCACTTTCTCTGTCAGACTGTCATCCATCTATCATCTTGCCCACTTACAGCTGGTGTGTGTGTGTGTGTGTGAGAGAGAGAGAGATGGAGAACTGTGAAGAGTAAGAGAAAGCAAGAAAGAGAAAGTCTGGACTCCCTCAAAGTGTGTGTGAGTAATAAAATTGTCTTTGGGAGTTGAGACATGCAATAGAAAAATATAACATGCAATAAGAGGAGGAGAGGATAAGACAGGAGCGGGTTGGTTTGTGTGTGGCTTCGACTATCATATGTGATATTAGTAGCATTATTACAGCTCAATAAATACCTCTGGGAATAGAGATGTCAAACATTACTTAACAGTGACTAAATCCAGGTATAAAAGCTTTATGTGACAGTAAACACAAGCCTTGGCAACAGTACCTGAAGGTGGTTGGTGCGGAGGTGGATGACGGTAATGATAAAGATGGCTCCAACTGACACAACAACACTCCACACTGAGCACAGCCATGCAGGCCACATCATGACCGATGGGCTTTCTGTCAGCCGTGGATTCCACAGGCTGACAAGACTGATGATCTGTGCAACTCTGTCCCTCTCAGCTTTAAAGAGTAGCGCCTTAGACTCATCTACTCCTCTCACGATGTCGCACAAGACTTACTGTGTGTGTGTGCATGTGTCTGACGGTGCAGGGGGGACAAACAATTGTGGATCATTTGTTTAGCAAAACAGGAGACAAACATAATCTGGGCATGCAAATCGAAGCACAGGTCACAACATTTGTGTATGTGTGAGCCGACACTGATTGCTGGGAGAATGTAAGGGCTTCATGGAAACAGCATGCAAAACATTTATGTTCATACATGTCTGCTCGTTCAGTTACACAACTACCTAGAGGAGCAGCTCCTGGAAGCTCATTGGACAACTCGCGCCTCATTCATGTTCACACAAGAACATACCATCTAGTCTACGAGATCTCCGTTAAAATTACTTTACTGCTGTTCAGTGCTTTACAATAAAAAGTCGTTCCACGTGTTCTGCAACATACCGCCACAAACATTTGGTATTGTCAGAATCCCATTGTGTTTCCCTAATGGTGCATGCTTCTAGTTTTTTGTTTCGTTCTTTCTCAGTGTACAGCCTCTTAATTACCAGACACACAAGATATGGATGTCTTCATAAGGAAGTCATTCCTCAAAATGTCCTTTGTACCATCACGGTGTGAAGTGTTCAGAAGTCAGAAGCATGTCTGCAGTCGCACGACAAGTACATTTTACATTTATTTCTTGATGCTATTTGCTACTTTCTCTCTCCTACCTCTATCCCCAGACCAGCTGGAGGACAAGAGGAGAGCAGGAAAGCAGCAAAGTTTCCATTGAGAGAGAGAGAGAAAGAGAGAGAGAGAGAAAGAGAGAGAGAGAGAAAGAGAGAGAGGGGAAATGGTAAGCGAAGGAACTTCTTGCAGACAGGAAGTGGGGGGGTTGCCGTTCGCCTCAGCGACAGTATTTTCCACATCCGCCGCTGACTACAAACAAAAGAAAGAAAAAAAGGCCTTGCCCTCTGTAAACATCAGTAAGTGCACAGAAGAAGAAACACTGAGGCAAAGGGTTTTTAACGTTCCCCTCAATATTATCTTGAGAAATTCTCAAGATACACATCTGGAGATATTTTATGCAACGTGCATTCGTATTAGACAAGTTGCAGATCACGCCGCATTCAGCCATTATTACGTGTAGTATTTATAAGCACATGGTGCCTTCTTTGAAGGTTAAATAGAGTAACTGTGTATGATTTATTTGTATGCACGGAGGAGCGATGAGAAACCGACAGTGGTGACAATGATGAAAACTTGGGCAAAGGGTAACTCTGGGTTACAAATGTGCATGTGCATGTGTAAAAGGCAGGGGAAACACTGATGCATGCTGATGTTTTCAGCGGAGAGGCGCTGAGGAAACAACAAGCCTGTTATCACTCACCACAAGGTCCCCTTGCAGATACAAATATTGCAACTGTCTGAGTGTGCAAAGTTTAGTCTGACACACACACACACATACAAACACCCAGCTCAAACACACACACCAACACAAAATTAAAGTGCACAGAGCGTGATGCAAGCTAAACAGCCTGCTTAGGCTGCGTTTTAAATCTCTCAGCAACCAGAGCTGACCAATAGACAGCCAGGCTTTTAAAAGCCATTCTCAGGCGAGTCATAGAGAATAAGGGAACCCAGATGACAAAAAGGTTAGATGTTTGTGATGTGGCTGTTTACTGATGTTGTATCTAAATACTAAACAGTGATAAGGAAGAGCTGTTTCCAAACTGAGGTCACAATGGAACATTAAAGAGCTTATCAGACTTTAGATTGAGCCTCAACTTCAGTACACCCCGAATTAATCGAAATAGAAGCAAGTGGTTTTAAGGGATCTTCAGAAAAACATGACTCAAGTCAATATGAAACTATCAGAGCCTGTATCTAATATCCACGTATCACCTGTGGATCCCAAGACTGTGAGGCTTACACTACACCTCTTCTTTTTACATCCATGTACAATATTACATCTTGCAGGGTTTCCCCAACGAGTCGAGACACCAAATGAATCCAGATTTCACTTCTGCACTGGACCCAGTAACACACACTTTTAAATGTCAGCTTCAGTAACTTCAGGCGGAGCCGGCTGGCCCTGGAGTCGGGGGCGACTCGAACACGAGCATGCATGCGCTCTCGCGCAGAAACACCAAATAAAGGACTGACCGGTGTTTCCCCTCCCTCAATAAACTAAGTAGGCACAAGGTAGCACACATACGCACATAGTTAGAAACACACCCTTAATCTTACATACTTTCTGTCACACACACACACACAGCTGTGAGAGGGAAACTCGGTTTGACGTCACAAGGTTGCTAAGCGACTGGCCGCCGTGGTAGCAAAGATTTTCCACTGCAGTTCAGAAAGTGTGTGTGTGCGTGTGTGTGTATGCGTGTGCGCCAACCCACTTGAGTTACAGTTCTGGACATAAAAATGAGTTTTAGTCCAGTGCTGTCCACCACAAAAGCTCTTTTTTGGTCATAGAGAGGAGGTTAGAGTCACGGTGGATTAATGAAGGCTAAACCTGGAAAGATGAAGATTAGGGTTTGGGTCAATGTGTGACCGCATTTCAAACGATCACAAAAAGGGATGTGAGTGGAGGCGATGTGAGCGTGTGCGCGTACAGTATGATCTATTAAAGTGCAACTAGCTAAAGTTGCACCATGGTGTGTACAGAGGGTGTGTCAATGTTAGCATATTTGAGTGTGTACATAAAAAACATGGGCGTACGCTTCTCTCCTAAAGACATATTTGTTTATGCAATTGGTCTGTTTATTTAATGGATGTGTCTTCTCTAAACCCGGAGGTGTATCAAAACGTAGACGTAGACGCGTACCAGCCTTTATTTGCCGACTGCGAGCAACAACAAGGTTTCCGCATCATGTCAAAAAGCATCTGCATGTGTCCTGCACAACGAGCCCGTGCTCCTGCAGCTTTAGTCCCTGGTCTGAAACATGATACTAGAGTTATCATATAAACTATTAAAACAGCTCCAGTTAACAACTAAATTTATGGAAATACTGTCACGTGTGTAAAAAGAGCTTAGCCGCTTTCAAGAGTCTGCTGATAATTTAGTCAAGGTAAGATATCAAAACGAAAAACCCGCAGTGACAGACTAGTGTGAAGACGAGCTGGAGCCAGGAAACGTGTAGCATTTGTGCTTGGAAACAAGTTGAAAAATAAATAACTACCAACATTCATTTTCCGAAGACTGTAACTGATTAAAAGGCAAATTGTTCCACTAATGAAATGAGACGAGTCATTTCTGTTAGAAAGTCGTCTTGCCTGGTACACTCGTTGGTGCAGCTCAATATTCACTAATGAACTTTGAAAACTATTTTAACTATGTTAATTATTTTATTGGCTATTAACTACACTAATGTTTTGATAGGCGAACAATTTGGGTGTGTGAAATACTATCTGTAGTTTTTATTAAGTTGGAAACTAATGGCTGAGCTTCCACTGCTGGTAGGTTTTCCTTTCTTCATGCCACAAACTCAACTGAAATTTTAAAGATAACAGGAAAGCACAGGTGTCGATCTATTGCAGGTGCCCTTTTGTTGGAAATTCACTAGAACTAGGAGAACTATGGCAGCACATGGGGCTTCTCACCTTGGAGAAATGCCCAAAAGTCATAAGATCATGCAAACACTGTCTATACTGTATATGGCTCTGTTCAGATCAAGGCCTCTACAGGTTAAGCACCACCCACTTATGGAATATGACTTGACGTAAGCCAGATATTAATATCATAACAAAGCAAGTTTAACGGTGGTTATACAAAAATTAAAATGTCATCCGGACTTTGGTGAATAATACACTAACACAATACTAAGACTCCTGTGGATGGTGCATTCAGGACCATAATGTGCTTCAACAGGCTTAAATCCTACATAGAACTAAAACGTGTTGGACTCTGAATATTGTTGCATAAAGGATATAGTAAAGAACTAGATTTGTCTCATTTAAAAGTCAAATAAAAAAGCATGTGTAGCACACTGTACATAATGTATAACTTTTCTTGTCCTTTCTTTTTCTCTTGCTCCTCTCTCTGCCAGTGTCAAGTTCTTCTCTCGATCTTCCTCTCTTATTATCATTCCTCTTCTCTCTGTCCCTCTCTTCTCTCCTACACACCTCCCACACAAGCAAGGGTGCTTTATGTGTTTCTGCATGTTTGCCTCTTGCACATGTACGCCAGGTTTCCTTGTAGTACAGATCATGAACACACAGAAATATGAATAACCCTTCATGCTTGGTATTCTTGCACTAGATAGGGAGGACACAGAGTCACGGTAAATCCTGTTCTTTGCTTAACCGCAACTGCCAACAGGACCTTCTCCCTCCTGGATAAAGTGAAAAAAACAATACCCGGAAATATGCAAAGACCGATACAAACATCATTCAAATTCACCAACCAAATAGATTTAAACAAATAGTTTGTAAACCTCCACCTGGCAGGGCAGGGGCCTTGGTTGATGGGTGGTTTATTCAATTAGATATGTCATATATCTGTAGAATTAGCTACACAATGTTGCATTTCAGAGCAGACGTGAGATGGCCTTGTGAACTAATGTTAAAAACTAAATAAAAACACAGCCGCCCACACACACACCTACCCACACGCCCACTCACACACACACTGCCATACAGGCCTCAGTCACTTCTTTGAACTGAATCCAAATGCAAGCAGAGCCTAAGTGTGACTGGCAAATTCTCTTGCTTTCTATCATCCGTGCTGTTTCACACACACCCTCGCATTACCCACACACACACACGCACGCACACACACACACACACACACACACACACACACAACACAAGTATACACATGCGCACAGGTCGGGGCACAGAGCTAGCTTTGTTACAGTGAATGTCAACCATTACTCGGTAAAACAAGGCAGAACCATTCAAATTCACACACACATCCACGCTAACAGACACGTGGTCACCAAAATAATGTCAAAAAACAATGTTAAAAATCACTGGTTCTGCACTAACGACGTTTGGAGTCACATGTGCTCTTGTCTTGTATTCAAACACTGTGGCACTTACTCCAGAAGCTAACATACATACAATCACAACGCCCAGGCTCATGTTGAGCAGGGTTACATGTTTCCTTTCGTGTTAATGTTTATTTTTATTTATATTTTGTCTTTTCTAGAGGGAATGAAGACCTAATGCTTTTCCTAAAGGTTACTGCCATATAAGACTAAAACAGGCCTACTGAAAAGGCTGCACATGCAGAGATGCTCTCACTTGGCTTTACTTACTGCTTTCTGCTGAGAACTTAGGAGGGCAGGGTTGAGAAGATGCTCGCCTTTCTCTGTGTCACTGGAAATGTCCTCCTCTGACTCCTCCCACGATGAGGAGAAACCAGCTGAGGAGGCAGAAGAGGACGACAGCTTCCTGAGGGAGCGCGTGGAGGAGTTCGGCCCAGGGACAGGGCTGGAACTGGGGCTAGGGGGGAAACACTGTCCCTGGTCTGGCCCCTGGCCCTCGCCAGCTTGAAGCTGGCTTTCCAGATTATGTTCAGTTATTATGACTGCAGGGATAGAGGGGCAGTGTTTGGAGGTCTGGTCTGTTATATCCAGCAAACATTGAGAGCTGTCTCTGCTTTGTGCCTGAGATAAATCAGAGTTTCCTGGGTTAACCTCTGACCTGTTTGCCTCTGCCTGAAGCAGCGTCTCAGGACACAAGCTTTTCTCTGATGCACCTCTCACTTCTCTCTCTGTCCGTTCTCTTTCGAATCCCAGAGTTTGTTTGTTTTCTCCCTCTCTTTCTTCTCGTTTTGTTGTTTCATCTGTGTTAAATGTCTCAAGAGAATTGTGAACAACCAATGGTCCATCTGTAGAGAGAGTCTGCATTGTTGTTTCAGAATGGCGGCCATTGTGGCCAATCAGTGTTTTATTCTCGGTGTCCATTTTAGTGGATCTACTGTCTTTCCTTTCTATTTCTGCTATTTCTTCACCTCTTTCTCTTCCATTCTGAACGACAGAGGGAACCTGACTCTCTTGTGGTTGGGTGTTCGAGCATTCACTAGCTGAGTTTTCTTCGCTGGGGTGGGAAGGGGTCTGACTAGTTGAGCGTCTTGGAGACCGAGGGCTGCGCTGGAGCTCACTGTTAAGCACCTGTGCCCGGATCCCGGAAATGTGTGCCTCGAAAATGCCCACTTTCCCCCTGACCTGTGTAAGACAGAGAGAATTCAGATATTAACAGCTACAATTTAGACTCACATGGAAACATTTAATATAGTAGTAAAGAAAACAATGAATTTAGCATTTTATTATTACAATTAACTGCATATTAATGCAGAAAAGTAAAATAAAAATCAAGACACTGTAAAGGTTAAATCCAGACCTAAAAGCCTGATTCCTAAATACATATTTATTTACATTACAAAAGTACAAAGACTCCAAGTCTACTAAACAAAACTCACACCCTCAATAAAAGAACTTCAGATGTTTTGCATCACAGGATTTGAATCCCAAATCAAAATCCACCATCAACAACTATTTACATTTACTCCAGCACTCACAGGGCATTAAACCATACCATACAAGTTAAGAGCTAAATATGAGCATCAGTCTAAGTGGTTTAACCTCATTTCCTTTTGTTGTGCTCAGGTTTCCAAGCTGAGTAATAGTTGCATTTTTGGATCATCACCTGTAGCTAAGACTACAGCTGACATTGTTCTGACTTGCCCAACTAACAAAATAAAGTAGTAAATCCATCAGAGTTGCAATACATTGCTTAGTGTAGCTCAGGAACAGACGGCTGTACCAGATGTGGAGGGAACAAAAAAACACAGAAAAGGAAGATCAACAGTTTAACAGAAAAAGTAGGGAAGCGAGTATAATCACCTCAACGTTCTGCAGCTCTCTGTGAATCTGCAGCAGCTGTGCCTGGCGTCGCTTCTCTTCTCTCCTCTCTACCCCTCCTGCCTCTCCTCCTCTCTCCTCCTGCCCGTCTCCTTCCACTCTGTCTTCACCACCAGATGAGCTCAGGCGTCGGACCCGCTGGCCCACATTGACTCCTAGAAGCTCCGGACTACGTAAGGAGGGAGAATGAGCACGAGGGGTGGGGCTGGGAGAGAGCAAGGCTGAAGGTGGGAATTCAAAGTTTCGACGGAGAGCGTGGGGGCTTGTCTAAAGGCAGACGAACGAGATATGAAGTGTAAAGTTTGTTTATCGGTTATAGAACTAAATGTAAAATGTAAAGCTTGCTGACGACATAAGAAACATAAACATAACCAACATAAGCCAACATAACCTACTGGTCAGATCAGACCCACACTGTTCTAACTTGTAACACAATTTACAGTATGTGCTGTTTCTTCCACAGAATAAGTCTGTGTTGACTCATTATTTCTTTGTATTGTAATTTAGTCAATCGTGTTATTGTTGACATTTAAAATCTTGTTGCATCGTCTTGTCAATCTTAGGACGGATGTGCTAACTAAGCTACCTTGGGGCTGGTTGGGCTGTAAAGACCTCCACCCAGTAACTGGCAGTAGGTGCTCCGATCTGGAACTGGCAGCACAGGTCTGGCGACCGGGCTGGTTCTAGCTCGAGAGGTGGTACTAGAGGATCCTGGCTGGGTGTGAAACTGATTACTACTGCAGAGATGAAACAAAAGGAGAGGAGAGGAGGAGGGAGGAGAGGGGAACGAAGGATTATGTGTTATAATTTTACTTGGTTGTCACTTTACACAAAGACACATATTTATAAGAAATAAGTAGACAGGATTTGCTAAAAAGACACCATCAACGTAGAAGAACTGCAGCATAGCTCAGGTAATTGATCCTGCCAATCTGGTCTAACAGCTTATGAGTGACAACAAACAATACTGACCAAACATGTTTAAAGTATGTATTTCCAACACTCTGCTGACAATGAAAGTAATAAGCAATGTGTAATGTTAAAATAGCAAACCTGTTCATGACTCCGAGGCCATTCAGGTTCAGGGCAGAGGCTGCCATCCCCGCAGCCAGGCCAGGGGCTTTGAGTGCTGGGTACACATCTGACAAATCTCCCCTAAAACTGCAGGGAGGTCTGGAGAACAACCTTCAGCGTTTCCTCTGCATTCAGTCAGCAGCAGCAGCAGCAGCAGCAGCGAGAAAATACAGTACTCACACGTCTGAAAAGTCAAGAGCAGAAGACGACTTTATTATTCTATTTTACAAAAGGCATCAAGGATTTAATGGAAAGTAACAGTGAGCAGGAATTACAACACCATTTAAAATAAAAGTGTCAAAGTGTATCAGAATTGACAGACCCTGGAAGACTAAGCCTAACCCATTGCTGGGAAATCCATCCTTAACTGCGTCATGGACAAAGACGATCAGTCATACAGGCCTGTTACTAACCCTGACAAAATAATTAACTGTTCTAATTCTTATTATAATTAAAGACAAGAAATATGACAGAGACAAAAAAGAGAAATAACATAAATACTACTACTGTAAAAATGCTATAAAAATACTACATTAATCAGAGAGTCAGTTGTCTGTTAGTGGTAATTGTCCTTTGTCTTTCTTCCACTTTCACTTGACTAACAAGTGTTTGTTCTAAATGGACCAACAACACAGTGGCACAATTTTCTTTGCTCTACCTGATCCTGGAGCAGTCAGAGCAGTCTGAAAGAACAGCCAATTTAATGCAACCTTCACTCAGAGAGAAAGGGACAGAAAAAGGGGGGGTGAAGGGAGGAGGAATGAGAAAGGGCAGAAGGACCAGAGAGGAACTAATCACAGACCAACAAACAGAAATAGAATAGATAGAAAAACTCAGTTCATCGTCGTGATCTCGACACATAAAGCTAAGAGGAAACACCCAGAATCACATCATTCACACTTTTCTTTTTGCAGCTAAAGACAACGTGCAAACTCTGGCATCTTGCTTTACATTCAGAGAGATGAAACCTGACGTCTTCACCGGTGTTGTTAACACGGGCTGCTAAGAGAAATCTCAAAGAGGAATTGATAAATACTGGTAAGGTTAAATAGAGATCAGGTTTTCTTTTCATACTTCAGTCCAATATTTTAAGAACCTGACCTGAAGCATGACCAAGCAGAAGCAGAGGCATCCTGTGCATGTTTTCACACCGTGAGATCAGTTCTGTTCTGCACAACTACACTAAAGCTCCTATTATATTAAAAACAACATTTTGCTCTCTTTCGGCTTCACTCTGCCAGCGTTCAGTCCAGATCTGAGGCTAACTCAAACGTCCTGCTTGGGATGGGTTTGTAAGCCTGAAAAAGTAAGACATCAGGTCATGAACTACAAGGTAAACATGGGATTTCCTTGTTGCAAAGTGACGCAGAGCGAGGCAGGAAATCATCTGAATGGCTTTTCTCTCAAGTAGTTCACTAACCACTAGAGCTGCTAGTTTCACACTGTATAATTACTTCTGTCTTCGTGTTAGACTTTAACATCCCCACATAATAATATTAACAATGAGCAACATGAAAGCACCAAGAAGATCAGGGATTTTTATAAACAGTCTGGGAGCTAAGGAGACTTGAGGCACTGGGTGAAAGGAACAGCAAGGAAAGAGAGAAAGGTGTTGACAGGCTATTTTGGATAACTTGTCTGTTCTGAATCTTTCATGCAGAAGTAGTGAATTTACTTTTTGTGAAACAGCTCAGTTATTATAATGAAGCAGCTCTGCGTGCCAGGAACTATTTTCATACTGTACATGGTTGACTGCATCCGAGACTTTTATTTTTTTTAACTCTTTGCAGAGGGATAATTCGAAGTTCTACCGAATTCTCTAGAGGGTGCAAAACAGAGCATTCTTCGAAACAGTTTAAACCTGTTTAATCACCATGTGGCACGGTGCATGAAGCACGCAAAGGCGCTTCACAAAAGACGAGGTCACGCAAAAACCTATAACAACATACTGTTAGTCTCCACTTTCCTTAAAGATGCAGACAACAAAAAGAAATAGGAAGTAAGCGTAAATATCTACAGACACCAATGCTGACATTTGAACCATTTCAAGATATCTTATTAATGCTAATTAACAATGTAACCGTATAGTGAAGCAAACTATCATCCTGACAGTGACTTGAGTGTCCTGAGCTGATTCGCTGCGATCAGCTTTGTAACACATGAAGAAAAATCGGCTTTTTGCTCATCAGATCTGAAAACAGCAACGACAAGGGATGTAGAAAATCTGGATGCACTCGTTCGGGAAAAACTCATTGTAACTATAGAAAAAGTTAGTGTCTTTCAGCCTGATGTCAGATTGAGTGGGACTGCGTGCGTTTTCAAACTTGTCCGCTTGCCTACACAAGTGGGCAATAAACCAGCATTTATTACACTGAAAGAAACTCACACAATGTTCAGATGATTGTTATCAATGACTGGGTCAAAAGTTATACATTTGTCTTAGATGATGTTAATATACTCGTTATACTGTGTGACGTCACAATAAAAGTATAATTTACAGCACCCTTAATATTTATGAACCATAAATAGATTTTGACGGATCTTTCGTTGAACGGTCTCCTACTCACCACAGCAGACAAAAACACACTGCTGTCTGCTTATCAAACCCAAACGTGAGTTTCCAAAAATGTAATTATACTAAAACACTGAATTACATGCGCCACATCATCTTTTATCCATATCACGCCTTGAAAACATGATGCTTTCAGAGTGGATGCACACCTGAAGCCCAGAGCTTCAAGGCGAACCCAAACAGAAATGAAAATAAGTGCAGCATTATTTAGTTAATCAGCCTCCCAACAAAACAAGGTGCAGCTAGTTTGCTAATCGGTTGTTATTAAATACTAAAGCATCAGCGTCAGTTGTCTCACCTCAGAATTGACTGTTTTTCACTTGGATTTTTAATTAGTGAATGTATTTGCTAGACAGCCTAAACAAGATGACGTGGATGCTGATGCTGGGCATGAGGAGGATTTTTTCGGTTGGTACGTTATAAACTAGCAATAACATCATTTTCTTAACTACTGTGAAGAAGAAGAATTTTCCATAAAAGAAACATTCATCTGATCTAATGGTTTCTGATCTGTTAATGCCTTCACCTGGCCCGGCTACTTGTTTGCATGCACTGTATCAAATGTGTACAGGGTTCAGTTATTTGTACTTCAGTGTTTAAGTTTTTAGTTCTTCATCATATTTAACTGAACGCTAATAGAGGAGGTATCTGACGACTTGATGCTGGTGTGGATTCAGATACCAGACATCGCTGAGCTCCAACGTCACCTGAATATCATCAAACACAGGCTGCAGAGGGGATTTACTAACAAAAGAAGATAATATCGATACGTTTGGTTTTGTTGTCCCCATTTCCACTTGTGCATCTGCGTTGGAGGTGGATGTATTAAAGGGTAGTAGCGTGAATAAACGTGAGGCTGTGTTGTCTCACCTCAAGGCTTCTCCAGGACGCGTTCACTGCCCCGAGTCACACACCAGCACAGTCCTGAGTGTTCGAACCAGCAACCAGCCAAAACAAACACACACGGCTCCAAAACACCCGCTCGCCGTCTTCTCGGTCGACGCTGCAGCCGCTCGCTCCTTTTTCTTTCTCCCTTTGCTTCTTCACCTTCTTCTTTCACACACACACACACACACACATAAAAAAATCCTCCTCCACAGAAGCAGGAGTTTCAAAATGTCTTTCTCTTTCGGTAGCAGGCTCGTCTTTCTCCTTCTGTGTGTTTCAGGAAACGTTTGACACCGACAAGCGGAATCCGTTCACAGTTTGTCGCCCAGATAAATAGTTTTGGGAAGGTTTCTGTTGTCAAGCGTGCTGCTCGGCGCCTCTCCGGTCGTAGTAAAGCGCTGTTTGTCTGGGCGCCTGAAGCCGGAAGCGACTCTCTCTCTCTCTCTCTCTCTTTTTCGCTCTCTCTCTCTCGCGCGCGGCTCCCTGCAAGCATGAAAAACTGAAAGGCTGCGCGCGTGCTACTTTATTAGGGCGCATCCGTAAGATTCATTTGAATGACAGACGGGCAGACACAAGCAAAAGGCTGTAAACAAACTTGACTGTCTGTCTTTTTTGTTTGTTCCATTGTTGTTGTTGTTGTTGTTGTTGTATCATCCCTCCCACAGCCTCCTCATAGATCAGCCTACAGTGCCAGTGCAGAGACTGTGACTGGTGGCAGGTCTCTGGCTGCAGACAACCTCAGGGCAGTGGGCACAAGCAACGCCGGAAAGCATGACTCAATATTAATCTGACGTGAAAATAAGTTGAGAAAAGCCATGCACTAGAGGCATTCTGCAAAATCATCAGATGACACCTCGGTCTGTGGTATTTCTTAATGAGGAATACAAATGTTGTGGCTGTATGAACTGGTTGATTCACTGCCAGTTTCTCGTACGTACAGATATATTGGTCAACACTTTAATAAACAAACAAATAAAAGGTGCTGAGCGAGTCTCCTCTCACTGAACTACCACAGATATTAAAAGCCCCAGAATCAAGCAGTCTTGGTTGTTGAAGTTGCAAGAGTGGATAAGTTTGTTACCATGGCGACTCCAGGACAAGATTCATACCAGCGTACCAGGAAACACGGACAAGTTTGTCTCTGATATGTGGGCAGAGACTGGACAACAGGTGGCTGCTGGGAAAGTGCACATACGACTTCTCAAAAGACAGTGTGAAACAGGACAAATTGTCCCCATGAAATAAAAAGGTTTAGTGAACGTTTGGGCTCAGAAAAAGGAAAAAAATACATTTTTAGGCATCTGCAGTATGTCGCTTCTCTGGCACAGTGGAAAAATTAAAAAATTAGGTTTAGTTCAGTAAATGTAAGTCACCTGCTGTGAAGTCTGCAACATTTTAATGGATGATGGTGTCTTAACTATCACACTTAACATATATACATACATACCATAAGTAATTATATAAAGTGAATTATTAAAGAGATTATTTATTGTTATTAGATTATTGTATTTTTTTCCTCCTCTGCTTTGGATTCAGGTTAGGTGAAGAGCCGCTGCCGCCCTCTAGTGGTCAGCTAGTATTACTGATACACTTGAGGCATTAATAGCTCTCACATTTTTTAGTTGCACATTATATGTAAAGTGCACAGTAAGTACGTAGGTGGTTAAAATCCCATGACACAGATGCTGTAGTGCTTATAATATATGAGTTTCTTAAGATATGCCACAGCTAAATGTACATTTAAAAATGTGGTGGTTTCACATTTTGACTTTGAGCCTTTTTTGTGGTCCAAGATTTCCCAACTGAAGACACAAATGCATTCCACAATGAAAATGGATACTCACGCACGTGCAGATTGACATAAGGTAACGTGGCCACCCATGGGTGCACCCTTCCTCACTTCTTTGCCCATATAGTCTTTCTCAAAATACTACATTTTAGCCATTTTGTTTATTTTGCCGTCACTTTATTTCTCATGTGTCACTTCTCTCTCTTTCTTGCTTCCTTATCTGACACCTGATCCTGGAGTCTAAAGTTACCACACACACCGAGTGTACAGAGAACTGGTGGCTTGACTTACCTTAAACAAATAGGTGTGTGCCGAGAGAGAAGTATTTGTCTTGGTTATGTTTGACGTGGGAAGATGGAGACAGCCATGCAAGTAAAAAACGTCAAGTGGACCTAGTTGTTCCTGCCGATTATCAACTAGTTGTCAGGTAAAATGCATTATGCTGTATTATAATATGTGTAGGTGTTTGTAATCATTTTCATAATTAATTTCTAAAACATATTAGCACAAAGGGGGTATTATTCCAAAGGATTACTAAAGAATATTTAATTTACAATAGTATGAGGTTCATCTTTAGAAAAAAGAAACGAGGAATCGCTCCGTAAGCCCTCTACATGTGGTGGTTTGTGTTAAGAGCCCTGAGGTATGTGGTAAACATGGCTAACCAGACGTGTTTCCTCTAGTGTAATACTACAACGTGTATATATAACAGACTCCATGTTGGGTGAAAAGTGAATTCATCATTACTGTGTGTCTGCGTGGATTACTTCTGACTGATGGGCCTGTGTGTATTATCATTTATAGGATCGTCCTTGAAGCATATTTTCATCGAGTAGCTATTGAATTGATAGTTTAATGACGCGTTAATTTAACTGAATGATAGCCGGTGTTTTGCTGTCCAGATGGTTGTGTCGAGGTAATTCCCCTCAGATGGACTCTGCTACTAATCCTCCAGAGAATCTGCAGTGCCTTGACCTCGTGCCACGGCTGCACGGGTAACTGAACAGCTACTGCAGCTCCGTGTGCGAAGGGAACTCCGGCTTTGAGAACGGGGGAAACTGGTTGATCGGATCTACTCTGTGAGCATAGGGGCAGAGAGACAGCCACCCTGTCACCGATTCAACGTGCAGCGTACGCACTGTTCGTGTCCCGTGGGTGGTTCCTGTGATCAAAGCAGGAGGCGAACGGTTGGACAGACCCACTAAAGGAGGGAGAGAGTGTAAGGGAGCAAGAACAGTGAGGTTGACAGACTTTAGATCAGGTCAGGCTCATTAGGTGTAGAGTCACGACTTGTGGTTGTTCTAATCTCATGGAACTATTCCTGAAATAAAGGACCTTTAATAAACAGGTACACTCTCTGACTTTCTTTAGATTTTTGCATATTCTTAGATATTTAGAAAACTGTGTAGCAGCTCTTGTTATCTTGGCTTTTGCTGATGAAAAGGGTGATTGATTGTCCTTCCTCAAATAGACACGTCTTTCATGCCCTGTATTGTTTTTGGTATGATCCAAATTGAGACTGAGAAAGGTCAAGCAGTTCTAGGTTCCTCATCCTCAGCAGGTTGCAGTTCTCCAAGCCCAGAGGGAGGTGGCTTTAATTCACTTAACCCTGCATTATGTGAGTGATTAAATGTTCCACTGTGGCTGTGTTTCCTTTCATATGGCTAACAAGTGGATATTATGTCAATAAAATTAGACGGAGACTGTTTGCTGTCACACCAGAAACCACCTGCTGCATTTTATGTTTTTGTCATGACTGGTCTGGTTGCTAATCATAACTCTCACAGATGAAGGGACAGGACAAAAGCTATAATCAATTCTAATTTTAGTTTATTAATTTTTTATGCAGTTTCCTTTTGAAAAAACAACCAAGTAAAATCAGTTTTGTCTATTGAATGTAGTTGTATAAAGAGATGTTGTAATCCCTGCTTACTTTGAACCTTTTTAAAGACATCTACAGTGACTGCAGCTTGCAAACCATGTCTGATTTTGCTTATGAATCCCACTCTGTTTGTATGTGCACGCACTTCCTGCATGACGTGATCTGATCTGCTCCCATGCTGGAATCATGATACTCTGCTTACGGTGAGTCCACTGAAACACATCTCCCAACTAATCGCTCGCAATTTTCCTCTCAAAATCTTTTCTGTTGTTTATTTTAACAAGTTTCACCATTAGCAACTACTTATTAAAATCTTCTGATGCAGTTGCATTATGTAACTATCAGTGTTGCAATGTGCTTGTTTACTCTTCCTCTTGTGTAGATGTAAAATCTCAACACTGTAAGCCAATTACTTGAGCTTCTGTAATCTGGGTATAGGTTTATATGTAAGGTGTGTGTGTGTGTGTGTGTGTGTGTGTGTGTGTGTGTGTCCTACAGATTCATTAGGATGTCCTATATTATGCAAGTGGTAATTTGTGTCTTTCTTTTAGAAAGATAGTTATGAAACAAAATAACAATCAACAACATCAGAATTAATGTGTTGTGTTCAAAGAATTTAGACAGATTCAAAGTTTGATTATTGCTCATTCCCTGTATTCTATTACAATGCCGTTTTACATTTAATTACTAAAGGATGAGAGTGTTTTTTTAGTGGACATTGACTTTACTAAAGTCAAGTCAAAGTCATCTACCAAAAAGATGATAAAAGCTTAGATTTGATATCAGATCCTGAAATTCAAGAGCAGTCAGCAGGTCTTGAACGTTATTGCAGTTACTCACCCTGACCTCTAGAGGGAGCTGCCTCGCCACACTAGCACTGCCACATCTACAACGAACGCCCCTCCAACGCTAAGAGACAGTACGGTCGACCAATCCAGTCTCGAAATATAATACAGTAAACCCTCTAAGCCAATGAGAGACGGCGAAGAGATGTTTTTCACTGTATGAGGCGGGTCTTGACGATGATGGGCACGTCCGTGCTGCGCGCTGGCCAGATTGTCGGTGTGGACTCGAGTACAGATTTTTGGAAGCTGAGCCCGTGGGACGTGCGTAATATTTTCGAGGAGAACCCAGCGAGAGCTCACGTTTGGAAAAGTTCCCAATATACGGGCCGTTGGAAATCACAACAGGTAACGTGCAACCATATTCCTTTTAAAAATCACATGATTTCAACGCCTGCGGCTTCGTCTCGTTGTGTATATTTTGCGTTTAATAGTGTCGGCTTCGTTGCGTAAATCAATAACAATTCTCAGCTTGAACTAAGAGCCACGGTCATTGTAATAATGTTCTGAAACAGTCGCGTAAACGTCGTCCGTTATCCCGAGCTGCAGTCACAGCTTCGGTGTGGCTGGGGCGCTTCATGGCGCCTATCTGCTCCGTGGGATCCCTGTTATCATCACCTAAGCTACCTTCGCGTCCCGCTGTGTCGCGCGCGGGGCTCCTTCATGCGGTTAGCATCAAAGTAATAGCAGTTAGCTTGGGTAAAAAAAACGAGTCGAACAGAAATGTTTAAAAACGACACTGAGGCGAACAGACCCTCGCGCGTTAGCGTCTTCTGTGGCGGTATTTCCTGGTGGTTTTGGGGGATCCTACCGTTACGCTGACGGTTGGTGCTCGTTACCATGTTAACGCGACGTTAGCGGTTCCGTCTGAAGCGCGTGCAAACATCCGTTCCGGAGAAGCTGCTTCCTCGCGCTACACCAACAACTGGCCAGCGGTCGCCTCAGAGCTGTGGGAAGCGATCTCATTCGCTTCATACCCCCCTCGTGTAAAGTTACAGGATGTAAGCTCACACATTGTTTTTATTGTGATAAGTCTGCTCGGTGTCTCACAACCACCCCAAGAAACCACGATCTCTTGCAGCACGTCAAACCCCTTCATAGGCGACTTGTGGTCGTTCAGTTCAGGGTCTAAAACATTAAATACTTCATGCATTTCAAAGGCGATCTTCTTCACAGCGTTTCAGCTTCAACACGTTTTACTTTCTTATTTGCCGTTTGCATCAACATACAGTGTTTTATGCTTGTATTTCCCAGCCAAACCCATAAAACTTCGCTGGGGCTCAACTATCAGTTTCTGCCTGGTGTCAGCATTTGTGTACTTGGCTCCATCACTAACTACCTGATGGTGTAAGCTGTAGCACACGACGGAAGGACCAGACAGTCTGTTATTAGGACACCTTACTGTGCATTTATGCTACTAGCAATCACCCATAAATGTAGTTCTTCACTGCATGTCTTGGTGTGTGAATGCGTGGCAAACTGTTCGTCACCCTACTCGGCACAGCTCGGCTCTGGGTCCTATCTCCTTGTCGCCTCTACTTCTCTTGAGGGAAAGGAAAGTAGGTTAGATATAAATGGAGGATGTCGGTGCGGGGACAATGTCATGGTTTTTCCATGAATGATGAGGCATAGTTGCAATCACCAAGAGCAAAGTGTACGCCAAGTGTTCTCCTTGGATGAATTCCGAATTACCCAAGAATGCCAACATTTTTAATTAATGATGGTGTTGGATTTGAAATATTATTTCAGTGTTAAGCCATTCCTTTTTCTTTTTCAGTTTTGTGGTGTAATGTATGAAGAGTATAAAGCTAATCTTCATACTACCACAAACTGTTTTTTGTATAGCAAAACATGCAGTTAAATTCACAGTTAAGTAAAATAATATCCACTTCAGTACAGGTAAAAGTATAGTGATATTTGGCCACATGAATGCAATCAAACAGTTTGACTCTGCTTCAGTCTAAGCAGGAGAGATTCTTGGCTTGTCAAGCCATGAGCAGAAGCTGTAAGCATGCCTGTTACTCTGGTGTGTTTTCCTGTCGGACCCCTTGCTGTGTCTATGGTTTATCTATAATTATCAGTGCCATGTTCATTCTCAGCCTCTCAGGATGTGTAGAACAGTAGCAGCTCTGTCAAACCCACTAATGAGAAGCCTTAATTGGTTGTTCTGGTGGGAGAATCTCCTCATTAAAGGAGTCTGCTTGAGTTAGCGAAAATACGCACACGGCTTCTCCTTTCTTCTCGGTATTGTTGTTGTCAGGCAAAACTCAGCATTTCCTGTCATTTTGTGTATGTATATTTTAAGAACTGATATATGTAAAAGGGTTTAAAGCAGCTTGACTTAGCTCTTCTCAATTGTCCAAAACACAGATGTGAGAGCACCATAAGTGAAAATGATGGAAAGATTGTAGTAGTACCTGGAATACTTCTTAGCTGAAACAGGTGTTTTGAGGATTAACAAAAAGGGTCTACTGCATGTGCCATTTGTGGGTTTGTGTTTTTTTTTTTTCTCCTCATTGAATTCTTTTGAAGGTTGAAAGGGCAAGCTGTGGACTGAAGGAGGCAGGGACAGGTAAATCAGAGAGTAGAGATGCAGGGACCAAAAGCGAAAGAGAGGGAAGGTAGAAATAGAGCCAAAAAAACTGAGAGTGACATAGAGAGTGAGAGAAATTGCTTAACCATTCGGAAAGGCTATGGGAACATCTCTGTGTGTGTGTGTGTCTTCATCCTGACCTTGTGCGTTCAAACAGGAACGTGACATGTCACATCAGCTCAGACACACTTTGATAGCCTTAATATCCCACATCAGTTTGTGTAGAAAAATTCAATCACATAGTTCATTGTCCTGTTCTCTGTTGCCTTGTAAGTTCAAGGCTCTCGTCGCCTCCATAGACAGTCACAACAATTACTAAGATGGACATATTTTACAGTAGCAGTAAGCCGTGACCACAGGCTATTAGCCTCTAGCTTTCAGGGCAGGTTGGCCAGCAGGATTCTGATTCACACAGAGAAGATCAGAAGGCATAGTTGAATGGACACTGTAATGCAGTGTTCAGCTTATTAGTGCCCCAGTGAGAGAAGGATGGTTGGCGGAGTTGACAGAGATGTAAAAGATGTGTAATGGAGGGTACGAAAAGCGAGAGGATCAGCTAAATACCATAAAAGCTATTTCCACTGATATCAGTAAGACTTAAATGTTATTTTAATTATGTTGAAACTGAACTGAATAGTTTGACACCATGAATTTTTAGAGAGCATAGTGAAGTCACATTTTTAATGGTAAATGAGAGGAGAATAGAAAATCCTTATGATGAAGAGTAACATATTATTGTACCTGCCTTCCCCAGCAAGGGTCCATCAATGAATGAAACGATGGAGTAAAAAACAGGGGGAGCAGGGAGAGAGTGTAGGCCCGTGGCTTTGGCAGGGAGCCAGACATAGTTAAAAACAGATTAATCAGCATAGGGTCACATTCTCACAGGGAGAGGCTGAAAAGAGGAGGGTGGGATGGGGCACAGCCTTCATCTTTTCAAGGTCACATTTAAGGGAGCAACATGTATAACAAAGTTGGCACAGATTTTAATACTGATATCAGCCACCTTTATAGTGTAGTGACAAAAGCAACTGTTCTAATTTTGTGTATTAAGAAAATTTTATTGTGGATTTTTTATGCAGTTGCCCCAGTCACTAGTCCCTTAAGATTAAAATCTTTGACCAAAACATAACAAGGCAGGAAAAGCTGCAATAGAAGCCATTGTATTACAAAAAACATTCAAACAGAGTAGGATTGGTTGGTGGGACACAGAGATATTTAAATGTAGCCATTTCTTTATTCATTAATGGGTGATTACTCATTTGGTTTATTCATTCAGATTTTATTCAGTTATCAATTATTTCATATACATAATGAAGACCATTTAAGTCTTCCTACATTCAGTTCATCAAAAAAGTCAGAGGGTGTTCATCAGGGCACAGTGATAAAGATGAAGGGAGGAAAAGGAAGTGGGACTAGTGGAGTGTATGATGTGTCTGATGGTTAAGAGCATGTGCAATTGCATGTGAGAAGCTGAAGGTTTTATAACATTTTGGCAAGTGTGTGGATGAGCCATTTAATGGACAGAAAACTGGGTCAAAACATTATTGCTCACTTTTAATAAAGTAGATTAGACAGCTCACTATGTGGATGCGAAGCGTTTCGAGCTTTTGTAGCAGCACTAGAAGCTGCTTTTCTAGTCTACCAGAAACCAGTAACTCCAGAAAACACATTCTAACATTTCACAAAGGCTGAATAAAGAAACCCTTTATAAGAAAACCTATGAAATTACAGAAGTTAGTCAAACAAAGGCTGGTGAGTAGAGTAGGACAGAGTTCATCTCTTTGTTGATTTAGTTAAGCTGATATTGTATAGCTCATGTGAACCCCCCATGAACAAGTACGTTGTCCTTATGGTTAGTCACAGAGCACAAATAAGTGAGAGACAGAAGAACACACTGTGCAGGTGTTTTTCACCATGTTTCGTGGTTTTATGTGCATTTGCAGACTTTTAATGACTAAGACACACTCAAATTCACAATTCTATGTGGATATGCAAGGTTAAACAGGGGAAATAGGAGGAGCGTTTGAAGTTGCCTTATTGCCACACTTCCTGTTTCCTGTCGAGAGGTCAGAGGTCACTGCTATGGGATTAAGTGATACTAGCCTGCTAAATAATCTGTCTGGGCATGTCACTGACTTGTCCGAGATGAGCTGTTGCCTGCAGATTTTCTGCACATAATGATGCATGACTGTGTCTGACCTGCAAAGTCAACATCACCGTAACCCCACAATATTTGAGAAAACAGGATGAAGTTCTCAAATAAAGAGGACATTGTGTCAGGTACACAAGGGGAATATCTAATTTTAGAGTTAAAGGTTAAAGTTGGTGTTAGAAAATTAAGGTCAGTCAGTTTTAAAATAGTGTGTGTGCGTGTGTGTTAGAAATAATGTTTGCACCGTTAGGAACAAGTACACGTGACCTATCCTGATTAGAACTGATGTTGGTTACATTATCAGTCGATCTGTTGATTTTGGCAATTAACTGAAGAATCAGTCTGTAAACTGTCAGCACATAATCAAAGATATCATTAGATGTTCTGTTTAGTTAAACTAGAGAGTGAAGAGTTTATCTTTGTTTTCTTTAATGTTATTCATTGTGTTGCTGACTAAATATTGCCAGAGGAGTGGGATGTTTTCACTCAACTGCATCAACCTGCCCCACAAAGCAGCTGTAATAATGGGTTCTGATGTCCATGAAGTCATTTGTTTTGCCAAAGCACCTGTTATTACCACCCTCTATGGGATGTGCGTTGCCACAGTAACACCACACCCACTGCTTCTCAGGAGAACTACTGTGTTGAACTGTGCGGTTTCACTGTCTTTCATTTCCTTCTTCTCGCTCACCCTTTCTCTCCTTTCAGCTAATGCCGCTTTATTGTTGTGCTTTCCATCCTTTTCCCTCCCTCACGCGCGTACACATATACAGTAAAGCATATCTCTCTTGTAACACACCCATGCTTTTATTCATTGTCTCCCATGTGCACACACACAGGCAGGAGCCTTGTGCTTGACTGCTTAAATTGCTGAATAGAGGAGTTAAGCAGTTAACAATACTTCAGTTTCATTCCTTCCTGAATGGCTATGAGGCAGTAAACAAAGTTGGGTGTAATATAAATAAATGCATCTGCATGATGTGAAGGCCACCTGTACATTCCATCCAGACTTCAGGCTTTATGAGCTCTTTGATCTACAACAGCCAAGCGTATGAGTGAGCTACATGCTATTGTGGCCAAGTGTCTGCTTTTTGCTGAAAATCCAGGCCTAAGCCAAATGAACCAGGCTATTGAACTGAAAGCATACTATTCCACCTCATTAGGATCTAAAGTGGGGGGAAAGGGCCAACATAGTTGTAGATGAACAAAACACAAAGCTTTAGTTGCTGTTTGTCTGCTACAGCAGAAACCATGAAATGCACACCCTGTGTTCAGGCTCTAAGGCAGCAGTCTACGCTGTAGTGCTTTTCTCTAGATTTTATCTCCTAAATGTTGCATTTGCATCAAAAAAGTAATGGAGCAACAAAACACAGATTAAGCAATAATATCAATAAGCTATTGTGCCTCTGCATTGCAGGACAGTATAAGTATATAATGAACATGGACATATGACAATGAACATAGAGTTGGATTATGTGGAAGTTGATGTTGGTGTCGTGTTTTTTTGTGCTGATGGATTTTAACTTGAGTTCACAGTACACAGAACGTAATGGAGCACCCTGGTTTTTATAAAATTAAGTTGTTCCGTAGCCAGCAGTAAGTATAGGATGAACAGAAGTAATCACAATATCGGTTATCTAAGAATGACTTATAACCTAGCGTCTGCTAAACTCAAACCAAGGGCAGCAAACTCTCCGTTAGAGAAGGTTCATGTGAGCGTGTTGTTTCAGGGCAGTGAAAGCTTGGCATCAGGTAGAGAAAGAGAGTAAGAGGAACGAATGAATAGATGAACAGACAAACATATACATGGATTATCCTTCGTGTAATCCTCTGTTTTAGGGTCAGAGTGTAGCGCGAAGAGACTTTTCACACCAGTTTGTTTGTGTGCGAGAACACAAACGCACAGTTTTTAGTTATTCTAAGAATATGTTCACCGATTTTTTTCTTTTTACTACATGTTGGTGTGTGTGTGTGTCTGCTTCGTATGGTATATTTGTCTGTGTGTGTGTTTATGCATGATTTGTTGCGTGACAGATGAACATGCTGCGCAGACAACAGCACAGATTAGGATTCTACACTGTGCGGTTATTTCACAGCTGCTGGACCACAGCAGAAACGTTTGAAAAGATTTAGCTTGTTGCAACAACATTTGGGATGCTGTAGTGTGATTTGCAGGATTAAGTTTTTAATTCATTAGTATCAGCTCTATGAAAGCCAATCATTTTGCAGCCAGTTGGATTCATTGCATACCAGCTGTGAAACACAAACAAACAGGGCCTCTAAAGAAAAACACTACAACGCATCAGCATCGTCACTCAAGAAATTTCTTAACTTAAATTGGGCGGATTGACTGATCCTCTATGAAGCTGAAATCTGTGTTTTCTGGGAATGATTCACAGACTAAGCTAAACTCTGTAGCTACAGTTTACATTATGTTTACAGCTACATTGTATTGAATATGACAATGAGACAAGACCCCTCCAGCACTGATGGCTAACTGTATCCAAACTGCTTCCATCCATAAACGTGAATAGGCCGAGCAGCATTTATCATGTTATGACATAACACCTGTTTCTTCTTTTACACACACTGGTTAACTTGGTTCCAGACTCTTGAATCCTAGGTCATAGCGTAAGACTGAAGTAGGTAAAACTATGTTAGTTAAACTGCTGATAGTTGCACACATGAAAATAAAAGCATAGAAATAGTTGGAAGAAAGATTCAAGTTGTCTCCACTTGTTTCTACTTTTTTCTATGGTCTTATGTCAAATGAGCTTTGTTGGTTAATGCTACTCAAGTCAGTTTATGAATATCTATATACGTTTGCAGGTTAGTTATGAATTGCTGTAACCGTGATCTGGAGTTGTTGTTGTCTTATCTTGATCTGTTATCACAGGATGTATAATTAAGTCCAGATATATTAAAAAGTTGGAAATGCAAAGTTACAAAATTTACAAAAAGTGGGTGGTCCCCATCTTTCTTGCTTGGACTTAGACTTGGCACAAACGTACTGTAGATCTTTTTTGTAGACCAAGCAGTCTGTTTTATTGGGTGGGATTAGTGAGCATGAGGGGAGGAAATAAAAAGTAGCTGTTGCAGTTCCTGTATTTCCACCACAAAATATCTGGTTTGAATCTAATGTGGTTTGAAATGGGTTTAGGCACGGTTATAATCTCTATTGTCACTTCTATGCTCGTCCACTAATCTGTATTTTTGCAGCAGTAATCTCTTGTCTCCATGGGGATTTGTCGTTGCCATGGAGACCTGTTACTACATGCTTTGTCCCTATTCTGCCACACAGACTGTGGTAGGTGTGAATGTATATATTAGACACAGAGTTGTCATAACTATTCTGTCATAAAGTGACTAAACACAGATGTGTGGACTGTAGTTTTATTTTTATTTTTTAAATTTGCACTGAAATTTCTTTACGACAGGCCACGCCATGAACTAGCTGTTGCTCAAACTGCAATACGTTGTAAAAAAGATTTACTAATCCTAATGAGTGAAGTAAGTGTATGTCCTGTAATTGCTCACCTTGGAGTGAAAATGAATTGCAATGAGGAAGTGAACTTGTTCTGCTGGTGTCCATTAGTAGTTTGGCACTGCTCTTCTCTCGCAAACTCTTCTTCACCATCTCCACCCCCTCCAGTGTCCCATGTTCCCTCTCGTTTTCTGCCCTCGTTTCGTTGAGCAGTTGTCCCCGGAGGGAAGCAGACACAGCTCAGAGGAAGAGAGCAGAGGATGGAGGATGGAGGAGGCAGTTTGGCAATGACAGTTTGTAGGGCAGGCATTTGCTGAGAGGTGGGAAGCGAAAGTCAAGGAAGGAAGGACGAGTGAAGGGATTCTGTTAACAAAAAGAGAATAAAAGAAAGTAGAGGTGAGAAGAAGGAAAGGGGGGAAAAGGAAGTATTACAGGGCCAAAGCCAGCAACAGATACGATAGGTAAGGCTGTTATTTATATACCAGTTCATCAATTCATTAAATAAATAGTTTTAAACTAATGCACTTAACAGGTGTAACATGTATGTGGTTACAGAATGTATGTCTTGGGAAAATATGGGAGTAAAATCTTTTAATATGAATTTATCATGAATTTGTAGGCTTTGCCCTTTTAGGTGACTTTAGCTAAAAGTTTAGAATGTGTCAGCACATACAGTACTTATACAGTAGAACCATACAGTAGATGTAGGACTTTGCTGGAAACAACACAGAGCATCTGATGATGGTTCAACTCCTTACATGCAGGAGAGAAGAGCATCTTGCATCTGACCTCTTTTGAAACAAACTGCTGCAGTGTTTGTAGGTCAGTCATATGCAGGACATACAGATGTTTTTTTTTGTCATAAATTATTTAATGTGTGTGTTTGAAGCGATGCTGTAAGAATGTCAGAGCTGTTGTTTCCATGGAGTGTGGGAAGAAGGGAGAAAAAGAAGGGATTTTAGGGAGAGATAATGAAAGTGGACAAATGAGGGGATTGAAAGGGGGCCCGGAAGAGAAGGATTGAGTGAAAAGATGAGATTTAGTGAAACAGAGAAAAGAGGAGGATGCGAAGGGACGGGGAGAAAGAAAGGCATGAGCAGTGGCAGGTTAGGAAGTTGTGAGAGAAGTAGAACAACGTTTCTGGGTGTAGAGCGAGAGGGCCAGTTTAAAGAAGGCCTAAGTGGCCGTGACGAACATCTTACAAAAAGCTGTACTCTGATGCCAACTCTCTCGCTCATACACTGGGAACAAGTCCTGTGACAAACATGCTGTCCTGGAAGAGCAGGGGCTGCACGACAAAGGCACCAAATTCCTTGCCTCATATCTGACTTAACGTTCATTTTCAAATTGGTGGTTCCCGGTGTTCACTATAATATTCCATCACAGTATGCGTCAAGTCCGAGTCTCTACGTAGTCACAACAAGGCCAAGTCCAGTGGAGTCCATTTTGTGTATCACGAGTTGCCAGATGCTAATAAATCCACAGTTGTTATCATACTAGGTGAATGTTAGTTCTTCCATTCTGCATGTTTCTCCTCTCACAGGTGTCAGTGTGTATCACATTATTTGACATATTGCTACTACACACAGGACAAAGAATCAGGACAGAAACTAATGTTGCTGTTTTTGTCTTTTGGTGAACTTGCTTGACAAAAATAAGAATGTACACACATGCAACACATACACACTTTCTTTATCCTTATTCCATATTTGTATATCTCATTTACTGTTGATAAGGAGTAAGTCAGTAGTGTTTGTCTTTGGTTCTCCTTATCTACAGTGCATGTAGCCTCTCTCACATTTTCTCCCACCTACGTAACACACCTTTCTCCAGCCATTTAGTCACCTCCCCTCTCTACCTCATTAGCCAATCATGCGTAAGGAGACCTGTTCTATTTTTACTCCCACCCCCCTCTGCACGCCACTGCTGCACTGTGGATGTGTATGTGTGTAGTCTCTTATTGAAGGTGGCAGGGAAGAGAGAGAGAGGGGGGGAATTAATGGACACTAAGTAAAATGCAGAGCCAAATTGAGGAAAGCTGGAATTTGGAGCATGCAGTTATCGCCTCATTTGAGTGAGGTGTCATAATCACTGCTTGAACTTAAAAGAAGAGGTGGATGTCACCTTAAATGCAGATGGTGTAATGCATGATAGCGCCAGAGGGAGAAAGCTAAAAAGAGATGCGGTTTGATGAATGGAGACAACAAAGGTTAGAAAGACAATTTAAAGGACAGTTTAATTTAAAAAAAAAAGTCAGACACACGACCAGACCAAAACACGCAGGTATACGTTCTCATTGGTGCAGTTTGACCTCAACCTTTCCTCAAAACCAAGTTATGCTCGTCCAGTGGTATCAACAAATTAGTGTCATGCTTTGTTTCTTTGTTTGGGTGTGTGTGTGTGTGTGTGTGTGTAGCACTGACAAAGATATTTGAGGAGAGTGTGTATATGTGTTGACCTCAGCTGCAGGGTAAAACCAATGACTCAGTTATTAAGAATTGAGCAATTTACTTTTTTTCCCCTTTGTGTGTGCAAGTCTGTGTCACCAGCTATTGAGCTGTTGACCCAGATGCAACTGTCCGTATGACATAATGACATTCTAAACTCTTGTTTTTCTGTATTTGTGTGAAAGAAAGAAGACAACTAAGAGCTAACGTTTCAATCATCCATGAGGTCATTGCTCATAGCTGCACCAGACTTAGATGATTTATGAATCCTAACATATTGAGCTTTGGTATTTTATTTCCTGCACTTTATACCCATTGCAAAAAGAGCCTTGGTTGTACTCAGTCAGAAACTGCACAACCAGCTGGTTCATTTATAAATTATAGTTCAAATGCCATTAAAAATTCATATTGGTGCCGAAAATCAGAGAGGCTTGGACATTATTAACTATTTGTTGTATACCAGCACTGTAAATCTTTATTTGAGATATAATTAAAGGTAGTAATAGTAACATTATCCGTGTTTGTGTGCTAGCATATGAAGATGATGATCCAAATGTCTCTTTTCTCCATCTGCAGGTTGACTTGTCACCATGACAACAGAAGCAGGCTCTGAGACCGAGGTGAAGGAGAAAGCAGAGGAGTCGGCTGCTCAGCCAGACCAATCGGAGCAGGAAGAAGAAAAAACACAGGAAGTGGCAAACACGGAGGGAGAGGAAAAAGAAAAAGAACAGGAGAAAGCAAAAGAGGTGAAGGAGGGGAAAGGAATATCTCGATACCTGCCAGCATGGCTTAAGAAGCAGAAGTCCCAAGGCCAGGTGCAGTAAATTAAAGTATTGTATTAAATTCTTCTATTGCCATAGAAGAATTTAACTAGAAGAACTATAGAGCAGATTATTTAGGTTACTATCAGAGTTGGCAGTAAATAAATTAAAATCTTTTTTTGTCCTGGCGCATGCAGACCTCCCCAACCAAGGAGGTCCCACCCACAGAGGAAGCTGTTAGCAAGGTCACACCGGACGAGACCGAGTCTGCCCCAGAAGTGAACGGACACGCAGAGGAAGTGGAAGAGAAGGAGGCAGCAAAGGCAGAGCAAGTGAAGGAGAGAGACTCAGAATCTCATTCCAACGCCAGTGCTGACACTGAGGTACAGGTGTCCCAGGTTGTAAACTGTCACGTCTTGCTGATTTCCCATCATATAAATATGAATTTATTGTCAGCATTTAAGAAATGTTGTTTAGCACAATAAAACTGTGTTACCTCCATGGACAATTGTGTACAGCTAGTCTTATAATTTACAGCAGTACTGTATACTGATTGAAGCATCTGTTCAGCCAAGAGAGGTAGAGACAGGGACACACACACACACACGCACACGCACACACACGCACACAAACACCAACACATGGAAAGAGAAATACAATCTCCCCTGTACAAGTGCACATGCATACAGGAGAACTGTTCCATGCAGTGATCACATTAAGCCATCCAGGCCCACCCAGTGACATCAACATTTTAGTAACCAGGCCAAAAGAAACGCCTGCCGTTCCTAAGCCCAAACCCGGACTAGGAGGGGACTTACAAAACAGAGTGATGGAAAATTATTATTGCTCCCTATCTACTTATTTTGGAATCTGAATTTTAGTTCATCTTTTTCAATCTACCGCTTTTAAGAACATTGAAGTTTTATATAACCGCTAAAGCTGGGGAAACATGTTTAGATCTGTAGTTTGACATTTTGACATTTCTTTTGCTTGGACTCTGCAAACACAGCCTGCCAAGGAGGAGAAGGAGGAAAAAAGTTCTGAAAAAAGTCCTGAGGAGACCAAGGAAACAAAGGAAGAAGGAGGAGAAGGAACAGAGGAGCAGAAGAAGGAGAAGGAAGGAGAGGTGGAAGCTAAAGGGGAAGGAGGAGAAGGCCAGGCGTCCATTTTCATATCTCCTCTTCGTCTGGCGAGGAAGACAAAGATGAAGCTTGTGGTGTGTCATGTTACCCTTCTGGATGGGACTGACTTTACTTGTGAGGTGGAGGTAAGAGAGTGTGATTTCCACTTTAATGTTGTGCAATGTGCGAAATAAAATAGCAAGTGACAGAGAGGAATGACACATTGTCTAACTTATGTTCTTTTGCTAGTCATTTAGGCCACACGTGAGTGCTATTAGTGATGTAATCACTAATAGGATCAGATGTAGTGGGTGGGCGGTAAAGGGTGTAGGGGTCTTTAACTTTCTGACTCAGAGTGCAGTAATGGCTGAGGCACCTGCTGGGCGTGATTTAGGGGGATAAATGCGGAGCAAAGCAGAGCACGCTGCAGGGGCCTGTCTGGTGATTAGAATACACACACCAACACAGCAAATTATTGGGGTCTCACCAGATTAGTTTTCTGCATCTGCTGCTCTAGCACACACGTGCCCTGCGCACACACACACACACACACACACATACACACACTCAGAAATACTTACATCAGATGTTTGAGTACTGCCATATAATATAAAAAAAGAAAATCTTTATTTACACATCTGCGTCTCCTGGAGTCATGACAGGGCATGAGGGGGGGAAGAGCGGACGATTCAACTACAGCTACCATTTTTGTCTCATTCTAAGCATCCGTTATGGTTGAAACGTTCCCATTTTTAGCAGTACCCCCACTCACATTCCCACACTCGCATCCATTGGGAATCTGTTCAGAATAGCCACTGTGCAGGTCCCCTGGAACTGTTAACAGTTAAGTGCCTTGTTCATGAGTATTTTCCAAATCGGTATCTTCCCATTTAGTCTGGGAATGTTAACTGGCATCTTTGCTTTGGAAAACCTACATCCACATCTAAAGTATGCCAACGCCCAACAGTGTGCCTGTGAGCGTCTACGGTTCTTTGAACAGCAGCAGCTTTGTCTTTCAACAGATAGCGCTGATACTGCAACTATATGCTATTGTCCTAAAGTGCTCACACACATATCCATCCATCTATCCCTCCCTCCACACACTGGCATAGTTAGGTCAGGAGAGGCAGAGATCCACAATGCATTCCAGAGATTAAATTTTGTTTTGCCCAGCAGGCCTCCAACACGCACAATACTCCACACACACACACACACACACACACACACACACACACACACACACACCAGTTTGTACTTGCTAGTTTCTGCTTTTCTATTCTTCATCGTCCATCTGTCCTATTTATGAACTTGCGGTATCCAATTTATTTCTTTGTAATAACTTAATGCATATTTTATTAGGCAAGGTGCCTTGACAAAGCATTTTCTGACTGTGGGTTGAAAAGAAAAGTTTAAGTGTCATATGATCTTAATGCTGATTCTAAGAAATTCATTAGTATTGGTTTAAGCAGGATTTTCAGTGTTTAGGTACAGTTTCATAGAAAACCGCTAGGCTTCAGGGTGTTACACACACGGTGCATCTACTGCCTTGAGTTTACACAAAGACTTTTTATCTCTCTAACGCTCATATTTCTACATAGTAGATGTCTTGTCATACATGGTGTCAAGCCTCTGCATCTGTTAGGTATAACCTCTCAAAAAATGGTGCTGAATGCATCGAAACCCCTTTGGTCTCATGTTGCTCTGGATACAGTCTGTGTCCCAATGTCCAAATTGTTGTGTTTAAAAAGCTTCTGAGATCATTGTTGCACTATCAGTGTGTGTCCAAAGATGGTAGACCCTAATGTCTTTAGGTAGTTCTTTGCTTGGAGGCACACAAAGCCAGAAACTCTGAAAGGCTGCATTCTCTTTCAGAATGTAACTCCACTGTGTGTGTGAGTGTGTGAGTGTAAATGGCATGTGTGTGTGTGACCAATATTGGAAAATGCCGCAGATGTTTTCAGTTGTCCCAGGACAAGAGGAAAAATGCGATCTTTCGTCCTTTTTCCTTCCACTGTTATCACTCTCTGGCCCTTCTGTAAGTCTGTCTGCATAACGTCACTCTTGGTATGGACACCAGCGCTGAACTGAGGCTGTGCTGTCTAACTACAAAGAAATGAGCATATTTAATTATTTCATTCATTCTTGTCTTTTTTTCCCCCCCATCCTCCCTCGGTCTGACCTTCTGTCTAACTAAAAGGCGCCACTGCCTGTTTGTGTGCATGCCCGTTTGTACATGCTTTCATGGATCTGTGCTAAATGTCATTGTCATAGTTGAGTGCGGAGGATTTCATGGCCAGGGCTCCCATTGGGCTTATGAAGGAATGTGTTGCCCAGAGAGAGATGGAGAGACTGAGAAAGACACCAAGAGAATAAAGGAACAGAGAGGTCGTGACTGAGAGCTATTGATAGTAATTTTTAAGTGCCTCAGTTAAAATAAGTGAGATGAGAGTTTTACTATCGGATGGTTAGATTTTGCTGTTATATTTCTCAAGCTTTAAAAACACAACAGCTGGAAAAGTGGAGTTGATTGTGATGTTATTTTAATCTCAAATTTAGAATATGTTTTTAATTCCTGACTTCTGTCTCTCACTCTACAGAAGCGTGCTAAGGGTCAGTACTTGTTCTTTAAGGTGTGTGAACACCTTAATCTACTGGAAAAAGACTACTTTGGCCTAATATATAAAGACAGCCATGAACAGAAGGTATGTACATTTAATTTACACAGGATGTGTGTAAGGACAAATAACTCAGCAGATCTGTGTCTGTCACTGTTTGTAACAAACGCTTTGACTCTCTCGTATTATATTTTATTTGCTCACTCCAGTGTTGGTTGGATCCCACCAAGGAAATCAAGAGACAGATTCGAAGTAAGTGGCCTGTGTTTATCTACTCTCCCACTATCACTGTCTTATCCACACTTCCTCAGCAGTAAAAGGTGTTTCCCATAACAGATTGTGTATTGAACAAAAAATGGTTAACCGTCTGTATATCAAGTTAAACACAAACTGCATCATGAACAAAGTCTGAGACATCTGAAACTAGTTGGCAACAGCTTGACTACATGGTGCAAGTGGTTACCAGAGCATGCTCACTCTGCTTCATTATTTATAGTTCTTTTTAATAGGTGCTGTTGATTTATAAATGTGGGCAAGATGTAGGTGTAGGGTTTAGATTAATTAAGCTACTCTGCAGTCTTCCAGGATTAAAAAGGCAGCTGTGTTGTTTGGAGGTAACTTGCGTGGTACCTCAGTACTCTGTTGCTGTCAGTTTGTACACTCGTAAATCATAGCTGTACTCAAAAGGGAAACAAACACCTACAGTGGATCATAAAGATTATTTTAGACGTAGTGCCTGTGAGATTGTTATGTCTGGTGTGTGGAGCTACTGTGCATTCTGTGTGTGAGCATCACAGATTTTGTGGTATGTCGTCTGTGTTTTCATAGCTTTGACCCTGCTTGTGGTTCTTGGATGAGTGACGTACATCTGGCCACATTTTTTTTTACAGAGATTGGAACTATTCTCACATCTACATTCATGTATTTTGCATTCCTCTGCCTGTGTGTGCAGACTCAGTAGCTCACAAATGACACCCTTCATGACTAAATTACCTTCAGTCTACACTGCCATAACGAGTCTGCTTTACTAGATACTGGATTGTGACCCCTAAACGTTTTTTATGGGTCAATGAATTATTTATAATCTACACTGCTGCGTTTGTTTGCTTTGCTTTGTCAGACTGGACTGAAAAATAAAGATGATCTGAAATTCATCTGGTAGAGTGTTCACTTGTGGAAAGAGAATTTTATTGATGTAGGCACAAATATACATGTATGTGTAAATGTTCACATTGATATCAGAAATCAAGTTTGCCCTACATATTTACTCAGAGTTGTTGCTTAGTGGTGTCAATAGATATGTAGCCTAAAAGACTATAAAATTAAACTTGGACCTAACAGCTGAGCTGTCTGAAATCAAATTACTTTTTTTGTGCCGCAAAGTCCAACTTCAATCCAAGCAAGTGATCTCATGCTTATATTGTACTTGAACAGATAATGAGAACAAGATTGAAGTTGTGCTCAGTATGACTGGAAGCCAGGCACTGCAACTGAAGAGCCTGAGTTTAATCCAGTCGTTAGACGTCTGCAGCGCATGTGGCCATGTTAATGTTTAACAGCACCACTTGTGTTCTCTCCATAATCAAACTAACCTTTATAGTGTTGGGTGTCTCACTGTGCTCGAAATGTCAGTGTGCTGACACAGTAGATTTGCAGAAAATTGTTTTTTTTCCCATGATGAGAATTGATCTGCAAATATGGGATCTTAATTGGATCTCATCCCCTTTGGTAAATCTTGAAAGAAATAGTTTGTGTTCAGTCCATGGAAATTGCAGATGAGTGATAGAAGACCTATAGTAGTGTAGAAAGACAAAATGGTCACAAGAGACTGAAATGGCGCAGGCAAAAGGCACACAAAGTCAGCATAACACACATGCTAAGACACACCGACATTCACAGACCAGCACGTACAGTATGAGGACGTACATTTATAGTAAGCAACAAAATGTATCAGTGGTCTGTATGAGTATGTAGCTCCATATGTGGTTGTGACTCCTTCGTCTTCCAGACTGATCTTGGAAGAGAAGGTGGACGTAATGTGTTGTCATCCTTTCCCAGATAGAGTTTTCCAGATGATGATGATGCGTTTGCCATCTTATATTAGATATGCATGCGTGTTATTGGGCAGGCTGCACAGACAGGATGGAAATAGAAAAGATGGCTGGATGGCAGCAATATGGTCTCCTGTGGGAATGAGCTTAGGAAATTGGAGCCAAATGGAGACAGAGATAAAACTGATGACTTCCAAATGGAAACTACAGTATGAGATGCAGTGAGGACCACCGTTGTTGATGAACCTGCCTTGGTTTCTGGCAGTGATAAAGATTACAGTTTGCTGCTGGTCAAACTAGAGTGACATTATGTAATACCAGCTGTTTAACGTATTTCTGTGTGTGAATGCATGCGGGATGTACCAGGCTTAGTGTTACTAAAATCTGTTCTGCATTAGTTGCCCTTACTTGCACCTGCTACTATTCAAACGCACAGATGGTTGAGATGGGTAGAAGGTTGACTGGAATTAGACACAAATATAGATAAGTGGTTACTCTAACAGGCTTTCTTTCTGTAGGTAACAACTGGGAGTTTGCATTCAACGTCAAGTTCTACCCTCCAGAACCCTCACTGCTCACTGAAGACATTACTAGGTACTTGCAGACACACTTGTCAGACGTCTCTATGTTTAAATGTGCATTAACTGATTTTATAGGCATTTGGGGCAGTGGAAGGCGTTTTTACATAAAGAATGACACGTTATCCCTGATGTGAAGTAAACTTTTAGCAGCTATTGCTACTGTGCACATTATTAGTTCATTTGAATTTGTACATATGCACACACAGATCTGCTCCCAGCACACTGCGCTTATGGTAAAGTGTATGTGTAATGGAAGAAATGACGCCTCTTATGGATGTAAGTAAAGGGTAAATGAGGGCATACAACACACATACATAGGAAGAAATGCATGTTGCATCTTATGTTGTCAGTTCATTCTCCTAGTATACATATTGACATACGTAGTATAATGCAGAGGCCCAATGAAGAGAGGCCCTATAACTGCATGACTGGGGGTTAAGCTTCCATGTCAGCAGTCAAGGATGACTTTAAATGACATTTAAGCCAGGATGACACATTTACCGGCACCCTGAGGTGTCTGACGTACTTCTTCAGGAGAAAGCTCCATTCACATAATGATTTCACCCATTAAAGCTTTTGCTTTTGAAAAGCCAGACAACCATTGCTCAGTTAACCAACTACAAATGCACCTTATGCAACCGAGTTAGGCTGTGTCATGTTGAAACACATGAGATTGTCCCACCACGCAGGCATAGCAACATACAAGAAAATTATGTAACAAACACAGCACCATGAGACACACTTAATCTTCACCAGGCAACCTCGTGCTTGGAACTCACAGGAGGCGAAGGCACTGTGATGCACATGTTGCTTTGGTTCTATTTTGCTTGTCCCAACACATTCAAACCCAGTCCATTTCTCCTACCTTCCTGCAGGTACTTGTTGTGTCTGCAGCTTCGTGAAGATGTGGCTTCCGGGCGACTGCCTTGCTCCTTTGTCACTCACGCTCTGCTGGGGTCATACACATTGCAGGTACTGTGTGTGTTGCACAGGTGGGTAAGAAGCTGGTAAGTGTGCTGTATTTAGATGTGACTTATGTGAGACCACTGGATTTTCTATGGTTTACAGGCAGAGTTTGGTGACTATGAAGCTGACCAACCTCGGCCTTTGGACTACATCAGTCAACTGACCTTTGCACCCAATCAGAATAAAGAGATGGAGGAGAAGATCCTTGAACTCCACAAGTCACATAGGTCAGTGTCTAAGGCTAGTAATATACTGTATAATTTAAACATTATTGATGTATGTTTGTGAATAAAATAGCTAAAATAGCAACTAAAATAGCTGTTTTTTTGTGTGTTCAGGGGAATGACACCAGCACAGGCTGACACCCAGTTTCTAGAAAATGCCAAGAAACTGTCTATGTATGGTGTGGACCTGCACCATGCCAAGGTACGAATCCGCCCCTCCCCATTGTTAATGACAACTGGTGATTAGCACAGTTTCGTTGATGTGACACAAGTGTACTGGCGTGTATGCATGTTTGTGTCATTGCATGTACTGTGTGCGTGCGTGCGTGTGTCAGCTGTACAAACACTAAGGGAGCATTGCCATGGGAACAGCCAGGCTCTCACTGGGATAGGCGGTCATCAGCAGAGTGTGTGCATGTTTCCATGTGTGTCTGGATACGTTTGTGTGTCTTTGTGCAAGCCGGGTAGAAACAAATTAGGAAATATACATGAGAGAGAGAGTCTGTAGATGTGAGGATGTGAGATTGAGGACAGACTGAAAAGACAAAGAAATGAGGGACAGAGATAAGGTTGGAGTGAGTTGGCTTCACTGAAAAAGTCTTTTTATTGGACACGCTCCACTTGTTTGCAGCACAGAGAGACAAAGAGAAGCAGGGAAAAAGATGAGAGCAGCAAATGTTGAAAATCTTTTTTACAACATACCAGAGCTGTGGGATTTCAAACAGCGAACCTATTTCTGTCCCCTGCCACCAATTTATTAAACAAGTTTCATAACTCCCAAGATCCACAAAGGAGCTCTTTCAAAAAGAAGTATGGAAAATTGGATTTTCAGTCAAATCAAACAGAAATTGCTGCTCCTAAGCAAAAGTCAAATTTAGGACCTTTCAACATTTTACCCATGTAATGATTATTTTGTTTTTGTAGTGGGATTATCTTACCTGCTAATTGTAAACCTCACTAACAATAAGAAACAAATATTGGAATTTAATTTGTCAAAATTGTAAATCAGCAATGTGGTAATAATCGATAACATATATACAGTATATCCTTTCTGTTGGTGTCCCAACCAAAGTGATGTTTTTATTTTTGCAGCATGACAAAGATCGATGACTAGCTACTAGCAGGCCAAGGCCATGTGACGTGCTTGTGTTTATGTGTGTGTGTGTGTGTGTGTGCGCGTGTGTCCCAGTCCATTATCAACATATTGCCTCACCCATTAGTCCAACAGATTTTTCCTGTGTTAATTCATTACTGTAATCAATACCCCTTACCATTACCAGATGGCCTTGGACTTAAAAGCTTTATTGGTGAGTTAGTCTGCCAGCTAACTATGTTACTGTTGTACTGAGCGCCAGTGTTTGTGTGTGTTAATTGAGTTTCTGAGTTGAGTTGACCTTAAGCAGACTACTATAGAAATCAGCTGATGTACAGTACGATCTGATAAAGACAGAGGCGGCAGAGATGTATCACAGAGATTGAATATAATTTCACAACAAATTATTTCATGGACATTTGTATCTGGCTTTTACAGGATTCTGAGGGTGTGGACATCATGCTGGGCGTGTGTGCCAATGGTCTCCTGGTTTACAAAGACAGACTTCGGATAAATCGCTTTGCTTGGCCCAAAATCCTGAAGATTTCATACAAGAGGAACAACTTCTACATTAAGATCAGACCAGGAGAGGTGTGTCTGTAGCCACATACACACTTGAATGAGTGCTACATAGTGTACATTTTTATTTGCGATTGATAAAACAAACTAATTATTTTGTGTCTAATTGGTTTTAAAAGACAGAGCAGTTTGAGAGCACGGTGGGTTTCAAGCTGCAGAATCATCGATCTGCAAAAAAGCTGTGGAAAGTCTGCGTGGAGAATCACAGTTTCTTCAGGTAACCTTTGCTCACCGTGAAGCAAATGTGCTGTACTTTTGTACTAGTATTCATGTTGGTTTGGGCCAGAAAATAAATGAAAAGAATGTGTCGTAGTTGTTTATCTAGTTTGATGCCCTGGAGCACACTGTTAGACAAAAATATGAAAGAATAGCCAATTTCTGTGTGTTTGTATTTTTCTTTGCGTGTGTGAGAGGGAGGAAACGTTTTAACATCCTGCTGAAGGAGTAATTTTATTTCTCGAGAACACTGATATATAACTTCCACTAAAAATCCCATAAATCACTGAAAACATTTTACAATTCATTCGTCCTCAATGTCTGTTTTGTGTCTCCTCTGCATCTCTGTCTTTTGTTTCTAGGTTAAATGCACCAGAACCTCCAACAAAGGCTCGTTTCTTGACTCTGGGTTCTAAGTTCCGTTATAGCGGGCGAACTCAGGCCCAGACCCGTCTGGCCAGCTCCCTCATAGACAGACCTGCGCCCAACTTCGAACGCACGTCATCAAAACGCATCAGCCGTAGTCTGGATGGAGGTAACCCATTCACACAGCGGCAGAGAACGATGGCATTCGAGATTAAAATGGAAGAATATTTAATCAAAAGAGGAATGGAAGGAACGATGGGCAGATGGAAGGGGCCTGGATAGCTCAATGACCAGATACAGGAAATAGCTGCAGCATATGCTTCCTGTCACACAGAGGGAGACAGGGAAGGAGAAAGAATGTTCAGTTTGTGTAAAAGAAAGAGGCCCTCACAGCAGCAGAAACATTATTACACCATAATGCTGCATAAGCAGCCATACCCAAGTCAGTCAGGTGACGGAGTTGTTCTCTGTGCAGCCACATGATCATAAAGTTCTATAAATGTCTAAACCAGGAGCACAAAATTGAACGAGTATATAGTCCAGATTTTTAAGAGTAACTGCACAAATACTTTACAAACACTTACATTTCTGCATAACCATAATGTTTATTAATATATTTTTTAAGTCTCGCATCGGATACATATGTTGTTGAAACCATACATGCGTTTTTTCTGTTTTGTGGTTGTTAGATTGGGCCAACAGATCCCACTTCATGCAACCGTGCCCTGCAATCTTTGCAAGTTATTCCACTATCGTACACTGTCCCCTGCTGGACACATTATTCCACTGCAAGCAATTATGTTGAATAATGACTAAAAGCAATGAAATTTATAGACCGTGTTTTTAAATCCTCTGCTTTTCAAACTACCAATCTCTGACCACTAGAATGACTAAGCCGCCATAGCTGGAATTGGACAGTGCCATTCATGTACCAGTCAAAGCTGTCAGCGCAACAGTTTTTACTGTATTGTGTATTGACATTTTAATAATTGTGTTTCTCTCTTCCTATTACTCTAGCACCAGTGATCAACATAACTGAGGCCAGCAGGGACACAGCTGAGAACGGACGTGAACTACACTCTGACTCTAAGGTGGGTTTGTGTGTGTGTGTGTGTCAGTCATGTGTGGATACAATTCTTTGTGTGTGTGTGCGTGTGTTAATATGTTGCTGTTAAATTATTGTTGGGATTATTTCACATAATCGTTTTTCTGTGCGTTAAAGAGAAATAGGCAGTGGTTATGTGGGGTGAAATAAAGATTCGGGGAAGGCCAGTGATTTACAAATTCACAGTGTACACAGCGATTGAAGAGGACGTGGTACCAAAGCCTGAGGGCTTACTATAGGAACATTCACAGTATCAGGAGGCTCTTTGTTTTTATGGCGTTTTATGCCTACATACTGACGTACTGAAGTCAAGCAGTGATTTTAGGTGTCCACAATTTGTCATCATATTAGCTACGCATTTTTTGGCACCTTCAGTAAGATAGACTATATGTCGTACTATGCATGTCTCCTGTTCCACCCACTCTCTGCACTTTCCCTTTTCTCCCGCTAGCCCCCAGCACTGTGGGACTGACCTGTCGTAACTTTGTTGACTATGTCTTCTGCCCACAACTCAAAGTTCAGCACTGCTCTCTGTCCTGCTATGTTCACTTTAAACCTGCTGTGGCGTGTTGTTCACTGACTAATGTGCTGTCTCTTTCCCTCCCTTTTTTTCTTCACACGCGCCTCTTTTTTTGCTCTTCTCCTTCTAATGGCATGCTGTCACCATCGCATTATTTCATGAAAATTGAATGATTATTTTAATTCACATTGCGTCGGATATTTTACTTTTTCACTGCTTGCTCATACACTTGGGGATGTTTCTGTGTGTATTTTCTTTTTTTTTTTTTCTCATCCCTCTTTTTTTACTTCATCCCTCCACCCTGTATGTTTTTCTCTCTTTCAATCTTCCATCAGTCAATCTTCATGTTCCCTCTGTCCTTCTCCTCCTCATCCTCACTCTCATCCATCCCCCCTTCCCTCGACTCTATCTCTGAGTTCGACCACGGCCTCTCCGATATCTCAGAAGATGACAACCCTATTGACGACACAACTACTTTGCCCTGGGCCCCTCCCTCATATGCCTCTATCATGCCTGATCAGCAGTTGGCTGATCTTGAACGCCTCACACAAAACCCTCAAGCTTCTTATCCAATCGCAAGCACCCAAACATGCACTTCAGAGCTTTTGGGAGCACAGGAAAGCTGCCAGGCTGAAACCACAGCAACAGCCGGAGTACCATATTGGCAGAGCTGGTTCTCTTCGAGGAGTGTGGTTAAATACTTTTCTCTCATTCTGTGTTTGCTTTCCACGTTGGGAAAGAATGGAAACAGGTGCCTGTCCACAAAGATATTTGCAAACCTAACAAAGAAACTGAGCCTGTTTACACCAGCATTGGCCAAGCAAATGTCAAAGCCTAAATATATAGTTTCCAGCGTGAGTACCTCCAGACTACCTCGGATTCTTAACACTTTGGCATTTCAGTGGACTTGTTTCGTGGCATTTTGTACATTCTATATGCCCACGAAATCCAGAGGCTGGGCAGTTATCTCTCTCTCCTCCTTTTGCTCTGCTTTGTTTTCACTCCCTATTTTCTCATGTGTCTTCTCTGTCTTGACCAACTCCTCCTTTTCTCACTTTAACCTAACCTCATCTATACATCGCTACCTCCTCCACCCTTCCCCTCTCTTCCTGCCTTGCCTATTAGTTGTCTTCCTACTGGTTGTGATGCTGACAGCAAGCCAGTCTTTAATGTTGGCCCTGATTTTAGCCACACCCCTCGGCCTGACCCTGTGTTACCTAGAGAGTGCGGTCTCCCGTCAGCGTAAGGCAGTTTTACCACTGTTTGTCCCTGAAACACCAATTGATCAGCCCGAGGAGCTTTTATACTCTGGTTTCAACATGCAAACTTCTCCTCTCACACCATCACATTCACCACCTCGCATGAGGCTCCAAACTCTCACAGGTGCTACCTGGACGCAAGAGACATGTGATCCTGCTGCTTAAATACATACATTCATATATTCACATCCCCCTTCCCACCAAGCCTCTTACACCTTTCTCCCCATTTGACCTCTTCTCTGTGTGAATGTATCCCCAAATTCACCTCCCCCACCTCTCAACCACCACTGCCTCCCACTTCCAACGTTGCCTTTCTAGAATCCCTGTACCCTGGCAACCCTGCTGTATTGTTTATACAAATATTAGGAAAAATGTTTATACAAAGATTAGGAAAAGCTGACAATGTGGTAAAAAACAATAATTATATTGTTAATATAGGTACATTTAATTGCTATATTTAACTGCTGTACGCAGGACATTTTATGTTTCATTTAGAGCCTCAAAAGTGTAGGTTGTTATGCTCAACGACATCTGTACAGTGTGTTTTAAACTCAGCAGATTCATGTCACATTCGCAAATGAAGTGACATCATTATATTAATTTAGAACATACACGATAAATAAGCACTTAAGTGACTTTATTTGTATATTTTCACTTATTGCAGTTTTCCTTTGTATCACAGAGAATAGCTATATCTAGAATATATGTTATATTTGTACATTTATATCTAAATGCTATATATATATGCTCTAATATCATTCAACAACAACTTAGAAAACAAAGACATTAGAATTGTCTATTATTGATCAATAATATTAATATAGATAGCATTGCATACCCGGAAGTTCAAGAGTCTCCTGAAACCCACGTCCATTGATAGCTATGAATAGATGTAATGGTATATAATGGCGTTTTTGTGGCCAGGAATGTTCTTAGTTGCATTAAGCTGTTTGTCCAAGAGACATGTGACTGGTTAGAATAAAACCGGGGTGTTGTCTGTCAGCAGCTGTCTGCTGCTGGAGTAAGTAATTCACTGCATGTAAAGAAAACAATGTAGCATTTCGGACCCAGAGAATAGTTTAATCTGACATGAGTTTATGTGCCGGCTTTAAATCTTCACTTGTTCCATAAGCACCTGCTGCCTCCCTTCAGCTTCTTTAGTGTTAAAGTTCCTGTGTTTTAGTGCCAAGGTCTTTTGGCCAACAGTTTTCCCTAACACGCAAATTGCTTGGGAAGAAAACTGCATTTTCCATCATCCATTTCACTACTATCTGTCTTCATGCCCCTACCCTGCTCATTTTTTAATGACTGTCACTACCATGACTACAACACTGAAGGTTAAGGAGGTGGACTTGCACCCTGGAAATGCAGAAGTCACACACACTCAGGTCTGTAGGGCCTGCTTTTACCAGCATGCTTTGCAACTCTTTTTAAAAAACCTCGCTAGAAATTCGTGAGTGATTAGAGCTGTTTTGTGGTGTAGTGGAACGCTCGTGTAGTAAACCTAACCTGTTCTTTTCCGGTACTTTCTCCCTGATTTTACCTCAACTACAGTCACTTGGATCCAGTGATCTTGGCTTCTCTCAGGTTCACACTATATTTGATTTTGTAATTGGTCTGTCAATCATTTGGCTGGTTTTATTCACTGGTGGGAAGTTGCCCTAAAAAGGAAGTCATCAGTTTTTCAGCTACTACAGACCCAGTCTAGAACGTGTAAAAATGATTAAGGAAACATTATTATCATTATGTCTGTATTGTTTGAAATTTGGAATTCAGATTGGGCCTAAGCAGAAAAACTGACTAATCCAAAATTCTCACTTTCAGTTCATCTGCGGTGGCTTATGGTTTCACTGTTACAGTTTGCTTTAAATATCTGTGGCTTATATCTTTATTTCTTGGTGTCAGTGAAAACACACTGGGGTTTGTTTGTTTGTTAGTGTAAACGTTGGTATGAGAGTGGTTTTGAATGCATGTTTGCTCACAGAAAGTCTCAAACTGCAATTTTTGCTGTCACCACTTGTATGTATTTATTTATTTATTTATTGCATTGCATTGCAGAAATTTCCCTAGGTTTCGTTTGATGTTGTAGTTTTTTTATTATTATATTTAAAAAAAAATGTAGATATTTTATCTGTTATGAATGTTTGCATTTCATTTTTTGCTGTATGTCTGCCTTCCAGAGTCCTATGAGAGTGCATGGGGACAATATTTATGTGAGGCACAGTAATTTAATGTTGGAGGTTGGTACTGATGTCACCTGATGGCTGGATATAAGAACCTCTGACGCCATCAGAGCTACAACTTTCTGTGTACTGTTCTGTACAAGACTGCTGCCCTCTCGCACTCTCAGGCTCTGTTTGCATGTCTGTGTGTGGATGTTTATTAAGTCTATGCTCGATGTCAGCGATTTTCAGATTTCTGGTATTATATGACAAAGTTGAAGTGCTAATTTACATAGCAGTCATTTCTACCAGCTGGGCTAAAAACAACTTGACTGCAGTGCTGTCGCGTACATTGTACAAGACGGGAGTATTTTAGCGCTGCAGTAAGTGGGGGGTTCTTGCAGTCACAAACCCACAGTTAATTTTTCCAGTGCTCACTGTTGTGCTTAGTGTCTGCTTTACTCTTTACCAAATTTTTTTTATCAGACCGAAGGAGAGCAACAACAAACACTGATTTGATTAAAATCATGTACAGATCAGGACAAAGGAGGAGACTTGCTCTTCCAGGAAATTTCCCAGCCTGTATTCACAGTGGCTGCGTTGTGAATCGCATAGGCAGCATGTACGTGCCTTTCATGCATGCCCTGTGCATGTCCAATGCTGTTTTGTGACCGTTTCATCCTGTCTGTTAGAGAGTTTCATTATTACCAGGCAGATGTGTTTAACCTGACTAACACTGCCTCCCTAAAGTGTTTTCTGCTGATTGGCTGCCAGTGTCAAGTGTGTGATGACTAATACTCAACAACAGCACGTCTTATTTTGCAACATGGGACTGATAGTGATGCTTTGCCATCTGGTGTATGTAGTATTAGTGACATGCGAGTCAAATGGAGATGTCTGAGGAGCTTTAATAGAGTAGACTATGCTGTGAAATAGCTCAGGGTAGATATGGGATGGGCAAACGGGTCGCAGTTGCAGTGATCGCCACTATCAGCTCCATGCTCTGCCTTCTGCCCAGCTGTTCAAGACTGAAGGAGACACACCTTAATAAGATGGAGAGACCCTGTTTCACTGAAGCCAAACCAATAAACAGATGCACACATGCTGCACCAAATTTAAAAATGTTACAACCATTATCTGAGGCTACAGTGAGATTTGGCGTCCATCTTGTTTCTCTCCTGATTGACAGACTAATGTTCCTGTGACCTGAATGTTTCCCATCCCCACCCCTTCTTCCCCATTTCCCCCTTTTATCTATTACATTTCACTCCTTTGTTCTCTGCTATCATCCTTACTGTACTTTTCACCTTCCTTTTGCTCTGGTCTTCCTTGCTCATTTCTCTACTCATTTCTTGCCTTTACCTATATGGTTTATTCTTTTTCTTGTTTTATTTCTTCTCCTTTCTGCTCCATTTTTCCTCATCTACCACCTTCTCTGCCTTCTTGTTTTCACCGCCAACCCACCCCTCATTAAACCATACAAATGTCATTTAATCACCGCCCCTTCGTCATGTTCCTTACCCCACCTCCCCCCTTATTCCTCTCCCTCACTCCCCTACTAGGACCATGATAAGACCCAAGACGAGGTTCTGAAACACCAAGCTAGCATTAGCCAGCTCAAACGCTCGTTTATGGAGGCGCCACCTCCCTCTCCTCCTCAGCCCAACCAGTGGGAGAAACGTCTCACCTCCTCTCCCTCAACAACGCTACGTATTCAACAGCAACAGCAGCAAGTGGTACGTCTGCCTGGGTGTTTCTGTCTCTGCAGTTAAATTACAGAGCCTCTGCCAAAGCTGTACAGGTGTAACATGGATTGCACTGTTTAGAGATTTAAGGTGTTTCCTGTAGTCTGTGTGCTGCACAAGTGCTAGTTTGTTGTGGACACACTGTTCATATCTGTTGATCTGTTTTACAACAGAAGGTCTCTTCTTTCATCAGTCCATCTCACGCCGTCCGCTGTTTCCTTATTATGTAAACATTGGTTTGATTGTTCCTTAAAGTTTATTCGTGTTTCTTTTCGTACAGATCTTCTTATTGATGCTTTTGATGTCCTAGTTTCCATGACCTGTCTTATAGGTTTTCTTCTCTGTGTTGTTTTTGCTATCTGTTTTCTTATAGAAGAGGAGTTTATACTAAACTGTGGCACAGGCTTTTATACAGCAGCTGTAGCCGTCTGCAGTATTCCAGAACCAACACTAGATGTTGCTACATCCACATTTCCTAGCAACTGCAAGGGATTTGTTCTATGTTCCCGTCTGCTGCTGAGACATTTCACTTGTCTGTTGAGATTTAAACCCGCCAGGCTTAAATTCATTACATTTTTGTGCTTAGAGACACTGTTTCATGCAACTGAATTTGAGCTTCTGTGTGTATTGACGCGATAGTTTGCTCTTTTTGTCCCACTTTAAGCTCCTTTATCCCACCTGCCATTTTACTTTCTGCTACAGAGAACGTGAAACTGAATGTATGGATTGGTTGTGCATGACAAACGGATGAGGCATGCAGGGAGACATAGGGAAGAGCGATAACTAAGCCAGCTTATTATTCTGTCTGAAGTATCAAGCTTCACCACACAGCTAACTGCTAACAATGATGATGTCACTGTGAGTGCGTGATCGATAACTGTTATGGTAACCTCTCTGTCACGCAGGTGAATGTGCCCCAAATGGAAGCCTCTGCAGCTGATAACACAATCTCTGATACCAAAGAACCTACAAAGGTGGTCCTAACTTTCCTCTGTTAATCCGTTCAGCTCTCCATGCATGATGCCTTTTATGCACAATTTCCTTCATCCTTATTCTTTTTCTTGCAGTATAAAATTTCTCTTCATCTTGTGACGACCATCTCTTCTTTCAATGTTCATTCTCTCTTCCTACGTTTTCACATTTGAGATGTTTTAGATCCAAAGTTGGACAAATTCATGTTACATTTATTCCTGGGTTTGCTTTGGTATAAATTTAATTTTATTTATGTTCAATGATTTTGTTATTTTTGTTTTTGTCCCTATGCGTTTGTTGCATGTGTGTGTGTGCTCCTCATTGTGCCTGTTTGCACATTATGTATGTGTGTATGGTGTGTGTCTGAGTATAGACAACCGAAGTTGAAATCGAAGAAACAGTTGTCATCCAAGAAGTTACCAAAGCAACCAAATCTGGATTTGTCACCATTACAACTAGTGCCCCTGCTGACCAACCTGCAGAGCAGGAAACGAAAGAAGAGGTTGAAGTTGAAGCAGCAGCAGCAGAAGTAGTGGATGAAGCAAAAGCAGCAAAGCAGGAGAGCATTTCCTCCGAGAGTGAGAGTGAAGAAGAAGCAGAGTACCACCCAAATGTCCCAGTGTCCATTTCACATACACAAATACCAGAAGAGAACGAAGACGAGGAGGAGCCGGAGAAGAACGAGGTTAAGTCAGTGGAAGAGGACATGACTGCTACAGATGGTGCTTCTCATCCAGCCGAGGTCAGCCAACCTGCCGAAGCAACCATCCGACTCGAAGAGGAGGAGGAGTACAGGACAGATGATACAGAGGCCAAGGAGAGCACAGAGAAGGAAAAAGACGGTGAGCTTGAGACAGAGGGAAACACAGATGAGCCAAAGATGGCACCTGGCGAAGCTTCTAATGGTGTCACCCAGCAAGAAGAGACTATGACCGAGTTGGCAGAGGAAGAGGAGGAACCCAAAATGAACGGAGAATCCAGTGTGCTTGAAGCAGAACTACGACCACAGGTTATTTGTTGCTCTGAGGTAAAGTCTTCACTGGGCCGACTGTGGAACTTCCCTGGGCTTTGGTCCCTCCTGCCAACTGTACATACACAGTTTTCCTTCCTGCTTACCACAGTGCCGGTTTTCCATTCCTGCTTGCGTAATTTAAGCCCCATGTACATCCTCACACTCTCCTTTACCAATGCCTACGTAAAAGTTCAAACCTGGCTGAAGACTCCCTTAAGGATACAGTTCGCCACTGTTGTTTTGGTGTGTTGGTGTCAAGTTGCCATGCCCCACATGATTAGTTTCAGTCTTTGAGTTTCATCATATTCATACAGTATATTTTACTTCTGTCATCTACTATCATCATACTTCATATCATTGTCATCATGGCTAGTTCATTCCTGTCCCACATATTGTGGTGTGTTGCTGTTTAAACCTCCTACACTGTATTTAGTGTTATGAAGTAAATGGGGCCTAAGTGGGAAATGCATGATGCTTTTAGGTGTTTTGCTTTTCGCTTTGCATGCCATATCCACCTGTGGTGTGTGTGTGTGTGTGTGTGTGTGTGTGTGTGTGTGTGTGTGTGTGTGTGTTTTGTATCTTCACTGTGTTTGGCCCTGGTGTTTTTCTCTCAGTGTTTAATTGGCTGATCACGTTCACCATGGTAACAGTATTGTGAAAATCATCCTCGCCAACCACTTTGGAAATGCCTTCAGTTCATGTGAATGTCATCTTTGCATGTTGTTCACATTGCAGTTGCTCCATTGTTTGCCAGTCCTTTCACTGTTGCTTGTTTGACGGAATAATGGTTTATGCATGTTTGTGCAACGCTGTACGTAAAGCTGCATGTTGAATCCAAAGACATTTGTGCTGTTGTGCTGCTTTTGTAAAGGTCGGTCCTACCTTGCAGTAGCTAGACGTTATAGTCGGCATTTTGTGGCGTTGACATGCTTGAGTTTGTGAACTGCTGAGTTTTTGCATGACGTTACCGCGTCCCTGTGCACATGCTGTGTTACAGCTACTGCTGTGCATAGTAGTGTAAAAAAAAAAATGTGATGTCATTTTAAATCTAATTTGATAAGAATGTTTCGCCAGTCTCAGGTTTGAAATACTAACTGTCTTCCCTCCCCCTTCACGTTTCCTTTCTCTCCTCCCTCCCCAGCCACCTGTGGTTAAGACAGAAATGGTGACTATATCAGACACGTTTGCAGCCCAGAAAACTGAGATAGCTACAAAAGAAGTGCCCATCGTACATACGGAAACCAAGACCATCACATACGAGGCCGCACAGGTGCACACCTCAGAACCCCAGGCAGCTTTTATTTATTTTTTCCTTGTGTGTTGTTAGCGGTTCAGTTTGTGTTTGTGTGAAACTGTTTGCTTGTAAACAAAGATCAAATCTAATTGTTCCACGTTCCAAAGATAGCACGTCACCGTCCTCCTTCTACAGGGAAAGAGCTTTTAGGCACATGCGTTGTCTTTGTTATAAAAGCTCATTATGTTTGATGTCCCTCTGTTATCAGCTGGATGGTAATAGTGACGGCGAGCCTGGAGTGTTGATGACTGCTCAGACAATCACCTCTGAATCTCTTTGTACTACTACAACCACGCACATTACCAAGGTACACACACACACGCTGTAGCCCAGTATATTACATTTCATAATGATTTCTCGTGACTGTCATTGTAATGTCTCTCAGCTATATCCCACGGGAAACGAGTTGTGATAATGAGTGATCGTATTAAACCAGCTGTGCTGTGCATGAGAATGTGGTTCATTTCATTGCAGACATTGAAAGGTGGCCTATCAGAGACTCGGATTGAGAAACGCATCGTCATCACTGGCGACTGTGATATCGACCACGACCAGGTCAGTTATTAATCACACAGATGATCCCTGCTCCTTGTCTGCTGTAAGAGCGACCTGGGTGAGGGATCGCTTTCTTTAAGTTTAGGCTATTTGTAGGAATAAATCTGGTGGCTTGTCAGTCATGGTGTTTAGTTTTTCCCATTTCAGACCCTACCTATTAGCTGGGTTTAGTCTTTTCACATACTCATCTGTACATCTGGGAAATGCTGTGGTGCCCTTTGTTATTCTGTGTTTTTTGTTGCTCTCCCTAGTTTGAGTTGCTGACTTTCTCAGAATACTAAAGTACCGTGAGGTCAGACCTGACTTAGTGTATAAAAAAAACTACATTACTTGTATGTACTTTAGTAATGACTATGAACAATGGATTGGCTCCCAAACTGACGTGACACTGTCAAGTGCAGTTTATTAATTTATTATTAATTAATATATTTTTCCAGTTAGTTTTTACTGTTGTTCGCCCAATATGAAAATTAACGTTCGCAAAAGTTGAATTGCCCAGAGTTCATAAAATCCTGTCGTTATGAAGCTTGACTTGTAGTTCCTGTAGTTGTTTGGAGATGTGTTCAAATAACTTCATAAATGATGGGCATTTATTATATAGTAAACGAAACGTGACTTTTACTTGTGCTACCAAGCCTATGACACGTGAAGCTAAAGGACTGTGGTGTCCAGATTCATATAGTGTCCAATGAATAAAATATTTCAAATACTGAATAAGGGAGAGTTGTATGGTTAAGTCTGGATCTGCACGATCCCGTGTCCACTGGTTTGTTTCAGTTGCTTGTCTTTCTGATTTGCTGGATTTACACTGGAGCAAATTGTGTCACATTAAGTTGGAAATTGAATTTATTTTTTATGGTTTCATTCTGCTTGGTGTCCCTGCTCCGTCTGCAGTCATTTTACTTCATCATCTCCTGCATTTAACATTCATTTACCCAAAGAAGTAAAATGGCAACGTCTCACTGAACGTAAATCCAGCATTGTCATTTTCTTTATGCTTCTTATTTAATTTTGCGTTTAACTCCACCGTTTTCCCCTCCTCCTCCTCCTCCTCCTCCTCCTGCACCTCCTCCACTGTCTGCTGTGCTCGGTGCTGCCACTGTGTGGTTGTCACTCGGTACTGCAGGCTCTGGCACAGGCCATTAAGGAGGCCAAAGAGCAACATCCTGACATGTCTGTTACCAGAGTGGTGGTTCATAAAGAAACTGAACTGGCTGAGGAGGAAGATTGACTGAATGCAGGTAATAATAATAATAGTAACTCATTATTATTATTATTATTCACAGTAGTAAAATTAGAGATCTTCATTACCTGGATTGCTGGTTGACAAACTAAAAATCACTGGGTCAAAACAATAAACCATCAGCAGTCACACAGAGAAGAAGATAATATTATATTTGTGTAGAGTACAAAAGGAATATTTTCCCAAACATTCAGGAAACCCAGGCTGACTGCTTTTATCTTTATTTTCCACCTTACAATCCAGAGTTGAAGGGCCCACCGTGACTGTTTTCTCTGACACTGAACGATCTTCATCACCCTACGACCACCAACCTTGACTGACCGAAGAGCAGGAGAAGGGTTAGACAGATGGAGAGAAGCTGCCAATCTCTTAGATGGTCTTTCTTACATGTCTGTGGTGCATCTAAATCCCTCACTCCAAAACCAGGAAAAGGAAAACTAATACCCTCACTCCTCTTTGAGGGAGTGAAAAAGAACCACTTTGTTAGCTTAACATACGTAGCATGTTTTTATTTTTATAGTAGTACCTTTTTTTTTTTTCTTTATCTCTTTTACAAGATGAGAGAAAATAGCGTGTCATATTCTGCAAAGTTTAAACATTAAACAGGAATGCACTGACTAATCCTGGAGAGGTACAAGATTGGTGTAATTGTACTGGTTAGTTTCACAGTAACTGGTTTAACTCAGTGACACTAAAATTCAACCCCCCCATATACAAAAAGACAAGAAAGCTTTTAGCCGCATTATTTTGTCCAAGCATTATCTGACGCTGATGCTTTGTCAGCATAGGTGGTACCAGTGCATTCCTGAAAGAGGTTGTTTGTTAATTTAAGTCTCAGCTCCCTGCCTCACTTCATGTGACAGTAACAGAAAGCAGAAAATCTTTCAAGCATGTCAGATAATAAAACAAAGCTGTCTCATGTTTTTTGAACATTCCCGGTCAAGTTAATGGCAGAGACCAGCTGTGTGACACCATCGCATTTTGGTTAGTCATTAATGCAGGAGACAGGGAGCTGGAACTTAAAATTCTTTTTCCCTGTAAGTATAGTGAATATTCACCCACATTCCGCGTGTTGCCTAGCAGCTGAGTAAGTTCGTTTTCAGTTCAGCCAATAAAGCAAATACATTTTTAGCATTTACATTAGGTGGAAATCTAAAGGTTTTATTTGGATTTTGCTGTATTTTAAAAATGTAGGTTTACAAAAAGGACATTTGAACTTAAAATGAGCTGACTTTAAAGCTGGGTCTATACAACTTCACAATACAGTAAAATAAATGAAGGTTATGCTACATGGGAGCAGCTTTTTATTAGCTAAACTCTCTCCCTTGGTCCACCCACTGTACGACACTAATCATTCCTACTGGGCCACAGGGAAGCCAGGGAGAAGTAAAGTGACTGGGAGAGAGGACCAGTAAACTGAAGGATAACTGGGACATAGTGGCGCCACAGTGTCCACTAACTTGCTGGGAGTGACATCGATCTAAAACATTGATGCAGGTTTCAGTCTTCGTATTTCTGCATCCTTCAGTGATGTTAATCCTTTAATATTCTCACAACAATGCTTAAAATGAAGACTTAATCTAAATGTAAGTTATTGAAGCAGAGCTTTGTGCTATGACCAATACAGGTACTGAAATGAGGAGATGCTTGAAAACAATTTCTGTCTAAAATTCCTAATAATTCAGTTTCGACCAACTCTGCATTAGACTGTTTAACTACTTTTCATACCCACAAAACCTGCTCGCTCTAATGAGAGCCGTGTTTGAATTCAGCGCGTCTCCACGCATCTTTATCTGCAAAGCATATTCTGAGTGAGTCTAGATAGAAGGCTACTGTATCGATTGGTTTGAGAGTGTGTAGGCAACAGATGATCTCAGCTATGTCTATCCCGAGGTAATTCTCTTTGACGTGATGCTGGCTGTGTTTAAACATTTCACCGCAACCAAATATTCTGCTGCATTCATGTCATTTTTTTATGTCTGTTTTTACAGTTTCTAAATTGTTCACATTTGTTATTTAAATCGTCAGTGGGTGGGGAAGTTGCATGAAATTTAAAATTCACTCGAGGTTAAGACCGTTTCATAATTATGGGCTTCACCGACACGAGTTTGCTCACTTCCTGGGAGTTAGTTGTTTATGGGGGCATCCAGAAGCACATTGTTTTAATGACGACGCTCTTCTTGCACGTAGACCAGGACTTAGACCTACACTCTCACCAGACTACAAACCGATATGGAAACGGTTTCATCAGGACAGTAAAATGCAGCTATAAGGGAAGTTTGAAGTGCTCTCGAAAACCCGAAAATGGAAACGTATGTTTTATTCACGTTCTGCATCCTTTTACAAATATGTTCATCAGAATTTCACAAGAAGCTTGACCGTAGATATCAACAGACTGAAATGTGTTAAAACACATTCAGTTGCTGAAGATTTTCTGTGAAAAACAAACACATTTTGGTGAAATTTAACTGATTGTCAGCAAACAAGTGCCACAGATTCATATTCAATCCGCTTTGACCTGGACCTGCCCAAGTTTGTCTTAACTCTCCTGTCAAGCAGGAAGCAATGTTATTTGAATTGGAGCCAATCAAACCATGAATGTATCTCTGAATTTGACATTGTTTGAAAACTTGGCTCGTCCAGGTGATGGAGCGTTAACGACCGTTTCGGCTTTTCATTAGGAAACACACGTCTCACATGTCTCTACTATGCAGTTTATCGACAACATTCCAGACGAGGGGAAAGCTTTAATCTCAAATCCTTTTACAAAGAGACAAGGCAACAGAAATAAAGGAAAAGGAACTGGACAAGGAATCTGACACTAGGCAGCTTTAGAAACTTTCACTGTTCGAAAAGCATTTAGTTATAATTGTAGTGGTTCACAGTTTGTTGTCATTTCTTTGTGAATCTGATCTTGTTAACGGGTGGGATTTGTTGTGCCCTGTCTTGATATTTGTAAAATGTTTTTTTAAGGGGCCCCACTTCAAATCAAACTTTCTGCCTTTGTACTTGTAGCCACAGGTTTCCCCTTCATCTGTTTGGGGGTCTGGGCTCTTGTAACCTGTCACTGGAGCTTTGGGGCCGTGGGATCTGGTTTTCCAAACGGTTAAATACAAAATAAAATACAAAATACTCACAAATTGTCTTTAATTCAAAGATCAAAAATGATACTAGGGTCGTTACCATGGCAACTTCTTAATGTCACTCAAGAGTTGAGAAGCTGCTGCTATCAAAAACATGACGCATGTTGGTTATTAGTCCAAACCACGTCATGACTTCCTAAATGGTGCTGGTGAAAAGTCAAATGATAACTGGAGCACAATCTCCCTTTGGTGCATCTTCAGATTTGTACAAAAAACAGACCTTTCATTAATAAAACCAGCACACGCACACACGTTTTGGAAAACATCCCACATCTGCCTCACTGCTCCCTCTTAGCCAGCCAATGATCACCAGTAGGCTTTTTTCTATCTAGCAGCTTCATTGTCTCGTGCCTCCCCACACACAGCCACTACCCCCTGTGTAACACTGTTTCAATAAAGGATTGTTATAATCAGAACTGGTGTCATCATTGTTTAATGTCAATCAAGACCTAAAAGGCTCGTTGACATACAGCTATACTTTCTGTCAGGGTTAGACAGTTGGTTTGATTTAGATTTTAAGACATTTTATGGTCTTTATTTTCTCAACACATTGATCTTCTGTAGGTTATTTAAATAAAGCCCCAAATACATTCTCCTCCAGACGCCTTCTGGTGGTTTATTCATTCCAACCGTGCACCTCATTTAAGCCCTGTGCGGGCCGTCTGCTCTGTCAGGTCCGTTTCCCAGAGTCGCGTCAGGTGTGTGAGCGCGACCCTTCGCTCCTTCTCCTCCTCAGGTGCGCATGTCCGCTCATCTGCCTGTAGATGGAGCGTCTGCCCTGCGAGTATTCCGCCAGGTCAGCCTCAGCTGGAGGAGCGAAGATAAGGACACAGAGGAAATTTGAGAAACTCAACGGTTGTGTATGAAGTGGGTCACAAAATCCAAATGGTACTAAAGGAGCTTGGTAGAACGAGCTAGCGTAGATGTGGAGATACAGGCGTAAAAAGCATGGTGTTTTTAAATTCTAGGTAATTTGGTATAATAGAAGCAGACTTTACTCAAACTGACTCATTCAGGACTGCATGTCAAGTTTGTGCTTGTAAATACAGTCACACACATGTTTTATTGTTACGCTTGGTATTTTGTTTTCACAAAATCATGTCTAGTGCAGAAGCCGTACGTTATGAGGACGAGAGCATAAACTACGTGGGATCTGTTTAGCAGCACACCAGCAAATGTAACATAACGCGCGGTCTAAAATGTTGAGAACGTGCCTACCTTGTCTGAGTTTCCAGCTGAGGAACATAATCAGCTGCAGCAGGAGCAGGCAGACGGACAGAAACAGCAGGAGGCCGAAGAGCCACAGAGGAAGGAAGCTGTTTGTCTGCGTGACTGCCTGTCGCAGCAGCAGAGCCACATCAGCCCAGGGGCCACTCAGAGCCGTCATATTGCTCCTGCATGGGTGGACCAATCAGACAGGGTTATATTACCTTCACATTACAATGCTATGTGTAAATTACAGCAACCAGTGGCTTGGCAGTGCAGGCGTCTAGAGAATAACTTAACTATTAGGGTGGAATTTGAAAATAACTGGGTTACACACGATGGTTTGCTGCGTTTCATCTGAATCCCATCATGATAGTGAAGTGGTGCTAACAGGTAATGATATGCGTATATTATTTATTAAGCCTCCAGCAATGCACCAATTTTATCATGTTTGCTTCCCAAATTAGCCTCTACTTGTTTTCATGACGCATTTGGTGCAGTCAGCAGGGATCAACAAATGTGAAACTCAAGAGGTTTACTGTAGTACTGTATGTGTTGTACTTTGAGTTAGACTAAACATGGGACGCGAACGCATCAAAACTACAACAGTTCATTAGATAATGTATCATGAAATGACATCTCACCCCTCTCAGCTGTCCCAAATCACAGCAGGCTGAAATGGCACATGGCTGAAAGGTATAGTGGTCTTCACAGTTGTCTTTCCTGTAACCTGTCCTCAGTAGCGTGAGTTTAAGCAGAGGTCTGAAGGTAACACCGTGCTCATGACAAAACACTTATCGCTTGTAAGATTCCTTAAGTGAAACCATCCGAAGGCATAACGGAGAAAAACGATTGTTGCTTCTGTCCAGAGGTAAAAGCCGTGACTCCATGGATGTTGCTCGCGTCTCTCACATTGGTAGGAATTCAACCGCTGTTGTTGCTGACAAAGTGAACTTTGAACTCTGTTCAAACAGTCAAACTTGTGACTACTAAGGAGATTACTTTAGCTGACCTGGCCTGTGTGAGTCGGGGGATTGAGAGTTCTCTGCATTTACTGCTGAACCTTAGACTTGTTGTCATAAAAAAACACTCCCTGACAAAACCATTAATTATTTTTCATCTGGCCCCAATGCAGTTCACAATAGATTCATCGTATCTCTCTTTCTTGTCATGCATTAATCCCGTCTCTCTCTCTGTGTCTGTCCTGTGCACGGATCCTGTAAAAAACCTTGACTGTGGTGTGACTCCCCCTGTTGGAAGGACACGCATGATGATGAATGGTGTTCATGCAAGAAGGTGTGAGTTCAAATGAAAGTAAACCTGCAGGAAACCTCAGTTGTGTCTTTTCAAGTTAAAACCGATTTCAGCCCTCGGCTCGTATTTCGGCCTCAGAGACCCGTGTCTTCAGCGGCTGTGTTCTCCTGCCGCAATGTTTCTGCCTCCCTGATACTTTGAAGGAAGTTTGGAAGCTTAATAAGGATCAGTGGAGGCAGCTGTTGCTCGTGGACGACAACATTACGCAGCGTGTGATAGTGACAGTTGTGGTGCAGCAAAATGAGTCATTACTGTTAATCTAATGCCGTCAGTCCATCCTGCTGTACTCTAGGGCTTTACAGTGACCTGTGATTTTTGTTGCCTGATTCAGTCTCTGTCTCGTCTTTCTGTCTGTCTGCTGGTGCAGTGGAGGCAGCACCCACGTTGATAATTGTACTTGTGTGTGCGTGTGTGTGGGCGGATGTGTGCGGGTGCTGCAGGAACACGACTGCGTTTCATTGATTGGACATTGAGATGAAACAAACTCATCTCTCTCTGTGTCAGTGCAGCTTATTGGTAGGATACAGAAAGGTGAACTAATAATAGTTAGTAATAATAATGTTTATTAACAAAGGCTCATGGTGTGATGCTGTGTGAGTACAAGTTACAGTTAATACTGCTCTAAATCTTAATTCCCAGAATTCTACTGCCCTTAAAATCTTAAAATCAACACCACAGAGAAAACACACAACACGTCTGAGCCCCCTGGAAACTGTGGATTTGTGTGTATTTATTGTTTACAAAAGTTTTATTTTCCAGACTATAGACACCCATAATTACTCTTTACTTGCAGAGGCTGACACTTCAATCTAAGCATATTTATGATTTATTTATATTCCATTTTTAAATTGGAAATAATCTGCCTATTTAACAGGAAGTAATGCAAAACATGCCCTTGCGTTTTGTTTTAATAAATTCTGTAGTGAAGACAGAGTTGCTGCTGTTGCTTTAGTTATTGCTTTTTATTATCTGTTCTATAGCTGAACCACTTTATTCACCTTTTCAAATGTGAGGATTTTTTCCTTATTCCTGTTATGAAGACTTAAAGACATATTAGACAAATATGAGCTTGGGAGAGAGCAAGGACAGAACTGGTAGAGGAATAAATAATTCAAATAACCACCATGTAGTTCAACCAGAGTGGACTTACTCACTGACTCACTGTTGCAGCGTATCTTCGTCTGTCATGTCACTCACTGGGAGATACTTTTAGTCAACACTTCATCTTCACAGGTCCAGTCACACGCAGGAAACAGAAGGACTCATCCGCCATATGCAGTGGTGAGCGAAATGAAACAGAGCAGCTCCAGCTGCTCGTTTCACTTAAATGAAAATGTAGAGGTTTATATGATATTAATTGTAATGAACATGCTGCAGGCTGCCACTACTGTCTCGCTGCGTGTGAGAGAGACCATGTGTGCACAAGATGAAGATGGACCTGGAGCACAGAATTATTTTATTAATCATGAAGATAATGGTTGTCTGTTGCTTTGTGTATATGTATGCGTGCCTTAAGACAACACCTCCAACTTTCTTCCACTGTCTTGTGTTTTTTCCCCCCAGTTGTCATAGCAACCTCTTGGCCTTTTTAGCATAAGTTATGCTGGGGGTCGCAGATGATGCTCATCGCCATAGTTACCGAGGCCTCATTAATGGGATTTGACGCTTCCAGCGTTACATAAGGTGTGTGACATTTACCTAGGTTTCCTTATGCTCTGCTGTGTGTTCGCTAAGACAGTGATGAGTGTTGATGCACAGAGGAGAGCGGGGGGGCAGGAAACACCAACCTCTGTTCCGCTGTCATTAAATGCTTCAGGGACAGATTTTGTCAAATGTGCCAAATGAATTAATTTGTCCTTCCCTGTGGGATTTCTCTGTTAATAGTTGTACTATCGCTGCAAAACCCGACGCACAGGTCATTATTCTTATAGGCGACCGCATTGTTTCCTAGTAAATACGAGAAGAGGAGCTTTTCTTTAGCGCACATTCAAGATTTTACCATATTGTCTGTGGTTGCATCAATCTGGGCAAAGCTGCAAGTCATTATGCAGGACCGAGCATTTTTGCACCAGTGTAATGAAGTGTCTTGGATCCTCTGGGATTTCAATGTGTTGGTTTAGCCAATATTACATTCATGCATGAATGTTCACCACCTGATTCTCCAGAAAATGTTTTCGTCGTGTCCATGTAACGCGTTTCTTCTGCTCCACTCAGTGCCAAGACATCAAAAGCTACCTGCGTGGTGCTGAGGGCTCTTTTTAGATGTCTGTTCCTGTTGATCCCTGCTGTAATGAGTAATGTGTTGTTTTTGAGATGTGGACATCTTGAGAACTGATGTTTACATCATGACAGTAAATCGTCGTTCATTCTTTGATCATGCATTTAGACTTCTGTGACTTCAAAGCATCAGCATCCAGAGTTTTACCTGCTGCAGAGAAGATTATTATGATGAAAAACTTCCGGTAGCGTCTTGCAATGATACTTTGTGCTTTTTTAAACCTTATCTGACCTGCTGTGCTCAGTAAATAGCAACATGATGTAGAAATGTGAACAGAGTTGTTGGTAAAAACACAATAGTAAATGGAGCAAATTCCACGATTGTAAAGAGAAAATTGTAAAAGTCATACAAGGACCAACAGGGGGATGCAAGTGAGTGAGAATTATGCCAAGTAAAGAATATGTCTTAGTTAGTTCCTCCTTCATGCATATAGTACATACTGTCTACTCCAGCTCTCCCGCTCCTCCTGTCACATCCACATGCCGATGCTTGAGAGTACAGCTAAAAGAAAACCCATCAGATAGTGTGATACTGAGAAATTAAATTAGCTGGTAGTTACTCTGAGGGTGACGTATAACACACAACACCAAAATAAAGAAAATAAAACAATTCTGTTCTTATATGTTAATCTGTTCTAGTGATCGCAACGAAGAATGAGAACGTGTGTGTGAATAGAGCCGCTAAGAGATTATTAAAAATGAGAAAGGATGGTGGGTGGAAGTGTGAGACCGAGGGAGTGGGAAAAGTGATGAAAGTGAAGATGGAGAGAAAGGAAAACAGGCAGATTCTTTTTTTTTTTTCATTTTATCTCCTGTTAATTTAATTTATCACATAGTCAGTGAGAGATTTAGAGATTGACAAGGGCAGAGGGAGAGAAGAGTGAAGAGAAACTGTTGCAATTAGTTAATCCATTAATTAAGCAGTTGTTGAAAAAGAGGTAGATTGACAGGAATGAGGCAGAAGGAAAGAGGCGACCAGGCAGCGAGAGAGGATCAGAGTCTTGGTGGGTGGATGTGCGAGAACGAGATCTGTGAAGAAGAAGACCTGAGGGAATGAGGCGTTGTGGGGGGTGTGGGGGGGTTAGGAGCAAAAGAAAACTGTTAGAAAGTAGACCAGAGGGGAAAAAGAGGTTGCAACAGTATTTCCATGTTCAATTTCAGCGAAGAACATTTAGACGAGAGATGAAACTAAGACGAACAAAGGTGAGGACGGCGCATAATACAGCAGATAGAGAGAAGAGGGGGAGCCCGTCACGCCGAAAGGGAGAACAGCTTTGCAGCAGCTTATTCCGTTGCTACGGCGACGCTTAAGCATCACGGCCGACGGGGTTACGTAACAGTGTCCAGCAGCATCCTTGATTACACACGCAAACATGGACACAGCTCGGGTCCGTATCAGCCCCACGACCGCCGCCGATGCGTGTGGAGAACACAGACGGATGCCCAGCTCCTAGGAGCGGGTCCTGTGCTGTAATCCCTGGGAGTAATTGCGTATTCCAGCTGGAAACGCGACCATTTGAAACACACGACTCTGCCCTCATCAGAGATATGGGCGAGCGGCCGTCTTAAAAGGATTAACAGTTTAGAGAAATGCCGACTTTACTTCCCTAAAAGCCCAGTGGAGCTGGTGATGCCAAAACCAGAGGTCGAGCTTTCCACTACACAGGTGTGTGGTCTTACTGCTGCAGCGTTTGAACCTCTGGAAAGTCTGAATAACAGGATCTGAAGAAATCATTTTCAATCCTTTCATTATATTTGTCAAATATTAAAACCAGGAAATTAGATTTTTTTTTGCAATTTCACTGGAACGAAAGCCTGGAAAAGTTTAATATATCATATAAATCGTTAATTTATTTAAAATAGTGAATATTTTATTCGTGGTTAATCTACTGTAGTGAATTAAATATTGACCTCATCACATTAATGCGACCTTTCCGTAAATCCAGTGTTGTCATAAGATGTTAAATAGATCACTGCCCGGGTACAAACATGGCAGACATCTGGCGGTTTGTGACACATCTCATGATTCAGTACACACAGCATGTTTCGCTGACATCTCAGATAAACTAGTGGCTCTTAAACACGCACCAGAGAGTTGAACCAACACAGTCACTGGCACTTTGCTAAGTCACCTGTGTGACCACAAGCTGCCATGTTTTTGAAAAGGACAGAACACGGGGAAGGAGAAAAAAAAGCTTCTACCTGCACCTTTAATGCTGTGTTCATAAACATTAATTTGCCTCCGAGGGGGAGAGCGCAGAGGTGTGAAGGGTGGCTTGTAATTGAAGTCTCCTCTGTTGTGTTGATGCACACACACACAGACGCACACGTTCAGAGCAGAAAGGCAACACAAAGAGAGAATGTGTGTGTGAGAGATTAAAAGGATGGACTGAGGGTTGTCTCATCCTCCCTGATGCTGCTCCTGTACTGAGTGGGGTCAAATAACCTCAGAGGAAAAGGAGAAGTGGGGGTGATGGGAGGGAATGGGGGAGAAACGGGACTTGATGGCTGAGCCGAGGAGGAGGCCGCGGTGGAAGATGGAAAATGGGATTAGCTGTCGCCCGTCTCAGTTTCGCTCTTTCCTTTTTCATTTTCTCCTCTTATCCTCTTTGTGCGTCCCCGCTCTGTCCGTCCTTTCATCTTTGAATCGGACGTGGATGTGAGCCAGATGTGCTCCCTTGTCTTAGGCTGCACTAAAGCAGTCTTTTACCCGCACTAGATTAAAATTTTAAAGCCAACATTCCCCGGTGACACTGTTGAGACCTCTGCTGTGCTGAAAAGGCTCCAAATCAAATGTCAGCCGTACTCACAGGCTCTTTAAAAGCTCAATACTCTCAAAAATAAAAATTGCGTTTCGGAAACACATTCATTCGTTTTTGTGCCCGTGTGCCATCTTGCCTCTGGCCTGTCTTTCATGTCTTTATTATCTATTGATCATTACAAACCATGATAGTTTTTGCAAGTACAATATGTATAGTTGAAAGTGTAGCTTGTGTAGTTTTCTGAGCATTGATCCATTGAAATGAACACTTGGAATTGAAGGATTAACAGACACATACTTGTTTCCTTTTGCGTGTAAAAGATAGACATAATGAAGGTTTCCCTTTAAGGGTGAAACACAGGATCACAGACCTAATCCTGTGTTTTATTTAGACTAATTTGGGAGAAGAAAGAGATAAGGGGCAGAAGGGAGAGTGATTAAATGCAGAGAGGATTTGACCGGACCAAGCAGAGAGAAGATAAGCGAGTGAAAAGAACGGAAGCAGAAGAAGAAGAAGAAGAAGTCTTTGAAGGGGGAGAGTAAGGAACCGAGGCAGATGTGAAGGAGACGGTGGGGAACGAAGCTTATATTTAAGATGAAGTGATTAACGTTTAAGCCCTCTGCTTAGAGTTAAAAGCAGCACGGTTTTCCCAGCATACACGGTTTGTTTGTTCAGGGCTCATGAGAGCTACTGGAAAGCATGTATGGAATGTTCTCTGAACGCTGTGCGGTAGTTGTGTTAAGCTTGCGTCGTGGTTTGCAGAAGGAGCCGAGGCCGCTGGACGCGTCTCTCATCCTCAGCTCACAGAGACAATGAAAGCCTTCAAACAATTATTAGTCTCCGTTCAGCCGCTGAAATCACAGTGGAGATGAGCAGCAGCGAATGTGGTTCAGTCCAGTCTGTGCACTGAGCCTGAAGAGCCCAAAGAAACCACAACTGTCACCGCTCATCAACTTGCTCTCTGGGCTGTGTCTAGTAATCAACATAACAAACCAGCTCATAGCTGAAACACACAGCCGCACGCGATTAGTTCACCGCTACCAAGCCACAGAATATTGCAGCTGACGACCCTACTGCACATGGAGCCGCATTACAGACCGAGCCACGAGCGCAGATGTTAATCTCACACAACACGACGCCAGCTTCAAACGTTTGGCCAACTCAGACAACTTTCCATCCTTTCAGTCCACTAGGTTCAGAAGAGTGAACCAGCTACTATTATATTACACACAGATGTTAAATTACTCCCCGTGTGTGATGTGTTTGCCTTGGCCCACCTCTACTCCTCCATCAGTTTTATTACATTGCGTCTTTATTGCCCGAACGCGCTGCTCAGCCCGTTTCCTCGCGATGCTTAATAATAGCAGCATCCTGCTGAAACCTTGTTGTGTATAACGAGCTTTCACTCGCTTCGCATGACATTTTATGGAGGAATATTTCACTCATGGCCGCCTGTTGTACAGCTGAGCGTCGGTCAGAGTTGTCCGTCGTCATTCTTCTTATTTTCAGTGAAGAGGCAGTTAATGGGACGATTATACCGACGGCTTAGGGTTTTCAATAAATAAACGTTTTTAATATTACAAATATTTGAACTTACAATAAAACATGTTGGCTCGTATTGTTACTAGTTCATAAATAACAGCTAATATTTCTATTCTATTATTGGCGTAAACTACTGTTAATATGGCCTTTGTGCCTGCGTGGAGCTGCGTGATCACGGTGAGATCTTTGGCCCTCAGCTGTCAGAACCCAAGGTAAAACCGGCTGAGTGGATGTCAGAGTCTGTCTCTCGTCCTCCAGCTCGGTCCAACACACACACACACACACATGGTGCAGCTTGTAAGTTCTGTGTAAGCTGCTCTGTGTATAATTCATAACTCTGCGACTTCAGATCAAATATGCATTATTTTAGCGATGGAAGTGAGGACGCTGCGTTTGCACGTGTGTGTGTGTATAGCGTACATCAGAGGAGGGAACGTAAACAGAGGCAGTGTGTGAGAGGCTGTGCCAGGCTAAAGCGTGTGTGTGTGTGTGTGTGTGTTTGCAGAGATACTGTACATTTCTTTACTTTTATGCCGACTTCAGATTTGACAGCACCATAAGCAAGGAAGTGCTGATGCATGTGGACGGTTCTCTAGTCGATATAGAACTGTGCAGTAAAAACGTTTTAGCTGCAGTAACTACATGCAGGAGGCTCTTAACCTTAGGACATGTTATCATTTAGAGGTTGTCTTGTTGTCTTATGGTTATGGCTTATAAACACTCAGTGTCCCAGTGAACCAATTACAGCAGACAGCTCCAGACGTTACAGATGTCTCTCTCTCTCTCTCTCTCTTACTCATTGTTTGACTAATTGGGACAAATTGAATCCGTTCTCTTCGACTTCTGACTCTCGCTGCCTTATTGTGTCAGGGCAGAAACAAACGTAGCCTCTCATCAGCGTTAAACCCTGCGGATGTTACGTATATTGAAATGTCCCCTTTGCAAACAGCCCCTCAGCCGCCTGTGACCTGAGGCGTTTTCTTCCTGGACTGGACCAACTCAAGGAGGTTTTGTTGCCTGTTTTTTTGTCTGGTGTGTTGTTCGCCGTTAGCTTTACAGAGGCCCCACCAGCTTGTACCCTCCACACAACAGGAGGATTCGTGTTATTTATGCCAAGTTCTCAACCCACCAGCAGGATGCTACAACAGAACCAGGAGTGGTTAGTCAACGTGGACTTTGTCATCTGATTATGATGTTTACGTGTTTGTTCAATGTCACATTTTCTTATTCTTAGCTGTCAGGCTTGGTCTTCTACTGATGACCATCTGCGTCAACACGGGCTTGTTTGTTCTGGGAGGCTCTGCTTCTCTGAGATGTTGTTTGCTGACGTTGTGCGTTGCAGTCAAATTGCAAAATTCCAGATCAAACATCTCTGGGATGCTTCAGTCGCTGTGTGACAGAAATATAATCCGTGTTCGGTGGACAGCAGCCTATAACGTAGGAATAAGTGAGAAATAATTGCTATCCACTATTTATGTAAAAAGCACAACTTAGGTGGTTGAGGGAAATATGAAAAGGAAGAATAGCTTGAGTGAAAAGTAGAGAAACCCTCGGAGAGACAGAGATACAGGTGCACAAAGGAACATGCACTAAAAGATCAAGGACAGAGACGCATGAGAAACAAACAGCAATGGAGCCACAGATGGGAAGAGGGATCGAGGCTGAGAGGTAATTCAAGATCGAGAGAAGGATGCAGATAAAAGGAGCTGCAGGAGCAGGAGGAGGAGGGGGCTCAGAGGCCTGAGGTCATTATTTTCAGCAGCACTAATTTAACTGGCTCATTAAGAGAGTTGTGGGTTGCTTCCTCTTGATTGGTTGAGTAGATGGATGATGCCCGCAGAGACGGGAAATACAGGAGGGGGCGCTTCACATTTACTCACAGGCAGGGAATCACACAGATGGACATACGGTATAATTTCACTGGTTCATATTGAAGGTGAGGTAAATTGTTAGTTCAGGCCCCAGAGACGCGCTGCGACACATTTTAAGACGAATCACGCCTCCATCCATCATCAAAACAATCTCAGCTGTCACTGAGTCGACCCTGGACAGGTTGACGCAACGCGGATTGACACAGATGCATGGACATTTTATCTCATTAACGAGGACGGAGGCCTGCAGCATCCGCACACCGCCGGACAATCGGATGAGTCCTACTTTGCCACCACAGACATGCACACAAACACGGCGTCAGCCTACCCACGCTCACTTCACTCCACCTACTGTACGCGGCTGTCCTCAAACCTCCACGATGTCTTAATTTCCCCCGGGTCTCTCTCTCTCCGTCTGTCTCCCTGCTCGCCCTGTCCTCCTCTGCAGACACTTAGACATCTAATTCAATTACATGTGGTTTTATTTCACTTCCTACCCATTTAATAATGTACTCATGCGTGCTTGATTAAAACTCAAATGTGTTTACACAAACAGCTTCAAGCCTCATGAAAGTAAAGTTATTTATAGCGAGCTCATCTTTGCGCCCAAATATTAGTAGCACAGAAATTCTATTAAGTCTCTAAGTGACCTGATTAGACCTAAGCTGGAATGAAATCATGTTGCAGTATCATTTAATATATTAAATGTGTGTCTGCAACCAAAAGCCATCAAGCTGATCTGGTTATGAAACCCTCCATAGACACTGTGAGATATTTTATTGTCTTATTGGTACTTGTACTGCAGATGAATGTCAGTTTCCAGACTTGTCAGCATGTTTTAGTTTGCTGACAAGACAGCTGTGAGTGACTGTGAATGACCTGGACAGATGTTTGCCTCACGATGTGCAAGATGCAAGATTCAAAGAGCTGCGCTAATCCAGAGGGAAAGTGATTCGCCGGGATTAACACCATTCTTTGAATCTAGATTTCACCTTATTTATCCCACAGTGAACCTTCTGTGAATATTACTATTTCTCTCCTCCGGGTTTCATGCCTGGACTGTCAATATATATCAATATACATGTCAAAATAATCTTACACCATTCTGTTTGTCTGTTCAATGTAATAATGGACTCAATAATCCCATTTTGGATGAAAGTGAAAGATATACTTTATATTATATATAATTATACTATATATTTGCATACAACCAGAGGGATGATCACCCTTTGCTACAGCATTAATAATAAATAACTTGGCTGGTTCTGCTCTGATAGATGAATAATTTCTCTCATTTGTACCATTATAAACTCATAAAGATTCTCTCATTAGCTGCTGTCTCTACCTGTGCGTGTGTGTGTGTGTGTGTGTGAGTAGCACTCACTGAAGTGTGTGTGAAGCATTAACACTGCCTCTAAGCTCAACACTCCCTGTCAGAGCTCTAGTTCCTGCTGTCATGTCCTGACAGCAGAGTAATGACAAACGTAATGGGTTTGATTTTTTTTCCTTTGTATCGGCGTTTAACTGAATCCAGCATGCCGTCTCTGAAACGTGGCTTATTTCCGCCGAAAGAACCGTGTCCTTGGTCCAGTTTGGTGCCATAAACCAGTCCAGTAAATTTATTTGGGATCGCAGCGGATCCAAAGGAGGATTCAAGGGCTCATAAACTCTAAAAAAGATTTTATTGCATAAAGAAACAAAATAACCTCAAAGTTTCCTTTAAACCGTAGCTTGGGAGTCAAGAAACTCTTGGGATGAATATTCAAGAGCAGCATACAGTTTATTTCACGGTGATGCTTTAAAGCACTACTGAGAAATCAATCTGAGAATAAGAATCATAGCTTTTGGATCATCTTTTACAGACCATAGAAGCAATGCTTTTATTATTGCCTGTGATTAAATAACTGAAGCTGAGGACTCCTAGCAAACTTTCGTGTCTTTTAAACTCCATTACCCTAGTTTGTAACGTGTAGTCCTGAAACCTACAGTAATGCGTTCAGGGGCTACTTGTGCGTGTGTTTGTGGGCTGACTGTCTGAAATTACCCACCAAGGTCCAGAATCCTCCACTAGAAAGGTCATCGTTTTGTGCGGAAGTTGTTTCAATATAAAACAAACCCAGTGCGACGAGCCCTTTGCGCAGACAGACTTTGAGGACGGATCTGTGAAGGTCGAAGCCTGTTTTAGAGCATGAAAGCTACTGTAACATCTGTATATCACTGCTGATCTCCTCTGCCCTTTAGTTTCCACTGTCACCTCTCTGCATCGCCGGGGGACGGAGCCTCCTACCTTCCAGCGTGTTTAGCTCCTGGTGGCAAAGCACCGTGAAGCAAATTTGGGAGGGAGGCGCTTGTTCTTCGCCTGATGTGTTATTCGCTACGTTACATCATTACTAACTGGACAAATACAGGTCAAGTGAAGCAGCTCATTTGTGCTGGCTTTAACCGATCTGTCCATTATCGCTGTGAGACACGGGCCAATTGGATTAACCCCACGGCTGCAGATCTATGCTATCGTTTTGATTTTGTGTTGGCTTTATCTAATGGCTGGCTGTTAGGGGGGGTTATTATTTTTGAAAAGCTCGGTTTGTGTCTGTATGTGAGTGAGTTTGCCGCTTAGGCAGGGGTCCAGAGCACATCGCGGGCTGCTATGGCAACTAGGCTGGCACCCCCACTGCTGCCTCATGGGAAGCTCACAACGCGGATAGACACGCGAACGTGCACAACCACACTGGACGTGTTGCCTAAAGGCTCTGTCAGTGACACGCACTGCAGGGAAACTCAGCTTTCTGCTTAATTACACAGGATTCACATTGCAAACGGGGGGAGGAGGAGGAGGAGGAGGAGGAGGAACTGGGAGCAGGGTCAGCATGACATACAGTAATGAATAAAAACGGACGCCTTCAAGTAGCCTCACGCCAGATGTTCCTCTCTTTTCTATCACAGTGATCAGAAAAACTCATAAAACCGTCTCCTCGAACTCTGCGGGTGCTTTTTCGAACCAGTGAGGCATTTTGGAAAGTCGCTGGGATGATTGGACATAAATATTTTGTTAGAAAGGATAAATGACAGCACTGGATGATTCACGTCCTTTACTAATTCAGCAGCGCTCATCCTAAATCCTGATGTACCGTTATTATCCGTGGCAGCTGTGCTAATGCGGCTCCGCTGCCTGGCAGTGTTTTTGCTCAGCTAATGTGCAAACCACTCAATACACCCTCCAGATGTGCTGTACTAATTATTCTGTTTATTAGCGTATTATGTCAGTACATTTCGCCCACACGACTGCTGTTGTTACTGGCAAAAACACAACACACAGACACACACACACAGTTATTTCTGTTCTACATCTGTTACAAATGCATATGCATATTTTTACCGTGAGACCAAGGAAATGAATGATGTAGGAAAAATCCATCCTCTCTGCCTTCTCTCCAGGAAGAGCTCACCTGGGCCTCGAGTCATTTTTCCGTTGACGTGGTTATAAATGTGTAATCGAGCTGGATTTAATGATGCTATCTCTCAACTGTACGTCTCTGTATGTTTGTGCACATTTGCCAGCACCTGTGTGAGGCACAAGTGTGTTTATTATAATGTTTCAGCTTCTTTCTCCTTCTTCTTGGTTTTTCTTCTTGGACAGAGCGTCCAGGCTTTTTTTTTTTTTCTAGAGTGCTACAGTGTGAGATTTTTTGAATTTGGCACTTTATTTTTTCTTCGGTTTGTGCAGCCTTGCTGATTTTCACTGCTCGGGGTACAACTCAGATCTTTTTTCTGTTTATAACGGCTGTTACTGCTGCAGGAAATGTGAAATCTGAAAAATGAAAACTGTGCCTTGGCCAAATTATTTGGACAACCATTATATGCACTGACATCATGTTTAGTAATGCACAGATCGAACAGGATAAACTGTAACGATTGTTGAATCTATATTTACACCAAACAGTTGTGACCAATTAAAGTTTTTTCTAATGACTACTTAAAACTATTTTCTAATGAATGTGTTAACGAAGCTCATGCTGTGCACCTTGATCGTAATCTACGAAATCTACGTAAATTTAGACTAAATGAGCATTAATCATCTTATCAGCCTCCACTTTACCCTGGGTTTTAATACAGTAACACAGAGACGCTATGACGCCTGCGGTGACACTTGGTCTGATTCCTTCTTGCTGTTTAAAAGTGGGTCATGCGAGGTTTGTGTAGCTTTCTACAGAAACAGTTGGGGGCTGTTTGGAGATGCCACATGCATGATCCTCAGCTTGCTTTATGTCACACAGCCGAAGAGGTGAGAAGACGAGAGCTGTTCCTCCGTAACACGTTGGCTGGAGGCTGAACAAATACCGGCACGACGCACAGGGAGAACGCGCTGTGCCTGGTCGCCGTCGCTAAGAAAGTGGGAATTGAGATTTAGATGCAACACCTGTCGAAGCAAGAAGGATTACGGAGATAAGGCACTTGAATTTAGATTCGCTGGATCCCTTCCCAGCACACAGCGAAACATTTGGGATGTTTGATTCAATAGCGTTCCGCAATCTGTCTTACTGGGTCACGATAAGAGATGTGCTTAGCAACCAGAATGTAGTTACAGGAAGTTTTGCATCCCGCGTGCCCTGGATTTTGTTGACCTTGATGCAACTTTCACTCCGAACTGTTTGGTCTGCAGGCTCACGGTTATCTTATTCTATTTGATATGATGGTGGATGTCTTGCGCCAACGAGACAATTATGGGAATCAAACAGCAGCTAAACATTTTAGCCAGCGTCGTTCGTCTCTGCTGCCTAAACATATCCGCTGCCGTTAGAAAGGATTAGGATTATCGTGTTACCTCAGTAACACAGATATGGATGAGACAGCACGATCTGCCTGTTTTGTTGGCTGTGTCTCTATTTGTATTTGACCAAGATTGTGTATAAGAGCTTTAATGTTTCACATCTCATATTCTTTCCTGTGCATTTGTTGGCAAGCATCGTTACCCCACCTTTGACCTTGTGAGACAAGTCCTGTGTCTAAATCTAAGTGTAGAAATGATTCTGGGGACAAATCACTCAGGACAAACACGTTTAGTTGAAAATACTGTTTATTTCGAGAGAAGATCAAATTCGACACTGACCCATTTCCTGCTGGGAACCGCTCACGGATTCCTGTTGCGTCAAAAACGAGCAAGAAAAGACTCTTCTCAACACCATTTACAAATGAGTTCAAGTCGACAGCATCAGCAAACAGCCCCGCCTGAAATCGAGCAAAACGGAGGCGTCGTGTTTCCGAAGTGGCCGAACAACAGACCTTTCACAGCATGAGACGACAACCATACGCTCCAACATTATTACCGGGTTGTTCAACTCACTCCTGAACTCAGCATCCGGTCTTTATTACACTGAGAATATTTATACCTAAAGGCAACATGAGAAAAGTCATAAAACATAAATTGTGACAAAAAATGTTTTTACAGCACAAATTATTTGTGTAAACACTGACTGATGTAATTATAAGATCTGAAACAAGTTGGTTCAATCATTGCAGTATATTAACTCTTGTCGTCTGACAATTATAAAAGTTGAATTGTGTACTTTAGTTGCGATTCATTTAATTTTTAGTCTGTGCTGAAAATGAAGCAGACTTTTAAGCCTAACTGTCCAACATGTGGCTAAAGTCAAGTATCAAGTATTTAAATATACAGACTTTCCATAATTCCGAATACATTTATGAATTGACAAGACTACACGGTGAAAAACACAAACAGTGGATATCCTGAGTGAAACGTCGACCTACACTCACTGGCCAATACAGCATTTACTGGATTGAAATAGATAAACCGGGGCAGGTTTACCTAATTAAGTGACCAGTGAGCGTCATCGTCTAGTAAGGGCAGCAACGTGTTGACGTGATCATAACCGTGGGCTTTTTTCAGGGAGACATCTGATGACCAGACAAACACGAACATACAAAACCACCTTTTGAACACACCCGTCGCCGTTAATATCTACACCCTTTGGACCGATCTCATCGTGCTGGTTTGGACCCGGCAGCTGGTTCTGGATCTGTGTTTTTCTTTTGTTTTTCTTTTAGTGTTGTTTAATTTGCTCAGAACGTCATCTCCTCATCCAAACTAGACTTTTGGCATCTTCCCCTTGGTAAAAACAAAACTACTACGTCTTTCTGTCAGTGCTACCTGCGCAGGAACAGACTTCCAGTGTGTTCTTGCTTTCAACAGCAGCTCCTGGAAGTAAAATTTATATTCAAAGACTGTTATAATGAACCAGTATCACTTCTAAAGCCTTGTCTCAGGTTGAGATGCTTTTGGATCAACCCATATGACCTTTAGATCTGATCCCTAATGGGAAAGCTCCTTTCACTTACCTTCCTCCACAGAGGTCTCTTGTCAGGGTGGGCTACTGTTCGGCCTCAACCTTCGACTGCACGAGCCAGCCCATTAGTCAAACCAGCGTCTTTGAAAGCGCATTTGATTCCCTACGTGGTGCAGCTGTTAAACTTGTCAGATTCCTCCTGACACAAACAGGCGTTACACTTAAAAAACACCTTCAGTTCGCTGCCCTCAGAACCGCGTCTCTGAGCTGCCTCTCTTCAACGCGCTGCGGTTGAACTCATCGCGCTCAAAGCTCAGATTATTATGTGACCTCGATATCATTAGCAGCTTCTCGCGCTTGCTGTAGTCGCGCCTCACTGTCACAGATGGGGGAACATCCAGCAGCAGCTCCCCCTGCTCCTCCCTGTCCTCCAGCCGCATGTAGCCCTTACTGCTGCCCCGGCTGCTGTTGCTACGGTCCAGGCGTGGCCAGCTGGGGTGCTTCCTCTGCTCGGGGCGCACGCTGAGCATGCTCGATCCCCGCTCCAGGTCCAGGGACTTGGAGTGGCTGCTGAGCATGTGGAGGGACGAGTTGGAGCCGAAGTCACTCCTCGCTGCTCCCGGAGAGAGCCAGCAGCCGGAGGTAGACGAGGGAGCCGGGGAGAGGGAGGACGAGGAGATAGACGAGCAGTGCGATGAAGAGGAGGCCGAGTTACTCCGGTGTAGGCCCTGTGGCGGTTTGGAGGCCTTGGCAACAGATGGTACAGGAACCGCCAGAGACTCCATGGAGCTCAGGGGCTGTAACCTCTCTCCATCGCGTCTCTCATCTCCTCTGTCCTCCTCAGTAATGGCCTCCATCTCTGGCTCATCAATAACACAGTTGTTAAGTTTTATGACAGGCAGAGTAAATGCAGAGATCGAGGAGGAGACGATAGAGCGCGCGTGGTGTCCTCCCTTTTCTCCGTCTCCATCCACTGACCACTGGCGGCGCATTGAATCTGAGTGAACCAAGCCGAGCCCCGGGCCACAGAAGGAGCGATCCCTGTAGAGCGGTGCCAGCAGCCCCGCAAAGCTGCAGTCCAACTTGGCCTGTTCCCTGTGTCTGTGATGCTCCTCATCGCCTAACAGCACCTCCTCTTCCTCTGTAGATCCACCTCCTCCTCCAGAGGCCCGGGAAGAAAATGCCAGGAGGGAATTGCTGGCCAGCCGCATCGCGCTTTCACCTCCAAAGACCCGAAGGTCCCCAGCTTCTCTTGCATAGGTGCTGTTTCGGTGATGGTGCTGTCTTTGCTCTTTCTGCCTGAGCCTGTGGATGTCAATGACTGTGGAGTACATGTCCCTCATGTGGATGATCTAGTGCAGACGACAAACATATCATTAGTAGCATCACTGGAGGATGAATTGATTTTATTCTTCAAAACCGTGTCCAGGTTACGCTTGTTTACACGTTTTCACCCTACCTTTGTCTCCCTGTCTCTGTTTTCATGAAGTATGGCATTAGCGCAGATGAAGATGAAAATCCCGATGCCCATGGTGAAGGGCCCGAGCATCTTCATCCGCTCCGAGTGAAGGTTCTGTTCCAGGAACCGCATCAGACGGCCGCCGGCCTGCTTGGCTGTGCCTGCGGTTCAAGCCAGGCACATTACTAATACAAGCCGTTTCCGCTCTAAAAGTCTTTGATGCTTTTCGCCTCTTACCTTGCATATTAGCGCTTGTGCTGTAGTTAGCCATGGCCCCCTCTGTGATGAGCATGTTGGTTTCATTACCTTCCCCTGTGGAAGATGAGTTGCGCCCTCCACTCGCTGTCAGCTTAGAGCCTCCCCCAGTCGGTGTTTTGCCTGAGGGATGGTGTGGCCAGTATCCGAGTGTTGCCATGCCGATACCTATTGCCAGAATAACCAGGCCCAGGAGAAGGAAAAACCCAGAGGCGGAGTAGAGGCGGAGTCTTCCCCGTACCACCACAACATCAGTGCGTCTCTTCCTCCTTCTAAATACAAAGTATGGAAAAAGCTCAAACTCATCTTATTCTGACGTTTTATTTCCGTTACTGTATCGACGCTGAACTTTTGACGGTGAGGCTTGGATAATCACCTTGGGCCAGCCTCTGGGTCGCCTCCCGGGCCTTGCGATGTCGCTGGTGCGGGCCGTTGCTGAGAGCGAGCAGAGTCTTGGCGCTTTAGCTTGGCTAAGCCTGTTAGCACACCCGCTGCTGCAGTCATACTTATCCTGCAGAAGCACATACACAGTGGTGGTGAATGCCATATATAAGTAAGTAAGTAGGTCAAGCTCAAATGAAAGACCAACCCTTCCCCTTATTCATTCACATATACATCTATAATTAGTGCAGGAACTACGTCCTTTCAGCAAAGCAAGTCTCCCAAATGCTCTGAATCCTCAAAGCGCTGCCTCGTTCAGTTCCAGTGATCACAGTTCTGCTCGTCACGAGTGTCGCCTCACGTACAGCAGCGACTTTGCGAAGCTGCCGGTGACACGCAGTTCACACGGAAAGCGTGTCAGACTCTAGGCGTCATTCTGAGTTCAAGAACAGCTGTTTACACCGGTGGCGGCGCGGATGTCATCGCCCAGTACAACCACCCTTTTATTATCGGTGATGGTTATTTAGTTATTATCCCTTTTCATGTATTGTTTTATTTATTGTCAATATTTACATCGCTGTTGCTGTTTTAAAAAAATGGAAAGACAGAACTTAAATATAACATTCAAATGAATTCTAGTCTCTACTCACCAGCTGCTCGCATGTCTATTAATAGTTACTAAAAGGAAAAGAAGGCTTAAAACAAACACAGGCTTATTCGGGAACCTTCATCTGGGTTTAAATACCAGTTCATCTGGGCTCACATAAACATTAGCATTGTCCCGTTGAGCTCTAAGAGGATTAACTAGACTATGTTGGCTCTTGAATAACCAAGGTGCAGAATGCGGATGGAAAAATCAAGTATTCCTTAGTATTTGACTCTCTGCAGGTTAAGTGGCTGTGGCTTCTTTAGCTTTTCAGCTAATATTGCTGCGGTAATCCACAGCCGCGCCAGGTGATGTAGCAGAAAACCGAACGTGGAGCTGCTGTTCCTCTGAATCTCTAAACTAATACTGCTAATACCAAGTGAAGTAGGATTTTAAGAACAGTCTCTATTTGGTTACAAGCTGAGCCTGAAGCCGTGTCTGTTTTTGTGTGTGTGCATGTTTGTGTACATAAGAGGAAGGAACTGATTTAGCATGAGAACACGAACAAACCCACGACCTTCGCCTGTCTTCTCTCCACATGTCCTCTATGTCTTCCTTCCTTCTGTCCGTATCTCCTGCCTAATCTCTCCCTCTCTCATCCTCGTCTTCTGTGCTAATGCACTCTGTTTTTTATTTTATTTCCCTTCTCCCTTCTCCACCACTTTCTCAACGTATCTCTCTCTGTATTAGTCTTTCTCCTCCCCCCATCCTCTGTTCTCTTGGATCTATTTATAATATGTTTCTAATTTTAATTTTATTTGGTCACTTTCCTGTTTCTCGCCCCCTCCCTCTATTTTCTTGCACATATCTCAAAGCAGTGTAATCTGTCTTAAGATTCAAAGTACGACAAAAGCTTTTAGTCCTGCTGAAAAAAAAACGTGAATCACACAGAAGACCAGACGTTCTCTCCTCCTACTCTATTATCTCCTTCTCACATTTGAACACATTTCTCAGTCATCTATTTGGTCAAACCGGTGTAGGAGAAGGCTTTACTACAGAGGGTGAATCACACAGGCCTATTTTCTCTCTCTTACTCCGTCTCTCTTTTACATTCCTCCTTTTCGCTCCTTGTGCGTCAGGCAGGAACCCACACAATGTTTCATGAGCAGGGGGGAGATTTCCTCAGTTTACTGCAAGTGGAGAAAGGTTGGGATGACGTTAGGGACAGCGGAACGGAAGAAGGGTTTGAAAAGCGAGACATACAGAAGAGATATCAGAGCACCTACAAGGGTGCAACGCCAGAAACTGAAAACCTGCATGAAGGGCTGAACAGCGAAAACTGAACAGAAAGTCCTGACTAGGACCGAGGGAGGTGATTTTCTTGCCAGTGATGACAGGCCAGAGACAGATAACAATCCGAGTGCATCTTTAGCTTTAACAAGGAGTAAGAAACAAGTGGAAATGCTGTGGAAACAGACACAGCAGCAGCCGAGACAACGAGGCAAGCCGACGCTTTTTGATCTCAGCTCTTTTCTGTAGATGTACATTAAGAAATGACTCAGCTTTCTGGCCTGAATGCAGGGAAACGTGTGGCTTTTTAGTACAGTATTATTTCAGTTGAGGTGAAGCTGATATTTCTTGTAAATAATGTGAAACTCGCTGCTCCATTTTCTATTCCTCTGCCATAATGAGCAGTTTTCTAAATGAGCGTTAATAAATAATGTGATCACCTTATTAATGACTGACTTTCTTCCACTGTGCCTCTGTGTCTACTGTGAGGGAGCCACGGAAACTATTAAAACAATTCAACGTGTCTCGCTCCTCAGGAAACAGTCTGTTAGTGGGAACATTTACACATTTAAAGATGATATTTCAAGTACACATTTAAAATATTTCCACGTCGTGTCTCTCAGCGCGGGGATTATCCCTCTACATTATGACACTGCCATTGTGTCAATGCTCTGCTTGTGCTGCACCTCTGTGCGTGTAAAGGTCCTTTGTGGTATGATAACAGGAAGTTATCTATAGGAGATGTCACGTGATGTAGTGTCCCTATAGCAACATGTTTCTATAGCAACTACCGACATGGTATATCATTAAGCTCATGTTTTGTCAACAATGAGGCAGTTCCTTATCATTTCTACGTGCAGATGTTATGGGGTGGGGTTAAATGAGAGTGGGACGAAATGGGAGGAGGAGCTCCAGCAGTGAAACGGTGACACCCAGTGACACCCAGGATGAAGACAGAGGAAGGTGACGAGGTTGAAAGGGTGAGAGGTTCTTTCAAAAGACCCTGCATGTTTGGCACTCTCACCAATCTCATTCAAGGTGTTTGTTTCGTCTTGTACATGCTATCTGTGATGACGCTCTATCCTAGGATCTGAAGAAGGCAAAGAGGGGAAAGGCAGGGAGAACCAGGATGGAGGAGGAGGTTTGACCTACAGCATCATAACAAATCCAGAGATGCTCTAAACTTCAGAAGCGTGTTTGTCCCACATGAGTCACTTTAGTAAACTGTACGCTCAGGCATCATGGAGAATGACATTTAGCATGGACTCAGATGAGGTAACGAATTACAGCAGGAAGGAGCGAGGCAACGAGAGAGGAATGAGCACGGAGATAAAAATGGAGCTGGGTAGGAAGAGAAAACAGTATGTTTCCCATTATAGCCATGTGTTTCTGTTTCTGTACCATAAACGGCTCTGCTAAGGTTAACCGGGGCTAAATTGCTCCACTAAATGTGAAAAGAACACTCACGAAACATGTCAGCTTACCCTAAACAACACTAATAAGTACTATTTCTGCCTCTCCAGTGGGTTTTTGTTGTTAATGTTCAGGCTAATTTAGATTTTTGGCAGATGTTCAGCACATCAAAAGGCAGTTTGCTTTCTGTTCTTTTGCAAAGCCTGACTGAGATGCACTACTTGAGTCAGTAAACATTAGGTTATCTTTGTACATCAAATTCTTCACGCCACATTTATTCCTCGGTATTTTATCCCCAGGTCATCCTCAGCTCTTCATGTCGCAGCCACACCCTGGTATTACAAGGGGCTGATGGAAAAGAACGCGATTGTAGCCCAAAAACGAAAGCTTTAGTGTGACAGGCGAGGTGGGACCCAGAGAGGAAATGACAAAAGACACAAGGTGAGACATCACACACGCCATGCCATAAGGCCACAACAGATCTGTTTCCACACATTTTACTTATTAGCTGTGTTGATCCCTGAGGTGGAATTCTCTGCTTGTTTTTCCAGAAAGGTCAGAGGTCAGAGAAGCTTGTAGCAAAGCAGCCTCAATCACTGGGCCAAGAATCCTCCCTAAGCTGATCCTAAGGATTGTTAATGAATCAGTATCAGCTAAAATGCGCTTACTACAGCTAAGGGTTTAGAATTTGCAGACACCTGAGGACACATCTGGTGATGAGCTCTGCAGCGTGTTTCTGACAATGCTGTTAGTATTTCAGGCATCTCAGTGTCAGTGAGTGGAAGGAAGTCACTCTGACTCACTTTCACTGTGTAACGAAAGGCCTCGATTAGCACAGGCAATAAAACCTGCATTCCTTGCGGCTTCTAATTTGGTCTCTGTATTTGTTCTATTTTGGTACCTACGACACTAAATTCTTCTCAATAAAACTGTTCACAAGAATATCTACTAGGGCTCACAGACGAGAGGGCGGTGGTGGCTAAACTCACTTGGCTTGTACCCATCCAGTTCTTAGAAGGAGGCTAATGGTGATTTGGACCTTTAATATAAGATGATGTAAAGATGACCTTTAACCCAGTAGTTCACATCATGTGTTGCTTTCTACTGTTACACTGATTGAATCGGATAATTAACTTGGATCACTTTGAAACCATTGTGCATTTATATCTGGGTGTAGCGGATTGTGCTCCTGTATGAGGCGACCTCTACATGAGCCTAATATCCAGACTCAGGTCAGGCTCAGTGTTTGTAGCTCACCAGGGACGCAGACTGCCGTTTAGTTTAGGGGATTAAAAGGTGTTTGATGTCTGTTTCATTTGATCGCAGGTTCCTTGGGAAATGGTCTGTCATTAGAGAAGACACAGGGGGACGAGATGAGCACTAAGTCTGAGCAGATAGAGGAGGCGGAGCAGTTGGTATCAGAGGGAAAACGAACAAGGAAGGATAAACAGATAGCGAGCACATGTTTGTGCATTACTCCTCCCCTGCAGACTGGCGGTCACGGGTGACTCATCTATCTAGAGAACATGTCACCTTGGGTTTTCCAGCTGACCTTTAGCAGCACAGTTCCTGATGCAAGCGCTCGAGTGTCAGATCCTCTGCCCCTTCACCAAGTTCTCTCATTATTTTGATGATCCACACTGCTCTTCTCTTTTCAGTCTTGCGTCCTTCACATCCAATCCTTGTCATTAACTCCAGTGGTAAATTCAGCTCTGCTCAATTGAATTCATCTTTGAATTGAATCATCAGATGCTCCTGCCAGGCACAAGCCAGTGGACTGGAGTGAAGCTCCCGCTGGTTCCAGGAAGATGACTCATTCTGTCTTCCTCAGTCTCGATTGTCACCCACACTCATCCTGAAGCACGAGCCAAACAGCCAGGCAGCACTGTTACTCAAACTGTAGTCCTGGGACTACAGTTTACTTACAGGGTCCACACTGGGACACGTAAAGCCTCTAGATTAACAAATGATGAAATTCCATTGTTCTTCATACAATTTAATTTAATTTAATTTAATTTAATTTAATTTAATTTAATTTAATTTAATTTAATTGTGTCTCAGCCCTGAATATTTTCCTCAGATGATGCTTCAGGGAAAATAATCTTCTTCTTGATTTCTTTATTTGAAGCTAGCAGGTGATGTGTGGGCTTGCGAGTCTCTCCATGTCTTACAAAGTAACGGGACTGTTGCTCTACGTGATCAAACCTGATTTTCCAGTCAGCGTGATAACTGTCTCCCAGTGAAGGACTTGACGATGTGATGCCTGACATCTTAACGATTCCCTGATTAAACTCGCATCCATTTCTGCACGAAATCTTTGGCAGCAGCGTCTCGCTATGATCCATTTGGCTCAGTGACTTGCCCTAATTCTCAAAGTGAGAGTTACCCTTAATGCAGCAACATCCCTTCAGTCACACTAGAGACACAAACTAGACAGTGACAAACCATCTGTTAATTGTCTTATTTATAACGTAGAACCTATAAGGACGTGTTTGCATCCAACATACTGTAGTAAATTTAATATCTATCCCAATAAAAAACTAAAACACAAGTAATGTGCTGAAGATTATTCTACTGTTGATTATCCATTTATGTCGAATAGATGCACCCGCAACTGTCAGTGGCTACGGACTGATGCTGAACTTTCCTCTTTATCAAATATGAATCAAAATGTCATGAAATATGGATGGAAATAAAAGAAAGACCGAAGAGTCGTCACCTTGAATTGTTTCACCGGGACTGAGTTGCAGAGGCCACGTACAGCTCAGTTCTTACCTTTAAATGCAGAGTTGCCGCTGTCACTATGCCATTAGGCACAAAGGGGGCTGGAACCTCAGGGAGAGTCAAAAGCCATCTTCCACTTTGACGGCTACTTCCAGTGAAAATGCTGCTCCGGGGGAATTTGAAACGACAGGAGGCTTCTCACCTTCCGCGCAACATTTGGGCACAGCGCACACAGTCCCTACAAACATCCAGGCTCCTCAGTGGAGACGGTGAACTGGCATCACTCCTGCTCGTCTAGCTTCGACTTGTGAGCGTTCAGGTTTTATTTTCTGGCGACTTTGTTCCGCGCAGAGCCCCTTCACGCCATGTGGAGAGCACGGACGGAACAGGACAGTAAAAGGCGTCTGAAGGAAAATCCTCTAACACGTTGCGTCTGTTGAAAGCCGTAAAAGCTCAGCTTGTAATTCCACAGTGGAAACAAACGCCTTGTTTGATGGTGGGAAACACAAAAGACGCTCTTCTGATGGATGATGGGAGGTTTTCCTAATGCGTAAAACTCCCCATTCGCTGTTTCCGTGATCCAAAACTTGATTTCACATCACAAAGAGCCAAAAGGTCGAACTTCTCTTCCAGTAGCTGGTTGTGGCAGTTTGGAAAAAAAAAAAAGAAAAGAAAAAGTGAACAATGAGCACAAACGACTAAACGCGTGGTTTTCGTTTCTGTGAGCCGGGACTGAAACGCTCCAGCTCCATATTCCCCCGAAGCGCGTCTACGCTTGTGGGAATGTGAGGAGGCTTTCACGGAGTGTGTGTGTATGTGTGAGAAGGGGGTGGGGGCGAGAGAGAGCGAGGCAGATGGGGGTAAATAGTGTGCGCACTGGGGAGGTACGGCAGTGCTCTGTATGGGGGGAAATACCAGCTTGCGATGGTAGATTCATGTGCTAGAGCAATAAGAATAAACGTCAAAGATCACTAAATGCAATATTGCTGGAATAACGCAGGGACATTTGTGCAAAAATGTTACAGCTGTTGGCATGTGTGTCATTTCCTGTGTTTGCGTGCTTGAACAGTAATAATACTTTTAGACTGTGTGTATTTCAAAAGTCAGTATACAAGACAAGTTGAGATTAAAGTGGACGTCATATCCTGCTGCAGTGGTCAGTCACTGTATTTACATTCCATAAAGGATCCAAATGAAAACACGCCGCAGACAGAATCAGAGCAGGACGAAGATAAGAGCCGAGATGTGGGAGTGTGGGAGAAAAAAAAGCAAAGCAAAACAAAGCCTTACATTGTTGACTGTTGCCTTTCTGTTTTATTTGGATCCTGGGATTTCCAAAACGTGTTTACGTGTGTTGTGCTTATTATAAGCAGCTGTGGACAGAAGTGTGCAGCTAATCAAAATACAGAACAGAAGACGAGAGAGGTGAGGATGGAGACGTGGGGAAGAACAGATGGGGAGAAAAATACAAAAGTGTGAGTGAGTGAGACTAAAATCATAATTTCTCAGTAGATCAAAGAATGATGACAGAACAGGTGAGATGCCCTCGCACCAAAGCCAATGACATGTGCAGGGGTTGGATAGCTGTCAGAAAGAGGAAGGACTTTGTAGACTTTATTAGTTTTTAATGATTTAAAACGTAGCAAACATTTCATTCGCTTGCTTGAAACTCATCTTTCTCCGCAGCAGAGTTACTGTACGTCCATTTCTCTGTGGATACAACACAGATGGTCTACACTCGCTCATATGGTGTAAACACTCTCCGCAGACACGGGAGCTCTCTGGAGAAGTGGCTCGATCGGTTCCATTTCTCTCAGTCGTATTAGACGCCTCAGGCTGATATCGAAACGTACTGGAACTGTCTCAGCTGCCGTGGCTTGATTAAAAACAGACTATCCGGTGACAGGCTGGTACCGCGCAGCTTCAGTGTGGGTTCTGATGGAATGCACCGAAAATGCCTTTAAGCTTCAAAGGTTCAGGATAAAACTGAGCTCAATGTACTGATGATTATTTACACAGTCACAAATATAATTCTGTCTTTGCTCACCCATCACAAACGTACCAGTGGTTGATTGTGTCAATTATTCTCTCTCTCTCACACACACACACACACACACACACACACACACACACAGAGACAGTAGTTTTGATGCTCACTCTGCTGTACGTGTGCCCCCCCTCTTCCTGTTTCCTGATCACCATCACTATGGTTACAATGATGCAGGTTACCGTGGCAGCCAAGTAAGCCCCACTATTGCAGACACAATGGCGCACGTGCTTTAACCCACAGACACATACGCAGGCTGTGACGCTAACGAGTTTCTTGAGCTATTTCTGGAATAAGACGTGGACGTTTAACGTCATTTCTGCTTTTACCTGCTCCACATGTCCGTCTCTAAATCAGTTCACTGCTCTTTTATTGATACTTTAATTAACACAGTCATTCACCCCATAGTCTGTTTGTGATCATTTTCATTTACAGCGTTTTAACATTGCAATAAACTATGAAAATAATTGTATAACTGTATTCAGTATAACTGTTATGCGAAGGTTCTGGTTCTTTACTTGCTCTTGTGTTTGCTCTTCTTAAGTAGGTCTAAGCTGTAGCTGGATGTGAATTCCTGCTGCCACCTGGTGGCGACACTGGGAACTGTCATAACAAGATTGTCATTCATCCACCTGTCTTGATGTATTGTTCCATACTTCCAAGAGGAATCACAGTTTTTGATTATTATTATTATTTTCATGAATGATTCATTTGTGATAATTTGAATTGGTTATCATAAGACTGGAATTGGACAGAAGTACTGTATAGTATCACTGCACGTGGTGAGAAGAGAGTAAACTGCAGGGAAGAAATCCAACCACATTGTTTGAATCTCAAAGCCAACTTCCTTCTTTTGGGCTTTCTGCTTGTGTGGACACTTATATTAGTCTATGTTCACCTTTATCTCTTTCAGGATTTACTCCTTAGTAGTAATCTCATTTCTCCTAATCCATCTCTTCCCCACCTCACCCCAGCATGCTGTGACACACAGATAAACACAGGTGCAGCAGCCTAGATTCCTCATATAGATCAGCAGCCATTCATGTTGTTGGACTACTGCTGTCGTTGTTGTGGATTCACGCTGATAAAACGCCATGGACCCTTTTCCCTCAAGACTACGCCCAGTGATACGTGGGTAAGAACACCGTGCAGCACAGAGCGTCAGGTGGTAGAGGTTCAACGGCAGAGTCCAGAGGTCTGTTATAATGAGGCAGAGGTGTGTTGTTCTAAAGGTTAACATTAGGAGACTACGCTAACATGACGACGTCTCATGTTTATAATGTTAACACACAGCTGAGGCAGATCGGAATTTATTTAATTAATTGCAGGTGATGGACATATTGTATTGAAATACTGGGATAATATTATTATTAGATACTGTAGAAAGTTGGCATGAGTGCATATGAAGTAGAGCCGTGGGGCAGCAGTGTCATGAGGGACAGCTACTAGGACATTGTGCTGGTCATTTGTGCTTATTTTCTATGTTGTGCTTTAATATAAGTCAATGTTTGGATGGATTAATGAAGACAGTGATCACAGCAGACATTGATTTGCCACAGCAGGCAAAGCCCAGGTCTAAGTAATAAGATTAACAATCAATCCATTCCATTAAAGTTTGCCAGTAAGACAGACTGGACCTGGCACTGGTAGGGCCGACCGGAACGCAACCCCATTACTGATGTCTTTGCTTACACTTGTGTTGGACAAACCCAAATGTCAGCAGTGGGAACAGGGTCTTTATCTTCTGAAGGTGTCCAGAGCTGACTGTGGGCTTCCTATAGGCTGTTCTTTCTGCTCTTTCCAGATGTTGAGCAGATTCTCTAGACAGATTGAAATTAATGTTATTTATGGTATTTATGGCCTTATTAACCCTGTTTCTCTTTGTTGTGTCAATTAAAAGCAAATGTGGCTGTTTAATTAAAGTTGTTTGAACAGGAAAAGGCAACCGCTCATTAACTGTGTTGTTATTTGTCATTTGTCATGGAACCTTTTCCACAGTTTATACTGTCATCTGGTATTGACATAGTATTACACACAATTTATCACACAATCAGCATCTATAATGTTACAGACTCTTCTGCTTTTCAGGTCGTCCTGCAAAATCTGCTGATGTGCATGGTGTGCTTCTACTCGCTGTACTACATCGTGGTGAGTCTCTGCATCGGCCTGCTCAGGTACACGCACCCATAATGTAACGCAAACGCAGATACTGAGACCGACAGTACTGCACAAACCGAATGTTGCAGCTAAATAAAGCTGATGTCTTGCACATTCAGCATCTTTATGCCCGTTTGTGTGGCCAGGGTTCACGAGATCAACAGCTTGTTGGCTCCATTTGATTACACAACGCAACCGTCATGGCAGAACCCCAAATACCTCGGTGAGTAGAGCTGATGGAGTTTAACTACTGTAAGTCTTCACAGTTTATTTCAGTTCACCTTCCCAATGTACCCTTTGTTCCACTACATTAATATGGTTATTGATTCATTTGCATATTTTATAAATACTGTGTACAACTACTTGACCACATACAACAGTTCATACTAACTTCACCACTAATGGTTATGGCAGTGGAAGGTACAGTAGTTTTATATATTAATCTGTGAGTAATCATATTAGACTGGATCATAATACTGTGCTAATGAGAGCTATTGTGCTGTATCATGACTTTTACATTTGATACTTAAAGATGTTTTTATTGAGTCTAAAGTTTACTTTGAGATACAGAATGTAGTTTTTAAAATATTTTAGAAAACGCTTGAACAAATGATCTTAATGTGCGGCTTTGAAGACTCCAGTGAAAACTCACTGAAGAGAGTCAAGATCAATCCACGCTCATTGAAATTAGAATCCAAACATTCAAAGTTGATATTTGCATATGTACGTCAAAGTTACAACTGCTGTGTGTTGTGTCTCTCTGTGCCCAGTCGGTGTCATTTCCACAGAAGTGACCTATATTCTGGGCGGGCTGGTGTTCGCTTGGATCGTAGAGGAGTGGGTGTGGGATTACGCCATAACTGTCACCCTGCTGCACATAGCGATGACTGTAGCAGGTGAACACACACACACACACACACACTCACTAACAAACACAAAGTGGCTCAATAGAGCAGAGCAGCTTATAGGATTGGAGGCCTGCTTACGTAACTTAATGTAATGGATGTAGCTCAAAGATGGGTATGTTGTGCTGAATTACAGTAATGCAGGCACAACTGTTGTTTTCTCAATTTGTGTCTTTTGTATGTTTGCAGTGATGTCAGACTTCCCCTCAGCTGAGCACTGGTGGATAGCTCTGGGTAAGATTTACCATCTTCCTGTTGTCTTTTTGTCTGTATTTCCTTATGTGTCTTTGATCCCATGTGCAGAAAAAAATACGTGTGTTCAAAGTATTACTACATTTTCTGTTCTCAGACTTACAGCAGCTCACCTCCTACATGCCTTCAGATTCAGGTTTCCTGAGGTCAGCTGCTGCTGTTGGTATCTAACCCTCCCTTTGTTTAATCCAATTTTCTCAGTTATTTAATCCCTCTCTGCAGGTTCAGGCCTGGTGATGATGATATTTGGAGGACAGCTCCTGGCCTATAAACTCTTCAGAAGCAACTTTGTCTATCCCGCTGAACTGCAGAACTTCTAATGAGTACAACGAGGAAAGCCTGTAACTGGCTCACAGGTTAATCTCAGGTCTAGATTTATCAGAGTGGGCTCAACTTGCAAAGCGTCATGTTTCTGTTGGTGTGAGCCACTAATAAAGCCACATATCTACAGTGCATCTACTCTAGCTTGTTTATATGGTAGATAACATTATTAAGAAGCTAACAGACCCCCTGCACCCCTTTCAGTATTTTTGTATTGTTTCTTTACAAACTATCTACTACTGCACTAGAAACCATACTAGAAACAAACCAATCAATAGCATCTGTACCATGATGTCCTACGTAAGTTCCAGCTGATCCCCAAATTAATTGTGTTTGTGTGTATTAATTAAAATGTATTGACAAAAAAATAAACTAAATACTATTAAAATGAAATACTTGGGTTCTGTCAGCTCAACGATTCCTTCACTGAATCTTCAGGTTTACTTGATTACAGTAAAAGCTATGTGGAAATATTAAGTATTCAGATTATGCCAGCAATTTTTGTCTGACCTACAGTTTTAAAAGCACAAATGCTGTGTTTGCTGCTTTTTTGTCTGTTCCTGACGCTGAAGTCTTTTAGTAGATAGTAGCAAAGCAGCTGGAACTAATAGAAGTTACACCTTACATCTATTAAATGATCACATTTTCTCTTACATGGACTCATCAAGATGAATTCATCACTGGACAAGAGGACAGTGTTTTTTTCCAGGGTCTTGACAGTAAAAATAAAAGATTGATTTAGGTTTTTATTTTGTGTATGTGTACATAATTAAATTCGTTATATAAATGATGATGGTGATTATTATTATTGTTATTATTATTATTATTATTATTGATATTCTTAGTAGTAGTAGTGGCAGTAAACACAAAGTGTAGGGAGAGGCTCACGTGCGCGCGGATCAAGGTCACCTGACTCTCAGTGACCCGAACCTGAGCTACACCTGAGCTAGCAGCTAAAGTTTTAGCTAGGAATCGTCCGGTTAAAGTAACATTTCTAGTGGTTGCGTGTACTGTCCATCAACCCAATGTCAGGAAACGGGCTAATATCCAGTATCCGGAGGATTGTAAGCACTGAAGAGAACATTCCCGTAAGTTTTAAGTGGCTCTGCACGGCGAACCTTAGCTAGTCAGCTAACAAAGCGCTAGCACGGTACTGTTTACGTGTGTGAGTCTGGAGAAGACACATTTTATCTTCACACTATATGTTTTGTTTTTTTATCCAATGTTTGTTTTTAAAACACATTTTGTAAACTACAGCTATTCATTAGTGAGTGAGTTCATGTAAAGTATATTCAGTTTACTCTGATCAAATATTGTCAACACTGGTGAACAAACAGACAAAGTTAACTGGAGGGTTTAAGTGCGTTTAGTTTGTTCCATTTTGTTACAGACAACTAGAAAACACTAATATGGCAGATATTTAAAGTGCTGACCATACACGCTGTGCAGTGAATATCTAAAAATTACATTTGTTTTAAACCCATGACTTGAAATCTGCCTTAACGTATAGTGAAGATTCGCTATTGTCCGAATGTAAAGCAGAAAACGCTACAAACTAAACGCAGCTTTACTCGTGGTTAGTAAGTCCAGACATGTTTTGGCTGTTGTAGAGTCCGTTCGAACGTCTGCGCCTGCAGATGGATGATGTCCTGGGAGACGGCGGCATCCTGAAGCAGGTGGTCCAGTCTGGGGAGGGCCCACCTGTCCCCCAAGATGCTTCAGTATTGAGTACTTCTTTAGAAATGTGTTAAAAACTAACGTGATTATTTGATTGATTGACTGATAATAATCTCTTGTTCCTCTTTGCTTTTACACAGTCCACTACTCAGGTTTCCTAGAGTTTTCTGACCAGCCGTATGTAACTACAAGGGACATCAGATACCCCCGAATAATGAAGTTAGGAAGAGGTCAGAACTTTCTACTTCGTTTTTTTTTAAGTATTGGAGTATTTATAAACTGTTTTTGCAGGTTTGGTGCAACTTTACATGTAAGGAGCATCTCTAGTAGGAATAACTGCACCCATCTCAATTCTCTTGTAAAACAGACGTGACACTGGCTGGACTGGAGCTGGGTCTTTTGACCATGCAGAAGGGGGAGTTCTCTCGCTTCCTTTTCCAACCCCAGTATGCGTACGGAGACATGGGCTGTCCGCCGTTGATTCCTGCTGGTGCCGTGGTTCTGTACGAGGTTCATATCCTCGACTTTTTCGACTCTGGACAAGTAGACATGTTTATTGCACTGAGTCAGGTAGGGAGGCTTCAGTGCATTTTGCTGTTTCCTTATTAGCATATAATCAATTACCATTTAATAATGGATTTGATTCAGACAAAATAAGATCTAATGAGAATTACACTACCAGTGACGAATCGAGGGACGTCTCCAGCCTTCTTCTGTTTACAGGAGGAGCAAAACACTGTTCAGCTGTCTACTCTTTTGGAAGTTGTCAACACATTACGCAGCTTTGGCAACCGTTGCTTCAACCAGAGCCGCTACGAAAATGCCAAAGACCGTTATAAACAGGTAAATCTCACCATTTGAGAAACAATAATGGTTTTTATATTTGAATTACGCATATTTTACATTACATTTAACTGTATCAGCCAGGGAGCTTCCGGTCGGTTCCCAAATGAAAATTTATTTTGTGGATTGTCTGCCAACAGGCAATGATGCTCCTTGGAAACAGGGAAACACAAACCGATGCAGAGAAGGAGAGGATGAAGACAGCTCTTCTTCCTCTCTATTTAAACCTTTCTCTCACTGAGCTCCGTCTGGACAGCCCCCACAAAGCCCTTAAATATGGCAACAAAGCCTTGGAGATAGACTCAGGCAACACAAAGGCTCTTTTCCGCTGTGGACAGGTCAGACAGGGCTTTTTTTTGTTTCTCTCCAAACCATCAGATAAAATATCTCACAGGATCGAAAGAGAATAAATGTTCTCGGGGGGAAAAAGTTCCCAATGAGGGCTGAACTGGAGATGACACGATTAGATGTAACTAATATTTGTTCTGCTGAAGCCTGAAAACTTAAGATCTTCTGGAAACTCATAGTAATGTCATTTCTCCTAGGCATACGTGGAGCTGCATGAGTACGAGAGCGCCCAGAGTTGCCTCATAACTGCTCAGGCAAAGAGGCCCTTTGACAGTGACATTAACAATCTACTGAGGAAGGCGGCCTTGTAAGTTGACATACTGGTCTGAGTTTACCTGCTGTAGAATAAGGAAGGTACAGTAGTAATGATGGTAGGTGACGGTAGGGCTGCAACCAGGTTGACAGTTGATTGCTGATTTACATTACATTTAGTTTCAGTATTAACAACACAGCTGTGTTACATCCATTATATCTACTGTTCTGTATTTTTATGTATATGTTTTGCAGTAGTAGTAAATATTTTACCTTGTATCGTGTATCTTAAGTTTCTTGTTTAAAATGGCTCTGGCAGCCACAACCTAAACACTTTAATGTCTTAGATTGTATAAAGACAGCCTGGACAAACAGAAAGACTTGTACTCGAAGATGTTTCGAGATTGGAAAGGGCCGGTGAAGATGTGAATGGAAAAGGTGAGAAATACATATATACCTCCTCTTATGCTCTGTCCACTGAGTTAAAGGTTAGAGCTAATTCAAAACTGCATCAATATGATTCTAACACCGGTTTAATACCTTTGTTTATGCTGTGCTACATGTGTAATGTTAGCAGCTACCACAACCAACGGGTAACTAATAATACTCGTTATTAACAGGCCAAACTGACTTGCTGTCGTTTGGATTAAATCATAAACGTATGTTGCAGATGGGGACGCCTTGAGGCTTCAGGTTGTGCAACACATTTTCACTCCAGTACTTCAGAAAGTTCAACTTCGTGTTTTTCTTGCTACGATAAAAGTAGCAGTAGTTTCACGTTCACAAGACAAAATATTACAGAGGAATTAAGTGGCTGCCTTTTCTATCACGTTTTCTAGTACTATTCATGCTGAAGCTTTATGTTGTAGAGTGATCACACTGGAGGTGACAATAATCAAATACAAATATTGTTCTAAGGTAGCATTTTTGGATGGATTCTGACATGAAGCTGCTCTTTATTTTAGGGGATTACATTTATGTTGATGCTTTTGTTATTGCTATACCTTTTGTTGGATGGTGGGACATATACAGCTTTTGATCTGTCTCATCTGATTTTTCACATATGATTGTTTCTGAATTAAAGAATATGCACTCACCAATTTGTGGGGTTTTTTTAGGTCTAGTAATGGGTTTGCTGCCAATAACTGTTTGTGTACCAAGCGTCTGTCTTGGTGAACTTGTGTAAAAACATAAATAATACAAAAATTATTGAGGAATTACCCTGAGACTCTCATTGTAAAGTTATATGAAATAATAGACATTTTTGCAGCGACCTTTCTGAATTGTATACAGTTTTTTTACATAGACTTTATTAATGCAGCTTTTACAAGGGTTCTTGGTAGAAATATGGAGTAAAGGTGTAACCTGGGTAGGAGGTACCTTTACAACTGCTCAAAAAAGTCATTTAATCTGATTAGCGGCAGATGGGCTGGAAGTCAGAGGCCAGAGAGGAGAGCTGAGACAGAACACTTTCAGCTGCGCACGTAGATGAGCATCATTTGACAAGACCATTATATGTTGTGTATTCCAACATATAGACAAAAATAGAAAAACCTTGGAACAGTCATAAGGTTTCAACAACCTTCCTGTGCGCAGTACAACATAAATTTAAAGAAGAGGAGAAGCCTGTGCTGTTATAGTAAAGGAAACTATGGTTAAAAACAACACCAATAAAGGACGTAAATGGATGGAGCAGAGAAACAGAAGGAAGAGAAGATGGTGGGAAGAACGAGGGATGTGAGGTGGGTAGGGGCAGATGGACAAGCAGAGAAATCTGATTGACCTCTTTGGGTAATCCCCTTGACCGTGTGTGTGTGTGTGTGTGTGTGCGCGCGCTTTACCATCTTCTCTGCATATGGCCTGTAGGTCACGGTGTGACATGGTTTGAATGGACCAAGACACAATGGTCTCCAGACTCGTGTATTACCTTCATCTGCGGTAAGGAAATGTCGAATGAGAGCTTGACTGTGAATCTTTGTTCGTGAGCTAACTTGTGTATGTGATGATTGCTGCTCTTCCTGCTTTGTGGTAATGTTTAGTGCTTGTGATCATATTTGTGGAATTGTGAGAAAATACAATTTGCTTCAAAGTAAAATTATACATCTTGTTTAAACACCAAGTTCTTGCCCTGTGTATAGTTAGTTAGTTTAAACAAACTGCTTGAGAGAAAAAAAACAATGAAGTCATAGAAACAATCACAGGTGATGTTCTGAAGAGGAATGAGAATGATTCTGATGACTTCGCGTTTATATACTACATACTGAAATGAAGATGAATGAAAGAACAGAAGAAATTTGGGGATTGCAGTTAACTGAGGGAGGAATTAAAAAAGTTTTTGTTCTTATGGACCGCGTCTGTTTCGAGCTGCTGCCTTTGAGCAGCAGGGGGCGCTCGCGGCTGCGCAGCGTTCGCGCTGTGGCTGCAGCCAATCCCCGAGCTGTGTTGTGTCCGTAACCCCGCCCCCGTCCTGCCTCCGACCGACGCACAAGTTGTGGAGAAAGACGAGACCGAGAGAGGGACAGGAGCGGAGTTTGGTGTCAGAATGAGTCTGCATCACGGCAGCCCAGCGATGGACGGCGCGCACTGATAAGCCGAGAGGGAGCTACGGGCGGCCCCGCACACCCTCCACCACCCGGTACGCGTTTGGATGTCAGCTGAGTGGAAAGGAAAGGAAATAAGACGAGGCGGAGAAACATGAGTCGGCAGCAGCAGCAGGACTCCCAGGGAGTGGTTTTAACGGGTTACCACAGCAACGCGGAACTGCTGCCGAAAACGGGACCGTGCGCCCCCAGCTGCGCTCCGGGCCAGGACCCCCAGCCCACCGCGACCAGGTGGGACAGATGAGTATACGCCTGTTAAAGCGGCCCGCGGCGTGAGCAGCAGGCCGCACTGCTGTTTTCCTCGTTTCCATTCATGAAGACCCGTTGACTGGGCAGAAAAAGCGAATAATCTCGGCTGGCTGCTCTCAGGCTCACCCCACCCTTGGCTTCTGTTTTTCCTTGAGTGCTTTCCTAATCAGCAGGTTAACCTTGACTTTGTTGTACTTGCTCAGGTTTTCCGTGACTGCCACATAATCCAAAAAATTGCTTGGTAGGGGTTGTGATATTAAAATGGCCACATTAATCTGTGAAAAAACGTGAAAACCCTTTAGCCTTTTAGACTCACAGTAATTTCAGTGCTCAGTGATGCTGTCACAGAGGATGCTGAATGGGAACTAGTCTCATATGGAACAACTGACCAGATGAGTGTGTGGGCCCTGCAGGTAAAAATAAAACTCTCCACAACCCATCATTTAAATAAAATAACCAGATACACACACCTGCCCCCTGTGTGTGTATAATCTGTGTATGTACACACATGTGTGTTCCAGGTGGCCCGTCTACTTGGTTAAAAAAAGAAAAGAGCAGCATCACATTACAGCCTGCCTTTGTCTCACCTCCCACAGCAGAGCGTGTGTGTGTGTGTGTGTGTGTGTGTCCTGTCTAGGCTGACTCGAAGGCTGAGTTTTGTAGTCATTGTTTCCCCTTGTCAGGAAACGGGAGACAGGCCGACACAGACAGACAAATGGACAGAAAGCCGCGGGCGTTTTTCCAGCCGTGGACATCCGACCTAAGGAGCCTTAGGTTACGCGTCTGCTGGGAGTCTTTGTAGTGTGACTTGGAAAAACAGTGCCCAAAAAGACACGTGCGATTCAGACAAATTGACTGAGTGATGCAATGGATAAGCAGCAGAAAGACAAAGCTGGACAGGAAATGACAAGTAAAAAGCAAGCTGGGAAAATACCCCAAAGTCGTATCAGTAACACGCTGTGGTTCAATGAGCTGAAGAGTCAACAGGGACATACAAACAGTGTAAAAATATAAAAATAGCATAAAGGCAGGCGTGGAAAGACTGACAAAGACACACTGTCAGCTGTGTCAGACGTCCAGCTCGAAGACAACTAACTGTGTGAGAGCGGGAACAGAGGCAGCCTCTGTCTCCACATGCAGCTGGCACCTGTTGATGTCGATAGGGAACCACTCACACGCTCGTCGTCCTCTTCCTCCTTGTTATGCTACACAAACCACGTCCTCATCTGTCCATTGTTCCCCGAGGTCCGTGGGTTCGTCATTGTTTTTGTCAGGAAAATCTGACACAGAGCCTAAGTGTGTATGTATGTACATGGCAGCTGCAGAACGGTTTTAACAAGATGACTGGAAGCTGTGATATCATTCAGACGTCTGTAGTCGCAGAGCCTCCAATCCACGGTGGAAGCGCTGAGGGAGTTTTGACCTACAGTACCAACACCACTGAACTTAATATTTCTAATAGTCTTCCTCTGGATCAGGGTAAATGATTAACTCTTCCTGTTCATGTTTGTCAGCCATGTTTAAATCTGCTTCCAAAGTAAACATGTCTTCTGTAGTGTCGCGTAAACAAGGACATTTTTGCACAGCATGAGGACGAAGGATGTGTAGGAGGAGAGGAAAGGGATGAGAAGAGGAGGAGGAGGAGGAGAGAAGTGGGCAAAAAAGGAAAACCAGCTGAGCTGAGTGTCTGCGGTGTTTTTATGGCTTTAGTGTGTGGGGCAGGAAGTCGTCTGTGGTATGTGGCCTCAGCAGCACGACGGCTGATAATTCCACATTAATTAACACCGTGCATTAGCTCTGTGCATTTCAGCTGACTGATCACAGCGCAAATACACAGCTGCACCACACATGAGCTTCTATATTTATCAGCACTATTAATATTAGTACTAGCAGGACTGTGGGCTTGCTGTCCTGCAAAAACTGACACCCGTGTCATGCGGCGACGATGAGCGCACCTTAGCCAAAATGACCACGAAGGGTTCACTCTGTGCTGTCTGGGTTAAAGGACACTATGATGTGCAGCCTCAGAGACGAGCTTACTGTGCTCAGCTCGCAAACAGAAATCCAAGCCCTGCGGTTGTTATTATTTCCCACTGATGATGTCATCATCTGGTGACTTCCTGCGTTCTAGGGGGCATCTTAAGTTGGAGCTGTTGGCCAGCGTCTGTCTGACTCATTGACAGCCTCATATCAAATACTATCTCTCGCTCTCTCGCTGTCTTTCGCTCTCTCTCGCGCCATTAAAGGCAAAACGCTGACAGATGAATCTGGATGAAAACAAAACTCGAGTGCGCAGCCTTTTACTGCACAACTAACGCAAAGGTTTCTCAGGCAATCTATGATATTTTTATGATCTCTGCCTTCAGATATCTTTTAACAAGGTGCAAAGTGCACAGCTCAGCCAGAGTGAAACAGTTACATACAACCAAGAAAATGGTTTGTAATTTTTCTGTCGGTCTCCACCACCTGTCTCTGTCTCCACTGTAGCCGCAGAACAGGCCACTACACGGTTCAATGGAACACCCAAGACGTAGACAGATATGCACCGGCCACGGTCGCCAGCGCCAGCCGGCCTGAGCCGCTGTCAGTCCCCACTTCGATCTCTGCCACACGCCCCCGGTCACCCCCACGGCCCCCAGGTCAGCAGACTGCCAGCCCAAAGCCTAACCGCAGTCCCAGAACCAGACCCAGACCTCAAGCCGCGTGTCAGCGCTGTGACTCTCAGGTAATCAAGAGAACAACACAATGTGTTTAGTGTGTCATATTGTTGTCTCAGTGATTCTCGGTTCCTCTTATTGTTGACCGACTGTACGTCTAAAACTGTTGTGGTTTCTTAAGGGGCGTGGTTGGCAACCTCACAATGGCCGCCCCTGATTCTTCATGATTTGTCTGCAATACTTGGGAAGGAATGTTTTTCCTCAGAATGTGTGTTAACGTACCACCAGCACGGACCTGCAGTGACTTGTAAAAAATGCCAAAGGAGCAAAAATGTTCTGTAGAAACGTACGTTGGCGTGTGTTTACGTGTTAGAATGTGTTATGTGAAAGCAGCTGCGCAGTGCGTCTGTCACTTGTGAGACGTGTTTGGGCTGCCTCGGAGTTCAGTGCCTTTATTTCTTATCTTTTTGCATCATATCTGCACGTTTGAATTGATATGAAACAGGAAAGAAGACTTGAAAACTGCCAGTAAGACTCTTTCCATACATGTGCGTCTGTATATGTTGCAGGACTCTTTAGATGAGCTGGAGATGGACGACTTTTGGAAGGAGGTAGAGAACATCACCCGCTCGGGAGGAGGAGCAGGGAGGGGAGAAGGTGCAGGAGAAGGGGAGGTTCAAGAAGAGGAACAGCAGAAAGTTCCTGAAGGTACCGTAAACCGTGTGTCCATGGGTAGATCTGAAAGGAAGCTGTGTTGTCTCTTTGTAGCCCAGTTGTGTCCCTTTTTATTTGGTAAACACACAGAAAAGATTACAGCACAGCACAGTGTTGATAGATGTTCCTGTCGACAAATGCGTTGATGAGAAATGCATGTTGTGTGTCTGTAAGTCGTATTCAGTGTGTTTATAAAAGCTATTATTCTCTGCCTTCCTGTATAATATGTGCCTCTATTTGTGTCTTCCTGTATAAGATGTGACTTGTGGTCACTCCTTTCCCTTTCCTCCATCTGTAGAATTGTTTGTGATCTTGTAGATAAATGTAAATATATTTGGCTTCTTTTTTATGCTGTAATACATTGTTTTCATTTGCACCAGGAACTAAATTTGAATGTGTCCCTCGTCGTTTTTATAACCTTATTTTATCATCACTTGTTTTCTCTTTCAGAGGGAGAGCAGGAGGAGGCGTGGCTTACAGAGGCGGGACTTGCACGACTGTTTGATGATTCACTGGCAGCTGACCAGGATCAGGTGTCAATCATTTATCCCTTTATATAATTGGTGTGACCTGAGTCCAAGTTGAGTCACAGTTTATCGGTTTCATGTTTGCGCTTCAGCTCTTTGAATGATCAAATACAATGAGACCTGTCATTTAGGTGCAAGTGTAACAAGCTGACACGAGAAGATAAACGGATGTAAAACTGCCTGACTGATGTCTGATCCTGGTTGACTGTCTCACTGGCAGGAAGAAGACAGCACGGCCTTCTTGTCCACGCTAACCAGAACCCAGGCCGCGGCCGTAGAACGGCGCGTGACATCACTACAGCAGACGTTGCTTCGGCGACGCAACCGACAACACGCTCCTGATGTTAGAGATATATTCAGACCCCCTAAAGAGGTCAGGTCACACACATGCACACACAGTTTAGTTGTATTTAAGATTATAAAGCTGAAGCACCAGCAGAATGCTCTTTGCTCAGTAACTCGGGGACTATGAGGAACCTACTGTATGTGGTTGCTTGCAGTACGTCACATGAAATGAAAACGGTGACGTTGTACTACTGTGTAATCTTCCCCTTTCAACCGCCAGATAAAATTGTCACGTTTCCTCCTGTTATTTTTTCTAAACCCAAACACGAACCTTGAAATGTAGTTCACCTCATCCATAATTAACAGGCAGGATAATATGTAACGTGCAAAAAACCACGATGGGGGGGGTGAATTTGTGAGTGGTTGAACATTGGACTGTGTGTGTGTGTGTTTGTATGTGACAGAATGAGGAGCCCAGTGAACACCAAGGAGGAAGTGAGAATGGACAAAAAGATGCTACTTCAGCTGGTATGTGCAAAATCCTCCTACAATCACAGACACACACACACACACACACACACAAAAGGTCAGTGTGGAGAATGATGCACTGTGATGAGGTGTATATCTGCCTGTTCAAAACAATTGTAATATACTGTACATTCACACTGTCTTTGCGTACACAGAGTCTTTTCTTTGCTTTTGTTGCGCACGACAGAAACGGAGACGGAGCTGAACGTTGAAGTGGCGTTTTCGGAGCAGGCTCTCTCTTACAGGGACTATCCAAAGCCGAGCACGAGCCCCAACTCTCCTGATGACAAACTACCAGTGAGTCAGATTTCTGTAAGCGCGTACACAAAGGCTTTATGTGCTTTGACTTCATTAGCCGTTGCTTTTCTTTTCCTCTCAATACTGAATATGCGTGTAGTCATAAACATGTCTGCAAAAGTCCTTTTTAGTGCTTTGCTGCTGTGAGCATTTGTCAGCTCAGGGTGACGCTTATATTGATAACTTATCAGTTCTTGTAGGTCAGTGAGTAACAGAGATTAACAACAAACATACTCTGCTTTCTTACTGTTTCAGACCATACATTACATTATGTGTATAAGTACATACAGCACAAATACACACATTGTTTATGTGCAGAAAGTTGTGTTTGTGTTTGTCCACTGGTCTGCAGGGACATCTGGTGGCCAGTGCTGGTATTACACAATATTTCGACTTGACTGAGCTGCAAACATTCAGCATTCACTATCAAATTAAATGCAATCAAAGATTAATGTTAAACATCACTGTTGTTGTTTTTTTTTCTCTAGAATTTTAAGCTACTCCGAGATAAAACAGGTCAAACCAGAATTGGGGATCTGTCTCCTCTGGATATGAAAAAGGTGAGTGTTCATTCTACAGAGGCGCCATTTTAACACATGCAGCTGCTTTTAAATCAGACTTGTTTCTTGTTTGAATTCCACTCCTTAAACATATCCGTCAGGTTCGTAGACTGGTGCTTGTGGAGATGACGGCTCTGTTTGACACGGCTGGGATAGACCTGAAGGCGCACAAAGCTGTCAAAGTTAAGGCTAAAGGTACATACACACAAGCGTAGTCTATACAACTACTGCAATATGGAAGCGTATGGTTAATCAGTGCATTTACAGAGTATTTATGTGTGTTTGTGTGCAGAAACCGGTCTGTTTGGTGTTCCTCTTGCTATTTTATTGGAACACGACCAGAGGCAGGCATCTGGGACCAAAGTGCCATTTATACTACAAAGAGTGAGCAGTCTAGCCCATCACATTGTCAGGATAAGACAGATAGGTGACCATTACAGCAGGGATCAGAGTAAAGTTTGTATTAATGTAGCGATTATGGATTTCTTTCCAAATGAATGTCACAGCCTACATCACAGACAGTACGTTTCCTGAGCGTAATAAACTGGCTCTGTCCGACTTTGAAATGCCGTCTTGCAATTTCTTTTCTTTCTTTTTGTTTTTTTTAGCTCATGAATCACATAGAGGAGGAAGGATTGGACACGGAGGGGCTGCTGCGGATCCCTGGAGCAGCCACTAGAGTCAAGGTTGGTGAAAACGTGTGACAGACATGATGCAGTTGAGACTAGGTTTTGAAGTTGCCCATTCTGTCCCATATTCAGCTGCTGTGCCAGGAGCTTGAGTCCTCTTTCTATGACGGCATGTTTCCATGGCAACAGTTGAAACAGCACGATGCTGCTAGCCTTTTGAAGCTGTTCATCAGGGAGTTACCTCATCCATTACTGACTGTGGAGTACCTCAACGCGTTCCTAGCTGTTAATAGTAGGTGTACCATCACATTTGGAAATGTTTTGCTTAGTCACGCGCACTTCACAGCCACATTATGAGCCAGTGTGGTATTTCTGTGTTTATAGAGCTCCCCACAAAGAAGCAGCAGCTGCAAGCGTTGAATCTGCTGGTCCTTTTGCTGCCTGACGCCAATCAGGATACTCTGAAGGTAGACGTGCTTTCAGTTTGAAAGGTGCTACTGCACATACGGCATTTTCATTCCCATTTCTCAGAAATTTGTGATTGTTTTTTATTGCAAGTTACATCTGTGTTTGCAGGCGTTAGTGGAGTTTTTCCAGCATGTGATTGACCATCAGGACAAAAATAAAATGACCCTCAACAATGTCTCTGTTGTCATGGCACCCAACATCTTCATGTTCAAAGGCTTCCGCTCCAAGATTACAGAACAGCAAGAGTTCTCCATGGCAACCAGCACAGCCAACATAGTCCGGCTGCTCATAAGATACCAGAATCTTCTATGGACAGTAAGAATAAAAAAAAGTCTCAACCCTCATACACACTAACCGATAAATATCCTCATTACGCATTTTAACCACAAAATCTACTAGTTAATAATTTCATGGTTAATGTTACAGTAATTGTGTCTACCTCTTTACTCCAGATTCCAAAGTTCATTGTGAACCAGGTCAGACAACAAAACATGGAAAGTCAGAGGAAACAAAATAAAGATAGAGCTGTAAGGAAGCTGCTGAAGAAGATTACGGACAAACCATCAGATAAAGTTGTCCTTGAGGTAGGAATGTGTTTCTTGTGTTTTTATGGCTGCTTGATTGACTGTTTGTTTCACTTTCACTGTCTCTCTGTTTATGTTTCCGTATCTGGGAGAGCAGGAGAGTTCTCAGGGATTCATCCGAGTCCAGGCGCCTCAGTTCAGTAAAATTTCAATGGCAGTACAACTTACTGAAGAGCTGCAAGCTGCTGATGTATTAATGCGCTTCCTCTGCCAAGACAGGTTATGTTTATACAACATGCCACACACATTCAAGGAATTAAACACTTTGCCTCAGCTACGTGGGGCCTGACCTTATTTATTCGTCCTCATTCTCTTTGTCTGTTTCTTTCTCTTCCCAGTTCAGTGGTGCTGAAACACGAAGAGCTGTGTCTCTATGAGATTGGTGGAAACATCAGTAAGTCCTCCCGCTTCTAAAAAGAGTTTCACTTCTTTACTGGTAACGCAGCTAAGGGGCACTCACTGTTGTGTGGTTAATCTAGTGTTTTATACATCCTTGGTTTCCCTCTGTCTCTGTGTTTGCCCTGTTCTCACAGAGGAGAGATGTCTAGACGGGGAAACCTATATGAAAGACCTGTTCCAGCTGAACCCTACAGCAGAGTGGGTCATCAAACCTGTTCAGCGATAGACCTCCTTGCCACCATCATGCCTCCTCAGGATGCTGCTCCGTGCCCTCACCACAGCAGTTACATGACCTGGTTCTCTACTGTGGACATACTGAACCAAAACCATTCACGTCTTTTTTTCTACGTAGATGTTTTAGGATGGTTTTACATTTGCTCTACCAAAAATTGCTAATATTTCTATGACAGGTCTTGTTGGTGCAAGAGAAAAATAATAAGGCTTATGTAAACGCAACCTTGGATTACAGCCTTTTGACTTTTTTCCATCTTGCCTTATGCTACTTACTGTTTTTTACTGAATTTCCTCCGACAGACTTGCCTGGAGTACAATATAGCACAGGTGAAATCAAAACACTTGTTTGAAAAAACAGCAGACAGACCTACAGTGTAGTGAACACTGATGGGAAAATATTTCCTGTAATAAATTATTTTCTACAGTTTGTTGTGGCACACGCGCCACACTATTCTCTCAAATCTTAATGATAAGGAACCAGAAGCTGTTAGTTTAGTTTAGATGGAGTGAACATTGGAGAGAATGAGAGAGAGGGTGTTAAATGTGAAGGAATGGTCTATTTCATTTTTTTTAAATATATCACACAGCACAAACTGGTCAAAAAGTCCACAATTTCAGCTTGTCATGACAACCAGAGGGCTAACACGTTATGACGACGTTGTTGTTTTTATGTGACAATAATGTTGGTGTATGTTACACTGGAAACATTTAAACTGTAGATGTTTGAGTGTGTTGGTGTCTGGTGATGTAGCATCCTGTTCAGTAAGCCAGTTGCCTTATAGCTTTTGTACCAGAGACTAAATTGCACTCTACTGTGATAATTGTGACTGTATAAATTGCCTACTGAAATGATACACTGTCGCCTAATGAATTCAAAAACTATCACAGCTATATTTGGTTTTTATTGTTTTACTTTTTGCTCCTGTTCTATTTACTGTGGTTGTCGAGTGGTATTTTTAGCCACAGATGGAAAGTCTTTATCTTATTGGCCTTGTGCATCACTTGACCTTCAACAAATATCTGATCTTGCTGTGTGGTTTTTCACAGCAGCCTGTGGAGGATCACATCTGTGCCTCAAAATCCAAAAATGCAGGTGTTTCTCTTATTAGAAGATAATGTTTCACTGTATGAACACAAATGAGTTATCTTGTTTAATGTTTTTTTCACAAATAGTGATGTCTTTGTCATTGCCTCTGAAATCACCACCAGAGTAGAGTGTAAATAAACATACTATTATAATGACCACAGCTGCCAGCATGACTGCTTTTGTAAAGAACCACCGTGCGTGAAGAAACATTTTCCTGGAGACTGACGACATAACACAGCATAGGCATCACTGATCCCAACAATAATGTTAAAGCAGAAATATCTCCAAACTGCTTTAGTAAGATCTAAGCTGCAAACATGTGCGTTGACATACATGTAACATACATGACATGAACGACGCTTTTATTTTTTTTTACATGTCACTTTACTGTTTCTCAGGTCTCAGAAGATTATTATAATGTTACATATGTTTCGGTGTCGTGGACAAGCCCGTCAACTAGAAAAACAATTGTGTACGTACCTGATTGGCTGAGATGTCCTCACTCCCCACTGATTGGCTGCTGTCAGGTTGAAGGCGCTCTCATTGGTCACGTTTTTAGAATAGGAAGTGTCGAGCAGTAGTAGGGGCTTAACATGGGTAGCTAATTAGAAATCAAACGGAAAAGGTTTTGTATCTCGTCCTTACACTTCGGCGCTTGGCAGTAGCACTAGACACTCGTTAACTAATGTGTAGACGGAGGGGTTGTGTCTTTTGTAAACGCTGAGCCGTTAAGTGTTTCGTGTGGTTGCGTGTCAGTATCACATTAGCTGAACGTCACCTGAGACAGTTATTACTCTGCTAGCTTAGCATTTGTTAGCCCGTTTGACAGTACGGTAGCTAAAATTAACCAGGGTCGTGTCCAGGACGAGCTGGGTTATGTGTTGTCGGACGTGTGTGTGTGAGGTACGTGTCGCAGCGGGAGTCGCCGCCAACTGAATGTTTGGCGATAGAAACCGGTGCAGCTACAGCTAGCAGGTTGCTAGCTTGTGACCAACAACAACAATGGACACTAGGAGGTGGTTAAAGACCGCAAGGACATTTTATTTTTTGACCGTTATTCTGGTAGTTTTCACCAAAGGAATAGCAGCTGGTAAGTATGTGAGATTGCTGTTCAACTGTGCAGCTAACACCTGCAAGGAGGCAAAGGTGCTGCAGGGAGGCATTTGTGTGTCTTTACATTTCACAGCTGTTATATTATTATGTTTTAGATGAAGATCAGCACGAGAATGACGGATCAGAGCTGAAGGTACGACGTGAGACCATTCATACTGACCTTCATCTTCTATCAAACCCTGATGTTGATTTGTTTGTGTGTGTGTTAAGCTCTTCTAAGCCACTGGATGGAATCTGTTTATAAAACTTTACTCTGACGCTAGAGGAAGAACCGTTTCACAGACTGGCACTGTCCTGTTGAAGATGTCAGCCTAAAAAGCAGTTTCATTTTTTTCTGACACCAGTAAACTATGACGGAGTAATTTCCCCAACCACTCTACACTGTCAGATTCTGTTGAATGTGCATTTGATTGCTTCAGGGGATCTTAGGCCAACTTGACTGTTAGTCAGATACATTTAACAAGTGTCTATATTAGTGTTTCTCTATTCCATATGCATTTGTAAATATATTGTCATTTTGACCTATCACATGTGGCTTTACACAACCTCTTTGTCTTTCTAGTCTTATCATGACCCAGAGTCTGAAGAAGAAGACACACATGTTGTGTCCGACACTGTGACAGAAGCCATCTCTGGCCATGATGTCTCCCATCAAGAAGAGGTGAAACAGCTGCCTGGAGATGAGTTGGAGGGAGAGGAGAAGGAGGACCTCCCTGATCAGCCACCTGTAGCTGACGAGAAGCCTAAAGAGGGTAAAGACAAACACTGTAAACAGGAAGCTGTAACAAATTCACATTGAATAGACAAAAAGTGGAACTGTAGTATATGAACTCTGACATAGGATCTGTGAGCATACATACAGTACAGCTTGTTGATTTAAATCTCTAAACAGGTTTTCTTGAATCAATTTAATGCATTAAGGTCTTTTAAATTTAGTTGTTTTGCTTCTGTTTTATCTACTAATCAGACCTGCTGCTTTTCTTGGCCCTGTTTTGTTTTCTTGGCTGATAGAGGTGTCTGACTCCAAATGTCTGTGTGAGACGTAGATCATGAGCTGGCATGCCTTCTGTCAGTTTTAGAAGACTAATGTGTGGGTACTGGGCTCTCAGTAAAACTAGACCAGAAACTGTTGGAGAAAAGCAAATGACTTGAAATTGAAATTCTGACTCTGCCCACCTCAGTTTGATTTATATTTGTTACCTTTGCTTATAATATATTGTGACTGTCACAACAGATCAGGAAGATTATTTTGTTATACACTATGTGTAGTGGTCATAATCTGTCAGTAGCTTTATCGACACTTGAGTTTCATTTAGTCTGAAATCAAATATGTTTTTGAGAATGAGATGTATCAATTTTTGCTTTTAAAAACCTTTCTCGAGTCTTGACACATTAACCTGTTTTTAGCTTTGCTGAGTTTGAGCAAAGGCACATGTGGTTTCAGAGCAGTGCCAGATAGGTGCAAATGAAAAAGCCCATGAGAAATTAACAGTTTCTTGCACCTGCGGCTCCTCTTGCCAGAAGTTACATCATTTTACTTGGGTATTGTTAGTTTATTCATACTGGGTTTCTGCACAAGTATTAGATTAAGCTTGTGCTGATTTCCGCAAAGTTACTGAATTTCTTAAATTAAATCAATCTGTACATTTTACCAAACACTAAAACGGGACACAATGTCATAGATTATTTTATAATGACTAGTTTAGTTAGTATTTGTGTGTGACTTGAATAGGTTTTACATTAAGAAATATGTGTTTATTGTTTTTTTTATTGCAGTTCCAGTGGTGAATGGAGGTACAGCTGATGGAGAGTCCTGCATTTTTCCATTCCTCTTCCAGGGAAAGGAGTACTCAGATTGTACCACTGATGGACGGGGAGATGGAAGGTTGTGGTGTGCCACAGAGTACGACTATGATCAAGAGAAAAAGTGGGGGTTCTGTGAAAGTAGGTCTTTAATCCAGGAACTTGACTTCACTTAAAGTCACTTAATACCCTATTTTAGTGTCAGAGTGTAAATCATAAATACCATTCTGCAGCATTAAACAGTAGCCTCATTTACAGAATTTATTTTATTATAATTATTTGCTTTATACGCTGAGTGTACCTTTACAAATAGTTAAAGTTAAAAACAATGTGTTATGAATACAAAGCAAGATGTCATAGTTTCATTTTCACAGTTGTTTGAATGGTTGTTCTTAATTGTTTTTGCTCTTCTTTTTTTTAGCGGAGGAGCAGGCACAGCAGAGACTACAAGCAGAGGAGGCTGAGGAGAAATATCAGAATCTCCTGCACATGCTTAATGCCACCACCAGGAAAACCCAAAAGAAAGAGTGAGTTTCTTGCCGCTGATGTATTTTTTGTTTTTGGTCCTTGTCAAGTGATTTTGACTCTTTGAGGAGTCGTTTGATAATAATGATGTTATGACAAAGATTTACTTTATTTTGTCTTTTATCCTGATGTTTATCTCCGGAATGAGTTATTTTTCGCAGACTAACGTTAAGCTCAAGCTGAGAGAAAGTTGCCTTGTTATAGCTTGATGTGCTGTGCACATTAAAACCTTCCCATCTCACCCAGCCTTCTGTGTTTGAAGGTTAAATGTCCTTAGTTTACTAAACCAATAACCTTACCAAAAATAAATTGACTCTGTCTATTTTTGTGTGTGCATCATTGCCGTATGACTTTGCTCACTACATCCTTATTTGTTTAAGGTGTCGCAGTGCTGTGTGTGTGTTATTTTATTAGATATTCAGTATGATATCACCCACGCTGCTTATCCAAAAACTCTCTCAGATTATACGAGAAGTTGCTGAAGGTGGCAGAGAAGGGCCACCAGAAAGCCATGGAGAAGGTGGCATATGCGATGCTCTTTGGAGACTACATGAACCAGAACGTCACCAAGGCCAAAGAAATGTTTGAGAAGCTTGCTATCGAGGGCTCTCCCAAAGCTCAGATGGTAGATCGTCTGTTTATACTAAAAATGTATTTTGTCTTCTAGAATTGTGATTGTTACTACTTAGAATTACTTGTGTAACATTTGTGTTTTTCCACAGGCTCTTGGCTTCCTGTATGCTGCAGGACTTGGAGTCAACTCAAGTCAAGCTAAGGTTTGTTGTTTGCTGTTCTTTGTGCGTGTTAAAACTTTTAGTTCTGATGAATAATAAATGCAGTTGTTTTTACCAGATAAACATGGTGTGTTAATAATTGCCGCAAAAATGCTCACATCTTTGTTTTGTGTTTTTTTTTTTTTTTTTGGTCAGGCTTTGGTTTACTACACCTTTGGCGCACTTGGTGGAAACCTGGTAGCTCATATGATTCTGGTGCGTTGATTTGTCTGTCACAAAATTCATGACTTAATAATTGTATTTATTGGTATTTTAATATATTACTTACTTAAAAAAGATCTTGTGATACTAGGGATATCGATACTGGGGAGGTGTGGGTGTTCCCCAGAGCTGTGAGTCGGCACTAACACACTATAGGCTTGTAGCAAATCAGGGTAAGTGTTTACTCCCCGTAATACAATAATATCAAGGTTCTTAATCCTATTAAAATGAATGTAAATCTTTCTTTTCCGTCTCTCCTTTCACTGCCTCTAGTGGCCAGTGACGTGTCTCTTACAGGAGGCTCTGCAGTGCAGAGGATCAGGCTCCTGGATGAGGTGGAGAACCCGGGCTCCACCAGTGGGATGTTGGAGGAGGACCTTATCCAGTACTACCAGTTCCTAGCTGAGAAGGGAGATGTACAAGCTCAGGTTGTTGTACAGCCAGTTTCTTGAGATGCCTATTAATGTAATAATCTAAAATGTTATGGTAGTTTACAAAGTTTAATTATTGTTCATACCCTGTATGTGTGGGACTAGGTGGGACTAGGTCAACTACATCTGCATGGAGGGCGTGGAGTAGAACAAAATCATCAGGTGACACCTTTTCCAGAAACAGTTTTGAAGTAAAGTTTTCTTGGCATTGGAATTTGCTAAATGTATTTGTCATCTCCAACAGAGGGCATACGACTACTTCACCCAGGCTGCAAACGCAGGGAATACACATGCTATGGCTTTCCTCGGCAAGGTGACATGTTCTTTATGCCTTTTGTCTGGGTGAATTATTATTATTATTATTATTATTATTATGTTTTACTGTAAAGCACCTTGTCCGTGGTTTGAATAATGCTTACTTGAATAATTGTGTAGCCTGCTGTTTTCACAGGGGACAGTGCATTTGTGCTGGAGGCGTTGAATCCGATTTTGACACGGCTGTAATTTCTTCTGTCTCATAGATGTACTCAGAAGGTAGCGAGTTTCTCCCTCAGGACAATGAGACGGCCCTGCATTACTTCAAGAAGGCATCGGAGTTGGTAAGATTAAAGTCTGTCTCTGAACTGGTCGATTTCAAGTCTGTCTTTCGAGTCATTTAGTCATTTTCCTTTGTTGTTTGCTTTTATTCCATCCAGGGTAATCCAGTGGGACAGAGTGGCCTGGGCATGGCATATCTGTATGGAAGAGGCGTCCCTGTGGTAAAAACACTTTAATGCATTACAGTCAAACAAACCCAACAGAAACACAGATGTTTGTAAGTTAGTGTGTGATGCTGTCTTTTGTGTTGCTACTAAAAACAAAAGAAAGTTACATGTTGTTACGTGTTTTTAGAACTATGAGCTGGCACTGAAATACTTCCAGAAGGCAGCTGAGCAGGGCTGGGTGGACGGACAACTCCAACTGGGCACCATGTACTACAGTGAGTGTATATTTATGTATGTTGGTGTACATGTGTGTCTCCAGGCTTTAAGTAGTGTCTGTTAAAACTTTACTATTATCTGAATTCTTTTCCCTGATTTTGTTCTTCTGCGTGTTATTCTTGTTGCCTCCTTCATCAGATGGCATCGGCGTGAAGCGCGATTACAAGCAGGCGCTTAAGTTCTTCAACCTGGCGTCACAGGCGGGCCACATCCTGGCTTTCTACAACCTGGCCCAGATGCATGCAACTGGGACTGGTGTGATGCGCTCCTGCCACACTGCTGTGGAGGTGAGTGCTCCTTGCTTTTACTATGAAATGAGCGTAGAAAACATTGTATTGCTTGTCCATTGAAGGCCACATGGAGCTCTCTCATATGAGCATCAGTCATTCTAGTCTAGTCGTTGGTATTTGTTTACAGTCACATATTCAAAGTTAAAATGTGTATAATTGAAGCTCAGTGTCGTAACTAAATAAAGTATTATTTGCCTTTATCGTTTCAGCTTTTTAAGAATGTTTGTGAGCGCGGCCGGTGGTCAGAGCGTCTTATGACAGCCTACGGCAGCTTTAAGGAGGGGGAAACCGATGCTGCGCTTGTGCAGTATCTCCTGCTGGCTGAGCAGGGCTATGAGGTGGCACAGAGCAACGTGGCCTTTATTCTGGACCAGAGTAAGAAAACCTAGAACCATAAGCAAGTTACTAAATTGGAAACTTTTAAACTAATGCAATTAGTAACTTCATTTTGTTTTTAAAATGCTTTTGTGTGTTGTGCACATTTACTTCACGCAAATAGATAAGTATAGTATAATCTACAAACCTGGACATTATGAAATGTAACGTGTCTTTGTTTTTTGTGTGCACCGTAACAAGCAGAAGGAGCAAAGATCTTCAGTGAAAATGAGACGTATCCTCGTGCTTTGCTCCACTGGACGAGAGCTGCAGCACAAGGTGAAGGCCTGTCCCTCACGTGAATTTAATATCAAAAGCCCTGAAACTGGCTCACATAAAGAAGTTCCATTTTTGCTTCTCAGCACTAAAAGTTGTCTTTCCCAGGTTACACTGTGGCAAGGATAAAACTTGGGGATTATCACTTCTATGGCTATGGGACAGATGTGGACTACGAGACCGCTGTGATCCACTACAGACTGGCGTCAGAGCAGCAGCACAGTGCTCAGGCCATGTTTAACCTTGGGTACATGCACGAGAAAGGACTTGGCATAAAGCAGGTGAGCAGGTCTTTTACTAGTCACACAGACATCGGCTTATTGACATGCTCATTTCACAGTTAATGCTTTTGTTTGTCTCATCGACTCGGAAGCAAAGACAGGCTTATGACTAGGAGCTGTTTCACGTGTTCTCTGCAGGACATCCATCTGGCCAAGCGATTTTATGACATGGCTGCTGAAGCCAGTCCTGATGCCCAGGTTCCAGTTTTCCTGGCTCTGTGCAAATTGGGTCTGATTTACACACTGCAGTACCTGCAGGATCTTAATGTGAGTACTACCCTTAAGCTGAAGTTGTGACAATGTCGCTTAGAAATAGAAACTATAAGAAGATTTGTTTATTAGAGGGAAATTAAATGACTCACGAGTGTCTGCATCCTCCTGCCAGATGAAGGAGGCCATTTCTCAGGTGGATCTGGACCAGCTACTAGGGCCAGAGTGGGACCTCTACCTCATGACTGTCATCGCCTTGCTGCTGGGCACAGTCATTGCCTACAGACAGCGCCAGCACCAAATCATTGTGCGCCCCCGCCCTCCTGTCCCCGCGCCAGCAAACCCTCCCAGACCACCTCAGGACCAGCCGCAACCACAGTCCGAGCCGCAGGATCAGGGGGAAACGCAAGACCAGGGTGCAGCCCAGGAGGAAGAGGAACAGCAGTGAAAGAGAATCAGATGGCGTGAGGGCAGTAAAAGCCTACTAGGAGCAGCCGGTGCCTGCTAGCTGAATACCCGAGTACGACTCCCACTAAAACAAGACTAAGACGTTCCACCTCTCAACTCTTCCTATGTTTAAAATATGCTGGTCCTGTGCTGAGAGAAAGACTGTCGGGGTGTTTATTGACAGCAATGTTTAGAGCAAAACAGAGACTGGGGACTTGTTGGTCTGTGACTCAGGGTACTCCCAGAAGCACCCGCATCTGCTCCATGGAAATATCCCTGCAGTTGCCAGTTCAAATGTTTCTTTGGACTCAAATAATCTGTCTGCAAAGTTAGAATCTGATATGCACATTACAGTTTTTACTTTATGAGAAAGTTGCACTCAATTAAACTGCTTCAATCCTAATTTTGTGCAGAATTTAGAAAATAAGATGCATAAACAGCAAAATGTGAGCTCATTAATTTTATTTGGTTAAGCCCTGTCCTGCTGATAAAGATTCACATTTTGCAGGTTTTCTCTTATCCTTTTGATTGAATAAAGTTTTTCATTAGGCTCTTAATATACAAATTTCACATACATAATACTTTTGTGTTCATTTGTTATTTGGTTATTTGTTTTTAGGTTGTTAAACCTGCAACTTAGCAAGTGACTGTTAGTTGTTACTTCAGAAGAGGAAACCTAACCAATAGATGATTTAATTGATAGCTTCACTGGATGTGGGTTGTTTATGTCATCAACAAGAAACTGCTGAAGTTGGAGATGTGGCTAAAATCCCTGACCACCATAATGTAAGCAGAGCAGATTTCAAAGAGCAGAAAAATGCAAACAGTCCAGTGAAAGGATGCAGAGAACAGCATACATGAACGTTCACTCACCGAGCACTTTGTTTGTGTTACGCATGTACAGTCTGATGCAATCCACGAAATCTACTTTGACATAATTTCACCGGTGTTGATGTGCACAGGTTTACCTAACAAAGCGACCAGCTTTAGTGTCATTTCTGCAGATCAATCATTTGAGAATTGCTAGATGCTTTTTTTTCAGTGTTGGCTGAGGCAGAAACTGGAGCAGCCAGTGCATCGAACTCTGAATAAATCTGGAGCATTTTCTCTTTTTATGTTCGGTTACACAACTTCAGCTCTTCTGTATGTATTTCCAGACCCTCAACAAAACTCCCTATACAGCTACAGCTAAATGTTTCAGCTCCGATGGGCCTAAATCTGGGCTTCAACTGAAGCCATCAGTTATTTATCAGAGTTTAAGTTCCACAGTATGTGTTTGTTAGATTTGTTAAAAATGTATCTGCCAATTAATCAGCATGAAGTAAAGAAACTGGGACGAGGGGCCGAGGATTTGACTGGATGAAAACAAATTTCCCTGCATCCACACACTGTCACTCACACAAATCACAGTTTGTGTGACGAAACGTGGTCAAGGTTGTTGACTGCATTTTTACCATGACAAATAGAAGTTTGTAAAGAAACAAATAAATTACCTATGAACATTTAATGTTTGACAGGTTAATTAGATTCGTACATTTAGTCATTACTTTGGTTTTTCTCCCAAACGTGGTTGCGTCTCCTAATTCTTCTCCGCAAACTGGTCCGTAACCAGTTGTTTTGCGTTTTGCGTTGCTTCTTTTTGAACCGTGCAAATGCTCCTCACTGGACCCGCAGTTGTCGCTCAGCTTTAGAGGGAGGGCCGGTCAACGAGGGAGTGCTGTAAAAACTGAGCAGAGCATTTTGCAGGCTGTTGGGGCGACCCATTGACTGGCCTACAAGCATTACTATGGGGTGGCTTTGGATCGCCGTGGCAACGTGTGCGCTGTGCGGTTCTGTCAAAGGTAAGTGCTGGAATAAGCAGGAGGGCTGATGCCACGTGAGGCAGCGTGTATGTATTTATTGTTACAGCAGGTCTTTTTTTCCAGATGGTTTTTGATTCATGTGAAATTAACATCACAAATGAAAACATAGGTTACTTATAAGAGAGAGGTCGAGAGCCTGCTTTGTGTCGTAAAACAACCTGCTACACTGATAAACACAGTAACACAGTTTGGGACAAATGAGTTTGAAATGGAAACTTCAGAAACAGTGTTTCTTCGCAAGGCAACGACTGGTGGTGGGAATATGAAGAGGGAATACGACATTACAGCAAGGAGGCCCTCAGCAAGGTACTGCTCACTGTCACTACTGGATATAAAAACGGTTCTTTCACAGCATCGTTTTGTTTGCTGACTTAACCTTTTATTCGTCTATTCAGTCTGGTTAACCTATTTGTACTTTGTTAGATTTGTTGTAAATTAAGTGTTTTGTTATGAGGTAAATGAAACTAATATTTCTTTATGATTTGCTGGTTGAACACTTGTTGCTTCTTTAGGAGTTTCCTGAGAAAACACGACCAGTGAGCTTCAAACATCCAGTCTTCCGGTGCCCAGACATGAGTCCGTCTCCGTCTGTCCCATCCTCAGGTCTGTCAACATCCAGATCAGCCTCAGATCGGCCTGTTGTCACTGGATTCAGTTACTGACCCCCCCCTCCTTCTTCCTCTTCCTCTCTGTCCTCTCATTCTTTGGCCTAGTTGAATTTGTGAAGGCGGCTGATATCAAAGTCATCGCTGCCTTGGGGGATTCTCTGACAGTAGGTGTCATTTGTTGACGTTTTCTCAGATCCCAGTCACTCATTAGCTGTTCCTCAGGTCGCTTTTCTTTTTGCAGACGGCCATCGGAGCCAACGCTACCACTGTCCTTGGGATTCCCATTGAGTTTCGCCACGTGTCATGGAGGTGACAAGCATCACGTGTGAAACCAGCCTCATGCTCACCACTTAATAATTATAGTGTTTATCAGCTTGTACACAACATTTTGTCTGTAATAATTTTTCCTCACTTATAGTATCGGAGGCTACGGGTCATTTCAGGATGCCATTACTTTGGCAAGTAAGATGTTTCAATCACTGGTATCATTTTCCATATAAACACAATCGACCAAAGAGTAAACACAGAAACATTTGTTTCACTATTTGTATTGTAGATATTATCAAGTTGTTTAATCCCAATCTGCTCGGTGCTTCCCCTGGGAAGACTGTTCATGGGATGCAGGCTCACATCAGCGACACTGGGTTTAACCTGGCTGTGACTGGACACAACACCTTGTAAGGACCCATCGATATATATTACACCTCATATGAAATAAACAGTCAAGAGCTGTTTAAAGGTGTCCACTCTTTCTGTTGTCATAAGACATAATAGTTGATGATATGACAATAACTCAGAGGTTCAGGAAATGAGAAATGAAAAGTCCCAGTGCTGCTGACAAACATGTTGCCGATGCTTTTTTTCAGCAATCTCCCCGGACAGACAAGACATTTGATTGACACGCTGAGAGGTTATGAGGTACAGCAATGGCCCAGTTTATTCCTAAAATGTATAATTGAGGTGATTATTAAAGCTGCTGAGACATCGAGCAGCAGAAGCTCTTCCTGAACCAGGTTTTACGCTCTGGTTCCTCTGTGGATATAAATATCTAGATACCTTATCATGTTTCGCTCCTTTCTCCAGGGTCTGAACTTTGAGGAGGACTGGAAGCTTTTGACCATTCTCATGGGCATGAATGACATCTGTGACTACTGCAAAGATAAAGTCTGTCTTCCTTTCTTTCTCAAGATAATTCCACGAATGATTTTTATACAGTGTAATTAACCTGTGCAGAGTCTCCGCATTCTCTAGGCTCTTTTTTCCGTGGATAACTTCATTCACTATATGACCCTCTCCTTGGAAATGCTTATGAATGAGGTAAAGTGAAAGGAAAGAACATATTTAGGTTAATAGGCTACTGTTGAGGCTTTATTATGGTACTTGAAGTCTCATATTGTGCTTCAGGTTCCTCGTATGATCGTCAACGTTGTCCAGATCCTCCCCATGCAGACTCTGAGGGAGGTGCAGAAGCCCACCCCAGGATGCCTGCTCCAGAGGTGAGCCTCTCTTTATCATTCTGCCCTTGTTTTTATACCATGGTTATTTTTGTTTTCAGTCTCACTGTCATCCGTGTTGCTTAGTTTTTTGTGTGACACTCTGATTCAAGGTCTTTTTGTTCGTGCCTGATTGAGCCAATAGCAAAGTCCCCTGAACTGCAGGAGCTGGTGCAGGTTAATCTGGAGTTTCAGGTAAGGTTCATGCCTCCACAACGAGAGACAATGTTGTAGATTACCTTTGTCATCTTTCCCTATTTGCATTTCTTTTCTAAAACATAAAACGTCCTAGAGACGACTGGAGGAGCTGCTGTACAGCGACCGTTTCTTCAGGGACGACTTCGCTGTTGTTCTGCAGCCCTTTCTCAAACACGCTGACCCTCCCCGCCTCGCAGTAAGCTCTCCTCACCTTCAAAAGCCACAGGCAGTTCAAAGCACAACACGAGTGACAATGGACTCATCAGGATCCCAAGTGTGACAGCGTCTGTCTTTTGGTTTTGTTGACACAAGCACAAGTAGCCATGACACCATCAGTAACTTAGAGGATGTCTTTTGTCTCCCGGAGCAGAACGGGAAGGTTGATATGACCTTCTTCACCCACGACTGCTTCCACTTCACCATAAAGGGACATGAGGAGCTTGCTAAGGGACTGTGGAACAACATGGTAAACTATGATTTATGTTGGTTATAGTCATCTGAGAGCACACTGGCTTTCAGAATGCCTGGTTATGTGAAGAAACAACCAGACAGAAAAATACTGGCATATCAAGTAAATAGAAGTTGAAGGACCTCATTTTATATAAAGCCAATGCTTATTTGGAAAACGAATATTTCAGGATGTAGTGTTATCTGGTTGTAATTCCTTCTCATCTCACCGTGTGTCCTACTGTAAGTTTCAGCCTGAGGGAGGAAAGATGATTGTGAGCAGCTTCTCAGACCCCATCAGTCTCATCTGTCCCTCTGTGGTAAGACGAGTCCAGTTAGTGCATGCGTTAAACTCAAACAACAAACCAATCTTGTTACCAAATCTTTTTTCTGCAGGAGCATCCCTACATCTTCACCCGACCAGTTGCAGCCAGATCAAGCCCGATGTCCCTCCAGTGTGGCACGTCATCGCAGGCGGTCACGGCCCTGCTTCTCTCACTTCTTGTGGCTTTAGGACCCCATCATCTTGTGTAGATTCTACTTTGCTTGGACTATTTTACAAGGGCATGAATGCAACACTGGTTAGAAACGATGTTCTGTGGAGCTGCTAAAGCTTTTCAGTTGCTGTTGGTGAGGATCTTTCTCTGAACGAAACTCTTAACAGAAATAGAAGTGGTTCAGTTGTCATGACTCAACTTTCAGACAACTTTACCTGGATGAGTCCAATCTCCACAGACAGATATTAACAGAAAGTTTTTCTATTGTGCTTTTAAATTGTGTTGCACCAGGACTGTGCTAACTGTCCTTTCTCCCAAACCTTTGAGTATTCAGTAATACGAGTAAATCTCACCTGATGAAGCTTTAATTACACTGTACTGTAGCTCAAAAAGTGATTATTTTCCATGGTTCATGTGACGTTTGTAATTGAACTAATGAAACTGTTCAAAAGCTGAGTGAATTTTAAAGGCATAATTAGTTTTACATTATGTTCAGTGACATTTATAAGAATAAATCTAAAGCTTCCATCAATCCCGCATCAGCCTTGAATGCATGCACCGTCACACAGTGAGGCATCGCTGCAGCTCCCTGAGCTGCTCAGTGAAGTGATTAAAGATGGAAAAGGATTCCGCCTCCGTCTTACTCCGCTTAGATTTTCCCAGAAACTTGTGACTTTGCATCCTGGAGGGGACTTGGTCACACGTGTGTCCCTCAGATCGTCAAGCTGCTGCTGGCCCAGTTTCGTCTCTCCGCCTCCCTGTACTTGCATTAACATGCACGGAGCGCGCTTAAGAAAACCTCTTGTGCATGTTGCTGAATGGTGAACAGTGAGGTCATTGTTGTTTGTCTATGCACACGGAAAACCCGCCATTCAACACAGAGTACAGTAAACAGCTACATACAACGAGACGTCCCCATTCATCTGCTATCTGATTACAAAGAGCACAGCACAGCGTGTACGCACTCTGTTTAATTAGTCTAATGACAAGGGCAGGTGGAGGCTATATGAAGCTTATCTCAGGCTACTTGTGTTTGCTCATAAATGTTCATTTAACTGATACAATGGATATTAAAGGCATATAGCATGAACTCGTCACTGTGCAGCTGAGTAGTATGCAGCAGTTCTGGGAGGATTTTTAAAACTTGAGCAGGGTAAAATGACTTAAATACAGATAAATAGAAGATAATGAGATAAATAGAACGGCTGCAGTGTTTTTTTCATTATGACCCATTATGTATAAACTAACTTTAGATTTTGAGTTATAAAATGCATATTTACTGCCTACTCGTTTCTCCTGCAGGCTGAATTTCAGTCCTTGTAGCTTTTAGATTATAATGACCTTATTATTGCATTCAAAGAAAGCCCTCATGTTTAAACAAAGCCCTCCCCCGTTTACGTGGGACAGATATGGATGTGGCTCTGACGCAAATTGGTCTTTATTGTCTAAAGCATAATGAGATCGTTGGGATCTCGGCGGATGGTGAAGTAGGAAATTTGAAACAGCAAACAATCCAACCCACACCTTGGAAACCTTTTGTCTATGTTTTCTTTCCCATTATTTTGCATGAATGAATCAGTAACAAAAGCGAAGATGACCTCATAGGCTCACGTCCATCTGAGCCTCCAAGTTTAGACAAAACGAAATGATTCTCTGATGTGTCATAGCTTAGTTATGTGCAGTGTATTGGATTTTATGATTTTACATAATGTAATAATCCAGCAGTCCAATATTTTAATCTCTGTATCTGGAGACTCACTAGACTCTTGGCATCACACTGTGGGTCCATGTCTGTTTTCATTTTAAGGCATCATGATATTTTTGATAACAGGAGAAGTGTGAAGCTAAACACTACTATCAGCTTGTTAGCATGCCAACATTACAGCTTTTATAATACAGATATTTCTTTTGGTGTTGATGGTGTTATTATATAGTACAGCTATTATTGGTGAACAAAGGGAATTCATGCATTACTTCTTCCCTCCACCGGGCCCAGCTAAGCTTTTCTGCATCTCTTTCACTATCTGTTGCAGAATATTCTGTAGCCCACTATGACATATATTGTATTATGTCAGCTTAACACATAGAAGGGTAAACGCTGCCCTGTCCTGGGTTATGATTTGTGAAAAACTCCCTTTTCAGCTTGAAGCTCGTCTCTGGCCACCTGCTCTTGTGATCAAAGTGGGCAGTAACAGCACTGACAGGAATAATTTTCAATAAACTGTCACCTAGCAACACACTCAGGTAATCAAAAGAGACATGATAGTGTGTGATAATACAGCTTTGTCCTGCATGGAAACAGACACACAATGTGTGGATTCTGTTACAGATTTATTCTGTTTGTTCAGGTAAATAAAGATTTTTACATATATATTTTTTTATTTGCACGTGCATGGTTACCTCAGTTTGGAGCCTGTTAATTCAGTCCCATAGTGTGATTTTAACAGTAAAACATTAAACCGCTGCAATACTTAAAATAAAAATGACTTGCCTTAAACCTGCAGCTACACGCCCTGACAGCCACCGAGGTCCGGCCAGGTGCAGTAGTAGTAAAGAGTCCGCGAATGATGTCACTTCCTCCCTCGTCGCTACCCTATAAAAACGGCGATTTTTGCGGCTTGCTGCTGGTGGAAAGACCGGAGAGGACGCAGGCTGCCGGGATCGATGCAGCAGGAGATCTAGCTCTCCAGAAATACCGAAAGGCTCCGTTTATTTAGTCAGAATGCGTCCTTAGATCACTGGACTTTTGCAAGACAAGGGAAGTCCAACCCTCTGATATAAGCTTTGCCAATTCTTTTCTATTCCTGGAGAGCTTAATGCGTGAAGATGATCGGGAGAGGAGTGTTCATCTTGACTCTACTGTCCAACTGCGGTAAGGAAAAAGAAACCTTGCTGAAGTTATTTCATGTCGCTGTCGAGCCGCTTTGTCGAGAGACGGGACCGCCTGGCTTCAGCACCAAGGACAGCGGCAAACGCGGCGACGAGCAAGTGAATCCAACCGGCATATTTAGTTCCCTGCTACCGAAACGGGCGCGTGCGTGTGTTAAATAAAGTCAAAACATTTGATCTTTTTGATCATTTGATCTACGGTTTTTCTTGTCCTGCAGCTTTTTCATTGCCAGTGACTTCGAGTCGGCTGGAGAGTGAAGACGTGAAGGTAAATATTGTATTTGTAATATTAGCATACATATTATCATTGTAGTGAACCCCAGTCCCCAGAATGTATCTGACTCTTCAAGTACTCTACTGAAAGTACTGGTAGTGTGTTGTACCAAATGTTATGATGCTATACTTCAGCCATGCTGCACAGGACAAGCAGTAACATTTCTGAATTGAATCACCTCGATCTGTGGTTATCTGCATGGTCTTATTCCGTGTAATATATATATCTATATATATGTATATATGCAGTAAGAATAAATCATGACCTCCATGATTGGAGGAAACATCTGGATCCCTTTTGTAAACAGATGTGTTTCTAGAATAGACGGATACATGAGGACACAAGAGGCAGTGTGTGAAAGAGTTAAACACTGGGGAAGAGGAATGAGTAACAGTCAGAGATCTGGCAGCCAGAAGCTTTGAAAAATCATCAGGCATGTGGGACTGGCTCGACGCTGAATGCACAATGGGAGTTCATCTAAGAGTTTCTTTGAATTAGTGGGCAAGTTAGCAGAGGAACTGCACTCAAAGAGAGGCAGATGGATTTTAGTATAGAAGTAGAACTAGCTAGGCTGTGTGTGTTTTTATTTTAATTAAGTTAAGATAAAACTCAGATTGGTATCCTTGCATCTCTGGTGTCTTTGTCCACAGGTTATGAAATGCATCGTGGAGACGTTGGCTGACGTCCTATCGAGGCCCCACTCCGTGCCTGTCAGCCAGGAGTGTTTGGTCACACTGAAAACGGGTACGTTCTCTCGTGACTACCATAACCAGCAAATCATCTGCTCCTGCTCCGTGTGATAATGATCAAATGTGTGAACGGAAGTCGCACTGAGATAAGAACAACTGTATGTGTAACTCTAGAGACTCGATACGTCTTCTGCTTTTCCACCAGGGGTGCTCAGCGTAAGGTTAATGGAGTGGTGCAACATCGTCTGGATGAAAAAAGAAAAAAGAAACCGTGCGCAGTGTTTCATACAGCAGGGTCACTAGTGCTCAGTGAGGACTATTCAGTTACATAGCCAGTGGATTACCTTGATGCTGTCCTTGGTGTAAAAAATCGATCACAGCATTACTCACTATGCATTTGTGACTGAGAGCGCGGGGAGAGGTGGAAACTGAACACCAGCAGAGGGATGGAAAGAGAAGCGAGGGGCAAGTCGTAGTCGTAGATCAATCGCTGGTATCAGGGCTCAGAGCAGTACAGTAGGTGTCTTGTCTTTTTTTCCTTCTTGCTGCGTATACTGTAGTACTGTGTCTGCACTGTAGGTCAGCAGAAAGTCCAGTGTTCACTGCTGCTGTAATTCACTGGGGGAGTCTGAGCCAAATGATTCATTGTGCTTGTGCTTTGAAGGCAGTAAATTTCAGGGCAATTAATGAACCATTGAAGCACATTGCTGAGTCTTGTGAAAACCGAAGAAGCGATACCTGTGCATCACCTCCCGCAGGATCATCTCGGCGCCTTCTCTGTGTTCTTTTCGGGCCTGAGCGAGATAATTAACCGTGCTTTTGCATGTTCGCAGATGACAGGCTTGTTACTATCCTTCGCCACCGTAACTTTCTGAGGGAACTGCAGGACATCGCTGCTCAGGGTGAGTCACAGATCGCAGAGGCTGATGGCTGAGCATTGTTTGGCAGATGACAGAGACGGAAATCTTCAATGCGTCATTTTAATTTTAGGTGACCAAGAGAGAGCTCAGCTGCAAAGAGACGCTGGTTCACCAGACCCCACCGCACTAACGTCCGAGGCTACAGATGCTGCTGCCGGTGAGTGTCTTCAGCACAACAAAGGGTCAAGTGTAGCTCAACTTTGCTGCCTTGTTATTCAATTCATTCTTATCTCAGCTCCACAACATATCAGTCAGTTCCATTTCTGAGGAATTTCTAATCAACATGCTAAAATGCGCCAGCTGTCAAAGTGATGCATTACTTTCATTATTTCCACTTTTTTTGTTGTCAGCAAAGCAGGGCTGACAAACAGAGGTGAAATGCTGAGGTGAATTGAAATTCTGTTGAGGCTTTCTGTGGACGTCCACATGCTGAGAAGCTTTCGCCTGACAGCGCACCTGGCTTTTTACAGTCAGCGTCAGGCTGTTCGAACAGCAAATAAAGGACTAGTGACTATGGAAGAACAGACACAGCAATGACAAACGTTTCTATTATCAGAGATAATAGTTGATGAATGATCATTTAAAAAGAATTTTTATTTATCATTTGATTTACAGTCAGATCAAAATATTTGCCAGTTGGAGGAATATTTATTCACGTTTCTATCATTAGTCCCCTCTTGCTATAAGTGAAATAACAGAACTTGGTGGTTTGCTCCTTTAACGTTTTCAATATCACCAGTTTTTTTAGTGTTCCACTGACCCCCCTCCCCAATTTGTCACTTACAAAACAAAATGACTGGTGTAATAAACTGTGGCACTTTTTTTTAAGCACAAAAGCACTACGGTCTTTAACATCAGCAGAAGATCGATTTCTTCTAGTTAATTAAATCCCTCCTCCTCTCTCCTTTTCAGATCGATCCATGCTGGAGGCGCTGGGAGGCCCCGGTGAGAGATCCATCCTGTCCCAGAAGAAGAGGACAGGAAGTGTGGTTGAGGAGACGGAAAAGGATCAGACAATGAGAGGTGGAGAGTCTCAGGAGGACAGTGACAGCACTGAAGAGGTAACGAGGGAAAATGACGATCACCCAGGCAGTCGGGCCTCAGAAGCTGAGGAGGAGTCGGGCGAGAGCAAGGCTGAAAAGAGGCAGAGGGAGGAGTCAGAAGAGAAGAGAGCAAATTCAGAAGAAGAAGACAACCTGACCAAGGATAAGAATGGCAAGCAGATATTTATATCTTCTTTTGTGGCACACCTGGGTTTACAATTTGTCTTTACAACAGCTAAGAAACTACAGATGACAGAAAACAAGCACAGTCAGAGTTATTTATACAAGACAAATAACAGATGTGAAGTTGACAAAAGTCTGATGGCTAAACACAAAAAGTGCCTCGTAGATGAAACCGCCTACCCCACAGAAAGGGTGATTGATGGAAGTGCTTCCATCTACATGATGAATTTCAGTCCTTCCCGGGGGGAGCGAGGCCAACATGGCTGGCGCGCTGACAGCACCCCAGCAGAAATGATTAAATGTCTCTGTGTCCTGGAATTAAAATGAGCTCCTGTGCGTCTCTTTTTTTTTTATTTATTTTCTACAGCTACAAAATAAATGTTCATAAAAACATTTTTTAAATCAATACTATTGTCAAAATTCAGATGTTCTCTCTCTAAACATATTAACAGAATTAATAAAATATCTCAGCTAAGGTGGCAAAGTACAATTAGTTCCATATGCCTGTTCTACAGAAGCATCATCTGACTGCTCTAATAAAAAAAAGGCAGCTGGCAGGAAATATTTCATTATGAGAAGTGAAATGTTGCTGATGGTGGAGATTGGAGGTGCTGTCAATCATAAAACCATCTTTTATTTTTCTTATTCCCAGGTGCTGGATCAGAGGAAAAAATTGATGTACCCAAAAATCAATCCAAAGAGAAGAAATCTCACGAAGATGACGATGAGGAAGAGACAGACAAGAGATCTGTTCTTTCCTCACACAAACAAAAGAAGGAGGAGAGGGAGGAGGAAGGGAAGGAGAAGGGGGAGAGCAAGAAGAGCCTAAAGCACTGGTCCAAGAGGGGAGAGAGCGCGCAAGCGAAGAAAAGAGCGAGGGCAAAGGAAGCACAGGAAGTGTCACATCACTCAAAAGAGGTCACCGACGGAGAGCAGGCGGAGGAGGAAAAGAAGAAAAGAGATTCTCAGAGGAGTCCAGAGGAGAAGGAGCTGAGAATGATGGCTCAACGGGCACCAGAGGAGAGGAGGATGTCAGAGGAAGAGGGGAGCGCCAGCAGAAAGTCAGAGGTGAGCTTTTTTCTAAACTTTGTTTTTTTTAATGATGTTATGCCATCTTGTTTTTACCTGAATGTTTTTACGTTATGGCACATTTGTTGTAGTATCAAGACTAAAGACTAAAGATGTCGAATTCTGCCTGTGTCCTTGCTAACAGGAGGGGGAAATGACACAGAAGCTAATGATGTCCTGATATTTTTAGAGCTGTTAAGTTTATTCATGCATATGATTGTTTGCACACAATGTGTCTTTTTCGCTCTCATTATATCGGCAGGAGCCAGAGATTGAAAGCCTGGCAGCCATTGAGTCAGAGCTTGAAAATGTTGCCCAGAAACTCCACGAGCTGCGGCGAGGCTGAAGCAGGCCTCGTTACGGAGCTGACGCCGCAACCCGCTCTGCCTCCTCGTCCTCCTCCGCTTTCCCAGCTGCCTGGTCTCGACAGATAGAGCGAACATGTGACAAGATTTGATCTCTTCCCATTCCTCCCGAGGATGTCCAGTCGCACCACTGTGCTGCAGCCTCCCCAGTGACATCCTGTCCCTCACATCCTCACATCCTGTAGAGTAGCGAACATTGAGCGAGACTCGCTGCAATGTATATTCATAACAACCCGGCAAGACTCGCACACGAACAAACTCTCTCCCTCTGTGAAGGATGACAGCTCGTTTCCCTTCAGTCTCTCTGACAATCATCTCTTTCTGCAAATGTATTTCTGCCGCTTCTCAGATTCATTGGTTCATGTAAAAGTAGATCAGGTAGAAACACACTGTACAAGGTGAGGTTGTATCATAAAGGCATGTATACATGTACAAAGCAGTTTCTGATACGCTTACTCACTAACGAGGTGAAATGCTTAACTCTTCTTATAGATGCAGTTGATTCTAATCAAGCCAAGGCAATAAGTGAACATTTTAGCAGATACGTGATCAGATTAAAATTTAAATCTGTACTAAATGTATGTAAGACTATGAATAAATTGAATGTTTTATCTGGAAATAGTCTCTGTGAATGTTTTAAGGCTTCTAAAATCAAGGTGGTTTCATTGTTTTGCTTTATTTTGCATTAATTTGCATTGGTGAAACTAATGGATTGACAGTGTGTAATTTATTGGTAATAAAATATTGTGTTATGGTGAAGCTGTAAATGAGACATAATTCGCTCTTTCTGACTGAACTTGATCTGAATTGTGGGCGTTGAAGCAGAGAGCGTGAATCACCAGTGAATCACACAAGCTGTTCACGAACAACGTGTCCAAACAATAACACAGTAGCCCTTAGTTTATTGACATCAACTTCACATCATTGCTTGGTTCTTGATTAGCAATGAAGAGCCAGTGAGGAGAGGTGAATAATTGTGTATATTTCATGTTGTATGGAAAATCAACATGCCCAGAGCATGACGTGGAAATCTGCAGATCGGTAGAGCTGCTGTAGCAGAGATGTAAAATGCACTGGAGGCAAGAGGAGAAAGTGAAAAAGTACAAGTTCTCCTTCCTCTGACAACATAAATAAATCCAGCTACTGTGAAAAGCTCAAAACAGAAACTGTCAACAGTCTGTGCACCAGGCAGAGTGTTGCATAGAATCCCAACACAATCCTCTCATCACTGCCTGCATGATAGATAAATGTAGTAAAATATACACAGCTTCATCGCCAAAACTCCACATTCATTGCAAACACACAGTCTGATGGTCCAGTGCAGAATCTATCACCACAGATCTCCAGGACCACTGCTGTCATGCATGGACGCCTGTTGGGAGTAGAGGGTTAAAGATAATTAAATGGACACCAGATGGCGACACTAGACTGCGTGAGTCCTTGTTTCTAAGGGCGAGTGCATCTTTGATTTGTCCCACTGGGACCTCTGATGATTCGTCTATCTGTACTCGTAACAATAAGAAAGTTCTTAATAAACGTTAACAAAAGGGTTTTATTTAATATCATCTAACATATCATCTTTAGTCTCAGGTAAACTGGATAAACGTTTTATTTGTGCGAGTTAAAATAGGTGTAGCCTAGAGTCAGGGTGTAGCCAAAAATACTTCATGTAAACCCTCAATGAAAAGAAGAAGAAGTCATATATAATACATCATCCCCTATTATTAGATATATAGATACATTTACACATGGATCAGTCATGAATTATTAAATGAGGCTGTGCTCTGACTTTTTTCTGAGTGATTTGTGTTCAGACAAACAAATGATGCTTGAGCCTCGTTCAGTAGGTGTCAGCTATTGGATGTAATCTGCATTTGAGGAGGGTGATAATAGTTAAATATCCACAGTGATATAAAAGTAAAGAACCTTGAACAAAGGACAGGTGGAGAACTTCTGTTTGTATAAAAATATAACACTTTATTTCCAGCTACAAATGAAACATGTAACATTTTTGTCACACTTCTCAATAAAATAGTAAAAAATACTGCTGACAAAAAAATACACTATGATGCATTTCAAAACACAAATTGAACATTTGGCTTTTAAATTAACTTAAACTGTACAAATATATACATAATGTACACATCCACAATAATAAAGGAATGAAATTGCAATTCATCCAGTCCAGTCTTTTCTTCTATTAGTACAAAATAGACACTTGGTTTCTTCCTTCTGACCTGAATCAGTAATAGTCAATAGTTGTTTTTTTTTTTTTTGCTTGTTTTCAGTGCCGTGGCAAAGCCCACTTTGTTTCTTATCTAACTGCATTCTTTCTCTTTTGTTGACATATTGGGCATAAACGATGACCTTTACTCTACTTCACTCTTTGCAAACAAACAAGGCCAACATTCAGGCTTGCCCCCCCCCACACACATACACACACACACACACACACAGGCACATTCACACCTGTTTGGACAGGGGAACACGAGCCTGCTGTGGTCTGCATGCTCCCTCTACAGCTGCTTACAGTTTGCCGGTCTGGTCTGGGCTCGGAGGGTGGAGGGACTCGTTGGACACTTCTTTTTGAGTGCATACAGTAAATGGACGGGTAAGTAAAGAGGATCAAAGTGGAATGGACAGAAACCTGACAGCAGGTTGGTCAAAAATAGAAGTTATAGTGCAGGAATCTCTTGGAGCTGCAAAGCAACCCTCTGTCTGAGTCTACGTGGCTCCACCAGCCATACAATACACACAGACACTAGATAAGTGTCCGGACTACGTCTACAATGACAAAATGGCGAACTAAAACATGACAAAACGAATATACTGAGCTGCAAACGTGAGATGGAGTTCTGTTCGTTTTCAAGTCATAAGCGCTGATCGTCCCCCAGCAGCTCAGGCCATGTCTCCCATCATCTTCTTGTAATACAGGGACTCGAAGATGTCGTTCTCCCCCGGGCAGTTGAAGTGGCAGGCGCAGGACTTGATGAACATCATGTGCTTCTTCATGACCTGTCCGTCGGGGCATTTGAACTCCATGGGGAGGGTGGTGGTCCTGTGGGGGGTGCAGCAGCGGCCGTCCAGGCAGACCCCGCAGAACTTGGGTCTGTAGGACTTGGTGGTGGTGCAGCCAGAGATCTCGAACTTCATGGGCTTGGAGAGTCGGGGCGTGCGGATGCACTTCTTCCCTTTCTGCAGGAAAGAAGAGGGAGAACAACTTCAGCAGGCGTTCTTTGTCTGAAGGGACGCTCACTGTGTCGTCTGTATGGCTGAGAGAAACTCACCCTGATGTTCTGCTCCAGCTGTGACTCACAGGGTCGCACCATGCACAAGCGGGTCTGTTTCTCAAGGCGGCATTCACGGTTATCATTGGTGACCCTGGTGGAGATCCCAAGGCCACAGGTCTTGGAGCAGGCGCTCCACTCCGTAGTCTGGACCAGGCAGTTCTCTCTCATTATGGAGGGATCTGGGCCATAAGTCTCTTCCTCTCTGTAGGCTGTGAACGCAGAGTAAACACCGGATTAGAAGAACATTCTGTTACAGCTCACTTGTGCACAAACTGCATAGTGATATAAAAACCTACCAGGTAAAACAGAGCCCATGAAGCTGTGCGTATAGGGAGAGTCACACTCCCACTCCTCGCAGCATTTCCCCGGCACCTTGACCCGTCTGGGCATGGGGCAGTCAGGGCTGGGCAGCCTGATGTCCATGGAGCAAAGAGGGACACAGCCAATAGCTCCATCCATGCAGGTACACTGGTATTTGCAGCTGCTCTGGAAGGTCTCTCCGCTCCTGTACACCATCCCTCCAAACACACAACTGTCTCCCTCTTGAGCTGTGGAGCAACAACCATAAAGAAAGGTCACGACTCCAACGTCTGTACGAGCTGCGTCACACATGAAGCATTTATTTTCAGATTGTAGTGGCTCACCTGTGCAGACTCCTATGCGCCGGGTGCTGGGTGCACCAAGGTCACAGTAGAGGCCTTTGTGTGGGTCACACACGTCCTTCTCCGTGCAGAGCTCCCCCATCTGTTTGGCGCACACCCTGCAGCAGCCGCAGCCGTCCAGCACCAGGCTCACTCCTGGGGGGCACTGAGGGGATGTGGAGGGACACGAACACTGGCTGCTGCACTCCTGACCTGCAGCCTGAGAACAGACCCGCACAAGTTACATGTGTGCGTGTTGCATTGGTAGTACAGTAGCGTGTTTGCAAAGCTTCAAGGGTAAAAACATCAAGGGTGTTTTTTCGCTTACCATGTTTGAGAGCATGATGCTCAGCAGAGGCAGCAAGATCAGTTTCTTCATTCCGCCAGACATCTTCTCCTTGTAGAAACAGATTCTAGTTTTCCCTTAAGTCTTGATGAGAAAGTCTTCCTTTCGTCTGAGCTGGAGAAGCCGGGTTCTGATCGAGTTGATCTCTTGTCTTCTGAGTCCTGAAGTGCTTCTCCGCCGCTCGCGTCACAGTCTTGCTTTCTTTCTTGGTAAAAGCTAGAGTTTAGCTTCGGTAGAGTGGCTGATCTGAGCTCTGACTGGAGAGGCGAGCTCCCTTTATACTCGCTGGCCCTCGCAGTACGTCACTGGGGGCTGAATGGAGAGCCAGCCCTGGACAAACATGGACATACTTGGCATTCTTTCCTCGCTTCCTGACCCCCACTCCAGACATCCCACATTCCGGCTGTCTGAAGGCAAGGCTCTGCTGCTCAGCCAAACAACACTGTCTCTCTCGCTCTCTCCCTTCCAGCGCTTTCATCTGGAAAGGGAGGTTAAGTCTGGTTAGAGGCCTGGGACCCCACACTGGGAATTCCTGAACACTGACTTCACAAACAGACAGCCGGTAACTATAAATATTAATTTTAAAAGAGGAAACTTAGCACAGTTCAAAACTGGCAGCGCACAGAAGGACAGTTAAAAAACAACAGGTAGAAACCCATAAAAATTCATAAACATGTAATGGATTAATAAACGATTGATGTCTAATGGGTGGTTAAGACTTTAAGCCCACAGGAACATTCCTCAGCTTATGCTTCAAAGACACTAGGACAGCCTGCACTTTAGGAAATGAAGCCAGGAAGTTCATTAGTGTCATTAACTGGAGCTGGTTATCTACTTTATCTACAGTATGTCAGGGAGCTTATGCAAATAGAATTAAGACAGATTCATGAAATCTTTAAATACATCCCAAAAAAGGCAAACATTCTTTAGTCGAGGACAGTTTAGATTGTTTGTTTTTTCACATTTAACAGGACGTTTTGATTCCCAGTCAGGACTAATGATAATCAATGATCCTGAGGGGATGTCAGTGAAAGTACAGTTTGCTTGCTAGTTTACTTATATTACTAGAACAAAGCCTACAGTACTGGCTTTTCATCTGCCTCGTGAGGTTTAGTCTATGACGGACTTGAGAGAGCAGGTGTGTCGTGAACTTGGCCAGGCTTATTTGACTTACATCACCCCAGAGTGGGGGACTGCAGGAAAGAAGCTAGACGAAGGTTTGTGTTGTTTGTTTTTTTTCAAATGGGAGATCACACATCAGGCCAGACGCTTATGAAAGGCGGCCCTGCTCTTTCTCCAGCCAGCAAATCGGAAACGAAAAGCTCCCAGAGAAACCTAGAGGTGAAGGAATGTGAGAAAGAAGCCAGCGAACGGCTACTACAGAGGAAGCGTCCCCATATAAGGGCGGCTGCTCTTTTCCTAATATGGATATGTTCTTTCGCTGTGATGGCTCAGTACAGTAGGAACTCCTAGACCATCTGACCAAAGGAAAAACACAGTCAGGAGTGAAAGTGCTGTGTGTGTGTTGAGTATTTTGACTCTCATAACAGACCCAGACGGGGAAAGTGTGTGTTGTCAGTCTGTACAGCTGCAGGGACTGCGACTCCAACCCCCTGATATCTAGAGGAAACAGCTTGATTAAGCAGCGTGCTCTCCAGCCACGCTGCCAGATAAGACCCAAAACAACTCACACCGTGTTGTTATCCAGCATGCAGAGGCCTGCCAGGTTGTTACGAAGAGAATTGACCTCATATGTCAACCGGGTGTTTAGAATAAGAGGATAATATCACTTGATAATGAGACATCTTGTTTTTAGAATTTCATCCCTTTGGTCACGCGGTTAACACGTTGGACTGTTTATCGGTGGAATGTGACATAAAGATGTATCTGAAATGATGACAATGGGTAAAAGTGGCATTTATGGGGGTTGCCATGACAACGGTTGGTGTGCTGTGCTTTTTATCACCTTCAGAGTTTCCTGTGCAGGCTATCAGCAGATCTGAGCGCGTGGACAGGCTCAGCGTAGCGGCCAAAGGAAACACGCGGCTCTGTGTGTGGTAGACCCAGATACGTCCAGGCTAAGTATAGATTGAATTATTTGTCTAAAAAAGCGAGTGTGGGTTAAAATCAGTAGTGTAACTGCGTAATGGTGATGTTGGGGGAGTCTTCTTTGAGTAATTCAATAATACATTAATAATAATGCAAATTACATTAGTACAATTAGGTCACAAATGCTGAAAGTATTAAATCGTGACAACAATAAATCATTTCTGGCCTAAGTCAAAGCAGCAACAGGACCAAGATGAGAATCTGTATCTGAACAGTGGAATCAAAACAGACATAACAGAACCAACACTCGTACCAGGATGACGTGATGCTGCTGAATTAGCTCTGAAGTCATCCTGATGGAAGGTCATGTGACCTGTGTAGTAATTCCACTTCAAGGCCTGGCTTCTATCCTGGTCTGGGTCTACGCACGTTTCTGCCTGCTAGTTATAGCCTCGAGGCTTCACAGCTTGGTTCATAGCTACTGTGTGACATCATGGCGGCTACAAAACAACTGGGACAGCAGGCTGTCCTCACATAACGCTGCTATTTAACAGACTCTTACTGAGGCCGCATTTTCCCACACCAGGCTAAACACAAACTTTAATTTCACAGTCTTATATAGCTTTTCTAAAATAAAATCACATATACGCATATACATGTTTACCCATACTACAGCTCGGTCCGTGTTTGAAGATTCGATTGTGTTATCCGTGCTGTGCTGCGCTGTCCTTTAAACTCAGTTCCATTAGTGGGAGCTGGCACGCCATGTGAGGAATGTTCCATGGCTCTAACCTTCAAACCAGCCATCTAAATACCACCGTGTAAACTGAACACGAAACCAAAATCTCAAGCGATTTTCCTGCCTGAATATTTCCTCTTCTTTGAACTCCTGGGCAGCCGACAAAGCAACGATCTGAAAACAACACGGTTCCAAGACGGGGAGAACGTACGGTTTCTAGTAGCATTCTGGGTGTTTTAGTCAGGAATCACAGCGCACACGAGTGCACACGGAGAAAAAAGCTAAACAAGGGAACAACACAAGAGACATGTGTCCAAGTCAAGGAGGCCAGTGATGGGAAAGTAAAACGCTGCTTTCTTTTACTTTTCGAAAGCCAACAAAAACCCTCTTGAGAACAATTTGAAATAAATTGGATGGTGATCTGATGACGTTTAACAAAGGAGAAGGCACAGGTCCATTACAAAGAGATGAAAGAGCTGGAAACCGAGGAAAACCTTCTGAAGCCAAGCTACGAGGAGCTCAGCAGTGGAAACTAATAATGGATCTGGAGCCTGGGATGATTTGTTGAGATTTAACAATGGGGTTGTTGGACAGATGAACTGTCAAGATGGAAACTGTGCCTATTTAAAGTCCAGAGTGGTGGAAAATGTTCAGACTGGAAACATGTATAAGACTCAGTCTTTTTTAAGCGGGGCCAGCAGAACATAGTTGGGTTTAGGATGACTAGAGGTAATATATTGGCCATTTAAAGCCAGAGGGACGTAGCTGGGAGACAGACTGTGTTTTATTGGTCAAGCCCTCATAAATGATTTAGTTAGCGACATCCCCAGTCTGGGTTAGGAAGGTAGCAGATAGTGCTTTCATCTGCTTTAGCCTGGCTGAAGGCTGCAGGTGGAGACTACGTGTGTGGGAACAGATATGACAGTGGAAAGTCCGTATTTAAAATCTGCATCCCGCTCGATGCTTAGACTACACTGACGAGGAGTTTCGGGCAGCAACTCTTTCAACAAACAGCAGAAACTCATCCCAGCTGTAGGTTTTACTGCCACACACATGGACGTAGAAGTCAGGTGGTCTTTAAACACGTCTCCATGTGGAACCAGGGCGGCCTCTGTTCTGTTTCAGTGACCTCTCAGCTGAGGGGAGCTTCTAATATTAGACTTCATGCCCTCACACGCTGCTTGGTTCTGAGCACTTCCTAGTTCGGACCTCACATTGAACGACGGTGGTGTCTTTCTGTCTTTTAAAGATGCACGAGACGGGTCGACCCTAAAAAGATGGGCTGGCATTTGAGGGTGATGCGTTATACAGAGACATCATTTGGGGGAAAGAAAGTTTGATCAAAAGGTCAATACCAGTCTTGTAAATTCAGTTAAGTATGCATGTTGTTGTTAAGTCTTGCTCTGGTGGTGAGTAGCCATTCGATTTTGAATATTTGAATGTCTGCCATGTTTGAATGTTTCCAGAGAAAGTTAATCCCAACACTCTCCCCTACCTAGTACACGTGAGCGCAACCTTATTTCCTTCTATTTAAATAATAAAAAAAACATGTTGTGAACAGTTTGAAGGCCTTGTGGCTCAAACGGACGAGGCAGTGAATGTAAACACGAGCTCTGCAGCTTTCTGAGGCCTTTCCTGCAGGAATGTCAGCTTTCCTCCATTAGCTTGGCACACGACTGCATACCTTGGCTAATTAGCTTCCTGTAAAGGTCTCGAATAAAAACATCAGCTTTAATCACACGCTGCTGCTTTGTCTCATTCGCTGCCAAGGTCAATGTTACTTCAAGCACGGAAAAAAAAGATGGAGGTTTTGCTTTTGTGGGTTCCTACTTCCCAGACAGGTGTTTCATATCGTGATGTGCAGGGATCCAGGTCAAGACACCACCTTAACATCCCTCAACATCAAATAAACTCAGACTGTTTTTCTATCATTAGACTTTTTAACGGCCCTTCTTTAACTTCAAGGCTTTTTCTCCCCTCCCTTCACACTGTGGTTGCCCGATGTCCAGCGTGTGTTTACCGTCTGTTTTCCTGGATCGTTACGTTCTGGTTGTCAACAGCCAGATTTCATATTCAGCAGAGTAGCTGCTCCACGGTCGGGAACACAATGTGCCTGCTGCAGAACCTGCCGGCTGGGTTCTGATTAGTAACACAAGTCTCGCTTTAGTGCAACTCTGTTACGCGCTCGCATTGATTGCGATGTATTTTTAGTTCATTCATATTAACTGTGGAAGATTCAAAGCAGCTGGGACAGAGCTGGGCGACCTGACGATATGCTTCAGACAGAACAAACGGACCCTACATTTCCCACGACACATCATATTTGTGTTTGACACTCCCTGCCCGATCAGCAGGAATATTTTCCCAGTCATACAGGTTTTAGCTTGCAACACAAGCTTGTGTGCTCTCCCCCAGCTGAGAAAACTCGTCATTGTTATCTTCTAACATCAGACATAAATGTTTGATAGGCTTAGTAGTACTCGCTGTGATGTGTAAAATTGGTGGAGCTGACAAGCAACATAATGTTAATAACCAATCTGTCAATAGATATTTTGTTGGAATATAATTAAAGGATGCTTTGCAGTGCCCCGTCTCGTGTTATGTAACCCAAAATGGGACTAGCACTGTCTGTACCCAACTATGGTTTGGACATAGAAGCAGCCAGCTTCCCAGACTGGCACTGACATCGACGCAAAGAGAGAAAAAACATGGTCAGGGAACGATGTTCAAGCCGCAAACACTCTTATTAGCGAAGTGTGTGATGAGGCCTCTGGCCACCGCTGGAGTTTTGGCTTTGCCGGTGAAACACGGTCGTGCCCTCTGGCGCTCGCCGTGAACGCCCGAGCGTGTGTGTGGTGTCTGGAGCGAAAGAACAGTCGAAGGCCAAACGACAGAGCCGCCGAGTCGTGAGTGCTGAACGCTGCAAAACGCGATACGTCTTTCAGGAACTAACAGGAACTAACGCAGACGAAAGCTTAGCGCAGGGCGGACTGTTCCTTCGCCAGCGGCTGTGAAAATATTGCTCTTTAGGGGCTTCACCTTCGACTAAGCTGCTTCGTGACATCACAAGTGAACAGAGGTGAAAAACAATATTGATACCTGCTGCTTCAAAAATGCTGATTCCGTGACTGTGGCGATTTGGTGAACAAATACCCTTTTGGTGAACAAACTGTTCTCAGTAAATAGAAACGTACCGTGCCTTTTAAGCAACAGCCTGGCCAGGCTTCCCATCTGCTCTAATTGTTTCCAGATCTGCCGTTTCTGCACAGTGGCTAACACGACCCCTCCCTGTCTGGCTGAGCGTCTAGTACCAAAGGCCTTTCCCCATGTGTCTGCGCGGCAAGGTCAGTCTGCAACCTACACGCTCGCCCCTCGTCTGTTTGTCTGTCTGGCTGGAGGCTTGTACACTGCGTGTGATATTTGGTTTAAGGTTGCTGATGCTGCTGAAGCTGAAGGGACAGAGAGAGTAATTTAGTTTAAAAAGTAAGAGGATACTGAGAAATGTTAACGTCTCAGCTGATAAATAATTTCAACAATTCCCTGACAGCGTCGTCTACCTTGTAACGTACCCGCCAGCTAGTGAGTGACGGTGGAAAATGTCGCGCCCACGCCCTCCTCTTCACGACAACATGGCATATTCCCCAGCTGGAACAGCGAAAAGGTGGACTTCTCAGCAAAGTGAAAAGGAAGTGATGACGCAGGCAGGAGTCATCGCTCAGCTTGCTGTCAGGCCGACAGCAGACAAGCCGACGTTTGACGTGTTGTCCTACTGTACCTCGGCACCGACGGCCAAAATATGTTTCCACTTCCAGCAGAGGTGACTCATGGAATAAACACCACAGGTTTATAATAGTAATGTAGTGATAAATATGCGGGGAGCGAACCGTGACGTCAGCTTGGGAATGAAGTGTTATTTCATTTAAATCAGCCTAAAGCCATATCTTGACATTTTAGGAATGTGTTTTTGCACAGATGCCTGCGCTGTAATTTATTCATTAGTAATTAATTAAGCCCTTCCACCTCCTTTCATGTCACGTCTAAGATTTTGAACAACTCAAGTGTGTGTCATAAACTATGACCTCGCTACGATTTTAGCAGCTGTGTCGAGTCAGCGGCAGCAGTAGATGAGCAGGAGATGACGCAGGACAGGACTGACACTGGTTTTGCTGCAGTGATATAAATGCAATAAATTTTTCACAAGCGATGTAATGAATTTTGTAAACCAGAGTGAATTGGAGCAATAAACCATTGTTTGCACCCTCCATTCCTCTTTCTGAGATCATTGTTATCTTTTCAGCCTTGGTCTAGTTGTTGCCTTAGTAACCCCAGTATTTCTCACAGTCAACATGTTTTAAATCCAGGAAATAAAACTAAAAGGCTTTGAGTTACTTCAACAATAAAGGAGCCTCTTGTTCTACAAAGCAGCCCAACATGCATGGCCAGGGCCCCTTCAGAGGTTCAAGCACAATGATTAAAAGGTGTGACAGTTACGTAAGTACAAGGTGACATGTGATGCTGGGTGAATATGGAGCCTTGTCCCTGTGAGGGAAGTCTTTACAGGCGACGTCTGACAGGTAGGTGTTGTGTCACAGCGTGTCAATGCGCAGCCTGTCTCAGGGGCCCAGTTCTCACTCTCGCTGCTTCCAACACATTTTTCCTTTCACTTCTTAAACACTTGGTTCGGTTTGATTTTTCTTGAAGTTTCTGAACAGTTTTTCTCACCCAGCAGATTTCAGTTTTGACATCATGTCTTTGTCTCGTCCACCCATCTGGTTTCTATTTTCCCGTTTCATTTTTTTCTCTCTCTCTCTCTCTGCTGTTTGCCAATGTCTTTTACTATATTTCAAATCACACACATGTGCTGTACTGTAATATCTGGTATGTTTTGCTTGTACGTGCAGAATCCGAGCCTCGCTTTGCCCTCTGGCTTTCACAAAGCGTATGTGACCCAGAGGTTGTGCCTTCCTTGCCCTGCAACCCTTTGCGGTGAACTGCATTCTACTGACTTCGCTTCTCACGGTAACTGTTCCCAGGTATGTTATTCTGCTGCCTTTTGGACATGTGGTTTATCGTGCCTGGCAGAGCGGCAGGCAGCTCTCTTGGCTCGCTGTGTTTATGCAGGTGCGGGACATTGAGGACACACCGCCCAGCAGAGAACTTTAGAGGGGCTGTATAGGGCAGGCTACTCTGCAGTATGAGAAGGGGCCGCCTATATGTGGCATTTAATGGCACGGCCCAGAAAAGGCATTTCCTCAGGTTACTGGAAATGGAACAGTAAAGAGTTTGAGGCAAAGTCAAACAGAGCGAGAAAAAACGAAAAAGATAAATGTTTATGAACACATTGTGAGAGAAGATCAGTCTTTCTACAGATCGAAAAGCATATTCCCCAAATATTGTTTTATACCACTGATTGATCTACGCTTGGAATTTATCATATTTTTCCATTCAGACTGAAAATAAAACCTCTTCAAAACCGTCTCCAGGAAATGTAAATCTGAAAACACAGGTTTAACATAGTGTGTACAGAGAGAAACAGGCCTGTGAGCAAACAGATGACGCGGCCTTTCAGTCCTAAAGAAGTCATACTCGAATTCTGCCTGCTACAAAGTGTGCACAACATGGGACCAGACATCATGTACAGGTTGTCCTCCCTAACTTCTTCCAGACTCATCCGTCTACTAGAACAAGCTGTAGGTTCTAATGAAAAGCTTAAAACACGGTCAAAATTCAGATGGTTCATTTATTCTTGGCTCAAATAAGACATTACTTTAGTTGCAGTTGAAAAAGTGGATGCAATCAGCTTGTTCAAGACATGAATGGGGGTTTTCCTGCTGCTCGCAGTAATAATAGCGCGATTGTATGCATGGTTTTATTGTCAGGAGGGTACAGGAAAGAAGAATAGGGTTGCTGTGCTTGGCTTACTTTCTTTCTGCAAAATCTTTCCGTGATAATGAATTCCTCTGGTTTGGTCAGCCAACTGTGGAAATGAGGAAAAAGGGGGAGAAGGAAGTGTGAGAGGGAAAGCCTGAGTTGTTAGTCCGGTCAATACCGAGGGTGTTAACAAGCCGGTTGCATTATAGATCATTGGAGATTACTGGTTGGCCAAGTGGATTGACTAGAAATGATCGTGGGGGAGTCCAAGAATGCAAAAACAACAGATTCAAGTTCAAGAATTTGTCTTGGCCTTAAGTGTAACTACACCATGTACAAGTCTTCAGCAATCCTGCTATTTCAATCAGAAAACTGTATTAAAATACCAGAAGAAACTGAATTTTTAAAAAAAACAGGCGCGTTGGCTCCAGGAAGCAGAAGTTGGTCCAGCATCTATCTGTCACGTCTCAAAAATAAGCCGGAGCTGACTGGATTCACACAGACTCCAGGTTTGTGATGTTTAAATTCTCCGCTACGCTCCACTTTAAAGCGAGCGAACGTTGGCACCGGCTTGAAATGAGCACACGGTCAATGAGGCACACTGTTGCTGCACTGGAACAAACACCTATGCACACTTGGCGCACACCTTGAGACACACACACTGTACACTGCTCTTCCTCATCGGAGTGAACTAGTGAAGAGAAATGTGAAAGAAAACAAACAGGATTCCAGAGCGGTGCGGTGTGGCGTGAGGCCGCCGGACTGAGGCACAAAGAGAGGCCTGTTCGCGGCGTACAGGAGCATTCCAGCTAACAGAACAGGCTCTGGGACAGTGTTGACCTAAGCTACTTTAAAATGTTTGCGCAATAGCTCTTGACCGCTTGATTAAAAATATCGTTTGATGCTGGAGCGGCTGTGTCCCAGCAAGGGGCAGTTCAGACCGGTCTGAGCAGAGCAACACGCCGCCGCATGAAGGGAGACCTCTTATGTAGAGGTGGGCACGGAGACGTTAGGCTGGAACAGTCAAACCGCTGAGGATGACTGGAACTTACTGGATTTCCTAATTATATAATGTCAGACAGTGACAACTTTGGACTCCAACCACATATACAGTCGTAGATGAGCAGTTACACGATTCATCCGTTTTAGCCAGGTTGGTTACGCTTTACATTTTATTATGAAAGGGTCGAGTTTCAGTATTTGTCGCTCTTTTAGACAACGGGTCTGACGAGAAGACCAGGGAGGGTAAGGTCCAAGCAATAGAGATGTCCTAAAACACATTTCTGCTCCGGCGGAGCTGCCCACTGGGCCGACAGTAGAAGGCTGTAGCTGCACTGGGCAGCTGCCAGATATGAATGTGTGTAACTTCATATATGCAAAGTGCGGCGTTGATGAAAGACAGCGTGTGTGCTTGGCAAATAGTCCCGGGATAAATTAAGGCAAAAAGCAGAAGTCTATACCGAGCCCAAGGCCTTTGATGCGGTGTCTGATCGGTGCTTTTGAGGGTCGGGCTGAACCGGGCGCAGAACTGAAATGTGGGAATGGATTTAGCTGAAGGTCGTGTAGAAGCTGCACAAAAAAAGAGAAACAGTCATGTATTGTTTTTATTTCAACCTTACGCCTTTTTTCTTATCTTATCTAAACTCTTTGATATAATATCAGTGATAAACTCTTTTCAATATCACATTAAAAGTGTTTAGAGTAAATTCCGTAATCCCATCTTTCTCATTTTATATTGTTTTGTATGGACATACAGTAATAGATAAGGCATAAATACAATTTTGCTTTGGTTTCCTATCTCCCCTCTATCTAATCCTTAAAACTGATTCAATTCAATATCATCTTTAATGAGAGATTTAATGTCATGTTTCTTTTAAGTTTACTTCTCATTTCAGCAGTGAAGCTCGTTTACCCTAAGCTTTTATTTTCTTATTTTATCGTACCATCTCTTGACATCCTACATACAATACACTATATTATGTCGCGTGAAATTCATTTAACCTCATTTTCACTTATCTTATCTATTATTGTATGTCTATTATCTCATTTAATCTCAGCTGGATCTGATCCATATACGTCATTGGTTCTGGTAAAGCAGCTGTATGTTGACAGCTGAAGATAAATACCAGACAGTGAAATGGAAACGAGCAGAAAATCCCCTGGGTGTGAAAACATGATGAACATACCACGGGACTGTGAGCAAACCTACCTGTCTGCCTCCCTCTCTCCCATACTCATCTTCCCTCTGTCTCCCTGTCCATAAATCTGCTTTGTTTGTGATCGCAAGCTGTGTTTGCTGAGCAGCTCTCACCCGTCCACTGCCACTGCTCCGCCCATCAACCCCTCTTAACCTCTGACCCCACGACCCAACCTGCCTGCTCAAACGCTCGTACACACACCTCCGGCTCTGTCCGCGTTTGACGTCAAACGCCTTTGACTGCAGCTCATTAACAGGTGTAATTCACTCGCTCAGCGCCAGGATTTGTAAATAATGAGCCCACATTCCTGCCTTTGCTGGTGTTGCCTGGCAAGTTCGCCTTACTGACTACTTGCATCATTTATTATACTGTTTATTGTGTTACTGCCTTCAGAGACGTGCAAATCAATACTGGAAACCCCAAATATTTTATTAATCCTGGTGTCTGGAGAGCCCAAGGAGTTACAGTGCACATAGCTCGCACCATGGAAGGGACATCAATACTGTATAAGAGATTCTATCTGCCTAAAAGGATTTTGGTCTATTTGGATGAAGTGAGGTCTAGTTCAATCTGATGGCATCTTTTTTGTTCTTCATGTAGAAGAGCAGCCTCTAACCCAGAGCTACATTCCTCCAATCCCAGCTCGACAAGCACCCGCAATTTATTGCTCACCATTATGGTCAAATACCTACCGCGGCACTAACCCAAGCTCTAATTCCTATGATTCCACTACGGTGAAGCCTCAGAGTTGGATCCCGCCACTGCATAACAATAACAAGAGCTGACGCTCGGTGAGGAATCACCACTAGTCTGCTGCACTACTACCGTACGTGTGTGTGGTCCGACCAGTGGCCACATCCTTCCAGGGCCACATCACGGCCACCTTGGAGACACGTCCATTCCTCGGTTACCTCCCTGCCTCTCTCCCTCCATCATTCTTCATCCCCACCAACGACAAGACGGCTGGAGGTCATGACGTCCGCTGCGTTACACAAGGTCATCTGCGTTTGTCTTCCTGCACGTTTTCTCCTAGTTACGTTCCTTTATGTAAACCTTCTCCTACATCAGTAGGGGATGATTTGAGGTGAGCAAACCAGGATGGTATTTAACTTGTTCACACAAGTGTTTATGGGGGTGATGGAAGGTCCTCTTACAAATCCATAAGTCAAGTCCTGGCTAGATTTAGAACACACAGGCCTATAAGTCATTTACAGCCAGGTCACGTTGCACTGGTGCAAATATAAACATGTGAGCACAGGGATACTTGAATTGTTCCCTCAGTCCTTCCCTGTTTATTAAAGAAGACCAAACTGTTAACCAACAGCATATTAATCTACCAAAAACACATCTGTGGTTCAGAGGGAATAAACATTTCATAGGTGAATGTCTTTGGGTTTTAACTCTGAAACAGCAGGTGAGTGCAGTGGTTTCGTCCTGGATCCATCTGTCGCATACCTGAAAGCGACTTCCTCTACACAAAAACATCAATATTTACCAGAATACACAGAAACCGCTAAATCTAAAACCCTCCATACCTGCTGGCACGTCTTTCTGTTCTGGTGCCAGTGGTCATCCCACCAGTTCAGGCTGTACCTCATCTTTATTTAGGACTTTTTCCTCATGAATAATCCCTTTCAGGGAGCGAACACCACGAAAAGGATGTCAGCAGCATTCCTCCTGCAGGTCTGGAGCTGGAGTCCAAAATAAAGTTTACATTCCTGGGCTGCTGTGAGGAATGCTGCCCTCTGGGGCTCTGGACCAGGCCTCGGGATTACAAATCAGGAAGCCCAGATGCAGACTAGGATGCTTAGTTCTGAAGACGTCAACAACTCATAAGTGAGGCTGAATTGAACCGACACATTCAGGATAATACTATTGAAAGTCCTCAAAACACAACGCCCTTCATAAAAGATGACGACTCAACATATAGTAAACTCACTGTAAATGTACTTTCCACTTCCAGCTGAGAGAGCAGCGTTTCCATGGTGTTGCTCCTCCATCTGATGATAATTAGTAGCAGCTGATCTGCTCCCCATTTCTGAATAATGTGCTTTAAACCCACTTTGAAGCAGTCGGACTTTGATCTGAAGTAATTTACACACATCACAAAAAAAAAAACGTCTGTGGTAAAGGTCTGAAGCTGTTAAGAAGCGGGTGTGTTTATGTTATTACTATGTAATATGAGACTGTTGTTCCATTAACAATTTCAGCCTCTGTGTGTATGTGGTGGCTGCTGTAGCTAGTGCTCCAACATAAATGTGCAGAGCAGGGTGGTCCAGTATTGCCACCTGCTGGCAGTTTGCTTTGATTCATTCGGTGCGCCAAGGCAAGATCTACCAACAAGTGACGGCACAGTTTTAAAAATCCTTTGTGGCTTTGCTGGGACCTTTCTAAAGCCTGAGAAAACAGCCGCAGTGATGATGTCATTGGAGTTACTGGCAACCTGTCCAGGGTGTGGCCTGTGTCTCGTCCTTTGACTCCAGCCTCGGTATCCCTTACAAATTTAGATGTTTCTTTATTTTATAGAAAGCTTGTTTTATAAAATGGAAGAAAGAATCTACTTGCACTGTAAATACAATTATAGGTCATGACATAATAAAGGATAAAGAAGCTTTTTTAGGGTCTCAATGTCAGGATACGTTGGCGTTTGTAAATTTCTACTATGATCTTGTTGTCTGTTAGCTTTTTTTTTTTTTTCATATTTTCATATTGAACAGTGTTTGTGCTCCAGATGTGTGTATTTCTAAAGGAGACTCATCAACAAATTACTTCAATCTGCCATCAAGTTCAACTTTGAATTCTGTTTCGCAAAATACATGTTTAAATTTAACAGAAAGAAAATGACATCAGCTGACAAACACCCTAATAACCGTGTGTGTCTCTCCACCTCAAGCCAAACGGCTTCCCCCTCCCCTGCAGGCATTTTGCATCCGTCAGTCTTTCCTGAGCCTCCTTCGCTGTGACCTTTAGAAGGAAACTCCTGCTCAGCTCGTCACAGCTACCTGCTACTTTCCGAGTTTGTGTAACCAGCCCAAAACGTTCACTGTCCTACTGACGTCCAGTTCAACCCTGTTGTGCCTGAGAGATGCATTTACGCACTGTGTCCACATCCTCGTCAAACAAACATTTTCCTTCTGTGCCACTGCAGCGTGTTATTTCCAGTCTAATGCCACCGTGTCTGATATATACAAAGCAACTACTGTCTAGTTGTTAAGTCTTTTCAGAGCTGGTCTCAAAAGTGTTTTAACAAAAAGCCACCTGGGCGGTTCCACAGGAATCCCTTCTTTCATTTCTGTGTTGTTTACTTTATGATTTCATATATTTTGTTTGTTACTGTGTTTACACCGTGAGCGCCTTATTTATTCACCATGTCCAACACAGACGTAGAAAGCTTGAATGCAGAAATCAGGTGTTTTCGCAACAAACTGAGCCAGTGCAGGGTGTTCAGGTAATTTATTCAGCACGTTAGGCAGCTAAAGTTCAATATTCAAATATACATGATTTCATAACAACTGGATCAGGTTCCTGTGGCAGGAATGACATTAGTGTCTGCTTTGACTGTATTTGTTTTGATTTTAAAATGTAGTTGATTAAACCTCTCTGAAGGAACACAGCTAGTTGTGGTTGTATATTGATAAAATAACGTGTGTAGAGGTGGTTGTGGGGTTTAGATGAATCACTCCTAGCGCAAGCAGCTAAAAACGAACCATGAAACTGCCCAGTCACCGCTGACCGTGTGCGATCATCTGCGTTGTGAGGTCGTTTCATTTACACAGTTCGTTTTACACGGTTACATACAATCGCTCCAGTTTCTGTCCGCTAACAGAAATTGACGACAACAAAATTTGGAATGTGTCTGTACAGTACGTGTTGATTTGTCATGGAAGCACAGAAACAATGATCTGAATTCAAATTTACCATTTAAAATGAATGATAACTTTAAAAAACACAAGAGCTAACAGATTGTTTAAAAGGCAGTATTTCCATTTAGAATCAGAATAAGACTGGTGTGCTGAGCTGGCGTTTGTACCTATGCGACATGTTCCTAGAGTGCACTTCATTCGCAGACATAGACTCTCCACATCTAACCAGAGTGATTCCATCAAACTTTCTTAAAGTTATTTGCTGCTTTGTTGCTCCTTGAAGCGTCGTCTGTACTGTTTTTTTAATCCAGCCTTCAACACTCACCTTTGTGTGACTAAAAGTAAAGTAAATCATCAATCCCACACATCATCATTCACATAAAGCTGATTACACCAATGGAGCTTCCAGACTAGTCATCTTTCACAGCAAAGGAGTGCACAGTCCTTAAACACATAATCAAACTAGACAGTTAAAGACACACCGCACTGATGAGGACGGTGAGATAAAGTTGAGGCAGAAGAAAAGAGGGCAGACGCCTCATTCCTTGGACTGACGACTGAAGAGAAGACACGGGAGGACGATGCCTTCATTTCTTCACAGAAGCCCAGATTATTAGTCCTACTACAACAGCAACTACAGCCAACACTATCACAAGGATGCAGATCTTTTTCCGAGAACTTTGCTAGGAGGAAAAACAAATACAGATGGAAGTTGTTCCATGAATAAATAAACAAAATGTGAATTTTAACACCTCAGCATCACCCTATGTCTCTTTTTTTTTTATTTTGACCTCGAGCATCTTTCTGTTTTCTATCATGCTTCAACCTCAGAGATGTGCTGAGGCCTTTTGCTCCCTGCTCTCTCTGTGTCTTGCCTGTCATCCATTTTTTGTACTATACTTCTCTTCTCTGTCCTCTGTGTTTTACCTGGTAGCCGGCAGCACGTGTTAACTGCTGCGTGGCGCTCTGCACGTTCACGTCCGCGTTCTCCACGTTGGCTTCAATGCTGTCTGCAGACACACACACACACACACACACACACACACAGCATATGTGAGCACATTGGATCACTACATCATACTGCACAATCCATAAACAACAAAGTTAAGTGTGACTGTAAAGCCTTTAAATAAAACATGTGTAAGCTACGGAATATAAATAACCTTATACTTTGCCTCATCAATAAAAAACTGATTTCATATAGATTAATATATGTGTTACGTAGCTGAGAGACTGGCTGAGGAGCAGACAGGTAGTGGATCCTCACCTATCATATCTCCCTGCTCGTGGACCATCATCCCGAGGTCCTTGAAGATGTCATTGATGTCTACAATGTCAGCCTGAACCAAAAACATAGTAAGATGTTACTGTAGGTGTAAACCACAGTACAGCTGAAAGTCACTAAAATGTTGTTCTGTGCAGAAATATCGATTCCTATTCTTACCTCCAGCTGCCTGATGGCCGACTCTCTCTCCTGAATCAGCTGCAGGTCATCTGCGGTGATGGCCTCGGTCTGAGCCTGCACCTGGGACTCACTGCGTGAGCAGATGTAAATATAGTCATAATCAGCGTAATAACGACAGCAGAAAGGATAATAAGGATCGGGGATAGTAGACTGACCTGTGGAAGTAAGGATTGTTAAAGCTGTCCTCTGGCTGGCCTCCCTGCTAAAGGACAGTTACATACATCAGAGGACGCGCTGAGCCCATGACTGTGACGCTTCATTAAATATCATTTGATTTGTATCACAGTGACATTGAGCTGATAAAACCAGCAGCTCACGTTTGTTCCTTTCCAACAATCTGAAGCAATAAGGCACGCTTCCTGCTTATCAGAGACCTTTCAGCACAGTGAGATAAGCGGTGAGGGAGCAGAGTTGCCAAGCAAGCGAGGGCTCTGGAGGGAACTGGTGTCTAGCGCCAGAGGAACACTAATGTGAAACTTTGCTTCTAGAACCTTGGTTCTGTATAATAAAGTTCATTCAATCCAGATTATTACAACCTACATTTAGACAAAATACTTAAAAGTGACTTCCTGAAGTTATTTTATAAATAATTGACCTTAAAATAATAACTGACATAATAATAATTGACAAAATTGTGTTTAAGGTGTGTTTTTGTTTTCATAAATGTTTGTATGATTTGGCAAAACACTGAGGTGCTTGCCACCTTGCTGGACATCATTGTTTTAGTGGGTTTGATTGGGAAGCCTCACGTCTTCTGCTTTATCACCACTACTCACCGAAACTCTGGAGTTGGCTCTGACTCTGGCTACAAACTCTCTCTCTTTGTCGGCCGCCTGGCGCTGAGTCTTCTGGAAGCTGTTGAGAGCGGCCGAGAACTCGTTCAACAGGCGATCCTTCTGTAACTTCCTCTGCCGCTGAAAGATGCGCAGAGGAAATATTAGCAGAGTTGAGTTTGCTTTGTCTGTCGTATTTGTCCTGACAGTACAGTCGTTGAGGAGGGAGGAGTTCAGAACCTGATCGGGGCCAACGGGGAGTGCGGTGAACACCTTGATCAGTCGGTCAGTCTCCTTCGCTAGGAGGTTACCTTGTTGCTGTTTCTGTTGTCTGGAGAGCAAAGACATATATTACACACACGCTCTGTTAAGCCCATGCACACAAAAAAGAAAAGCAGGCTATGTCAGGTTTCTAATAAAAAATTATTTACACTGAACCGCGACTCGTTGTAATATTGCCGTGACAGATTAATGTACTCGGGCCCCTATAACTCACAGCGTCTGTAGCAGCTGGCTGCTCTCCTGCTCGGTTCCCAGCAGAGACACTGCCCTCTGCAGCTCAGAAACTGGTGACAAACAAAGAATGCAGACGTTGTTAATCTGGACTAAAGGATCTCCACGTGACTGTCATGGCTCACATGCTGGAGCCAGAGAAGTGGGAGTGATGTAAATGTAGCCATTATTAGCTTTATTATTTATGTGTGTGTGCGTGCACTGTATTACTGAGCAGCGTGAGCCTTTGGATGTTGGAGCTGATGTTGTGAACCAAAGCACTGGGATCCTCTGGAAACCCAGCCTGGTAATTCATGATGAAGAGCTGCGAGGACACACAACAACACAGTAGCATCATTCATAAGTGTTATCATTCTATACAATATATAAATATGTATCTATGTTTAAATGTTGGTGGTTGAAATATTTGCATGAATAAGAGTTTCCATCTAGTTACAGAAATGTCTGAAACAAGTTTCCAACTCAGATTAATGCCAATGTATAATACAGGCGCACAGGTGTCCTCATATCTTTTGTGACATCAAACATGTCAACAAGCCACAATAATAAATAATCAATAAGCAATAGAGGTCGCTCTAATGTAAGAGACTTCCTGTGAGGACTGAAACCAGGTCCAGTATGCAAACACACATCTGGCAGGACGTTCTCAGACTGAGCTCAGTAACAGTCTCTGCTGCTGTTTTATTTTAACATGATGCCACTTATTAATGCGCTGCCTGACCGCGTCGTACCCTCCGCTGCCTTCTGCTCCATTAACTATCAACGAGCTGAATGCGGAAATCAGAGTTTGGGCAGTTAAGAAGTGTGGAAAGTGGTCAGAATTTACCAGACAACGTGCCTAAGTAGGATTAAAGTTGTATTGAGCTGACAGTTGTGCCACATTAATCTCAACGAGCTGCAGAAGTTACAGACGCAGCTTAATTAGAAGACGCGTCTCTTTATTCCGGGGGAAACTAGTGATGTCACTTTTCTCTGTTTCTAAACACGAACGCGAACTCGTTCCCGTCGACCGAGTGTGTAAGTCCTTTTAAATCCTCCCTAAATGATCCGCGTAATGTAAAAGTTTAGGTTTACCTTCCTTGCGACCTGCCGCGGCGCCTGGTTTCCTGATTTCCAGCCACTCCCCCGTCACATGATGGCGACCGCGGAGAGAGAAGCGCGACGCGGAAAAGATCCAGGAAAGCAGAGATCCGCAAAGAGCGTTCAGCGGTAGAGTAAGATGTGTTTCAAGCGGTTGTTACTGTTGTATTAACCACTTGATTCAATAAAGAATTCAAAATATTACAGTTGAAGTCCTTTACAAGTCCTGCTGGTCTCTATAAAGTTGTTTTTTGATAATTGTATGCGGAAATAGCAGTTAAGTGCTTAGTATTTATTTCATATGATCATGCAAATGCAAATTCTGGGTAACATCCATGATCTGTTAGAAATCCTTACACGCCTCACACAGTCCTGCTGCTTGGAGTCTCCCTGCAGGTTTGTAATATAATTAACTTAATTCAACTGAACTATATTCAGTGTAATGTCCCATTTTTAAATCCCAGCTGAAGTTAATCAGTAACTCATTGGATGACTGGTGGGTAAATCTAAACATCACTGCATCTGGGTTCAAGTGAGATCTTAATGCTTATCTCACCAATGTTCACATATGTCAACATAACAATATCAACAAAGCTGTAAATGGAGCAATATGAAGGGATTTATTGAACAATGGTGTACAAACACTATTCTAAAGCCTAGAAATAGATCAACTGTAAACTTTGTATCGTTATAACTTGACCACGTTGTTTGAAATAGTAACGTACGTATTGTCATTCGACACAGGTCGGGTAGGTCACAGACCTACGATGATCTGCTGCCTAGTCCCAGCAGGGCACAGAGTTTGCTCAGTCAGACTCACACGGGTCAGTGACACAGGTTGTCTAACACTCTGTCTGCTAGAAAGTCAGTCTTTCATCTACGTCTGTTCATAGTCGGACGGAATCAGGTTTTTGGTTGGGCGTGTCCTAATCAGATCAGAAATTACCCATTTAATTAAGTATTTCTACCTTTTTGTATTGCAGTTGAACTTTAAATCTGTATTGATGGAGGCGCCAGTGAAGGTGTAACTATGGCCTAGTACTTGGATAATATTGAACTGTTTACATTGGCTTATCTGTGCAACTAAGCGTCAACTGAACTAAGTCACATGTTGGTGTTTCAGTGAGGGTACATGAGCTTTGTCTCTACGCGACAGCCCTCAGTCCAGACGCTCTTGACTCCATCGCTTCCCGTAGTCTCAGCTCTTCGGTTATGCTTCGTCCCACAGCTCTCAGCTTCCTGCTGGCATGTGCAGTGTCCCTCGGCAGGTCTGCCACCATTTTGGAGAATGGCTTGCCCATCCGGTGGGCGCAAGCGGCCAGCCAAATAACCGAGCTACCAAGACAGAAGGAGGTTGTGACTCCTGACCCCTGGCACCTCGCAAACCGCATGAGTCTTTACCGGCTGCTGATCGCTGCTACGGACCCGTTTCTGGGCTCCATGGGGACTAATGCTACAGACAGTCCTCTGTGGGGGCTGGCGCTGCAGCTTGGATGGATGTCAACCTCAGGCAAGAAGAAGAAACCTACTAATAAACCAGTCAATAACAGGTTCCTGCATGATCATAAGGAATTATTCTGCGCATCTTGTCTCTGCAGGGCGTCTTGCTGACCCAACCGAACCCAAGACCTGCGGCTTGCAGACCAGAGATACTACAATCATTTCAACTAAGAGCTGGTGGGCCTGTAAGCGTTATTCTGTCTCTTTGCATATTATTTTGTCATTACGTACCCTTTGTCCCTAACGATGACCTGCACAGCAGAGCCTTTTTCTTTCTCTCCAGGCGTGAACTACTTTGTGTCTGCGCTGCCCTTCTTGTCTGCCACACAGCAGGGCTTCATGGGACCCGGAGTCCAGGTACATTGTTACAAGTGAGGAAAAAGCAAGTGTAGGAAGTCTATGTGTAATTATGATGAGGGAAAGAGCAACGATGGCTACATTAACAGGTCCAGATGCAGAAGCCTGAAGGTGTAGACGACTATTGCACCACATACGATGGCTGTGCCGCTCGCTACCCCGACGCCATGTCTAAATGGGACGACTTTTATCAGGTATTGAAACACTGATTGTTTGATCATTTTATTTTTATTTGCAAATAAAAGCACAACATTGCGTCTTTAATGATCCAAACATCTTTCAAGGGCCTGAAGGCTGTGAATGAGTCTTTACAGTCTGACAAGGAGAAGAAAGACTCCATCCTAGGTCTGTACTGGACAGCTCAGACGGCTTCATTAGATGCTTCGGCAGCGTGCAAGGCCAGGTAATGAATCAGTTAATGAAAACATCAATCTATCATTAGGTTGGTCTAGTTTAGAGTTTAGTTTAGTTTCAGTTATGGCCTTTCTGTGTTGGTCCTTCAGGCAGAGCCACTACCCCTCTAAGGAGGTGTCTTTTGCTAACAGCTGGATGAGCACAGCTGGATATGTAGCAGCAGCTCGTTTCCAGTCCAGTCTTGAAAAGTCTGTGCTGTTCATATCGCCTCTGCCAAGTCGGGTTTTGAATGTACGTACACATTCCCGCATTCCGTGTCTTTGACTTCTACATCTAAACCTGTATCTAACTTTCTTATTTTGTGAGGGAATCAGGATGATGAAGCTGATCTGAGTTCAGAGGAGAGCCACACACTGAATATCTTCTCCTGGCTGAAACTCATGGACTTTGTGCTTGGTAGGACTCAACCGCACTCACACACATACTACACACGATATAGCTTTGTTACTGAATTAGTACATTTGGGGGTTTTTATCTCGTCAGGTGGGAAGCTGGTGCATCTTTGGAAAGGTGCCATGTGTTCAGTGGAAACTAGAGAGAAAGGCAGAGAGATGCTGGAACAGCTCCTGCTGAATCCAAGCTTTCCCACGAACACCTTAATATCCCTCATCACTGAAATGAGAAAGGGCTGCTGAGACGAAACATACGCAAACAGGAAGGGAGAGGAACAGCAGCTGTAGTCATCTGAAACTTACAGACAGACTGCAGACCGAGATCAGCAGGGATCACAGCATGTTCCAATAAAGTGTCAACAACCTCACCTCCCACTGTCTTTATTGACTAGTTGACTACAGCAGTGGTTCTCAAACACCGCTTCACGCTCCTCCTCTCCACCTGCATCTGAGATGTTATCTTCCAGTTTGTGATGGAATTTGAGGCTGGGTGTGACAACCACTGCAGAGGCTCACTCCTAGCTGAACTCCAATCCAACAGCGCCTCCTAGTGATTGTTGGGGGTCTAATTAATCAGGTTTAAACCCATCAGCTGAAAGACAGACTGGAGGTACCTGACATTTATAAATCATAAATGAGGAAACAACTAATGGAAGCATTTTTATTTCAACACATTACAAAACATTTACTTTACCAAAATACATAACACATATTAAATCACGTCGTCAGATAAGAACGACACAAATGGTCATTTTATCCACAATGAAAAATCACAATAAAAATGCATGTTATTAACTATGATTGTCAGTGGAAAATACAATATTAAATATAAATTTGCAATAATTAAGACAAATGTTTTGTCTTTTAGTTTAGAGACTGTTCTTGTTTCTTCCTATTTGTGCTGCTTTGTTGCACACAAAAATATACATTTACAATGTTTTTGAATATTTTAATCATAGGTTTTGTGAAACAAATAAAACACATCATCCAATACAAAATGGATGCTTCCTCTGAATATGCATGACCTGTTTCATATAGAAATAAAGGGAGGTTTGGTAAAAAACAGTCATTTCACAGCAGTGATTCTCAAATTGTGAGCTAGGAGTTAATTCAGTCTAATCACAGCTTAGTAACTCTGTGATTCTACACAGTAAAGTAGAAAAGTCCAGTTGATCTGCATCGGAAGCTTCTACCTGGTGGTTATTCATTAAAACGATACATATTAAGTTTGCTGCATTCTACCAAATTGCTTGTTGTCATTAGATGTGAATTGAATGTGTTAAAACACAGTTTGTATTCAAGGAAATTCAGCAGATGTTCAATGTTAGTATATTCAAACAGTTTACTTTTGTTACACGTTTCTCCAGCTGATGAAAATGTTTCCATATCTGGGTGCGATAGAGAAGGAAGTGATGCTGAAGTAAAGACATGTTAGCGTATTGCATTGAGCACCATGGTGTCCAGGTAACTGCAAGGATACAGAAAACAGATGTGGGATCAAAAATGTGACCGCGCTGCCAAAGGGAACCGTCGCCCACATCTGTATTATCGCTCCGCTTCCTTTTTGCATTGAATATAAATTTCACCAGAGCCTGTGACAGTCGGCATAACTAACTCTGAGTCTGTCCAGATATAAAATAGGAATGTCACAGTTACATATAAACACAGGATAGGAGTAGAGCTGGAAGGACAAAAATCTAAACAAGCGTTAGTCAAATCTACTCAGGTCTCCCTGTGGTGGAGCTTGTGCAGCAGGGGAAGCAACTGAAACAACTTCAGCAAACACTCTGGAGGTGACATCGTTGAAATCACACCAACATAAATTTAAATCTGGGCTGAGAGTTCGGTTGTTTAGTTTCAGCTCCACATACAGTACTCGTGTACGACCCAGAGTTGACCTTCATCAATCTTCCCTTGGCTTCTTGCCGCTTCCCGAGTGGTGAGGTAGAGAGCGGACTGAACGGCAGGCCTGCTTTTGGCCGACGTATGATCGCGATTGCATGTTGATGGCGTTTGCATATGGAGGCTGCTTCGTTATATGAGAGGTAGAGGATCTCTGTGCCTCACACAGGAAACTGCCCTGAGCCTGCTGATGCACCGCAGAGTGTCTCAGAGAGAAAGATCATTTTTATCCATTTGTGCTCTACCTAACGTATGGGCATGTCAAACAACTATATGAATATGTACAAATATATTTATACGTATGTTGTGTAGGGACTGTCCATAGTTTCATTATGCTTCTTCATATGCTGAGGCCTTGTCCTTCAGCAGATCCAGACACAAGTGACAGCTCCAGCTCCCTGTGGAGAGAGAGACAGGAGTTGAAATCTTCGTCCTCCTTGCTTTTTTTTTTTTTCCATATACAGCCCTCAGCTGCAGACGGCTTCAAATATACAGTACGTGACATATACAGTCAGTTGGTTACAGCTGTGGTACCTTCAGGAGGCTGGGTCATCGCTGGCTTCAGGCAGTACATGTGGTATCCTCTGTCGCAGTCGTCACAGAACAGCAGCTGGTCCTGTGCAGACATTTGAAAGTTGAGCAAAACGTGTATTAGCATGGTTGAAACACTGGATAAACTGATACAAATACTGCAACAAAAGATGTTCGACAGATCCAAAAGACATAAAATATTAAGACAGAAATATTCAAACGAGTCCAACAAAACGCTATTTTATTATTTATGAGAATACGATCCAACGCTATTCACGTTTTTTGCACTTTAACATTTTTGGGATCATTGCATTTCATAAGGAGTCATGGCAATTAAAAGAAACACATTAATGTTGGTGCACCACAACTGAACAAGCCCACGTCCCTGCACATACATCGTTCTCTGAGGTGCCACAGAGGCTGCACGACTTGCACTCGATGCACTGCCACTGGTACGTCCTCACCGCCTGCATCATGTTCTCTGTGAACTGCAGGCATGTGGGGTGTCCTGTCAACGGACAGCGAGAGGAGAGGAGAGAGCAGAGGAAAGGAAAGAAGGAAGGAAGAGAGGAGGACCGTCAGCGGACTGTACAACGCAAGGTTAGACACGTGGCAAACGCTGTGAATTGGTGCTGACAGCAGACACAAATAAAGGCCGACACACATCTAAATAGATTTCCATAATATTTAAAGGACTGATTTACACTGGCCTGCCTGCTGGGGGGAGATGTATCACTCCAGAAAACATTTCTCCCTTTATAAGCCTCAGGGGCATCTGTTAGCTGATTCTGTGATTCAGACAAATGTAGGTTTATATAAAAAATTTTAATTCAGTATCGAAAGCGTTGTAGCTTATTATTCTATGTCTGGAAAACAAAACATCTACAGGAAAGCACAGGCAAGTACTGTATTTCATGATCTTCCCATGAATCCCACACAGCTGTGAAAACAAAAACAAGCCATAATAAGGAAGAATCAGATTTGGCACAAAACATTCTATGCCAGTTTTCTGACTACTGCTGATGTGTTTCATAGCCTCAGTGCTGTCTCATGACCGGTCATCTGAAATAAGTAAGGGTCAATGGGGTATCAATGAGCCGTGAATGAGCCATAAACAAGGAAGAGCTTCTATGTCACTAGACTGTGAGCCAGAAACAGCCTCTGATGAGCGAACAGACCTGAGCTGAGGACCTGCAGTCAGAAAGAAATCAGCTGTGGCCGCTTTCGTTGGATGTTCTAGCGGCTTTCATAGATACCAGTGAGCAGCAGGAATGAGAAAAAGCATTTCTACTCAGCAAAGGCAGAGAGGAGCAATGGATGCAGATTGGCTCTTACCTCTCGGCTACCTGTCCTCTTTAGCCAATGGAGAGGCTCAAGACTCCATGTTCCTCCCTCCCCCTGATACATTAGTGGCCTCTCGCGTTTCTCTGGTCCATCACGTCTCTCACTTTGCTCATAGCTCTCTATTTTAGTTTTTGATTATCGTACGCAAGCAATGCAAGGTTTAAAGTTACTTTCCACTTGTGAAAATTGGAAAAATGCCTTAAGGTGTTGACAAAAATCCATATGAACATGGTAAAAATTGCAACTATATCCATCCAAAAATGTCCAGGACAAAGCTCTTCCCTTCCAAAATAATCTGGTGACACGTCTTTAAGATGAGTCACTATAGTCCAAGCTGTGTCTTCAGTCTTCCAGTGTTCTCTTAAAGAAAGCAATTCATCAAAATACGATTTTCATTGCCGCAAGGTCCAGCTAGTTAGAACGCCCTGCATTGAGCTGGCAGCCGACGCATCGCCATCGTCTGAAAACAAAACGTCTTCCAGCTCCGCGTCGTCAAAGCCATGAAATGTGGAGGCCTCGCTGTCGGACGCGCTGCCGAACAATTCTTCTAGCGCGTTCGCCTTCCTCCCGCGCGCCTTCGCTCCTCCTCTTCCAGCTACCATGAAAACATCAGCGTCAGAGCAACACAGACAAGGCCACACACTCTCGCAGCTGTTCTACCAAACTCTAACGTGGTAAACATCGCACATGTGAAACTGAATATCCTATGGACCCATAGTCAGGACCTTTATCCAGTAGACGTGGCTTTGGCTAATGTGGGGAGGAAAAGGGGGAAAGAAACAAAAAATGCAGCCAAATGCATGAGAACTGAGTAACAAAAGAGTGAAGGCATGTGGTCTAGAGGCAGAGGTCGTTACTGATGAGGCTGATGTGGAAAAGCATGAAGGATGGCAGCAAGCAGTGGAGCCGATCAAGACCTATCGATGCGCTGGCTCTGACCTGTCAGGTTTACAAGGCTCATTGATAATCCATTGAACATACACTGTACCCGCATGAAAACTCACTCACAGCAAAGATGTCTGATAACTACATTAACATCTCTATCAGAAGAAACTATGTTAACCTTGATCCAAATCACCATGAAGCAAAGTTACACAGTGCAAGGAAGCAAGAAATACACATGAACATGAAGTAAAGCGAAACAAAAATGTGAGGCGTAGTACAAAACAGTATGACCTGCAATTTTTTTAATGTTAAGAAATATGTTGAGATTTTGTTAAATATATATAAAAATACTACAATATCAGGTTGTATATTCCTGGTTTCTTGCTAAATCAAAATTACCAGAACCTACCAGAACCAATTAGCACAGTTGCTGGAATAAGTTCTTACGCTTATGCCGTCCTTTCAAACCCACCAACTGTCTAAACGTTCAGGATCAGCCTCAAGTGTTTACTGAGGCTGGGGACTCACCGGAGCGTCCACAGTCAGAGCAGGACACCAGCTCCTCGGCCTGGCCCGTCTTTCTGTTGGAGTCCTGGTCTCCCAGGCAAAAGTCACAGTAGTCGTTGGGGATGATGGCCCCATCCGGGCCCATCTGAGCTGTGGGCCCAGCAGAGACAAACACATGTAAGATGCAGAAAACGTCCAGTTGAGTTATCACGAGTTTCAGTCAGGAAGAGCATTAAGACATTTGTGCCCTACGTTTATGGTTGTCAGAGCTCTGCGGAGGAGACGGAGCCATCTCTGTTTCCTTTTCCTCCTCACCCTCCTCCTCTGCTAAGTGAGTATGGGTATAGTGGTAGCTCAGGCCGGGACGGTTCTTGTAGCGCTTTCCACAGACTAAAGACAAAACAACACAGGTCTATTAGAAATATATATGAAACTTTGTGGCGCATTAGTAAAGGAGTAATGACCCCTCGAATTCAAGTGTTAAGTCTTCGCTTCACTCACATCTTTAGCGTGTTAAGCGTGTTTGATAGTGCAAAGAGGCTAAATGCTGTGGAGGTTCCATCTACAAACTGCACATGGCTTAGCGTTAGTGAGATATTCATCTAAGCTGCCAAATACAGCTAACTGTGGATTAGTCGTTTGATTCGCGTGAGCCACTACCACACACCAGCACATTAGAACAGCTAAATACTGTAATTATAGCTTCGCTGAAAGCCTGCATCAACTGCAAAATCATCTTTGAGGTAGAATTATAATTATTATAAGAGAATTAAAGCCACATCATCCTTGTTGCTACGGTACTATTACACGATCACCAAATACATTAAGTAAAAATAACTGGTAAAGGAAAAGAATAAGCACCAAATAAGCAAAATTATAATAACTAACATGACTGTACTTGCAACGTTTTCTACAGTGGCTACGTCTGTGGATCATGTCACAGCCGTTGAGTGATGTAAGAAACATGCATCCATCAGCACAGCATTAGCGGAGCTGTTGCTCCTCGGCTGGTGATGCCTTGCGGTGTCTGAGCATTAGGACGTAGTGTTAGTGTCATGCAAAGCTTGCGCTGCAGAAGGAGACGCCTGGATTAGCATAGAGGATTTAACCGATATCAATCCCAGCATTCATTCAGCCATTTGCACCCCAGATGCCCAAGAGCAATAAGCCATAGAAAAAGCGCATGAAGCCCCTAGAAAGTCAAGCTGGTGACTTGTTGGGATACCTTCTTCAGCCTTTTTTGAGTTATGCTTTTGTTTGTATCTATCTGAAACAGAGGAGACACAAAAGGAAACAATAAAGGAAGGACAGAACGAGCCACAAAATGAAAATGAGATTTATTTGTTCCAGGCTCAGTCAGCTCAGTCATCTATCTCTATCCATGTCCCCATGGCAATCCGTTCCTGGGGGGGGGGCTGTAAGTAGCATGCTAATCTGGTCTGGAGAGGCTGCAAAGCCTTTTGCATGCTGCAGAGGACTGCTCTTAGAAACAGAGAAGAGGGCCGTCGCTGGAAGATGAGAGAATTCCCTTTGTGTGGTACATCTACAGTATATTGTCTGTAGCTACACTTTAGCCCTAGAATTTAGGGCAGGGTTGTAAATATGAGAACTAAATCAGAGTTTTAAGCAATTTCTAACGCCTCATTTTCTAACAGAGGAGAGAAGAATTTCTCCATTTCCCTGAGTTTTAGGAGACACAGTGCGTCAGAATAGTTTTACTAATGTCTGATCATCACAATCATTCTCTTTTCTTACTATCGCAGACATAAGGTTTGTCCTGGTCGTCAATGTTAACAGGCTCTGTCCTCCTGCGGCTCGATCCTCTGTTCTGAAAGGAAACAAGAAACACCTCTTAATATAAAGCCCTGCAGTCGCTGTGACCTCAGTGACAAACAGTAGACACACCTGAGAAGTTATAACCTTAATGGCAGAGCTGCTAATGTATATATGCACTTAATAAAGTGGCTTGTGATTGTATGAACTCTGTGTCTTTGTCTCACACTTACTTTGCCTCTGGTCCTGTTCTTTCTTTTCGGTGTGTCCAGCTCGAAGTCGTCATCGTCGTGGAAACCATCCCCATTCTCCTCTGCCTCCAGCACTCTCTAGTTCAAACACGCATCGATTACGAGGCTACGCTAGATTAGACGCCACAACAAACAAATAACAACACACCTGTATTTCCATGAGCGTTTCCTCTTCTTTAGTGAGGCTGTTCTTTTTCTCCAGCAGGTTCTCCCCCCTCAGGAGGGCCTCTAGGGCCGTGGCCTCCCCTTGTGTCCCCTCACGCTTAGGAACCAGTTCAGCTTCTGTAGCGGAGGCAGAATATGAGATAACAGGTATGACCTTGTGTGGGGGAAGTCTTCACTACTAAAAATACAGCGAGGAGAAATAAATTAAAGTGATTAGGGGAGTTTTATTAGCATTTGCAAAGCAAGCTGCCAGATTCAGTATCAAGGAGGTTAACGGTAAACGCAGCCTAAAGTCTGAATTACATCTTTTTTGCTTGCATCTTAAAATACTTTCTGCTGACGTGGTCATTTCCATTAAAAGTCTCTGAGGCTGTCTCCTCAGTCCACCATATAAGCCTTCCCTCAGCTGAGCTCTGCTCCTTCCTCCTTTTACTCTGGAGGCGAACCTGAAAGAAGCTGCCCATTCTGCTCTGTCACCAAAAAAAGAAAAAACACTTTCTCTTAATGCAAGCTAATCTTATTTATGTAAATCCAGTCTTAAGCGCAACGATATCATAATATAGAATTTCATAATAAGACACAGGAAGAAAGGTTCAAGTCAACTATTGTTCCTAGAGGGGTTCAGAGCCTGGAGTTTAGATTAAATAAATTTGATCGGACAAACAAGACAAGTACATTTTATAGCCATTAATAAATACAGTTGTTGTTAACCAGACTGGTAGCAAGAGGAATATGACCTATAAAACCAAATGCATCTGCACCCTGATAGTAGCAAGATCATATTTAGGTTATACACATTATTATGTACAGAAAACTGCCATGTGCTCTTGTGAGTTTTTTAGTCTGAATAAAAAGCAAAATGGCTGCTGAAGCCCAACCCCTGAAGTAAGCGGTGCTATGGAAATGTAAAAAAATAAAATAGAGCATCTACAAAAACAATTTAACTCTGCTTTTTGCAGCATTTTCAAAGCCACGTTGTGACGGAGCCTGTGCGTATCTTCACACACAGCGACGAACCTCCCTGCTCAGGAAGCATTAAATAAACATAAAGCGCATCCAAAAGCCTGAGAGGGGAGCCCTCGCATTCCTCCGCCGTGTTATGATACATTTCTGGGCCAAAATGCAAAATGGAGCAGCAGAAAAACAAAACTGGAGACTTCTACTCTTTCACTGATAGATGCAAAGGCTTTCCACCGCTCTTGCATTCCTAGTTTTCTTTTCTCTTCATGTGCTTTAGCTGCGTGTTGGTTGCAGCCCTGGGGTTTTTTCATATTTTTTCTTCCAGAAAACGACTCGTTCTAAAGCTGAAACATTTTTGGTGGAAAGCTCTGGGGTATTATATTGAGCTTGAAAGGCAGTGAGAGAAGAAGCAATGGTGTGGCAATGCAGAAACAAAGACTTCCCTTTATGTCTCCCCCTTATCAGGTTCCTAGGGTATTCCTAGGGTACACATATATATGCATGCACGGACGCACAAACACACAGAAAAAAAGCACACACTCACTTCCACCTCATAAGAGTCGCTTACATTCTAATGCCGCATGGATAAATGATTACAGAGGCCCAGTTAGGGTGCTTTCGTGCTGCAGAGGAAAGCGAGAGCCATGTGTGAGGGTGATTGGCTGTCGTGTGTGTGTGTGTGTGGGTGTGTGTGTGTGTGTGTGTGTGTGTGTGTGTGTGTGTGTGTGTGTGTGTGTGTGTGTGTGTGTGCATTTGTGTCTACCACCAGAGAACAGTGAGAGAAGGCATTGATTTAGGGGAGAGAATGAACCTGGAGACCTGGCGAGAGAGCGAGAGAGACAGGACTAACCAGAGCCAGATGGTCAGATAGCCAGCATTAGCACCACTCAAGAAGTGTGTGTGTGTGTGTGTGTGTGTGTGTGTGTGTGTGTGTGTGTGTGTGTGTGTACTGTACGTGTGTTTGTCTTACCCAGCCGAAGTTCACACAGCCGAAGCTGGGGATCGAGGGGAGGGTGGAGTCGCCTCTTCTTTCTCCAGCAACGGGCAGGGTAGGTATACATCTGTCCTGCTGCCTGGCCTGGACACACAAACACACACACACACACACACATACAGTAAATGTACATATGCAGAGAGACAGACAGAAAGAATTTTAACAACCACTGGCAGGAGAACCATTTAACAAAACGTCCATTGAGAACCCTCCAGACACTGAAGACCTTGTGTTTCGTGACACTTAATATGCCCTGGTTTGTGTGCTCAGGCTAACGGTCCACATATTCAGAACAACACAGCTCCTCTGCACCTCTAAATTATATTGACAGTGTTTCGCTGATCAGAGATATTCTTTTAGGAGTGTTTTACTAAGCACGGACGCCAATAAACAATTTAAATAATACTGCCTTATAATGAAATCAGCAGATTCAGCTAAATATTTTGTTCTCCGCCCTAGAGTATAATCATCCATCATTAGTTTAGCACAAGACAGAAGGAAAAAACGTTGATGTCTGCATCAACAGAAAAAAAAGAGAAGGAGGGGGCACGGATAAACCCAGAATAAATGCATATAATGTGACTTAGGCCTGCCACAAAGTATAGGGTGTGGCCTGAGCAGCTTTGCATACAAGATGGAGAGCAGGCTATTTGTGTCCAGTGAAGAGCAGCGTGTTCCCTTTGGCTGTACGGGAGACCCAGATGTGCATGAAGCGTTCAGGCTACTTGTCTTATGCCTCTGCTACACCATTGTTACCAAGCTGCCCAGTTTCATCCGTTCTCAGACAAACCCTGCAGAAGTTTCTTTCCCAAATGTCGCTGAATGACACCTCTGTAGTGTTTCTCACCTGGTTGCCGTTGGCACTTCTCCATCCAGATGTAGCAGTTGTTTTGCGCCACCCCGGTCTGAGAGTCCAAGAAGGGCATGCGCACACTGCGCTCGGCACACAGGCGAGCATTGTAGCTCCGACAGTGTTCAATGGCCTCCTTATAGAACTGATCGCCAAGCCTACACAGGTAGACAGAGAAACGGGGACACAGACAGGAAGGGAAATCTTTACTTCACATTACATCTGTCTCCCCGCCACCCTGAGCAGAGCGAGCAGAGATGGATGCTTTGTGGATTCTCCACACAAATATGTAAAGAATGTCAAGCTGGACAAAGACTAGCGCTCTGGTGACACTGAAACTCACAAAGATGTCCAGTGTTTGGAGGTGGAGGGAGTACAGGGTACACGGAAAAAGGTGGAGGAGAATAGGGGGTGGAGGGAGTGAGGGAAGGAGGGAAAGGGGTGAGAGGTCGGAGTGAGTAGCAACAAAGAGTACGTCAGGTGGGAATACACAGGAGCAAACAAACATGTGAACAATAAGAGGACAGTGAGCATTATCAGGGTGTAAGTGAAGAGTAAGGTGGATGCTGGCCGGGGCTCGTGTCAGAGAGACCTACAGGAAGGAGGAATGCAGCTGGTACTTTTTGGTGCCCTGTGTTTTTACAGTACGCCAAAGCAGCAGTCACAGTGATCCACACACATCCAAATCTCCCAACAACACTTCCTCTCACACAACTCGCATTCCCAGGGGGCAAAGCGTCATCTCTGCTGTCACTACTTGTTACCTGAACTAAAATGTCCGCAGGCCTTCTTCTCCTCGTCTGTCTCCTTCCTGTTTCCATCCCTGTGTCACCCTGTACTGCCCGTGCGTTCCTGTCGCATCTCAACACCAAAGCGTGCGTCTAATATCCTACAGACAGCTTCATAAACTCTTACATAAGGGCGTGTTCATGCTCTGCTCGCTTGCCTGCTTTTTTTATTTGTCTGCCTGTGTGGCGCGTCCGTGTGTACTGGTGAGTGTAAGGAGACACTGTGTGTGTGTTGCATGTCGTGAGACATCCACCCCCACACCACCCCTCTGAACCCGATTCAACCATTGCAGTTTGTGCTGTGCTCCTGTTTGTACCCATTAGTGGACCGTATGGCTGATCCTAGTGATGGGGCTTATGTAAGTCGAGTTCTGCATGTCAGGGAACACATTCCTCTTGGCCAACAGCTTCCTGGAGACTGATGGAATCTGCAGTTGCTCTGTGTGTGTGTGTGTGTGTGTGTGTGTGTGTGTGTGTGTGTTTGTGTGTGCATCTCTGTGTGCAAGCCTGAGTGTATACCACTGATTGTCTCAATTACAGTCACAGAGAGAGGCTTTGTGTGCGTGACGGCCGTTCTTATCACTGCCAACAAGAGATGCAGCTAATGCTTACAGGTCAATGAGGAGAAGAGAGGAGCCTCTCTGCATTTCAAGCCTTTTTGTTTGTACATCAAACACTGTCAACATCACAAGGACACATGAATGACTTATTACAGACAGAGGGTGACGTCATTGGACAGCTGAGGTGCTAATTTTATTTGTACAGAACTTCAGGTGAGTCCATAGGGTCACAACGCGCATACACACACTCTACACTATCGTCTGTGCTGTTTCTGAGCATTTCAGTATCTTTAATCTTTAGTTTTATTTCCTGTAAAACAATTGGTGGGTTGTTCGATTTGTCAAAACATGTCATGCTTTGGGAAATTCTAATGGTTCTTCATGTCATTCTAGCCTCAGTGCACCATGACTCTACCTTTGTCAGTCATTTGAATGAGCTCACTACACACAAGTTGAAGCAACACCTTGACTAATGGCTGAGGTCAATACATCTATAAAGGCCGACCATTAATTCAGGAGATAAAACTGATTTTACACTTTGAGGTGTCTAGAAAAACAGCACAAGCATTAAACTGAAATGACAACATCAGCCTATGGCGATGTGCAAAAGGCCTTAGGCTGGAATGCAACCACACACTAATTCAGCTTCACGTGTCCCCTAGAAAATGACATCGCCAATTAGAATAACTGTGCCAGTGTGTCTGTGTGTAAATGTGTAAATCCAAAAACTGAAGGTAAAACTGTATATCATCACATCAGCAATCAGGCTGACGCGGTGTACGCCATAAAAAACATATTGCAATCCAGCATGTAGCATCTCAAAGGATGGGGATGTGCAGATGTGTTTGTGGCACTTTGTCGGCCAAGCAGAGAAGCCGGCGTTAAAGACGGGGAGGAGGGGACGAAGGGCAGGGAAGAGGAGGGGTCCAATATGTCTGGAGGCACACGTGTTCCCTTTCAAATCTTGTCACACTCATTTTCTCTCATACACATTGATGTGTGTACGCACGAGTGCACTCTCTCTCTCTCACACACACACAAAGAGAACGACAGACAAAGGTGCACAGGGCAGCTGAATGGAAGAAAGGGGAGAAGGAAAGGAAGCGGTTAAAGAGGAAAGGGTGCTGCAGAGAGGAAACCCCGATTCAGATGCTGGGTGAACTGTGGTGGAGGGAGGGGGGGCATGGTAGAGACGCTGAATGCGGATGAGGTGAAGGAGAAGATGATGGAGATGTGTGGTTAAACGATAACTCGCTTCAACTCAGAGTAAGTTCACCTGGCGAAAAATAACAGCGCACATCCCCAGTTCAACACACACAAACACACACACAAATCCCAATGAGAGAAACATGTGTCTATTCCATGTGTAGAACCAAACTGGATCACTGCATGGAGCCTTCCTTCCCACTCCCAAGGCTCCGATAGACAAAGGCCAGAGGTTGGCTCCTGTGCTGAAGGAGTAGTATAAATGTATGCAGTACATGCAGCCAGACAGACACCCCCCCCCCAAACCTCCATCACTCACTCATGCTCCCCTCTCACGCAAATTGGGGGAGGGGCGCTCAGCCAGACACACAACCACATATGTAACGAACGCACGCCCCCCCTTAACTCATCTGACATCGTTTCAATCCTCGGTGCAAACACAGTCAAGTCACTTTCCACCTGAGCTCTGGGTGACGGGAGGCATAACGCACATCAGCATGAACACATCTGGACATATTGCTTGTTTGAATACATCTGACGTGAGCCCCGGTTTGAAACTCTGACACTCTCCTCGGTTTCAAATCCTTTGCTTGAGATTATAGTTTAAATACATCAAGTAAACACACACCGTTATATATGAATGAGTCTAGAAAGCCAGACGTATTTACTGCCAGCTGCTGACAGTTGCAATTCATCTTTCGGCGCTGAGCACGGGCAGGAGAGGAGGGCTAGATTATTACCACGTTCTTATTGGCTGCATATGATTTACCAGCCACATCCTGAGGCCAGAAGAGAAGTCGCTTCTATTGTTTCAAACAGACGGCGGACTCGACAACTATGCTGCCTTGAAAAAAAGGTTGCAGCGTTTATTCCCAGTTGTAATAAGTCAGATTTTACTTGAGTGTTTCAGGATTATTTTATTGGTTTCATGTGAATGTGCCTGTTTTGTCCACATAAACATACACGGTTTTATTTTTTAGCAGATATTAGATAAAATGGAGGGAAGCCCCGCAATTTCTATGGAGGGCAGATAGGGGTCTCTTCCAGCCTCACCTCTCTTAGCCTTTCTCTTACCAGATGGACCTAACAGAATACTGGGGCATTTCTAATCTGTTGTTCTACATGCACATCTGAAAGCACACACGCATACCTAGATTCCCTGCAACATAATCTGCTTTGATAGACAACAGCAGCTTAAAGCTTTTTGTACAGTCAGTACTGTTGTGGTTTTTTTTTTGGCCGTCAATAATGATCTCTACAAACAAGAGCATCACAAGACCTCTCATTTGAAGAACACTGCATCCTTCTTTGTTTGTTTTTTTGACAGAAAAATATAACAGTACAAAACGTAAAAAAGATGGAAAAGCTACTGCATTTGATCCCATCACTGAGTAATACAGCAGTAAAGAAGATATGTGGTGTCCAGTATGCAGGGTATGCACCGTCATATCAAGTTTCCTAATGCTGTCACAACATGCTTGGTTTAAAATTGTAACATCAGATATTGTAAAACTGTCTTATTCCAGTCTTGCAGGACATGGAGGTGGACCGACATTCATTCTTGACTTACATGTCATTTTCTAATTGCATCAAGGAAACAGTTTGGCCGTTACAATTTTTTTGTATGTTTACTATATTTCCCTCAAATGCATAATATAATATTGTACACGGAAGAACGGCGAGATCTGGCGCCGCGCAGTGAGTCTCGTCTTCTCAATGTGGGCTTTGTGACATTAAATTGCAGGAAACGACGCAAAATCACCAACATGTGCCATGAATGCAAAACTTTCTATCAGCCGTGATTATAAAGTGGGATATGAACAACTGCAACTTTCTACCCAGGTGAAACCAAGTGCGCAAGAGTCAGTGTCACCGTTTTGGATCTGGATTTGGTTTGGATACGTTTAAAAGCTTTGAAGACCCAGTGTGTAGGCAACGGTACCTGCAGATAACACACACACACACACCCCCCCACACACACACACACACACACACACACACAGAGGTACTGTCTAAGAATATGACAAAACTCTTAGTTTTGTGATCCGCATTTTGGCGCACGTTACAGCCAACAGCAATCGTGAGCGCTACCGCTGCGTAACAGTTCATGCAGTAATTTTACAAATCTGAAAAATTACTTACGATTTTAGAGGGTTATGAATGACAGTCGCCATTTTCCTACAGGACTGTAACCTAATATTCCAAATCTCTGTATAGTTTGGGAACCTTATAAGAAAAAAAGAAAAAAACAAAACAACGCAAAAGCACAACAACCAATGCGGTCCAGGGCGCTGTGCTCCGTACCAATACAGCACCAGCATGAAGGCATCAGGCGTGGCTTCAGACGCATCAATGTCCCACTCGGGTTGTAATAATCCAATGAAATAAACTTTATTTAGCATTAATCGGTGTATAGTAACATGTTTATGTGCATCATTCTTTCCATAGTGCTGGTTATCCTGTATGTTTATATTAATGGCTGTTTAAACAATCATTCATGGCTAAATGCAGGCGACTATTAATTGCATAGAAACAAATGATGGTCAAATAACACGGACAAGGGTCAAACACATTATTTAAGTATATATTTAGATTTATTTTAAATACGCTCCGTTTGTGACTGTAAAGAAATTGTAATTTGACGTCGTATCTAAAAGATATGCGGGCAGAAAGAAACCAACCAATAAATGGCGGCAACGTCATACATTTTACTCGACATTTGGCGAATGAATGACATCGGGAGGCGGGACAACATGGCAGGAACTTATTGCACAGCAGTTAGCACGAGGAGTTAAAACTAATATTATATGATTTAACTAGACAATAAAGGCTGCGTCCATTTATTACGAGACGCATTTGTCGATCTATTCAAATATTCTGTATAGATTACAATTACACCATCAGTATAGGAGTTAAAATGTGTAACTTATGTGTTGCTAGCTAACGTTAGCCGTGCGGTGCTCATAACGACTTGCTAAGAGGTAAGCAAGCTGCCCCAGGAGTAGGTGAAAGACAACCTGGTGTGTGGATATTTAACGCTACCCTTGGCCCCAAACAGCCCGGATGAAGAGGTGGAACTACCGAGAGGGACAGCGACGGAACAGGCGACAAGGTGCTGGTCACCAGCAATGGTACAGAGGCAACCGGCAAAGATCAACGCAGGACGATCAGTGGTATGTTGAGTAGTAAACAAGATAATTCAGATAAGAGAATGAACCCGATCTGCGTTTTAGTTCACTTCCTATCGTGGGCAGTTTGTGACATCTTAATATTTTCAGGTATGGACACAACGATGCAGGTCCTTCACACAGAACATCTCAGAGGAGACATGATGACCAGCGAACCTCTGCTTCATACTCGCCTTCATCGTCTTCTTCAACTAAGACCAGCAGCTCTGCCCCAGGTTGGTACAGGACACCACCGCTCTTCACAGCCATGTAAACTGTAGGTGCAGGTGTATAACTACTGGATAAGTGCCCAAGTGAAATTATTTCCAATGTTCCACCTGTGCAGTAGATATTACGACGACGTAATTTAAGATGTATCATGATGAATTCGACCTGCTCTGTTGCCAGAACTGCCTGGATTTTACTTTGACCCAGAGAAAAACCGTTACTTCCGACTGTTACCGGGAGACAACAACTGTAACCCACTGACCAAAGAGGAGCTGCAAAAAAAAGAGAGAGAGACACAGAGAAACAAGATGCTCCAGGAGGATGGAGATCCCAAAAAAGTAAATCTGTCCATTTGTCCATGTATTGTCTTATACTTAGAAATGTCTCTTTCCTATCACTAGGCAACAAGAGGATCAGTCTAAGTAAAATGTTAACTTTATATCTTTTTCTTTGTAGAAAGCCCCAAGAACAGGATTGAACACTTCACTACTGCTGCAGAAAAGACACCTTGGCCTGTTACCAATGAACTCCTATTGCAGGCACTGTAGCACATGAATGCATACACGAACATAGATCTGCAACATGTTTCAGAACCCACAGCTGTATTAGATTACATAAAACAGGCAGGGCTAACGTTAATGCTAATCAGTTCTGTATGTGCAGAATGAGAGTTTTTTTTGTCCGAGACCTGCTAATACTGATGCGAATCATTTTTGACATTTTCAGCTTTTCAGAAGGTTAAAAGTTTGTTCTGCCTGAAAGTTTATATTTTTTTCTCCTACAGTCACAATAGAAATGTAACTTATTCACATTCAGGCTTTTGTCAAACATTTACATGAATCAATAAATAGAATCACATTGTAATGATGTAAATTGGTATAAAGCATTCACTCTTGCTGTGCCATGGTTAATCTGTAACTACAGGCTGGTCCATGAGGTGAAGGTCAGTGCAATGAGACGCCACAAATTGCAGATCCAGAGCACGGACAACAGTAACCCAGACACAGACAACTTCAGGCTCATAGTGGTGAGAACACACACAGATACCCTGCAGCTTATACATGTTTTGTCTTTTGCTAAATCTCTGCCTTGTCTTTTTCAGGGAGACTCTGCATGTGAGCGGGTGTTTACAGTCAACGATGTATCTCATGGAGGCTGCAAGTATGGCATCATGAACTTCAGCAGCCAGGGCTCTCTGTCTGTGGAGATGTGTGACAACCTCTACTTCACCAACCGCAAGGTGGAACTGTTTAACTAGAACAAGTGCACAGGCTCTGAATAGGCAGATAAGCTGTTGTGTTTTTATGCAGCCAACTCTGTTTATTAAAGAAATGGAAAAAGATGTTTTAATAACCTCAAACGTATCCCACAAAGTTCACCATACAGCTAGTCCTATTTCTAGAAAAGTGCTGAAGTGTTTTAACACCTCTGCTCTGTCTATATGCATTTCAGGTGAACTCCATCTGCTGGGCCTCCGTTAACTACCCAGACTCACATGTTTTGTATCCTTCTTCAGCTTTAGTCAGGCTCTTAGTCCAAGTCCTCCCTGTTCTGCAAGTGAAACTTTGGGTTTTACATCAGACAGTGAAGCAATACAGGTATTTTCATTAGTATTAAAAGATAATACTCAACTATATACTAGCAATTGTCTCACAATACTGTTTGTATATCATATCATATATTCCTTCACTGAGCTGGCTTTTAGGCTGTGTTTGGTAGGAATGGCAGACACTCCTGGCTGTGTCAGTTTGCTTCCTGCTTCCCTCTTCAGTAATTCTAATCCAGGTTAGATTAATTAGAATATTTACAGATTTTACATTTAAATGATTGGTTTTCTCCGTCTATTAATATTTCATCTCTGTAATTGTTCCCGTCCCCCCTCAGACCAACCAGGGATGCTGTGTAGCTTTAAGATATCCTCTGCTTGGTCTTGCGCTTGGTGCCTCAACCCGCAGTTTGACAAAACTTTCAGCACTGGTCAGTTCCATTATCATTGTCATAATCATGACAGCACACGCATATGAATCTAATTTGGTAAATTATACAGATATACTTTATCAGGGATTCTTCAAAACTGTACAGATTTCAAAAGCAATTGTTTATGTAAATACTTTAAAACTGACTTAACGCTCTTGTGCAACAAGTTCTATGTTAATTAATGTCTTGAGTTGTACAGATTTGGTTGTACAAACTTTCTGAGAACATTTTTTTCATATGTCTTTTGACCAATGTATAAGCTTTGCCATTCAGATACTTAAACAATAGTTTTGATTGCACTAATTACAAAGGTTAAAGCTGTAAATCTGAAATAATTAGACTTTTATCGTGTGCTTGCAGGCCTGTCTCGTAGGGTTATTGTGAAAGATGCAGAAACCGGCCGAACACAGACATACAGTGTCAGCAGCGACGTCTTGGCTCAACAGTTTGCTTTTAGGGTAGGTAACTTGCTCGCGTCACATTTAAGTACTGCATGTTTGAATTTACTGCCAACATGTTACAGGATTTCTCTTTCACCTGGATTTAAAAACTCCACTTCGTTCCAGGTCCCCGTGCTTTTCAATGGTTGCAGATCAGGGGAGATTTTCAGCATTGATCTGCGACAGCGTGGACGCAGGGATCGAAGCTGGAAAGCCATGCGATTCCGTCAGGAATCAGCCATCACCTCTGTTCGGGTCCTGCAGGATGAGAACTACCTGCTGGCTGCTGACATGCTGGGCCAGGTCAGAGCTTTGGCATGTAAATGAGATTTATAAAGCACAAACACACAGTTTGAGTCCTGCTGTAAATATTTGGTTCTAAATGACTAGTATAATAACACTGTAAATATTTTAAACCCAGTGTTAAGTATCACAGGCTGTAAAGCCACGAGAGACCTTCAAATAAAAGTAACTAAATTGGTAACTCATAATACCTAATGTTTTAACTTGTGTTTTTTTCCTTCACTGATGTGCAGATCAAGCTGTGGGATGTGCGAGTGACAAAGCCAGTGCAGGAGTATAAAGGACACTATAATGAACATGCCTACCTTCCTGTCCACGTTAATGAACACGAGGGCCTTCTGTTGGCAGGTAGGAACCAGTAAAACATGCTCTGAAGACATGAAGACAGTTTGGTTGCCAAAGCTGACCTTGTATGAATGATTTGGCTCATTTCCCCAGTGGGTCAGGACTGCTACACAAGGTTATGGAGTTTAAAGGACGGCCACCTTCTGAGGACCATCCCATCGCCCCACCCAGCTGCAAACGACATGATACCAAGCGTTGTCTTCTCCTCTAATTTGGGTGGCTCCAAGGGGCTTCCTGGCCTCCTCATGGCTGTCAAACATGACCTGTACTATTTTCCATACAACACAGACTACCAGGAAGGATGGACGCAGCCAAATGGATTTTCGGAAAATGCTGAAAATTCTTCATCTACAGAAGATTTCTGAAAAGAAGAAAACCATATTTTTTGCCTAATTATATTCCCATTCAAAACCTTAATTGTTGTGTAATTGACAAGCTTTGCCAAATGTGCAGTTTAAGTCTCAGGGAATGTATTTTTGACCTTTTTTGAACGAAGTGGGATAAGTGCTGCTTACTTGAGTGCACACATTCACTGCACAAACATTTTCTTAACCTTTGGTGTAGTCAGCAAACATAAATGCACATAAGACTCGGTCTTGACTTTTAATCTAATCTGGTACATTTCTAATCTGATTCTGAACAGAAAATTGCAGTTTATACCATAGAGTGAACGTTTGATTAAACCATTAATCTATTTTGTTCTTAAATGAAACACAGACAGTGAGTTTCTCTAATTTAATGCGTACTGTATGAGCATACATGAACGTAAAGGTGATGCTTGTATTCACCATCCTTCATCTCTGAGATGACAATAGTTTACTGATTCAGATCAGTCTTCTATTTAAGATCTTTGTTGACATCATTAACAAACAAACTCTTCCAGTCAGTTACTGCAAAAACAGCTTTCCATCACTACAGTCAGACTTCACAAGTCAGGTGTTTGGTAGAAAGCCTGGTCATACATTGCTCTATTTGGATTAGTGTCAGTCCTGATGCAATGTGACCTCAAACCCCCAACAAGCCACACAGCCTGAGTCAACGGAGTAAAGAACTCCTCTTGTGTCTCCTGTTTTGAGGAACCAGCCTCAAGGAGATGAAGTCTATCACCAAACTGCACCAGTTTGCTAGATTGAGCCAGCCACACTAGAAAAGCTGTTTCTATCGCATGTCATCCCACTGCAGTCAGATTTGTCGTGATAACTGGCTGTAGTCTTGACAATCTAAAAACAGCTTTTAAAAATGTCCCTATTTAAGTAAATGTATTTCCTATACATTAATATTCTATGTACAATTCAAATATCCACTGCTGACAGATTTGATTAAGGCTCTTATCACCAGCCAGTTCAAATTTACAAACCACAAAGGATTAAAGGGTTATGTAAATACTTATTACTTACTTATGAAGTAACTCTGTAAGTTGGAATGCATCTTGGTGCTACATGACATCAGTGGCTTCTGATTATTGAAGCCAAAGTGTGAAAGGGAACCTAAAGCCAGCAGGTCTGAAGTGGACAAAAACTACTTCTTTTCCAAAGTTTCTTCTAAAGCTACTCTTGAACATTATATCCAGGGCTACTGCACTAACAATATTAGAATAAAAGTGTTCATCAATTTAAGATGTAAGCTGTGTTACACATGTAGCCCCAGACTAATGGTGCTAATAGTACTAGTACATCACACTAGGAGTCTTTTTAAAAGATGAAAGGGTGTCATGTGTACGAATACAAATTTGAAAGGGTCTACAGGTTGTGTGGGAAATTACCTGAACATAGTGGTAAACGTGATGCACAACGCTCACTCTGATCCCACTGATCTGTCTCCTTATTCAAACGCACACTGACAGGTATTCTTCACAGTGTACAGTACAGGCATATTAAAGAAGTGACATGAGGACAGCATGAAAACAATCTGACAATCCAGCCAAGAAATGCTACTAAAAACAACAAATCTGAATGTTTGAAGCCTTTTGTTGTCACTTCCTCTTCTCATAGACACCCGTGTCTTAAAACTGTTCCCACTCCTGACTCTTCTTGTCCTGCTAGAGGTCTCCAGGTTTCTGGCAGCAGCCGTTGCAGACCCTCACAGCGTGATCCCAGCCGCGGGAGGGCACGGGGCGTCGCTCCTGGGAGCAGTCGTCACATACTCCCTGGCCACAGGCGCGACAGTGGTGGATGGAAAGACGTGGCGTGAACTCCCTCTGACACTCGCAGCAGGAGTGGATGTCCTGATCTGGGACCCAGTAGGCCGGGCGTGCTGCATCCTTCACTAGACCTGAATGCACAAGCAAGAAAAAACAAAAAAAATAGCTATTTCACTTAAAGGTGGTCTTTCTTGTAGTGATGATGCAGACAGCTTTAATACTCACCAAGTGGTATATCAATGGCACCAACTACAGCCCCTAAAGTGTTTTGAACTGCCTCCCCAACCTTTCTGGCTATCAAGGTCCCTCCCTCCTCCTCCAAGGCAGCATCCAGCAACTCTATAACAGGAAAACATGCACCAAATGTGTCAAATACCTAATTAGTTGCACATTAAACTGTCCTCAAACACAGTAGCTGTGTTTAATTGAATCTGCATACCAGTTGGGATTTCCCTGTTATGGAAGCATGCGTCGCAGACTCTGACGGGATCGAGGCCCCAGCCCCTCTCTGGGACCGGTCTGGTTTTTGAGGAGCAGGAATCACAAAACCCTTCTCCACAGGCGCGACAGTGGTGCTTTGTGTCATTGGCCTGGAACTCTTCTCCGCATTTATGGCATTTCTACACCACATACAAGAAGGATGATGTGTCACCTCTCAAGATGTCATTCACAATTCCTAATATATATTTTTTTATAAGTATATCACAATCGATAATGTTATTGCCTAAGTCAGTCTACACACAATGACCCATAATGACAAAGTGGCATTGTCTTTTCTAACTTTCTAACATTTTTTTCATGTACCAGGATGAGGGAGTTGGGTTTCCAGTAGGTGGGAGCAATCTGGTCAGTAAGCCAGGATGTGATTGCTTTGGCAGGCTTGACGCTGAGTTCAGACACTGACTGAGAAATGTATTTCACTCCATCCAGCAACCTCTGAGCAGCATTGTTGTTGTCTTTCAGAAAACCATCCGACTGAAATGAAGTCACAAACAGAAGATCAGAGGAAAAGATACAGGTTTAAACACTAGCTGACATACTGTAGCACATGCATACAGAACTGAATCCATCTCTTCTTAAAGAATCAACATTTGTTGGCACATTATAGCTTTCCATGCTCAACTGCAGTTCAGTATTGTGATATTTATACATTTATGATTCACTAGCTACACTAAATACTGACAAATACTAATACGGAAATACATTCATTTGCTTTTCTAAAATATCAAACAATATATCTATCTATCTATCTGCCGATCATCAATTTGAAAGAAATAAAAGCAACTGCAGTTCATGTGGACGGGACAATGTTACATCTACTGAAAACCTTTGAGCTGTTGGCTTGCAGCTTTAATTGGTTTAAACAGAATCTCATTTGAACAGTTTTGTCTCACCCCAGGCCAGATGTGCTGGATTTCTGTTCTGACCACTGTTTCTACTGGGTCCTGGTTTCCATACCAGTATTGTCTGCTTCTGTAGATCACTGAACAGTTGGGACACTCAATTACATACCTGGACAAAGACAAACACTTTAGTACCAGTATCAACGTCAACATCAGATTATATTGCCTCTTGCACTGCAGAGATGAAATGGTTTACGCTCATTAATGTGTTTTTTTCCTTCTACCATAAGACTCATGAAAAATTAAGTTAGAAGGAGGTAATTTCCCATTATCCTCTAAAAGATCTGTGGCAGCAGGACTCACCCAGACCAAGCGTAGATAGCCAGGCCAAACCACGGTGAGTCAGACGAGGCTGTCGTTTTGGGAACAACCACTACCTCCTTCCCTCCTTCATAGCAGGCCTGAAAAGTTAAGCACACACACACTCAGTATATCTTCAGCGATGTACTTAAACATTTGCATAGTGGCATAGAGGATTTGCACTTGCCTTGCAAGTGTAGATTCGGTTGTCATACTGTGCAGAGTAGCGGCAGCGGTGTTTGGCTTCGTGGTCAAGTCCTTCCTTCAGGTGATTCATGCTTTTCTTACAGCCCGAACTGAAAATATCGTCAAAGACAACTTTTTTGTTTCCACTTTTTGCAATAAAGAAGCTTGATCTTTTATCTTTTATGCTTCAGAATGATGAAAAACTAAAAGGGGGGGTGGGGGGTGCAGTGGACAAGCCATACAAGTAAAATTTAAGTACTATTGTGCAAACCTGAGAGGGCGACTACGATATCTGAGAGTGCAAGAACATACCCACAACTGAGACAGATGCAAGAGCAGGTAAAGTATTCATCTGGAAAGAAGGAGTTACTGGCCATATGTTCATCTGGAATCTCCCCACTGAAGCGCTCACTAAGGGCCTGACCAGCAAAAAAAATGGAAGGATAGGAAGAGTCTTTAATATGAGTGTAATGTGTTCCAGTAAGCCATCCTGGCTTTACGAATTACACAAATAAATGTCTTTTTTAATATTAAATATACACTATTTAAATCATAAATTAAAAAAAATGCAGTCATACAGTTGGGCAACACTACCTGAAGAGCCTTGTATATGACACTTGCAGAACGCGGTGAACGTGTGGTGTTGTTATCCAACTGTTGCTCCAGGCTACGCAGAAGACCGCTGAAGTCTGTGGGTGGGTTGTAGGTTCGAGTTCCACGGTACTGGATGGAGCTGAATGCTTCGGGAAATATACCCAGCTTTCTGAATCGCTCTTGAAGCAGACGGTCTGCTGATTCAGACGGTTTATCTAAATATGGAGAACAGTTAAAGAATGAATGCAGTGAGAGAACTACTTAAGATTTTAAGTAAGGGAGCTGTACCTGATCCTAGGAGCTTGGTGTGGACGGTCTCATGGAAGATGATCACTGCAGGGCCGAGGGTAGACAATGGGACGTCCAGACCACAGCGGGTGGTAGTGGCTTTCAACTCCCTGGTAAAATGTTTAATGTAGGCTTCTGATGCATCACCAAGAAACTTAAAAAGATCATCATGGAGACGGTCAGCATGGGTCCGGTAGATGACAACATCAGAGATGGCTAGGACCTTGAGGAGCAGTCGTGTTCGCTGACCCTGGTTGGCTCCTGATAACCAGTAATTACAGAGTGAGAAAACATGTTGACCGTCCTTTTTCCTTGAAAATTTTGTGAGATTCTGCAGTTTTTTCCCTTACCAGCACCAAGTAATCCCTCTGTGTCAATGACCACTACACAGTGTAAAGGATCCATAGCTGCCCAAACACCCACAGTGCAAGACTCTTGGGTGGATGATGTTTTGAACACTTCCCTCCCAAGGAAGAAAGTATGGTTCAGGGTGTGGGACTTCCCCTCTCCAGTGTTTCCAAAGATGGACACCACCTTAAGGAGCTGATCGGGCCTGCAGTCCAGTCTGCTGACAAACTCCTCCTCACTTTTTATCTGAGAGTCCGCACAAGATCACGTCAACATAACATCACATGAGTCGAGTACTATCCAAAGTTTAAAATGTTCCTGAGCTTTTACCTGCATTTCCTCCTTCTCATCCACCAAAAGGAAGCTGCACACCTTCTCCAGTTTGGCTCTGAAGACCTCCATTGCTGAGTCCTTCCTTATTTCCTGGGAAGCATTGGCAGGAGGATAAAGTGTCAGAGGGTGCTTCCTTTTGTTGGCTCCACTGTGGGTGCGCTTCTGGCAGTCCGAACACAAGTTGATCTTACAACCCTGGCAGCGGACCACCGCCCTCAGCCGTCCGCCGCTGACAGCGCAGCCACTGTCACCTTTACACGAGTCACAGAAAGGAACGTGACCCGGTACAATTCGAACCCGGTCGTGATTCCTCATTCGCTCTTGGTGATGGAGCTCGAGTTCACAGCGGGTACACTGCAAGCTCCCGCATTCATCACATTCAAACGCAGCCTCATCTAAACCTCCACAGGCGTAGCTCTCTTGACAGACTAAGATGGTGTGCATTCCTTTATCTGCAGCTGGACCTTGACCACTCATATCAAATTTGACAAGTCAAGAGGACACCTTTGTTGTTGTTGTTAAGGAAAAACTAAGAGTTCATGCACTAATGTAAACATCAAAAATTGCAAAAGTGGACAAAAGGTTATGGCACAGTTAACCAGTTTTTTCTTCACTTATCTGAGAAATCAAAATATGTCATACGGAATACTGTCCAAATGTACTATGAAGATTTCCAGCTGAGCAACTTCTTACAGCTTATGAGTGAATATATATTCTCACATGTATAGTTGTTTTATGATGTGGCACATCAGTCTGCTAGCTAGCATTAGCTGCACTGCATCTCTAGTCTTCTTTTAGTAATGTTTGCGCTCTTCTGTCGATGCTAAGTTGCTATTTAAAGACAGTTCTGTGCGCTCGTCATAACCGCTATTAATTACTCCATGACACGCTATTTTCAATAGACATTAGCTGTTAATACAAACAGAGAGGCTTCCTTCTAAAGAAACAAACAAGGCTCGAATCAATAGACTGTCCTAGCTGCGGCTACCAGTCCAACAGACGACGAGAAACTCGCTAACTCAGACTCCGTCAAGTTAAAAGAAACCCGGCCACGTACTCAGGCTAACGTCATACTACAGAGAGTCCCTTATAGCAAACGCCGGTGACAAAGTTAACGGGTTTAGCTTCTAGCTTCAAACCTCTGTGGATGTTGTTGCTTTTACGCCAGCTGATCGGCTTGTTTTTGCCCAGAGGTCAAAAGTCATACGCAATGCATTTTGGGTAATGAAGGACAAACGACTCGCATAGGGCTAAACTCTGCGCTTATGTATTATTTTTAACGCGTCGCTGTTGTTTTTTTCTCTACATCTACCAGTTTATATTCCTCACGTGGTTCCTCGTGTAGTTTTACAATAGTTATATGACAAATTAAATAAATGATAGGGACAAATCGTTGCCCATAATCCTTTGCACATTCCAGCTGCTTGCGGGTTTGCTTTTATACATACACCGTCGTACACCGTAGTTTGGACGTAGGTGGACGGAGACAGCTCAGAAGATGCCGTGTTGATGTCAGGTACTTTATTAAATGTTGATCGCTTTATACTTCTGATTGTTTAGCTCTATTATGAGCCACTTTTCTTCTATTTGATGTTTTAACGGACACTTTTACTTCACCCCCATTTCGTGAGCGTACCCTGGTGTGTAGAACGAATGCCACTAAAGTGAGGCTCGATTGTGATGCCAACCCGTTTGTTGTTGTTTCAGGAATATCGGTTGTACAATCAGAGTCTTTTCTGTTTTGTGTTTAACAAGGGCGAGCAAGCAGGCGGTGCTTCCGTTCGTGAACGATCCTACTGGAACAGCACCACAAAAGCCTGGGTTCGCCTGCAGCCAACTATTGACGTTAGCTCCGTGCTAAGCTAGCTAACCGTGTTGTTTGCTCTGTGATCTCACTCGGGTTCACAATGGGAGATGAAGCGTTCACTGACATTTACGGCAAAGCCATAACCCTGGACTGTCAGAGCCACTCCAGCATTTGCAGGGAGTTCACCGTTAGCTCCCCTAAGGTGTCCATCGGGAAGGTGATGGTGTGCACCTGCTGCGTGTGGCTTTTAGCATATGTCGTGTTCTTCTTCACAGAGGTATGACAGCAACGTGGACCTCCCGTGGTCAAAACAATACTTCCTAAACATATGCGGTCATTATTGCAACAGCCTTTACCTTCAGCATCTCCGCCCCCTTCCTCTGATTAAGACTCTCTTGGCTCTCTTGCAGAACACGGCGGTCCTGTCCAGTGCCATACTCATCACCCTGGCCGGCATGATGCTTCACATCCACTTTGTGAAAGTAGACCACGAGTCTCTGCTGGTCATCGGTTCCTTGGGTATTCAGGTTTCCTCCAGCTATGCCTCAGGCCGCGAGACCACCACGTTCATTGAGATGAGCAAGATCAAGGATATCGTCATCAACGAAGCTATATACATGGTGAATAAATGTGGATTTCCTCTCTCTGTCACTTGTTTGAGTTTAACGCTATATGTTGTTTTTATAGATGGTATAATTTGTCAAATACTCTTATTCCAGCATCAGATCATCTACTACCTTTGTTTACTGCTGAAGGATCCTGCAGAACCTAACGCGGTGTCGAATGTTGTGCCATTGTTTCAGGTGAGGTTGAATGTGAAGCGTGTGTATTTCTCAAAAAGACATCTCAATATTTATGTTTTATTTTTTTGTTTCTTGCTGACCTCTAAAACACCTTTTGAATTATCCATAGCCTGTTTCTAATGAACACAATATCTTTCTTTTCCAGAGTTCAAAACCACGGCTGAACTGCTTGGTGAAGGTTTACAAAAGCTGTCAGGAGATACTTTCAAAGTGCTGATGAAACGCAGACAATTTTGTAATGAATAATTCTGTTGTAGCAAATCTTTTATATTTAATGTACAGTGCATTTTTTTAATACATGTGACTCTTGAATACAGAAGTGTTATATTTTAGCTTTTCCTGTAGCCATTTATGAAAACTAATACTTGTTGTAGACTGTGTTTAAACCTCCAGCCAAACCATTTAGGTAACAATAATTATTACATTAAAACATATGATTTACATTTAAATGTGATTAATTTACTCTTATGAGTATATAATAATAATAGCAAGTCAGAATCAGTATTTTTACTTACCTTTTCCAGAAGGGGGCAGCACCACACTTACTCAAGGTTAGTTGTTCATTAATGGAATAGTTTTGTTTTGTTTTTAATGAAACCAATTCGGATGTGCATGCAATTTATTTGATGTTATCTTGATCACAGTGTTATAAATGCATTTGTGTTTACCTCTGGGTTTAGTTTGGCTTATTGGGGTATAAGTGTGTTGTTTTATATGCAGCCCACTTCTGTAAATAAACATCCACACCTTCTTCCTCAAATTAATTTTCACTTCCTCTAACTACACCTTCATTTCTGACAGTCACTTGGTCACGTTTTTCACCTTTGTCTTCTGTCTTACTTGTAACTGATGATATTTCCAGACCTGTTTTTAGAGGCGTTACTCAAGGTTGCAGTTCAAATCACAGTGGCAGTGCAAGTAGGATCAGTTTCTGAATTTGTGTTGTTGCAGAGCAGCAGCGCTAACACACAGCCCAGTTGCCTTCTCACAATAACGTTTTTATTTATTGCCGCCATTTCTTCATATTAAGTGTGATCCACCTCTAAAACTCTCATGCCTGGGTTCATGGGAGGGGTTTTCTTCTTGTTCTTTCACTAGATGATAAATATCATATATGATGTTACAAGGAAAAAAAATCATAATTTGCATGCGATGAGAAAGGTAAAGTATAGTATGCTACATAATTTCAACCACCCAAACGTAAACAGTGTGTTGACAAATGTTAACAAAGTAGTAACAAGCATTTGACCCATTTGATTTCTGTAGGTTCTCAAACTAGATAAAGGGAACCCACTTAAACCACAGAGACAATAAATCCAGCAGAGGCTTCCAGACTGGAGAATAATTCATAAACGTTCATGCAGCACTGTAGAGGAGATCATTTTCCTTTTAGAAATATATTATAACCATATGGTTAAATGGGTCACAGTTTTCCAGAGTTGAAAGTTTGCAGCCTTTGTTTTCATCAGCCGTGTTTCCCCTCCAGGCCTTGATTTTTTATCCATTCTAAATCCCAGTGACCATCTGCAGCTTCCACTCAGACCTGTGTGTGAACCCCGCGCTCCACGGGCCAACAAAACAAGCAGAACAAGCAGAAGGGTGTGATTTTCACAGAGAGAAGCGTTACACTGCTGTGAAGATTGGGCCTCTGACAGGATAATGGTCCCTCCTGGAGGTGTGAAGCAGTTAGGACCTATGCAGGGAGAAAACCTGGGAATGACCAGGAGTAACACCTCAGGGCTGATTAGAGCTCATAAACTAGCAGCCCCCCTGAGTGCAAATCATAGGTGGGGTAGGGGCTGGGCAAGGAAAGCACAGCTAGGCTTTCTGCAGCCAGAGTTGAGGACTGGTAATTACCCCCGCTCATAATTTTGTGGTATTGCTATTGTGAATAAATACTCTTTAAAACTCCCTTCCCTCTCACTGCTGGTTTTCATTAAGTGAACACTTTATGTAACTCGTTCAGTTCTCTCTATCAACATGGTGGCTGCAGTGTTTTGGGTGTAACAGCTTCATGGTTTGGTGGGAGAGGAGGAATTGGAGCCCCTCTGAGACAGGGAGGTGCCCCTCTACCACCTGCAGTGCACACACACACGGACACACACGCATTAAACACAAAAATCGAATCAAAATGTTCTTTAAACGTCTGTAAAACTGTTACCTTCCTCTGGCATAAATGACATAAAAGTGTTAATTACTCAGCTGTAGTGATGCTGTCAAATGTGTTTTGTCACCTCCCCACTGAGTCACACTGTCCAGCCTTTAGCTCAGCTGTGCTAAGCAGCAGCTGAATATTTACACACATGAGGACGGTGTCATTATTCATCTTAAATAAGAGTTAACAAATATTTTGTAATGGCAAAAAATGGACTCGGCCTATTAGCATTAAGCCGTTTTTATACTGCATGTGTAATAGTATAAACATTACAGTACACAACTAAAATAAATATGAGAAATATCTGTTCATAAAATTAAGTAAAACACAAAGAGGTGTTGTTTGCTGGACAGTCACAGCGACCTTACGCGTTTTGTTATACATACAAAGCTTTTGTGTTGTATTGTCTTGGTCGGGTTTAGTTCCTGGTGCCGAAGAGCCAAAGCGTCGTGGTATTGTTTGAAACGTGGGACTTCACCTGCTCTAACTACGAGCCCATACAGGCAGCTGTAACTTGATGTCAGTTTGGATTTGAATTTTAAAAACTCTCTCGCTTCCTCACTGGTAACATTAGAAGGGGTTGTTCAACTTGCACACACACTCCTGAGCTTTCGTTGGTAGTGGGTCTTCCTTTCGAATGTATCTGCAAGGTTTATGTTTCCTCTCAATCTAATATCGTCGTGATTTTATCCTTAAGATTTTAAGTTAGTGGAGAAAATATACTTCACTCTTTTGTATTATTGTATTGTTACCCCCATGGAATATTCAAATTAGAACTGACTTGGTTGAACTGAATTGTGTTCACATTATGACAACTGAAGGGTAAACGAAGTTGGTGAGGAACACACCACAGAGCCAGTCGGGACACACGGCTGCACACAGAGTCTTAGGAAAATGATCTACGACTAACTGCAGCTGTGACCTTTCACCCCCTTTGAAATGTCCGTGTCCATAAAGTGTCTTTCGTTGGTAACAGTTTAGAGCTCAGAACAAATCTCTGTCATCTATTATTCAAATGATGTAACTTGCACACATGCACATTGTCTGAAACGGTTTTTTTGAATAAATTTCTCTTGTGGTTGTTTTTTTTTGTTTTTTTGGCAGCCGTACAAAACTGAGGAGCGAATCAATGACAAAGAGAGGGAAAAAGTTGCTCTCGTTGTCAGCAGCACTCTGTGTCTGTCTTTATGTAATTCATATCAAAAAGCAGCAGCAGCCACAGTGATTGTTTTCTTTTCTTGCGCGAAAAACCTCGTGTTTCCCCAAGAGGGAACATAAAAAGTGCTGTCCACCATCTGTCCTGCTGAGCCTCAAACCCTCCTAGTGAAACGCTGTGTTGAGGATCCTTTTGAGGCCTTGGCTCTGTGACAGCCACCGCTCCCTCTTTGTGAGTTTCAAATCTGCCAGTGTGCTTACATGAACGTTATTAGTTTTCACGGGCGCTTATTAGCCTGACTCCCGTGAGGCCACACCTTCGTGGCGTCACCTGCTAGATGAGAGGCAGGCTAGACAAACGGCTTGTAAGACCAGTTGGAAGCAGATAAGAGCGGGAGCCTGCTCTACAGGTCTGACGGGGGAGCTGCAAACGCATCCGTTTTCTTTTGTTTGCCTTTAAAGAAAAGAGTCGCGCTGTTGTCATATGTGTGTGTGTGTGTGTGTAAACTGGCATATTCAAATCATCAGGCCTCGTTCAACATGCATACAAAGATGCTTTTATTGGCCTGGAATTAAGTGATTTGTGTGTGTCTTTGTCTCAGTGCTGTGTGTTGGCGACTCCCTTCTTCACTGCCAGCTTGTCTGTGACCAGCGATTGAGTAAGAAATAATGCAGCTCGCATTAAACTTTGAAGGCAACATAAGTGTTCAGTTTTATTGTTTTGTAATAAATCCCACAGGGGAAGAGGAAAACCACGAACTAACCCATCGAGGTTAACAATATGTTATGTGTTAGTGGTGGGGATCCTCATCTTCATCTGCTCCATCCATCCCAGTTATGAATCATCCCTCTAAAAGCCCCCTCGGCGAGCTCCTGGTGTAATGACAGCGTCTGATGATTGAATGATGACGAATGACAGCGCTCTGCATGCTCTGTAATCAGCTGCTGCAATGTGGATTCTGAAGATGCTATGCTGCTCGTTCACAAATCCTCCCATTGCCACATACGAGGGCGAGCATTCCTCACGCGAAATGACCTCATGAGACAATAGACAGGACGAGTGGCCGAGCGCTGGAATATAATCAGTAAAGTAGGTAAAAGAAAAGAAACGAACCTTTTAACAAATGTGGGCTTAACTTTAGTCACGTCTCACTAAATACGCAGATTTTTTGGAGATGTAGGGTTTAACATAGATGTTGTGTTTTCATTGATTGCCATCACACTCAATCTAGGCCACGTTCTCTGGAAGTAACATTCTGCTGGCTCTCTTACTGGGAAGCCCCGTGGCGAGTTTCTGTTACATCATCAGTACGTGACACATCTGAGCTGTCCCAAAACACAAGCATGTCTGAGTGAAGCGTAAACTCTGTTTCTAGACGTCTTTGTTGTTAAATCTGCCAGGTTCCTGCCGGTTATTGATGTTTTGAGTGTTACACGTATCACTAAGCTAAGCTTGTCATCTCCATCCACCCATTGGTGGTATCGGATTCCATCTAACCCACCTACCTGTAACTCATCACATCCTTTGACTGTGATTTCTTAACTACAGAGTCAGAGGAAACCTGTCTGTTTCTCAAGCACAGTACAGGTGCTCCACCCACAGAGACACTCTCTGCTGATGGCGGTGACACAAACAGCAGATTTTGTAATGTGAGTAATCGGACAGCAACCGGTCGCTCTCTGTTGAACATGTCTAGACAAAAAATATCACTCTCCACAGAAACTCCACATCTGTTGTCACTATCCCATAAAAGTACATCATGTTGTTGGCACATGGGCATCACTGAGTTCTGGGACAATGAGTATATGAGTGCGCACTGCACGTCTCATTGTATATTCGTGATCTTAGATTTTATGTCACTGTACACATGCCTCTGTCCTACACGTGTGTTTATGTACACACGTGTAGGACAGAGCACGTGGGACAAACATTAGGACTTGCACCCTGCCCTGCCACCATGCGTGTTGTGTAGATGTCCCAACAGCCTCCAGCCGTCATCCCCAAACTCCGCTGTGAGAACACCTCACCCCCTTGATTCCCAGACACGGACACGCCCGGTATACACACTCCAATCCAAACCAATCAGACGCTTCTCCCATGGCAGTGACACTTATATAATTATTTTTTTTTAAACGTGATCAAACCTAAGAATCAAACATGCTGACATGTGCATCTTCAGATTAACACATGACTTGATAAAAGTGAAACCACGCTGAGTTTGTTTGTTTAACCACATAGGACACATAGTTATTCACACATGTCCTATTAATTATCTTAGAATGAACATTAGCTGATAGTTTATTAGAAACTATTTTTCTTATGAATACAAAGCCCCATTTTGTCCTTTTTATTGTTCATGTGACACACTGAATGTGTGATGAGCTTTTTAAATCAATCAGCTTTGTTTTGCCTCAATCCACAACCAGTGCGTATCTCACACTTGATAATGATCCCTCCCCACAGCCCAGACAGCCGGTCATTCAAATCACAGGAAGAGACGTGACTTAGGTCGTTTCACTCTCCTTTGTGGGAAGATAATACGGTCGTCTGCATGTTGATAGGACAGTGACACATTCAGCGAGTAAAACCCTGATTACACCCGCTGTTCATCATAAAAGCAAGTCTGAACAAAGAGTGGACTGTAAAAAACACAGTAACATCCAATTATACTGCACATACGTGTAATGAAAACAACAAAAACAAACATCATTAATAGGAGCATTTAGAAACTATATCATCTACTCTATGGTAACATTTCCTCATCTGGTATGATTTCATTTGAAGCCGTAACATTTATGGGATCTCAGTCATACACTGCAAACCAGACAAGCTGCATCGCTCGTCTTTGCAGCCTTTGTGGTGTCCTGGGCTGAATGTCCTGCATCTATGGGCCGTCAGTCACGTAACGAGAGCTGGGACGGGGCCTGTTTGAAGTGCTAATAACCTCATCATTACCTGAGCGTTAAATGTGCCTTAAAGCCGCCTGGTCTCCGAAGCTGCATGGACTTCATCTGTGCTCTTTGATCGTGTGTGGTCATTGATAGATGCAGATTAAGCTCAAACTGGCAACGTTTCTAATCACTGCTGAGGTAAAAGGAAAGCATTTATGTCCGTACTGGGAAGAAGTGCATCTGATAATGCACTGAACGACCCAGGTGTGTTGCAGACTCTGGATGCTGAAAGTTTCCTGGTGCTTGTGATTCCCCATTGTTGCTTGTTTGCACGGCTGTGTGCATCTCGCCCTCGGTGTTACTCAACCGCATGAGTGCGAGCACGGCAGATCCACGGAGGCGAATGAGGCAAAGCAGTTGACTGTGGGACAGAAATAATCGTTGCTGCCTCCGGGCACAGTCACACGCAGTTACTGGGACAATCTCATTGGCTTTCCCCGACACCGAAACTGACAGTTTATGTTTTCACAAAATAGTGAGAGGTTGGTTGTTTTTTTTCAACAGACTTATACAGTTAATGTGAGTGACAGGTTGACATTTGTTATGCAAATGAACTGCAGCATAATTATAGTGTTTAAACACAGAGATACTGTAGATATTCATACAAATTCATTTATTTGCCTAAGAAACAAAATGTACAAATTTGTGGTTTCCGTTTTACACATTTTACCTTATTTCTAAAGCTTTGAACCCAACATCACACACAAGTGTCAGAAACATAATCAGCTATTAAATAAGAAAATACAACAAACAATACAATAAAACTTGTGACAGAATTAGTTCTTGTCTCACACTTTCAGTTGTGCTTAAGTCTTCCCGAAAGCACAATAGTTCAAACTGCCAATTTAGATGACCAGGGAGCAGCAGCAGCGAACCAATGGGCTTTGTCCTGGTCCAGGCAGACCTGTCGGTGCACCTGCTGATTCCCAGGCCTTCTTGCCAACCTTCGACTGCAGTGAAACCCAGCGAGAGTGAAACTGGCGCCGAGCCAGAAGACGACCTGGTTGACTACTCTTGACACAATTGCTAAAAGCAGGGGATCCTGGGAGGAGGACCGGTTCTCAGTGCGGCGCAGAGAAAAATAGATGACTAACTATGAGACGAGAACGGCAGCAGGCAGAGGAGAAGGAACAATTCACCCGACTCCTGGGAACCTAAAACCTGTCTGACGTGGTCTTCGTGATTGCTCAACGAATGCTCCGCACACCTGAATAAATGTCTGCATCATGTTTGAGTGTCAACTACAGGCACTTTACAATGTTTTCATAGAGGTTTTGTTTTAAATTGAAGAGGAAAAATCTCTCCTGTTTAGTGTAAAAGTGTAAAACCAGTAAAGCTGTCAGAAAAAACATAAATAAGAGGTGACATTTATATCTAAGTCTTGCAGCCTGTCCTGACCCAGCACTGGCTTCTGACCTTTACCTGTCCTCACACCAAGCTGAACAGCCCTTATCACTGCTAAAAAGCCATGTGAAAATAATATAACATAATTAGCATTTATCAAACACTTTTGATTTCATACGTGAGATACGTAGCATCTGTATCGTGTTTGGGGTCATTTTGAGCTGAAAGCAACTGCGGCCGCGTCCAAAATGACACAAAACAAACGTAGTTATGAGAGAGTAACACCGCAGGCCTCCGAAGCAAAACGATGACCTAAAAGACGCAGAACCGGTTCTCGTTCTAATGGCTTTATGCTCAGTTGTGACCTCTTTGACATCCGCTGTGTGGTAATATTGATTAGGTGATTCTGGATCCTGTTCTTCTCAGCCAGTGATCAGTTAATCATAACAAAGTTCATCGCGAGTCCACGCGTGTCAGCTCAACTCAGCTTTGCGATGAGGTCACGGGGCTGTGGCATAGGTTGTCCTGCTCGAAGCCATCGATAACAAACCGAACCCTGACACATGACCACATGATGGGCGGCCCGTTGACTAATGTACTGGGATGATGAATTTAGTGAGTGTGTGTTTTTAATCCTCTCGCCCATCTGTGACTCATCCGCCCTGTTTGGAGCAAACGCAGCGTTGCAGAACTGTCAGGTCCACAAGTGTTTCATAACCCGGCTTCGCTCTGTATTCGTGAACCTTTCTGTCACGTTCACCTCATACAAAGAAACGTCTGCTTCTCCTGGTTAAAGATAAGGTTTATTCATAGTCACACCTTTCAGCAAATGTCATTGATGTTGTGTCGTAAACAGAGTCCATTGTTGTAAAGAAGCCTGTAACTCAATCAGTTTCATCTAAATGTCACTCTCCAGCTTCTCGAGACATTAGAATCAGTCACAGCATGGCACTGCCAAACCCCGTCAGCACTCATGCGGATTGCATTAGAATTGCTCGATCCACAGCCCGGCTGGAGCCCGGTGGTTACTTAGCATATCCTTAGATAGAGGGATGGTTCGGGAGAAGTGCCTGGTGTGATGATGAAGATTAGGCTCCCTCCCCGTGGAGAGCAGTGTCACTGAGTTTGGCGTGGCTTTAAGAAAACGCTCCCCTGAATGGAAAGTAGACAGAATCAGCCATAAATATTGTGAATTGCACAGTTACGACAACGTGGGCTGTTCTGAAAACATACATAACACAGATGCTTTAAATTTACACTTTGTTTATTTCCATCCCGACTTCAGATTTGGGTGATACACGCTAACACAGGTTACAGGAGTTGATGGTAAATAAAAATTAGTGGCACATTCACACAAAATGTAACAGAAACCTTTTAGGGAGGATATTAATGCTTTTTAAACCCCATGTGTTATGTGATATTTCATAACCATAGGCTGTTTTAATAAACAGAATCAAACATACATTAATCCAACTTCTACAAGAAGTATAGTAAAGTATAAACCTGGTTCTGGACGCATCTGAACGATTTTACATCAGATTTTACATTTCAATGCAAAACGTGACTTGTTTTGTACAGATGTCAGAGACAAGGTTTTAAATGTGTATTATCTTACACTTACAAGCGTCCTCAAAGTTGCACTACACACACACACCCTTCAGGACATGAGTGTGGTGAGCACATAAACAAAGAGGGACGAATACAAAAAACCTGACTGGTGTGGCGGCGGCGCGAGAATCAGCAGGGAGGAAGTGAAGACCCCTGCAGAGCTCGTCTTTACAGATGCAGACTGATGGAGACGGGAACAAAAAGCCAAAGGTGGCTGCCCCCCCCCCCACAACCTTTTCACCTGAGACAAGATTTTCCAACGAGTTCCTGAGTGAATCGCATCCTTAAAACTACACAAATACACGTATCTGTGATTTGTCACAAACAACCCCTCCTGTCGAATCTGGAGAGAGTTGACAGCAACAACTCTGTTCATACGTGACGTGACTGTCAGCTGATTAACTAGAGCGCCAGAAAACACCCGGCTGAACCAGCCAGGTAAGCTTTCACATACGCTGTACTGCAGCCTCAACCCGCAGCTGCTGCACGGAAACAGGCCGGGCAGCAAGAACACATCAGAGCAGCGGCTAACGCCCATCTGGTCACACACAGCCTAGACACTTTTTGTTTCTCTCTTGCCTGCATTAAAATTCTGCAGCTGGAAGGTAGGACCCGATGCAAATGCAAAGTATTTACATAATGGCCTGGTTTTCTATTTGAGGCTGTGTGCTCAGCAAGTCAACTCCTGTAAAGGCTCAGCTCACTGGCTTTCTTCTCTCAAACGGCTCATGCATACGCTTCAAAGTCTACACATACCTTGTTACATATAAACCATGCGTTTCCTATTACCCTGGAGCAATCGAGCATTCGAATATAATGGAAACACTGAGTCTGTCTGTGACACAAAACTCCTGCCTCCACTGATGTTGTGACCCACTGCTCACTCCTCCTGAACCAGCCGACATCCAGGAGTACAACAAGCCAAATATCTGACAGGGCAATGCACTAAACTGCCACAGGTTGAAGGTGTAGCAAACATACAGAAATGGTTAAAATAAATAAGCAAAATGTCCACAACCCACAGGGTTCACAGTCTAAACTCAGACGAAGCAGAAGAACTTCTTCCAGCTGCATCTGGAGAAAGCTTTGGTGCGTCTGTCAGAAAACCGCCTCTTCTTGTTCTTGCGAGCTTTGTTCTTAATGCCGGCAAAGATGGCCGCATCAAACGCCTCTTTTAGGTTCTTTTGCGTGAGTGATGAACACTCAATATAGTCCGTGGCCCTGATCTTCTCCGCCATGCTCCGGGCCCGGGCGCTCAGAACTGGCTTGACATTCGACCTGTCCAGGTTGATGAGGACGTTCACGTCCAGCAAAAGATCCGACTGGGTACCAACAAGGATGATGGGCGCGGATGGGTTATGACTCCGGATGTCTGGAACCCACTTCTTGGCAATGCTGTGAAATGACGTGGGGTTGACCATGCTGAAGCACAGGAGGAACACGTCTGTGTGGGCGTAGGACAGAGCCCTGAATTCATCAAACTCCTCCTGAACGGAACATGAGGAACAAAACTTTGTGTCACTCAAACTGCAAACACACATGATGGAGAAATAAGTGAAGGAGACAGTTTGTACTTTCTTAGTTGTTCATAAACTCATTTTAAAACCAGAAACACATAAGCCCGTTTCAGGGTAATATAGTTGAAAGTTTGTGTAATGGTGAAGTGATGAATCTCCAGAAAACAACTATTTTATGGGTAAAGACTAAACAGTGAAAAGAGCAACACATAAAAAAACTGTCTTACTTGTCCAGCAGTATCCACAAGCTGGACTTTGACCGGAGATCCTTCTACTTGGACCTGACCTGTTGGACAAATGACACGAATGAGTCAGTTTCTCTATAGTTTACTTCACTGTTAGTTGCAAATCAGTGTTAGTAACATTTAAAATAGAAGCTACAGCTTGAGACCTCAGAGATCACTCACCGGAGAAGACGTCAAAGCCAGTCTGTCTGTATTCTGTCGGGTATCCATTAGAAGTGTAGCTGATGATCATACTGGTCTTCCCCACGGCTCCGTCTCCGACCAGCATGCAGCTGATGACGCCGGGGTCCAGCTCATCCTCCCGGGTCAGCCCGCAAGCGGAAGGGACTCGGGACTCGTGGTAAAAGTAATCCATGTGAGGTGGCATGACGAGCAGCGCATCAAACGTCGGACTGCGGACTCTCCTCCCGTCTGATCTGTGCGAGAGTCAGCCACGCACCGCGCGTCTCACATACCGCTGAGACGAGGTCGCTGCGCTGAGTGACGGGCGACGTGAGGGGGTGGAGCGTTTGTCCGGTTCTGATTTGCATAGACACGCCCATTGGGAAATTCATGCTTCTTCCTGGAACATAGATAAATAGACAGATAGATAGATGGATAGATTATGAAAAATATGAAGCTATGATAATTGCATGCAGCATATAAGAACTTTAAGAGCCACATCAAAACTAAATGAAACGTGAAAATAGTTACATTTTCATGTAGATTATTTTGCTAGACTCTCTGCTAAACTGTAAACCTTGCATTGCCCAACGTCACTCCACTATTTACTCTCTATGCTCTAAATGTGGGCGAACGGCGCCCCCTAGCGTCGATCACAGGCACCACGCCAAACCCAATCACATGATCCCCTGTGTCACCTGATTACCACAGCCCACTGTGCGTTAGCTGAGGCTATGCTGGATGCTTCGGTTGCATGTTTTAACAGGACTCCCATTCATTCCTATGTTTATCTTATGGGTTAAAACTTATAGTTTTACACACGTCTTGGTTTAGACGCAGGCGGTGGGAGGAAACACGTCAGGTGGAAGCTAACGCGAGGAGGGTGCGGTAGCTAGCTAGCTAGCTGTTTAGCCATGTCGTCTTCGTGTTGACTTATCGACAGGCTTCATATCAGGGGGAATTGTTCACAAGTTTTGCGAGAAGATCGACTTTAACCATGGCTTCGATTCTTGACGATTACGAAGACTCGCAGAACACAAGTGCGCAGCAGCGCAACCGTCTGTCCGGTGCCAATATCGGGATAACGCACTCAGGTGGGTCGCCCCAGTCTCTGGTGAGGCTCTGATTCACTGCATGATTTGTGAATGTTTGTTATGACACTGCGTCCACCTACTCGTTAGGTTTTGTGAACGTGAGACTTGAGGAGGAGAAGCCTATATTCAACAAGCAGAGGATCGATTTTACACCGCCCGAGAAGATCAACCATCTCGCCGTCTGCAACAATCAGCTGTGTATGAGCCTGGGGAAGGACACCCTGCTGAGGCATGTGACGCCATCACGATCACTTAAAACACTCCGTCAACAGTCAGAATAGGTTTGATGTGATTAGTTTGAGTTGATGGCTGTATATCGCTGTGATTAGTACTCGTCTGTTGTTGGCTCTGGTTTCTTAGATCTAATCTGACGCCGTTGTAATTGAAACTGTTCCTTTACAGGATTGACCTGGCCAAGCCCGATCAGCCCAATCAGATTGAATTAGGAAGAAAAGATGACAGTAAAGTGTACCGACTGTTCCTGGACCCCACAGGTGAGAAAAGGACATCATGAAGTCAAGTCATCAAGTCTCTCTTCTCGCAACATTATGTGTATTTACTTTTAATTGTTTATACATTTTTACATTTTTATTTTGCTGTTTTGTATTGTTAGTCATGCATTTTCTTTACTCTGTGATGCTGCTGCAGATACATTTTTCAATTGTGACAAATAAAGTTGTCTAATCTAACCAGTTTAAATCAATGAAACAACAACATGGAGGAGGCAACAAACGTTGCTTACTTAAAGCCTGGTGCTATTGCATAATTCTGACTCTCTGTGTTAACAACATTAAATATATCCTCCTTCACATTTTCCCATTGCAGGCTCCCATCTGCTGATTAGCCTGAGCACCAGTGAATGTCTGTATCTGAACAGGAACACCCAGAAGGTGCGCAGTCTGTCCCGCTGGAGAGGCCACCTCATTGAGAGCGTGGGCTGGAACAAGTTGCTGGGCAATGAGACCAGCACGGGACCCATACTGGTTGGGACCAATCAAGGCATCATCTTCGAAGCTGAGATCTCTGCAAATGAGGGCAGCCTGTTCAACACCAATCCAGACCAGTACTTCAGACAGGTCAGTCTCAGTGTTTGACTTTGACAAGAGGAGCTTTCTGACTATAACAATATTTAACAATGCCTTTCCATTTGCAAAACTATGTTCTTATTCTGCGGTAGGTCCACTCCCTGGAGGAGGATGGGAGGCCAGCACCAGTTTGCTGCCTAGAGGTGGAACGTGGCCTGGAGAACAAGTGCTTCATCATTGCCACCACTCGCAAACGGCTGTTCCAGTTTGTGGGTAAGGTGGCTGAGGGTGCAGAGCAGCAAGGCTTTAGTTCCATCTTCAACCAGAACCAGGACTTGTTGCCTAGTTTCCAGGAGTTTCCAGCAGACATGGGCTACAGCAAGATCACCTTCTACACATCGAAGCTGCGTCAGTCACCTAAGGCTTTTGCATGGATGATGGGTAATGGAGTTCTTTATGGCCAGCTGGACTATATCAGGCCTGATTCCTTGCTGAGTGATGTGCAGGTACATGTCTGTCTTTACATCCGCAATAATTGTTCAACATTTAACACTCTTTGTAAATATTTGTTGTCTATCTGTCGGTAACAAACAGGTATGGGAATACACCCCTGACATTGACCTTAGTGTGAAGAAGCCCATCTCCATTGTGCTGACACAATTTCACTTCCTGCTGCTGCTTGATGACCGAGTTAAGGCCATCTGCACCCTGAATGGACAGGTTGTTTATGAGGATGTATTCCCAGACAAATTTGGCGCTCTCAAGAAGATGATCAAGGATCCAGTGGGTGGCTTGGTGTGGATTTACACTGAGCGTGCAGTGTTCCGGTACCACATCCAACGTGAGGCCAGGGACGTCTGGCAGATGTACATGAGCATGAATAAATTTGACCTGGCCAAGGAGTACTGCCGTGACCGACCTGAGTGCATGGACATGGTTCTGGCCAAGGAGGCTGAGCACTGCTTCCAGAATAAGCGATATGTGGAAAGCGCCAAGTGCTATGCGCTGACACAGAACTACTTTGAAGAGATAGCTCTTAAGTTCATTGAAGCCAAACAGGAAGAAGCCCTGAAGGTGTTTTTGCTAAAGAAACTCAATAATTTAAAAGCCAGTGAGAGAACACAGATTACTTTGCTCGTCACCTGGCTAACAGAACTGTACCTAAACCGTCTTGGTCAGCTGGAGAGCGATGGTATTAGCGTTATCTTCAAGGAGACCCGCGATGAGTTCCGTCAATTCCTTAACAGCTCCAAGTATAAGGAATGCCTGTTCAACAATCGCAGCACCATCTACGACCTGCTAGCCAGCCACGGCAACGTGGACGACATGGTCTACTTTTCAGTTGTCATGCAGGACTATGAGAGAGTGATATCCCACTATTGCCAACATGACGACTACAGTGCAGCTCTGGAAGTGCTTTCCAAGCACTGTGATCAAAAGCTTTTCTACAAATTCTCCCCCGTCCTTATGCAGCATATTCCCCAAAAAGTGGTAGATGCGTGGATTCAGGTGGGCAAGAGACTGGACCCGAAGAAGCTCATTCCAGCTCTGATGAACTACAGTCAGATGGGGAGCTCCCAGCAAATCAACGAAACCATCCGCTACATGGAGTTCTGTGTCTATGAGCTCAGTGTCACAGAGGAGGCCATCCACAATTACCTGCTGTCACTCTATGCCAAGTATAAGCCAGACTCTCTGCTTTTGTATCTGGAGCAGGCAGGCACACATGCCTCACAGATCCACTACGATCTGAAGTATGCCCTCAGGTTGTGTGCTGAACATGGCTATCTTCGCGCCTGTGTCCTAGTGTATAGGATCATGGAACTGTATGAGGAGGCAGTGGATCTTGCCTTACAAGTAAGTGATAGTTAACCAAGCAATGCAACTATTCAATTCTACTACTTTTTACAATTTTATTTCCATTATTGTTTAAAAACTTGTGATTTATTTATCATATATAGGTCGACGTAGACTTGGCCAAATCATGTGCAGACCTGCCTGAGGATGATGAGGAGTTGAGGAAGAAGCTGTGGCTGAAGATTGCCCGTCATGTGGTGCAAGAGGAGAAAGATGTTAAGAAAGCCATGAACTGTCTTTCCAGCTGCAACCTGCTCAAGATCGAAGACATCCTGCCCTTCTTCCCAGACTTTGTCACCATTGACCACTTCAAGGTTTGTATCCAAAAATCTTGCCAAGATAATGTTTCACTTGTGGAAGTAGCAAAATATATTGGTAATTTTTTGCATTTTGAAAATAAGCATTAAATAAAATAAACAGATTAATGGATAATACTGTAGCTGTTGGTGCCGGTAACACCCTTGGAATAATAAATGAAATATACAATCAGTGTATAACTGACTTGTTTTGCTGAAAATATTTAATGTTACTACTAATTAATGTAATTTATCCTTTATTCGTCATGTTTTTAGGAAGCTATCTGCAACTCTCTGGAGGAGTACAACCAGCACATTGAAGAGCTGAAGCAGGAAATGGAGGAGGCTACTGAAAGTGCTAAACGTATCAGAGAAGACATTCAGGAGATGAGGAACAAATATGGAGTAGTGGATTCTCAAGAAAAGTGTGCTGCATGTGACTTTCCGTTACTCAATAGGCCCTTTTATCTATTTCTGTGTGGCCACATGTTCCACTATGACTGTCTGTTGCAGGTAACTACTTTGTAAAACATTTGAACCTTTTTTGTGATGATGTATTTGGATTTCCATGTGTCCCACTTTCTTATTTCTTCTTTCTAGGAAGTGACACCTCACTTGACAACCTACAAGCAAACTCGTCTAGAGGAGTTGCAGAAAAAGCTGGCTGCAACCGCACAGTCCAAGTCACGTCACCGCCCAGTGGCCAAGGACGAAGGAGACACCGCAAGCCTAGGAAAGGGAAATGCCGGCACAAGTCGTGAGCAGATAAAATCAGACATTGATGACATCATTGCTTCTGAGTGCGTGTACTGTGGCGAACTGATGATCAAATCCATTGATAAGCCTTTCATTGATCCACTGAAATTTGAAGAGGAGAAATCAAGCTGGCTATGAGTGAGACCTCCTCCTCTCTCGGTGTGAAAATTGACATGGGACAGGCCTCGTCTGTATGTCAGTAAAACCGTTTGATCCAAAAGACAAACCCATTCTGTGGATATGCTCACAAAATGGCCAGTTATTAGTTCTGTTGCTAAAAACTTTGCTTGAATCGACCCCTCAAAACCAACTTATTTTGTCATCTGTATCTGAAGATGATTCAGGGACCTTTACAGTCATGGGAATGTGTAGAGAAAGGTGGACAAAGGTTAACGCTATAAAATGAGGTAGCATACAATGTGCCTGAACCAATATTTTAAGAATACAAAAAGATACAAATGGAATGAGATATAACTGCTCTATAGACATTAACTACATGCATTGCTATGAAAATGGCGTACACCCATTTACAACATGTCTGTAATGTGTTGATTTAACAATATTGTGGAGAAAAGTGACAAACTGTGATTTTACCTATTCACTGTTTTGCAATTCATTCATTGCACATTAAAGTTTCCCCATATTCTGGAATGTTATTAGTCTGATTATTTAATAAAGTGTAACAAATATGTAACTAATTATTTAGACGTCCATTTACTGAGACAATTCAATACTTACAACTCAGCTAAAGAAGAACAAAACAATAATTGTGTAGTTTGTTTATAAATCTATCAGTTAATATTTTTCTGGATATAAGAAAATACTTTTACCAATTGCCTCACCTTGCCTAAAACGGAGTTCCCTTCTGGTGACGTAAGACGCAGCTCGGCAATCTTCGCAGCGAACAGACACTATTAATCGTCATCGGAAACTGATCGATGCATTATATTAGTCATACATATTCGGTCATCAAACGCATACATAACATACTCTGAAATAAAATGAATCACGTCATGCACCGTCAATTGTTTTTGTTGGGGTCGTGTCCTCAAAAACACCTAAAAGCGAACATCACTCTTTCGGCGCTTGATTAAAATGCCTGCTCCTTGCTGTATCCTCGCCATGGCGTCGTGTCTCTGTTCTCTCAGTAACAGAAAGTGGCCGCCTCTCTGCTGTTGCTGCCGACTCAAAGCTCACCGACTCGCTCGGCGCCTCATACCGCCATTTTGGAGTCAGAGAACCGCGAGTCGGCAGCAGCAAGGAGAGAGACGAAAAGGGGGACACGGGGCCAAGGTGAGAGACTCCGTGGTGGTTGTTATGGCGAAGGAGCAATGGGGGAAGATGGCCGGGAGGGAGAAAGAATTAAAACATAGGGATCATTCGTTCGCCAGGCAACTAAGTCCCCGCTCGTATCCGCAACAAGGGTACGAGGCGCGGGCGGAGGGCCTTGTCTCTGAACGACGGCTAGCCTGCGAAAATAGCTGTAATCAACGTTATATCATATCTAAATACATTGTTTAGACATGGAGGTGGTGGCCTTAAAGAGACAGAGCCGATTTGAATACTTCATATTAATGGTGAGAGGACGTCTGTGTCAGAACGCCTGGTCGAGAAGCTAACGTTAATGATGCGAAGCTACACGGGCGCACACGGAGACAGTCGTCCACGAGCGGCGGCGGCACGTTTAGCAAAGCGTCCACCAGCGTCCGTGCACAGCGCGGCGAAGCCAAAACCAGCGAGCTGTCAGCGTGTGCGCATACAAGCACCGCGAGCCCGTACTTATACCAAAGGGCAACGCTCGCGCTTACACGGCGCGGCGGCTAACGGTCTTTAGCGCGCTAGCTACAGTCCACGGCACCAAGGTTAGCTAGCAACCCTCGGCTAATGTTAGCTTGGATTTGATAGCTAGCTAATGGCAAGGATAGCCAAGTCATGTAAATTAATTTTAGGGTGACTCCGCTCTAAATAGGTAACACTTTCTCTTTTAAAGAACAAGGCCAGACTCTGGTTTGGTTTTGCTTCTGCATTGTCCTGTACGCAAGACTGAACTTGCTTCAAAAAGTCGTGAATATGTAACTTTAGCAAATAACAACTGAAGTTAACGGCTTTATGTATATAAATGAAGCCAAATTTAGCCAAATCTATGGGCTTGAATGTAATGTTAAATTCAATTATAGCGTTGATGACCCGTAGTAGTTGAGTTGGTGAAATAGATCCAATGATCCAACTAATTTAGAACTTAAAAAGGCCAATATAGAAATATGCTAAAGCCTAACAGGTTAATTTAATGCTACACAAACACGAGAGAGAAATGAACTGCTGCTGCTACTACTTATGAAATTAACCATTTACTTGGGTTTTACTGATTTGCATAATAACATGGAAGTAAATGGTAGAAAATATAAATGAATGGTTGTTTTGCAGGAATCGCTTGCATGTTTCAATTCCTTATTTGGAAATCACAACCACCTGTCACAATAAAGCAAACTCCCCATATACAGAACACAACACTCTATATAAGCCCCCAGTAAAACGCTTTAAGTAGTATTTGAATATGAGTGTAAATGTAGTGTTTGTGTTTTGCAGAGTACCACGTTTGATTGTTAATCCTGGAATCAGGAGGCATAATGTGCTTTACTAAGAAGGTAGGGCCACTGTATGCACTCTATAATCATGAGCTGGTATGTTACTGCATTACCAAATGCAAATTAGTCCTGAACTTTCATTGAGCATTTAACAAGTCCCTTCTAAACTGGACAAATCTTCATACATTCAGTTAGGTGGATTACAATAAAACACCAGATCTGTAATAGTTCACACTTCGTGCTTGGTGGATTCATCTGCTGCCCAGTCTGACCTTCAGACAATTCAGTATTCACCTCTTTTTTTTTTTTTTTTTTCATTTCAGTAAAAGTACCTGCCCTGCTGGGTGCAGGCGTCTGTGCAGCATGGCGGCAGGGCAGGGTGGCCGTCTGGAGGGTGCGGTATCAGGGAGCTCTGACCTGGCCAAACCTCTCTACCTGCAGCGCTTAGAAAGATCCTTGAGGTTGGACAGCTTCCTGCGCCACACTGCTTCCATTTTCAACAGAGACATAACCAGGTACATGCAGGAACCGAGGATAGTGCACACAGGCCAGACACCTGCCTCGTTCCAGGGCAGAGTTTCTGTTGCAATTTAAAGGCGGTATTTGCTTGCACGTACAGATACATATTTTATTGTCTTGTAGTGATGACAGTGACGATAGTGATGGTGCACTGGTTAGTGGGCTGTCTCTGGATCCCTCCACTCAGCATACACCTTTGACTGTGAAGAGCGAGTTATGTGAACACGGGGATGGGTTGACAGAAGGCAAACCCCTCAATGGAGTTCTGCTGCAAGGTATTGGTAAGATAAATACATTTTAACCACTGCTCCTTTCTGTTGCTTCACTAAAACATTTGCATAAACCTACAAATCAATTTGAATAAATTTTACATGAAAACCTAAAACTTTTATTCAGATGGACAGTACATAAGCACTTATGAATATACTTGGTCATGAAATATATGTTCACAATATATGTATTGTTTCCATTATGCTGTTTCTCTTTTTCTGTGATCACCACAGACCAAAAGGCAGATAAAACAAACCTCTACAATTTCTCCAGACTCAAGAAGAACAGGAAATGGCTCAAGGTAATATATGAACCTATTTTACTTTGTGGTTAATACATTTGATTTGTACAGTATGTTGATAATAGAAAATACAAATAAACAACTTAAATATAGATTAAATGTTATTACATTCCACCTCTGTTTCCTCTAGAGCATCTTGTTGAGCGATGACACCACAGACTCGGACACAGACTCAGATGACTCTGACTTCAGTTTGTCACGGGAGGAGCTGCATGACATGCTAAGGTTACATCGCTACACCAGGCAGCATCAGAGCAAGTTCCACTCTGATCGGGAGGTACAAACGCATACGTAAATGCAGCTTCTAGTAATATTTAAAATTCCATTAACATATGTTTTTCAATGTCATTTTATATTTTCCTATCTGTGTATATTATATCCCTGCAGCTTCACCAGTATCAGTACTACAGCACTGGCCTCCTCTCTACCCATGACCCCTTCTATGAGCAACAGCGCCACCTCTTGGGTCCAAAGAAGAAGAAAATCAAAGATGAGAAGAAATTCAAGGGTAAACAGAATGAAGCTATATCTTGAATCTTTTAGTGTTACGGTCATATGTTACATAAAAGCAACATTCTAACTCTCTTTCAGCCAAACTGAAAAAGGTTAAAAAGAAGAAAAAGCGTGGAGAGGCAGATTTCCTTGATGAAGGACGTCCTTATGTCACCAAGATCTTTGCAAAGTTTTCCCATGATGCTCCGCTGCCCGTGGTTAAAAAGAAACATCTTACCATTGAGCAGCTGAATGCACGGCGACGTAAGGTCTGGCTCACTATCGGCAAAAAGGAGATCCCCAAGGTTTGTTGGTATAACACTAATAAAAAGTTGTCAAAACTTATTAATCTTCAATTTTTAGCTGACCTGTTGAGGTTTATTAGTTCCAGTTGACATACTAATACTTTTTTTCAGTCTTTCAAGCAGAAGACCTCTGCTAAGAATCTTGTACTCACCAATGCTAAAAAGGTAAGTCACTCTATATATTTAATCCTACAGTGACCCTACGTTTGTTGGGTAAGAGTAAATTGTAGCTTGGGTCCTTTTTTTTGACTCAGCTGGCTCATCAGTGTATGCGAGAGGTGCGACGTGCAGCCATCCAGGCCCAGAAGAACTGCAAGGAAACGTTACCGCGAGCCCGCCGCCTCACCAAGGAAATGATGCTATACTGGAAGAAATATGACAAAGTGGAGAAAGAGCACAGGAAGAGAGCAGAGAAGGAGGCCCTGGAGCAACGGAAACTGGATGAGGAGATGAGAGAAGTAGGTGGAAAGGATGTTGGTGTGTTATCGACACACTGTTTGGCTTTTGTGTGTTTGTTTTTTGGGTATATCACTGAACGTTCTGGGTGGTACTGTAAATGCATTCATGTTCTGTATTTTCTCTGTTTAACAGGCCAAACGTCAGCAGCGTAAGCTAAATTTCCTCATCACCCAGACAGAGCTTTATGCCCATTTCATGAGTGGGAAAGCCAGTATAGGGGCTCAAGGAGGAGATGCAGCTCAAGAGGAAATCCTGAGAAAGCTTGAAGACACTGCAGCACAAAGACAGATCAACATTGGAGGAGGCGTAATGGTCAACATGGGACAGGAGGATTATGGTATGAACATTTTAATCAAGTTTATTGTATCATAAGTTTAGGATAAATAGTTTATTTATCATCACAGCTCCAGAAAATATTAATGTCTTAGGGAAAGAAAGTATGTATGTATACATATATACATATTTAGTAGTACATGCTGAATTTGTTTTGTTACCGTTTACAATTTCAGATAGTGAATACTACAAGTCTCAGGCCTTGAGGAATGCCAAAGAAGCCTACCAGATTCATCAAGAGAGAGTAAGTTGATTTCTGCAGGTGCACTCATCCTACAATCAGACGACCTATTGTGCCTTTACTGTGCTGATCAAATGTCTCACTGTAGACGCGAATGTTTGATGACGAGGCGAAGGACAGTCGCAGTGCGTCTCTCCATGCAGCTGGTGGCTCCTCTATAGGTGCTGGCTCTGGGTTTGGAGAGAGCTACAGCCTTTCCAACCCATCGATCCATGCAGGTGAAGATATTCCTCAGCCCACCATCTTCAATGGGAAGCTGAAGGGTTACCAGCTTAAAGGCATGAACTGGCTGGCCAACCTCTACGAACAGGTAACTGTGCCTGTCTTTGTCTCAGATGCAACACCTGTGGATTTGCATGGATGATTTTTGTCATTTGTGGGATTTTTTGTCATTCATATGACACCATAATATTTTATGCTTTGATTAAAATTTTCTTTTATCTTCTGATTTCTCTTCAGGGAATCAATGGAATTCTGGCAGACGAGATGGGACTAGGGAAGACGGTCCAGAGTATCGCCCTGTTGGCTCACCTAGCAGAGGTTAGAGCACCAGGCCACAGAGTCTCTTTCACTCTGCACTTTCAAAAAAATGTCTGAAATATTCCGTTGTCTCAGCTGTTCAAACTGACTTGTGAAAATATTTAACATTTAAGTATGGTGTGCACCTGCATCCTCTAATTATTCCCTGGTTTACTGAATGACTCAGATGATTTATTTTATTGTTGCAAAAAGCAAATTTTCCAGCCCTTTAGATCTTCTGCTCCCATAAATCTAGAGGAAGAAGTAGTGGAATACTGGGAAAATGCAAGCTTTTCAGTGCTGATCGGGGCGATGCATCCCGTGTTCCTCTGGGGTTTCCTGTTTTTGGGTGCTGCTCAGACATACACATCCAAAAAACAGCTGTTGCGGAAGCTGCTGATGTATTCATTTTTCTATTCCTGCACAGAGAGACAACATCTGGGGCCCATTCCTGATCATCTCTCCAGCGTCAACACTCAACAACTGGCATCAGGAGTTTACCCGCTTTGTGCCCAAATTCAAGGTGAGAATTTGTTTCGCAGCTGAGTGAGCATGTGCCGTGTGTGGAGAAATCCTTTCCTCTTCATTCCTCTGTGCTTTGGTTTGTCTCTGAAGAAACCAGGGCTGCTTTGTGCTGGTGAAAAATGCTATTCAAATGTCTGAGAGCAATTATAACAACTACTCAGAGACATATGTCCATTAGGGGGCAGTGTTGTATTGTGGCTTTTGTAGCATTGCTTACAACCAACCAACCACAGAACTGCATAATTGTTGAGTGACTGTTGTTTAACAAAATCTTTCTTGCATGCTGTAGCAGGCTGCATGCATTCCTGTAGACGAAAGGCCATTTATCAAGCACATCAAAATGTTGTCTGTGCCTGCGTGTACACACACACACACACACACACACACTCACTCTCTCTCTTTAATGTGAATACCACTTTGTTATGCTCAACACTCAAGTATGTCCATTTTTTTGTGCTGGTCTGGAAATAAATCAATTCCAGTCTGTTTTGCTAATGAGGTGTGAAAAGAACCTATTACACAATTTGAAGATAAGCTTCCCGAACACTGAAAGTAAGACTCGACTGAAAACAATGGAATGCCAGTCTGTGTTGAATGATGCAAATGTGCGAGGCTTTTCACATTACATTTTACACTAACAAATCAGCAGCTGAAACAGTTAATCATGCACAATGCTATGTCTAACTGTTTCCTCTGGCAACACCACTGAATCATTTTTATTACATATTCCTGGCCTTAAAAGTCTTAGGTTGAATATAGGATAAATGTTAATTTATAAGTTGTTTTTTTTTACCTTGCTCATCCTTGCTGCTCATCAGGTGTTGCCATACTGGGGGAATCCTCTGGATCGCAAAGTGATTCGAAAGTTTTGGAGCCAGGTAAGCAAACATGAGAATAACGATGCTAACTATGAATTTTATGACGTTGCAATTTTATGACACACTTTTCAGTCAGTTAGGTAAATAGTGTACTTCTCTCTCAGTCTATAACTACGTTTCCCTCTGTCTATCTTTGTACAGAAAACACTTTATACCCAAAATGCACCATTCCATGTGGTAATCACCAGCTATCAGCTAGTGGTCCAGGACGTCAAGTACTTCCAGAGGGTCAAATGGCAGTACATGGTTCTGGATGAGGCTCAGGCGCTGAAAAGCAGCACCAGGTAAAGCATTACCATGACAACTGTTTCATTTTATAATACAAGATTTCCGCAGTTGAAGGAGAATACTAATGTTTGTGCACATTTATACCCACTATAAGGCTGAAATATTTACAAGATTTCAATTGGATTGACCCAAAGTTCAACATCTGAACAAATTAAGGTTACTCTGTTAGTTTTAACTGAATTATATTACCGTAATTAAATGTTATTTGCAGTGAAGTGCAGTTTAGCGTTCTAGAAACAATTTGGAAATCCACACAAACTCCAGAAAACTTGTGTAACACTATAAAGTAATTTCGGGTGTAGCGTACAGGAAATTTCACTGTTTCATTACAGGAAAGTTAGAAGACATTGATGAAAAAGTTTTGTTACGCTACGTTATCATTCACCATTTCTGTTTTCAGTGTTCGGTGGAAAATCCTGCTGCAGTTCCAATGTCGAAACAGACTGTTGCTCACTGGGACTCCCATTCAAAACACCATGGCTGAGGTGAGCAGTGTGTGTGTGAGTTAGTGGTTCTCTGTGTGAGACACAGCTGTTAGTGAATGTGTGCTATTGCTGTCTCTCAGCTGTGGGCCCTGCTGCATTTCATCATGCCTACGCTGTTTGATTCTCATGAAGAGTTTAATGAGTGGTTCTCCAAGGACATCGAGAGCCACGCTGAGAACAAATCTGCCATAGATGAAAGTGAGTGCAAGTAATTCCTGACACAAAACCTTTCTCTTTCCTTATGTATATATATTGTGTTTTTAACTAATTTGTATGCCAAAATCTGGGTTTGCCATCACTAATTATTATTTTATTATAACTTGTGTTTCTTTCCCTGTTGGCTGTAACATGATCTGTAGCTAAAGATAGTTGTTGTTGTTCTAGACCAACTTTCCAGATTGCACATGATCCTTAAGCCTTTCATGCTGCGCAGGATCAAGAAGGATGTGGAAAACGAACTCTCAGACAAGGTTAAAGAGTCGACTTTCTTGTTCTAATTTTATTCAGTCATCCTGCTCATTTGAATAACAGAGACAGTTAGTAGTTCCTATTTTCAATTTTGACTTCTCTAAATAACAAAAGAGAGATATTTTCCAAATTATGCTTTTGAGAAGTTATGCAGATAAAATGACCACATGGACTGGACAACATTTATTTATAATAAACAATAATATGTAAGATATTCAAACTGTACTGATAAGTGTCAGTAAAAAATAATTAGTTTATGGACCGAGGAATTAATTTTTTTTCAATGCGTCATTGCCCCAATTGTTTACTCTCCTGGTTAAACATGCTGCCTTTTTTTTTGTCCTTCAACACCTCATTGACAGAGGAAATGTTAAGACTGTGAGTGATACTTGTGCTGACAGCTCTTCTTGACAGATGTTGGTCTCGGGGTCTCTTGCTGTCACAAACTATGGACACATGCTCGCTCATACACTGTGGGAGTCTCAATACACAGGCAGAGAAAGGGCAGATCACCCCATCCCCCACATCTGCCTTTTTATTTTTTCTGCCAGCTCACTTTTTTCTTTTCTACTCTTGTTCTGTTGTTTTATTAGTGTGGTGAAGCCACTAATAACTGGTGTAGTTGACTTAGTTGGTTGTGTTTTTATGGTTTATTATTGTTAATTTAGGACTTGGACATCTAAATGTCTCAGAACTGATTCAAGGGACAGCGCATTGATTGAAAGATGAGAAATTAACAATGTACCCATTAATCCTTGAATCTTAAAACACATATATAAAAAGAAAATTAGATATCAAAACACCAATTTCATCTGTAAGTCAGTAGAAGTTTGTTCTTTTCTTCAGTATCATCAAACAATGTAACCATAATGATGTTTGCTTTGCTGTAGTAAAGTACAGTGTATAATTCTTTAATTACTCCGCTTTCCTTCCACAGATTGAAATCCTGACTTACTGCCAGCTGACGTCCCGACAGAGGCTACTGTACCAGGCTCTGAGGAATAAGATCTCCATTGAGGACTTGCTGCAGTCCTCCATGGGCACGGCCCAACAAGCTCACAGCACCACCTCCTCCCTGATGAACCTGGTCATGCAGTTCAGAAAGGTACCAACCGTGGTTTGTCTAAAACAACTGTGTGATTTTCTGTGCAAACATAGAATGTAATCAAATACAACTGGATAACAACTACAAAGCACTAATTATTTTGTCAGCCCTCCCAAATCACAATGATTGATTACAGCTATTAGTTTAATAATTTAAAAATTGTTTCCAGTATTGCGTTATACGTAGTCTGACAAATTTCAGCTCTAGTGGTTTTTGTAAAGGAATTTTAATGTTCCATTAGAGATTTTATTAGCTCGGGGAAAAAAATCAAGATTAACAATGAAACAATGAATTGGCTGCCCTAGAACAAACACAAGCATGAGCAGTGCTGGTTCACATCCACATTTTACCAACTTCACTGTCTGTTTGTGTAGGTGTGTAACCACCCTGACTTGTTTGAGCGCCAGGAAACACGTTCTCCATTCCACATGTCCCTCAAGCCCTACGCCATGTCAAAATTCATTTACCGTCAGGGCCTCATCCACACACACAACCAGGCCAAGAACAAGTAAGTTGTACCACACAAATACACTGAAATGACAAATGTGACTAAATCCAAGTGGGTCAAACCGAATTTCCTCTTGTATTATTTTGAAGTTGTAAATATTCACTGTAAATTTGCTGACAAGTGCATTTGTTTTTCCGATTTGAAGAGAGACTTTTATCCTAGGCTTAGCTATGTATGTGTGGTTCGGACTGGATCAGATTACTGTTACTAATTCATTGTTGTTTTTTAAGTTGCGTAACCCAGCCTTTGCTTTAACATCTTCTATAGACTACTTCAGGCTCTGTTGTCTCCCTTCTCTCCAAATCACATCCAGCAGTCACTTTTTCATAGAAAAGGTGAGCACAAATCAACTTTTTTCCCCCCTCAATCTTAAACAAAACTTAGCCAAACCAGAATGTATAGTGAAACTTTCCTTCTTCTGACTTCTGTGTTTCTCTATGGTTTTCCTTTCTCAATCATATATTTTGCTTTTACTCGTGCAGGTGATGACAAAGGAAGCTGCTTCTCCTTCCTGCGCTTCATTGATGTATCACCAGCTGAGATGTCCAATCTCATGCTTCAAGGCACCTTAGTGAGGTAGATTTCAGTGTTAAAGCTTCTCTGGTTACTGTCTTTGTCTTTGCTTGAATTTCATTCAAAAGAAACTGTCCTTCAGAATAGGGACAGCTATTCTTATCTTAGCAAGCAACTAAATATCCAACCATTTTAAATGTGCTTTACTGTGGCTGAGAGCATTTTGTGCTCTTGCAATGGTTGAAGTTTTGGTATAAACAGTTTGGTATCACAATTGTCATGTCCATGTTATTGCCTTTCACAGATGGTTAGCCCTTTTTCTGTCCCTGAAAGCTGCGTACCGGCTCTATTATCAACGACTGTTTGGCCTAAATGATGAGATTCAGTGTGACGCTAGCGATGGGGAAGGGTACAGAGAGAACTTACAGCCTGGGAGTAAGTGTCTATCCCGCAAGGACCTGATCCTCTGGCTCAACAGACCGACTTCTTTCCCCAACATACATACTAGCCCTGTCCTACAGGTAAGAATCAAACAGACACTCACGATTTCTAAAATGTAATTTCACTCAAGACCCTCTTTTGAAGCCGTCTGTAGTGCACATAGCTGTAGTGTGATAGACAGACAGACGAAACTCTATTAGGGAAGCATGTGTTTCTGACAGCGTTGAAACTTTCCCCTGAGCATCAGACGGTGTTTGGCCACACAGCATGCTCTCTGCCCCAGGCTTCCCATCTCTCCATTGGGATACAGTGTGGAACTTAATCCCTTTGCCGCTTTGTGACTAAGTAACAAGGTTCCTTCCTTTCTGACAGTCTGTCGTTACATGAAGAAGAAAGCTACAGGATTAAACAACTGGAAACGAACACAGTTTGTCTGATGCTTGTTCTAAAGACTAGTTTTGAGGACTATGGTAACAGAATCTGGATAAGGTCAGATTTAAGTCAAAAAAAATAGTAAGAAATTGCTGCTGTGTATGTGCTACCGAGGGTTTTTGCCAACACTGATGGGATAGCTTAGCAGTCTCCTCTGCCAGTGGTGTATGTCTCACAGTTCCTTTCTGAAGTGCATTAAAATGCTTTCATAAGTATTGGATTCTGCTGCTGCAACCCCATGGTTATGGCGAAACAGCCTTTCTGCTTAGTGTGAGAGATAGTACAAAGCATGCACTATGTGCCCGTTCAAATATAAAGACCACCTCAATAATGTGAACAGCTGCAGTCACAACTTCAAGGGTAGTGCAGCCATTCTGCTTAAGTATCTCAAATGCAGGCTGACACATTCTCCCCTAGCAAAGAGCGCTGGCAGCTATGCATCGGTTTACAGTTCACCGTACCCTTCACCAGTTGTAACTTAACTTGTTAGGTGGAAGTAGTTGTGCGAAAAAGCTGATGGGTTATTCCACCCTCTTCTTCCAGTCCTGGCCTCATCACAGTGACTTAGACCCCCCCTCCCCCCTTATGGGTGTATAAAGAAGCTGGTTCAGGAAGAACCTTTCTTGCAGACATCTGGAGAGCTAATACTGCATGTACTGAATGACCATGCTGACCTTAGACTCCCACTTGAGTTTCTAGAAATGACTCCCTCCCACAGCGTTTGCTGACTTCTTTCAGCTTCTCTGTTTTCTTTTAAAGCTGCGTGTAGCTGGCACAGTATGTCTTCTTTTCGCTCGGCTCATTTCTCTGTGGCTGTGGAGTTAATGTTGCTTGTAGCTTTCCTACTGCTGCCGTTGAGGCTTGGAGTGAACTCTGAATACCTTCTGACACTGGGGTCTACCTGCACAAGAGCTGGGTATTGCTTCAAATTGGTTGTTTGACACAGTGCCTGTCTCTCTTTGTTAACCCCAGTTTATGAATGTGGAATATTTTGATAATTATACTTCTAATGGAAAGAGAGATGTTTCCTCTGTTCGTAAGTCTGCTCAGGTCATTTTTAGCTTTATCTTCAGATAACATTGTGTTTGCTCAATTGTTGTGATGTCACACACTTCCTAACAGAAACACGTGCATAAACCTTTATGTATACATTCAACATCTACTGCTGTGTTATGGTTATTTTTTTCAAGATTATCTCTTCATGAGTAACTGCTCAAAATGTATTTGCTCAGAATATGTTTTTCATAAATATGTCTGTATGATAAACCAGAATGCATATAGATTCACAATCGCTGTGCTGGATATTAATGCAATTGATTGTACTTGCTGTAGGATCTCGTGTTCACAGCTTTCACACCAGGCATGGTGGGACACACCGATGTGAGGATCCACAGCCGAAACTCTTCCTACTCCACATTACGACCATGCCAGCCCACACTGCCACCCAAGTTCCTGCTAGCTGCCACACCCAGGGTATGTGCATGTGTTAGCAGCAAGTGGACCTCTCGTAAGGCCTGTGTGTGTTTGCATGAGGAGTCCCCATGCGTGCTGGACAGTTTATGAAGGGCAACCATTCAGGTGGTCGTACAAAAGCAAGAGTGGATCACTGTTGGTTTATAAGCTGTCAACAATGAGAAGCTCTTATCTGTGAAATATGCGTGTGGCATTGTATAGTTGGGATGTGGGTGCACGGCAACAGGAATAGGATTGAAGTCCTGTTATATACACACACACTCAAAACCTGCTGATTCAGTGAAACCAGCCTTCATGCAGGGGTTTTCCCTCTATCTACAGTATACTGTGGATCCCTAGGTGGAATACTTGTCAGCTGTTTATGATGGTTAAAAGCAGCAGTGAAGATACAATACTTTTGTACATTTAGCATGATACCTTAAAATCTCGCTCCTCGCCATTCAACGTGGTTGGATGTATATTTGAGCTGTTGAAAACCCTAACTTTCTTTTTGGTTTCCTAGGTGACAGCGGTTCCTAGGGAGCGTTATTGTGTCGACCGCAGTGCTGAGTATGAGTGGCAGGTAACATGCGGTGGAGGTGGCACTATCTACAAACAGTGTTTCCTCTACGGCTCCCCTGAACTTGCCTCAGACTGGAGCAGGAGGGCCAATGCCTTCCACCCACAGTGCCCTGGTGGTGTGATGGCCATCTACAGTCGCCATGGATGGTCCTTTATTCGGATACCCGGTAAGGGCAGCGTGTGTTTATTTAATATTTTTATATTTATATCAATTTAGTTTTATTAAATGGTGCACATGATGTTCAATGAGTGTAGAGGTAATGGCCCGTGGGAGAATCTGTAGAGGGTGAGCCAGGGTCAGAGAGGCTGAGGCACATCACCTCTCTGTCTGTCTGCCAGGCAGCCAAACCCTTTAGAGTCTAATAAAGGGGGTTCTACAGACATTCACTCCCATGAACACGTACCAGTCATTTATACTGAAATGCGGATACATGACTGTGTGTACGTGTGTGCTTACGAGCACTTTATCAACAAGCTTGGCTTGTTGAGTTAAGGGTCAACTAGAGCAGAGTGGGAGCTGATTCTCTGCCAGGATTCAGGTGAATGATGGATGTCCAGGGTGAGAGGGGCCATTGCAGTTTTACAGACAACACTTCCCTTCTCACTGACCCGCTCAGCCTTTCAGCCACTGATAAACTGTCTCTGTCATGGATTATGATGACTGTTCTCTTTTTGTTATTGTGAGAAGTTCCTGGCACAGAAAATGAATGTGTGCCCTTTTATACTTGTCTGACAAGCCTGCAAAACACATCTTATGTCAATTTATATCCATTAAGTTTATTAATACAATTAGAATTTTTGCATAATGTTTAGCATCATTTCATTTATTAGAACACATATCTACAAGTGATTAAAACTTCAATTCAATTCAATTTGCAGTCAAAGAGAGTGCTGACATTTTGTTGTTATTCCATCTTTGTATACATGTGCTTGTTGAGAGTGTTTGTGTGTAAAAGTGAGAAACAAAACAAGTATTTGTGTTTCTGTGTGAGAACAGCCTGAAAGCTCTTGTGAAGTTATAAGGAGGCAGACAAAGCGAGGAAGTTTGGCTACTGGTCATTGTTCAAGTGCTTAGTTAGGTAACACTAATAGATGGTCCTTCTGTGTGTGTGTCTGTGTACCATTAAGTCCATTCAGGGAACTGAGCAACACTCACACGGTGCCTGAGGTGTCCCTCAGTTCTCCCCGCACACACTCTCCCACGCTTGGCAGCATCGCGTTTCCTATAATACACACACACCAAGGACAAGCTTTACCTCTGTTTCTGCTGCTAACAGTCAGGAGCTTGCGCTGATCTGAAATCAGTATCTGGCTTTGGCCTCTTAGTCCGTCTGGTCTCCCACTTCTTTCTCAGCCTCAGCAGGAAGGAAGTGACCCAACACTCGGGCACCCGCTCTCTGCTGTACACATTGTTGCCACATCAAGGCCCAGATATGTACAGTAGCCCAGCTGAGGTTTCCCACCCTCCCTCTCCTTTGCACTCCCAGCCCCACACCTTTAGAACAAATGCTGAACTTAATAACTGTTTGTTTTGAGCGCCGTGGCGTGAGTACGGCTGCCCATTGATATCAATGGAGGAATCTAATCAGGGGGCTTATTAGAAATATGGCCATAAAGGAGGAAAAAAGCTATTGAGCAGCCTTAGATTGTTTTATTTTTAATGTTATTGTTATGGGTTTATGTATTTTAAGGTTAACCATTGTTGTTTTTTTTACATGGATGTCGATAAAGTAGTTACTTTGTTATTGGTGAGGATTAGATGCTACTGTGATTTCTTTTTTTGTTAAGGCTCTATTTGTGAGTTCAGACAAACGTGGGGGTAGCACCTATGCATTCAATCAGACTGAGACCCCAGGATATGACAGGAAAACGTGTTTTAGCGATAAGCAGAAAGGCAGTCATGTGTTGATTACTAAATAGTTGCAGTGTAGTCATCACCTCTCCCTTGGTCTCTACTTACCATAAAGCTGTCGTATGACTGGAGATTTATTTTCAGAGAGAAGAGAATAATGTCATACAAAACAATCACATTGAAATAGCAAATAAGGAAAGTTTTGAACTTGCGTGCTGTAGGATTATTATATTTGCACAGCATTCCAGTGTGACATGGAAATAACCTTTCCCGCTGTCTGTGTGGCCCCTGTGTCTGTTACAGTAATTAAAAGGAGTTCATCCACAAAATGACAGCCTTCTCACTACATCTGACTCTTTTTGTAGCTTTATTGTTAGCTAGGAATTGATGGTTAGTGAGTTATATGTATGAGGGAGATAAAGCATTTAGATGTGCAACTAGTGTTTACATCCGTGTGTCTGTCTCTCTGTTTCTGAGTCAATCAGGCTATGAGAGAGGGAGAGGCCAGTCAGGTCTGGCCCCACAGCCCACATCAGGCTGTGGGAAATGCAGTTCTGCCTTCCTGTCCCTTCAAAGAAACTCTGCTCTCCAGCAAAATGGCAGGAAGCTTTCCCAGCCCTCTGATAGACGGGCACAAAACAACACAGACGGCCTGGCTTGCCACATCTCTAACGCTACCCCTCTAGATCTGCATTAAACTGGCACCAGTAATCATTTGTGGAATGCTGCATTTTTGTTGCCAGCATAGAAAAAGGACAAAACATCCAGCCAAGTGTATAAAGGGACACCAGTGTTTTGATTTTCTAGTCCAAATTCAGCTACTAATGTGTCCACAAGAAGAAAAAGGTCTTTTACAAGTTAAACCAAGTCAGTTTTATTGTGTAGCACTTTTCATACACTCACACACACATAGACAGTGTGGTTTACATCTGCATAAACTAATCAATATTAAATACTTAACAACCATAAAATCCCAAACGCGACTGAAGGGGGAGACATTAACCATATTATACCTCTACGGCGATGCCTCCAAACATAGAAGCCAAGTAATGTCACTTTAACTCACTCTGTTCCTCAGCCAACTAGCTTTCATCTGTGGTGTGTGTCAAGTCAATGCTGGCCAAGGATAACTAGCAGTAATCTATCTTAATGACAGAGTTCACAATGGGGCACTGTGGTATAGTGAGGTTCCCCCACAAAAGTCCTCACCAGACTGTCTGTCTCTTCCCGTGTTTAACGACTCTTACAGAACCAAAAGCAATTCTCCTTTTGCATGTTCGAGGGGAGACAGTGATGTATATGCAGACATTTTTTGTGTGTAAATATATATTATATGTATCGGCCTCGCTATCTATCCAGAGCTCCCAACTGGAGGCAGTAGATGTGGACAGATTAAATTTTAAGATCTTTAAAATGGCAAAACGTTTTGCCAACAAGCTTAAATCTCCTCCTTTCTGTCACTCACAACGTTCAAAACTTCCCACTGGCATCTGGCTCTTAGCTATGCTGATGCTGGCGCAGTGAGAAAATTAAATCTAAGTACAGTTTTTGTCGATGCATACTGCAGCAACAAAGTAGTATCAGGGTAATATTTCCATCATCAGCACTGCTGAACAAGTGTTGCCCATTGACATATTGATTGCACAGTGTAATGTATCATTATACAGTGAGGGGCTGACACTTGGATCGATCGTTGATTCAACCTGTTCTGTGGTCCCCCATCTGTCTCTCTTTCTCACATAACCATCCATCCATCTTCTTTCATCAGCTCTGGTTTTTTTCCTGAAGTCTCACTGCTGTTCATCTCTCATTTTCGATCGCATCTGGCCCGCTAGCTCCACGTTGAGGGCGGCTCCACTTTTGGCTTTGGCAGCAGAGTGGATGGGGACAGGACAGGACTGAAAATTGTAGTAACGTATTAATGAAATTAGCGCCGTAGTTGGTTTGGGAGTATCAGGCGCCAGGCACCAGGGCTGGGCCGGGGTTAATTAGCTGGCAGCAGGCCTTTAATTGGGTCAGGACCGTGTCAGGCCCCTGGCTCTGGCCCTACAGGGATTGGATTACACTATCCGGGGACAGACAGCAGGGGAAGGGAGAGTGGGTGTGTTAGGGGGAGCAGGATGGAGATTTTGTAGTAGTGCCGGATGAAAGGATGGAGAGGGAGCTGGAGGGTGCAGTTGATGTGGTTAAGAAGGGAAAGGAAGGACAGAGGAGTGTAGCCTAATCTGCCAGCAGGAGGTAAGCATAGGAGGAGATGGGGAGGGTTGGTTGAGTGAATACCACCGTTAGATTGTATTGGAGTGGGGTGCTGTGAAAGGGGGGCAGGGCAGGTGGTGAAGCTTGATATGCGTATCCATAGCAACGGCAGAGTGGTGTGACACCACATGGGATCAGCTCCTGTTTTTGGGGTGTGGTTTTAACACAGTCCCCGTCCTTGTTAGTCCATGATTAGAAAGTTGTTCCGCGTCCGTTTCAGTGCTTTCAATCAAAATTTGTTTATTGTGCCGCTCATGTATTAAATGTCAAACTGCATGTTCTGCTATTTATTTTTGATGAGAGGTGATCAGCATATTCTTTTTTTCTTTTCAGCTAGAAAATGGTGCTGTTGCTGTGAACTGATTTAACAAAATCTCAACTGAACAAGTCTCGTAGGTCAGATGTTTTGAAGCAGCACACGAGGTAGATGTATGTACATCTATTTCGATCCCTTTAGGTCCCCCATAATTCATGTTACATGCATGGTTACTGCATCCAGTTTGCTCACATTTATGGTCATGCATTTTACGGCAACCACATGTAGCTTATAACGTAAGCCATAAGTGTTATGTTGGAATGAGACAGACCACCAAAGCTTTCCTAAATCAAAATGATTCATTCTGTTGGCTTTGCTTTATAGGGTATGGCAGCAATATTCAGAAATAGGGATTTTCTGTATGCGGCACTAAATGTTTTGAACTCGGCCACCTCTGTCTGAGGCCACATTGATGGGCCTCGAAGAGTTTGAACACTTGGGGATGGATCTGTTTGTTTTATTGTTTGTTTTTTTGTTTTCAATTGATTATTATGTGCCCATATTTGTATCATCAAATAGATAATACACAAAGATAGACTGGCTTGGTATTGTACACAAATTAACTGGTCCAGAGTGGGGAACATGGGGTTTGCAGTTTATTCCTTTTAAAATAATTATATTAACCCTCGTGCAGCCTTCGAGGTTGTCAAAATGAAAATAGGGGGAGCTCTAAGCTCAAAAAGGGTCGAAGAAAACAGCCGCAGACAGACGATAAATCACAACATGCTCTATCTAGATCAACAGTTGGATGAACCTGTTCATCAGAAGACCCACACGTGTTCATTGCTTGGATGTACGACGAAGGCTGTTTTATCCAACCCTTGTGTGTGTGTTGGGTGGGGTCGTTTTGACCCCCTGGCTGCACAAGGGTTAAAAAGATAGAATATATAGCCCTGTGAGTGTACAGATATGCTCAGATAGGGGCTTTAACCCATCTTCAAACTCTGGAGGCTTACATTTAATGGGCTGAACGGAAACACATTGGTGAAAAGGACTGAACAACATTTCTTTATGAGTGTTTGCGTCTTTGCCAAGGGGTGGTTTGAAGCTGGGTGGCTGGCAGTGTGGCCCTCAGTGCTGATTGGTGGCCTTGACTGAGCAGCAGGCTTTGCTAGATTGGCACCTGCGGTGAAGAGGCCCAGTCTGATGTAAACCACAACATCAACGCCGCCACCACGGTAATAGCGGCTTAGTGTAGCCGGAGCCACCACATAGACCCTTCACTCGACATGTGACTGTCTGGACCTTTTTCCTTCGTGCACATGTCTAATCCGCTATGTCTCACTCTCTCCTTTTTTGCTTTTCAATCAATTTTCTTGACGCCAACAACAATTATAAACCCTCAATGTTGGGCTGCAGTGCTTTTGGTCTCTTGATACACGGTGAAGTCAGACCCACAGCAATATACAACTGCCTACCTTCCAATAAAGCTACAGCTAAGTTGGGCCTGCTTCAAATTTAGTTCATGCTTCACTTCTTTTTTCATTGTTTTACTTCTACCCAATTTTATATTTCTCTGACATTCCTAATTTTAGCCTAATTTATCTCAGTTGTTTTGTCCAATGGGAGCAATGACAACAGTGAAACGTATACTTACAAAAAACTGTCTATCTGGAGAAAAAACACACAAATTGAATTACAATGTAACTTTTTGATTCAGAATTAATTATGTCAACGCGTTCGCTTGATGACCATGACTAAATGACACCACTTCATACTGACTAGAGTGTTTCCCCTGTTCATCTGTAGTAGTTCCTCTTTAACACCTCTACAGGGCCTGACCTTTTTTGTCAGCCTATACTAGAAGGTCACGGGTCAGGGTTCAGCCCGAGTTTGCGTTAGCATAAAATTCTACTGGTCAAAAGTTTCAAATAGTTCTGCGGGTCTTGCTGGAATAAGTTGTGATTTTTAGTAACTTTGACTAAGTGAAAATTGTTGGATATTGAAAATATTTTAAAAAACCAGGTCTTCATTGTAAAGAAAGAGCCCTACACAAACAAGTGTCCAACTCGAGTGGAAGACAGCCTCGACTGACTCTCCCATAGGGACTCTCTTGTAACCCGGGCTCGACCCTTTCACCTGACCCTGGACCTGGCCTTAGGTTCTCCCCACTAGAGGTCAGGACCTCTTGGTCAAACACCATAGTGTGTCTGTCACCGGGTCGATGGCAACCTCAGCTCTCCTCTTATTCTGCCATTGTGCCAGGTGATGTTAATTTCTCATCAGCTGGACATGGCGGAAACCACCAGCAGCAGACCCAGGGTGAGATTGCCCTCCATTTGCATCCCATGGGCAGTCACAAAACACATGATTAAGAATTGGAAGTAATGTTTCAAGACCAACTGTCGTCTTTTGTGTGAAGCAAATTATAAATCACATTCTCTTCACAATTCCTCTTTCTGTTGTGTCCTTTCTAGCCTTTTTTGATTCTTTCACCCTCTCTCTGCTTTCTTCAGTAGTCCAGTCAATCGGGGAACATGCTTTATTTCAAGCAATCAACAGATCTGGATCGATGTAGGAGGATCGATCTGAGCGCTTATCCGCTTGGTGGAAGGGCCTTTATTTAAGCCAATACAGTTTTGTCATGGACTTGGATTTATTACATTTTATAGCACACTGTATACAATGTTTTCCCCCTTTTCAAAAGTGTTATCAGTTTCTTTACATGGCACAAAGGAAGCCGATCATGTAGACCAAAGAAGCACATATTTACATTTACCTGTGTAAAATATGTGCTAATTTGAAGCACCAATATTTCTTTGTTTCTTCTTTTCCAGATAAAGAAAGCCTCATCATGGAAAGTGGCAAGCTCCACACGCTGGACGTTTTGTTGAGTCGGCTAAAGGCGCAGGGACACAGAGTCCTCATCTACTCCCAGATGACACGTATGATAGACCTGCTGGAGGTATGAAATCACACTAGGCAGTTTAAAGTCGTGCTTTGTATGTCCCTGAAGTCTGCATTTAATTTTATTATAATTTCACTTTTTCACAATTTCATAGTCTTGGAAGAGGAGTCAAATGCGTTTCAAAGATTTACAGATACATTTACTGCATCCAAAAATCAATTTTTTTTAAAGTCTAATCCTGTGGTCTCACAGGATTAAAGACACTAATGTTTGATTTACATATCTTTTTGTTGTTCTAAGCAAGTTGCTTAACTGGGCCGCTTCCACTGGCAAGGTATTGAGCTCCGGTACCTCTAATCAGCTTGACTGTCCCTCGTTAGTGCACTCATTAGACGCCTAATTAACAGGTCAGGTCTAATTAGCAGGGTCTCATCTGCGGAGCAGGCAGCCAGATGGGAGGGAAGACTGGAAGGACTGAGGACAGAGGGGAGATGGGAGTCTCTCAGTCCTTTGGTTTAGGGCATCAAACAATAATGCAGGAAACTGAAGGAAAAAATATACAGAAAGAAAGAGGAACATAACATTTTTTAAAAATATATTTTTTATTGTTTTACTTCACTATGCACAGGAAGAATATAGATACATTATCATACAATTTAGAAACAACAACATTTGAATTTATGGTTGAGGAATCACTTTTTCTCTGTTTACACACTACACACTCGGTCAGCCACATTATAATCTGACTGGAGGTCAGTGCTCTCAGGGTTCAAGGTGTAAAATGTGCGTCATCGCTCTCTGCATAGAAAAACAATAGTGCGAAGCTGTTCTGCCAGTGATCCTGTGTCGACAGCCTCAGTGTGTGCTCCATTGTTGCCTCCATATTTGTTGTAAACATCACTATGGAGCCAAAAGCCTCTGGCATGATGTCATTGGGAATTCCTTCCCTGTTCACACACTGCAGTGCGGTTTGCACAGCCAAATCTTTTGATGGCAGATGGACCCAGCCCAGGTGGTTAAGGACCGTCTTCCTGCATGTCTGGAAACCGGTGGGAATACCTTGTGTTTAAAGGCCAAATGAAAACAGCAACGGTGTGAATGAGATGGTTGAGATAATGCAGGGTAGTCATTCTGCATTCTTCCAACTGGTTGCACGTCAAACCTTCCTGGTCTACTGAGGCCATAGTATATAGCACTTTGTATGCAAGTGGTTTCATACAGTAACGGGGGTTGTGACAGCATCTCCTCTACTAATGGGCTAATGACACCCTCAAATGAAATCGTACACAGTATTCACCCAACGTATACGTCTGGGATAGAAATTCTACAGATGGATTTGATTTCCTGAACAGAGGCTGATCCTAATCTCCGTCATTAGCATTATTGTTTTTGTCGCCGGTGGGCAGCCCGTTCCTCTGGTGACATCAGGCTGTAGGGTGATGAATTGTTGGGATCCGGGTGGCCTGAAGAATAATAACTTTGCTGGCTTTCTCTGGCAGCGGTCGATCGTGGAGCAGAACTGCCAAGTCACTGCCCTTCTTCTTGAGTTGTGTGTCTGTGGCTGCTTAGGCAGCACTTCACTGTAGTGCAAGTATAAGGTTTACATTACATTGCTGCCGGGAATGCTCCCACTGGCTCTTTGGTTCCACAGCCAAAAAATCTTCAGTGGATTTTTATCAGCACATACATAATATACAATAGAATATTTTTGGCCTGTCAGTTCCTGTTTTTCACTGTTAAGTACAAATTTAAAAGACAAAGATTCAATTAGATACGTTTATAATAGACTATCATTTATGATACATTTTGACTATTTCAGCCATAGCGGAGTAGAAAATGTGCAGCTGAGAGTGAATAAAGAGCCAAATGTTCATTTTGTAATGTTGCTGTGTAATAATGTTGTTTATTGTGGTTGTTCGTTTCGAGCTTTTGATGGGTGAACGGTCTTTCCAAGCTTCTGTGATGGTTTTCATGTGTTGCTGTATTTGATCTCCGATACAATGAAACCACAAGTCACTGCAACATCACGTACCCATGTAGTGATAAGAAATTCCCCACTGCAGAGTTTCACTCCCATAACCCTGCGTAACCTACAGGTTAAAACAAAAATGATCAAAATGTGTCTGTGCTCTTTAGCTCTAACCGACTCAACTCAGTTTGCTTTAGGCAACATATTAAACTTCACAAGTGAGTAGGTTGATGCTAAAGCCTGCTATTCAGTGTCAACACAACTAACTAAACACATACTAAGTTTCATATCTTTATCAAATGATGGTAGCATTTTAATTAGTTTTCTTGCTTTGTGTGTGTGTGTGTTTTAACATGGCGTTTGACTTCCATGGACTTCTATTTTAGCATTGCATTACTTAAGAGCCATATGTTTTCCCAGAGGAGGCCTCATCTGAAGTTTTTAGGCCTCAGGGTCACTTTATTTGTTCCTTACTAGTATGTTATGATCACACAACAATATATGCAACATCCTGTTGTCAATATATCAAAACCTATTTCAACAACATTAGCAGTGTTTTGGCGAACACTGGGCTAATGGTCCCTAATGTAGTGTTCACTCAGAGCAGATGGGGTTGTTGGGAATAGAGCCAGACACACACACACACACACACACACTCCTGAAGAAGGCCTTGGGTTATGAGGGTCAATGAAAACATGGTGTCAAATCATTGATATCATCGGTAGTGATTGTGCGAGGTGAGTTGTGATGTGTGCCAGTAATCGTAACTGGTTTGTTGGTTCAGGGGCACAGACATGTTTGAGTGAGGAGGTCGAGGGTTAAGGGCAAAGCCTAACGAGAGATCAGTGTGTCACCTCATCACTCCTGTTGCTCTGACCCCCACACTTAGGAACCCCTCCCATCAGACCCAAAACCCACACACGCAGAACGGCTCAGCAGACTTTGGGAGGATAGAATATCAGTTTTTGCATTTCTCTGTGTCTCTCTGGGCAGGCGCTGAGGTTTCAGCCCAGCAAAATGCACATAAGAAATGTGGGATTTTTATATTTTGGACACAAAGTTGCTGCCAGTCATAAATTCTCAGTCCAAAGATTAATATATCCTGACCTTTGGAACTTAACAAGCAGGCCTGTAGGGCTTATCTGCTTCTCATACAAAGACCTAAGTAGAATTGCACATGTGAGGATTCAGTGTGTGGTGAGTTTTGTACAGCATCACAACATTTAATCTGTCCACTTATTGTTTTGTCCTGTCTTTTCAGGAGTACATGGTTTATCGTAAGCACACCTACATGCGCCTTGATGGATCCTCTAAGATTTCTGAACGCAGAGACATGGTGGCCGACTTCCAGAGCCGGTGGGTAGAAAGGGAAGCGTGCATGAAAACGCACACGGCACATTTGATTTTACATGTATGCATTCACTGTGCTTTTTCATGTAGAGGGTGTAGGTATGGAAATTTATTCAAACTTCATACTATATGCGTAGTATCATGCACATCCATCTTATCCTGTGTCACTCTTCTCTTAACCTAATTGTGTGCCATGATATAAACTGTGAAATTACCGTTGTGTCTTCACGATATGTGTTTTTTTCTCTTTCTTCTTTCATGTTTGTGTCCTTTATAGGACGGATATCTTTGTGTTTCTGCTGAGTACAAGGGCTGGAGGACTTGGTATTAATCTGACTGCGGCTGACACTGTGAGTCTGCAACACACTGAAGGAAAAACAGAGCCATATCAAATTTCAAATGATCGGCTTTCACTGCATTGAATCTGTAGCGATTGCTACTACAGGGCATTGACCACGTGGAACAGTTTTTTACATTTTTACACTGCTTTGCATTTCATTGTGTTTTCCTCCAGGTCATCTTCTACGACAGTGACTGGAACCCCACAGTGGACCAACAGGCCATGGACAGAGCCCACAGACTAGGCCAGACAAAGCAGGTTACTGTCTACCGCCTCATCTGTCAGGGCACCATCGAGGAGAGGATCCTGCAGCGAGCTAAGGAAAAGAGCGAGGTCTGAACCACAAGCATTTAAAAATAATAAATTATACCAGTTAACAAACCACCACACAAATGAAAGTACAGTGACAGTGAACAGTGGACATCATGATGCAAATCATTTTTGCAGTTATTAGCACTTATTTATTGTTCTTTTGTAACAAGATTCAAAGAGTGGTGATCTCTGGAGGAAACTTCAAACCAGACACACTCAAACCCAAAGAGGTGGTCAGCCTCCTATTGGATGATGATGAACTGGAGAAGAAACGTGAGTGTTTAAATCCAGGCACACATCTACATCTTGATGTAAATCAGTCTCGCCAACTCTGTCATTAATGATTTATTATTATACTTTTCTGTAGTACGTCAGAGACAGGAGGAGAAGAGGCAGCAGGAGGAAAGCAGCAAGGTGAAGGAGCGTAAGAGGAAGAGGGAGAAGTACGCTGAGAAGGTATAGTATGGCACAATCAGCTGTGACCTCACCAATCATCTCGATCTGCAGGAGTGACTGTTAAGCAGTCAGCCAACCAGACAGATCAAGAGATTGAGTGTAAAAAGCATTAAACCTGCTCTGTTCCCTTCCCTCAGAAGAAGAATGAAGATCCTGAGAACAAGAGGAAAAAGGAGGTGAACCTGGTCATCACCCATGCACCTTCGGCAGACAACTCCAACCTGTCTGCAGATGGAGAGGACTCCTTCATCAGCGTTGAGATGGACTCGGCCATGCCCAGCCCCTTCAGTGAGGTGAGGTAGTCAGATATGCAGTGTTCCCTCTAGTAGTTATGAAATACTTCCCTCCTTAAAATATAAGAAGTGGAGGAGAAGAAAAAGAAAGATAATTTTAATATCTCTTATGTCTTTTCTTATGCTCTTTATTCTTTAAATGTTATCACCTCTGGTTCTATTTTGCTGCCTTGTCTCTTTCTATTTTTCAATCATTGTTTTCTTCTTCTCTCTGTTTTTGCGTTTTTATTCTTCTCTTATTTATTCTCTTTCACGATTCTATGCATATATTCTATGATTCCTCGTTTTCATCTCTACTTCATTCCCTGCATTGTTCCATTGTTGCTATGTACTGTGCCGGCCCGGTTTCCCCTGCTCCCTGTGGTGCTGACCCCCAGCCTGTGTTTGTGTCTGTGTTTACTCCTGCGCACGGTCAGATCTCCCTAAGCAGCGAGCTCCAGCCCGGCTCGTTGCCTCCAGATCCTGATGCAGACGAGAGCAGCAGCGACATGCTGGTGATTGTGGACGATCCAGTGTCTTCTGCACAGCAGTCTCGTGCCACCAACTCCCCTGCCTCCATGTCTGGATCAGTCTCTGACAACATGAATGGTGAGAGAACCCGCTGGCCTGCTGTGGATCATAATCAATTAAACCAACTGTATTTGATGGCTTCTTAAATAATTACTCTGCACATTTTTTTCTGGTCTTTTAAAAAGGTCAAATGATGGAACTTGCATGAAGTGCATCACTACACACGCTGGTTAGCTGCTGTTCACTGTCAGGACTATGTTTTAATTGGCACGTACACATTCAAGCAAGTCTTATTCCTGTATTATTTATACTTAGAGGTGTGTTAATTTGTTTGGGCAGCAACATTTTAGTGTGACCCAGAAGTTTTTATTGCATCGACCTATATTTTGAAAGCTTTGCAATAACGTAATCCCTCCTAAGTGCAGGCTGTTTCATTGGAAGCCATTTAGGAGTTTTGCTGCCATGCAAAGGCTCCAGTTAGATTATTGATGGCCCTTGAGAAACAGACCATGGGACAAGGGAGAAAGTTGGATCTGTCAGAGATGCAGATAATTTTATAATGAAAGCTTTAGAAGTGGATGAAGGACGGAGGCTTTTCAAAGGGTTTTCATCTGTGTCTGGGTGCTAGTGATAGGATAGTCTCATCTGTCCTCATCAAAGGATCATATACCACAGTTTTTAGATAAAATGCAGACCAGCAGAGAGAAATAGGGGAGTCACAGAAGCCAGAAGGTACTGGAGGGATTAGGCATAATTCCAATGATACACGCACTGGCTTTAATTCTGCAAACAGTATGGAAAATAAGAGCAATATTCCACATTTTACTTAAGCCTGTACTTATCATAATGATTGCTACTGTTTAATGTGTAATGATTCATCCACATTACGGTGAAATTGCAACAGCATCTTTAAAGAACTGGATTAAGACCAGACCAGACAGAACATCTCTCTCGCCAAACATAGAGACATAAGTGCCTACCTAAGTAAAGCAAGACCTGTTGTTTTGGCTTCACCTTCTGTCTTCAGGTGTGTCAGTCTCAGATACCATCAGTCCTGGCAGAGGAAGGTCAGGTCGGAGTCGGGGACGACCCAAAGGATCAGGAGGAGGGGTGAAACCAGGAGGAAAAGGACGTGGGCGCAAGTCGACAGCAGGCAGTGCAGCAGCTATGGCAGGAGCGATAGCTGGCGCAGCAGCTGCTTCAGCTGCAGCTTATGCTGCTTATGGCTACAGTGTTTCTAAAGGTTAGTGGGCATCATTTAAATGCTCAGGAAAACTGTTCTGTCATTAAAATAATGTTTCCTGTCATCGTCATATTCTTTCCTTGTGTACTTAATTTCTGTTTGGCGTTTTTTCCACATCCAAGCAGGACTCTCTGCATCCAGTGCCCTGCAGCCTTCCCTGGGCCGGTCTGGTACCACCCCCACCTTCAACCCTAGCAGAAGCTCCTCTCCCCAGACCAAAGGAGGCACCTCCACACAGAGTCCCCAGAAACAACTGGCGCACGGCCACCACCACAGCAGCCACAGTACAGTCAGGAAGGGCAAGGGCCCTGGTGGTCCTGGGGCTCGATGACGCACAGCAACACACTGTACAAACATGAATGTGCACATGCGCACACAACTGTCTCACTATTGAACACACTGACAACTGACGTGCTATCACTGTGATCGCCACAGACACCCTTCGCCTAAACTAATAAATAGCGGGAGCAGTATTTATAGTGACTGAGGCTCGCTGCCTGGAGGACCACCCTCTGGCTGCAGGCAAAACCGATTGAAAGACCTTCTTCCCACCTGCAGATATTAAATCATTTGAAGGTACAAACCCTACCAGCCTCCACATTGTGTCAGTTTCATTTTAATGTGTTCAGGTCAGTGGAATCAAAATCTGCCTTGAGTATTTTCGTTTGCATTGTGACATGTTTCCAAGTGCTTTTTTGAGAAGAGCCTATTTTTCTATTTGTGGCAGGAAGCTCTCTTGAGTTGCTACATGAACCAATGCGTGTAGTATAAAGGGCTTTGTGTTTGCCATGGCAGTGAGGCAAAAGAGTTTGTCAAATGCACTGAGCTACGTCTTCCATGTCTGGTGTTATTGATGCTCATACATGTATACTAGGTTATTTAATTGTTTCATAGCAAACTAGAATTTCACGGCGCTTGATGTGAATCCAATACCCACAGCGCACCAAACAACAGGTCGACAGCTTTTCTACTAAAGCTCTTATTTTTGTAATAGAATTACCCACAACAACATGGCTGGTCTTAATGCTTTTGGCTATAAAATGTATTCCAGTACAGATTTAATTGAAAATCAATAATATATTTTTGCCCGATGGAAAAATAAACTGTGTAAAAATAATATTGCAAAATGAGGGGTACTGGTTAATGTGACAATGCTGCTAACAGTAAATTTATAAATTCACTAAGATTATTTGGTTTGATATTTAAGTTATTGGAGTTGTGTCAAACATTGACAATTCATGACAACTGCTTATAGGATAGTCACCTGTAAAACAGTATATTGTAATGAAGCCAATTTTATTTTTCAGATAAAAGTCTTTGGTGATGAAAAGTCTGTGGTTCTCTTTGATGTTTTAGAAGAACATTTGCGTCTGTGTCCTGAGTTGAGCACTACATCTGTTATAGGTTTGTTTTGTGTTGTTAGTGTGATTCAACAATGATGTTCTATATTGATGTACATAATAATGAGAGCGACCTTTCCTCTGACTTTTCCCTCATTCTCCTCAGTCTATTTTTATAGGTCATGTGTACATAAAAAGAAATGCATCTGTCATTTTACTAACAGGAGCAAACTGAAAATAAAATGCTAAACAAGTCAGCACATTTATTTGTGTTTACCATCTGAATTTTATGAAATAAGTGAAATACAACAATTTGGATATGAAGGTGAGTCAGGAGTTAAATACATTTAAAAGGCTGCAGATGGAAATGTTAGACGTGATGCTCCAGTAACGTAAAGTCCAACAGAACTGAGACACTGGCAGGTTAAAAAACCCAACAGCCTCCTGAGGATCATCCTGTGGTTTTCTGTGAAAATAATTCCTGTGCGTGCTGCACAGGGGTGAAAAATGGTTCATGGAGCTGTGTTACTTCTGTTTGTCCTACGTTGGGGATTAGTGTTTCATACTTGCGTCTTAGCTCTGTGGTTGAGATAGATATAAACTCTGTGGGGCTCATATGTTCTCCTGTCACTGCTGACTGTTACAGCAGTATCAGGTCCACTGTTGACACCTAATACACCTGGAATTAAGGATTTCAGATGTGTTTTTGCACTAAATTAGGAAAGTGAAAAACAGGAGTCATTGAAACTTGAAGGTCATACCCCCCACGAAGTCTGACAACAACCAAAGGGTCTATTTATTGTCCAAGTATCATATTCTGTCATGACTTTATTTGTTTTGCTTTTATATGAAAATACATTTTAAAAATTAAACTGTAGTCCATTGGCAGAAATTAAGTTTTAGTAAAGGAGTTGTTTTTGGAAAAGACTAGATATTAAGTTTTCCATATTAATTGAGTCAAATGAAAGAAGTCTAAAAGACACAAGGCTCACTGAGACAAGCTTTAGCAACTTCTGAATGAACCCATTAGCAGAGTTGACAGGTCAATATTCTGAAGTTCAACAGAATTTTTGTTTGAAATAATGTGACACAACTCTTACATCTGTAATACCCACATACCCAACCTGAAGGAAAACCACAAATAAAAGGCTGGTGTCGTGCAGGGTCCTTCAGATTTTATCCTGATCAGTGCGTCTGCAGCGTGTTCTTCCTTGTGTACTCTAACATGACCACCAAGCCACACTGTAAACACAGGACTTCCAGGTCTGGTCTTGTTCCTGGCTGGCGGTTACATAAGATTGTGCACCTAGATAGATTTGCTGACTTGAATTGCATCCAAGGTACAAGCTCCTCCGGAGTACGCTTGTGTATGTATATACATGAGAGGCCTGTTCAAAAAAAAGCAGCTGGACTCAGTTTTCAGGATAATGCTGCTGTACAGGGGTCACATCTGGAACACAGTGACATGAAAAGACCTGTTCTAGGCTTTACTCTGGAAAACCTGAGTAACTACATTTGTCCACAAAGATCCATCATAGAATCATCTGTACTAATCCATGGCTCACCATGGGTCATGGGTGCTTTCAGTTTTGTTTGAATTTATGTTTTTCAAGGGCCTAAAGCTGTAAAATTACTTCTATATATCCAATTATAACTGAGAAAGGCTTTCAGTATAAACACATATTTACATATTATAGATTCTGCACCAGCATTTGTGGGCTTTCTACAGATCATTGGTCACAGCCTGTCACTCACACATTAATATAAATCAGAACTAGACACGGTAGCAGTTCTTTGAATTTTATTGAGGTTTTTTTTTTTTAAACACACTGAATGGAAGGTTTTCCACTAGTAAATTAAAAGTGATTTAAGATTGCATCACAGCAGCCATTTGGTAACTTGGATCAATTTTCCACAATAAGTGGTCTGAATGGGCTGGACGGAATCTGAACAGTGGAACTAAAAACCAGCTAATGCACCTTTAATAAATAAAATTGCACAGATGTTTACAGTGAACAATGAAGTGTTTAACTTTGACGATACAGTGAAGCATTCCCTTTGAAACAACTGAAGGTTATGGGTCTAGAGTAAACATGCAACACAGGAGTGTTTTCTATGTAGTGCATTTATCCATTACAGGCTAGTCAGACAAAGGGTACGAGCTACTGGGCTGCTAACAGATAGGACATCACGGTGTCCATTGCGGCTGCCTCTATTGTAAACAGGTGATGGTCTTCCACGTGTGGGCAGCTGTGCCTCATGAACTCTGCCAGACGGAGCAAGTATTCCAAGTTGTGGCCCGTCTTCCCACTGGACACGGCGATCTGGGCGCCGATGGCCTCCAGGCTGGCTGGCCCCAGGTAGAGGGGGTTGTCAGCGGTGGCGATGTACACGAGCGCCTGAATGGGAGACTGGCTTTCTCCCTCAGGGAAGAAATCCACCATTTTGGTGACGTAGCCGCCGCAGACCGTCTCACGCACATTTAGGTACTTCAGGGATTCCTCAACTTGAGAGCCCGTCACCTCGAACGCCACACCCCATGTGCTCTCCTGCAAGAGGTAGGAAACAAACGCGTAAGTGACGTTCAGGGACATTACACAAGCCTGGAAACCGCAGAGAAACTAGCAAACAGGAAGTACCGCTTTTCACTTACGTCATCATCTTCAATCAGCGTCACCACTCTTCCGGGCTGTAAGCAGAAACAAAAAAATGGGTCACGACATGGACCGAGCAGCTCGTGTGCAAACTAACATCATGTGGCAATCAGCGTCTTACCAACTTATCATTCCCACGATGGAAGTTGTCTCCGTGCCAGAAACGTCTCTTGTAACCTTGAATGTAACCGACCTTGCTCCTCTTGTACTTGAAGTCAGGCTTCCACACCAGTGACCCGTACCCGAAGATCCACAGACTGGTCTTCCCGGCTATTATGTCTTGAGGTTTCATGGTGATCGGTAGTGTTGACGTACGTTCAGATGAATCGATGGATCTCTTTCAGATGATGTTAGCGATGGTGACTAGCTCGCTAGCGTTAGCTTCCTCCGGTCCAGGAGCAGCGGTACCGGCTGGCTCGCAGGTATACCGCGGGCGGTACTGGAGCCCAACTGCCTGGCAGTTGCGAAGATGGAAACTCGCAGTTGATTTTGCCTTGCACGATGCATTGCCATTGCATTAGAGGTGCCGCATTATGCCTTAGAAATCCATGACAGCCGCTCTGGCCTTTGGGTCGATGGAGAAAAAAATCAAATACCGCTTTCGCCAGCCGCTTCGCTGGCGATGGAGTTTAGACGGTAACGAATAAAAAGATCGAGGTTACGTTTACTAATGGCGGCTGTAGATGTTGTCCTTGCCAGGACACGATGATGTTAACAGCGTTTCCTCGATAACATGGCGGAGCGCCGCTCACACTTTTATACACCCGTGGGTAAGTGGGCGAGGCTCAACCAATGTTTTAGACCAATCATGTGTAGGTTAGCGTGCGTTTGTTTACATTTTAACCAATCGTTTTTCTGTGCGTTAAAAAGGGCGGGACTGTAAAAACCCACTTGTTTACTTATTGGCCCAGACTTGACCTAATACACACACCCACCTTTCAACGTGATTGGCCGTCGAACTATCATTCACTGTGTGCTTGGCCGCCTGCGTTGTCAATCACTGAACTGATTCCCATATGGTACAGGCTTGGTGCGGCTGATGCAACTTCCAACAGCATTTCAGGGCCTCGGTGGCCATTCAACATACCAAGACGTTGCATCAGTCTTGGGCCTGGAGCAAATCCGTAATAGGAGCGAGCTGATTTTTCATCACATGCCACAGAAAAGCCAGAAACAACATCTCAGAATTAGATAGATAGATAGATAGATAGATGGATAGATAGATAGATGGATGGATAGATAAATAGATTATCTATAAATAGCTGGCATTATCTTTGACAAGGGCCAGACAACTGTATCAGCTCTTCCTAAATCTAAAGTACTCCACAATCCAGGCTTTGAGGGGTGGTGTGTCATGTACAATCTTCCACCTTGTGCTGTGGCCTTTCATGTTGCTCTGGGCTGCTCTCATCACAAGCCTTTTTACCGACAGCACATTTAAGACTTTCAGACAGCGGCTTTTACAATAACAGTTCATTTAGCGGTAGATACAGTCATCCTTTTGTTTGACATTTTGACTGTTTATGTGCTTTTAATTATAGGTGTCCACGACTCTTATGAGGACAAAGCAGTGGAAGGTGACTGAGTCAGTGAGTGAGTGAAGGAGGTGTGAAGGTAACATAATGCAAATACTGATTCTTGCTCGAGCATTTTGAACTGAAGTTGCTTAAGATTTGAATTTTACTGAAGCTTATTTTACATGCATTTACTGCTGATTTCCTGTGTTTGGGTTTCTTACTGACATCTAGTGTTAATTAATAACACAACCATAAGTGCAGAGTTCTGAGATGTTAAAACACTGAGTAACTACACCATATATCAGTAAAATTTGTCCAGAGCAGTGACGTTTTCTGAGGTGAGGAGGCCCGTATAGCTAAATTATGTAGGTAATTGTGCTCTGCTTGAAGGCTCAGAGGCTTAAGTGATGAGAGACAGTTTTGCTGTCTTGATTGTATTTTAGCATTTAGCAAGTGTTATGTACACTTCCACATTCCTCAAAAAGAAATCTGCTTCCTGCTTCTTCACTTATGACATCAATTCATGAATTTCCCCCATCCCCTCGTTCAGAATAAACAGCGCTGATTAGCGTGTTTGTCCGCGCTCCAATTTGTTTTGAGGTTGTTTCCTGAAAAGCTCCAGTCATATGTGCGAGTGAGTGCAGAGTGAAGAGAGCGATGCGTGAGAAAAATGGTTGGCTTGCACCGGCGTGTTCTGCATTTTTTAATCAGCGAGGAAACAGGAACTGATGTCACTGGGTCACAAACAGGATGCTGTGATTATAACACAATGAAAATGCTTGGCCATGTTATGGAGACCTAGGGGTCAAAGAGCAGAGCCCTAGCATGCGTTTGCGGCTACCATCATGTGCGAATGAGGGTCTGTTGCTGCTTATAGGTGTGAGGATGATGATGGTGGGTATCTGTCAAGTGCTGATTAGTTGGGTACGAGTTCTAACTGGGTAATCATTCATTGTGGTAACATGTTTTTCCTGAGTCAGGCTGGATCCTTATTTTTTCACTGTGTTTGTACTGCACACACACAAAATGCTCGATGACGGTGTCTACAAGCTACAAAGCATGTGTGCGAGGAGAAAAGTCATCCAGATCCTCTCAGAAGTGTTGATTGCGCCTGATTAGGGGGTGTTGACTGTAGCAGGATTTTTGTGGGCTGAAGGCAAGAGAGGTTTTGATACACACTGGAACAAGTCATCATTGCAGAAAAGAAGGGCAAACGGTGCTAATATTTAAAAGATCCACTGGTTTCCATCTGTTTTCCCTCCTCTCTGCTGATGGCCCCTGTACCAGGCCCACTCCTCAGCTTTGTTTGCAGGAGTGGGTGGTACAGAACCAGGCATTGAAATATTGCTCTAAACCCTGAAGGGGAGGCAAGCAGTTGGGGACCCTGTAAGTGCCTGAGTGTGTGTTTTTTTATGGAAGGAGGTCTGTGCACTCTGTCATGCACACGAGGCGAGAGGCCTGGCATATGCTGCTGTTTTTATGGCACTACAGACTCGATCCATGCTCCCCCACGGCATCTGTTTGGTTTGCTGTGTGTGTGTGTGAGTGTGTGTGTGTGTGTGCTCGCGTGCGTGCGTGTGCGTGCATTATGAAGTGGGGGGCGTTCCCCTCTGCCCTGTGCCTGGCTTTGTTTCACCATTTCCAGCTTGAGGGGGTGGTATCCGTGGAAACGGATTTAAATTTCAAGCCAATTTAGGGCTGGAGAGAGAGAACGATATTTGGGTTGGTGGGGTCAGAGCCAAAGGCGTTTCCAGGAATTACTCGAGGTAGCGATGCTGCGGTCATGAGCTTTTATGTCTGTACCTCATGTCCAAAACATTACCCTGACAACACTCTTACCTCTACCCTACGATGTTGTGCAACACAGCTGGATTTAATGTAATCACAAGTTCATATTCAAAATCTCCCCTTTGTAAAAAGAAATACATGATTTTAGTATTGTGCAAGAATGTACTGTCAGCGGTAGTTCTAAAAAAAAACTGAACTCGCAGAAACTTTAAATTTCAACGCCTCTGATTAAATTAAGGCTTGATATTAAATGCAATGCAAAAAAATACAAGACACGCTTGATCATTGTTGGTAATCAGTTTCATTATTTCAAAACACCTCAAAAATAATTTCCTTTTTCATTTACTGACATCAAATTAAAAACAGTTTTCAAGGAAGTTTTATTCTTCAGAAGTTTGGTCCTTATAAATATGCATTATATACAAAATAATATTATAAAACATATAAAGAACAGTGTGCCATATTTAAATTAAACTCTGGAAATAATCATTTTAAAAAATTACATTATTGGTTCTGTATTTTTGAATTTTTTTTATAGGCAGGCAGTGGTGTTTGTCTCAGTTTGTCTCAGTTGGGTTGCATAGAAAACGCGTTTCTATGCACACTTGCTTGGATCTTGCTGGCACAGCACTGACTATTGCGCTCCTGTGGGTTTTCTCTTCGAATCCTGGTTGATTAAAAAGTAGTTCCCCCGTGTTGGTTCGTAGTGCAAAAGATCCAAGAACAGACAAGGGCACAAATTTAGCATTCAAACCCCTATTTTAAGGCTTCTAGTGAATTTGGGCTGCATACAATCTTCACCGTTGAATGGAAAAGTCCAACCAGCCATTTTCATGCGATTGACAGCTGAAGATTAGTTTCAGACATTCATAACTCTCAGTGTTTGTGAGGTTGGATTGTGCTGTGGGTGAGTCCCTTTGTCTCCACCCTGAGTCTTGCATAGCAGGCGAAGCTGGCAGTAGAGGATGTGTGTGTATTGGGGGCGAGGGTCTGTAGGGGTCAAATCTTTAGGCACCTTTTTAACTAATTAGTTGGCTTTCAGAGTCATCATGATTATCACAGAAGGCGGGGTCAGAAATGAGGGACAATCATCCACTTACCTCCTTTACTGTCCAGGATGGCCAAAGTTATAAATTAATATTTCACCGACGCTCTGTCGGTCTTCACACCTTGAGTAACAAGTCTTTTTGTCAATCCGTTCAGCCATTGTCACAACTGAGAGGTCCTTCCCTATACATTTTGTTTTGCATACAAACACTTGGTCGACAGAAAGTTTCTTAGTTCGCAGCGCAGAGATTTCCGCCCTCTCCAGTTCTCAAGTGTTCCAGAGCAGCAGTGGACAACTAAAACAATCTCCAGTCTCCTCTCAGCATTTGTAAACAATCCAGAATATTATATTCTGCCTTGATTGTGTCTTTTCCATCGTCCCCATAACTTTCAGACCTCTCTCGGTTTATACCTGTGAGAAAGAAACAAGGAAAAATGGTTAGAATACATCACGATTAAAAAAACAAAACAAAACACAATCGCAAAGCTAAAACCTCACATGCTCCATCATCGCAATTATGTTTTGCTTGGAAATAACATCTTAAAAATCATCCCATCAATGGCACAGCAGTAAAACATAACACCGCAGAGACCAAGCACAGGCAAACATGTGTGAGGAATCATTATAAGATCAGATGTTAGGTCATCTCAAGGCCAAAGGAAAAGAATGGCTGCTTTAATTTACAGAAATTAATAATGAATTTGAGAGGTAAATCCCCAGTTTGGGTCCAAAGGCTACTGCCTCTATAGTCTTTCCACAAATAGCATCAACCACTGTCAGAAATGTTGATGCATTAGTGAATAATAACACACTTGGGATGAAATGATGCATTTGCAAAAGAGGATCTACACAAACAACCTACAAAAGAAGATGTGATTTTTTTTTTTGTTGCTTACCTCGGTTGCTATGACGCATTCCCTCCTTTCCTCTGCTATAACAAATACCGACTGGTACATGGAGTCTCTTGAGGAACATATCGTTGATATCCTACACTCTGGCTTTTCACTGCAAACACAAATCACGCTTTGTGTTAACACAAACTAGAAGCACATGGTCGAGCTATGCATTGGGCCTGCACATGCACAGCGAGGCAGCAAAGCGTATAGATGTGGTTTGCAGCAAAGCAATTGTCCCATATGTGTAAACGCTGCGCAAATGAACAGTGAATAGCTTCCAGGTTTGGGCTCGTTGCTGGGCTGAGACAACTGAGTTTGAAGCCTTGCGTGAGTGGAAGCTCTCATTAACAAAGACATGACTCATAATACTTCAACACATATCTTTGCGATTACAGCAGCGATGACAGGTTATCGGTGAAAGCAGACAGCTGCATGTTCTAAACCACGAGAAACGTGTTGTGTACGTCTGGTTCCTCTTACCTGTACGTTCTTCTCGAGGGCATTCTATCTTCTAAACACTTGTCGTAAATAAGACTTTTGTCGTCTGGTGACTTTTCATCCTTGAACTCCTTCGATTTCGCGTTGTAAGAGTCCAAGTGATAGTTTTTATGGATAAAGTTCAATTTCTCTGAATCACAGTCCACCTCCAGGCTGATTTTCTGGTTGGTGTTTTTCAGCTGGGACGCTGGGATCAAGTTATCCCTCTGTGCATTAGACAAGTTGTTCATAGTCTCTGAATCGCCCCTCTCCCTTTGGGCGTGTCTGTGGATGTGCCTCAAGGCCAATCCCACCATGCACAACAGCACCAGAAGTGCCACCAGCCCCACAGCCAGAAAAACTGCTGCCCACTGGAAGCCGTCCTGAATGTGCTCACTGGGCATGGTGGAGGGGTGGTCCACGATAAGCTCACAGCGGCGGCCAGAGAAGTTGGACGGGCAGGTGCACATAGCCGGAGGCTTACCCGGCCCGCCGCCGCCAGTGCAAAGACCACCATTGAGGCAGGGGTGAAGGGAGCAGTCATCCAGGATCCTCTCGCAGTTGCGTCCACCGTAACCTGCAGGGCACGTGCAGGTGTAGTCGTTGATTCGGTCTTGACAGGTGCCGCCATTGAGGCAGGGATTCCCGGCACATTCGTTGGTGTTGATTTCGCAGCGCTGGCCGGTGAATCCTGAGCGGCAGCTACACATGCGTGTGCCACCGTGGATCACACACAGACCACCTACGGGTGAGGAGAAGAGTTAGTGCTACAACATCACAATGTTCCAAATAAAACCAGCCTCCAGACTGATCTGGGCGTTTGGAAATCTTAAAGTGATCTCCGTGAACCCTTTTCAGTTCACACAACCCCATCAAATCCACAGTGTGACCACATCGCTGTGTATTGTTCTCCCGACACAGAACAATCTCAGAGCCCTCCGTGTTTACACGAAGACAGAAATCGAGCTACGCTGGATATTTGTCCCCTTTCATCAACAATCGCAGCGAGCCGTGGTGACATTTACAAGCTGCTGCTCATAGCGGCTGAGTGTTTATACGGAGGACAATAGACACCGAGTTCCCACCAATTCCTGTTGTTCCACACTGCTTCCAGTTGCAGGAATTCGAAGGGGGAGAAAGAGCGAAGGGAAGTTCAAAAAGAGGGGGGCAAAGAGGGGAGGAAGATCGTACCATTAGCGCAGGGAAGCGACGTGCACTTGTCCACTCTCTTCTCGCAGTTGAGGCCGGTGTAGCCGCGAAGACACTCACACATGTAGCTGCGGCCGTTGTCTTTGTCCCAGCACTTGCCGCCGTGGAAGCAGGGGGAGTCTGTGCACGTCAGCAGGCTGTGCTCACAGTGGGGACCCTCGAAACCTTGGGGGCACGTGCACTTGTAGCCGCTCTCCAAATTCTGGTGAAAGAATAATAGAAACACAAAGTTGGTTCAGTAAACGATCATGAAACCATGAAGCTTAAACTTCATTTCCATCCAACTTACTGTGCATATGCCTCCGTTCCTGCAGGGGTTGCTGTCACACTCCTGCATCTCCAGCTCACAGTTCACGCCTGTGAAACCGGGCAGACACGTGCACGTATAGCTTCCCTGGCCCGTGTTCATGCAGGTGGCGCCATTCACACAAGGATGATGATGGGTGCAGAAGTTCAGGTCTGGGAGAGAGAAGAGTGTTTGTTTACAAGCTATGAATGGAACAGTTTAGAGCAAACCTAATTTACTAATGCTTTCAAGTTAATTCAAACGAAAACAGCCTGCAAGTAATATGAGAAGATGGCGTAAAAAGCAACAGCGGCAGTTGTCCAAGTCGTCTGCCGTACCTTGGTCACATAACAGGCCTCCCCAGCCCTCCTGACAGTTACACTGCCACGGCAGCTGGCAGGTACCGTGCTTGCAGGCCGGGTACTTCTTACACTCGTCGCAGAACGTGCCCTGCCACCCGTCTCTGCAGCTGCAAAAACGACAAAAAAAAAGCGTCCTCTGATTAATCACTCCTACGTTCAAATAACACATGTGAGTTCGGGCACTTAGAACCTGACACTTCCGACTGTGTTAAACGTGTAATCAGTCATCTTAGCTGAAATGGAAGCAGGCAAATATGTTTTACAGCCATGTCATGGATTAGTTGACTAATACACTACGGATTCGGGCAATAATCATGAAACGTGACATTAATAGCCCTAACAAAGCTGAACACAGTCATTAAATTCTCATATACATCAATCACGCGAAGTGCTCGTTGTAGTGGAAAATGTTTAGAAGCAATGTGATAAGTGCAGCATCAAATCCTTTTTTATGACATCATTAGGCGAGAGTTATTACACTGTATACATTACAAACAACATGAATGCAGCAATAACAGAATTAACAGAGAGCGACGTTGGGGGTAAAACAAACAAGGAGGCACGGTGAAAAGATAAACAATGACGTCATGATACAGATGTGAGCTTTCTGGCGTCAAGTTAATTAATTTATTTTCATATGCCTCCATGAATATTCATTTTTCAGCCCAGTGTGCAGGAGCCTTGTTAAAGCATCAGACTGTGGGGCTGCGCTTTTTAAGGTTCCAGCGTTTTTCTGCTGAGTGAGCAGAGACGAGGGAGCTGCTTCGCTGTGCCGGGGGTCTAAAGGGTTTAACATCAGTTTGGGGCGGTTGTAGCACAAGGAAGATGGATTTGTGCCTAGAAAAGAGGGCAAAATAAGAGTCGGGGGGGAATTTCTCACAGCTTCGGTGAGCGAGTGAGTGCGACAGGGGAGTGTATGGGAAAGTGCAGTAGTGAAGAAAGTGAGGTCAGAATGAGCATTTCTAGTTTCAGAGCAAGACACTAAAAGGCGCCTATAACACATATGCGCTTCTTCCTACACAACGTCAACACTGTTCATACTTACACACACTCGCCAGGTCTGGAGCAGTTTCCGTTCCTCTCGCTGCAGCCCTCCAGACATATAGCTAGAGAAAAGAAGGATGCAGAACAGAACACGTGAGCCATAGCGCATCATAACAATATATTAAACAAAGCATGTTATTGGTACAAAATAAATGACATGAGTCACAGAGGCTCAATTCTATTCAGATTCTAGACTGGGAGCCCCATCGCAACCTTCCTCAGAAGCCTCCATTTGATCTCACCATCGGCTGAGGGTTTGTTTGTCCTGTTTTAAGTGTCCCCGTCTTGCATGACACTGATTCGCAGGACAGCATATCAGGCGACTGACGGTAAGCGGTCGGTTTAGTGTAGAACAGATGCTCGCTCTCAATAGCAGACAGCTGTCGCTATTGTTGTTTGTGGTCTGCCCAGAACCATATTTGCAGCTGCTACTACCGCGCGCCTCACAATGGAAGGGACTAAACATTGGTGGCGCGTGGCGGATAATAATGCCGCGATTAACCTTGGCGCGTGCAGTCGCCCGGGCTCCTCCTGTCCGTGCCGGCGCTCACCCGCTTGAGGATTATGTTACCGGGCACGCGCGCGCTCCACCAGGACTGTATTGTAGAGGCACAAATACTGTATGTGGTTTTCAGAAACACAACTGAGCTGTTTTGACCGAATGTTGGCTTCATTTGGAGGCACACACACGACTGACACAAGAAGCTTGTTATGTCAACAACCCAACAAGATGAAAACGACCTTAGTATCGACCTTAGTCTTATTAGTGTGGGTTTAATTAGCATTATGGTGAACGGCTGTGTAAAATGTGTCCTGACGTGGCCATGCTTGTTGCAACGGATGCATGAGTGCGTACGTGAGAGAAGGGAAATTATAGTGTCTGAAAGATGCCTAATCTGTCTTCCCCGTGTATATTTTCTGTAGTCACTGACGATTGATGTGTCTGTAATTGCAACACGTGAGCCCATCTGGTTAGAATTTGGCGCCATAGTTGAAATAGCACATGCCAATTTCTCTTTCACCACCGAGTGACATGGATGACAGATCCGCTGTCACCCATGTGGTCACATATCCAGCACATGGCAACAATTACCCGAGCACTGCCTCCTTCCAATCTACTCTTTGATTAATTTGTTTTGGTGAAAGGGACCCTGGTTATTGTGGAGCCAAATGGCACCAGGCCTTCTTACAGGCTCATTCACAGCAGTCCAAAACATGGGAGTGTTGCTCTAGGACTGAGCCAAGTGGGTTTTGTACAAGTATAACGTGCTTGGTGTCATGCAAGGCCCTGTCCCTTTACGCTTAAACAGTGTCTGTCCGGTATGATGTGCTTATGTCATGCCTAGCTTGACTGACAGTTCGTAGTCTTAATAATGACAATTCGTTGGTTATTTAACTCTTTGAGGAGGGGTCAGAGGTCACTATGAGGTGACCAAGCAGCAGCAGCTGGTGTAAGGTAAGAACTGTCACGTTGTTCCTCCAAATTGATTTTTCTTTCATGCCAAACTGCAGCAATTATGTGGGAACATGTGCATGAGCCCATCAAACAACCTCAGAGCAAGACTGGACACCGTAACCCAACCAGACATTTTTGCTAAAATACAGCCAAGACGTACTTAACAGAAGAACATGTTTTCTGATTTTCTTACGTTCTTCGCAGTATTTCCCCTTCCAGCCAGGCAGACAGGACAAATCCCCGTCTCGGGTGCAGGTGTAGTGGCCAAATCGGTCGTCCCTGGGCGTGCATTTTTTGGAGCAACTCTCCCCGTAGTAACTTTCGTTGCAGATGAAACGGTACGAAAACCTTAGCTCTGTCTGTGTTCCAATCTGTGTATCCTGAGACCAACCAGTCCCGACACCCAGCTGTCTTTGGAAGGCAAAAAGGCTAATCAGAAAGTCTGGATTGTTGGTATCTGAAAGAGGAAATAGACAAGAAGGAGGAAGTCAGACAGCAGATTTGAGATATCTTTGCTTGCAGTGATTATGTCCTGGGATAACTTTGGTTTTGTGCCAAGAACTGTATTATAAATCACTTTGAATTCAAAAGCGATTTACTTTCACTTTGCTAATCTACTCAATACCAAGCTACGCCCCTTATCAAATGTCAGACAGTTTAGATGAAAGATAAACTCAGGTCAGCAGAAACATTCCCAGGCCCAGTCTCCTCTTCCAAAGGGTGGAACAGAGCAAGGTGTAAAATACAGGAAGATGTAGTCAGGGGTTTTTGGCAGGCACTGTGTATTCTCACCAAGGCCCACATCTCTTTCCCACGCCAAAAATAAACCGGAGGAAGTTCAATTGTATCGGCTATAAGAATGAAAAAGGTGTTCTGAAGTTCATAACAAAGGGACGAAAATGTGCGAAATGATGAACAATTGATGAGAAACACGTTGAGTAGCTGAGCGTGTGCTTAATGTTCGGTTTCTTCCACATTTGTGCAAAAGGAAAACGACAAACTGCTTTGGGAGCCTCGTGCGTAAAATGCACCGATAGAGCTCCCTCCTGTGGTACGAAACGCTGCACTTACCTACAGGTAGGTTTCCAGAAGGTGAATGCCAGGCTTCAATTATTAATGAAAATGACCCCTGAGGAGAAAACACACGCGCGTAATTAATATCCTATTAGCAGTTTTTACACGTCAGAAATGAAGGAGAAAATGCATCTTTCTTAAACTATTAAATTTAATAGTTGTTATTGTTTAATGGTGTTATTTAAATTACGCTCCTGGCTGCACGAATAACATGTGTTACTGCGGTCTTTCGTTTTTTGAAGTGGACGGCGTCGAAGCAGGCCAATCTGTTTGTCGAAAGAGTATTACCTAATGATATGGATTAGATGAGCTGACCAATAATCGGTGCGCTCCCAAAGTGCATAGTAGTTTCCTGGAAATAACATGACAGCGGTGGCTGTAATGAAAGAAATAAAGTGGATTTAGTGCTCCACGCTCTTACCGGCCATCCATAGTTGAACGGTATTTGAATTGGTCTAGGTAAAGTGCCACTGTCCTTGGCGCTGAAAGAGTTCGTCCCCAGCACGGGTGTCATTGTACTTCCAAAGATGCAGTCACCTGGCGACACCACCGCCTGATAGTTCTTCAAGCAAATTCTGAAATAAGTCCGGCAATTGGGTTTGCACGCGTTTCCGTTCGCCAGCAAACCTTTGTGGTTTTTAAATTCGTGAAGATCAAGCTCAAAAACACCGGATCCAAATGCCTAAAAGAGAAGGAAAAAGCATTTAATAAAGCTCGGTGTGGTTACATTTATGTTATTGGAAAAACATGAAACAACTGGGTGTCCGTGAGTTTTCGCCCAGGTCTCAGGACCATAGAGGAGACGCGTTATCCTCCCTCATACCTGTGTTATCAACGTGGTGCTGAACGCGATGGTAAAGGTGAACCAGGCTGCCATCCTTCTCGCTTCTCCAAGGCAGCCGTCACCGGCCAGGCAAGCGACAGAGCCTATTCCAAAGTATTTACACCGAGGTAAACGACTGGGAAAAACCTCTATGCAGCACAAATAAATCCTTCTTCACTCCAGGCAGTGCTCCTGTAGCTCCCGTGTGTTGTGCGTCAGCAGCGTCCTCAGAAAGCCTTCAATCTCCAAGTTATCCAAAGGTGAGGGAAGACAAATATCCACAGCCGTGCTTCTATCTGTCACAGGGCGTCCTCTCCGTGCAGGCTACTGTACTCCACAATGGTGACTCCGCTGCGCTACTCAGAGCTTGTTTTGATGCTGAACTTGCGTCAGTGCGCCACGGACGTTCATCACTCGTCTTGTTACTACTGAATGAACCGTAGCGTGTCTGCTCCTGGATATATAGACTTGCGCTGCGCTGCTCATTACATAAACTGTCAGTCACCGTATTGACACCGCCCACTTTATTCAACCCCCTTCCCTTCCAACCCAACAACAATTATCCAGATTTAATACCCGCTGGCGCTGCGCTCGCTGACCACCATGGAGACCGGGTGATTATTAACAGGCACCAACATCTCTTGACTTATTTATAGCGCACTACACACATACATTTACGCAGTGAGCAGAGACAACGAAGGAGAGTCGAAACTTTGCGGATGGAAAGCGTGAATTCAATTACTGTCTTACTCCACGCGCCCCTTCGCCCTCGGTTCCACCCAATTGCCCGCCTAATTAGCCCTCACCATAGGGCTTTCGAGCCATGCGCACTATTTCCTCTCGGACCCTCCTCTCTATGTTGTGTCTAATGTTTCTCTCCTGCGTAAAATTGTTTTTCTTTTTTGATTGCGGTTAACGTTGGATTTGTACGATGATACTATCCTATATTTGTAACAAATCAGATCCAAAACCCACCACGACCAACACCCTTAAATGTTTAAATAATCAAAAGCACACGAAGTATCTTTCGACACTTTGCTTTTTACGCACGGACACTATTGCGTCCCAACCGTCTTTTGTCACGACGTTTTTGATGCATTCACTTCAGTGGCGTGTGCCCCTTCATGCCCACCCATGAGCTGAACAGTTTAGCGGCAGCGTGTCTCCTATTGTTGCAGCGCGTGTCCCACTCTCGCCCTCCTGCGGGTGTAGTGTGCGGGACGGGGAACATACCTATTCAGCTGTATGCAAATGAGACCCCCCCCCCTCCCTCCTTCACTCGTTCTCTCTCACTCTCTCTCTCTCTCACACGCCGCATCCAAAATGGTCCTCGTGGCCTTTTAATAGCTAATGGGAACACAGGGCCCAAAACATTGAGATGAAAGATTTCATTTGATGCCTGAATTCGTTCCCAGTGGTGATGACGCACGCTACTAATACAACGAATCGGTTTATACGTTGCGTTACGGATAAACACAATTAACGACACTGAAATACACAGAATAACTAACGCAATAATAACGTCATCATACGATTTTAGAATAACTGCGTTTAACTCACAAATACATATTTGCCGAACAGAGCCACTAAAGAAATACAAAGTAGAATCAATTCCATTAAAACTGACTTCCATTTAATTGTCATTAAATTAAATGAGTTAATTGACCGGATAGAATCAGTCGTTTTTATGAAATATTCACATTTCCGTAATATTTTCCCCTGCATTCACAGATTGTTTGCAGTCATCGGATTGGTTGTATTTGTTACCCGATCGCTGTGTCTCTCTCATTTACCATCTGGTGGGAGACTGGCAGAACCGACGCACCGCTTCTTATCGTCTGTTCACGGAGGGGACAAGCCAAATTTCTCCAACCTGTTCGTCTAAATTCTGTTTGGCATCAGCGGCGCATTTGTGAAAATGAACTACATTAATCCTGTGGTAACGTTTACAGTTGTGTGTCACGTCCCCGCACACACTGGGCAAAAAGGCGACTTATGCAGGGGCCAAAGACATCAATGGCAAAACTGTGCAACTGTTTGTTTAGTTACAGGTTATTCCATGTCAATGTAGATTTAGTAAATAAATGAATAGAATATATGTGGCCTTTCAACTACTGTGTAACAGAAAAGTGAAAGGTTTTAACATGAAACATCATAGTTCTGGTAAATTACCCATAAATTAAAAGCTTACACTTAGAAACTTGTGATCTAGGCCGTTCTGTGTCTCTGAGTGATCCCTGAATGTTTGCGTTTCATCTGTTGCTGTGCTGTGCTGAGAGTGAAAATGGAGAGCGTCTATATTTGCTCAGTGTTTATATGAGGCAGACATAATGGATTGGTTGAATGCTTGTCTTATTGACACACCTGTTGTGTCTCCAGTGGGCTACCAGAGACACAATGCGTTGGCTCAGATGGCTCTTTTTATGCCCTCTGCTGTTGATTCTGTTACTTGTTAACTGTGCCGTGCGACTGAGTCTTTGTGATTTGATGATGGGAATTTTTAAAAGTGGATATTCGCAGTCTGTTCAAACTCTGGCACGTTCTGCCCGTGTGCTTAAACGGCGACAACATCTGCTCTTAGTATGTTTGCTTTCTGTCCTGGAGCACGACTTAAGTTGTGATTCTGTGTTTAACCTCATCATTGCTTTACCTGCACTGCCAGTAATGGTTTCTAATGGTGACTCTTATCCATTCTTATCTCCTGCTTATCTCCTTTTATAGCCATATGTCTCCAGCCCAGCTATCATGAAACTGCCATAAAAAAGGGAGACAACTGCAGTTTATAGTAGGTGAGTACAGCTGACAACACAGCACGTTTATATTCTTCATTATAATGAAGAGTGACATGTGAGCCGTGTGTTCTTTTCCATACACCTGAAGCAAACCACGCTGTAATTTATAACGTCGCTGTCATGATCAGGTGGTCTCTGCTTTCGTTGATCGCACTAAACGCACCTCTCACCCGTAAACGCACCGTTCAGTCGATCTATAACTGACAGGGTTTAGAGTGAACATGCAGAGAATACTTTTAAAGAGGTACTTTACTCAAAGGGGGGAAAAAGCTTTACACAAGCACGATTTCTATAGTTTTTTATTATAGTATATAAGCACGATTTCTATAGTTTTTTATTATATTATATAACAATTATTTACATTGTTGGGTTTTCTTTTCACATGACTCCTTGCAAAACCATTGTATTAATACAATCGTATGCAATGTCAGACAGCAACTGGAGTAAACCAACTGCTTTGTTGTGGCTTGTACTGAGGCTACATATTTGGACTCATTCACTAAACCACAAGCTGGGATCCTGCATATATTAAGATGTTGCATCAAAGCTCTTTGCTTTCCAGCAACACAGCAGGGTTTGACTGACCAGACTTTGGTTCATGCTCAAGCCTTCATCCAAGAAGCTTTGATGTGTGCATGTGTGCGTGTGTGTGCGTGCGGACAAGCACGGGAGATAAAGACAGCATCTTTTCTCATGTCTCCTCCGCTTCCTTCAGGGCCACAACCCGTGGGTCTCCAGGTCCGACCTCAGACCTTCCCGTCTGCCTTTCCAGTTGTTTGTCGATTTGAGGGTACGCTGTGGCGAACGGCGCTGATTCTGTTCTCACCATTCTGTCGGTTTCTCGCGAATGAACCGCGATCTTCTGACAAGGAAGTGTAAACAGGTTGATTAGCCTGAGAGCGGACGCAAGAATATGTATTGTTGTCGACGGAATGTGAGGAATGCTGCTGTATTAAACCCAAGGCAAGAGTGTCATCATAAGGTCGGCTTACGCTGTTTCTCCCGCTTTTATGAAAATCACAGGAAAACAAAAAATGAAATTACAGGACAAGCTGATGAGCAAGTTTAGGCCTGCAGCCCGTGAGACAGATATTCTGTCATGCACATGGGTTAATTTAAAACCTTTACAGGACGTAACTGACGATGATGTACAGTCGGTGAAATAGATTGAAATTTAACATTGTGGATATATGACAGCAGACAGAGCTGGGGCCATAAACTACACGTCTGTGTGGTCGGTCGTCGTTATCTGGTTCTGTTAAGCTGCTGGCCCAGCTGCTCTATTGATCAGGAGGCCCCGGCCACGTTCGCTCTGCCCAGCGCAGCTCGTGTTTGAAGTGCAGGTGGACTTTACTGTAAGTAATCTCGAATAAAGTGTAGGGAGGCCAGTATGTTGCAGCAGATCGACAGTGATGTCGGTAGTAAGACCAGAGGGGGGTGTTGATTTATGATCTGCCCTTCAGAGGTGCACGTTTGGTTCCCGGGTGTATGAGCTACACCTGAAAGAACCTCTTTATTAAGTCGCTGGTGACCTACATAAAGGGAAGTCAGAGAAAAGCAGTCTTCAGTTTGGCGTTGCTCTGGATTTCTCATTTGCTGCAGTTGCAGGTGAAGGAAATGACCTGCAGAGGTCGAGCAGTTAAGATTGTTTGGTCTCTTTGATGAAAGCCAAATGAATGTGGAAGTTAGATATTTTAAAACATTCTTCAAACCAAAGCCATGAATGTTGTTTTCTGTTACGGTTATATTACGCTGTTTTAATTCCGCAAACAAAATGTGATATAGATGTAGATTCAAATACTGGATAATAACAACGCTGTCACAAAGTAAAACAAGGAACATTTCCAGTGTCCAGTAGTTTCCTTGCGTGATGGAACATAACGGCTCTTAAATATCACCTATCTGGCTTGATTATGTTCACCCCCATGCACTTTCTTTTCCATTTCTCTCAGTTTTTGGTGTTTACTACAAACAGCGGCAACAGTCACCCACCGGGCACCGACCTTTTGGATGAGAACATTAACACCACTGCAGACTACAGGAGAAGGAGACTATGTCATTACCATCCAAAGTCACCTTTCCTGAAATGTGGAGGAGAGGTCAGCGTCTTTAAATTCTTTTATTTTGATAAGTGGGCTGCTGAAAAGTCAGCCTTTACTTGATTTTAGTGCAACAGAAAATTCTCTTTAACCTTTTTTTGTGGAAATTACAAAGGCTTGTGGAAAAGGCTTTTGCTTTGCTGCGTAAAGTGGAGTTTTGGAAAATCCCTTTCAATTGGATGCAGCATGCGGGTAACCTAATAACACTTAGGTGGAGCGGTGGAGCTCTATGGGACCCAGGTGGAAATAATTCAGACATCAGACACGCAAGCTGTGATTGCTGACGTGATCTCAGAGGACATACATTATATATATATACACACACACATATATATATATATATATATACACACACACACACATATATATATATATATATATATATACCCTGTAACTCTTGTAGCCATGGAAACACAGGCTATACAATATAGGCTAAATATAGTGACAGCAGCTCCCAAAGTTGATAAAAGCAGTAAACAGAGAATCTTCATCATTTATTCGGATAAGCAGAAGGAAATTCACCACTCAATATAATATAATAATAATAATATAAAAGACAATAAATTAAGCTTTTTAAAACTTTGAAATCAAATCCAACCATAAAATGAGCAGTGAGCTTCATGCATGCACGTATCCCTCCGTAGGCATGAGTATCCCAGTGGATTGGTGGCACAATGCGAGTGTTTGGGAGTGAGAGTGAAGTGGGTGTACGCAGTCTCTCCAAAGCCTCCACCACAATGAGATTAGTGTCAGTCGGCAGCATTAATCCCAGTAGTCTCCCAACAGCAGCGGCGAGCTGGCCCACCGTAAGCCGAAGAAAACACCACAGGGAGACTGAAGGGAGTTAACCAAGTAATAGATTAATCAGATACAGTTGGAGGAGGAGACGTCTTTCTGCGTAATATGTAAAGCAAAACAAATGCTGCAATGTGCAATGACACAATGGGATCAGATGGAGAAGGCAGGAGTGACATCATTTTTAAATGAGGGGTCGTTAAAACTTGGGCCTATTGCTTGGTCCTTGCAGAGATTATATCTTGTGGTTTTGGCACCATTTTCAACTGAGAATTGCAATAAAATGTATTAATTGGTTGATTGAACATTTAGGTCAAAGAAAAATTAATTGGCAGCTTTTTTTTATAGTTTCAAGCAATAAAGTGAAAGCTTTCTGACATAAATGCAAATAAACTGTAAAAAGAAAGTGATAAGTGCTGCTCAAATCAAATAAAGCACCTGAAAACATAGAGATTAAAGCTGTTCTGCTCTTTTGGCAGTAACACTTCTGCTGTGCAAATCCTACCCACTGATTCCCCACCAGAGACATCCCCCGGCTCTCGTCTCCTCCCTTCCCCTCCGACGTTGGTACGATCCAAAAGCCCGGCGGTTTGTTTGCTTGGGAAAGGAGAATATCCTCTAAGGTCAAGTCAAACAGGATGTGCTAGAGTGTGGTCCTTCGCTCCTATTGGCTCTTTGTAATAACGCTCACAGTGGGGCTAAGACACACACACAAACACATATGCAAGCGTGCACGTGTGAGTGCACATCCACATCTCAAATGCCATAACCTAACAACCACAGTTTGAGTTTTGAGAAATGTCCATGTGACCGGCCAGTCGTTTGTATTTACCTTAAGCGAGAGCTTTGTGATTAAAGCAGCATGCTTGGAGCAGGCTTGTTTGCATAAGACGTTGCGTTGGAAAAATGTGTAACACCAAAGCTAATAAACAGAAACGGTTGCAGATGAAGACAGCACTTAGTAAAAGCTGGAGCAGCACAGTGCAATTACAAGAATCACTGCATTGCTTGATCTTTTACTCATAACCTCCAAACAAAAACATATACTGGGGATACTTGTTAGTTAATGCATCTAAGCAAACATTAGACTTAGAGTTTTGTTGATATCAAATTTTCCCTGCTGTAATCACCACAAGACCAAGAAGTTCTTGCACTCGCTTCAGTCTAAGACCGAAAAAGCTTTGGATAATGAAAGAAGATGTGTTTTTAAATCGTTTTGTTGGTGAAACACATTTTTATGGAGGTTTATCTGCAGCTAAACCAGCTGTTTGCCAAAATGTTTCAGTCACAGTGATTACGGACCTGATAAAGAAGATTGAATAACGATATAGAAACAGTGAGTGAAGCGACACAGCCACCGTTCTCACATTATCGTGTCCGCTCAGCCGTATCTTTAATCTGTCTGGTGTGAATAAAGCAGCAACGTGGGTCTGCGTTCTGGCCTCTGACTGGATCGCGTCTGGGTTGTTATCTGGGTTATACATCTTACCATCAAATCTTGCTCATGGTCCATCTTTGCAAAGAGCAGTTCATAGATGCCTAATGTGACTCGTGCTTTTCACACCCACATTTCCAAACTTTCATTACTAACTCCTGATGTCACTTACTTAATTTCATTACTCTGGGGTTCACTGAGTTTTCCCAGCCTGCCCTGCTTGTATGACATTGTTCCCGCCTGTTGTCATATAGCTCAGGTGTCATTGTGTTTTGTTTTTGCAGTCCCGCATCTACCGTGTCTCAGTTCAGTTCAACAGATCAACACACTACAATACAGAAACGATAATTGTGCCACTTAAATGTTACCTATGTTTCAAAGCTGTTGGGAGCGATGAGGAGCGTGTAGTGCAAACTCTCATCACCTGTGGATGGGACGACAGAAATGAGTTGCACAAAATTAGTTTAGTGAAAAGACTTTGAAGTATGGATGTGAGGTTCGGGTCTATTAGAACATCCTAACAGAAGACCAATGGTTAGGAAATTGAATCAATTAGGAAGAAAAGGTCAGAGGAAATGACCTCAGGGTCAGCGACCCTACGCTTACTAACCAGAAGGGTCAGGTCACGGCGCTGTCCGCTGGGTTCGAAAATCAGATTAACTTATTCCTGCTGAAATGAGCAGCAAATGTTAATGAAAAGCACGAGTACATGTGGATGTTACTTAGTCTCAGACTGAGAGTCTGAATGAAGATGAAGATGGTTGTGCTATTGGGATGCAACGCAACGTTGCACTGCTTTTTTGGGAGGAACTCAGGACTCAGATTTGTGGTGACATTTGCTTGAGTCTTCTCGTGTATCGTGCAACATGAAAAATGTTCCTCAGCGTTGGGCAGCCAAAATCAGAATAGAGGAGTGGAGGATGGGATGAAGGAAGTATATAAGGAAAACTGTCCTGAGCTGGAGGATGAGAGTAATGATATTTCTGTTTATCTGCAGAGAAGGTCTTGAGGTATTTTTGGATGGCCGCTGTTTTTTCCTCCGTAAATTCCAGGTTCCGGCTGTTTTTCCTTCTCCTTGTTCCCAGCCTGTGAATGCAGGGCCGCTTCCTCTCCCTCCTTCCTATTCTGAGCCTCTGATTGCATGGAGGTGGGGGTGGATAACAGGATAGTGCGTATATGTTTGTGCGTGAGCGAGAGGGAGTTGAGCATGTGGATGCTGTGAATCTCAAGGAAGGAATGTTGCAATATGTATTTTTCGATGTCAGTCGGTCCGCTTGAACCGATGAAAGCGTGTGGTGTCTGAGTGTCGCGGCTGCTGGGTGTGAAGGATGTAACCATTAAAGAGATCAGTGTGTCAACTGTTCCCCAAGTGCTGCTTTCGTTGATCCAGCTGGCAACGGGAGCGTGTGCGTGCGTGTGTGTGTGTGTGTGTGTGCGCGTGTCGGCGTGTGTGCACTCTGTGCCCTGCACGCTCATCTCAGCACGGAACAGACAGATGGATCTTTGCTTTGGCCAACGTTGTCTGAGTCTGGCTTCTGCTCCAAGCGTTTAGTCCTGCTGCAGGCCAAATTACTCTGCATCCTCCCTCGTAAATGAACCTGCTTTGATCCAAAGGAGGCCGCGAACACCTCAGGAAGACAAAGCTCAAGTGCAGAGTCTTAAACGTCTCTTTTGACTGCTTTGCAGTATCATATTTACTTTACCCTTATGGATGCATGTCAAGCAAAGAAAGGTACACAAACAACCTGCTGCCTTTGTTTGGTTGCCTTTTGGCAAGTGTTGATTAAACATTAGTCTTTTCTTCAGCCTCTTGGAAGAGAATCGTTTCGGTTGTGTTTCATTTGCTCACGTCAACGAATTTTATCATGCAGGAACCTTTTTCCCATCATTGCAGACCATTTCTCTCTGTCCTACTTCATCTCCAACTCTTTTTTCAGCTGGAAACACATTTAGTAGGTGTATAAAATGCTGGAAAAAATAAACCTGTAGCAAGGTGTGAATTTTGCATAGATCTGGCTTCTAGCTGAGCAACTTCCAGGTTGCATTTTGATCTGCAGCCTTTGAGGAGGTCGTTCCGGTACTTTTAAAGCATCCAACCTGAAGGGGCATGCTATTTGTCATCTAACACCACGGCGACTAAGGTTACACACACAGAAGTGATGTGTGTGTCCTCTGGTCCTGTGGCTGAACAGCTCTGTGTTGACATAAAAACAAAGACACACTGGAGCGTGCTCTGCTGTATGTTGCAAAACAAGCCACCCAAACAGCTGCCATGTTAGACTTTTCCTCTCTCGGCAGTTTTCAAGTTCATGACCCAGCTGTGCGGCTTAACGTAGACTACACACCTGACAGAGTAAGGTGCGCAAGCGACCACGTCAGTGAAGTAGCGGCCATGTTGTTTTGCGGTGGGGGAGGTGTCCCATTCGTCTTCTCATCTCTCTAATGTGCACTTATGAGCTTTACAAGTATGATGGATCTCTCCTGCATTTCCCTGAAGCCTAGCGTGGTAAACATAGCGAGTTTCCCCAGTTCTGCTTTTATTACCATTACTTTTTCACGACAAATTCCCATAATTACTTTTTTGTGTCTTTCCCATGTCTTTCAGAATAGTAAATCCTAACTGTGCTCTTTGTCTGCCTTCTCTCGGGGCCTTGCAGGGATATTTGGGCTGACAGCTGAGACGCTTGAACTGTTTTTCATTCGAGATAGACGCTGTAGCATTTTGTGGGGATTATGGAAAATGTCTGTGTTTCCTAGACAGGCAACAGCTTTTCTGCTTTCCATGATATATTATTATCATCTTGCCCTATCAGACAGTTGTCTGGAATTCCCAGCTGACAGCAGAGTGATAGGGGTGGTGTTATCTGTGTTTAGACTATAAATGTTTATGAGGGATTTATTTTGGACTGTAGCAAAAAACACACCTTTTGTGTTTCGACATTGTGCGTGTGTTTTACCACACATGCACGAGGACCACGGCTTAAGGTTAGTGGGTAAATAGGCGACTCGCCACTGCAGAGCTTTGTTTTACAGGGATAGAAGGAATTTTTGTGTTTTTCCTGGACTCGTACATCAATATGGCAGATGTTTCCTAAAGGATGGATCGCGAGGCCTTTCAAAACGATTCACAAACTACCTTAATTGCTGTTTGTTTTGTCTCCCTCCACCCCCTGCTCTCGGCCTTGCGTCAGACATCTGAGGAACATTTTCAAGAACAAAAAGGAACTCATATTGCGGCTGTGTATTTGGCTCTCAGACACACGGGGAACTGGGTATTGTTTCCAAGCTTTTATCCATCCACCATTTGATCTCTGCTCCCATCCACAGTCTGAAATGTGCTCAGCCTGCTCAAGCTCTCTTGTTTTAACCTAATAGCGAATGCCATTCATGGTGTTTTTCCATGCCTGCGATGGGTATTGGGTGCTGATAGGATATCAAGCACACCTAAGTGCTTCCTTTTCCGCCCTCTCTTTATTTTCTTTCCTTTTTCTCATCGGCCGCTGCCTCTCTATCAGACCCCCCACACATGCTCTGTGTCACGTCCTGTACCGAACAACAGCTCTAGCTCTCCTGCAAGGCATGATGATAACTGCCATAGATCAGTCTATGTGTATGACTGTTAGAAGTTTGAGAAGGAGACAAGAATATAGGTCAGATTCTTTCTTTCTTTCTTTCTTTCTTTCTGTCTTTCTTTCCCCACTAAATCACTGTGACATAATTGCACAAGCTTACTTTCCTTTCACCATATTCTGTGCGGTAATTGTCCAGCAACGATCTTTCAACCCCCATCATCATCAGGTATGACAGTGTTTGTTGATGTTGCCTTGGTAACAGCGTGGGTTGCCAAGTGGTCGTCCGACCACTGGCGAAAGCAGGGAGACCCTAAAGCTTTGCAAATAAGCTTTTAAGAAAGCCACACCTTTAAAACAGTTTTTAAACTGTTTTAAAATTCTACATAGATCGAGCATGTGAAATTGCTGAACTTGCTGACTTGCTGAACGTCACACGAGATACATCCAGCATCAAGGTGAACAGTGTCACGTTTCTAAAGCTCAAGAGGAAAATTTTCCTGAGAAAAAGTTGCGAGGCACAAGCTGAGGGCCTTCAAAGACGTACGAGACAAGCCCCATCCTGCCTGGCACCTTGGTTTCATATCCAACAGGGAAAAGAAGAAGTGACTTCATGTTCAAGTGACTCAACATTTGTCTCAAGTAATGTGCTGGAATAGCACCTGCTGCATTATAATGAAATAAAGTCCTTAATGATGCGCAACTGTCATCGCTTTACACGGCGCCACAGGGAAGGAATTAGCTCATGGCACAATGAAAAGCATACAGTGTAATTTGACTATAGTTAGGATTGAGTTAGGGCTGTAGTTTATAGCCGCTGCCAGCCCTCCGTCTCTTTCCGTGGCAGCGGTGATTCATGTGATTGAGAAGAGTGTGGGAGGGGAAGTGGGGTGGAAGGGGAGGAAGAGAGACAGGAAGTTGGGGGGAAAAGCTGGTCTGTCAACGAGGCCTGATAATGGAGACCCACAGGAAACTGCTGAGAAGCATTTTCCACGATGTCGCACAGGAGCCCTGGCACTAGAGTTGACCAAAACACACACAGACATACACACGCATTATCTTACCACTTCCCTACCCCACTCGTGTTCCCACACAGACAGGGCCACCCACACCCACATGGGTATCATGTAATTCAACAGCGTCCCCTCGACCAAATGTATCCCTTCATCAAACGCCTCAATCGGTGTTGTTAAGTTGATCAGCAGATCTGTCAGCATGTTCTCCTTATCTTCTATTCTGGATGCACCTGCTCCTTACAGGGCTCGGCGCCAGCTCCCATCCCAGGCTCGTCATTGGCTGGCAGCTCTCAGAAGCGCAGGGCATGTTGGACAATGAGCAGGATGACAAGCGGGTGCGCTCAGAGATAGACGCGTCCCTCGTCGTCCTCCTAATCTGAAGCTTCGAGCGTAGGGGACGTGAGATTGAGCTGCACGGTCTCATCTACTGTAACATCAAAACATATTGGTCAAATCTGAGACCAGCGACACTCCCCTATGAGAAGGGTGTCCAGAAGGAATTGGCTCCCATCCAGGCCAGTCTGAAAAGAGTTAGAGAGAGAGTGTGTGTGTGTGTGTGTGTGTGCGCGCCGAGCGTGTTTGTCCCATACTCGGACAGGGAGGGGTCCTTGTTTTCCTACTGCTCTTCCCTTTGGTTACACTGTTGTTTCCCAGCCCCCCTGTATACAACACATCCCATTAGGAAGGCTGCTGCTGAGAGCTTTCTTCGCAAACACACACACACACACATACACACACACACGCACACGCTCGCACATGGGCTCAGGAGGAAAATCAATGCGGAGAAGACCTTGCTCCTCTTCCTATGGTGCGGTCGTTAGGGAAATGGAGAGGCAGTTGCATCTGCGTACGCCTGCTGCTAATGACATCTGTAGGCCCTTTGGATGTTTAGCTGCTGCTGCTACTGTTTTCCAGCTACTTGTCTTGGTTAGTGCATCATTAATATAAGCCGCATATATAGTCCAGATGCAAATGTACCTGTTACAAACCTGTTTTATTTGTCTTGATGGAGGGGACATGTGTGTGTTGGTTGGTGGTCATGTATTCATATCAGTGCTAGCCCTGCTGTGTGTGAGGCTTGACGTGGTGCGTTTCAGAAGCTCGGCATTCTCAGGACGTCCTGTAGAGTAGCCCCTCTCCCCCTCCGCTGAAAAAGAAACACACAGAAACAAACACCCCCCCACACACACCCACACACCATTCACTTCATCTGAGTAAACCCCCTCCTTCTCTCTCACAGCTCCAGCTTCTTATCTTCAGTGTCCAGGCAGCTGTGTGTTTGTCTTTCTGTGTGTGTGTGTGAAGGGGGGGCAGACAAAGTGTTTATGTGCATCTATGTGTATGAGGCAGAAAAATAGGTGTGAAGTACAGTCACTGAGGTTTCTTTTCAAGTTCCCCGTCCCCCTGTGACTGTGGTTGGTAGTTAGAGTGGGTGGGATCAGGATTAACAGCTGCATCGTCCAATCTGTCGGCCTCCGATGAAGGAAGGAATCTGAATTGCTTCAGACAAACATTTATTCCTATTCCTATAGCAGTATTTCAACCAGAGTTCATCCTTGGACGTTATCTGCCAGCAGGATGACATTTTACGAACAGAATGACTCTGTTAACAGCACAGAGAGATACAGATACAGATGCTGAGCAGGTCAATGCCCGGCGCAGCTCTATGCTGATTTCTAAAATAAAATCTGCTTTGCGGTCAGGTCAGGTTTGTCAAAGGCTTTGTGGAAATGAAGCATAAACGCTTCTCACTTCCTTTGGCTTCTGCTGATGAAGGATGTCGTAGGAACCTCACAAGTGCAACGTGTGAATAATCCGAGATGGTTCTGCAAAGTTTGTCATGCTTTTCTGTGTTTACGGGTGTGTGTATCCTTCCCTGCACACACGTCAAGATGTTTCGACATGACCGAGTCTCTGTTTACTGGGGTTGTTTGGGTCGATGCCTTTGATTTGGTTAAAGTGGTGCGTTTGAGTTTTTTCGTTGTGGATTTGTGAATGTGGGTTGTTTGTATTTTTCCAGTGTGTTGCTTTTGCGGTTGCTGCGAGCTCGTTCGCAGGCTTGGGATTGCTTTTCCGTGTTATCTGTCACTTTGTGTCTTGCTGTGATTTCAGATTGTTTGTCTGTGTTTTTGTCTTGATTATTATGGGATGCAGCTTGCTGTTGAGCCACTTCCTGTTTATTGCCCTCATCCTGGACCCGGGATTATCACTGACTTCACAAGGTTGTTTACGGTGTGGGAACCAAGGTAAGCTATATTTACCAGGAGTGTCAAGCCATCTCTTGACCTCTGACCTTAACAGTCAACTGTAGTATATTTTATATTAAAGCACAGCCAAAGAGCGGAAACACAGTCAGCAAAGCTACATCATATCACTTTGTTTATACATTTTGGATATTTTTGGTATAATAAGAATGTCCCAGACAATATTATCCAAAATGTGCAAAGAGGGATAAGCAGGATAAGAGGCAACGATTCTAGCACATTTTTTAAAAGGGAGAAGAGAGAGTTTGTGGTGCAGGTTTCATTCTAGTCAGTCATTGCAAAGGGTGGAGACCATTTGTTGCTTCAGTGCCAACCTGTGCTGCCAGCTTCTGTTAAAACCAAACAGAGGAGTGAGGGTCAGGCACCCCCTCCACTTCCCCCCCTTCCTCCTCCTCCTCCTCTCCCTCCTTCAATGTCCTGCTTTCATTCCTCACCCCTTTTCCTCGGAGTTCGTAGCCAGCTTCCTCTTTCATCTCTTGCTGATCTCATGCCCGTCTGCTGTCTACGCGATGTCTGTGTTTAATGCAGGGGGAGAAAAAACAAATCCCCTGCTTCCATGTTTAATTGATCATATAGTTTTAATATGTAGAACTGGGCTTTTAGTGTAAGTCCTCTGTATTTAAAGAGTCAGCATTGAACAAAACTAACAACTAAGTCATCCTCTCAAATTACTTAACTATGCCACCCTCACTACCCATATTATTGTCTTAATCACTATGTTTCGTTGTGTGGCTCTGAAGCATGAGTTTCACAGCACCTGTTCCCCTGTGATGTTTCATCATGGACAAGCACGCAGACGCTTAGAATAAGACTAAAATATAAATAAAATCACAAATAACGATTTACTTACCTTAGTCCCTCCCAGATCCCATTACCGTGCACAGCACTGGATGAAAAACATCACCACGTTCTCATAAGTCACTCCATATCATGCAGTCTTTAAAAATCTTTTTGCCAAATACTCTCTCTGATCGAGCCGCGACCGCACTTTTCGGTTTTCCCCACGGTTCTTTATGATCTTTAAGAACAGCACAGACTTTACTGGGGTTTAATGCAACACTCCAAGTTCACAAGGGCATATAAAATGCTTATTGTGTGAAACCAGCATATGCTGCAGTTGGGGTATAATATTACTGGCAAAGCCATTAAAGCAACACAATAGCATAGTTTTGTGGCTGGAGCTAATGACTTACTGCACAATACTTTTCATTCTTCTTTCTAGTGCGACTTGAATCAACGTCTAGGCTTTAAAACAAACAAATCTAGATTTAATTTTATGTTTGATTCAAATTGGCTTGAAATGTCAGGAAATAAAGGCTCAGGACACAGATTTGTGAAGCATAAGCCCCTAAGGTGATAAGAAGCTGGAGCTGGAAGATGTTCTGATTGATACTACATGTATGACTCCAGCTGCAATAATTAACATTTACACATTTTTAGGATATTAGGGCTAAAATGGTTCAAGATGTGTTGTTCTAGTTCATTTCATGACCTCAGACCTCTGCTGTTATGCTAATAATACTTGGCCATGTTGTAGCCACACACAAAGCCCTGTCAAACTTATGAAAGGAGTAGGCCCAAGCATAAGCAAGTCACAAAACGCCCCGATGCAACCACAGGGCAGGTGGCTTCCTGCTGCCTTCTGCCAATCTGGGCCAACCCCAAACGTGATGTGTGCCTTTAGATCCTGACTTGTTTCACTTCAACATTACTTCCCCAGACCTTTGCCTGCCAGCACCATATCATTCTGTCACAACAGCTGATTAGTTCATGTAACAATGAGCAGGGATTGAAGTTACACAGGCTGCAGATTGAAGGAGTGGAACTGTTACAAAGCAACACGTTGAATTTGTAGTTTGCTGCAGTTCACCTGGCAGAGTGAGCCATGTCTGTTCTCCTGGCTGGACGATGCGACAGGCTGTTTGGACGCGTGATTAAAGGCCACACCTCCTCCTCCTTCATCTAACTAATCAGCTTCAGGAGGTGTAGCCAAGGTTGCCATGGCTACAAATGCTCCTAGTAGCACAGGTTTCCTCTCCCCTCTTACCTTCCCTGACATCCCTCACTCTCTGTTTCTCTCTCTCCCCCGCCGTCCTCGGCCTTATACCTCCAAGCCTGGGAGCGGAATTCTGGGAACATTTTTCCATGTGAAACAGCGAGGGTCAGCGCAGGGGTGTGACGCCACGGCATTGTTCCCGCTGCGAAGAGAGGAACCGTGCGCTGTGAGGCCAATTCCTGTCCGCTCCAAAAAAACAGCCACTTTCTCACACCGCTTTCCTTCCTCCGCCAGACAGCTCAAAACAATCCCAGAGTGTTTGTGGGTACGAGGTACAGCAACGGCGGCCAGAGAACAAGCAAACGCGGGGAGTCGAGAAGGAGAGGCAGAGAATTTAAATAATTCTGGAGAATTCTCCAGTTTATCCAGACTGTTTATGGGCCATTGAAAACAAACAAAGGGGAAAATGATCCAACTGTGCCCAACTGACACTCGCTTGGGGGTAATTTTCAACAAACGGCAGGCTGACGTTAGTTCCCTGTGAGTGGGGCTGAGCAGACGGCCTGGGCCCCTTTTTTGTTGCAAAAACAATAAAACATTACAGTAATAAAAGTGACTGCAGCTCCCTCAGCCATGAGTTGTTGTTTTTTTTTCCTGTCATGCACCTTCTCACAAAAATTCATCCGTGTGTATTCGAATGCCCCCTCTGAGTAAACTCTGATTCAAGTTTAAGTGCACTGGCGGATTTCTGCACACATGGGATTGTGCAAGGAAATATTTAAAAGTCTCTACAGAGCATCTTCAGCTTCTTGGTGTTTGCCTCTCTGACTTGTGGCCAAACCCATTTTCCCCCATTTCACCATAAATAGTCCCTGGAGAGCCAGACTAGTGGCTGTAATCATATCTTAGAGATATTACCATAACCCAAAACTAGATGACCAAACCCTATTTCTGTCAACAGCAAAACACTGCTATTAAAATTACTGGGATGACATACTAACAGAAGGATGCGCTTCTGATATATACTGTATAATTAGCTACTTCCTACCATTTGGTAAATGGTAGTATTGGATGTTTTGAGGCTTCCACTGAGTTTTAGAGAAGCCAGAGAGACGCGTAGCCCCCGTTTGGGTCAGAATGAGCAGTCGCTCATCTTTGGTTGCAACCCTCCTCAGGTCAGAAGTTTAATAAGTTCCAAATGTGTTTGCATGTGTATATGTTGGCTGAGAATGTAAGCGACTCAGCCTTGCATACGTGTCCTCATTATTCTATTCTTCTCCATAACCTCAGCTCTCCCTCAATAATGGTTTCATACACTCATTCGCTGGCAGAAGATTTCCTGCAGGGAGGAAACAAAAAGCAGGGATGAGCCACCTCATTCCTCTCCTATGTAAAACAGGAGACTTTCCTATATTGGTGCTTTAATACCCTAGTTTTGATATTTTCATCACGCTCCATGTTTACTTTTTTCTCATGACTCTTACTTCCTACTGTACCCGTTTGTCCAGAATCGACGCGAGCACGGAGGGGGATGGAAAACAGCAGAGGCTGCTCTCTAGAGTTTCCTGTCAAGGCACACACGCAGGTTAGTCTGTGTGCGTGCCCTGTCCTCCGTCGTCTTTGGCCTGCTTGTCCTCCCTGCCCCGCCTCTCCTGTTTGAGGATGCACATGTGTGTCTGTGTGTGCGTGGGCTGGATGTCTGGGAAAGCCTCTGACACAGCTGAGGAGGGAGGCGAGCGACAGGCCTAATATAGTTTACAAATGCACGTGTGTATTTGTATGTGTGTACGTGCAAGTGTGATGTGTGTCATTAAGGAAGCACCTGTCCCGTCAGTTCTGTTGCGTTTATCTGACCCCTCTCACATCAGGTGGCTTCCTGGTTTGCGTCAGATGCCGCCCCCCATGGCCAGCTGAGACTGGCTGACATAAGCTCCTCCTGCTCTTTTGCTGCCGGTTGTTGGTTTTTGCAGGGCTGTTGCCTCCTTCACGCGTCGTCCAAGACGCAACATCAAAGGCAAATCGGATGGTTTTTTTTCATGCATTTTTTACTTCATAACTAAATGAAATGCGCTCAAATGTAATATTGTCATTATGTAGTGCTTGCAGAAAATTCTTACTTTTATTATAAATCCACAGCGTTATGTGCTTGGACAATATGTTTGACCTTGTAGCTAAGAATCTTCTTGGGCAATAATTTTAGGGAGCACTCATGCAGATGTGATCTAGTTTGATGCACCTGTAAGGAACAAATCTTATGCAGAAAATATTTATTGAACATTAGTTTTTCTACAAACTAGATTTAAAAACATAATAAATGTAGTTTAAGTATGTGTCAGATTAAGGAGGTGAAAGGCCCAGTGCGACTTTTCATTCACACTCTTTCTTCTGTTGTGTCACCATGTCACATTTCACATCTCTTTCTCTGTCCCTATTATTTTTTAACCCGTCTATATAAAAGCTACCACGGTTCCTGAAATGATGCTTATAGCAGATCCACCATGTTTCTTAATCTCCACCTATCCAGGATTGAACGCTGCTTGTTTACCAGCCGGCGTCTTTACCTTGATCCCTTCAAAGGCAGCCTACTGTATTCTCTGATCCAAGCCCAGAACAGAACCAGCTGGGCTACGGCAGACATCATTTGGGGGAATTAAATGATGGTGGGATCACAAAAAACAGCAAACAGACAAAGCAGACCTCCCCCATCTTCCCTTTTAAGCTCTCCCCATCGGACACAGTTAGCTAATCATATGCCAGTGTTTCTTGAAGAAACAGGGGTTTAATATAATCATCAAAAATCATTTTTAAGGAACAATCTTTTGTACCTCAGTATATTGAACTGTTTACTTTGCACAGTACACAACTGAACTGCCAGCTCGTGGTTTTCAAGCAGCGCCTGTAGCTTGAGGCTGTCATCGTTTGAAGGTTAAGGGCAGACTATGACAGAGGAGTCAGTTGAAATAAAGCAATTTTATCTTCACTGTCCTTGTCTGAGCAGCGATAAAGTGTCTCTACACCATCTACACTGTAACGTCGTATTTGGCAATGACAGTTCACTGCATTGCTCAATTAAATCTAATTTCTTAAGAGCAGGATGACCACCTCTCCTACCTCATAAACGGACCCGCAGAACGGCCAACCTAAGTGCATTTATGAGTGTCAGTAATCAAGTATGGCTCAAAGCAAGTGATTCAATTAAATTGTGAGGGTGAGACGCAACATCCCTCTTGCTTTCCTCTGATGGTGTAGTGCCTGTGAAGAATGCAGCCTCTGTCACTGCACTCAAGCAAAGGTGCCTTTTATTAGTGCTCTCAACCTTCTAAAGATTATTAAAAACACAATCACATCTAAAGATTCATGGATGTAGTTGATCTGATTGACTGATCCTGCCTGTTTAGATGGGAACATTTAACAGTGACATGGAATAGCAGCAGTGAAACAGAGAACCTGAAATCACGCTGGACCAGCTATTTAGGTTAGATTAAAATCAGTTCTAATAGCCAACGTAATGGGGCCAGAAACAGCATAATATGACCCGTCTTTTGTCTTTTAGAGTTAAAAATCCAGTCGCTTCCAATGCCATGAATGAGGTTTTTCACTGACCTGTTGAGAAAGAAAAGGGACGTAAGATTAGTTTCAGTGCCAAAGACAAAGAGGCTGTTTACCTCAGTCTTTAACGTCAGAGATGGTATCACAGTGTGTCATTAACAGACCTATGAAGTTTGACATTACAGTATATTCTCTACCAGAGCCCTGCCCCGTGAAACACACTGCGGTCCAACTAGTGTTGAGCAATGCGAGATGAAAAAAAGTGTTTTATTTTAAATGAACTGAAGTAACAAAAAAAAAGAAACACTCCCATGGTTTTCTGACAGTCGGGCCAGAAAACGAGTTGAGAACATCCCCAGAACGTCCAACGCAACTTTTCAAACGAGCAATTAAAATGCAACGACTGGCTGGGTCAGACACAGCAGCGAGTTAGAGAGGAGAGAGGCTGTGTATCGAAGACAAACCTAAACTTTGTTTGCATCTCCATGAGCTTATTCTGCCACAGTGTAAAGATGCATGAGGCACATTCCAGATATTGTGGGAGAAAGAGAGGTTTTCCGCTGCGGCCTGTGTTATGTTCTCATAATTACTGATGTTTCTGCTTGAGCCCGTTATTCTACATATAAATGAAGCACATTTGAAAACTGTCTAAAGCACGTTTCCACAAGAAGAGACAGGTCTCCTTTCACGAGCCGATCAGTATTGTTCGTATTAAATCTCGGCAACCATCAGGCCTAGTTGGCGCTTTCCTGCAAATACTGTTCATCTGGGATTTAACAGGGCTGACGGAGCCGAGTTTCCCTTCCTGCTTCCACTCTTCATCCCAAGCTAAGCCAAATGTAACCACGCTGTTATCGAGCAGGTGCTTCAACCCCACCCCCTGCTCCTCCTCTTCTGACCTCCCGTGACACAGAACCCTGAAACAAGTGACTGTTAAAGGGGGCTGGTTCCCTCATGGCACCCCACCCCCAATATTGAAGAAAAAATAATGAGCTTAATTGACTTGGGGGTAATTTTCAAGCAATTTCCCTTTTAATGGGCATTTATTTGTTAAATGGCATGTGTCCCTAATGGTCCCTGCGTAAATCTGCTCCCATACCCCATTTTCTATTAAGTCCCAAGATCCTTAGATTTCAAGAAGGCTCAAGTTTAAAAGTCCAGCAAATGTTGTAGCTGCGTTTAGTGTTGCAGTTGGATGAACTTCCAATACAAGCCAAGTAAGAATAATGGCGTTCGTACTATAAAGAAAAGATTTGTGTCACTTGCGATCTTGCGCAGGCGTTTTTGTGTTGTTCCTCTCGGTGTCATTCGGGTTGAGGTCCAGGCTTGTGCGTGTGTGTGTGTGTGTGTGCACGTGTGAGTTTAGTTGCCGAGGTTTTTCTCATCAGGGGTTCGGTTCCCAGGGATATTTACTCCCCGAGGCATAAAAGTGACATTGGCCAGAGTGTGATTTGGTGGGAGAAACGCAGCCCTTACATCATACAGTGGAACACATGGCCTCACACACACACACACACACACACACACACAGAGCCATCTGGGCAAGGCAAACATCAGTTACATTCAATTTACTTCGTGTCACTCAGGAATTGCAGTTATAGTTAGGTACCATTAAAATCATGAGCTGTACCGTATAGTACAACAATATATTAGATGAATGGGCAATAAATTTCTTTTCAGCTTATTTGTGGAAGATGAAAGACATGTCCATGAAAACGTGATGACGTTTGGACCACTTAGATGAATGACGTGTCAGTCTTCAGCCTCGCCCCCGTACTTCTGTCAAATAACCATATTTGCTGATGTATTGCTTCAATTATCTCCGAATGATCCAGCTGTGAGAAACAAATATGTGACCAGTTTCGCAATGTCAGAAGTATATACATGGAAGGAAATGCACATTTCCTGGCCTGTTCTGGGAAATGTACATAAGCTAAAGGTTTTAGAGTTGCTGAGATCTGTACCCACCTCCTGTTCATGGGCGGTTTGGCGATGTAAATACATTAGAACCTGTCAGTGCAAATGAACGAGCTGCAGGCTGTGATGGTTCAGTTCAACGAGCACCACTGAGAAGCAGCTTCCCTTTAAATGAGCCACGAATTTCCTAATGCTGCTGGAGGGTTGTTTACACTTCCATCAAGCTGGACACAGACTAAATTCACAACTGTTGGATTGGATGAAACAGCACAAAACTATTCAAAGCAAATTCAAGACAAACTGAGTGTGTTCAGTCTAAGCTCTCCTCCAGCTTCTCCGGCACAAGCTCCAAGCAATGTAAAAGAAATTAAATTAAAAAACAATTCTGTACACAAATCTATACAGATTGTGTTTCTTTTGCTGCAGTTGACCAGTGCAGACACAGTTGTGAGCTCCTTTCCCCGCAGGTGTAGCCAAACGTTACTTCTTATTATTCCCCTGGACAGTTTTACTGTTTTTCTTTCTCCTGCTTTCATCGCCAGTGTCGTTACAGCTGCGGTCCTACACTGACTTGTACTGTATGATGTCTCACGCATGCAGCCAAGTGGACACCTTCCTTATCGCGTGTTCTGTGTATGTGCGATCTTATTTTAGAGCGTTGTTTTCTGGGCCTAAATTGCTGAAGGAATCTTTGGGGCTCAGGGTATTTCTCTGAGGTGAAAACCAGTGTGCACTGTGTGGTTTGACTTGGCTCCAGTCATGCATGTCCCCTTGACAGGATGATTGATAGCTGGTTTATTTCAATCACGTTTGCTGCAGTAAACAAAAGTTTAATGAGATTACAAACCTCGCACAAATACAACACACCTGCATTTGCCCACGTATAAACGCTCCAACCCAATATTTTACTTTAAAGCCTTAAAAATAAGCTGTCATTCTTGTTTAACTGTGATGCTTGAGATGCACGTGCAGGATATTAGCAGCACTAAAAGCCGTATGTCAGCATATGCATGAAAAAGCGCGAATGACCTGTTTGTGGCAGCGCACCCTTGTCTGTGCCGCCTCTGGCCTGGATCAACCAAAGTCAGCGTCGTGTCTCCCACTCTATGTGACCCATCATATCACAAACAAGCCGCACCACTGTTTTCTTCCACTTTAATGTGTGAATTCATCAGGAGGGTTTCAGACATTCCAGAGGCTGGAAGAATGACAGCTTGCCTGGTGATTGTCTGGAGCTGACAGGGAAAAAAAAAAAAAGAAGCACAGCAGGCCAAAGAGCAACAAGGGAGGAACCTTCAAAATGCAGATTTCACATTAAATGGAGGGAGGGAAACAAGTCGAGGAGCAAAAAAAAAAATCATCATAGTCACATGCAATATAAATCATACTTAAGGTGCATTTAGGAAATATAAACATTCAATGTTTGTTCTTTGAGATAAAATAAATGAATTCCTGGAAAAGTTGAACAAACCTGTGAATGTCTGAAATGCGGCAAGAAGAAAACACTTTTTCAGCTGGAAGGTGTTATTATTGGCCCAAATATTTCACATGCATGAAAAATATGAAAGGCATTTTGTCATGTGTGCACACAGCTGCCTAGAGCTCTTGAGTAATGTTGGCTTATCTATCAATATTAATGTCTTTCAGAGGCTGCAGTTTGTTAATTACAGAGAAAGGAAACTCTACTACTAGGACTGAGTAGAGAATCACATATATCACATCATATTTAACAGCATTTAGTGAAATATATGTTACAAACTAAAAGTTTAGTGCACTGCTTCGTGAGCTGAGGGTCAGTTGACATGGCCGCATGGATGTATGTTTATCGAGAACCGTCCAAATAGTTTACATTGTCCTTATCGAGATAGTGTATTGCGTGCACATTTTCAACATGCTCCCATAAACTGTTCCCTGCCACTTGTGCGCCTTCATTCATTGTTGTTCTTATCTTCCTGACACCATGCCCCTGGAACAAACACACCAAGGCACAATGAAAACCAGAAAAAAAAAAAAATAGAGGAAGTAAATGTGATCTTTGAGTGCCCTTGAAACCAGTTCTGTGTGTATATGCATTGAGGGTATTTCTGTGTATTGCTGTCTTTGAGTATATATTGAGGGAGCGTGCTTTTCTGGGTATGTGTGTCTTTGTGTGTACTGTATACCAGCCTGCACAGGCAGGAGGAGAAAAGCTCAGCCTGTTGATAGTGATGACAACATAACAATTCACAGTGTATTGTATACTGTTTTATTGTAAACACAGAAAGTGAAAACACACGGGCACCTGGAAACAAAACAAGAGCCGCGGGGGGTTGGGTGAAGCATCGCAACGTTCTGCTCCGTCAAACAGCCATGAGTCAAACTCCTCAGTCGATTGAGACTTCAGCGTTTCTGGCAAAACACCAGGCTACAGCTCTGTTATTGGGTTTCAGCTTCTGGGGCATTGTCAGTAACTCGGTGAGGTGGATTCAAATCTGTGCGCACACGTGGTCAAATCTTTCCCGTAAACACCTTTTATTGTGCTCTCTGCCTCCTCGCGGAGAGACTGATGTTGGTCGGCAAAACGAGGCAGTCGTGCCCAATGTGGTACGACCGAAAACGCCTTCCTCTTTACTTCAGGTGACTCTCCTTCTGTTTAAACCATTAGTCTATGAATTAGGGAGCGTAGGGGCACATGGCGAAGCAGACATGTGCAGACAATAATCTAGAGAATTTATAGAGCCGTTTCCCAACCCCTTCGAGCTCTTTACACCGTTAAAAAGACGGAACTCACACATGGAAAGCTCACCACAACACAGCTCATGCAGCTAAAGGAACTAAATGTACAGCATTGTTAGATCCTATAGACCGAGGTTGACATCTGGAAGTCATAAGGCCGTTTCAAGCAGTTTTAATGTTACAGTGCAGGTCAATACTCTCCACTGAATCCCGCTACTTCCTTTACGATCAGTCATTTGTCTGAGGGAAAAGTAGGAAATTGCAGTTTTGCTCAGTGTTCGTACAGCGAAAGATGTGCTACTCACTCCTTTGAACCTCAAAACGAAAGGCGTCGATTTGGGCTTTCACGCCTCACACTTCACTAAGTGTTTCACTGTACGCGTTGCCTGCGCCTGACCCGACCGCCCTGCCCGGCGGTAATGCGATGCGCCAGCGCTGCCGCGGCTCAGCGCTCATCACTTGTTAAGCGACCTGGCCAGATAGGAGACGCGGCGACTCAGGCATCAAAAGCCGTCTTAAATAACAAGCTGAGCTGAGGGGAAAATCGCTTGCGTTTCGAAAGCCTCTAGAGTTCAATCAGTCATAGGAGCAACTGAGTAACATTTGGAGAAGAACCAGTCAGTGCATTTCATTTGAGGTTTTATTTGCAAAGACAAAAAAACCCCACCTGCTTTCACTCCAATTTCAAGTACATCCAGCAGCTTCTTTCATTTTTAATTTTTCTATCCATGTTGTTTCATAAACAACCATCCTAACAGCTTGACTCCAGAGGTGCTGATGTCAGACTGTCTGCAGCCTTGGTCCAGACTGAACTCTCCTGTAGAATGGATGGCCATGAAGCTGTGTGAGGACATTTACAGCCCCTTCATGACCCCTTCCCATCAGCCTCAGCTGGAGGCATTTAGTGTTGAATAACCGAGGAAGCTGTACCTGCCTGTTATCTTCGTAAGCATGCTGACACTCGCGTTTGGATCTGAGGTCCTGACCTCGCAGTGTAATGGGTTTCTGTTGGTGAATTGTTGATGTCTAAACAGAACTCAACTGAATCGGAGCCAGAAACTCCTGTTTCATAGGACAAATGCATGGAAGCAATAGTCAGAAAACATTTTGTCCATGACCAAAGCAAATGAACACGAATGAAAGCGTTTTGCGTGATAGCGCACATTCCCTGTGTTCTGCAACTGATCGTCCAGCGCGATGCTCTATTTTCTCAGGTACTTTCCTTACCCATGGTCGGGCGTTTTTCAGGGCAGATGAATAGAAAACAGATGCTGGCTCACAGACAGGAAGCGTCGTAAAGGCTTGGATCTAACTGTTTGTGACACACTGTGTCGATGCAGCGGGCCAGCCGAGCCAGCTGTGTGCTTTTGTTGGGGGGTAAGAGGTGAGTCGGTGACATTACGTACATCTTCACCTGCGTCCAATATAAGGCTGAGGTTCTGATGCAAACGAGCCGTGACCGCATCCAGATCGCCCAACAAACGGAGGCGAGTAGAATAATTGGCTTCGCTGGAAGGAACATTATCATATCATCGTGGCGCTAGTTCAAGTTATTCACATTTGCGCACAAGATTTTCAAAGTTCAATAAAGTTATTCTCCAGAGCTGTTGTTTTTGTCGATAAAGTCACGTCATTTGCGTTTTGTGTGGGTTACAGGGTGTGTGAATATGTGCGAGCAGACAAGGAATCCTGTGATCTACATCTGTGCTATTCGGTTTGTGTTTGAAGTTCTGTTTGTCACTGCTGATGTGTGTATTTGACTAAGCCTTTATGTTCATTTTTTTGGGTCGAGGTGGTCAGATTACAATTTGGGTGTTGCACTGGCCAAAGACAGCAGCGCTATCATCAAACAGAGATACACATTGTTCTCATTTAGCTTTGCATGAGAGACTAGAGGCTTGGCAGAAAGCAGCTGAGGACTCTTCCGTTTTGACCAAAATGTTATTTAATGTAATGCAAGTGACATTAACTGGAAACATTTGACTAAAAAAAAAACAAAACTTACTAGAGTATGTAAGTGGCAAGCTGAGTCATAAATATGACAACAAACAATTCGGCACTTAGGATTTTCCTGCAGACTGAAGCCTTCTCACCTTTGATCTGTTCCCAGAAACAATTTCTTTTCAATATTTGTTAATCAGTGTTGGACTCATGGATGAATGAGAACATGTGCGCTCCAGATAGCAGACATAATTAGTGGCAGCAGCCACATCTTGACTTTTATCAGATGTATTTCCAGAACGTGTTTAAAACCGGTTTAATGGACTGACATCAGTCAAAGACACAGTAAAGCTGCTTTTCCTGTAATACATCTCCATAGACAATAGGAGTAACAGTGCGAAGTATTGAAGACTAATTCTTGAACATCTGAAGTAACATGTCTCCGTGTTTTTAATCAGGAGTACTTCATTTCAGAGTTCCTTGAACAATGAATAGCAGTGTTTTTTTTTTTTGCACCGTTGATGTGCGAAGCCACATGTTGTTTAAGTGAAGCCATACACATTTTTGCCACTGAGGAAATAAAAAAAGAAGGCTCTCGAGTAAACACGGAGCTTCTGCGTTGCGTTATAATTGTTCAATCATAACTGAATCCCCACCCCTTCGTCGCTGGGTGAGTCAGAGCAGACCTGAAGGTAATCTGCTCTCTCACAGACGCAGACACTCTCAGAAAGCGAGATTACGAACATAAGAGCATGATCCTCCTCCTGTGATTCCAGTTTTGTGTAAATGTGGGTGAGTGGTTGGAGGCTTGAGTAACACTGACAGTAATGGTGCGGTTTGGACACAGCTGGCACAGTCGGACACATGTTTGGAAAGACGCGTCCTCACACGGTTCTTGCCCTGATGTTATGCTGCACGACAACAAAAAGAGGAGAGTCAAGTTTTCTGTTTGCCAACATACAGAAGAGTGGTCCATTAAATGATTTGCTGACACTGTCAACCGCTACGGGGGCCGTTGAGTGTAATTGCGTGGAAAAGCTGGTTTATACTGTGCTTTGTTTGTGGTGTGTTGACAGGTGAGAGCAGCGAGAGTCTGGCTTTCACTCCACTCGTCTAATGGTTTGACTGGTACATGTGCAGTGGAAAGAAATGCCTCCACAGCATTGTGTGAGAGGCACAGCCGAACCTCTCATCACTACTTAGGCACAATGCTAATAGATTTTTAGAAACACATTCATCATGGCAAACCAGGAAGAATGTTATTTTTGGGACAGTTTGACATGTTTGGAAATACTGTACGCTTCTCGCTAACAGAAGGAAATACTGTGTCCAGAAATTATGAGTAAGGATCTATTTAAGGCTTTTGATTCTGTTCACTATATGCAATATTTATCTGGAAAAAGACGTTACGTTCAATGTCTTATTCAAACAAGTCTTCCAGCTTTAACGCTGGCTCTTGCTCAGCTGTCTTTATCTTTAGAGAGAACACAGTTCGCTTCCTCTGTTTCCAGTGTTTGTGGTATCAATATTCCCATTTGACTCCCAGCAGCAGAGCAAATAAGCTTATTTGCAAAAACACTTTAATTACAAAAGGCACTTTTGTAGAAAAGTGTTGCAATTGCATTTTGCGCCGGAGGGGTCCTTCCTTAATGGCCCACCTGTGAGCGTGTGAGATACTGATGGGAGCAGCTCCTTCCATCTGTAGTGTGATGCCGGTTTTACACATCACGCACAATTAAACGTCAGCCCTAATGCAATTATGATTAAACAGCTGACTGGCTTCTATGGTTCTGCTGACAGAACTCATTTTTCAACATCCTGCTTAAACAAACAACGTAATGTTTTAAAAGTGCTGGTGGGCAGATTTTTGTTAGGTTTGGAAAGGAAGCAAACATTTAGATTGAGGCAGGCTGTTTCCTTCTGTTTCCAGCATTTACAGTACCATACATAGCCTACATCACGCTGCCAGCTATTCCCATCTATGCTCCAAAATATGACTATCACTTCAACGATTCCTCCTCAAACTAGAGTCAGTCAGTTGGAATTTGCCTTCATTTCAGGATCATCAAGCCATAGCGATATAAACATTGCCTTAGAAATAAATGTAGAACTGTTGATGCTCACCACCCATAATCTAATAGTTTTAATATTGTAAATTGTCCAGCATGCTTTGCTGAGCAACTGTGAGACAGCATTTGCTCTTCCTGACCCACAATAGCCCAGTTTTTCCCAGTAAACCACAGAGAGGTCAGAGTCAGGGCACCGAGGACCTGCTCACTTACCATCTTTGCAGTGCGCTGAACATTTTCCGTTATAGTGCGATTTCAAGTCAATGTGTGGGAGTTTACTGGTTACAATAATGTCGTTCGGTGATTTGCAGCTCGGCAGCGAGTGCGATGTGGACCCGCTTGGATTCACAGGGGAGCTGTTTGCTGTGGCACCAGTCAATCTAACCATTGTTCCTGCTCTCTTAATGACAGAGCCAGCCACAATGGAAATTAAAATGGACGTTCTGTGCCAAAGTGATATGCATGCGAACTGCAAGTTCATGGGGTCAGAGGTGAGTAATGGGCCTCAGTGAGGAATTTAAAATAATCATGAGGCTGAGTGATTTAGAACTGGAGATTCAAACAATTGGTTTGGTTTCATTTCATTTTCATTTTCAACCTTCATTTGTTTATAAATATAAAACTGTATATTTATGAAAAGTGTGGAAATAACCGCCTCCCGTCTTCCATTGAATGATAACTCTAATTAACCAGAACATTGATGCCTGGAATGTTCATGTCATGTACCGTTCAGCCTCTGGGATATTTACACAGTCCTCTAAGTGAATCAGTCGGCACATCTGTAAATTAATGAGGCATGCTGTGTGCAGTGTAATTGAATTGTCTCTTTGCAGATGTAAGAATGTCCAGTGATTTCTAACAGTAGACATCGAGGGACTCGACGCGTCTGTACGTTGCTATTGTGAGGTTTGTTGTCAACCTTGGGACACGTGGCTTTGGATTGTCATGTTTGACAGTTTGCCTGTCACGCTGCTGGTGAATGTATCACTGCACGCTGTCTCTTTAAGTACTGAGTCATAACTACAGCTCAATCACAGGCTTATTTGCCTGCCATTCCAAGGCCAAGTCGTTTAGTCTGAGGTGTGACTTTCTGTGGGGAGTTCTTCTGCTCGAAGGCTGTTAAAACACTGGTCTGACAGGCAGGTTTTCCCTGCAGTGCTTGTCGTTTACCCAGCTCAGCCGTGTTTCCCATCTGCTAATGGAGCGCCAGAGCTTACAGAAAACAAGCGCAGAATTTCTTAGACAGATTCCAGTGACCCCCTGCCCGAGCTTCCTGGTTCAACCCAGACTGAGCTTTAAAGGGCGGCAGAGCAGGATAGGAGGTGTGACTGCGAGCCAGCTACGTGTAGATAAAGGCTTGTGCCAAGGCCTGAGCAAATAAACAAGGGGATGATTATTTCAGCACACACGACCGACTAATTCAAAGTGAATTAAGAGAGCCCCAGCTCACAGCGCCGATAAGCCAAACCTCTGCCGCTCTCGGCTGTCGCCTCTGTTTTCTTAACTAATGCCTGCTCGCTCCCTCCCCGGGCCTGTGTAATCAGTTTAGGATCTGCAGTGCATCTACTCACCGTTCAGGAATGAAAACGTCAAAGCAAATTATTCGAATGAGCCAATTCGCACATCCTGTGTGGGGTTTCAGACCAGATCAGTTGGATTTCACAGTAACCTTTCTGTTACTTTATTGGCTAACGTGCAACAGGAGAGGACAACACGCTGACTTGGACACGTTAAGCATCGTGTGCTGTTTTTTTTTACAGGCAGTTTCTACACTGCGAGCCAAACTTTTACTCGCTGTCAAAGGTGACATTATAGTTTATACAGTACAGACTCCGGGCAAACAGGATTTAAAGATTTAATTTATGAGATGATAGCTTACAGCCATGCTGCCATTGCTTGCACAGTATAAATAATGATTGACTTAATGACTACAGCGTATAAACTGCTCGTCAAAATAATCCAATTAATCCTCCTGTTTTGGGCAAGCTGCCCTTGTTTTGAGACTCATTCCTCGTGGATGGTTTGCAGATGTTTCCTCGTTGAGACTCATCAGTGAACCAACCCAGGAATCGCTGCTGTACCAGGGCTTGGATTACACTCCTTTGGTTTTTCTCATGGCAAGATGGATCTGAATGTAGATAGAACAAGGAGTGTCTATGATTAGAGCCGGAGCAGCTCCTTAATGACACCGCCCCCACCTCTCCCCCCCCCCTCCCGCCTCCCTCCCTCCTGATCAGTCATCAGCCGTCTGGCCTCTCTGGCCAGCATCATATAGACTGCAGACCTCTGTTCCCCATTAACCCCCCCCCCCAACATGTTCGTACAGTATCTCTGAGTGTGATGGTTAAAAGACCCATGTGGGTTCCGTTCCACATTAGTTTTGCCTGGTATTTGGCCTTAGCAGCATGTTTGTGGCGGTGGCCTCCAGCGCTCTGTGATGATTGAGCAGCACTAAGTTTCCCCTTGCTTTGATACCAAAAAGGTCCCCTGATAAAAAGGTTACCCTGTGACATTTATCACTGACACGTTTTGCTGTTTTCTTCACTTTTCACACAGCGATTTCAGAAGTAGCAACTGCAGGTTGTTGTAGGAATATAAAGTGTTTGTAGACTGCTCAGAAATTGGGGTGTGAATTTGTGTCTTGCTCTCATGGTCTAGAGACACTGAGTCACGAGAAAGCAAGCTTGGGGGAAATGCGTGTTAGTCAGGTCCTGTTCCTGTGGATGTTGGCACCATAATGTGACTAATGTCATAGGAGCTATGTCTACACCTCGGCAGGATCTGAGTACTTTGGACTTTTCCATGTATTGTTTGGGGTCAGTTCATTGGTTTGCATGTGAAGTTTAAGATGTAAAACTCAACAAGGAACATATTTAATCCTTCTGTATATTAGTTCTCCTCTTGTAACATATGCTGTAAACATTGTCACTTTTGAAGGGTCTGCTTATGATCATACTGTATAAAGAACCGCTTAATTATCTGATCCAAGCACTTTTACTGATTTGCTTCCAGTTTAACACGTCAAACTGGTCAGTGTTCACAAACACTCGTATTGTGATTGTTCAATTGCATAACAACAGTGTCTGTTGTATAGGCCCTCTCTCTGTTGGTCAAAATAGTTCAGCGACCAATCAGAGAGCTCTCTATATCTCTTCCCATCCTTGGAAATCTGCTGAGTGACAGTGGCCATGGCAACAGCTCGGCTCTTTGTAGCTCGCTTGCACCCCCGCTGTGCTGCGTTTGATGGCAGTTAAATGTGTTGTGGAGTAATTGGGTTGTGGACCGGATGAGATATGTCCCCTAAGGTGTGACAGAATGTGAGAAATGGAGCAGGTGGTGGAAGCCCAGAGGCTCTCCCATACCCGCCGCAGCGTACAGCCGACGGTTGTTCCCTCGCTGGGTGTAAAGCATTTCGCTCTGTCATCCTGTCAGCTTCAAGTCCTTCAGGTCTGGAAAATAAAATCTAGTTATCCTGATGATATATTCTGAAGAACTGAGATATGAAAACATGATGTCATTTTAAATTCTGAACTGAAAGGGGGCTTTACAGATCTGCTGGTAAAATCATTTTTGCAATAAACTCTTGGTTATTTTCACATTAAAATATCCATGGGAACATTCGACATAGACAGTCTGTCTATGTTCGAGGTCCTTTCACTCATCTGTCGCATCCACGCAGTCCTCATCCAGGTTGCCTCTGTTTTTATATATCATACATGTATTCAACTTTAAACTGTGAGCTGCCTGCTTTATCCAACAATGACTCTAGCATCAGTAACCAAAGCTTTGATTTGTCTCCCGAAATAGACGTACAGGCAGGAGAGGAGACTCTGTGGCTACGTTGGTGAACATGCAGAGCAGGCGGTGGTGAATCCAACACACGTGTTTATAGTTACAGTTTGGAGGTGCACTGTTTGGCTACTGCTTCTCCTGGAACCTGACCAGGCTGCACTGTATTTGATACAGAGTTTATTTTGCAATCGCACGCCTGTGGCATCCTCTAAGCCCCGTCTCCGTCACCGCTAGCGCACAGCAGTATGTACCTGATGCACACCTGATCCAACTCACTTCACAGTGATCAGAATGCATCTGCATTTCCTGTGTCTTGGCAAGTGAAGAGCGCTGTAACTGAGTAGCATAAGCCTATCAGCGTGTGCAGACACGACATCAGATGGATGCCATGTGAAAGGAAGAAGCTGTCACATTACACTTGTACCAACATCCAAAGCTCTGCCAAACACGATCAGGTGTCACAGTGGCAGCAGAGGCCGGCCAGCTGTGTGACATCACTTGGTATCGCAGCCCAGAGGGGTGACGCCCACCGGGCCAGAAGGGGTAGCGGAGCCGAGGAGCCTTTCAGCAGGTTTTCCCTTCGTTTTGATTGAGAGGATCTGTTGCAAAAGTCAGTGTAAGAACTCTGAGTTGTCTGTAGTCTTTGTTTTTGATGTACTTTATTCATCCCAATGGGAAAAGTGTGGTCACTGTATGAATGAAGTCCATGGACAAGACACTGAGGCCAGAAAGAAATGAAGATAAACACACAAATATGGTGTCTCTTAACATGCCAAGTACGTCATATGACATATGTGTTGATTAAGGCCGGATTCCAAAGTTGGATGTTTTGTTATTATTGTTGTTGGAAATATTAATGAGGTTTATGAGAATGGAGATCAAGTTGGAAGTTTTGGTTTCACTTTGGCTCCCTGTGGGGTTGTTCTTAACAGGAGGACAATTTCTCTTATACTGTAGGTTAAACAACTGATCATCGTGTCTCATTTGTCTTGTGCACTGACACTGCATAGAGTCAAACATGCAGACACTGGGTCTGTGCACATATGAAAGACTTCACTTATGTTTTTGAAGCCAAGAAAAAGCCAGTTCATAAAAGTCTAACGCCATGAAAATGCATGTGAAGTAGGTGTTTTTAAGTCAACGCTGTTGCTTATTCGCCGAGAATAATGCGTCTCCATAACACGAGCATAACGACTGAACTCATTGTGATACAACGGTGTGAAGTTGTACCTTGGTGCAGGAGAGCTGGCCGACACAGCAACAACATAGGGCAGTGGAGCAGTCGGGGGGGGGGGGGGTTAAGATGTTTTGAAGCAGATAGGGAGCAGAGGGAGCAAAGAGCCTGCATATACTGGGCAGCCTGTTTTTATCTCTGTGTGTCTGTGTGTGCTTTAAGCAGAGGGCGTCCGGGAGTGTACGCGTGCTTACCTACGCATATCTCCATCTGTTTGTGTACACGTAGTAATCTGAATCAAGCACGTAACCTGAGTGGGCTCGCCCACTGTGTGTTTAATTATTAAAGGTGCACCAGTTTTCACCTGGAGGATCCGTTCTGCCCCGGCGCGCTGCTGCCCGACGAAAGAGGGGAGTCGGGGGGCGGATAAAGAGACCACTGAAAAGGAAAGGAGACACTGTACCACGCTTGCTCTCTGCGGTATGTTCTCCTAACCAGACACAATGAATTATCCAAACCTAGCGTATAATACCTAAGGAGCCGTCCGTGTACAGTATTTGGAAAGCTGCCGTTGTCGTGTAGAGGAATTACTGGTCACACCAAGGGATTAGACTCTGTTTGCTTTTTACATGTGTTTTCTTGAGCTGACTTCGAAGTCTTTCTAAAACCCTTCGTGTGCCTCGTGGTTTGAATCCAAATGCACCTTCCACCGTCCCTCTAATCCGTTGCAGTTCTCCTGCAGCTGCCTTGATGTCATCCAACCTAATTGAAGAGGGAAGCTAGATTCATTTGACCATCTGGTCCTATGCCTGTCCCAGAAATAGAGCGTTTTCCTGGTCACTCAGAGGTCCCAATTTTATCAGCAGTGTTGGGCGTAAGGCGTCTGGGAATTAGCCCTCTATTGCCGTGGAGGCAATCGCCCTGGCTCCATGGAGGAAGTCTATAACCATAGTGATTTGTCGGTGTTGTAGCTGTGAAAGACATGCTCCCAGGGAGCCTAGTCCTTCGATAAGCCCCCAACTGACAGGGAATTACTTGGTCCAGTAGAGCAGGGGGCTAAAGCAGTTGCCATCTCTGTACCATGCAGGCCTGTGGGCTCGTACAGCCCCAAAAAGGCCAAAAGGCCCAGAGCCACCTCCCAGCACGGATTCATTGATATTCTGTGGTGAACCTGTGCAGGAGAAATGAGGTTAATGTGTGTGGCTGCATTTACTGTACTTTACACGATAAGACGCCAATATCCTGTTGTATGATGTGCTATTCTTTAATGAGTTCATTGAATGAATCTGTATGGTCATAAAACACACTAAAAAAACAATGTTGGCAATAAAATGAAATCCATGTGTCTGAATGAGCCCCTCGGCCCTTATATAAACCCCTGAGGCGGCAACACAAACACTGGTGCGCCTAAGATTTTCTGGCCAGCCTAATGAATATTCACAGTCAGCAGACTCACTGTGAAGGAGAGATAGCAGCTGGGTCCTGGGTTGCGGGGCCTGGGGCCCATACACCCTGCGACCACTCACTGGAAGAGCTGCTGTTCATCTGGATGAGGAGATGGCTGCTGCAGCCAAGCTCTCCAAGTGTTGCCAGGACAGGGCTGGAGTGGTTACGCCAAAAGGGCAGGGAGGAAAGGGAATCCACGTTTGGCTTGTGAAGGGAATATAACAAAAATACAGAGAAAACATCCACACGAGCCACTAGTTACCTCTAAAATGCTGACATACTTTAAACAACATTTGAAACAATGACACTGTAGGTGTGAATATTTAGTACGGTGTCATTTAGTACACTGTCACTTGTTTATTCAAATCATGGCCAGTGATGCAAACAAAAGCACCTGTCCCGCGCCCTTAAGTAATAACGATACGATATCACGACCAAACCTATGTGATTACTCCAGGTTTAATTGCTGCCTGGAAAAACACACAGGTGTGCTTTAACTGCACACTCAAGCCATAAAAGAACGGTTCTCCCTCGTCTGGGCTTTATTGGAGGCATTATCCACGCTTTGTCCGGATAGGATGCCTGAGTAGACCTGGGTGCACCCTGCCTCCCGCCCGGCGACAGCTGGGATTGGAAAGACGACCTGCAATTCTGACCCAGTACCAAACACAGCAGTAAATGTCCCTTCCGTGTTTGATGCCTGACAGAAGGAAGCGGCTTTGATCACTCAAACTCATTGTATTTTCATTTAATAGCATGGAGGTAACACACTTTAACTGTGTGTGCATTAGACTTTACATTTAAGCTCATGATGTGTGTATTTGCATGGAAGGATTTGACCACATACCGTTCATGTGAGAACACTGAAACACTGAAAACCATATGGTGAACAAAACAACAAATATATGGCTATAAAACATAGCAAAGCAGGAAGAAGAAGAAGAACAATGATGACCTCTTTGGCTTTTGATAGAACGGTATAAATAAAATCTATTTAATCATAAACAAATGCAATGACTTCATCCAGTATGACAAAAAGAAAAAGAAAACAGAAAGTATGACTGCAAGTGAAGCCAGAAACTAAAAGCTCACACACATAGACGTTTTAATCATGTATATTTGACCTTTCAACCCCTTAAACTGACCTGCAGTCAGAATGAGCTGCTTCACTTGACAGGTCACTGCAAAGCATAAAATATCTGCTGGCGTAACCGGGTTTGTAGGCGACATGGTGCAGACTGTGCTGTTGCTTATGTCAAGTTGACCCCATGCAATTACAGTGTGTATATACACACACACACACACACACACTTGCAGACAAACAAGGCCACATCTCAGAGGAGCAGTAGACGATCAGAGAGCAGAGACAAGAAGATGTCCATTAGGAAGTCTCTGTAATTGGGGTGGAGTAGGGGGCAAAGACTCATGCAGAGCAGATGCAAAAAAAACATTGGTTTGAAAACTAAACTGGAACCAGCTGTCCAAACTCTTCAGATACAGCCACGAACATGTAGCCGATACGTCCTTGTCCAGTTTCTAGTGATATGATTAATCTCTGCGAATACGACTCTCATAAATCTCTCCAGACCGTCGTAAAAGCTTGGATGTTCCGCAGATGTTGGCTCCTCGCACAACTGGGGCTCATCAGTGGTAAAGAGAGATGTGCGAGGCTGACTGCAGTAAACGGACTCGTCTTGAGCGTTTGCATTGAGCAGCGCCGCTGTCACCACCGTCTGCTTTGTATACTCTCTGGGTGTCTGCTGTTGTGCTGGCACTTCACACCACGCAGAACCTGTCCTGGCTGGTTTCTGCTCTTTACGAAGCAGTCCAGCAGTTTTCTTCTGATTTGTCTCCCTACCTCTCCGTATCTATTTTACCCCTTCCTTTCACGTCTCCCTTTGTCTCCTGTCTTTACACGTGTAACTCTGGCAGCCCTTACTCTCTTTTCCATCCTTTTTATCGCTCGCCTGCTCTCTCGCTCCGTCCATCCATCCTCCCTGCTGTTTGACAGGGCGTGTGTGTTGTTTTTATCCGAGAGACATCGGGTCTCTTCCCAGGGCACGTCCTGGCAGCAGCGAGCTCGGCCTGATGACTCCCCAGAGTCCTGCCCCTTAACGAGGCTCCATGTTCCCTCTGTAAATTACAACCGGTCCCACGCACGCGCAGGCACTAGTGGACATAAACACACACTCACCCTCACGCCCGATTATAAAATGTATACATACAAACATACACGCTGCCTTACGTAGTACATGCAAGCAGGCGACAGCGTACTGTATGTGCAGTGATGCGTTTACGCACAGATAAGAAGAGGAGAACTACAGTAGCCTTTGCGGGACCTGTTCTGTACAGTATGCGTAAACAGTCGCACAAGCACACGCACACTCGCGCTCCGTGCATGTTTATTCAGGTATATCCTTCCTGACTTTGCCATTAAACCTTATTGTAGTCATGTGAAGCAAAACGAAACGAAAAGGTCTCAGACTGGCCGAGCTACATAAGGTTCTTAATGAATGTGATGTGTGTGGAAAAAAAAAAAAAAAAAAGTTCAAAGACTCTCGTCGTTGAAAAGAAAAAAGAGATCAATTCACAGTTGACAGAGAAAGATTGTCGTAGAAAGATGAGGCTGTAGAAGACACTTACTGTCACTTACTGGAATTTATACGCAGCGCTCACCAAGTACAAATCCAAATGGAAACAATCCTGATGATAGCTCAATAACAAACACAAAGCACAGTCGGACAAGACAAGTCCAGCACTTTCTATGTGGTGCTGCCACTTTGCTTTAAATCCTGGTTCTTGCTCTAGTTGTATCACGCTGACAGCTCCTTGTTTCTGTCCCTGACAAACTGTATTTTCTCAGAGGACGGAGTTTGGGGAAAAAAAAGGAAGGTAAGGCGTCATAGTGACAAAGGCATGTTGAGGTGCATCGTGACTCAACCAAACATCTTCGCAGTCGTTGTCTGTGGTTAACAACATCCCAGAACTTTAACCAGGTTGTCATTATAACATTACCACAACATTATCTGGACTGTTTTAAACCAAACCATTATTTTCCCCTTAACCAGGCCAAGTCATTTTGTGCCTGGACCTAACTGAACCTTAACCGTAGTGTTGTCACATCATGAACAGTATGTTACAGTATGTTGCAACAGCAACTTTTGAAGAGCTTTTGTTTTGCTGACAGGGTCTTTAGATCAGATAATAGTTCTAGAAGCTGGTGAAATTGCATATTGGAGGTTTTAGTCTCCAGCAGTTAAACCAACAGACCACAATCGATTTCTGCATCATTTGGTTCCTGACATTTTTTATTCCCAACTGACCTTGAGAAGCTTGAGAAAGATTTTAAGTGAGTGTCTGTGTCTCGTTCTATCCTGATTTATCATGTGTCTCCCCACATTGTGACTATTGTAAGATTCTACATGTTTATTTACAGATTAACTTTGGTTTCACTGGACGTCGCTGTTAACAGTGACGAGATTATTTCTCAGATGAAGGCTCACACCTTGCCCATCCGTGTTTAGAACGGTTTGGATGGTGACAGAACCCTTGTAGACGTATGAACGCGCTGGCCTTTCAGCCTTGTGTTCGTCCTCCCTGTGCACCATCGCCTTTATACACAAACACCAGCGCACCTTAATGATGAAACTTGATAGGGGCCTGCGTGTCTGAGTCTCTGCACCCTCCTTTTGTTCTGCCCCTGCTCTTTATGGATCATAAAGGTTTGCGTGATGCCAACAGTCACCAAGTGCTGAGAACAAAGACGCAACAAAGCGTTTGTGTGAGGCTGGGAGATGGAGGCAGCTGAAGGAGAGATGGTGGGGGAAGAAGGAGGGAAATGATACTGAAGTAATCCACCTTTCCTTTCACCTCCCTCCTCTATTTTCTATTGAGAGGCAGCAGCTCTTTTTTCCCCTCGCTCCTTTTATGCATCTCCCGCTCACACCACACAAACAGGTGTCCATTTCTTTCCACTAATTTCTCCAAAGCTGCCCCTCTTGACCCGCTATTTTCTATACATACGTGTTGTTTTTTCCAGTGAAAACATAAAGCACGACATGATACTACTCTACTGTTCATATTTAGATTTTAAACATCGTTCCTTCTCGGCTTCTTTGTGTGTCTTGTAGCATTCTCCTTAACCATAAAGCCAATGTCAGATTATATTTTGACATATCTCTTTGTTTCCATAGTAACAGATTGTAGAGAGGACGAGCAACTTGAAAAGGAAACAACCACACATCAGAGCATCTTATTCCTGCTTAATGTCTCTCTGCACTGTGCAGAGACACTCAATCAATCAATCAATCAATCAATCTATCTATCTATCTATCTATCTATCTATCTATCTATCTATCTGTCTATCTATCTATCTATCTATCTATCTATCTATCTATCCATCCATCTATCTATCTATCTATCTATCTATCTATCTATCTATCTATCTATCTATCTATCTATCTATCTATCTATCTATCTATCTATCTATCTATCTATCTATCTATCTATCTATCTATCTATCTATCTATCTATCCATCCATCCATCCATCCATCCATCCATCCATCCATCCATCCATCCATCCATCCATCCATCCATCCATCCATCCATCCATCCATCTATCTATCTATCTATCTATCTATCTATCTATCTATCTATCTATCTATCTATCTATCTATCTATCTATCTATCTATCCTGCATCTCAAGGTGACTTGTTGGTCATTGACCCCTACTGGTCACCTGCTGAACGACATCTTAATCTAAACTGTTCACTGATACCATGATTCGAGGTACCTAAATTGTCAGGCTTTCAATCATGCATGAGAGCAAAATGTGTATTTGGTTAACAGGTGAGACATGTTAACTATCCGAGTCACTGGTCATAGATGTAAACAATGTTTTTGAGTGTTTATTAAAGCGAGAGTTGCTTTTGCATTCAGCTTGAAATGTGGAATAAAGGACGGTTTTCTCTTCTGGCTGGTCCTTTGTCCAGATCTGCTTTCAGCTCCATCTCTCCCTCTCTTTCCCTCTCTCTTCGGCCCACTCAAACTCCTACGCAACGCTTATCTACCTCTCACCTACATCCTCATCTCTTCTTTTGCCTCTCTAACTTTCTCAATCTGTTAATGCACACACGCACTTGTCTAAACCCCTGTAACCAGCCAGTCGCTGATTCTTTCATGCCAACATGCGCAATAACAGGATGCGCTTGTATAAGTCTCAACTTGAATGCACAAACTGCAGGTATCGTATCTTTACTTGTCCATTAGGAAAATAGAGAAATGAGAAAAACTGGAAATCAACTCAAAGCTTATAATTAGACTGAAAGATAAAAACCTGGAAAATTGCATTTTCTCTGCTAGATATAACCCACTGTTCACACTACTAGAGCTGATAGCTGTGCGCATAAATGCATAAAATTTGCATGTGGGCAAACACACACACACACACACACTTGGAGGGTAAAGCAGTGGAGTGGCTCCCATTTACACACGACTGTAAATTACCCATCACTTCTCAATCAATTATTCATAATCCGTAATTAATTATGAAACAATCAGTAATCCAACACCAGTCCACTTGGCTTGTGGTTGCCTAGTAACCATGACCCATATTAAATGCCACCATTGTTGCCCGTAACCAGAGCACCCTTTTTTTTTTCTCCCATAGGGCTTCAAGCCTGGGGGTATTATAGTAGAGAGTAAATAATGTGTGTGAGTGTACATGCGCAGTAAATGCGCGGATGCCCTGGTGTATGCGTGTGGCCATATCATACGAGTTGCTTTGAAGGCTGATCACACGGGGTAAACAAGGGAAGCTGGTTAATAATGCAGCACGTTGGCTCGTGCCGGGAACGAGGAGCTGTGACCTGCTAGAGACCACTAATGGGACACGCCACGGGGAACACGAGCAAAGAGCACAGCGCTCGCAGCCAGACAATGATGCCATAACACGTCTATGGGGACACATAACCGCACAGTGCACTACTTTGTCGGCACTTGTTCGGGAACTGCATCAGCAGGTTCCCATATGGTACTCTGGAGCCCGGAATGAATGATTTATAAAGCAAGTTTTGGGGTGTTGAGTGGCCATTTTTCAGAGCAGAGTGCGCAGCAGATCACTTTCGTTGCGCTCTACTGCAACAGCGCTGGCTGTTCTTTTTTTTTCTCCCTCGCTATTCCCTCTCATTACGTCTCTCTCCAGTGAAACGCACCACCGCTGTCTTCTTAAATACAACTTCCACATCCTACTTCCACACCAGGAGATAAACACAGCTTGTAAATATAGAAGCTGTGTTTTTACTCCTCAAACCATGTCAGCGAGATGTGAAAATATCCTTCAATCTGGGGAACATCCTGCCTCCAGTGAGAAAACATTGCGTGTTTGTTTGTGCGTGTCTTTGTGTGTGTGTGTGTGTGTGTTGGGGGGGGAGCTTCTCCTGCAAAAAGGTAGAGAGTGTGAATCTGTGTGGGCCTGTGTGGGAGGTAAGAAAGGGACAAAGGTGAGAGCAGTGTGGAAAAAAAGTAAATGACATAAGAAATAAAAGCAGGAGAGAGGAAAATCTGAAAGAGCGAGACAAGTGTGAAGACATGAAGAAAAGGAGGGTGGGTGGCGGTGAGCACCGTGTGACCAGACTGCAGTTCCTTCCTCACCAGCCTGAGAACCAGGAAATAGAGCTCCTGCATTATTAGGACTAACAGGAAATGCAAAGGTCTTCAGGAGGGGTAAAGATTGTGTCGCCGTGTGTGTGTGCGTGTAAACAGCAGCCTCGCAAAATAGCAATTACAGTTATTGCTATTTCAAACTGCGCAATGCACCTTAACAAAAATCATTATCTAATTATCTAACTATCGGCAGCGCAACAGAATTTGCTTTTGTTGGGGTTTCGTCTGCACAGCTGCTACGTGCAGGCTGCTACTACTTGGGTCTTCTGGACATGTGACCATGATGAATATGTACTTGGACAATGGAAGTAATAAACTAACTGGTCAACAGTTACGCCTATTATTTAGAATATGACAACATGCGTTTGGTCCTTTCTTCAGATGTTATGGTTCTGGTGAAATCCTACGCTTTGCAGAAAGTCATTTTATGGCAAAAACAGATGGACTCAGCTGCTAATCCTCCAAAAAACTATACTTTTCTATTGCTTTTCCTCCAAACCCCAGTGCGGCCATCTTCCCCGCGGTGCGATTGTTATTTATGGACCTTTATTGTTTTTGAATAGTTTTATATGATGGTCCAGACACAGTCATGCAGAGACAGGTCAGAATGGATCTCCCAGAAACGCTCAGGCACCTTTTTTGTGCCTCGTTCAAAAACACTCCAGGACAAGCCAATCAAAGAGATTTGTGCGTTTTTTAGCCATCACAGTCTAGACTTGTGTCCTAAATGTCCGGATTGATTGCATAGCGAGGACGTTCAACCGAGGAGGCTCTGCTAGAACAGAGTGCACGTAAAGAAACACAAAAGGGCCACAGTGACCTAATCTCCCAGAGTTAGAGTTCTGCCTCGTTTCACACTGTGAACGGATGCTGTTAATGCTTTTGTACGCTCCAGCGTGTCATCGACTTAAATCCATCCAGTCAAATTCCCGCTGAGATTCCCTACTTTGATGAGAGTGTAGAAATTAGGCTGCAACACGTCAGTGGGGAGCCATTGCTCAAGGCTACTTCACGCATGTTCCAGCTATCAGTCTCTGTGTGGACTCGGGCTGAGCTCTGATTGTTGCTCCACTCCTGGGCTGAGGCTCTTTTGGTCTCTGCGTATGCGGCACCGTCTCAACACTTTTCCAGCTGAATAAATGGATGACATCTAAAGGGAGATGTTAGATCAGTGAATGCGGCCTCTGATGTGGGCTTCTAGCAGGACAAGAGATCATCAAAATAATCACTGTTGCCTGTGCAAACAGTGTGCAGGTGCTCAGGCACAACGCATGATGACACAGGGCCCCCCACGCCCGCTTGCAAGGGCCAAGGAGCAGCAGGTTGCCTTGGGAACCCTGCTCCCTCTTCCTTGTCATTACTCCTTCGCAGGCTCCCCCCTTTTTAATGTGCACCACGCTTTCAGTCACAACCCCCACCCTCTCCTGATGTATGTACACCCAACACATGCATGCACACACTCACATGTGAAGAAGCTTTGACATCGGGAGTCACACTCTCACACACATGCACGGACATCAGGCCCATAAAGAAAACCCACCGCCGAGCCTGTAAACCTTACGTCAACCTGCCTGTGTCTCTTTATTTGGACGAGGCCTCTTCCTCTTACACACTTCATTAATCAGCCAAAACACAACATGGGATCAACTTCATCTTTTTTTTTATTTTAATCTTCTACAATCGACTCTTTCTCCACTTGTATCATAAGAGGCAAACCCGTTCTTGGCTTTCTTGGTCTCGACCTTGAACAACCCCAAACCCAACACTCTGCACGTCTTATGAAGCCGCACATTTACTTTGCATAATGCATACAGCACTGAGGTCGCCCGGCTGGGGATGCGATCTATTTTCTCCGACTGCCCATTCAACAGCAGACATGACTGCACTCGAGCTCTTCAAGCTAAATTTGTTCACATAGTAAATCCTCATGCAATAATGAATAGCAACCTGTTATTGTTTCGCGGCACAGCTGTAAATCACATCACCGGTGTGTGTTTCTCTTTTGATAGACGTGTTCTTTTTGTGCTGTGTTAATATAGGTCTGGGGTTTCTGTGTCGGTCATATTCAGGGCCTCGTTAAATATGGTTTTGTTAACAGTATATCCAGAGATTTTGAATGTGTTGAGGACATGCTTGGCAGCAGGCGAAGGCTGCACTTATGGGCGGACTGTATGGACACTGTGTGCAACGTTGGAACACTACTGCCTCTTAGTGGTCAACTCAGAAGAAGAGCGTGATCTCGCACAGGTTGAAATGTCTAAACGTATAGAGGGAGTCGGCCGTGTCAAAGCAAGGCCCTCCTAGTTATCTGGCTGACACTGAACACACGCCCAAACACACACTCATACACATCCAGTCATTCTGGGTCATGGGAACGCGATGCTGCGCTCACGCTGTGTTTATTCTGTATGGTTTCCTATTTGAATGTGTCTTTCTCACGGGACTGTTAATGACTTCCTCTTTCCCAAGGCAGGGCAGCGCGAGCAGACCTTATCCAGGTCATGCCAGGAGGGCAGGAGCTACCAGGAAGAATGAGGTAAGCTTCGAAACCTCCGTCCACCTCCAGGAGGTTTATTCAGGAACTGAGAGAGCAGACAAACCTTAAGGAATATGAACTTGGGTCCCTGAGAGCCAGTTCTTGTTGGAAGTGGTTTTAAAGTTCAGTATGGGGGGATTGTTTGCACATTATTTGCTTTTGCTGGTGTATCATGGAATATCTCACTGAATCCACCTAATTCTATATTGTTGATGAATTTGAACAGGAGAACTGCTTAACCGATAACGGCTTTGCTGTAACGAGGCCTTATCTCTTTATGTGTCTAGCCAGGAGGCTAACGGAGGCGTCTCAGAAGGGGGAGCTGACTCTCTAAAAGAATGCAAATGTGACATTTTGGGTTCAATAATCTCCTGTAATCTGCACAAAAGTTGACATTTTGAGAAAGTGGTCAGACAGTAAATCCCTCTTGCATCCTGCTTCATTTTCAGGTGAAAAAGTAAAACATAAAAACAAACCGTACTGTACAAAGTCAAGGCACAGAGTGGAGACGCTTTCCGCCACAGGAGGGAGCTGTTGTTAGTGGATTGTCAAACTAGGCTGGCTGCAGATCCTGTTTAGATACAGTATGAGGCAAATTATAAAACCAGTGGAATGTGTGGGAGAGAGGAGGTCACTCAAATTTCCCTTGTGTTAAAATCTTCCTGCAAATATCTTTCCTCTTACAGGAACCCTTCACACTGTGCTCTTGAGGGAGTTTGGTGTTCGGCATTGTTGCATAAAGGAATGATAATGGCTCACCTCACACCCCGCGGGCTGCCAGCAAATGGACTGAAATGTTAAATTCAATATTTCCAGACACTCCCTGGGGGGTAAAGGTGGCCAAGGTTGAAATGGGAATGAAATGAAACATGACAGGCACTTTAACTAGAAAATTAAAGTAAATAAAATGCCACCAGTATCTCATTAAAAAGCCGATGTTTAGTATGGACTAAATTAAGGCTGGTATTGATTGCAGCGAGCTGTGGGCCTAGATCAATCTATTCACGGTGCCCTGCTGAGTAATATCCCCGCCCTGTAGGTGCTGGGAGTAAAGGTCATTTCAGCTCCTGCTTCTGCTCCTCTTCCTCTGCCACCTATGTTTTTCATCCTCTGTCTGTGCCCATCCACACGTCATTGGCCTCATTCTGAGGAGCATCGTTACTATCGATCGTGCTGCACAATTGCAAGTTTGCTCACACATCGCGCAGGAGGTCTTAGATGAGGTAATATTATCCTAAGTGAGTTCCCACATCTAGTCAGAACAATTTAAACATGTATGACGAGAAATGTAAATGTGCCTCTAGTGATGATAAATAATAATAAGTGTCCTATGATCGTCGTCGTACTGGATGTTTCTGTTTTAGTGTTTCTGTGACCACGAGTGGTTTCTAGTTCTTGTTTCCAGTCTGTGTTGTGGTGTGTGGAGTAATTAATGATTAATTAACATAACTAAGATGGCTCCTAATGACATTTCGACACAAACCACCATCTACCCTAATCAAATGTTAATTGAAGAAGCGATGGAGTGAGGCTACAGACTTTCGTCTCGCTTACTTTCCTTTCCTTGAGTTTTTCTCTGCTTGTGTGGGAGAGGTGTCAAATCACATAGAGACTGTGTTGAGGTTTTAATGCTTTCTACAAAGCCGCATCAAAGCTTGTGTGTCATTCATGTCACAAAGTCCTTGAAAATGTGCCTTTCCACAGACTTCTATAAACACGTGTGGCGGCATCACGCAGGCACAGAAAGCAGTTGTCTTCATCGTGTTTTTGAAGCTCCTCTCTGTTTTTCACCCTCCTTGCACCGAGCAGAACGTGGCCCACTGTGCTGCGAGCCTCCGCTAGAACAAAAGATGCAGGGGTTGGTGCATTAAGGTTGACACCATCTACATAAACAATGAGAGTCATAAAATATGATCAGGCTGGCACCGCGTCCTCATGGGTGAGTGGTTCACCTCTAGATATAATCTTCATGAAAGCCCCTGGTAGGTGGCAGTGCCCTTTAAGACAATAAACAGCACCACAACTATATTCATCTTCCTCCTCATAAGCGCTGCAGCACCGACTTTAGCTCCGGGCGTGGAGTTAAACTCACTTGTGTCTCTGGACACCAAGGGTAAAGGTAAGTAGAAGAGCACGGCGAGGTCGTTAGTGGTTCAGTGCTGAAAAATGGGAAAGGTTACTAATTCTTGCTTGTGTTAATTGGTTATCAGCATTAATGAGATGCAGTGGCTACAGAGCAGAAGACGGGGGTTTAAATGCTGGGCGCACAAGCTCAAGAGCAGGTTCATCCGACCACTACAATGGAAATGTCAGCTCACCTTTTTGCGTGTGTATGAGAAGTAGCGTGTGTGTGTGTGTGTGTGTGTGTGTGTGTGTTTCTCACTGCCTGCGGTCTGTGTGCAGATTCATATCGAGCGAGACATTAGATACTCTGTCTTGTTAACATCGACCTTTAGTCTAATTACTGTAACTGCTAATTACGACCTCCCTCTCCTCTCTCCTCCTAACACACAAATGCACATGCGCTCTTGCGACGCGGTATGAAACATCGCACGGCTTACGCGTCCTGCCTCGTGCACTGCCATGAGTTTTGTAACTATGCAAAACATACATCAGTTCCAATCACTTTTAGCATTATTATAATTGTGAATTGTGTTTGCTCCCACATGTCCTACACATCAACACTGCAGCTGTGGTGGGTCCTGCATTAATTATTATTAATCGATGATTTTTTTTTTGAGCCACAGCATCTCTAATAATGAAATTATGAAGTAGCCTTTCTTTGTAGGTAGGGTGCAGTTCAGCACAGAACCAGCTGGGGGCAGTGAGTGTCAGCATGTCAGCACTGCTCTGCTGTCAGTGAGAGTCAGAGAGCATTAAATGGAAATATGGCAGTGAATGGCAGCTCCTTTCCTTCTGCTGTGGGGTTGAATGTCAGTGGCGGGGTCGTTTACTGTAAATGTGATTTGATGATGAGGAGTAGTTCGCTCTCTGTGGTCCTTTGCATCGGCGAAGTGGTGTGATGCTGTACACACACTCTGTATGCCAGTACAAACAGAGGCACGTGGCCTCTACAAGAATCATAAATCAGACCCGTTCCCACTGCTGAAGGACAAAGATGCTAAAATAAAACCCTTCATTCATACTCTCCCCACACTTGTCACATTCTGTATTGTGTAAGAAACATACATTTGTTTACTTGTTCAGGCTGATTTACAGAGGAATGCAACATAACATCACATGAATCATTTTTATCTTTCATTCCCTCCGTGGCGGCGGCTGCTGACAGCTCTGTGGGTACGTTGTGGGGAGGTGTTAGCCACGCAGGCTTTCTGCTGCTGAGACAGAAGAAGGATTTAGTACAACGTGCACTGTTGTGTTCCATCATAGGGGAGGAAGATCCTGACACTACGTGGGGGTTTGAATCTGGAGATGGAGGCACTCAGAAGGGACTGCGTTGCTATTTGTAGCTGAAAATGCTAATGTTTTCGATCATGTAATGCTCAACATGTCTGTGGAGGTGGAAAAGATCAGGTCGTGTTAAATAACAAAACCTCTTTAGCATTTATTGCAACATCTGTTTTTTTTATAATGAAGTTTTGTTTCATAACCTCACTTGAATTAGATATATATGTCAGAAAATCCAGCCTTTAGAAGCCTTGTAAAAGACTTGCATAATAGAAATCAGCTGTTTATACACATTTACATTAATAATCCATCTGATCTTATTTAAGGAGGTGTGTTTAGATAAGGAGGTAGGATTAGAATAAATAAACCCCAGATCAAATGAAATGTAACATGTTAAATGCAGCTTTTCTTAGCAACTGGGTAGAGGCAAGGTTGGAGTATCGCTGCAGAGTTTTGACATTTCCACAAGGGTGTGGTCGAAAGTGACTGAGAGGATAAAACGGGAGAGGAACAAAAAGAAGCTGGGGAAAGAAAGGGTTTGTTCTATGTCTTTCTTCTGGGGCTCTCCAGAAATACCTGTCTAAGGGGACACATTAAGACACTAAAAATAGAAAACCACAGAGCCCACGGCCCCTCCTGTTCCTCTGCCAGCCCCCAGAGACTGTATCTCAGACAGCAATGGTAATTGGTTCTGAGAGTTTTTGCACCAGCTCTTCTGAACGAATTCGTAATTTGTGAGGCAAACATTTGTGGTGCCCCCAGAGGAGAATGGATCTTTTTTTTTTTGTGGGAGCTTCCCTCCTTCAACCGCGGGCTCCGCTGACTTCTGCCGCCGCTGGCTGGCTGGCTGTCATCAAAGGTGAAACGCTGATACAGCCGCCTTTCAGCCCACGGCGCAGAGGGAGAAAGATCGGCCGGGGGGGAACGAGCATATAGAGACACACAGACGTTTCACAGCCACTCTAAACTTTTGTGATTTATAGGGAAGGGGGTGGTTAGCAGCGAAGCAGAACACTAAGCAGGGGATTAATGGCAGGAACACGCTTACTGGATGGATGAATAACAAATGGCAGCGAAACAGGGCCTGTGAGGGGTTGAACATGAGTCGAGTCTAGAACCAGGAGCCACCAGAGTAATTTCAACAGGTTGTCTAGGAGTAAAAGATGAACATGTCAAGCTTCTGATCTTCTACTTGTTCTATGAGCACAGACAGAGCGACAAGCTGCTCCACCTACTTATTAAGTTTATATGTTAGGGCATCATGGGAGATTTTTATGTATGTATGTGTTTCTGAAGTGTTTTCACTCTTTGCTAGATAAACGCTGCGTAGCCGTAGGACATGGCTGCTCCTCTCTGTACTTCTTCCAGCTGTTTGCTGTGACGTCACTTGCAAATCGCCTTCGTTAGTTTGTTAGTTTAGTTTGTGTTAGTGTTAGTTTGTAATCCGTAGATTACAAAGCGCTTCCTTCTTGACAATCAGAATTCGCAGTGATTCGCGGGGAGGAGCGGCCTCCAGCGGGAGCGAGCCGCTGAGAGGCAGATGGAATATCTGCATTGAGGAGACGTATTAGTTCAGTTCACCATCTTCTTTCCGATGATACGAATATGCTGCTGAAGGGAGCAACAGCTGAAGGAGGAGCCCTTCTGGTGGCTCGTCCGTCTGTCTGTCTGTCTGTCGGGATCTGGAATCATTAGTTTGCAACACAATAACAAACATAATGCACACACACAGAAAATCTGAAGATATTGGACCAATAGGGACATTTGGAGAAAATGTGGTTGGTTCATATTTTCCTCAGAGTTGCTGGACATCAGTGTCCTCAGCTGGTCATTATATGTCGTCGTATAACTTGCCCTCCTAACTGCAGATGCTAAACACTTTTCTTGGTCCTCACTATGTACAGGACCGAGCAGAAAACACGCTCAGCTCTCAGCGGGTCTCTCACTGCAATGCAGAGCCCTGCATAGTTGCTCCAGTATTAAGTGAACAACATCACATTTCTGCGACGTTTCTCACATTCCTGTGCTTTGCTTTGCTTTTCTTCGGCTGGAAGTAGAAGGTAAAGGTGAATAACAACAGCGATGAAAGCAGTTGAAAGGGAACAGGAGAAAAATATTGCCAAATACATCAGCTGCATGCACTCTATATAAAAATAAATCTTATGTTTAGCCCTGTTTCACCACTGAAAAGCATTTTGGCTGTGCAGCCTGAAAAAAATCCAATATATAATATTTTCCTCCTTGATGTGAATGGATGTGGAGGTGAGCTATGGCGCCATGCTGCCATATTAAAGCAGATACAAGGTCAAACACTACATTTTACCGACTTTGTTGTAGATTGATGATTATTAGCTATCAGAAGTTGGATTTTGACAAAAGTGTTGCAATTAAAGATCAAAGCTGATTCTTACGATATATTCGTACAATAAATCAAATGGCTGACGCTCCTGCGTATACAGATGTATGTATAGATTTATTCCCTCCCTCCCTTTTAAAGCCTGGGGTCTTGTGATTTGGACCACCAGCATTTTAATTTACTACACACGCACGCACACATTCCTGTCTACAACTTCTTTCTACCTGCATATTCATGGCTCATCCCGCCGTGAAGTTTACAGACAGAAGTGAGAAATCAAATGTTACCAAGGTAACCAAAGTGAACTCTGCTCCCGCAAGCCTCATTAGCCTTTTTTTGTTTTGACAGCCAACGGTACGCTGGGTATTGAAGGCACACGGGCTTTGATGTGACTTAGTGATTTTGAGTAATGGGTGAGTTTACAAAAAAAAGAACAATTGGAAAAGATGCTAATGACGTGTCAGGTTTGTTGTTACAGAGCTGTTTGCTGCAGCAACAGAACAAGGGTGTAAATAATATGCAGAAATAGCAGCAGACATGTTTCACCGCTAATCAAAACAAGAGGAAATCTTGAATCATACTGAGCATGAATAAAAATACAGACCATTCACATTTATCTGTTCTGTATATCTACTGTACAACAATATTTCCTTTTCTCATATAAGCAGGTTTTTACTGTTTGCTTGGTCTTTAAAATTGAAACCATGTGTTTTACTGTTTCCCATCAACAAGCCAACTAAATAAATATGATAACGTCCACCTGATGAATTATAACCACGGACATAGCGAAGCATGTGGAGGCATCTGTAGAACGATGCCGAGCACAGTTTGGAAACATTTGGGCAGTGAAGGTAGGAGAGAGGGAAGCCTCCAGGATACAGTGATGAGGAGGATGTCAGTACAGCTCCTGTCAAAATCTGTACAGCAAACATTTAGTCACAATCCTCCCTTATGGCACAGAGCAAGAGCTAAATACAAATCTCCCTCTGTACACACCCAACACGCAGGTTTAGTTGGTTCTGGCACTGCTGCGCTGCTGTGCTGTTTCGAATATTTGTATATAAATACTAGAATTTAGCTTTTTCTACAATCCAGAAGACGAGAGGTGTTTTTTTTGGATCTTGATACTGTCCCAGTACGACCCCGTTGTTTGGATGGTGTCCATGCCGCTCATTAGTAGGACAGATATTGAGAAAAGATGACCTTGGCTGGTTTGCTTTGAGCAAAGGGGCAACACAGAGAACAAAAAACAATGTCCTCATTACTGACTGTGGTGCTACCGAGCAACTTTTTTTCTTCTTCTCTCCCTAAAAGCCAGGAAAGACCAGAAGAGTTTTGATTATCCAGTCAGCAGCGAGGCGAGCGAAGCAAGAAGAACAAAGAATCAGCAAAGTCTGATCTGAAGGCAAACGGGGCTCAAGATGAGCCGTTTGAGATAAGCTCTAGCAGGAGACACTCACCACAGACGTGTGTTGATTTAGACGCAGCGAGGGAGAGAGATCGAGTTAAACTAAAAGGAGACCAATGTTTACAGAGACAGAGGAGGCGAGAAAAGAGAACTGTGTGGAAATGAGGTTTGTCATATGCGTAATCACCCCCCCCCCTTTTTTTTTTTAAATCTTCCCGTTGCTATGGAAACAATACAGCGTGATTATAAATCAATTTCAGTCTGGGATTAACGATGCGCCTTCCGGATGAGAACCCAACACACAGAACGCCCTGACTCCATCCGCAGTGTCTGAACACTGAGTTCACCCCAAAACAAGCTGTTTGGGACCTTTACCAAAAATTATGAATATGATAATTATTAAGCTACGCGTTTATGACAACTTTAGACATATAAAAATAACACACAAGACATACTGTTGAAGAAGACTGATTGAATGGCTGGATGTACAGAACAGAGGTGAAATGAGATGACAGTAACTACCTGACTTCCCACACATCAGTGTCAGACTTCTTTATTGGATGGGGATTTTAACCGGCACCTCTCTGGTCACAAGCCTCACCCGAGTCAGAAGCTGCTGCTGCCCCGCTTGGCCTTCCCTGCACCCGCTGCGTTTGATCTCGCCGCGCTCCCCCCACCTGAGCTCTGCGGTTCGATAACGCCAGAAGCTCACCAGGGAGCTGTAGCCACGTCTTCATACTTATCAGCAGTCTCGGTCCAGCTGGAAGTCGTACGGCGCAGAGTCCGCTCTGACCTTTTAGAGCAGCGTGTTAAGGAGGCGGGCTGGGCTGCGGCCGGTGCGGCGGGGCCTCAGAGGGGAACAACAACAACTTGAACCCACAGCAGCATAGTGAACACGTAAAATGAGCTGACTCCAACTCTGCGCTTCACTGTTTCCTCCTCTTCCTCACCTCACCTGCTTTACTGCTGCTTGTCTCTCTGGAAACCTGTACAACATATTGTTGTGTGGTTTGGCAGCGAATGCAATGAAGTCGTCTGTGCACAGCGTCACGAGGAGACGGGGGCTGATGTAAGTACAGGAGGAACTTTACCACCTTGACTTCCTGGTGACACAGTGTAAGCTCTGGATTTAAATATTCACATGTTTTTGATAGCCTTAACATTTTTCTGTATGTTTGTATTCAGCGTGAACTTGTTAGCAATATTCTAAAGCCACAGCATAAATTTTATTGTAAACAACAGAGCAAAACGCTGTGATGTCAAACTAAATTATACCATTATAGCGTTAATTAGGAAAAGAAATATTTTAGAGACACTTTACATTATAATGACACCATATGCAATTTATTATAATTTATTTATCGCATCGTGTGATGATCTGGTTTCATTTTCATGCACTGGACCAACTACGTTTCTCCTAATCACTAGTCAAAGACAATGCTAAAACCACACAGCAACAGCAATCAGTGCTCTTGAATAATGGTTGATTCTATATATAGAGACTGTTGTTTGACTCACTCACTGCAAACCCAGAACACCAGTAATTGCCGTGTACTGTGCTGTGTGGTTCGCACCAGTGTCAAGCAAAAAAATAAAAAATAAATAAAAAACAAGCAGAAAAGAAAAAAGCCTTAAAGCTGATGCATCAAAGCCAAACAGCGACAGGACTATTTCCACAGAGACTATGTTGTTGTGCAGGGCAACCACAAATTAAGACCAGGAATGTCCATGTTGCCGGAGCACGAGCGTGTGGCTACACCTGTTTACTATTTCCATATAGATTGCCTGTCCATCATTTCCATTGTGGTACTGCAGGAGAGACTTTTCAAATAAGCAGGGAGTGCAGAGATGCGGAGCTAACGATATGTGTCAGTATCAGGGGGAGATAGTAAACACGCGTACGCTCTAATATTGACTGCGATTGGAAGCTGCGCAGTTATATACCATCACGCTGGTCCTCTGATACTCTGCCTCCACGTGAATTCAAACCGGCTGACAAAACACGGAGCTGAAGCCCATGATGACCTTCGACATTTCAAGGAGGATAAGCCTCGCGGCGCTGCTGCATCATGCCTGCGGGGGTTAAACCGAGGACCCTCAGTTCACGACTATTGATTTTAAACTGCAGGTGAAAGTGTGGAAGCACTTTGTACATCTCTCCTGCTTCTCCCTGGAAAATGTTCGAGTCAGACGAAGACCGAAGCTGTGTTTCATGAAGTTTATTTGCACATTGCTGTTACACGGACATGTATGTTGTCTAAAGTCTCATCTTGATAGTGAGGCTAAAACGGTTCACGTGTGTCATCCTTGAGAGGACACCTTGTCCCCAGAAGCGAGAGCCTCATTAAGAATCCAGAGCTGACCTTCGATCACCCCAATTACAGCATACATTAATCCCATCACTCTGTCTTCTGAAGAATACACGTGTGTTATCCCTCTCTCTCTCTCACACACACACACACACACACTAAGGCATTGATGGTCTGATTGCTTATTTGGTGCATATAATCAATCAGGGCACAGGTTGCATTCCCAGCTTCAGCTAAACACAAATATTCACATTACCAGTGCAAACAACAATCCAACAGCACTCAGTGGGAAAACAGAGCCTCGCTGTCCTTGCTTCTCTTTATTTGTGCCGTACATCTCTCGGCTCTGCTTTTAATCTCTATTTCATGCCACTCAGCTGCTGTTGATAGTGTATTTGTGCGCTGCTTCACACCCGCTGAAGTAGTGACAAGTGTGAACGAACACGACGCGCCCAAGGTTAAAAAAGTAATCCAAGCGCCTTTTCCCCGCATGTTTACCTCGTAAAAGCTCATCTTTCTCCCGCCTGTGATTCGCATCTCTTCGACGGTCAGCGCCAAGGCGGATTTTCGGCGAGGAGGCTTTCTTTTTCAAGTGCACGGTGGACATGCTGGTTGGCAAACACTTCACAGAAAATGGATCAAATTCTTATCTTGGCGCTCAGATAATTGTTAATGTTCCCCATTCACTCTCTTGGGGTCACTTCCCAGCAAGCCTGTTGGAGATAATTGGCCTTTCTCTGTCTAATGAAGGACCAAAACATAGAGGAGAATGAAGACCTGTAGGTGCGCATTCAAATAAACACACAGCCATTCATCCAGCGGCTGCTTTCCAAAAAGACAACACAGTGTTAATGTTTGGCTAAATTTTACTCCCGAGTTACCGGAAACGTTGTTTTTAATTCGTAAGGACATAATTTGAATACGTTCTCATTATATCTCCGGCTGTGAAATTAGCTTTAATGGTGGGATATAAAAGGGTTTTCTTTCCTTTTGTATAACACAAAGCACAAATAATGTAGTAATGTAATTACTATTTGAAAGCAGATAACAGAAGCTGCAGAATTGTCCCATAATGGCCCTCCTCACAAAATGTAGTATAATTTGACACTATTTACCTAAGAGGACATAAATTCCACTTATTATTCCTCCTGCGTTTGGGAAAAGAGATAAAATAGAATAAAATGGTGCCTGGTGCCGCAGTGGTGGAGAGATCTGAGTCCACAGGGACAGACAGTGCATGTTGGTCTGCAGATGGAAGAGTCACATGAATGTCAACACCTACACCTCATCTTGGGAACACTGCCATACAAACTCCTAAAAGCCTGTGAGTGGACTGTTGACAGATCGTTTTCAGGAACTCCACTGCTGTGTGAAAGCACTAACAATAATGACCTTATTCGTCATCTTTCTCATTGGACACAAATTAGCTGGAAAGGTCACCTGTCTGAGCGGATAGAACAATTTATATAAAGACTCATAGAGGAGTTAACAAGTGATGCTGCTCGTCTTTAGAATGTGTTTACAAAACTTATTTATAACTAATTTGCATTTCTGCATTTCACAAAAAGTCCAAAGATGAATAATTTACAGTTATGCAGGGAGTAACCTCTGTTCTCGCTTCACTGCTCCGTCGGCGTCTTTCCTTTTTGCTTCGTCATGCCTACAGACAGGACAAATAACAGTGGTCTCACAGAAAACATCAAAGGAGAAAGATGCTGAGTTGGTAGTTTCCCACCGTGACATATTAAAAGGGTTCATATTTAGCCTGATGCTTACTTTTTTCAGCCGTGCAGAATGAAACTTCCTGGAATAGTTTTGTCTTTGATGCACTGACGCGTGATGTCCCTGTGCGTCTTACACCAACACTAAGGTCTAACTTCTTGTGTCGCTATGTGACTCCAAAGGACTCGACAAAGCAGGAGCGTCTGACGCCCCTTGAGTGAGCGCAAGCCGGTTTCCTGCTTGGCACATCCTTTCATGTACAGTACGTGACTAAATATTCACTCCGCTGCCGCGATTAAAGGCGGACTGCTTCTGGAACAGAATAGGCCCGAGATGGAAAACACGGGGAAAAACAAAACATTAAGCATTCATCTTCCGATGCCAATTTGTCGTGGTAGGAGATTGCAGAGGAAGAGCGAGAGCGCCGGCAGCAGACTGTAAAGTGAACGGGTGAAAGGAAGTGTGAGGGATCTGCTCAGCTGTGACATGCTGACTAGTTGTGTCAGAAATCGCAGCTGCTGGTCCTAATTACCAAGCTCTTATGCCAAAGCAAGCGAGGAACTTGGGGGAGTTGGAAAGAGGTTGTGTTTGTGGGAGACGATGAATAGATGTTTCGTGGAGATCCATTATTCACGTCAAGCTCCTTTTTTAAAAGCAAGTATGATTCTCTGAAGAAATGTGCAATTATTCATTCATTGCGGATTCATCCAAAATTCAACGTAGCTGCTGACCCGAGCAGCGCAGCTCTGGTTGTAGGGGACTCGCGAGAACAAATCAAACAGCTTCTTTCCACAGTGTTGTTTTTTCAGAAAGAACACTGTGCCACAAAAGAGTTTTTTTTGTCCTGTCTGAATAATGCCAGGATTTTCATACTGCAGGTATGGGAATGAAACCTTTGGCTTTTTGAGAGAAAGCCCAGAAGTGAGAGCGGCCTATCGGTGCAGATCGGGAAGGAGCAGTGAGGGGTGGTCTTCAGTGAAGCCTGAGTGCTGGTGGCTGATAAGGTGATGCGTCGTGGTGCCCTCAGGAGCTACTTCTCTGCTGCTGTTTTTCACACACACACACACACACACACACACACACTCACAGTCAGCGTTCCCGCTTATCTCTGAGGAACGAGAGCCCCCACTCCACGCGCACAATCGTTCCGCCTTTCCCTTCTCTTTATCTCCTCACAGTCATTTATTCGGGAGATGGAATCAGAAACAGCTCCCACCTCTAACATGCTGTAGGTCTGCAGACGTATAAAGAGAGATAGGGAGGGAGGCGGGATGGAGCAGGTGGAAACCGCTGGGAGCTCTGTAGGGCACGAAAGGAGGTCAGAGCCGAGGATCGCTGAGAGTGAGAGGTGAGGGGAGGAAAATGAGGGATTGAGGGGAGCGTAGGGAGAAAGAGAGAGGTGGATGAGAGGGGATTGAGAGTCCTGCGCGCTATTATCACCAACCGTTTTTGTTCCACTGTTTCTTTTCCCACAATTTAATTTGGTGCTGAAAAGAGGTGAGACAACACGCACAGCAAAAAAAAAAAAAAAGAGGGCGGATGGGGGGTGTGAGATGAAGATTGCGAGGCAGGAAGAAGACGAAGAAGAAGAAAAGAGCTGCAGGATTAAACTTCAGGAACAGGGGCTGACACGGTAAAACGAGGAGAGAAAATGCAATGTAATAATTGAGTCACACCGCGGAACAATGGCACAATGGAGGAGACACCCTGCTGAATGTGTCTGCAGGCGCACAGAGGAGCAAAAAATGTAATATGGTGCATAAGAGGCTGAATATGATGAGGTTTGGGCTTTGTGCAGGAAATACAGCCCAGGCCCATATCAGAGTTGTCATTTCTTCCAGTTATTTGTCCAATAATTTTGCACAGACTAACCTCCCTCAGGCAACAGCAGAGGGCACGAAGAAATCTCACGACCGTCGCTGCCTGATACGAGGTTGCTTCAGAATATTACCTGCATGTATAGAAGAAATCTCATACTGTACATGAATTGTTCAAGATTCAAAGAGTGGAGATCAAAAAGCTTAAAAGCTACTGTACTTTCAGTATTATGGCTGGAGCAGTAAGTATATTATACAACCAGTACAATGTGGCACGTATCAAGTATTTAAACTGAGAATAGACTCTTCTGACTATTAATGCTGACAGATAAATGTCTCCATCATCCACCACCGCTGGTCTCCTCAGTTCCCGGGTGTTAATAGGCTGGATGGGAGACAAAACCCCGTCACTACGTCTCTGAGACCACTGGGGTGTATAAACATCACAAATGCTCCAAAATAATGTGGGTTTATGAACTTTAGAAATCATAAAGAGGTATTTGCTTTATTCTATGTCTTTACTTGCACAGTGGTCATATGCAGTAGTACATGATGGCAGCTTTCAGAGTTGTGTTACTTTGATGACCTCTGATATTTGATATATTCTAATATCGTCTCTTTTATCAGTTTTATCATATTTATGTGCTAAATCTAATTTTTTTCTACAGAGAAGCAGTTGATAAGTTCACAGAGTAAATGTCAAGATGAGGGAGAAATTAAAGGAAACTTTTATCATAGTAAATGACTTTTTTACACCTTGTGCACATTACGTTTTCTCGCTATCTGACGTCTTTGTCTTCTCGCCCAGACGGACGTTTGGGTAACTCTCTCCCATGTCGCCTCTAAACTGCCTCTTTGGTTCCAGGGTTCCCCACAGTGAGACACCGCAGAGTCTTTCTCACTCCTTTTATTCAGCTCTTATCAAAGAGCTTTTATAAACCTAATTTCAAGGGCACAGAATACGGACATTAATTATCTTTGTATTTATTTTTAATGAGCAGTATTAATGGGATGATAACAGAGATATCGAGCCGTCTGTGTGTGATTATACGTGAAAAGAGCTGGCCACAGAGACAGAAACAGGGTTAGTCTAGTTTTTATATTCATACATTACAATTCATATATAGTGTCATTTAAGGTCATAGTGACAAAACCAGACACAGTACAAAAACAGAACATACACTGATAATACACCAAGAATCACACAATACATGATTATGGACAGTATCTGCATCAGCAGTTTGCATATTTGCATATCAGATCTACACATTTACATTTATTCTGTGCAGAGATACACAGTGTTCAAATGTGCTGTGTCTGCTCCACAGGACGGTTTCTATTAATACGCAGGCTCACAATAGCGAGCGTGCTGATATAGATGTTATTCATGTTTTTGGAGCTGACATAGCAAGACGTTTATGTTTGCAAATGAGTTTTTCTTAATTTGAAAATCCGGCAAACGTATCGTCACTAAAAGGCCACTCGCAACTTCTAAAACAAAGGTTTTAGTTGTTAGAGGAAGCACAAAGCAGAAATGTTTGATTTCTCTGTAATGCATTCATGTGGCATTTTGCGTTCCCCTTGCTTTATTAGTCTTTATGACACTTTTCTATACAAGGCTGCTTCGAGGCTGCGAGGAAAAGTGTTATGATAATTCGGTTTCCTTTTCTTGATGAATTAAACATGCACAGAGCCGTAATGATGTTTTCAGAAAGTGTGACACACAAAGGTCATGCTGGTGAGACATGCAGCATTCTTGAGTCGAGCAACCGTGTGACTCATTTGCATATTTCTACTCTTTACGACTTACTTCCAAAAACCTTGAAAGAACTTACAGCGTACTTCTATGTTCATGTCTAAGCAAAACACGCCAACAAGCACGGATGCAGTAGCACAAGTTGTGACTGATAGCAGACAGGTTGTGAATCTAGACACTGACAGTGCCTATTTTTTCAGTCCTGCAGGGCAGTAAGAAGGAATAATGAAAGGCGAGTCGTGTACCTGTGGGAGGTCAATATCGACACAACCCCAGCTCGGAAAATGACTGGCCTGAGGAGCAGAGCAGTTGTTTAGGCAGGAGCCAGATTGACTACATGGCAGCTCTGTAGCAGTTATACAGTTCCAAGCCTGAAGGCTGGTGGTCATTGCCATCACGTCTTCAAGGAGCCCCTGCTCAAGGTGCTTTGCTGCTTTATGGGGCGCCTGGAATGTAACTACGATAGCTGTTTACAGATTTGAGTTAAGGACGCGTACAGAAAAGTTTTCGAGCGAAAAAGCTGAAGCTAAACTCTGGCTGCACTGCTTCTGGGAAACCACAGCACAGTGGTTCATCTGCGGGTACTGTGTGTACCTGCACACAGCCCTGGTGCCACGCGTTCCTCCAAACTACTAAACATAATAAGCAGCTTGATTTGTGCTGCCTACAGTATCACTATAATTTGACGCCCTTTGATTTAACGCTAGAACATTTGTCATTTTGAGCCACGACTATTTACAACTCATATTTTTTTAAATCTGTGTCTCAGTTGAATTAATGCCCAAAAGAATATGTTTCTCAGTGGAGTAATGTTGTACTTAAACGACATTTAAGAGCATCTAGAGTCACGAGTGAGTAAAGCGTTTACTTGTATATTTCTTATGCAAGTAAACAGTAACACTCTTACATAAGTGCTGGTTTCATGGATTTTCTGCCACCTCATTTGTCTTTCCAGGAAACTACCAAAATCCATTTAAAAGCATTTTTACAGCGCAAAGAATCAAACTTCGCTGCGTGAAACAGTCCATAGTTACCGGTAGCAACGAATTAGAAAGACACGTCGAGTATTTTAAAGATATATTTGTTCAGCTACTCACGCACCCGGGTCATTTTTGAGCTTTACTGCCTACAGTCATAATGTAATCTGAAATGGTTTGCCAGAATGAAGTATGCCTTCAGTTCAGACCGTGCACTGGGGAGAGACGTGTGAAACAACATGACAATTTGTAAAAACCTCAGGGTGTCGTATTTATTATTTTAGTGCTGCAGAAAATGCTGCTGTTGACTTCAGTACAGTAGAGGTTTTGGTCTGATCCATCTATTAAAACGCGCCGCGTGTTCCCGGCTTCTCCCGATCGCACACGCTGAGATGATGCAGAGGTAAGAGGTCAGACTCAAAGTGGATGCTGCTGTGTTCTGTACTGGTAGCATGCATCTCACCTGATGCTGCAGCTGGGCACCAAGCAGCCACAAACCCAACACAAACACACAGAGAAGAAGATGTGAGCTCAGGAACGATGTGGAAGTATCACTGTGCATGACTCATACTCTCTATTTTATAAGCTTAATATTGGTCCTGCTTACAAAGTGCGATCACTTCTGCAGCTGAGTTTTATTTTTATCACCGTCCTGTATGTTTGACCATCTATGATATTGATCAGACTGACAAAGGCAGAGAGAGCTACAGCTCAGTAAGTCTGCTCCTATTGATCAGCAACAGCAGCAGCATAAAAGAATATTTCTGTCATGCCAATAAATCACTCACAATCTGAAAACCACACGTGGGGGAGTCTTTGTCTAAGCAGACGTTCCATACGTTCTTTTGTAAACTGCACTTTTTCAGTTGCCGTGTGCCTTCACGACGCTGTTAAATACACGCGCAGATATTGTTTCTAACGTTTGCTCTGTGCATGTACATACTGTGTATTTCTCAATTCATGAATTCACAATGAACACTGGAGACCACCCACGCGGCGCCTAAAGGTTAACATGCGCTACCCACGGAAATATACAGAACAGGCTGCATCGCTGGTGGTTGATGACAAATAATAATAACAAACAAGTTATTCCAACAAATGAATTCATAAGTAAGGCAACAAAACTGAGAGTGAGTCAGTTCGACTAAAGTGCAGGGTAAATTATATGTATTTGTAAAGTATAAAATAAATGTATTAAATAATGTGAAATAATAACTTAATAAATAAATTGTTGCATTGTTAAGTTTGATGAGAATGATTTTTGCTTTAACCAGAAAAGTATCAATAGTTGAAAGATTAAAAACAGTTTGCACTATTTTTTCCACATTTTGTTATTTTTTTTAATGATAGGATTGTTTTTGAATTAAATGCATTTTTTACATGAAGCTCAAATAAATCAAAGGTTAACCAAGAAAAACGTTTGAAATGTTGATAAAGATTTTCATTTTAACCCTGAACAGTATTTTGTTAGTTATTCAGTTAACCATTAGAAGGTGGTTGTAGCTGCTGGATGCAGCTCCTGGCAACATAATCATTATGGTTCTAGCACAGGAAAACTTGCATTTGCTCCATCCTGCTGTTTTCTGTGCCCATGACTGCTTGGATTCACTCTCTTTCCCCCCTGGAGTTTCTGAAACGCAATGTTAAGACACTGTCAGCCCTGAGGCCTATTACGTGTGGATTCAAACTTTCTCATGTTTAGGTTGTTTTTTTCTCAACATATAGTGATAATAAACCCGCCATGACATACAGTCTACTGTAAATAAAACACAAAACCCTAAACGTCACATGGCCAGGACACGTGAAATGTGACGTCCCCGTTGCATTATCAAAGATGCCATCTCGGTGATAGGCATGCCTATACATCTACCGTTGCCATGGTGAAATATTGAGCTTTACGAGCGCTTGTGATGTGGGAAGAGGATGGGGAAGTACAGTAATGTTATTGTGAGCAGCCAGTATCCGATCGCAGGGCACTGTTATTGTGTTAAATGTCTCGACCAGGAGTGCAGCAAAGGACGAAACCTCTATCAACAGATGTTCAGATAAACTCAAGTCAGGTTTCCAGGCTACAGACAGCACAGACAGCCAATCTGCTTGATGATGAAAGTCCATTACAGTAATAATTTCGATTTAAGGTTTGTTCCAGACCTCATGAACTCTCCTTCGTAGCTGCCAACGTGGATTTGTATCCATTGATCTGCGTCCGTCCTTCCCATCTCTGGGTGATGTGGAGATGGTCAAATATGTATTTATCTTGACAACTGTAACTCTCAACATTTTTTTTCATGCTTTCAGTTCAACACAGCAGCTGCCAGGTGTCATTGCAATACTTTCCAACAAACCATACGACTCATTTTTAAAACGTATGCTTATAATTCTCTGTATATTCTCAATGCATATGTTTGCTTTCGAGTAGGATTAAGTCAGTGACACATAATTAAAGGTGCATTAAAAGGTGCAGTAAAATCATCAACATTGGGAAGACACACTTGAAAAATTGAAAAAAAAAGCTGCTTGCGTGACTTTGCTGTGTTACAAAGAACTTAATCCTGCTTATTATTCTTTATTCTATTATTATTTATTATTCTATTTATTTACACACTCACTGACCAAACCACACAGCCAAAGGTAACGAAGCCTATTCTTGTTTGAGATTACATGTACTCAACTTTCATCCCTCATCACCTATAACTACTGTAAAAACCAACACACACATTATTTCCTAACAGCGGAGACAACTATTTATATTTTCTGGGTTCAAATTGAGATGTCACCCACGATGCGTCTATCACAGCTGCCTCAGGAGTTCGGGCAGACACAGTGTAAACAGGCAATCACTGGCAGCTTTCTCAGGTAATTTGCAGAAGCTATTTGTCTCAGTGGAAAGGCAACACAGAGTTTGGTGTCACAGTGAGAGGGCAGTGGATCTGCAACGAGCCAGGGAGAGCTGGATTTTGAGTGGGAGGTTGGATTCGCTTTAAGTTTCAACTCTGAACGTGTTGAAAGGAATCCACTTAACATGCTTATGGAAATGCTGTTTACCCGTCACTCTGAGCGCTGTTTAGCCTTTTGCACACACGGGAGTCTTTAGGCCGAGTTGACTCGGGTCAGGGGGCTGTCTGTTCTGTTTTGGTCCTGTTAATCCTGGGGGCGCCAATGAATCACAGTAAGATGAGCACATAGCAGCCATCAACCTAACACCTACTCATGCAAAATAGGCAGGATAGAAGAAAAGTGACCCTCTGCACGATAAAGCACGAAATGCTGGGTAATACAGAAAGAATTGGATGGGATTTAAAGATTCTACAAACCCTCTTTCACTCACTTTACATCTTTCTATTAAATTTGAAGGTTCATTTCCAGAATTGGAAACTAAAAAGTTACCAGTTTCTCTCATGTAGTGATTGGTTGCATTGTTGTGCTTATTTTGTTGTGCGAGGCCTTTTCTTGATGTATGATACCACTCGGGCTCCTTTTGACGCACAGGCTCATCGGGATGGTAAGAAACACCAGTGACGTTTCCTGGTCGAGCCAAGAGCTGCATCTGAAGTAGCAACAGATTCTGTGGCGTAATGGGAAAATAGAAACTCATATAAACAGTGTAGCTGTGATTCGGCTCGGTGCCTCTTAGCGAAGTCTAGATTACTGCCAATCAGCCACCTTTTGTCTTCAACGTAATCAAAATGTGGTGATTGAGTGGGATCAGTCAAAATTTTGAATGCTGATTTCTCATTAATCCCTGCCACAGCAATCTCTCAGGGTCTGACAGTTCGCAGCAGGGGAAGTGACTAATCTCCAAGACCCACATTTTTATTAATAGGACTCATTTTCTGAAATACTGGAGTAAAAATGACATGCGTTCACGCTCTCTAATCATGGCTTTACCCAGAAGGTCTGCAGGGGAATTTAAGAATATCACATTTAATGGAAATTGGATTACCTTTTAGCTTTCATGTCCTTCCCATGCATGCTTCATTTCATTTAACTGTCTCTGTGATGAAATAGCAGGGAAAATAGTTTCTTCGTGCTTACAGGGAACAAAACACATCAAAAAATAAAGAGTGACAAGGAAAGGAAGCCAGAGGTTCATTCAGTTGAACACAGGACAAAGTCAGTGTGGTTTCAATTTGCAAAAGCTACCCAGGTAGTGATGCAAAGGTACACAAAGCAATTTTGTCCAAGAAAATATTTGGCATAATGAGTTGTTGATAGACGGCGATTTAAATAGAAGAACTCATTTAATGAAATTTGCTCCCGGCTACAGAATGCTACGATTACGACACACAATCTCTGCACAACAACTGTTTGTTGATGTTTGAAAACAGATCTGCTTTGTGTTTGCCTCAATTCCGTCTGCTTCACACTGAGAACGCGCACAAAGCGGAGTCTCTTCAAAGGCGTTTAAAGTTGCTCTCTGCCTCCATCACCTGCAGTGGCAGTCATCCCTCCGAGCTAATTAAAAGATTACAGTACAGTACGTACAGTAGTGTCGAGCAGCAGGCGGCCTCTGTTGCCTGCTGCAGGGAGATTTAAACTAAAACAACATCCAATCGCTTTTACCCAGATCCCCACCTCCCTGCGCTTCTGTGTGCTTGTTTACTTTGTTATGTGTTCATTTGAAAACATTTTGCCACTTGTGAGGACATTAGAAGCCTAATTATTACGGCAGAGCTGTTTCCCTGTCGATCCAAGAAGAACGGTCAGCATATGGTATAAACGAAATATTGCTACCCTGGATATTTAGTGGACTTACTGACCTTGCAATCTAATAATTAAGTAATGATGGTCAACAGTAGAAATAGTCTGAGACTGTAGAAAGGATTCATTGAATTTTAAAGCAGCTACATTTATAATGCATGGCCTGTTTTCAGTCACAGCTTGACGGACACACAGAGGGACACAGGTTCTACACTGTTACCACCTTCTGTGGTTATTCTGACATTTACACTGTGCAAATAATCACGTTTTATCTCTCTTTTCCCTTATATTTGTTTCGGTCAGCGAATAAGTACTTGCACATGATACAGCTGTGTCATAGCAACACGCCGCGATATGGACACTTAGATTGTTTTTTTCTTCCGGTTCTATTTGTGGTGCCGCAGTGTTTAAAGCCGCACTACATCGTTTTCAGACCAAACAAACGGTGCATCTTTACTGCTTCGTTCAAGAGGTAAATTAGCAAGACACACTAAAATGTGATGCTGTAACAAAATATAGATTCAAGTTGATTAGCCAGACAAAGCATTTAGGGAGTATTTGAGAACCTGACGACGCAGAGGTCAGAACGTCTAGGATGCTGATAATATTCACATTAATACACACAAGAGGTTGCAATTGTTGACAGTGTTAAAAATATACTTTGAATGCTGTGGAGCAAATACACATCAGGACACAGTCTGACACTGAACTTGAACGCTGACATGTATTGCATGACTATTGCAGCAGGTTGCATTTTATTTTAAAGACGTTCGAAACATTGCCTTCGCCCACGGGAATCATTACATGATACAAATGTCAACAATGAGCTGGTGTTTCATGTGCACATTCACATACTGTACGTGTGCACAGCAAGTTAAGTTTGATAAAACATTTGGTGTCGTTTCCCTTCGTGCATAAACAGAAGACTTGCTAATTACAGCTCTGGGTGGGTAACCTGTGGTGGTGATGCACTCTGTACACACTTTACATCACCTATTTCTTGTCTCGGTTCTTGTCTTGTGTCTGTTGCACATGGATTTCTGTGCGCACAAGCACAGTCTCTCTCCCACACGTTGAGGTGGTTCATTGTTACGCTGCACACACGTCTGGCAGAGTGAAGAGGATATAAGGAAACTGCAGAATGGCAGGTCATTAACTGAACCAGTGGAACATGCATCCAGGCTCCACGGCTCTGACCTGTCTTGGTAAAGGAGCCTACACGAGCATTATCACATACTCCATCGCCCAAGCTCACCAAGACCATCTTGGGACTGCACGCGTGTGTGAGTAGGTGTATCTGTGAGAATGTGTGTGACTGCCTTAAGGTTGGCCTCAAGACATCCATGCACACACTCACCTTGGTTGGTGTCTGTGGAGGGGGAAGGGCAGGGCTGGAGTGTTATCCTTGACCTTGGTGGTTTTCAGTTGAGTTTCACTGTGAGCAGTGATTGGGTGTTCATGCGGTGTCATGCCTGTTAACCTTTGTTTATGATCCACGTGCTTGTGAATGTAGCAGATGAAGAGCAACACTGCGGAGAACAGCATTTCAAAAGTATAAGCATAAGGAAAACAATACAAATGACAACAGAGATCAGGTTCAGTCGTAAAAGCCAGTTTTCACATTTTTTTAATTTGAAGAAGTCAGGTGGCAGATTCATTACAGCAAAACTGTTTTTGTTTCAACTAGTTTGTTTCACTCCCATGTTCAGTGCAAGAGAAGTTGAATGAAACACTTGAACCAAAGATTGTTCCAAGCTTCCTTGTTTGGTTAAAAGCTAATATAAGTGGCTGATGCCATCAGAGTGCAGGATTAACAGTGGTTCAGCGCACGCCTCTCAAGCAAACATATGATATTTTAGTCCTCTACTCAGGGATAAGTAGCTGAAACGCCATCTAGAGAAGCTTGAAACTTTTCTATTGCATTCTGACACAATCACGCTGATTAATTTATTTGTATGCTGCAGCTTGAATAGTGTAGATGAGCCACTGTCTTGTGTTCGTTACTGTTGCTGTCCGTGGTGCTGAACACCACAGCAGCTATGATAATGTTGTTTTCTGTATAATTGAGCTAAAGTATCCTGACTAATCATCTAAATAACACAAGCTGTCTAAATTTATTTGCGCCGAACACTTCATTAACATGCATTAGAATTAGGATTTACTGTGTGGTAGAGAAACAGAAAGATAGAGAAGCTATTGCACATGGGATGGAGGTTATTCATTTGTATTTCTCTCTGCTGCCTCCATGACTAAGCACAGTTCTGAACATAATGGCAGTGATTTCACAATCAGAAATACATATTCTCTCTTTACTTGATTGTGTAGAAGGCTTTGGTTGTGATTATGAATACCTCTAGAGGTGTGCAAAGCTACACAGCCAGGATTCAGTTTGTCACGTAATGACCTTTTCTGAAAGCTAAATGATTCGATGTTGATGCAGCTCGTTAGCTGTTTGTTATCCCACTGCAAAATGAAACGTGACTGGATGAAACAAGCTTCAACATCAGCACCAAAACTAAACCAACACCTACGGCAAAATAAAAGGAATAAAACTTCATCAAATAGTTTCTGATCGGAAACACAGTCATTATTTCTTTCACAGTAGTATATTGTGAACACAGTGTGGAGTACAATGCACTGGCGCTAAATTACCATTAGAGCAGTGGAAGCTCATCGCTGGGTAAAATGTTAATTACTGCTAAATGGAAGAAAGCCTCCCTGTGGCCCGTGCTGAATGGAGCTTCATGGCATGAATCAGCGGGAGACATAGAGGATATATTATACACACAATCACACAGGGGACACTGCGTCCATGTGTCTGTGTGTGTGCCCTCGCAGTCACAGCTGTCATGAGATTTCAGCTTCACCCTGGTCACCTGTTTGCTTTCAGGCCATTGTATGTTCCCTTTCAATTTCTGTCCGCCCCGCAGTGGATACAGGCCATTTTGGAAACTGCTGAGTGTATCGAACTTTTCTGCATGACTGCCGAGGAAGAAAAATCAGCTCATCAGAAAAAGCTCTCAGGGGCTTCCAGACAGGCTGAGACAGGGACTGGTCAATTTACACCTCAAGTTGTTTCACACTTGTATTGTCTCTGCAGTGTGACAGTCTACTGCTGCTGAAGTGCTCTCCAGCAACCACAAGGATGACTTAGTTCACTTATACGCTTTATTCAATCGAGTTCATATGTGGTGCTTTAGGTGACTTCTCATCTCAGTAATATAGTCTAAAATGTAGTTTAGCTGCTATAATATTTTAACTTAGTCAATAACTAATTTTCTTTCAAAGTAGACAATCCCATATTCCTCAGCTGATCCTTCTGATTAATGCTGATCAATAAATGTTAATGCTAATTGATAATAATAATAATAAGCATTTCTCCTGGTTAGTGTCATGGCAGCAAAGTCTAATACAACAGTCCAACAATAAATCCCGGCTTTTGTTATGGGGCCTTTTCAAGGTATTTCTATTAATGGTTCCACCCTATCGAGGTCAGTGAGCAGAGGCTGTGTGTATATTTTGAATATTTCTGTTTAACTAGCCGCTGTGAGTTATTTTTCTTTACGTCTGCAGCACTCAGACAGTGTTGGTAAAAGGCCAAAGTTCACTCAGCAGTGATTGTTTGCAAAGCAAAGACTGGTCTGAATCACTTTCCCATTTTAATCAGTTCAGCTCCTGAAACTATTATGGCAGATTTGCTCTTTCATCACTGTTTGCTTTCCCCTTTTCTATATACCACTATTCCCTATCTGCTTCTATCTGCCACCGTACTGTACATCACACATTTCTACCCTCAGCTGCACCATGATTATTTTTTCTCTCATAACCCTCCCACACCTTAAACACACACAAGTTCATATCTCCTCTTCTGCGCCTATCCTAGGTTTTGATTTGGGTTTGGCCAGGGCATGTTTGCTTTCTTCCTTGTACTCAGCAGCCACTACAGAAAAAGAGCAGCATGGCTGATTATTGTTTGTGAGATGTGTCGGTATGGGGAAAAGGGAAAAAAAGAAATAAGCAGAGGCAGGGATGTGGAGGCTGTAAGATTTTATTACACTGACAGACTCCTGTTGGGATATGTGGTGTTTCTCTGCTCTGTTTCTGGCAGGTGGGTCCATGATCTCACCATGCTGCTGGAGAATGAAGGCGGTGAAACACTCACGTCCTCCCTTCATCACCCTTCTACTTATTCTCCATCTAGCTGCTACTCCTACTTCTAAACCAGACAGGGCACAACAGACTATGATTCTTCTGGCAGGTGGGTAGATATTTCTGACATTACAAGACCTTAAGACATCTTTGAGTGACGTGAAAAATCCATTTGCGAATGTTGGCTGTGAAATGTAGTCCAGAGTGTCATAAGCAGCCAGTAAAACATGCCAGATTTCCATAAGGATAAAACAAAATAATCTGTCTTCAGGCTTTGGGATTAACCTATAATAGTGTTGCACAATTAATGTTTGCGTTAATACAATGCTTTTGGACTGGACCCCATACATACATTTATTTCAAGCATGTCCTCTTGTTTTTTACAACCGTTCAAATTGTCTTACAGCGTTGAGCAAAAGCCACCACAAAACCCATTTTCCTCCGCCTTTCTTCTCACACAATGACCTTTGTGTGGACCCTGCCAACTTCAGAACCGATCAGGCAGAGCGTGGTCCGGTGGGGCCACTGTCCATTTCTGTGCGTCTGGCAGACGGCTGTTGCCCTTTTCTCCTACAATTGCACTTCCATTTGAAGCAAGTGATTGTTGTGGCTGTGCCCAGGGAATCCAATCCGTGCCCTTCTGCTCGTTTTACAGCCGATAGACCATGGCACCATCGGCTGGGCTCCTTTGCCAACAAGAATTGGACACCGTAGTCGTATGAGGAAAATACTGCCCCCTCGTTTGACTTGGCTGGACAATGGGAACCAAGAGCAGAGCCGTTGTGAGCCCTGAGACTCTAAACATGCTTCTTTGTTGTTGGTGTGTGGAGGGAGGAAAAGGCAGCAGGCATAATTCCATAAACCTGGTTGAACTAAGTCCTTTTAACAATTGTTTATTATAAAGTCACTTCTCGGGCTGTTTTTAATATTTGTCTTGGACCATTTGCTTATCTCACCAAGAGGGAGAGGAATAAGATTAAGGTGTAAGGATGTCGCTTCAAGCAGTGCCTAGTTTCTGTGAAAAAAAAAAAAACTATAATTGGTTTCCATCCTTGTGGTTATCTCCCATGTAGATGAACGCCAAGATTTACTGAGAGGATCGCCAACATTTCAGCAAAAGACGATTCACAGAAAGAGCGAAAAATAAAAGAGTTAAAGATTTAACGACTGCTCAACTGTGGCAGCGCAGTAGCGAGGTCCTTGTGTCTGGGAAGCTTTGTACCGGTCTTTGGGACACGCTAGATTTAAATGTGATCTGGCAGCGCTTTGTTACCCCTTGTGGTAAAGGAGTCATCTTAAGACACGACAGCAAGAGAGAAAAGACGGAGAGAAACACAGATAAAAACAGAAGCAGCAAATGGAAGATTAAAGTAGGAGAGAATAAAAAGCGGGGATTGTTAGAAATGCGAAAACATGAGTGGAAAAGGAAGTTTAAAGAGAAAGATAACACTTAATAAAATATTCATGAGCTTTTTCTCATTTTCATCCATGCTCTGCTGCTGTTGGTGATGATGGGACCTTGACATCAGAGCTCCTGCTTTCTGATAAGCATGTGTTCATGTGCTCCCACACACCCCATAGCTCCGGCCTGGCCCCAGCATCCTGGCCCCACTGCACTGCACTAATCTTCAACCTTCGCTTTGGATCTCCAGCTACGGGGACCCAGACCGTCTTCTTCCCGAAAAGCCTCCAAGGCTCCTGAGCTTCAGTACGTTGGGTGTGTAATATGATCAGGCTGGAGCAGAGCCCTCCGCCACCGAGGACAGCTTGCTGGGGAGATAATTTTCAGTGAGCGAAGACACTTTTCTCACTGGCACATGATGGACTGCATGTGGGTGCTCATGCGAACGTCAGTGAGTAAAACACAGGACTTTGATGCAGGAATGTGTCCTGTCTCTGTGTGGTTTTGCTCATTTTCCACGTTAATGCTTTCGGAACATGTCCAGTCTTCGCAGCAAACAAATTCAGAAGATCCTTCTGTCAGCCGCTAGTCCTCGAGGTAAAAGCCGGGTTGACCAAGGGTTTCTCATCGCGTGGTGTTAAATAATGCAACCCGTGCTGTGTGTGAGACACCTGAGGCGACTTAAACTGTTCACACGTCACTACTAGGTGGCTTGTTGTGGCCGAATCAGTGCCAGTGTTTGATATAGTACAAATGGCACTGACCTCTTTATAAAGCACACTTTAATCCAGTGCTTCATTCACTACCTAACCTTGAACATGCTCTACTCTGGTTGCATGTACAAATATTACCGGTTTGTAAAAACACTTCAGTTGGACCTGAAAATATTCATCGTTTAGCATTGAGCATAATTCAGGGCTATTGAATGTTTGGACTTTATTTTGGGACGCGATTGTTTGATGAGGGCCGAACATGTAAAACGTCTGATAAAGGTTAAAGTCAGGCCAGCGGGAGCTGCCATAACAACCACTGTACCTTGCCCAGGGTTAGGCTGTGCAGCGTTGTGAATATATCCAGTTTCAGTCCGGATTCCATCCGTGTCCTCAGCCTTTCTCTAACTCAGCGTCATCCTCTCTTTCATTCCCATTTTATTTGCTATTTGACTCCAGCATTCACCCGTATTCACTTCCCCTCTGCTTTCTCAGCAGCCTGTGTCATTCATTCTGCCTCGTGCCCAGGTGTAACCATGGCGACTGGCAAATAAAGCTGTATGGCATCGTGCAACGCTTGTGGTCGATATTGTTGCTAAACTTGCTGGCTCTGGATGCCATGCGACGTTTCTATACAGCCTGATCAGAAGATTGTCCTACAACTAATCCATGTACTGTATATGAAAACACCTTTTGTGCATGTTGTTAGTGCTCCCCAGTCCCACAGGTAACAAGTTGCACAGCGTCAACTTCAACTATTTCAACTACTTCACACGCACGTCAACGCTTAAGCATCTGGTTAATTACACAAGCGAATCCTCAGTTCCAGCATGTGGTGTCAATACCAGACTGCAAAATTCTAATAATTGCGGACTTTATGTCCAGTTGACATATTGCTGATTGCAAGCGGCTCAGCTGAGATTACAGCCGTTGGCACAGATGCAATTGATTTCCTGCACACCTGCAAACAGCATCAGCCACAGAGTTCAAGCCTGCGAGCTGGTGTATTCGTTTATCAAACGCAGACGAGTGGCTTCCCAGACCAAAGCCGCTCTTTACTATGTCAACTGTTACAAGCGCCTCGTGCCACGTCGCTGCGTCGACATGCACGCGGCGTCTGACAGGAGCGCTGCCTTCGCTCATCGTCTGCCCCACTGCTTCTCCGGCTGATTAAAGCTGCATCAGAGCCTGAGCCACTGGGTTTGAATACATGTGACACATGCCAGCTTACGGGAGAGTTGGATTCAGTAACGTTACTATTTTAAACATCTGAGATAGAAAACGCTTGTTACCAACAGCATCCTTATCTGGGTCCACCCCAATTATTTCCTCCTTTTAAAGTTTGTAGAAAGTGTTCTGCTTGTTTGGATTCCAAAGTTCATTAACTAGATCAAGTGATTGAAAAAAATCTTCTTTTAATTGTTTCTGTTTGATTCATACCAAAGCAGGGAGAGTAATTACAAGGGAAACAGAAAGAGGGAAGATAAATGGAGAGTTAAACGGCCAAAGTGTGGCCAAATAAATCACTTCCAATACTTTTGGAGCCTCTATACTATTTTTGTTTATCAGACAGTAGACGCTGAACATAATTCTATATTAATCACGCTAGTTTTGACATTAACTGTCAGTGAATGTTTGTCAACAGGGCAACAAAACAACATCAACAGAAGAATCTCTCCCCTGTGGCCTGGAAATAGTCCATCAGCTACTCTTTTTTTTATTTCCAGTGGGATTAAAAGGTTTGACGCCGTCTGTGATCATCAGCCAAAGAAAACACTGGAGACGTACACGATGAGATGTTGCAACGGTGGCATGGAAAGCGAAACATCCTCAAAAACTGCTTTTTCATCCTCCTGCGTTAATTAAATGCGGCGGCGCTGTCGTCGGGCAGACCCACTGCCCAGTGTCCATTTGCTCTGTAACACGCTGCAGATAACCATGTTTACACAGTGACAATATCCTGTTACATATATTTTCCCACCACCAGTGAAGCGGGATTATCTCTCCGCTGACCTACAGGCTGACCTGCTCTGTTAACCAGTTATGCCGAAAAGTGCTGAGCGGCTGTTTCTTACAAATGGGTTTTCCTTATCACCAGGAGAAGACTGTGTCACCACTAACAGATGACTCTGTCCAGTTTGCTCTGTAATTCATTTCCTGGTTTTCTTTTTGCCCCGCACTCCTTTCTGACAGGTGCGATGGATAAAATAGTGTGAGGCAGTTACTGTATTTGCTGATGGACGCTGAGGATCTTACACAAAACGCAACAAGCCTCTGTTTATCACTCAAAAAGCTAAAAAATCTGGGTTAGGCTGTATATAAACAGCATCCGAAATTAGACTTGAACACATTTTATGTATTAATATGCAAATTAGGTGACCTATGCTAAACTGCTGTTTATAATATAACATTTGCATTCTGGGAAAAGTTGCACTTATAAGGTACCTCCCAGATACAGAGTGGCGGCTTCCTGGCTCTGGGCCCCCGGTGCCGGCAGAGCGTCATCTCATTATCTGCAGTTCCACAAATGCTATGAACCTGGTGTGAAACGCGCAATTTATAGCAACGGCTGTAAATGACTGGTTTACTCGGCGCCGACACCGTCAGCCCGTTGGAAGGGCTCAGTGAATGACAGTGCATGCGGAGGTAAAGCTCTATTTTTAAACTCAGCAGTTTCTGACGACTTGTGTTTGCGTTCGCATCCATTAGTTAGGAGGAAATATGGTTATGAAACACGGTGAGTTGGCAGCTGCTGGTGTGAGATGTTAATATTTTAAACAGAACGAGGAACCTTGGAAATCGATGATGTTTTTTCCGCTGGGTGCTGCAGTAGTGCGGCTGCGGCTGCTCTTTCCTCGTTCGCGTCCTTGGCAGCGCTGCAGTTCATCATGTCGACACTCCACTTGCTGCACAGGTAGCAGCCGTCAAATACTTCCTACGCTGAAGTCGCCGGTCAAGGTCATTAGTGAGTCATTACCTTCTGCACCTCGCACATTTTTCAGCTCTTTAATGACGCGTGCGCGCACCTGCCAGCAGACGCAGACAGAAGAGTGAAAAGTCATCCGTCTCTTTTTCTGACCTCCTCCTGGGATCTCGCTCTTTTAACTCCCTGTCTCCACCCATCCATTAATGCCTCCTCTCTCCTCTCATTCCCTGTAATGTTGCCTGCGATATCTCTCCTCGCCTCCTTGACATTGATTCCAGTGATTTAAATCCTCCAACTTGTGACATGAATTACCTGTAATTTACAGCCACCCCTCTATTTCACTCATAATATGCTCTGCTGAGAATTCAATGTTCCTTGTGTCTCTCTCTCCCCTCGTCCTCCCTCCTTGTTTCCAGCTCTTTGTTCTCCTCACATCTGTTTCTCTCAGTCTCCTTGCACCCACACCTTTACTACAATACGATTTATAGTCCAGACTGCTCCTTGTAGCGAAAAGAAACCCTATGGAAGCACAGAGTGAACTCTGACAAAGTCTTACCCTGCTTTTCAATGGGTGCAGGGATCTAAAGCTGAAAATGAATCGTCAGCCCTGCCACTTAAACAGACAAAGGCTGGATCCATCAATACTCAGCAAAGGATAATGTTGGCATACATCACAAGAAAGGCCTGCTTTACTGTAATACGCAGGGTATTTGTTCCTCCTCTGCTTTGAAACACTTCCTAAATGTTTTTGCTGTCGTCTATTGGCATTTGATTCCAATTTGTGACATAAATTCTGCCTGTTGTTTACATCAAGGTGAAAATTAACATTAAGAGGTAAACGCATCAAAAATGCCACAAGAAGAGAAAGCAAACTTTCTTTAAACTCGGGTCACGTGAAAAGAGTAATGCGGACGGCGTCACAAACCAGTGGGCGGAAAATGTCCTCTGTCGCTTTAGTGTCTGCAGGTAGATGCTTGCAGAAATGGCACTTTGAGAACAGAGGCTCCAATCACCTCTGAAATGGAATTATGGCGCTTCACAGCCCAGTGGCATTTGAACGCTTTCAGCAATAAGCTATGAGGGAGCGGATGCTTAGACAGCTAGAAAATGGTACAGGCGGCCAGACTAGAGAAAAGACAGTGCGCGTTTGGAATTGTTCTTACCTCTCCTCAGTTTCTAATCCTCTCTTCTCTTTTTGTTGTTCTCACTTCACTTGGTCTCTCACCGTTTTGTTTTTCTTCTCCCTTTCAGCAGGTTGCAGTATCTCGAACCTCGATCGTGAGGGAGACCCTGTGAACTTCAAAGTTATTGTGTGACAGAGGTGAATACAGATGGAGAAAAAAACGGGAACGTTTGTGATGGACTGTGTGGAAAAGCACAGTGAGTCCGTAAAGGGGCTTATTTTTTTGTTTTTTTTTAAATCGAAAAGCAGTTCAAGCTGCTTCAAAAAGTCTTTTCTGATGAAAACATTCTAAATATTCTCCAGGTAATAACAGTTTGCTGACCTTCAAGTACTGATGAGAAGAAAATACCTCTTTTCACAGCGCAGACGATGAAGTACGATCAAAGATGAGCAGACGAGATAAAAAAGAAACATCAGGTAAAGAAAGGATTCTTCATAGTTCCTGGCTGGGTACAGTACACTTCATCTTACAGGCCCATTTAAATGGTAATGGCGTTGGGAGGCACGATCTAACTTTAGTTTGCAAAAACAATCTCAAGACGATTTACCACAATCATATTAAAGTCATGAGTGGAGGGAGATCTGCAGGTAAACAACTTGACATTTCTGTTTTTGTTTGTGTTGACCTGTAATCTCCTGCAAAAAAAAAAACCTAATGAAGAAAAAAGACAGCAGGCGACGTAATGTCTGTATTCAGTCAGTGCTGACCTTATTTAAGGCAAAACAGATTGTACACCCATGGAATTTCATTAATATTCATTATATCTGTGTGTTTTTTTTTCTTTAGATGCTGTTGTTGGTTGGTTAGATTAGATTGTGCATAGTTAGATGCATTAAAGTGATGAAACCTCTCACGTCGATATCTGGCAAAACTCTCATCGCACTTAATGCACAGCTACGGTTTCACCTTTTGCATCTGACAACTCACAACCGTTCTGCTTGAATAGCGGCTGATTGAATTTCTAAGGTGTGTGTGTGTGTGTGTGTACTCTATGCACAGACTGCAAAGGGGAATGATCAACTTGGCATGATTATTGTTATTGAGACGCACACACCTTGAAACGCCTACGCAACTTTAATCTCCATCGAACAGTTCGCTCCGTGCTGATGTCTTTTATGCTTTATGACCAGCAATCAATCTGGTGAGAGCTGGTTTCAGCACCAAAGGGATTAAAGTGTCCAATTTGAGTTTCAGTATTCTGCCGTCATGGCCGGAGGTAGCAGCTTAATGCCAGTGTCATTTTTATTAGACTTTTCTACTGTTTGAAAATCAGCCAAATTGTCTTCCCCTCAACCAGTTTGTAAAATGATCATATTAGTGAATCATTATAAAACGTACTTCTCATGATCTTGGTTTGAACCTTGGACGCTCTTTTGCCTTCTTGTCCTGAAGCTACATGTCAGTCCGCTGGATCCCAACTTATTGTCTTCCCTGTTTTGTGTCCGTGTTTCCGTGAGTGATGGATGAAATAACGAGTGTCATTTCTGGAGATGACCTCACCTGAACCTTGTCCCAGCTGTGTGAGCTCTAGCTGCCCTTCGCTTTGCCTCTGACTGACACCTCGAGGGGATTTTAATTACTTGGTGCCGTGGAATCTTTGTGGAAAAGGCCTGTGGTGACCCATCGGAAGGGCTTAATGAGAGGCGAGAGGGTGCGCGAGGAGGGATGAGACGTAGGTTTAGGGTTATAGAAAATGAAACATGCCAGTAGGATGAAACCCCCCCATCCAGCTGGGTTATCACACCTGTCAGCACAGTGATACGTGTCAGGCTACATTCAGACTGGAATACAGTAGCTGCACTGATTGAGGATAGAGGAGGAGACAAGTCCGCCGATAACACGATTAAAGTCTAGGTTTCACCTCTGACTTTTAGTAAAATTCAGATTATAACATGTTCGTTTTCTTTTTCTATACAGTGGTAACTTCCTGTGTTTACTAGTGTGTTTAGACGTAACTACACAACTTTTCTGTGTGAGATACTGAACGATAACTGAATATGAATGATGACTGTAAGTGATGATTAGGTTTAATTGTGGATGAGAGATGAGGCAATAAAACAGTCAAACTATTCCTACTGTAACTATGCAAAGCAGCTAAATAGATACGACTGAACAAAATGCTGAGTCAGGCTTTGCGTGATGCCGAACCCAGAAAGATAAGTGACCTTGGTTTTACCCAAGATGCACCTCACTTCATTTTTTTTTCATCAGAAATGCAAATAGAACATTTTCTGTCCGAAAACAACAACAGCGACACAATAAAAGAGAGCAGAGCAGCTGCACAGAATACCTGAACAGGAGGCCCTAGCTGCCCGCTGCTCTAAATAATACATCATCAAACCTTTCTTGCATTCATCAGCGTTTTTATGAGCACATGTCTTTATTAGAAATGTGAGGTATATGTTCAAGTTCCTGTAGCAGCTCGTGAGCAAAAAAAACCCACGTGCCTTGAAAAAATTGAGTTTTTGTTCTGAAATGCCTCAGTAATGCCTCATTAAATCCACTAAGTTCCTGTGCCCTGTGTTTTTTTTGCGTATTTATTACTTTGTCTCTTTATCCACATTTCTGTACAGTACCTAATGACATCCAGTACAAACTGAACAAGTCGTCTCATGCTTACAATGAGCTTGTATCTTTATAATTATTCATTATCAAAAAAAGGCATTTATTTGCTTTTCTCCCTGCGTCTTGGTATACGGTGCAATTATCTCTGGATAATTCCCTCCTCGGATATGATTGATGTCACAGCGTGCGCTGGACTGTGTGTGGGCTAATTTAAGTCGACAGGAACGATTCCTCTTCATTAGAGCGTTACAGCATCCTCGGCAACACGAGCTGTCCACATTCACGCCGCTGGAGGAGGTACAGTACGGAAAGCAACACCTCTGCCACGTGCGCTCGCCATTAAAGCATCCTCCACAACAGAGGACTCAGACTTTCATCCCAGGACCAGATGTTGACTGGAGACTGTTTTAATCCAATCACAGCGAAGCATATTGGCCGACGTGTTTCATCAGTGTTACACGTTGGCAGCTATGACAACAGACTGTGGTGTTGTAGCAGATGCAACTCTAAGGCTGCGGCAGTGGAAACACTGCTCTGTGAAGATAAGTGATAGTCACAGTCTCTTTATAGAACAAAGCACCGTCTCTTGGCTGTGCTGCGTACAGCATGTGTTGGCCTCTAACGCGAAGGAGAAAGACAGGAATCCAAGCTGGAATTACCATCCTTTGGTGGTTAGTTTTGTTCCAATGTGTGAACAGATGTAGAAGTTTAAAATGTTGTTTGAGCAATAAACTCTCTGCATCTTTGCCTAATTGGACTCACAGTTCACAAAAATGTCTCCTCTACACTTTATGTACTGCAGGATCATATTTTTTTACTGTATGATGACGTGGTTAGTTGGCTTTTTAAGTGATGAGACCAGCGTCGGGAGCATCTGTCTTTGTGCTGGAGACTGGGTGTAACTGGCTGCTGGTGGAGGGGGTTTGGGCTCATACAGTGCTCTAGAGAAGCAGACTGATAAAAGCAATAAGGTGTGAGACAGCGAGGAAGCGAGGGAGTTGAATTGATAGGCATGAATGCCGCATGTCTTTTGTTTAGTGTTTTGATGGGACGTAAAAGCATCTGTAATGAACGTAGCTACTGAAGCCGTCAGAAAAAATCCAATGTCCAATTCATTTTCGAAAATTTCTGCAGTTGCCTGAGCGCAGAGAAAAACCAGCAGATCTCAGTAGCGTATTTCAATTCAATTTAATTTTATGCCTACAATAAAGAATAGATTTTTCACAGCATGGTTCAAGACGTGGATTATGTTATATCTAAAATATGCTCAGCCTCAGTGGCGAAGGTAAGTTGACACAGTTACAGGCTCGGTTTGACACGTGCTTAATAAATTATACTAAACATCAGAAGCACGAATAAATAATGAAGGACGCTGTAGTTATCGCCATCACAGAAGTCAGTGCAGTTCTATTAAATGCTGATTATTGCGGTGATGTTTCAGCGCGATGACTTTTAGCAGCTTATTTTGCGTCCGCTGTTCCACGGTGCAGTGCGTCAACGTGTCGTTTCTTTGCATTTACATTAAGTGCTTCCACGGAAATGTCTAACGGCACGACTTCTCCAAGATTACGGAAAATCTGTTCCATTTGCAGAGATAATTGTGCACTTTCTAAGATGACAAGCAGCCGGGAAAGTATATTAATTTAAAAGAAACACAGATGAAAAATAACTTCATGGGTTTACAGCAGTACAGTGGATGGGGGACTTTCTCTGGAAGAGGTGAGAAAAAACTACCAAAACAGCAATTTAAGTCCTGAACGAGAGGATCCATCCTATTGTCTGGGAGTAAAAGGCCCGTGGGATCAGCACGGTGGTGGGATGAATAAGGTGTTGTGCCTGACACCAAGAGACTCAAGGTAATAAATGGTGCTCTTGAGCTCAGCCTGGCTGGCAATTGTGTTTGGACAGTCTGATGAATTGGGGACCAAGAGCACGCCTGACTTTTTTCCTCAACAGGAGTGATAATTCATGTCGTTAGGCTTAGTCTTTAAACTGTAGGTTCTCCAATGCTTGCACAGGCCCCTCAAATTCACTTTTGTCATAATAATGAAAAAAGAAATTAAAAACTCAAAACTTTCCATCCTGTCTTCAGAATCCAAAATCTGTTGCAATAAAACTGCTGAAATGACAAAATGTCCATCAAAGCCCACAGCATTGCAAAAATATTTCAGTGATGAACCTTTGGACGCTTTCTCTATCTGGAATGTACATCTGTGAGTCAGTAAGTCCCACTGGCCCGAGCTGAATAAGATGGCATCTAATGCAGGGAGCTGTGCAGGGTCGTGGCGTTAAGGCTCAGGGAATGGATGACGCTGTTGTTCTGAGGCAACACACCCATGCGTCTGTTTCATTTATCTCCAGGAGAGACTTGGGTATGTGAAGGACAAGGCGTACTGGCACAGGCATCGTATCCACAGAGGAAATGAATAAGTAAACATCATATTTTGGTTTGTGTTTTGCCAGAGAAGAAAAGCGTGTCGGGGATATTTCTCTTTATTACGAGGTCGGTTTTCCAAATGTTCAATGTCTCCACTGTGAACAACAACAAATAGTTTTGCACATTCATTTTTTTTTAATGACCTTCACTGTTGCATAAGAAACATGTCTCCAGCTTTGCCACGCTTTGGCAAAGCTGGATCAGGAAACATCGCAGCGCCTTTGTATCTAGAAGGAGACGGATCTGTGCTGAGAATAGCTTGTGAATGGTTACTAGACAGAACATAGTGCGTCTGTGGCTATGCCAAATTACTACCTTCTTACATGGAGACAAAACATGAAACAGCGCTGCTTGATTTGTGTGTGTCTCATACTGGATGCATAATGCATCAAAAGCATGAATAATTTACATAAACTAGTGGAAGGAATCTGTTTGGGTCTCAGCCAACTCTACTCTTCCACTTCCACCTAAAAGGCTGCTTTTCTCCCTTGCAAAAAAAAAACAACAACAACATACACACACACACACACACACACACACACACACAACAAACATCCATATTGGAGAGACAGATGGCAGGCTGGGTAAAACTGAGTGTCCTATCCAAAAACACACTGAGATGGAAATGGAGGTTGCCATGGAAATCAGGAAATGGAGCGATTTGTTAGATTCCCATGGGATGACACAGTGGTCACTTGGCAAATTCACACTGAGTCACATCTGTAAATATTTCTGTTAGGTATTTTGGAAGGATTAATATTCTATGATGGAAATGAAGTAAAAAACTATAATGTTACGTTTATGACCTGGTCACATCTGGTAAAGTGTTGGAGCTGCTATTAGGCATAACTGTATAACTATAATAATGAGGCATTTCAGAATAATAAGTAAGCAGAGTAATGCAATAATGGAGTTGCTTTTAATGTGATGTATATGAGCGTGTAGTAGACTACGAAGAGTAATATTCCAGAATGCAAAAAACAACAACTTTATCCAAATATTGAAGCTACATAGACTTTTAAAAACAAAGCCACAGTGGTGGCTGGGACCAACGGGTCAGCGGGCCTCTCTAGGCTCCGCTCGAAAAGCTGTTGTCTCTCAATCTGTTAGAATGATTTTCGGTTCACGCAACGAAGTCGTGCTCAATTTGGCGACGGACTGTTAGAAAAGTGACGGCAGCGATGGCGGAGGCACATTTCCCACTGAGCGTATTTTCAGCGAGGTTTACCCCCCTCATCTGTGGAGCCATGTAATGCCTGGTATTAATCAGAGGGTGGTCTGCTGCCGGTCCTGCAGCCGTCAGCTGCCATTAACAAAAGAAACAAAGACAGAAGAAGAGTGTCGAACACGATCCGTTGCTAGGAAACTGAACGTCGTTATGACCATCCTGGGTGTCACCATATTTGGTATATAGAGTGTGAAGGTTCATGTTGATTCATGCTCATAACACGCCTGTTCTTTCAATTAGGTTTAACCAAATGGAAACGGCTACGGAGTAATGTCCCAAATTGGACACATTTTCATTTTGATTGTGTAATTATTAAATTGATTACGCTGCCGCAGCACAGCAATGTCGCTCTTAATTGCTTCACAGGTACAAAGTTAGGCAAACGAGGAACAATAAAACTACAAACTAAAGCCAATAGAATGAATTACTTAACATTTAAGTCATCGTTGCTTTGCACCACATGGGGTCTCTTTATTTAGTAACCATCAGCTGCTTTACTGTAGCTTCACACCCACTGGTGGTGAACTGAAATGGACTGTTCACTTTATGAGTGAACCACATCATAACAGCACAATCCTTTCGCCGGGTGATCAAAAGAGGTTTGGAAAGAGATGTGCACTTTATGTATGAAGAATATCACGTTATCACAACCGATTCATTAAAGGAGGGAAAATAGAGACGGTTTACTTTTGCCACCCACTAATACGTGAGACTATATATTTAGAATATCAGCCCCAGGAAAACAACTCCACTGACTAATTACATCCTGGAAACGTAACCCAAGGTCCTGATGCCCTGCAGGTCTTTGTCTTGGATGTCTTTTTTATTTTTTGTGCTTGCCGCTTATTATTGGCCAATCAGTCGAAGTGCATGTAGTGTAGCATTATTGCTGGAAAATGATCCCTTTAGTGCCAATGAGACATCTGTCTGGGGTTTCTCTGTGGCAGACTTCCCTGCAGGTAACAATGTTTAAGCTTATACACAGATTACAGACACATGGTGTGGAAAGAAAAGAACAAAAGGGGTTTATTCTAAAAAGAGGACACTGTCAGGTTTTCCCTTTCGTAGTCACGAATCCTTGTTTCCAGGGCCTCAAAGGCTCCACACGCGCTTCTTTTGGCGTTTTTCTCTTCTTTTACTTCCCAGAAACTTTGCTGCTTCATCACATCTGTCAAAAAAGAAAGAAAGTCAGTTTCTTTCAGTCGCCGTGTTTTAATGATTACATTTGCTGCCGACTGACAGCATCCAGGCAGTTTTGACGAAACGTCTGTTGGCTTCCACTTAACCAATTTACCCAACACATTTGTACAGAAACAATCTTATTGCCTGGTTGTAGTGATGAATGCAGTCGAAGTATGAAATCTAGCAATCCTGTTAAATCAGCTTTGGAGCTGTAAGCTTCTGTGAGCCTCGGTATTACCAGGGAGGAAGTCCTGAAGTCCTCCTGCAGCTTGGGGACAATAGAGGCTGTATTTGGAACATTTATCTTGCTAGATATGCAAAGAGTGAGATCACACTGCACTTTTGGCTCCAGCAGGTATCTCCAAGGCTCTGGCCTGCTCGTCAGAGAATACCTTCAGGTTTCACAGATGGTTGGAGCTCCGGGTCATACCTGTGCTTTCATTCCCGTTGCAGAAGTCCATCTGGTGCCTACTGATGCAGGAGCTGCGGGTGGGAAGGCCGCTCCGCAGGTGCACGTCTGAGTGCCAGTGTAGACAAACCGTGGCAGGTAGTCATTACAGCCACTTGTGTGCTTGTTAGGCGGCGGCGTGATGGGACAGCCCACATGTCCGGCTCACTGCTGCTTCCAAATGTCGCTTGTTCCAGGCGGCTTTGTTGGAAGGGATAAAGCTTACAAATGGGTGGCTGACACCTTGCTAACACACGGCTTCACGGTCGGTTTATGGGGACACACACAGGAATGGGATCCGACACACCCACACCCACCACTTTACACCTAAGAACGTTAAAATATAAAGCAAACCAAAGCTCTGTGGAAAATATGACCAGTGTACTGGACTACAGCTGCGTTTGCAAGGCCTCTAGACGTCAATCAATAAACTCCAACATGCAGTCCAAGGTGAAAACATCACAGACTGGCTGTGAGCGTAATGTGCACAAATAATCAAAACAATCATTATTGATGTGAAGAACCCAAACAGCCACTGAATGACTTTTAATGAATGAAAACACACAAGTAAACAGAGACGCTAAGGCTGAGAACACAGTACTGTAAGCCAGTCAGTTCAGTGCCCGTGAGGCTGTTGTTAAGGATGGAATGAGGCATCTTGGGGTTAATTAAAGCTTCTAATTGCATTAAATGTTTAGCGGGTGAGAAGGAACTGACAGCAGGGTAGAATCTGCAACTTGACGCTGGAGGTTCATTTACATTCGTCTGAGTCGATCAGGCTGCAGCTCTTCTCTCTCTTCTCTCACTGGAGAAGGAGCGAATCACTTAAACGTCAGGTGATGTGCAAGGCTGAAATGCATTGAGTCAAGCAAGTCTGGAGGAGGAGTCTGATAGGACAGGACCCTAATTCCTTCCCCAAACCATCATTGTGTGATCACAAGTTAGGGGCCAGGCTTAGTTGGGTTGTTTGCCTAGAACATAAAATCAAATAAATTAAATTAGGCCAAATATAGGTGAGGCCCAGCGATGATAAAACGTAGAGATGTGTCTTTAATGAAAACTTCATTATAACCAGTAAACAGCGAATCACTGAGGGACGAACGCCTGGAGAGGAAAGGGACAAGAGAGTGACAGTTCAGAGAGAACACAAGGGCATTGAGGGGAAAGCAGCTGTCAGCTTTCAGGAGAGTTTTCTGTAAAACTGAAAGTCTTAGACTTCTCGTATAGGGACTGTAGTGAATTTTAAATATGTGCACCGTTGCTTTCCATCTGTCCATTATCCAGGCCGCTTGTGCTACGTCCTGCACAGGCCGTCAGTCCATCACAGAGCCAACACCTAGAGACACACCACCGTTCACACTCACGGAGAGAAGACCCCAGGAGAACATGCAAACTCCACATGTTTGCCATATGTACGTATCCAGTAAAGAATTAGAAGGTCTGGCCTGAATATGTGGAAGCTCAAAAGACAGAACGGTGGAACTGTGAGAAATATACAGCCTATAAAAACGAAGCAAAGGCAAACCCCCCAAAAAACCCCTCACTTGTCACATCGTTTCAAAAGAGAGAAGCCAGAATCATTAAGACCACCCACAGGCTTTCGGCTCAATTCAGGAAATCAGCTTTGTATTTTGAAGCACAGACAAAAAAAAAAAAAAAACCTGTGAGGAGGTGCTGCAGGATTAGGGCTTTGAAAGCAGCAGTGTTTCCAAATAGGTTTAAGCTGTCAGCTCGCTGAAATGCTTCATATTAGCATCAGAGTGGACCACGGGTTTAACCGTAGGCTGACTGCTTACCAAGTCGGACTCGGTACCACACGGCATTACTTTCATGACAATGGGAGAATCAGAGAGAGAGAGAGCGTCAAAGAGTAGGGTCTCATAAAGAACCTCTGCCCAAAAAATGATGCTTCTGTGGATTTATTGATTAAATACTTCCAGCAAAATTATGTTAATGCAACACAACTATGTATTAAGGCTTTGCTTGTTTTTAAAACATGTTCAGAATATTTGAGCGAAGGGTTGCCACTAAAAGTCTGGATCCAAGTTGCAGCCGTCTGTCTGTGTTGTGATCCACAGAGAATTGACATGTTAGCGGGTTTGTGAACTGCATCCTCTCTTCTAAAAGGACCACGTCACACCTTCCAGCTGTTCCCTGAGGCATCACGACAGAGAAGAAACAAGGGAGGCACTGACGATTCATTTAGTTCACCTGCTAAGGATGAACTTAGTTTGACCCCAGCCAGGATCTTTCACAAAGGCCAACCAAGAAATAGTACAGAAAACTGTTCACGTGCCGAGCTAAGCACAGAGAGAGCTGCTCAAATGTGTCCTTGATTGCACCCGCTGAGCACGAGTACAAACCAGAGCCACTCACGAAGCTCGCACAGGTTTTGCAGACACGACAACCACCCGGAGAAAAAAACGACATCAGCTGCCTTTCTCCTCCTGGTTCGGCTCAGCTTTGTCCCCCTTTGGGGAACAGGTGGGTTTGTGGGCAGGTGGGTCTCAGGATGCTCCAAGGAGCCAAGGATGACTTTAAAGACGATGAGGAAGAGGAGGAAACCAGTTTTACTGCCAGTCTACGAGCTGTGGCAAAAGGGAAAAGGTCATTCTTTAATTGAGACATATTACTGTGAGGCTGTTCTCATAGCAACTGTATAATAGCCATAGAGTCATGAGGGATTATTTGGTATATGTTATTTCAGTTCATTATTCATATTAGCTGTGGTCCCCTCTACTTACATGTACGGCCACTTTAATTTTATATTGTATTATTATTATTGTTATTATTAACGTAATTTAATGTAATAATGTGTATTATTGGCTTAAGTAAATTATTTTAATTGTAGGATTATTTATTTGGCTATTGTATTTATCTCCCAAGGTTTGTGACACGACTTGAAAAGCAAAGCACATTTGGCTGCTGGATGCCACTTATCTGACAAAAAAGTCCCAGTGGCTCAATTTGCAGTTGTCTGAAAATGAAAGGGGGAAGAATAACTTGTGATTTGCCGAGTGTTGCTGCGTGTATCTCCGTTTAAAATGTCACGCCGCCCCTGGCTGTCAGCATCCTTTCTCGTGCGCCGCGCTGCATGTGGTCACCAGAGCGGCTGCAGGGACAGGCTAAAATAGCAAAGAGACACTTATCAGAGTAGTCAAAGAACTATGGAAATTGGGTTTTCGTGTGCGTCAGGACAGGTGCTGCTGCTTTAAATGCTTTAAAGCTTTTTAATTGGATACACAGAGTCCAGGCTGAAATCCGGGCTTTCATGTGTGATCACGGTTTCCCGAAGATAATGACGGACATTAGGTTGTTAAGGTAAAAGAACAAGTGCATTTTCTCTCGCAAGCATTTTAACGATGAAATGTCACCGAGTTCCAGGTCACACTGACAAGCAATCCTGACTTTTTATGAATATGTTTTATCTCTGTAGCGATGGCAAGAACCTCACAGACTAGTGCCTATAATAAACTTTAAATAAACCTGATTTCATTTGCGGCATGTTTGCAGTAACCATAGTTTTGCTTCGAGCCTGAAACTGTGTGTGTGGACCCGGCCTGCTTTGGATGGAAGGCGCATACTGTATGTGCTCAAATTCAGTTCACACTTGGAGAGACGCCTAACTCACGCTGGGATCAGAATTCTCTGTAGTCTGAATTAGACCTCTCAAAGCGCTCTTGGTGGAAAAACATCATGTCACCACTAACCGCTCAGCAGGCTTCATAATTGAGCTCTCACTCAGAGTCTGTGATCTTACGAACAACATTCACATCTGGAGCAGAACAGAGGAGCTGCTGCCAATCAGGCGTTTTATATTCATACATTCCTTACACCGATCTTACAAATCTGACACCATCTTGTCCTGCTCAGACGCAAACCTAATTCATTTCTTCTTTGAAGTTTTTCAGAATCGGTCTGCACACATCAGTGACAGAAACCACGTCCATAGAATAAAGTACAGAGTATGAGGCTTTTTCATTTTTAGGCAAATTTGTCATTTCTCTTCTGCTTATGATTGAACAGCTGTACATACATGTATCAGGGGTCAATCGATGACTCATGTAAAGCGTTAAAACGCGTTAAATGTTATGTATGTAAGACTGATAAAGCCATGAGCATGTAACACAGTGATGGGTGAGTATAAGAGCCACGAGAAACAGGCCGATGCAGGAGGACAATGACCATAAACACAAAGTAAATCTACTGCACAATGACTTCCAACCAAGAAAATGCACCTTTTGAAGCGTTCCAGCGAGAGCCCAGGCCTTAACCGAATAAAAACGCTGAGCAATGACCTCCAGAGAGCTGTTCTTATGAGACCTTTTAAGAATACAGCTGAGCCGAAGGAGCTGTGCGTAGAGAAACGGTCCAAAAGTCCCTCTGAATAGTGAACAGTTTGATCTGGGGCTAGAAAACGTGATTAGGTTAGAGGTCATCGCTGCGAAATAAGGTTTGCAAATGTATTGAATACAAATGCTTTCTTGCTCCACGAACACTGTGACATTTTATTGTGAAGACACAAAAAAAAAACTCATCAGTGATTTACTGAGACATTGCATCATCTGCTACAACAATACATCTCATCGACAAGCTCATCTTTTTTCGGTGAAATTAAGCTTCGGTTATGAAAAACGCTCCCCGTTCTATGAACGGTATCAGACACCAGGTTGCAGTCATTACCGTGACTTAGTAATAACCACTAGAGGCAGATAAGTTCAGGATGAATGCACGAGTGACTAGAGAGTCTGTACCTCTGGATTAGAATGTGCTTTGCATCTGAAAAACCAATCCGGCTGCAGTGACGCCTGAGAGCCCTGGTATCCTTTGCTCCCTTGAATGAGACCCTAGAACAAACATATGGACGGCTATAGGCCAATGTGGCTGTAGAGAACATACTACTGTATGCAACTATAAAAGATTTTGAGGTTACGCTAGAATGGCGGAGACGGTGCATGGCAAGGGGGGACTCACAGCTGTGAGCCCTGTCTCTGTATCCTCTACTATGGGGGTCAGGCAGCAGACACAGAGTCCATTAGCACATTACATGGCCCTCTCAGCCAGGAAACGAGAAAAAGCCATTGAACATCCCATTCCACGCTGCCACACAGATTAGAGTGGTCTTAATGCAGGCTGCAATGTGGCATGCTCCTCACGAGAGGGAGAAGAGGAGAGCAAGGAAGGGACAAGTGGGTGAGGCCGAGAGACAGTGAGCGAGCAGGGGAAGGGAAAGACAGAGAGAGGGGAATTTTGAATGAAGAGCATTTTGTTGATCTTTGTCTCCGCTTTCCTCACACCCCAACCGGTCGAGGCAGATGGCCGCCCACCCTGAGCCTGGTTTCTTCTGCTAAAGGGAGTTTATTTCCTTTCCATCTCATTTGTCATCCGGTTCTTGCTGAAGGGCAGTCGTTGGGTTTTTCTCTCTGTAATGTGTTGATGTTAATACGTGGAACGGTGTTGTGGTTGAGGGCTGTACGAATAAAGCAGGATGAAACTCGTTCTTTTTTGTACGCCATCCAACAGGCTGCACGTGGCTTAGGGACAGAGAACAGAGCGCTTCCATGTGCTTGGCGAAAAATGGGCCAAAAGTTAAGATAACAAAACCGATGTAGAGCGTATCACTGTTATTCTTGCTTTGTCAGCACGATGTTGCATTTCCAAAAGTGTCTATCTCGTCTTTCTTATGAATAGTCCCTGTGATAACAAGTCTGTGCCGGAAAGCAAGTGTCGCAGTGCTTCTCCCTGCGGGAAACAGTGAACATGGGACATGCATACGTGTAGAGTAGGGCACACACTGGCTCCTTGTAATGGTGCCACTGTAGACGGGTTTCTGGGCCATTGCAAGTGCAAATGCGTCGACGCATTTGTCATGTGTGACTGTATGATAGGTCTTTGCTGCTCTCCTAGTTTTGCGAGCTTTAAGTGTGGATAAAAATAAACCTTGAACCTGCTAAGGGCGGCTTCGAAATATCTCTAAAGTGCTTTACTCCTCTGTGCATATCATCAGGACCGTCACTAACTCCTCTGTGTGTCCTCCTTTGTCTAGTTTGGTTTTTAATTTCCTTTCATTTCGCTCACTGTAATGAACATTTGCGAGAACAAACATAAAAGTGCAGTTGCCTGCTTTTATCTCCAAGGCAGTTTAATAACAGCCAGGGGCTTAGTATCATCGTGCCAACGATACCAGAAAATGCCTCAGAGGCGTTTAAAACTATTCATTTAATAAACTTCAGATAAACAGAGTCTGTTTGTGTCTGGCGATGGTTCATCAAAAAATAAGCTCTGGAAATCTTCATAAAATATGCTTCTTTATTAATTTGCTTAAAAAGCCTAGAAAGATCACTTGTTCTCATCTGAGGATGTTGCTGGAGGGGGGGAATATAAAAAAAACGGTGGGAACAAGTAGACAACTACAGTCTTTTGCATGTAAGGTTGACAAACCATTATAAGAGGAGGAGAGAGAGGACCAGTCCCTGCTATCTGTCAAATGCCTTTAGGTACATTACAGCCACTGGTAAGACGTGACATGTTGCAGTCCAGCGGATCCACGGACAGACGTGGACGTGCCAGCGATCTATAATCACGTTTAATATACCCCAGCCTCTCTGGGATCTGACAGGAACATGAAACGGTTCATTCTGTTCACTGAGCTGTCAAACGGAGACGTGTCTGTTGACCCTTTGCGCAACCGCCTCATCATAACACTTTGTCTCATGTACTAACAACGTCTTAGTATAATATTTGTCTCCAATGGTGTAATGAATCTGCTGAGTCGTCACTTAGGGGTCATTGAATGAAACATTGTCAGGACAGTAATTTTGTTCATGGACGCTGTCGTCATCTTTAGGGTAAAGCTCAGTTAAACTAATCAGTGTGCGTTTAAAGAGGTGGTGTCACAACGTGTTGCTATAGTGACCGGTTGTATTATTTGCTGCTAATATCCCTGTGCAGTAACTAGGTAACTAGGATCACATGCTCACAGTACACTTTTAATTATCAGCGGGGAATAAAGTTCTAAGAGTCCTGACTGAAAGAAAAAGAAACTGTCAGCAGTGTTTTCTTTCTCTACGTCACTTCTGGCAGGATCGAGCACAGCAAGCGTCTGGTAGAAGGTTGTTTCTGTGTGTGTGTGTGTGTGTACTGTACCAAAAGATGCTGCTCCTGCCTCACCTTCACAAAACCAGTGCGTTTCAAATTTAGCACACAACAGAAGTTGACATTTTCTCTCCTAAATTTATCTCTCTGCGCAGATACTCCCGCCTCTTGTTCCAGACACGGGAGACTGGAGGCTCATTCATTTCTGCAGAAGTCTGTCAGTTTCCATAACATGCCCCCTTGTGACTTATTTGAAATGCCAAGCGAAGGCAAGGGCGAAGTGAAAACACCTCGTTTGTTTTAATCACAGAGCTTACAGATGGCGAAAACTAAACGAAACTTTGGTTATTGTATGCCCAGCTGGGTTGCGCTGCACAAAAAACCGGATCCTCTGAAACCTACGTGATTCCCTACATCATAAAACACCTCTGATTAATTTGGATTCAGCGCTAGTCTAAACCAAGATAGATAGATAGATAGATAAGACTTTATTAATCCTGCAGTGGGGAAATTCTGGTGACCCAGCAGCAGCAAGAGAAAAAAAAAAAAAAAAAAAAAAAACAGTTGGAAAAAAATAAAGAGTAAAAATATGTTATGCATTATATACAAAAGAAAGACAAAAAAATGTACATATCTCATATACAAGTCTGCCCTGCCTGTTAGTGGGTGTGAAACAAGACGAGTGAACAAGGTTTATTGTGAAGTTTATGAAAATGTTGTATCGAGCGAAACCTTCTATTCCAATGAACAAAGAATAAAAAGGTGTGAGTGGTGCTGGTGCAACTTGACTCACTATTCTCCTCTGAGTAACGGATGTTTGAGATGAAAAAGCATCTTGAACAAACAGCGGCGACGACAGAAAGACCCAGACAAGAGGGATAGACAACAAAACAAAACACATGCAGAGCTGATGCCAGAGCTGCTCTAGTAGCATCCTTCACACGCAGAATGGAGCCAAAATCGCCTCTGCCTGCCCTGGGATGAGGATTCTGGAAGACAGGAGCTGAGCGGGACGGAGCTTCAACAAACACCTTGTTATTTTTGGTCTAATTCCTCAACAGCAACATTGTGCTGATTTGGGAAAACACTATAAATAACTTCGGCGCGTGAAAATGATGCACTTGCATGTTGTGAATAGCAGCGTTCCACCCACTCAGATTTGCAGGCTGGTCGGGAGGAACGGTCCGACACGTGCAGCCTCAGCATTTTGTTCCCAAAAGAAGCATCTTAATCGCTTAGGATGCCTTTCACTAAGTAGTTATACTACAGCGCGTGGGACACATAAGGCGGGACTGATATTGTAGGCATATGTAACTACAGGCTGCCTGTTCTGTGCTTATCTGAAGAACTGGAAGATAATTTAATGAGTTTCTGCCCAGCGTCCTGTGGTTTCTCAGTTTTTGTTTCAAAATTACCATATAGGCTTCCAGAGGGAAGAGTGTTGCATGAGGTCATTCTCTGGACAGTCTCAGCGAACTTCCACGCTGGATGATTGCTTCGCGTGCTGTCTGCGTGGCACTCGCAGCGTGTGCCCTCCCCCCCCGAGATGCTCCGCAGCAGAAAACAATCTTATCTTATCACCTCTTCGCAAGGCTTTCATTCCCAGGAAATGTGATAAAATAAAAATATAACATGAGCCCATAATAAACATGATAAAACAGATATGTTGTTCTGATAAAACAATAAGAGTTAATGTAAAAAAACAAACAAACAAACAAGAGACATGAAATGTGAAGGTTAAATGTGAGTTGTAGAGTAAAATGCTCCTTGTTACCAGTGTAGGCTGTTAGAAAGTGTTGGATATGCCTTGAATTGAATTTTCCATCCAAGACGTTCAGTCATGGTTCAGACTTACTGTAGCTGTTCCTTTCAATTTGAATGGATGCACCTCAAAACTCACCTGGATGCGCTTCTATGCTTCTTCCAGCAAGATTCAGCTTTTCTCTCAACCTCATTGTGCGCAGTGTTTATTCTGCAGGAACAGTTTCATGTGTGCTGAGGCTGGTTTAAGCAACCTCCCAGAAACAGATAGAGGCCAGATTCCCCTTACTAAGAAACTCAATTCCCAGACTTACATCCAAATTTCATCAATACGTTATCTGATACTATCGACCAACGCGTACACCTGACATTTCCATAAAGAGCATCGCAGCCCTTAGAGCCCACAGCAGGACTTTTCCCCGTTGCTCTTATCTCCACGCGGCTCTTTCACGCAGCAAATTAGGCCATGAATCAGCCTGGATGTGTTGTCAGCAATAATGTCACAGCGCTCAACATCATTCTCGCGATTATCTACCGCATAACTGGAGTACACACAACCTCTGAATGTTAACAAACGAGGAAAAAAGAAACCCAACATGCACGATTAAATCCCCCTCATGACAGGACTAATGGTTTGGCAGCTGCGTTAATCAATCCTCATCTAAAAGCAATGGCAGATTTACTATATTTACACAGAGCTGTGCTTTGTCTCTGTCTGTCTACTGAAGCAAAGATGATACATAAAAAATTGTAATTGATTTGTTTTAGTGCAGATGGCTTGTTTGAACTCGCTTTGATATGCTTCTGTTTCCCCCCCCGCATTTAGAGCAATTGTGATATTGACCAAGCAACAGACTAAAATTTCTTTGGCACGTGAGTCAGTTGCCTCATATGATGTTAGAGCTTGAGGTCTAATACGCATTTAATACTCCTGGATTTTCATTTAAATCCTCCTTCTTTACATTTACCTCGTCAGAGCCTGCTGGCCCGTATTTCTGTGGGCCTGCGTTGCTTCTGTGCTGCAAGCTGCTTCGGTGAAAAACTAATTTACTCACAGAGCAGTCACCTGACCCTCCAAACTTCCCGCCTGCTTGCGCTGCTCCTCTGTGTGGGGAGATATACAGCATAACCTCGGCGCTACGCACGGGCCGACACAAAATCAGACATGTTAATTGAATTTTCAGAGAAAGGCCTTTGACAACCAGATTCTCTGAGTGTGTTATGGAAACTCTGAGATAGGTCTTATTTCTGAAACCTACCTGGGGCTGAGTTATTCAGTCATCCTGGCAGTAGGTGGAAGGAATCATCTCACTCTGCAAAGAGGGAAGAAAAGCTTTGTTCCAAGCATCCAAGCCATAAAAAGATGCGCTGGATATTTTAATTATGTTATTACTGAGAAGCATATAATGTATTAAGAAAGTCTTTGGTCATCTTTTTATAGTACACTAAATAATTTCAAAATTTAAATAATAATTTCTTCAATAAAGTTTATTAAACCAAAGTTGTTGAATAGACTTTCTGCAAACACAGGTCACATGAATTGTGTATTAATGTGAGAACGAGCTCCGAGGTGGAAAGCAGTGAAGCGTGCTCCTGATTCCGTGGCGTGTTTGTGGTAATTTTGTTCTCTCCAGGTGTGTGTGTGTGTGTTTGTGTGTGTGTGTGTGTGTGTGTGTGAGAGAGAGCGTCTTGGCTGGTGATTAGACCTCCTTGCCTTCTTCGCGCTCTGTGCCACAGTCCCTCATTGTGCATTCTGACTCATCTAGACATTTCTTCACATGTCTGTCTACAATGAAGGTGACTCCAATAACCGCTTCTTACTGCAACAGTGAGATTCTTCTGAAAATGGCAGAACTTTCCATAAATGTTTTAAACTTGATATTCAAAAAGTTTTGTTGACATCAACTTGACAGTCACGTTGACTTAACATGTTTCTGTGAGGCTCAATATCGCACATAAATAAGACTAATCTTGTTCAGTATTTACTCATTCGAGCTGCTCGTTTTTCTGCCAATTAGTACAAACCAAATTTAACATGGATTCCATGTCTCCGTGCCCCCAAACATTTTGATTATCCACTACATGAGGAGACTGTTTGGCACAGTTATCAAACACTGACAGCCTAAAGGTGTAGAAGAGAACTGTTGGAAAGAAATGCAAATGAGCTGCCAAAGGTTCGACTGCAGTCTGCTGCACTGCTCTTACGGTCGCATTAGTGTAAACTCAGTAGAGAAAAAGCCAGTTACTGATTGTATTTTCAAGTACGTTCAACCGTGACATTTCGCCAATGATAGTGCTGCAGGAAAATTGCGCTTTGATCTGGGAGACATAATAGAAAAGAGCCAAAAGGCAAAAATCCAAGAAAGGTAATTTAAAAATTGCTAAGCCACATACAGTAACATTCAAGGATAGCAATACAAAGAGGATATGAGAATATATATAAAAGAAGTTTCATAACAGCAGATATAGAGGCAGGATGGACAATGAATTAAAGATCCTCTGCACTAAGGCTGAAAATGAATATTTAATGGAGCGAAAATACCAGTCTTACATGTTGACAAACTGGCAGCAACACCTGTGTCGTCCTGCACACGCAGCTACGCATAGGAGCGATGCCGTCGCGTTTTCCAGAGCATGTGTCATGTCTAATTACAAAGTAAAGCCAAAAACATCACCAAGGGCGTTGCGATACGTGACAAACACCGGGAGGACATCAATCAGTAGAACGGTGCCATCGCACAGCGTATTAAAATGTTTCCCAGCCACTCACGCAGAGCAGATAACATCACCCAGGAGAAATAATGTCTGAAAGTTTGAATTAGGGCTTTGACTCCTCCATGGGGAGACGCGTGAAATTTCAGCTGTGCCCTTTGACTGACATTTGGACACACTGTTCTACTGATTACCTACTGCCAGGACTGTATTCTCTGCTAATAGGGCAAAAGTGACATGCTGTTCATTAGTGAGGCCTAATAATCAAAGGTAGCCGGGCCCTCATTAAACATTTGCCAACCATGGGACGCTTGGCTGAGCACTACTGGACGCTGAAATGAAGCCTGGTATTGTGACAGACACCCTTCGTTTTGTTGTTACCATGTCGACCAGAAGACATTTCGAACTAAACTGTTCATGGATTTGAGCTTTATTTTGCTCCCATGCTGATCCTTAATCCCCGGAGAAGCAGGTTTTCCTTAGTTCAGAAGAAGCTAAGAGTTGTTTTAAATCACATAATCTTTGTTGGATGAAAAAGATGGCACCAAATAAAACAAATGGCAATAGTAATAATAGAGGCACCCATCTGTGCAACTCTTACTGCAATATATTTCCATAAAGATAATTAAATTTACAGTTTAATTAATTGCCAAGGAGACTGTGCTGCTACAATAATTATAACGCGCACAGGAGCAATTACTGCTCAGACTCTTTTCCAAACATCGATGGCTCATTTGTTGTTCAGCGTTCGCCGGTGGGTGGGTCGTGTGATTGTAAAGTAGTCTCGGGGGAGGGAATCCGTGGCCACGCCGAAATGCTGACTGGTCGGTGGCACAGCAGAGACGTAAGCAAAGCGCAGTCATCAGTGGGATATAAACTCACTGAATATCAGCCATTAAATTGTGATTATTATTATCGGTTAAATGCGTGATGTGTTTCAGATGCTCGTGTTTTTTGCTTTGTTTTAGGTAAGTGCTCGTGTTTTGTTTACGTTTATGTTTATGTTAGGTTCATGCACTTTTGATTTGGATTCATAGTCACAACATGCGCACACCTACACGGGTAAACCCACATATAGCAGCGAAGCCTGGAGCTATGCCACAAGCATCATGGGTTCACTCACAGGCCAACACCATCACATTTTCACTCTATAATGGCCAGAATGTATCTCACATTAATATTGCAGTTCATTGAGTTACACTTAATAAACAAAGGATTTATTCATTTTATATTAAAAGATGTTTCTTAAAACAATCTGAAACTTATTATAGGACATTCTGACAAGAATATCTAAAAATAGATTTTAACATAAAGTAATTATTTTAAATGCACATGAGAAGGTCAAACATTACACATAGTATGTATGTATGATGTTGCTTTGCCCAAAAATCAATCAATACGTGGCCTTTCCTTCCTCAATATCTCTGGTGACAACTTGAAATGTTTCTGCATGTTTTTAAGGCAGGAAAAACGTCTCAACAAGCAACAGAGAAATTATTAAATCGAGAGGCTTGATGGATTCCCAGCAAAGCGTATTAGTACCAAGCCAGTTACTATAAACAGAAGGGTGCAGCATAAAAACAATTAATGTTTTACATGGTGGTGAGCGAGGAAGAAAGCGTTGCCGTAGACTCTCATCTTAATTAAGCCGTAGCTATGAAAGACATAGCTGGAGTGTTTAGATATGTCTAGACACCAGTTGTTTTGACAGCCTTCCTCCAATAATCTGCTACTCTACAAAGTTAGCGTAACCTCTGAATATGGAAAACGAAATGCCGAGCTTGAAATCAAAGAATGAAACAGCAATTAAAACATACTCAGTTGTCATCCAGAGGGATGACGGTGGCCTGCTGGTAGCAAGCCGCCTGCGTGTCTCTGTCTTTATGGATTGATGGTAGCTTCAGTAGAACAAACCCCTATTTGTTGTTTACCTCGTCATATTTGTGTTTGGTATTCCACAGGCAACGCCACATTAAAACACACCAAACAAAGGTTAGACTCTCACTTTCCAGCTATTGCCCTGAGACAACGGTTCAGCCTGAGGGTCATGAATATATTCTGATGGAATTTAACATAACTTTTGGCAGGTTCTCTGCAACTCACCTCATTAATATTAACAATACTTAGGGGTTTTTTTGAGGAATGCTGCATATTGCAGAGCTGCTTAGTAAATAAACTACAGATGCAGTACACCTGTTGTATATTACTGACATAGCTGTTCCCTTAAATACTAATAAGCATCACTGAGGGTGAATGTTTAAAATGGATACAGCAGACTACCTTTAAAATACTGGAGATAGTTGTCCCCCCTCTCCATCCTCCCCAGATTTGAGGTCTGTAGGTTGTCGGTTGCCAGATTTAGCTGAAATTTAAAAACTGGGGTTGGTGTTACTGAACTTTTCAGGCTTTTCACAAATTGCTTAAAATGTCCACTAGTGGCCATAATAATCTAGGAGACTGGGGCTGATACAGACCTTTTGGCTCTTCAAAACTTTTCCCCACGGTTTCTCATTTGTATTCGTTTGTGCTACCGACAGATAAGTCGGACTGTCGATGCTGCAACTCTAAACACGACACAAGCGCCTTCAAAGCTCATCTGGGAGGAAGGTGCTGGATGAAACCACGAGGAGAAAGCAAGAATAGGGGATAGAAAAAAAAAACCGACAAGGTAGCTCAGGTCTCCTAGAATTCTCTCCATGCATCTGCCATTACCTCAGCGTGCCTGTCTCCTGTCTGGAAACAGACCGCTGAGCCGTTGAGCCCAGGGATATTCATTTGCAGCCTTAATGTTCTGTGGAGAAATCGGAGTCCTCTCAACACAAACAAATTGGATCTCGCGGCTCATCTGCGATGCGAGACATGCCCGCAGGTACGGGAGCGAGCTGAGTGGCCACCTCCGACAAGCAGGGCGGGGGGGGGCAAATTCTGGCACGGCAGCGGTTGAAGTGCAAGGAAGAAAAGCTGTGTATGATATTTATGATTGATAGGTTTCTGATGAGGCACCGAGTGCAGCAGGTGGATCCGGATCCATTTGTCAGATTGCTATGATATTGAACTAAGGGGTGGAGGAAGACGGTGGATGAGATAAAAACAGAAATACTGACAGCAGGGTAAGAACCAAACAGAAGGCGATTTGGGAAAATTGTTGAAATGAAGGTGCGATCAGTGTCCCTTTGCAGGTGCCCTCTTTCCTCCTGCTGTTCGCTCCTTGCTCATCCTCAGCAGTGATCTCTCTGCCGCTACAGGGCCCGAGCCTCTCGCTTTCCGGCTACTCGCTGACCTTTTCCCGTTTTGCTCTGCAGTGCACCGGTTCAAATACCAAACACGGTACGTCCTACATGAAAGGAAGGAGGTGTGCGTCGCGCAGATCCTCCGCTGAAAACGGGGGAGATTTTTCTTTAAAGATCAAAATGACTAGATTGTGGCCAGGACTCCACTCATGCGCTGATTCAGATCCCAGATAATGATACGGGATTTCAGGTCTGATGCTTGGTTACCTTTGAAGTTCCTTCATGAACATGAACCACTTGATCTACGTATTAACCCATCGGGGCTGTCGTGAACTTTGAATAAAAGAGTGCAAGCATATAAACTGTACCCGCCAAAGAGTTAGAGCATGTAAATGAAAATATACGTATAAATGTACACACACATACAGGATTTACTGTAGCATTCGATGCTGCATTTGTCTGTGTCATCACAACCTGATTTGTAAGTGTAAAAGCTCAAGTCTGCACCAAGCAGCCAAGTGCATCAGTTGTCATTTCCACGCAGTGTTCATGGATTTTCCCTAAACTTCAGTTTTCTGGCACAGCTCTGATAAACATCTTTCCTCCTCTATTCCATTCTACTGCACTATTAGGAGGCGTTGGTAAGACACTGGTGAATCATACACTGTCTGCACATTCAGTTCTGTTCATTTTCTCCTCTAATAAAATGTCGAGTGTTTTGTTCACAAGGGCAAAACAACTGCAGCGTTCGATGTGTCGACGTGTGCGCGTGGAAAAGTAAAAACTTGGCATGACTAAAAAGCAGTGCCTCGAAGTGATGGTGGAGGTATTTAGCGGCAGCAGCAGAGAGATCAGAAGACATTCACCAGAGAGGCAGAGGTCGAGTTGTTGAGTGGGGAAAGTCAAATTAGCTTTGTGAAGTTGCTAAGTGACTGCGGTAAGTCAATAATTAAAGCTGAAACAAAACCAACAGGGCGCTTGAAGGCTGAATAAAGAAAAACCACGTCATCTTGCTTCATTTGAACCACACACATATGGTATCCAACATCACTTACAAGGGAAAGGAGCTATTACGTCATAATGATGGGATGTGCATGAAAGGCCTGAAGCTACTGTAGCACACAAGGCTCTTTGAGACACTCGGTTTTCATGTTGGGTTGCACCCTGGGACAGACATCATGACATTATTGTTACGCACTCGAACTAATCAAATCAGTGGCTCGCATCAGGCATCACTGCTTCACTCAGAGCTATTGTAGTGGCTGTTTGAGGCACTTGTGTGGCTGCGGAAACACTTTACCTCATGAGAGATGACAATCACGCCCACCCGTGATGCTTCCTCCCCTCGCAGGCCTTTGTCTACAACTTTTAAGGCAGCATTCTGTGAAATTGCGCATGTGGGTTCCAGTTAAACCGGGGAGTGTCTGAGTTGGATGCTACAGACGTGGTGAACCCATCCGCTCTAAAAAAAAAAAAGAAGGAGCTTAACCTCCCTCACACATGCAAGTACTCAGTGAAAGTAAACGCATGGATCCGGAGAGGGCGGACGCTGCATCCTGCCTGTGCGCGCACAGCAAAGCGGACTCCTCTCCTCTCTCCATTCGCGTCTCCGTAGCAGGACTCCGCTCTCTGTCTGTTTCTCTCTAGGAGCAGGTCCCTTAACTTTCCGAAGACGAAAACATCTCCGTCGACTTTCGAGGTGCAGGGTTTTAACAGGAAGAAAGACCTTGGTGTTTATTGGGGAGACTGATTATCTGGCTTGTGGCGGCGGCGCGTCGCCGTTCGGAGACCTGTTCCTGCGAAATGATGTCCTCAAACGAGAAAGTGTGAGAAATGTCTTTTCCTCTGGGCGACGCCGTCAGCATCCCAGCCATCATGCGCACCCGGGAACCAGCGAGTGTTTGCGTCCTCCAAACAACATCTGGATCGCCCAGAATTCAAAGGTAGGACGCCGTCTTAGTTTTTGTGTGTGGCTTCGGTTCTCAGTTTGCTTTTCGCGGTGCGCGTTTTGTGCTTGTTCTACAGCTGCGGTCGTCTATTGCCGTGAAGCAAAAGCATCTATGGTTGGAAGTAAGAGTTGAACGTGTCGCATTGAGATGTGTGACGGAGGACGTTGTTGATGAAGAACTCTGCGCACAGTTGCCACCTGCAATCGCGTGGGGCACGAATTCCATCGTGTTGTGCTTGCGTTTTGACTGAAATACGCTGCTGCCACGAAGTCACCCGTGGGCTCTGCACTGGTCTATAGAAAGATTAGTCATTCCACTGGGCCAGAGGAATATCTGTCTCCCTACAAACAAAGAAAGCCACGGAAAACACAACAAAGAGCCATAAAGGAGTGGTTCAGGGTCTTCAGTGTACAATGACCATCATAACTGTTTGATAAACATTTAGGTGCGAGGGTGTTGTGTCCTTTTCTAACTGTCCAACACACATGCACGGAGTCGGGAGGACACAAGTGCTGTCAGGTCTTCTAATAAATGCGTCCTCAGTGTTAAAGGTGGCTGGCGTCCTTAATCATAATCAATTGGCAATGGAGACAACTTAGCCGCAGCCTGCCTTCCTGGAACAATTAAGCCCTCTGCAGCCTTGTGCATGGGTGCTGTTGACAGAAACCTCTGTTTGTATTATTTGGATTGGATTTGGATGGATTTGCTCACTGATGGACACTTTGGATGATCTGACAGGTTCTTGTGGACGCGCTAAGCAAGAAGATAAGGGAGCAGTGGTTGAAGGCATCGTCTGTGCGAAGGGTTTAGTGTTTAACCATCAGACAGCGAGGACAGACCGAGGCTGCAGACGCAGGAGTAGGATCCAGGTTCATTTCAAGTGGATTATGACATTTTCACACAGTCTCCTTTGATGATAATAGTTCATAAAAGGATCAGTCAACATGACGTTAAGCCCATTACTCGTTTTATCCCTTTCTGTTGCTTATTCCATCAGGGGGCTTTCATGTGCTGAGGCCAAGAGCAAGTTCAGTGACAAATGCGCCCGGGGACGTATTTGCATACCATGCAGTGAGCTCACTTGCGTTTACCCGATCTGTGATCATCAATAACTACCTGCTGTTCCCTTATTATGCATATTATACGCCAGCCACCGCTTGCAAAATTAAATTACAGGAAGATGAAGTTGTTGTTGTCGAACGCAGTGAGCGGTATCTAGGAAAAGCTGTGAGGCACACAACCTGAATGAAATGGGTTAGTAAACACAGCCGACAGATAAGACACATTGGTATTCAGCCGCATCTCGACACGCTGGCCTCGAGGCCTGGCTGATAATACCCGCTCCCAGCTTCAGGGTCAGAGGTCGGCGGTTGATTGGCATCGGGCTGACACGGGGAAATGGAGTGTGCTGACTGGGGTGTAGCGGGGTTGAAGCACACAGACTTATCAGTGTGACTGGTGTGTTAGCACTGCCACGGTCTCTTCCTCTCTCTATCGCACTTGGATGCTTACAGGTTGTTCGCTAATATATTAGCCCCTCGTGGGGCCTCTGAGCCTGTTACGCGGTGCTGCTGCAGCACGCACACCTGTGCTGAGCCATTTGTGCCACACGCCGAATTGTTTCCCTTGCATCGGTGTTGGCTCCGCTTCGTTTGCTTTCAGCTGCACCTTCCAGCTCATTGTTATGTTTTTTTTTTTTTCACCTGCTGTCTACTAACACGCCCAAATGCGCCAGGTCGGGGAATCACACTCAGATATGATCTGTCTTTCCTTGGCCTCTTCTGGCCCTGTCACTCCCTGTTTCACTAACAAGCACAACCGCCCACTTCCACACATGTACAGTTTGTAGCACAACACCTACAAACAAAGGTGCTGAGAACCAGGGCTATTTCTGGGACGTTTCTGGTGCTGAGGTGTGCCCCGTTCAGCATGCACTGAATAACTTATCCACACTTTAATTCTCATCTGCTGCAAAAGCCCCTCTCTGCACCGACAGCACGGCAGCAACAAATTTAGAAGCACGGCGACGCTAAAAAGATTTCTCTCTCGTTTCTAAGTAATGACACAAAAAGTAATCCTCCTGTCAGTAGCGTTTGTGCAGAGCTGCCGCGGTAGAAACGGGGGGAAGTGCTGGGATGAATGTTCTGTGTGGCTACAAGCAGGACGGCGTCATTGCACCTGCATCCTCAGACCTCGTCGATGAGAGCGAGTTTATTACCATCGATCCGTCTGCCACACCTGATCCACTGGTCTATTAGGAAAACCTTAATGAAGAGAAAATAAATATAGGCCTTAACGTCTTTAGCTGTCTTCAGAGAGTAACGTCCTGATTGTTCGGCACTGTGTCTTTGAGCTGCGAAATGCCACCATCCAATCGAAACCGAGCCGGTAGAAGTGATTATAGTTATCTGAGCGTCGCTCCCGCAATAATGCAGCATTGATGCTCAAATGCTTTTTGTAGCCCCATTTATTTTAAGTGACTATTGGTTTGTGACATTCTCTAATGACTCATCACTTACAATAAAGGCTGGAAGTCATCTGAAGCGTACGTTCAGTTGAAAACCAGACTTTATTAATACACCTTAATATGACACACAAGTAGGCCTCCCACCCTCCCACAAACTACAACAAACAACCTTTAAATGAGAAATGTTATCACTCCTGTGGTTTTCAAGTTACAGTATTCAGCCAAAGGACACAATTTTAGGACAGATTTAACTACGGGGCCTGGGTCAGACGGCGTTCTGCCCCAGAAAAGCAGCAGTGTGTAATACACGGCGCCAGCATCCACAGGACAACGCAGCCTCAGCACCTGCTCATCTTTAGTTTTTCACGAGAACTTTGTCACAAGCAGAGCGCTCACGCTTGCAGTAAACTGACTGGAGAACTGCAGGAGCGAGCGTTCCATGGAACTACACAGCACACATGGACGAAAAGACTCACTGGAGTGGAACCACCACGTCAGCACATTCAGACGCAGGGCATCCGAAGGGGAGTTCGCTGTCCATCCGGTGCTTACTGGGCGTCAGGAAGCCTGGCAGCGTGGCACTTAGCAGAAAATATGAAAAGCTAAGTGGGGCAAACAACAAGAGAAAGGAAAGTTTGGAGCTCAAATAACTGTTAAGGACAGATAACTGATGAACTAATAAACAATAAGGGCAAACGTGACGACAGATGTATACCGTAGTAACATGGTTTTAATTGGTTCAGTACACTAATAACAAATGAAAAATGCTTTTGTTAAATATGAATCATCATGTTTTGTGTCTATGACTAAGGATGAAGATAATGCAGATCTGTATAAGATGTGGTTAATGCAAGTTATTAGCCTCCATCTCTTATTCCTACAGTTTTCACTGTGGTTTTCTAGGTTTTGAACCGGGGCCGTTCTCCAACCAGACATGCTCATAGTCAGGACCCAAAGAAATGATCTGCTTTTGGCATTTCTATTTTAAACACAGTCTAATCAGACGGGGTCGAGGGTAATAACTGAGAAGCAGAGAACTCTTGCAAAGCAGAAATAGCTGGGAGGGGAAAAGCTCGTGATTTGGGTTTGATCATATTCATGGTCATTTATGTTCTATTGAGTCGGTATTGATTGTTTACTAAACACTCAGTGTTGACAGAAGATGAGAAACTGATGCAAACTGTGTCCTCTAATGTGCGATTTGCCGTAGCTGTGCTTAGACGTTCCAGCGTCCACCTCCTGTACACGCTTAGCGTTTGCGTGAGGGTCAAGTCGCACATGCGCAGTCAATCACTATTATAACCTCTGTGAAATGATCAAGCCCATAAAAGCCACGTTTGGCTTAATTCAGTACATGGACAGAATGACAGACCGATGGCGCCGCAGGGCCAACGACTAAACACAGACACTACTGTAATGAGAGGGAGCGCATTCAGCAGCTGTGGCAGAATAGAGGCCAGCTGTAAATAGTATCACAATGGCTTTGGCGTGGCGTGGCAACGAGCCACGGTGGGTTTGAGTTCCCGTTAAAATGTCCACGTGTTTCCACCTGCATAAAAACAATAAGCACAACAGCTCCAAATAAGATCGCTGTTTCTATTTGTCTGCCATCTGTTGCATGCTCTTCAGCGCATCGCATTTGCATTTATCACTTCGTTTCATATTAACATACTCATTTGAATATGTGCTAGTCCTCCCATGCAGCATTTCAATAAAAGCTATTCTGACTGCGCCGTTGTTTTGTTGCACGGGCGCTGGACTAGCTTGCATTATGGGATGTGGGTGTTCAGTCAATACAGGGACAGTGTGTCGTTTTTAGGTTGACACTGGATAATAAAAATAATAAAAAATAAAAACTTTATATTAAGGTTGTAATGAAAACTGAACTGCATCCAAAAGCCTGAGACAGATTGACACAGATGTGGGAGATTATAGCCCCAGAGTTTTAAGGAAGGTGTGGGAGGCCTCATTTGATCCATATCAGACCGGGAGGCTGATGACATCTTGACGACGCCTAATAAGACCCAAACAATGGAGCGATAACTATCAAATAAGGTGAATAGACAACACACTCAGACAGAAGACGGAGAGGAGGATAATCTAGGCTATTTTAAGACGATGGCAGTGATTTGATGTGTAGCTGTCTGTTGATGTGTTTATGCGTCGACAGTGAGGAAGCAAATTAAACCTAATTGAATAGTCTGTCAGATGCAGCTCTTGACTTGCAGGAACTACAGCTAAGCTTTGATCTGATGCGAGCGAGTGTTTGGTAAACTGTTATCTGCATGTGAATGTCAAGCTCAACTCTACTCCCACGTTTTACGTTGTGTCTGAACGGCTCCTTTTGTCTTTTGCCATTCGCTTCCTCTGCAGGCCTCACAGCGCTGAATGCTGATTGCCATCGACGCCTCTACCGATCGGCACCACCTCTGTGACGAGCCCATTGCACCCCGACGCTCTCCCATCTCCTCGCTAGCGTTCGAACCACTGAGAGGGTCCCTCTGCTCTCCGCCGCTGCTATGGAGAATCTCAGTGAACTCCAGAACCCCTTGTTGGACAAAAACAGTAAGCACATGGTCAATGGTTACGGGGGCGACATCCCAAATAATCAATACCAAGAAAACATCATTAATTACTTTGCCGGCAGAGGAGGTGGAGGTGAGGGGGGAGGTGGAGGGGTGAAGGTGAACAACAGCAACGTTGTGAGTGGAGGAGGCTACAACGCCAACGGAAAGATGAAATCTCAGCAGCTCCTGGACGCCACCTCGCTGCATCTGGCGGTGGAGGCTTTTTACCGGCCCAATTTCATCCTGTACAAGGAGGACAGCGGCAGCATCAAGGCTAAGGAATACAAAAGCGAGTGCTGTGAGACCACCTTCACGGAGAAGAAGGCCAAGGAGGCATCCAACACAGCGGGGGCGGAGACGCCCGGCACCGAGGACCCGCAGGCTAAGCTGCTCGAGGACGGCGAACACGTCAAGATCCAGACAGTGTCCTATGAGGTGGAGGAGGAAGAATACGTTGAGTACGAGGTAAGAGAAAAAGGTCAGCCGAACCACAGATTGCAGCTGATAAAACGTGTAACATTTGCTCAAACCGAGGAACCGGAAGTATGTAGCGTGTTCGTGTTACAAAAGAGCAAGCGGGCTCCTCTTCCTGTGGCGTTTGTACGCTTGTATCATCCCACTTAAGAGCTGGGCTCGGCGCCTGGATCAGACGGCATTTCTCTGACCACAAATCCCGCTTGATCCGCTGACCTCGGCCTCAATTCCCAACTCTAGTAAATTTTGTCGTTAGATAATAATAAATCACCCGCGCCTGCCTCACGCGGGGATATTAGGTGTTGCAGTGCCACAGCATTAGCTGGAGTATTTTGGGGGGATTTAGAGGATTGGACAGGCAGAATTGCGTGTTGAGTTTGACCAGCGTTGTGGAAAAACTAATGGAGTTGAGAGTCTACATCATTAACCTGGATTTCTGTGATAAGCATTTAGCTTCAGAAAAGCAGATACTTGTGTGTTAGTGAGGGAACACACAGCACAACGAAAAAGGCAAGAAAACACTTTAGTTACAGCTGGAGACAGACTATTCCAAGGTTTAGTGAACACATTGCCACGTTGTTCATATTTCTTCCCCTTACTTGCTCTTCACAAATGCACTTGCGCATAAAAAAAGCAGCATCAGTCCCCACAGCCAGCTCAGAAATGCAAAGTAAACAGCCTGCTCCATGGTTCCACCAGTGACTAAAACGCCACATGGTGCCTTCAATGTGCCTTTAAAATCGTAATTTTGGTGTTTGTGCAGTACTGTGTTAGACAGGTAAACATAAATTGCTTTATTCATACACAACAGCAGCATAATAAATAATTCAGTGCAACGTGTTTTACTTTCGTGATCACTTTTATAAACAGTAATAACCTGCAAAGACATACTTACATACTTAACTCTATTATGCCTGAAGGTGCTTTATGAGAATAGTGGGGATGTCAGACTGATAACATACACTGTTACACAACTACATTATGTCTGCTTGTTGTGCTTTATGTTCTTTGATTATGTACTATTGACAAAGAACAAATGGAACAAAGTGCTGGAGGAACTGAGCGTTGATTTACACTGATTCACAGACAGATGAGACATGAGAGAACACAGTGTAACACTGAGAACTGCAAAGGTTTTATTATATTACATTTTTGTTGTTCTGTTTTTTCTACGGATAATGAAGGGCTGCATATATTAAAGGAAAGTGAGTCATACGGAGGTGGTTGGTTGGTTGGTTAGGCTTCGGCAAGAAAAGCACTTTGGCTAAGAGCTTGTGGTTTCGCTAGTTAAGTTCAGTGAGTGTCTTAACCATCAAAAACTTCAACAACACCAACATGTACGGGATATGCTACTGCAAGATCTGCTGAACAAAACAGGAAACAGTCATCATCAGTCATATCTGTGTATAACTATATATCCTCATTATGTTAATAGGAGATTTGCAGAAACAGAAATTAAACACTTTATGAGCCAGTGACATATTTGAGAGTTGAATCTGCTTCTTATATTAATTTTTACTACACGTTTTAAGTGCCTTTGTATCATCTGCTGCTCCTCCTCAGTGAGTTGTGTGTTCATTGAATGCACAGATCAGTTAAGCAAAATGGCTTTGGCCTGATTCAGCAGGAACAAAACGTTGGAGTTCCAGAAACGATGTTTTACACCAGTCATGTATCCTGACTGAATCTGCCGTCTAACACATAATCAGCCTAAGCCCGCGATGAAGACAGATACGGCCACTGCTAATCCATATTTTACACGTTATCTGAGAAGTTTTCATCAGCGCCTTGAAATGAGACGAGAAAAAGTTGATAGAAAGCTTAGCAAGCAGTTCTCCAACCAATACACACCACTAACAGCTTGATAACGTAGCAAATACAGTCAAAAATAGTCAATACACTTACCAATTATGACTCCAACCATAGCTGCTAAAGCCTGATAATAACTGTGATCTTTAATTAAATATATTTTGTTTTAATTCTCCTTCAGTTAATTTGCCAGCTGGTGCCTGTTGAATACTATCAGTGTGATTCAACTTTCAAAACATGTACATGTGAATGTTCCATTGTTCCCTGTTTTGCTTTTGTGCCTTTGACACAGCAGTTGCTTTTATTAGTTATTTTCCTTTTTATTACCCCATGTTGATTCCTGTGCAGGATTAAAATAACTGCAGTGAGGGTAGGACGCATGTCTGAGTAGTCCAGTCCTGCAGAATCGCATAGAAAAGAAAAAAAAACAACAAAAAAACAAAAAGCACTGAATCTGACCCGTCTGACCTCCGTGAAGAAGATTAAAGAGAAGAGCTTTTGCCTTCAGAGGCCAACGGAACAGCACTGCATCTGTCCGTGTTGTAGGCCTCCGTGCCGGACAACCAAGAAAAGCTCGTCTATATCCTTTTATCAGCCTCGGCTCCAAGTGTACAGTGAGCACTGGAGGACTGCCAAGTGGCCCTCGATCCGTCTCTGCCTCCCTCCTGGCAGGTGAAGCCATGTTGACACTCAGCCAGCTCCGTTTGAAAAAGCCTCTCTGTTTGCACTTTTCATCTGTAACACTCACACTTTAAAAAAACAAACAAAAACGTAAACATTCTGTAATTCTTTTCAAATCCCTGCTCATTGCAAATTACAGTGATGATTATTTTGTAGTATGCATGAACCAATTCTCATTAGGCAGCAGAATTAGAAACGTTAATAACAACAACTGAACTGCTGTGTGATCTAAAACACAATGGAAGTGATTATGAAAAATGGGGAGTGGCACAACCAAATGAGACGTAAACAGAGGAAATTTAGAACATGTCTTATTTCTAAATACAGAATTGTCCAGTATATTTTGAGTTATGTGCCTCAGAGAACCAGTGTTCTGCTGTGACACGGCCTTGGCCGAGGGAAAGATTTATAGCTTCTATATTTCATATGCAGACACGCACCGCAAAGTTAGTACATCTCACACAATGTAGCTTGAGGGAGAATAAAGTGGTACAAGGCAGACCAAGGCCTGGGCACGACTCTCGCTACCTGTGTCTGAAAATAGTGTAATAGAGCTAACTGGAGGTAATGAACCAGCAGCAATTGATTTACCTTGATCTTAACCACATCCCGGTGCAGCACGTCGTCCTCGGTAGCGTCTGGGTTTGCAGACAGAATATTCTTCAGCGTCACGACAGACAGTTAGAAAACCGTTGTGGTTTGTGGTGGTCGAAAGGAAGAAATACGTGACCAGCTCAAGCCAAATAAATAGATTTATAGATGATGTTATAAACAACGTGGTTCCAGATGTCCTTCATTTGGCAGAAAGTTGGTCCATAAAGTTCTCCACATAAATATTCAAACAGTTTATGACTGTTGTTTTTATTTGTCTGCCATCTGTTGCATCGTCTTCAGTGCATAACATTTGCATGTATTAATAGATATCAAGCTAAGAGTGTTTTCAGAATATGCAGCAGCCCTGCTCTCTTTTCTGTGTATTCTGATTGTAGTATTTAGTTTGAGTCTTTAAACTCTGGGCGCGGGTAGAGAAATTCGTTTTAGAGTAAACATGTTTGACTGCCCTCCGCGTCACCTCCGCAGCATTTGACCAGGTTAGATCTGAGTGGTTCTCACAAAAGCGGCAGGAATACGAGCTTTTATGCCTTCATTAATTCTAAAGTGTAGTCAGGCTTCAGCTCAGTGCACACATACAGTTCCTTCTCTGGACGGTCCCAGCTCTCGATTTGAGGCTGTTATTTATTCTAGTGGGATGTCTTTTCCAGCGATACCCCGTTTCTCATTTAGGAGTATAAGACAAACCCATCTCTTGGATCATTTCAGTTCAGCAGTAAGCGGGTCTGGCCCATGGATGTTAAAGCTTGTTGTCCTCAGCTAACCGGGGATATTTATCCCGTGCTTTGGAAGCTATAGGACCTGTCACTCTGTGGTGCTTGAAAAATAATAGAAATGTCACAACATGACACCGTGTGCGTGAGAAGAGCGAAAGAAGAAATGCGCTGATCATTCGCGTTAGAAACACCTGCTTTCTGGGTCTCCTTGCCGTCACAAGTCTTGGCCAGATCAAAGTTTAGTTCTTCTGTGATGTCGCTATCAGTTCAAATGACACCTACAAACTGCCTCCAGCTGTTCTTTGACCCACCTACAACCTAAACAGGTTTTGGATTTAGTTGGCGACGTCACGTGTCACGGTCGTAATAAGGGGTTTGTGTCGACCGCTTGTCCACACGTAGCATCGCTTCCTAGACCATAGCTGGCAGTTAGCGGCAGCAGATGGTCGTCCCAGTGCGAATCCAAAAAAACGATACAAGGTTATTTTGTTAATATATTTTAATCATTAAACCGTTATGCTGCTGTAGTGTGTGATCACTAGCAGCACAGTACTGAGCATTTTGTGACACAATCATCACAGATGTTTTGATGCTCTTTTCACATGTCTTTCGTCACATTTTATAGACTGTGGAGAGACCGCTTTGAGTAAAAACATATGGATTGTAAACCTAAACGAGAGGAGGTAACGACGAAGACAGCTCTCAGCCTTTGTTCCGAATAAAATTCCTAAAAGAAGAGTAAAGTAGCAGCGTTGCCTTTTTCTGCCAGAACTCACTGGTGCTTCTTTAATCTTTGCCTGAGTAGCAGCTCAGAGTATTAAAAATGAATAACGAGAAATGTGCTTCAGTAATGCAATGAGTTTTGAATAATCGCAGCCCTTTGGGGATGATTACTGTACATGTTAAAAAATGAGACTTGCATTGATTATCCATCAGTGTGTTGAGTTTCCGGAAGATGGATATAGATATTATATTCGCGGTTGATGTGCAGGTAAAATACCTTGGGATGCTCATGTGACACCTTCTTATCGGCTGAGAATTTATAATCCAGACGTGTCATAACCTGTATTAAATGGTTATGGGCTGGGCTAATCAAGTACCTGCTAAATTATATATGTTAGCTGCTTCACTCTACAGTAAAGCAACTGTAATATTAGGCACTTATTTTATTATAGGAGTGTTAGTTGTGGGTGAAATGCTGGATCTTTCCAAACTAATATTTTTGATTTCTGGGTCGAGTATGAGTGTTATGTCTAATTATGTCCAAGGCTCTATGCTTTTATAAAAGAAACGTAATGGAGAAGTAATAAGGGAGAATGACGGTCCATGCATTGATTCAGCGGTGGATGGTTGGCACCTAAATTACTCAGCCACAGGGGAACGACAGCAAACAACATGGAGTTGCACCGGAGGAATTCTCTGATTTCTTTCCACTACAACACGTGTTTTGCTTGTATATTTCAGCCCGTTTGCGCAACGCGACGCGAATGCTAAGTGCAATGCGTTGCGTTTCCCTGTTGTGGCCTTATTACACCATCTTCAGTTTCACCTGTCAACAAGAGGCCACGGGGCAGTGGAAGGAAAAATAACAAATATTTAGTTCATTAATTCGCTACAGGTAGTACATCCCCCAACGAGAGTAACGCGTGCTTGAGAAGACCGAATCGTGACCGGGCTCTTATCATTGTGCTCACACGCTCTGTGACTGAGTGTGTCTCTGAGGCTCCAGAGTGGGGTGGACCTCATGGAGCTGCTGCGCCCAGGCAGCGTGTAAATCACAGGGTCTTATTAACCCGGCGCTAAAGCCTGTATTTCTTCCTACCAGCTGTCCCCTATGGAAGCATTCGATCACGCTGCCTGATAAAGTACGAACCCTTAAGACAACACCCAAGTCACATTTGGGGCCAAGGGCTCCTGCCCCGGCATAACTTAACGCGAGCATCTGGAGCCTGGATGTAGACCAAGTGCATGTTGCAGTGATGCTGGATTAGGATGCAGAAGGCACAACTGACGCTGTCTTGGCTACAAGATTCATCTTGCACCATCTTTGTAATGTGTTGCATAGTATTTGTGCACTATTGTAACTTCAAGGGTGTTTATTTTGATGATGCATTCAGTAATTGAGTAACCATATATATATCATAAATTATATATATATATATATATATAATTTATGATTATTATTTTCATTTCATTCATTTGTGTGCAGTGTCATTTGCTTTTTGTTTGTGCAGTGGAGTTTTTTTCCTTTTGCTCTTTCATACTGTGCAAGTAAATAAGCCAAGCATTTCAACTTCAGCTTTTCTGATATGATAATTTCTTGGTTTACTTTGGCCAATTTGTTTTTTATTTTATTGGAAAGTTTTGGATTGGTTGAGGGGAAACAAGCTTTGTGCTCATGTCACTTTGAGATCTGTGTAATTGTGACTGGTCTGTCTCATTATTTTCTGAGGAGCTGCAAACAATCAGATGACTAAATGCATCTTTGTACTCTATATATAATGGATTCTGGCACATGTTTAATTCTTGGTTGGTGCTGAGCATGTTATTTACAAGCTCTGCTTGAACTGAACAGTTATGTCTGGAAAGGCAGCATCATTGATAACGACTGGAAGTGTTCACTGCCACTTTCGCTGAGTATGTGTCTGGCATCAGCTTGTGTTACAGCGACTATGATCCCCACACGGTCCCATGGCCCAACGCTATGATTGGACACTTGATTTTCATTTTGGCCCTGATCATGCAACTTCTGGTGTTTGGGGCATTTTATAAAACATGGTTGCAGGTTTGTAACCATTGTGGATTCAGCAACCAGTGAAATCCCGTTTAAAATTTAAGCTTATCCATATTCACGCGCTGTGCGGGTGCACACTGGTCGCGCAACACTCGTGAAACCAGGACAGAGGAACGAACGCGGGCTCCCAGACACAAGTAGGACGAATATAGAACAGGGGGTGAAAAGCAGGGTGGGGCGCGTTTCGTGTATGTTGTGGGGGCTGTTTGGTAGCACATAAATTACACAAGGCCTCCTCTTGATTATGCTGTCATGGCGCAGTGGTGAAACCATCCATTAGGTCTTTGTTACCTGTCAGCATGTTGCCTCATGTTGACAGGATTTACGCCCCACAAGACATATTTGAGTGCAGCTCGCAGTGCCGCATGCATAGTCATTAGAACTTTCTAGTACACATAAGGGTGACCAAGCACCCACACACACAGATATGCACACAGCCTCATTAGAAGTCAGGTAGACTGTTGGTGCACAAAGTGGTGTTTACTTTAAATTACATACAGCTTCCTATTAAATCCAAAAGCCTCTTCCTCTCTTCCTATGCAGAAGGTTTATGGATGACGTGGCTTTCAGGAAACATTATAGACACATTGTTGTGCCTGCAGGTGTATCGCTGGGCTTTTCAGGATCTCATGCAACCACCGGAACGGTCGATGAGCTCTGACTGTCCTGTGCATGCACACGGTTCTACATGCAGCTTCCTCCACTGGCTCGACAGACCTGTCTGTACTGACCCTCACCCAGCTCTGTCTCGGCTGACTGACTCCTCCAACTTCTCTTTCTCTCATTACTGAAGCAAACAGCTAGGATCCTTGGGTAATGTGTGTGTTTTTTTTATTTTTTATTTTCCAAACAGCCAGAAGGCTGTGCAGATATTGTCAGCGAGCTCTAAGGCACAGAACACAGCAGGGTTGGCTCTGCAGAGATTGCACTATCGCGCTTGCTTAAGGCCATGAAGGCAGAAAGCTATTATGCAGAATGTAGACTTCATTATGCTTGTGTGTTATGTCTTTTTAGACGTGTGCATTGTATTATGAAAACAATGAAAACACATCCGTCAGCTGAGCAGAGACTTGACTTTTAACGGGTTCAGAATCTTGGTAGTACATGGGGACATACACGTTTCAGGGGTGCACGGACAAATTAAGTGTGGGACAAGGTTTTAGCCCCACACGTCTGAGCCACCCACCAACTAATCCCCATCATCTATTAGGCAGCGCTACTAAAACAGTGTTATTAAGATAAATTGAAAATTGTTTCACCCATTAAAGCAAATGCATTCCCCAAACTCTCACCAAGTCATGGTGATTTAGCTCATAATACAAAGCGCCATTGTTTTACACTCTTGCTTCTTGAAACAAATGAACAAAAATGGACATTTTTAAGTTCATGTTTAAGTTTTTAACTCTTATTAAAATGTTACAATGTCACAAAACACATGCAAGTGAGAAGTCTTGTTACTTTGCCAACGAGAAACAATACATTTAAAAAAAAATCTGCAGTGGTGCCTACGGTATTGACGCGCCTGCAACCCCATTCTAGGCGTGAGGCCAACGTTCCAGCAGCTAAGCTTGAATACTCGGAGCAAAACCGTACACGGCCTTAAAATGGGTTCACTAGAACCACAAGAACACACGCGGGGATTAAAGATTCGGAACGTCATTAAAAATGCAAAACCCTTTCAGACAATCACATCAAAATACTGATGTCGAAGCAGGACGACAATCGCAAGGAGGCGTGTTTTTTTTTTTGTCGTCGCCGTGTAAACGTTACAGTATGATTCGATGCTTGAGCTCTGCTCAGTACAGTAAACGACAGTTTGTCCTCCTGATTTAATCCATCTCGGATTGATATATTCAGTCTAATATTTCATTCGCATAACAATACTTTGTGAGCCTTGTTTTTTGTTTTTTCATTTATGTTTTGTGTTCCTCCATCATGCAGGATCATCCCTCAAACAGGATGATGTGTGAAGGCTGCAGCTTAATGGCTCATATACTGTAAAAAAGCGTGGCCTCGATCTGTAGCGTCTTTTCATTACATGCACAGACGGGAAAGAAATCTCTATTCTTAGTCCTTACTGGGATGTTGGGGAAGATCGTAATGATGATGATGTACCAAGTCCTAAACTGTGAGGCGTATGAGTTTGTGATGACGGCTTTGCACTTGCATGTGAAGAATGTGACATGGAGCATGAAATAGTTTCATAAGGCTGTAGCATGGAGGTGTGTTTGATTCACATCTATTTCACATCTGAAATGAAGTGTACTCGCGTGCAATGCTTTTCTGAAAAGGCCATCTGTTGTTTAGATGCCAAAACGTAGAAATCTGCATTTCTCAGAACTAATGAGAAACTACTGGGCCATCACCAGACGTCCATGAAAACGAGCTGTGACATTACGTGGAAGCAAATGATCCTGAGCGCGGTGACGCATCGATGTTTTGTTTCCCATTACGCAAATGCCTTTTCTTTCCAATCAAGTGAAAAACCATGAATGCATGTGCTCGGATTGTTTAAAAAGATTTATTTCCTTTTATTTTCCACACTAACATATAACCAATAACACAAACCTCAATTGTTTTCAGATTTGCTTAAATTTTTAATAGATATGCTGTTTACCTCAATCGACCTAAACCAGAGCTGCTGTTTTTTCAAAGCTAAAAATCTAAGGTTTGCTCACTGGGGCGTTATCGCTCATTCTAACATTTTCCATGTGCGAGGTGTGATATTGGTTTGCGTCACTCTTCTCTGTGCAGACCGACTGCTCCAGCGACAGTGAGAGTGAGGACAACTTCATAGTGGTTCCACCTCGAGACCACTTGGGTCTGGCTATCTTCTCCATGCTCTGCTGTTTCTGGCCTCTGGGGATTGCCGCGTTTTACTTCTCACAGGGGGTAAGGACACACACACACACACACACACACACACAAATGGAAAATGTGCTTTTCCCCTTTTTTTTCTCAGACAGCTCTCTGCTGTTCACGTTGGCTTATCCTCTTTATCCTCATCCTTTTTGTAACAACAAATACGGTCGTCACCAGCAAAACCCCAGGCGAAGACCTGGAGCCATTTTAAACACAAGCTGCTACCTTCCATCGGTTGAAGCTAAACTGTCTCTGGTGTGCAGCGGAAACAAACTATGTGCCCGTCTTTGTGCCGTCTTTCCAGAGGAGACTGCGTACAGCATACCGTGCATCTCCTCCAACGTGTGGTTTGTCACAGATAAATGACAAACGACGCTGTTTGGTGAGATCTAACATACAACGTGTGTATCTGCCCACTCACACACAGTAATACCGCTGTGAATTCACGCGCATGCTCCACCCAATACTATTTATGACTCATCGCTAAAAGATTAAAGGCTATCACGTCTAAAGATGGACTGACAGCTGACTCCCTTACTGCTGAGGCGAGGACACTTTTTACTTGGGCACCCATCAATAACTCAAGGCCAATCTGTAATGGCCGCTTGATGCTCTGTAAACAGGCTGAAAGCTGCCTATAGAAAGAGTTTATAAATCACTCCCAAGGCTCTGTCTGTGAGCTCTGCGGAAGGAGGTGTTCAAAATGCTCAGATGAGCGAGGGCCTTTGAACTAGTGGCGTTTTTCAAGGGGATTGGAGATGAACTCAATTACCAGTGTGCCAGTGCATTAAAGGTGATGATCTCTCAGGCACATTAAACAGCCTTGGTGAAGCTGTAGTTTGGATGGCACTCGTGTGAAGGAGCGTGTAGAAAACATTTCTTTAAAGCTATTCTTTGGGATTTTATTTTTTACTATGTTGGATATCTTATACCCAGAGCTTGGCCCTTTAATGGGATAGATGGGCTTTAGGCACTTATGAGGGTTTGGGAGAAATCATGTTACCCTGCCAGAGGTACAGAATTTGACTCTAGAGAAGAAGCCACACTATTATCTAGCAGCGATGGGACACACAGAGATGAAATGTGACCTATTTCAAAGACTTGGACTGGACAATCAAATAATTAACATGTCAAATAATTTATTCAAAGAGTCATGGAGGTCTGCACATCTGCATCATTAACAGCAGCAGCTGGATGAATCCATATGTGGAACTAGTGAGCGGTAAAGCCGGTCGCTTCAAAGTCATCAGAGGAATAGGTTTAAGGATGAGTTAGTGTTGCTGGTTGTATGCAGTGACAGATTCTTACAGTGAATGAGATGCAGGGGAACTAGAGGCAACTTTAAGAGAGACTTTCCTAAAATAATCACTTGTTATTCTCTGTTATTACCATTTGCGCTTTGTTCTGTCAGAAAACAGGATGCACTGCAAAACGCCATGTGCTAAACGTTTGTCAGACTATCGGTTTAGCGGTCGCTTCTCCTGCCTGTCAGGCTGTGACAAGCCAACGTTCCAGGCTCTCGCCAATACGTCCTCAGCCAACACTGGCGAACTGCACATAATGGTCGTCTAATGGATTCCAGCCGGACTTCCTGCTTCATCGGTTTTGTAGGAAGCAAGTTCAACGATGTTGTGTCAGTCACGCAGACGTACAGTGTACGGAGTAAATGCTACACGTGCCCACGATGGACAGGCAGGCTGGTCATTCTATTGCTCTGTCTTATCAAAAGCTGGACCGGTTGGCTGTCTTATCTGCAGGCAGTAGTAGTCCGAGGCACATGAAGGCAGTCGGTGAATTATCTTGTCAGGAGCTAATTTGATTCTTCCTGGGTAATTATGGGAAAGTGATGGCTGTGTTTAGGGATGATTGGCTTTTCTGCCAGCCTCCCTCCTCTAGAAGGTTCCATCCAGGAGAAGAGCGACCGTGGGATCGTCTCATTTTACATCTCAATAACTCACATCACTGGTCTCTTCATTCCAGTTGTTCAGGACGTCGTCCAAAGAAATGAATTCATTCTTTAGGGGGTAAAATTAGGCTCTTGTAAGTTTTTTTAGGAGAACCAAAGCTGTTACATAAGATCAGACAAACTCATGTGTCTGTTGTTGATGATCAGCAGATGTGAGGTGTGTCACTTCCTTCAGGAGCCCCCAAAAGCCCCTTTAATTTGATGACGAATGATTCCTGATCATTTAATCGTTCATAGACAAAACTAAAATTAGGATATTAGTAGTAGTAGAGTTAGCGTTAGATCGTTAGTGTCCATTCCCACCCCCACCAGCCCTGAAACCGCTTTTCTCAAACTCCCTCTTTTCCCACGGTCTGGTCTTCGTCTTTATAAGGTTGCGTGTCAATGCATTCTAGGATTTGACAGGGTAAATAGGAAAAGTTTAGGAATGATGGCTAAACCACTTACTCTGAGGACATTTACACACAAACTGATTAGTGGCTGTAATGGAGTCTGTAGATGGCAGATCAATATTGTTTTTGTCCCCTCAGAAGGTCAAGGCTGTAGTCAACGGCGACAGCTGCAGCTCTTAAAGACAGGAGTTAAGCTGAGGTGTCAACAAACAGACACTCATTCGTATGCAAATTAAATTGCTTGTATCCAATTTGCAGAAGACATTTTTTTGTAATGATTTTATTGTAAATAGTGCAGCGCAGTTAGGATTCAGCATTAACCACCAACGCAAAACCGATAATGACTAAAATACTGCGAACGTCTTAAGAAAATGAGCTCTGAGTGCGTGATTGGGAGCGAAATTGAGTTTCAATTATTGCCGCTAATAGGGTGAGTGTTTTGTTTGGAGATGCTGATAAATGTTTCTCTCGGCTCTGAGGCGTCTGCGCTGGAAAGCGCAGAGCTGAGAAGTCACGGTGATTTCTGTCTCGATTATGCAAATGAGGCTCACCTTACGTTATCTCACCGCCCAGGACAGGACAAGTCATGCTAATGGAGAGAAGAAAAGAATGAGATAATGATTGGGAACCAGCTTGTGCATTTCTATACGTGAGTCGCGGGGGGTCGACAAGGAGAACAGATTTGTGTGTTTAGGTGAAAGAGTTATTCGTTATGACGGTCAGTTGACTTCCAGTAATGCACCGGAGGCGTCTTCTTTTCTTCTTCTTTTCTATGACACCGCATTTCAGTCAAGGTAGTGGGGATAAAGCCGTAACGCGCCTAATCACTTTCCTGTCAAGGGGATTCAAGGAAACGTCCTCACGCTGACATACGGTCCATTAACGAAGCTCATGCTCGCAAAGAAGCAAGAGGAACTGGCTTCCACTGTTTTGTCCATATTGCAGCAATATTATATTTAGTCTTTTACAGTCTGGCTCCTTAGGGACAGTTACATTGTGCTTTGATTTAATTATTTGTGCGAAGTGGAGAAAACATGTCCTAATCAATTACAGTGTTTAACAAATGCTTCCACTGGAAATGAAAAAACAAGCGTGTGGCCTTCAACTCACGCAGCGATGGAGAGCATCAAACTGTCCACTGTCACATTATGACTCTTTCTAGGATCATCTCTCCCCAAAGACCTTGCTGGGAAAGTGTACTACAGCCGTTTTCCACCCCCACAGACTGCACTCTGTCTCATTTTCAAAGCAAACTCAAATCTAATTTCCCATAAGGCTCGGTAACAGTTCTTTTGTTTCTGAAATTGCTGTACTGACATGGAAGCTAAAGGCCCTGCAATGAATGCATGTCCTTTGTCTAGACTTGCTTCCTAGGATAGTCTGTCTGTCTTGTTTGCATTTATTTGATATTAGGCCAAAACTTTTTTGGCACCAATGACGTCAGTAAAGACGTCACAGCAACATTACATGAAAACAGGACAATTCAGTCCTTTATGTTTGTATTGTTTATATAAAGGTCTCATAAGTGTCTTGCTGCCTTTAAAACATGGTCCGATACGAAAGGAATAATCCAGGAGTCGCATTTCATTCCCCATCGACAAACATAACGAGCAACTCAAAAGAAGCAAGCAGCAATTAGGCATCAGCGCTTCCAAAGCAATTTCAGAAAGGGCAGGTACTAATTGGCCAGTATCTGCGCCTTATGCACAGACACTGCTTAGTTATACCTCAAAACATTGTTTAGCATCTGTAAAAGTGGCATCTCTGTCATAATATTCAGATTTTATGGACAAAAGTCAGCCTGAACGCATCTTGCTGTGTGTGTCCTAATGATCTGATTTACTAATAAGATGCAGGCAGAATCCTGCCAAACAGGCGAGCGCTGTGTTTCTTAAAAATAATATGTATTTATTATTTATAATATTAATATTTTACATAAATACAGTTTATTATACCAATACTAAACAAATCCCTCTTATTTTTTTCCACTAAATAGTAATAGTAAATTATTATTTATGGGATAGGCTCCAGCACGCCCGCGACCCCTTCGGGGAAAAAGCGGAAGAAGATGGATGGATGGATGGATGGATGGTTTAGGTTTAGCCAGCAAAGCCAGTTTTTAACTAAATAAATACATAAACACCACATAATATGCTAAAATATTGACAACATGGGTTTGTGAGCTACGTAAACCTAATCTAGTTATCAGTTTAGTTGTATGGAAATGGAAGGAACAACGTTTTAATAATCCATAGTGTAAAACATTTACTGTACATAAAAAATCCTCCAGGTGCTCGCAGGTCGTGCCGGTGCGCTCCAGCAGGGTGTTTTAGTTTCCCTGTGCTTTTAATTCACCTCCGTCTCTCCCTACTGTCAGCAGAGGAAGGACGCATGAGGCCAGTTGGCTGCAGTGGCTCCGCTCCAACGTCCTCTCATGTTTTAGACCTTCTCATTCTGTCGAGTTAGGCTCCCGCATGGAAACAAATTTGAGCCGCCTTTGTCTACAATCTGGGAGTTTGTGAAGTTTGTTGAAGGTTCGTCTTGACCTTGGTCTTGTTTGTTGGCAGCTCTGCTTTGGTGTTTGCTCTTCTATTCAGGGTCCTCTGTCAGATATAAAATCACCGCAGATGCTGCAGCCACATCTCCTCTTAACCTCAGCCGCAAATAAGAAGCGCAAACCCTGTCTGTTGAATGCGACAGGTTTTCATGAGAGAGGGCTGTGGCCTCACAGTTGGAAGAAGTGACCCTGATACCTGCTTGATTACAGTCACACACGTGACACATCAGTCTTTATTAGAAAGGATTCAGCAGAATAATGAAGGTCAACCACACAGGCTTCATTTCAAAGAGTGGCTGCCAGCCCTTTAGCTCAGCTCAGTAGTTTGACTGGTGTGTTTGCACAACTACTGACACCACAAACAACTATAGTGTGTGGTTTAGAGGTGGGCGATAAAAAACTACTCTATGCCACTGTACCTCTCTCTTTGATTGTCTATATGTGTCATTTCTGCCGCATGAATGAAGACAACGCATCAAATAAAGGTGCCTCTCTTCCTCCATTTCCCTCATGGAACGCAGATGTAATAGAAATACTAAGACAACACAACCAGCCCTAGAAACACAATGATGGGTGGGACTGACATCATAAAGACTATTCAACAACTATTTATTGATTTACTTCAGCTATCAAGACAATATGTAAGACATTATTCAACACTAAGCCGTGTTCCATGCAAAAAAAACTAATGACATTGACCAGCAGTATTTTGACTGAACGCTAATTAAATTTTCACAAGTAATAACAAGCCAAGAAGCAAAACATACAACAACAACAACAATAATAATAATAATAATAATAATAATAATAATGGTAGGTCTTTTCAAAATTAATCTAAAATATCAGTTCTAGGTCTGAATGCTGTTTAACACAACACTTGCTCTGGTTGGTTTCTCATTACAGCAGCTCCTACAGCGTTTATTTAAGCAGGACGGTTAACACAGCACCACAGGGAGCATCTATATGAGCCTGCACTGGACAATAAAATGCACTATAAGCTTAAATACATGCTGGCTGGGTCATGGCACTGGGTGTTTATAGCCGGGGATAAACAAGTTAAGCAAAGGAAGGACGCCTCAGATCTACCGTGTGCCTCAGATCTACCCGTGTGCATGTGTATGCGTTGAGTGCAGGCAGTCTGTCCAGATGCACGTCACGTTCCTAGCACGCGTCGTGTTCCTAAGGCTTTCATTCAGCGACACATTATGATAAATCAGCATTTCTCTCGTGTGATCCGTCAAACGTTTCCAGCAGTCGAGATGACCGGCAGCCTCAGTGCTTGACATTTTCACTCTAATTGTCATTTTTCCAGTCCTGTGGTGAAGGATGAGCTCTGCTGGGTTACGCTGAGCCACCCTGCCAACGGGCCCATCCTCAGACTTCATTCCCTTATTTTGCCCCATGTTTCCACAGTAATAACTGTAACAAACAGCTCCTGTAATTATGTCTCGCTTTTTCTCCAGCGCTGTTTGTGACTTTCTCTTTTTCTTCCCCTTAGACCACCAAGGCGGTGAATAAAGGTGACTTCCCGCTGGCTAACATCGCCTCGCGACGGGCCTTGTTCCTGGCCGCCCTCTCCATCACTATAGGCACTGGTGTGTATGTCGGAGTGGTGGTAGCCCTCATTGCCTACCTCTCGAAACCAGGACACATATAGCGGCCACACCTTCCCTCCACGCACCTCTGGGAAGCCCGGGAAGAGAACGAGCCCCTCTGGGGAACAGAATCGCTCCTGCAGACTTTGAGGAAAGTTTCGGATGTACAGCTTCTTCTTTTTCCACCTGTCTTTCTTTTCAGCGTCTCTCCCTTCAGACCCCTCTGTCAGCCAAGATTAGCCACAGTGACTGGAGTGAGGTCAAGATGGAGGGTAAGAGAAGGGGGACTTGGGGATGGACAAAGGTTTAGGAGTAATGAAAATATTCCGTGCCGGAGCCCAGTTGGCATCTCATCGAATGAGCCCACATCAGCTTCATCCACATTGTTGAGATGGTAAAGGTGGAGATGATAACTTCTTGAACTGAATCAATAACTAAAGAGCAGAGTGTAAGAAATGGACAAGAAGTCACTCATGAACTAATTATGTGTTGTTGTTACTGGAGCTGCTGTTACGACTGGAGTCCTGTCACGTGTCTTCTCAGTTTGCCCCCCAAGGACTGTGTGTAGTGGACGATCTGCCCTCATCAACACACAGCACCAGGACTGGGTGAGACTGTGGGCTGACACAGTGGGAGCTACAAAATACACGACCACGTTGCTTGTTTAACTGTGACAAAGAGGGGATTTCATTCATAGAGAACAAATTGCCATCAAAAAATACAACTCAAAGAGGTTTTAAAAAATGATTAAATGCAATCAGCCGAGGGTTTTCATTCTCAGAAATATGCACCGGCATGAACAACAAGAATCTCAATGAAGCCTCGGGCCTGTGTTTTCTTTTTCACAGAAGGTGTCTGTCCATCAAAGACCTACCCTGAAATCCAACAAAATCTCTTCGACACGTAGGTTTGTGAGTTTGTCTCTTTCTGTTTCCTGTTGTTTTAAAAGCACTTTGATTAATCTTGCTTTAAAAAAAAAAAACGTTGCAAATGAATTGTAGCCTTTGAAGTAAAGCACAGACGTGAGGTCGGCCAGAGGGTCAGAGATTCGGGGGGAAACAGCATCCTGTGTCTTTTCCTAACACACTGCCTCAGGTAACACAATGTGAAATGAAGCATCAGCCCTTCACAGTGGGTGAGGAAGGTTTAAATCAGGTGGGTGAAGTTGCTAAGAGGCAGGTCTCACATATCCCCCGGGTGCTGCACGTACAAACAAAGTGTGGCAGCGTTGAATTTAGTCATAATAAATTATTCCCTGCGTGACTCGCGCTATGCCAGCAGTCTCCTGCTACGCATGATTGATTGGATTTAGAACTTGTTTCTGTCAGATCATAAAAAAGCCTAAATTAAAATTGATCAGGCTGTGAATGGCCTCGTGTTTTGTCCAATACTTTAACTCGCATTCTTCACTTTCAACTCCTGAAACATTTCACTGTAATAAAACAATGGGAGACAAATTTGGGGACAGGTACAGGAAGCTGCTGTGGGATCTGCTTTTAATTAGTACAGTTTGGGTTTTTATTTTGTACATTAGGAGACAGACAGATGCTCGTTCACGTGGCGAAGCTTCAGGCAGTGACATACGCTTGGTTTTCCCTGCACAGGTCCTGCATTAGTCATACCTGACATTTATGGTGCACAATTAGCTCTTCGTAATGGCTTTTTCTGAAGGAATGTGTACTCTCTGGAGCATAGCCCTAAAATAGCACGGCCACATAAATTCCACTAATAAGCCACTTTTGGCATCGCTGGCTGCTGTCAGACCCTGCAAGTAAACAATCCATTTACACATCCCCAGCTCTGTGAACATTTTAAAATAAATACCTAAGTCACTTCTGTTGTGCTAATGAAGTGAAGATTACATATTTGCAGAAATAAAGCTTTTGGAGGGTTTTTATTATTTTATTTTATTATTTTTGACTGACTGGCCCACGATGTTTGGCCTTATGATCTCTTACCCCTGGTAATTTATGAGCTAAGATTCCTCGTCAGTGTACGCACTCACACCATGATCATCACTGTAACTATACTGAAAAGCTCTGTAGACCTCCATCTCTTGGGGAAGGTTTCTATTCCTAGTAATGATGAACATGCTTTGTGTTACGTAGCGTGCCATTCGAATACCTTCTAAACTGGCTTCTTTGGGAACCTGGTATTGTGCAATGTGTTACAACAGTATGTGATTCTCAGTGCTGTTGTTTTTTTTTCTCTGACGTACTCATCCACGCAAAGGGGTTAGCGAAATGCATCCCTCAATGCCAGGGTGTTAATGCTCCATTGTGTCATGCGGAATTTAAGCTGAATTAATGCATTAAAGAAGCTGTTTTTTTTATTATTACAGTTATGGTTTGGATTTATTTCTAACGTCTTATCTTAAAGGCACGTAAATAGCGCAAATAAACGTTCAGATGTACAAACAAATAAATCAGAAGGGAAGGATGTCTTCCCTAAAAAGAAGACATTTATATAACATTAAGCTTCCAGGCTACAGTCAGATTCCTATCTGTAAAACCCACAGAGCTGCCGGAGTAATTGAGATGCTTGAGTTTGTCTTTAAAGCAAAAGCAAACATAGACTGAGTCATGGAGTGTAGGTGGTTTTGCCACAACGAGATGGAAGATCAGCTCAGAAATTCAGCCGATAGCTGCTCGCTGCTTCCTTTGTCCGGTTACCAGAGCAGTTATTGAAGATAAATGCTCAACATTTCGCACAACACAGGACAAACCGTCGTTTCATACTGTGCCTTCGTATTATAGTGATTGTCACATTCAGACAGTCTAACAGCAGCCATTACGCTCGTAGCGGCGGTTCCCAACCTTTTACATATGAAAGACCAGGTTTCTTTCCCACCGTCTCACCTTTATTTTACACCCGTTACTAATTAATCAACAAGGTTTTAAGTCTTAGCAAACAAACTCACCTTCAGACCTATGAAATCATCAATACATTTATTGAAATGAATGAGTCACAGGCTGATGTTTTTGTCAGCAAACACTCTGCAGCACCACAGACCATGTTGAGATGCTTGTCTAGTCGTCAGGGGTGAAAACTACTCGTTTAATACAAAACAATAAGTGCGTCGGCGCCATGGTAACAGGAAATGTTGAACATAATCATGCAGATTGAAATAATAAGCTTTTCAGATCAAAAAGAGACATGTTTGCTCTAGCAGACAAACCAGTAAACAGAAAAATATTTAGTTGATCCTCTGGAGTTCTGTCTGATTTGTGCCACAGGGATTTCACATGCTCCCTTTTTAAAATCATTTGCGAGGTTATTCAGGCATAGGGCCTGTTATTACACAGTCACAAAACAGAATTGTCACCAGCTTTCAATCATCTGAGAAGAGATTGGTTGTTTTAGATTCAAGAGGCAGTGCTGGGCGTCTGACTCCCCCAGCTCCTCTCATCTGTGGATGAGTCAGTTTTTATCATTTCAGCAGCCATTTCTTGCCTGCGTTAGTGCATCATGCCAAAGATTATCCTGGGAGAGAAATGTGGCTTTATTTGCTCGCATGATGTTTCTAAGTGGAGGCTGCAACACTAGACTGCAGTCTTTTGCTGCAAGTGCAGTTCCTGAGATTGGTTATTGTATTTCACTCAAGGATGGTGCAATGCTTGGAAAGCGTCCACGTTACGAGCACTCACGCTTACCCCCCGCGCCTCAAAACACGACGTCTGTGGAATGTTGCAGATTATATCATCCACAGGTGGATTATGATAAAAAAGATGCAGAACGAATTTTGTTTTAATAGCAGCTTACATGACACGTCACCCTCAGCGATAGTTTTCTGAGTTTGCCTTTTGTCCCAGCAAGCCACGCTTTTGCTGAAGCAAACACCAGTGGATTCCTACACGTGTGGAGATGACAGCCAGAGAAACGGCACATGAATGAAACTGAATTTGATTTCAAATGATGCTTGAGGAACACAAGTTGCCCTGACAACCACAGAAAGCCCCAGGTTACTCTCGTTGTTTTAGAGGGTTGTGTGGGGAGTCATCCTGTAAGGATTTTACTCCAGAAAGGTAAGTGGATACAGCTGTAGATTGAAAACAAAGCCAGACCAAAGTCACATGGTCTTGGGTTTTTAAATAAAATAAAGATTGAAAATGGTTTTGGACAGATTTCAGCTTCGGATAAAGAGGCTCATTCGACTTACGTGACTCACGCACCTGACAAAAATAGCACAATGAACAGCTGCTGGTTTTGAACATACCTTGACTTTGTGAGTTTTAGGGGACCGGGAGGATCTGAATGTCTCGTAAGATCACAATAAAAGCATACAGATGTTACACTTTCTAACCGTTGGCTGATAAAAATTAACTAGGCCTCAGGCTCTTTCGGCTCCATTTCCAACACGCTGCCTAAGGCTACAGCTACAGATCACAAAACCATTCTGGTCATGAAAAGAACCCACACACAAACTTTTTCCCATTTCCTAAGTGAAAGCTTCTGTAGAGCTTTACCTCCACAGCCAGCCTCTATATTTAGACTGGATATTATTTGTGCATATTTGCTTCCCTTATCTCCTTCAGGAAGAAATGTTCAGTGAGGAGAAGGAAAATTGCCTCTGCTGAATATCCCCTATGAGAAAACTGTCCTGCATTTGCTACTTATTTATGAGAGATACAGAGTGACAGCCATCACAGTCTTTATTTTGTTTGGCAGGCAGTCAAGTGAATATTGTAGATATGTGGAGTCAGAACCGCTCTATGAATGAACCACAGCAGATACATGAAAGAGCACTGAATGAAATTATGCAATTGTGTATAATTTACACAGGTTTGCTGCAGGTTTCTTTGTAAAACCACTGTTTATCTGGAAGCAGTTTCCTTTACGCAGGCTGTTACTGCTACTGAAGAGCCCGTGAATAATGCAGGTCAGACTGGGAGCCTGTCCAGCAGAGGATCCGCGCTTTCTAAAACTCTACAACACGTGGACCCTGCTGCTACTGCCCCTGCTAGACTCCATCTATGTCTCTGCACACGCCTTGAAGAGCGTTTCCAGGAAAAGCCTTTCAAATGCAATGAAACCGAGGGATTTCGTGTTTTCACATAACTCCGGCTTTTTATCTTGCTTCACTTGTTGGTTTGTCTGTAAGCAAGAGGAAGAAAGGGGGCGAGATGGAACTAATTTTATGGATTTTGAAGCCCTCAGGAGAGAGCCAGATCCCTCTGTAAAGATTTATTTATCAACTCGAAAGCAAGCGAGGGAAGGCAGAGAGTGGAAAACATGTGATGGTACAGAGGAATCCATGTACAGCTATTTTAAGTCAGGCGAAGGCAGCAGCTGGGCGGCTGAGGAGAATCTTTTTTGGAAGATAAGATAAAGTAAAAACTCGACAAAGCAGTCGATTTGGAAAACAAATGATATAATATTCATCTATTTAGCTTATGTCAAGAATTGAAGATGTATGAGTGCTTTGTTTTACTTGAATGAATTGCTTTTTAACTGAACTAAACTAACTGTTCACCAGCTTTGAACTTGTGTTGAACCGACCTGCTCAACAAAGCCAGCATGCAGGCACAGGCTACGCACTAAGCTCGAGTACGTAGACCATTAGCGTTTCAACACACAATTAATTAACATTCTGACGCCACACACCGAAGTAAACACACACTCGGTCACACGGTTTGATCTGTTGCCTGTGGTAACAGCAGTTCATGTTTTAGCAGAAGCGAAGACTAATCTCTGTTTCCCTCCATATTGGCCTTTGTGTGAATTCAGTTCTGTCTGCTTAATAAACATTTACGCTCCAAGCAGAGTCACAACTGTCGAGGAAATTCGAAAGCGACCGTCCTCGGGACAGGAGCGGGGTGAGGATGAGACACATAAATTGGACCACTGGAGGCCACCTGCTGCGGGTGTGCGCTGACAGATGCTGGTCCTGAGGAACTGCCCCCCCCCCACTGGTGATAAAACAAGAGAAGTTATCGGCTTCTCATGCCAGCGGGGGCGCCAGATACACCTTACTGTGTGTGTCGCAAGCAGTATTAATACACAATTTCATTAAATGAAACATTAAAATTAAAGGGGCTCAGGGCTTTAACGCCAGCGCTGGTATGGCAGAGCTGCTGCTAATCAAAACCAGCAGGTTGCCTGAAGTAGTGACGTATGGGCCACCTATTGCTTTTATGACTGCATACAGCCCGTGTGCGTGTGTTAATTGAGAGCCGTTGAACGCCTTCAAGGCAAAACCGACTTCTGAATGTCAAGGTTGCATGAATCCCACTTCAAACCGGTCGAAGACAAGTCCGTTATTTTAGTCTTTTTCTCACAAGACGTATGAGAATCTTCACGTATATGTGGTCATTAAAATCCACTGTGGCGTGTGAGCCAATTAGGAGAGAAACTGCGCTAGATATTCACATCTCTATAATAAGGTAATACTAAAATGCCACTAAATGCTAAGAAGGATGACACCCCCCCCCAATCTTAAGTCTCAAATCTATCCACTCCCTGTAACTCCTGCCGGATGCTGTCACTTTAATGATTCCTAAAAGACTACGGCATTTCAGATGAGTGACATCTGGACCTCCTTGTCGTCAGTGCGCTCATGCCTGATTGAGTGAACAGCATCTCAGCAGGAGTTTCATTACAGCTCCCCTCAGCAGACTGAGGCCCGAAGCAGCTATAAGCAACACGGAAAGCATACAACCACGCACGCTGCTGTCGACTCGCTCCGTTCGCTTAGTCATAGTCTCGTGCACAAGATATTTGTTCCATACGTGGAGGAAATCTCAACGTCGACTGTTAGTCATTGCAGCTTTAGTCTGGACACTGTTTGCATGAGGCTGCACTTTAAACCCTCCAGTTTTCCAGCTGCAATCCACGCTCTGATTATGAGTCTGGCTAATTACTTCATTGCTAAAATGTCCTTGATTAGCCGCAGCGCTTCAAAGTAAACAATTAGGACTACACGCAAAATTGAAAAATGTGCTGCCTTATTCGTAAAAGCTTCATTTCCAGCCAAACTTGATGAGACACTACGCTACAGTAGTTTATCCAAGCAGTAAACTCGTCCACCGCTTGTAAGCACAGACATGAGCCAGCAACTGCTCAGAGCTCAGCGTACCAAGATAAATGCTGCGATGTCGAGATCACCCTTAGAAGTCGACATAAAGGGAGGTTGGCTACTTACGGGAGGCCCTGTGTGCAACCTGGGGGATGCTACTGATATTGTTTGACCTTTAAGCAAGACTTGAGTGGCAACAATCAGCTTGTGGCAGGGGGAGACCTTTAGAACGGGGACCGCTCACTCACTTGTCTTGACCCGGTGAATGGAGCGATCACTCCTTAGAAAGGTCGTGTGGAGGAACCGAATGGAGCTGCGCAGGCTGTTAATATCAGGCAGGGGGAGGGGGGGCACATGAGACAGGGTGAGAGAAAATGAAAAAGCTGGATACGTCAGAGTGAGCCGTGTATAAAAGAGACATAAAGACAGAGACTCAAGGAAATGAAGACAAGAGCGAGGCGGCCAAGGCTTTTCTGACGGACAGGTAGTGATTTACTGCCGCCCTGCTTACTCTGACGCTGTTGTCTGTGTCTCTAATTGACAGTCAATTATCTCCCGATGACAGCCCCATGCAGTGGTGAGCCGGTCTGTGTAAAGGCTTTGTTGACATCCCCCAGGGCATGGCCCCGACTCCGGTGACAAATCAATCCTGGCTTGTTGACATCTTTCCTTTCGAGAATAGAGAAAAAGGCCAATTGTGAATGATACACAACCCGACCGCGAGAAGAAGAAGAAGAAGACGTAAAGGTGCTTCCGAACGGAAAAGCGAGGCTGATTGCAGGGCAGGCGCTTGTGTTTTATTATTATGTTTTACAAGAATGGGTCATGGTGACGACAAGGAGGAAAAGAATGGATGTGCTCTTAAAACAATGTCAGGCCGTGCTGGGTTTGGAGACAGTTCATCCTACTGTGCTGAGTGAACCTGCATGTGGGACGTAATAGAATCATACCTGTAGGAGCTGCTAAAAGCTTCTAGCCTGGCGGGGTCGATGCATTAGCGTCGTCGGATCATTAATTCTTGATTGTGTTGTCCAGCTGTTGAGGTTATTGTATAAAAATTCTCGTCCTGGGTCAAAGTCGCTAAGAAACATTGCGGCAACAGAATCAATGCTGCAGAATCAGAAAGTATTTTGAAAGCACACCAAGGTGGAGGCCAGTGGAACGATGTGCTCTAAGTCTTTTCACGGGTCCTCGACGCGCTGCTCTGATCCCAAGGTTTCCTTCAGTCGCGGCTGTTGTTGTCGGTGGCCTTTGTTAGGTGAGCTCTCATCTCCCATCATCGATGAAAAGACAAAACAGCTGGATAACGGTTGGTAGTTGGCGCAGCGCTGTGAAGAGGAGCCATGTGCTGCCAGGCAAACAGAGCTGTTGCAAACACCCTCCCGACACCTGTCCAATCAGCTCACCGGCCGCAGCCAAGTGCTTTCCATCAGTGCTGCTGGTCTTCAGGAGCTCTGTGCTCACAGGGAAACGCTGGTAATTGGCTCCTGTTTGTTTCTGGCCTTATCAGCGTATTACTTTTCATGGATAACTTAGAACTAATTAATCGGGGTATGGAAGGAGGGGTGGGATTTGCTTGTCTCTGGTGTTCTTGTTCATTTGCCTTTCTTTTAAACCCTCGCTCTTCTCACAGCGCTCAGCAAACCCCTTCGGAGCGGCAGAAACACTGATACGGAAGCAGAGATAAACACCGATATTCCAGGTTAAGAGCCTTTGCTTTTACACGTCTAATCCCTTGTTTTGGTCTTTTTTGATGTTATATATTTGCTGGGTGCCCTGCAGCAGCTGGAACTACATACAGTATATCAACAAGCAGATGTGATTACATCCTGTGCATGTGTCATGTGACGCCCAAATCCAAAAGCTCGTGCTCATACAACTGTTGCTAACAGGTAAGTCTTTGGGTAATTGGGGCAAAAAATAGTCACTTTCATCAACTTATTGTCTGCAGTTGCACAGATGAGCATGAACCATCTGAGGGATCCATAAATCCCAACAGTTTGTAATAAATGTCAAAGCAAAGCAAAGCAAAAGATGCTGCCCACAGATGTCTCCTATCGCCGTTGCCAGCTATAGGGCTGAACCCCTATAGCAACGTCTTGGCAGTAGTCCCTCCCTCCCGGCTATGTAAAGCGATCGCGTAGCCAACGCGTGTGAAGTTGTTTGTATAGTATCTTGCCCACGAGCTCCTTCACAATAAAAAAACAACAACAACCAAGCAGCTGCTGTGGGCTTCACGGGGAGGCTGTGTGTTCTGCAGATCGTGCCAAAGTACCCAAAAGACACAAGTCACGCTTCTTCTTCCGTGGGCGTCGGTGCCCTTCAGCGGAACGGATGAGCACTCATGTGCAAAGGAAGAATTTAACCTGGCTGCGCCTTCCGTTCACACGAATTAAAAAGCAAATGGCCTGCGCTAATACGGCTTATAAACACTGCTCATGCGTTTGGGTGAGGTCACACTGAGGTCACCTGAAGTGTATCGTACTGTACTGAGTAGGAAATACATCATCCGTGTCAGATTTATGGCCTCGGACCTTTTATAGTAAAAATAAAAAGAAGAAGCAAGAGTTCTAGTGTAGAAGAATAGACTCTTAGAGTTAATGTACGATAAACCAATGGATTTATTGGCTAAATGCCAAAAAGGTACTTTTTTTTTGTTGAATCTAAAGCTATTACCAAATAATTACATTTGCAGATTAATGTTTTATTATCAATGGGGAATTCATGCCCTGTGGGAGTCTTTTATTATTTAGCAGCAGCGGGGAACACATAAAGAATTCTGACACATTTCTTTATTGATGAAACGCATTCTTATGCTTCTGTCTAGTATGAAGTGCTCTCCCCATAGATCTATCTATTTGAGTTGCAGCCTGTGGGAGATCCGTCTTGTAATCGCGCCGTCGCTCTCTCTCTCTGTCTCCGAGCGTCTTAAAAGCTCCAGAAAGGCCACAGCGTCGATGCCTCGCGCTTTCCAATGTCCCTCCGCCGTCCGGAGATGCGTTTTCGTATCCTTTGCTCGATGCCTTACTTGGTTGGAGCGATGGAAAGCGTGAGGATTAGTTGAGGTCTGTCTGGCTGTGTTGACTCTGTGGCATCCCAACAGACTCTGTATACACATTTACTGGGGTCAGATGGAGGAGTCTGCTGTTGGACGCATACACAGGCCAGTATGTGGACGTGAGAGGCCTACGTACACACACATAAATATTAATATGTGCCCGTATGTATTATTGCCTGTGTGAGCACACAGGCTTCTTTTTTATTTAAATTTTAGAAGCAGCAGATATTCATTTATCCAAATAAATACCCAGCAAATGAACAACTGTTGAAACTGCCAGCAAATAACGGATGTGTTGTCAAAGTGGATGCAGTAGTGAGGAAAAGCCTGGTGTCATTTAGCTTTTTAAGCAGCCTTAAGCTCGTTGTTTTGGTTGGTTTAGGTTCACTCTCACCGCTCTATGAAAAAACGTTTGAAAGCAGCTACTAGCAGTTAAGAAAACAGCAAAAAGGGAGAATGAACGACAGACTTACTGGGTCTAGAGGCGTGAGTCTAGTAAGAAAAGGCCTCGACGCGTTTTTCGCCATGTGCGACGTGCTCGACTTCTCTGCTTGGGTTGTGCGAGCGTGTGGGTGTGCGTCTGTGTGCGAGCGTGTGAAGAGTGCAGACGCGATGTTGTGTGGGTGCAGGTGGAACATATACCGACTGCGTTTGTTATGCGCGCGCGAGAGAGAGAAGGCAATGTATGCAGCGGGAGTTCAGCTGGGGCCCTTCATGCATCGGCTGTATATATATCATCCTCACCGCTGGAAGATCCTACAGTCGTTTGTGAGGACGAGCTCTGGCGAACCAGCTCATCTCCGGAGCCACTTGTCACCTGTGCACTTGCAACACTGGCACGATGCCTTTAGGGACTGTTGTAATTGAAAGCGTGACAAGGCCTTAACTAAAAAGCCTATGTTTTTAATCACCTCATGGATGTGTTTTTGATTTTCCACTTGTTCAGTCTCACTCTTTTTCAGAATTCTCCAGTTTATTAAAAGCTGGATCGATAGCGTTTCCTTAGAGTTGTGTGTAATCGTGTGACTGTAGGTGTGTGTGCGTACGCCATTGTGCCTTTTGATTTCTGTGCGCGTGAGAACGTAGCTGTGCGATTGTGTGGGTTGGTGTGATGCTCACGGCTGAGACGAGAAGCTTTCAGGTGCGGAGAACGAGCCCTTTATTATTTTCTTACAGAGATTTATGTGCAATCTTCCACCGTGGCTCAGCAGGGCCTGATAGCGGAAGGCAGTAATCTCAGCCATGGATTTAATGCCAGGGTCGAAGAGTCAACAACCTCCACGTCCACACGCACGACTCGCAGCCTGCAATGAATAACCTCGACTCCATGTTGGTTATATTGTATGTCAGTGCTGGCAGCTGGCATGTGAGAACCTAAACGTCCACTTACAGTCTAGATTTAGACATAGGCCCCTTCCCCAGCTTGTACCTGAGGGGCTTCATGCTCTTACTCTGACGCCCTTTACTTTGCTCTCACTTTGCCAAAGGACGGATCCGTGAACATGTGCGACTATTCTCTGAAACCAACTAACTTCGACACAGTGAATGTTGACAAGGTTATTTCAGAATAAGAGCGCGCCTCGCGTCGTTAGCAGTCTGAATCCGTTTCTGGGGAATGAATATTAATTCCAAGTTGATGCTATTTCTTCAAATAATTTATGTACATAAACAACAGATGGTTTATGGAGGAAGCTGTAGACATCATATAAACTTGGTGAGTACTCTCTAAAACTTCTAACGCTGTGATTATAAAGAGAGATGGTCTTTAGAATCACCTGCAGTAAATAAGTGTCTGTCTGCAGTTTCTCAGCTCACACGTTCTGATTATTCAGCACAGCTCTCTGGACACTCTTTCACACATATACTTTGAAAGCCGCTGGGACAATTACTGAGACACATTGACACAAAATTGTAATTAGAATGTCATTAAAGGATAATTAAAAATGCAGCATTCATAATCCCAGCGGGGCCACTAGCTCCACATTTGCCATCTCACAGCCAGTCGACAGGGCCTGTAACCGCACGCAGGCACTGAGCTGCTGTCAGCATCATTTCCAAGGAAAAACCCTCACTAGAAACCAATAACACGCCCATGCATCCCTCATGCACACTGTACTGGTTTCTGCCACTGGTCGGATTGTGATGAAATATAGACATAATTATGCTCGTTTTACAATAAACCTTAATAACTTTGCTGATTTATGAACTTTTCACCCACCATTATTGTCACGTCCAAATTTAGGATGCTCATAAGCTAAACTGAGGTCGTGTTTACACAGTTGGATCGTGTATAAATGAATGGCGTTGTTCTCATTCGAACGTTAATCGTGTTGTTGTAGCCGCTGAATTTGTTTAGAAGGTTATTAGGCATGCGTTTAGGTCGTCGCGTGACCTAGTTAGCCAAAAGTTTCGTGCCTCATTATTGTAAGTTTGAAAACTAAAATATGAGCAACAGACCATTTTACTTGTTTGGCTCAATTACGGGCTTTTTTCTTTGACTGTAGAATGATGTCTTGACAGCCAGGCCTTAAATGATGTAGGAACCCACCGTGTCAGCTCGGACGTGAGAACACTGCAGTCTGGTAAAATGCCACGACACAAGACAAGCACGTGGAGAATATTGGCAATCGGGGGACTTGAGCCACGACATCAAGTCTTTGCCATTTACCTGCTCTGTTGACTGTTAAACAACAGTGGACCTTGGAGTGGAGAACGGCTCCTGCTCGGCTCGTTTGGTCGTAAACAGTATCTGCCTCATTTCACACTGCTCAGATCATCCTGTAGGCTTCTATAGATGCTAGAAATAGTAGCAGAAAAGCAAAGTCACACTGGATTGTTGTCTATATTAATTAATCTTAAATTTATTGTTTGCAATTAATTCATACTTGAAGAAGAAGACAGGCTGCCTCCTCAAATTCAGGAACCTGATAAAGCAGCTAGACAACAAGTTAAACTGGAAACCAAAACACGATCACAAGAAGAAGCACATTACAAGAAGCCTTGTGACGCAGGAAAAGCCAATTTGAAAGAGCAAGAAGAGGAGGTTCTCATCCACAGTGAGGCTGTAAGTGGAAAGTTGGCTACTCAGCAGAAGGGCTTAGAAAGAGGGACGAGTAAGGTCAATAATGAAAAACACAAGTGATTAGAAGAAATTTTACAGCACTGCAAAACTGAGAAAAAAGAAGAGTTAAGAGTGGAAAAAGACCAAAGGAGCTCCAAACGTTTAGCTTCTTTAAGATTCAGCTTCAGAGAGAGACACAGAAACAGTGAATGTGCTGAGAATGTTTGTTCTCTCTGCTTTGAGGAATGAGAAGAAGATGCTGATCAGAAGATACTGAAGAGCTCTAAGAAGGTGAAGTCAATGCTTAATACTAAATCTCTATCTGGAATGTGTGATGAAAACGTTTCCCATGAGTATCTTTATAGCCAGTGGTGAGCAATAATCTTCATTTTGGGATTATGATCGACAGTATTCAAAAGTGACGAGCGACAATCATAGAGAAAACCATCTACAGTGCAGCTGTAGTGTAGGTGTCTAGACTTTACAAGTGGCTGGAGTCGTCAGCTCACGAACGCAATGAATGTGTGGCAGAATAACTCAGACAGTAAAGTAAACAGCTGCAGGGGCTGGGAGTATTAGAGGAGATTATACAGGTGGCGGGCCGCAGGGCTGCCCCAGCCCTATTAGCATCAATACCGTCCCGGCTTTGGAGCAAACGCGTCACGCCGCTCCTAAGCCCCGCCTCTGGGGCCCCCACGCCACTCCAGATGTGTGGCTCCGCTAAGCCCGCGTATATCCGGTGAGGGATGACAGAGGCTTAGCATCCGCCTCGTGACAGTGGAAGTGGGGAGCTGTCTGTGTGGCAGAGGGAAAGGTGTTTCTTTCTATCGTGCATTTTATCACCTGGCCCTCGTTTATGAAGCATCAAGGTGAAATTTGTGGAATTAAACTTGCAGCGGCCTCTCTTTAAGTCGCTGCTTGCCACCAGTTGAGGGCTAAATGTCACGGGAGCATTTGGCAATCTGTGCCCGATAACAGCCCTCTGCTGCAGCTGAGAGCAGCGTGGTATATCGACGTGTTTATGTCAAAACAACGTGGCTCTAATTATTTGGCATTAATCAGTTTTAATAACGGCGTCGCTGCTCATCCTGTGCTGCTGTTTTTTTCACGCACGCGCGTCGGATGAAGGGGGGAAATAAGCCGAGGAAGGGCTTCGATTTTCTGCGTTTCTGTATGTAGATTGATTGCCAATTACACCGGCGGTCGACACTGTCTTGCTTCAGGTTTAGGGACAGGTATTGACGCCCCAGGGCCTCTCGCCATGCCTTTGTCTTGGATCGTCTGATAGGGTGTGTTTGTGTTACCACGGGGGCATAGAAATGAACCATTCTCTTATTTGCACTCCTCTGTTCTCTCAAAGGGAGCTGCTTTTGGAATGCTAAACAGTGTTGCTGTATCTTCAAAAGGCGACACTGGATTGATCCCTTGAGCAACAGAGGACTTTTCCATCAAATCTGGGATCAATTTACCCTGACGCTCCACCCAGCCTACTTCATCTGAAGTGAAACGCAGACCCAATTTTTAGATGTGGACTCCTGGGATTCTTTACTTCATAATAAGTTCTTCAGAGCCTGAGATTATACATATTTATTAAAAACTGATGAACAGATACAAGGAGATGTAATATACATATTAAGTAAATAACACATGCCAATGAAAAGCCACTGTGACCAGCTGATTGGAGTCTTTTCATGTCTTTTCTTACCTCGTTCACAGAGGCAGTGACAAACGTGGGTGATGGCTTCCACTACTAAAGTTTTCCACAGCTGGAGTTGTGTTTCGGGAAACGCTTTGCAGCGACGTCAATTGGAAAGGCTGGAATATTCAAGTGTCTCTTCAGTGTAGGGCTGAACTCTTTTCACAAGAGGTTGTGAACTGGGAGGTTTTGTAGTGGGCTCGAATGGGCTTTTCAGGCACCGTGGTGTCAAATAGAATGTCGTACACTTATGTGCTAAATGAATGTAGAAGGATTATCATCTGATTATTATTGGTCTAATTTGTCCCGACTGTACCTGACTGAGAATGTGGCCTATTCTGGGCAGCATGATGTAATCTAGTATTTGTAGCGTATCGCGTCGTGTCGCGTAATCGTCTGTGATACAGCTTTGAGTTAAGTTTAAGCGGTGGAGCAGCTGAACCCGTCACTGGAAGTGGAGGACGATGGGATTCCTTTCAAAGTCAAAGGACGACGCATCTGTTCTGATATTCCTTGTGGTTGTATTTACTTATCAGAAGTTACAGTGATGAGCCGCATTGAGCTCTGCCGGCGACAATCGGCTCCTTCACAATTCAAGTGTTCGATTTCTCTTTTGAAGCTCTCTGCAGCTTTGGACTTATCGCTCCCCACACTCGTCTCCTCCGTGACATTTGGAGGATGCCATACACAGCGACTTTGCATTTTTTAGTTCCGACACTGGAATCTGATAGTTCTTTGAAGTTCAGACTTTGAGTTGATAAAAAATTGAAGGTTCAATTGATGGCAAAAGCAATTACTTTTCTTTCCCTCCCTTTATTGCTGCGTATCTGAAGCCATTTCTTTGTTCCTCCTTGCTGTTGTTTGGGAGACAATAATGCCTTGGTGGATATGCAGCACAAATAAATCATAGGTTCTCTGTGTAAACAAAGGCACTAGATAGGCACAGGCATGAGACGGGAAACAAACTGCATGAAAAGAAACATTACCCTATTCTTATGTTTGAAATTCCTACGAGTGCTTCGTGGCAAACATCTCAGCATCTGACTGTTCACTTAGTTCAGATGCTTCAACAGGTAAAAGATGAGACAAGACAAGACAAATGTTCAGTGATATCTGTGGGGAAATCAGGGAATAAATACAGGCAACAGATAAATTACATCCCATTAAGGATCACGTTCTAAATTTGTCATGCGTTTATTAAATTCGAACAAAGGCTTTTTTTTTCTAGAAAGACGTTTGAAAGGTAGAGAAAAGTAAGTCGGAGAAAAGCAGAGTTAGATCCTATAGAGGCTGGAAAAGTTTCTGCAAACTATCAACGACGCTGTATGTGTAAAAACTGTGTAAAAGTAATTGCTTAAAGCAAAAGTTCTTATCCTCATCTGTTTTCCTGCAGAGAGTTCGGCGAGAGGATCGATCCCACGCTAACATTTGTACGGTAAATATAAAGTCAGCAGCAGGTTTGCTTAGTCTTGCACAAAGACCGGGGCAGGGGAGAAGAAGTTCATCTGGCTCTGTCCAGCACTAATAAATGAGCTTATTTCCCCAAATGTCTATTCCTGACGCGCCTGTCAGTACATAATCATTTCTAGCTGTAGATTGTGAGTCAGAGTCAGTTTTATTATGAAGTGTGAACTGAAGGCTCTAAAGTTCCTGCGTTCATCTTGATTTCTCCAAAACGAGAACGACAACGGCAGAGAGAGTCACGTGTGACTGCACTGGGATCAGTTTACTAGCAGAGACACCTTTGACTGATAACAACCAATGCAGTCGATATCTGATCAGACCGGACACAATGATGCTGAACTCTCCTACTTCAAATGACAGACGCTGCCTAAAAGGATTCCTCCATTATCTGTTAAGCTATTCCGAGAGTTTCCAAGCCAATAAATCTGAACAGATTGAAGCTAGAGTCCACGAGGGAAATGCCATTTAATTTAAAGTTAATGAAAACAATGCAACTCCTTCCTTGTCAGCATTGTCTTCGCTGCACGTCGAGCTGTAGTGACTGTATTTAAAGCAGAGCGATCGATTTTCAACCCAAGAACATGTCGAAACGGTGCAGATGCAAAGACTGTGATCAAGTCTGGAGACATTTCATGATGGACTCACTCCAGTCTCAGGGGAGTTTTCAACTAGATTCAACTAGTCTTTGCCCATTGTCTTGACTTGGAGTCTCCAGGGTTTCCTCTCCTCGTGCCCCTTGTCAACGTCTTAGTATCTGTCATGTGTAATTCTGCCAGAATGATGCCGCTGGCAGTGAAACTGTGACGCGACACTAAGAACTCAGCTCGTTTATCAAGTGGATAAGAATGTTACAGCGGCGAGAGGCTGCTGAAGTCATGCTGAAGCAGGTTGCATGTGCATGCTGCCAAGCAGAGCTGTTGAGTCCTGACTGAGGGAAACTGCACAGCAGCACTGCAGTGAAAAGTGCCTCATTGCTGGTTGACATTCAAGTCATTTAAGATGTTTCGGTGCCAGCGTTTCCACCTGCATCCTGCTGAACGCTGACGTTAGAGGTGAAGTTACAAAAATATACTCGCTCGCGGAAAGATCAGGCCTAAAAATCTATTTACTGTGTATTTACTGAAAATTGATTTTATTCACCTTTGGCCTCAAATATTATGTGGTCATCTCTGTCTACAAAAGTCATCAGGCATCAGTAGAATCCTTGAGCAAATATGTGGATCGATGCACTTGGTTTTGCTCTTTTTTTCAAGATTGGTTTGACGAGGCTGTCGGCCCATCCCACCCTCTGAACCGCCTGCCCTCATCATGCACTACATCCGCCGTCCAGCCTGGGCAGCAGATGGATCAAATGCATAACGAGGCCATACATCTGATCGGGTGTGCCAGAGCCCGCAGAACAGATGCTACATCAGCGCAACCCTTGACTGCATCCTGAACAATCTGCCCCCTTCAGACGCCTCTAGGAGTTTTATGTGCCATGGAAAAGTAGCAGCGGTGGAAATCCAGACGCAGAGAGCTGGCAGAGGCACTGTGGATCATAGGCTGTGACCCTTCTGGGTGTAATAACATATGGATGACCAGGCCTTGGCTACTTCCTGAACAAGTCAGGACATGGATGAGCTGCATGCGTGAACAGGAAGCGCAGAGAATTCCTGCGTGGACATCAAACTAACCTCCCGCAGGCTCTCTAGCCCCAAGTCTGTTTGCTGAGACCAACTGAGTTGGGTCCTCGCTGCAGAAAGCGAGTGGGCGTGTTGATGACATTTATTACATCATGCGCTCGGGACACGGGGGAAATACAAATATCTCGATGTGCCAGAATCCAAAGGATTAGGTGAGAACACACACAAATGGGTGATGTGGGTTTGAGGTCTGCATGTGTGAATCAGCAACTCGACTGAGCTTTGGCACCGTGTAGGAGGAAAGGCTCACAGGCTTGCGATCCCACAGACCACGACCAGGCTTGGGATCAACCTCGACTGGGTCACCTGACAGCGGAATCTAAACCCATCACTAATGTGCCTCATTGCCTCCAAGGGTTGAGTCACAGATTTGTACCATCTGCACAAAGGAGTGTGTGGAGGGAAGGAGTGCTCAAACCGAACCAAGTGGTTCTGACAGCACACGCTGGACACACTGTGTTTTGCTCTGCAGTGCAGAAATGTATGCAACTCTGCACCAAAGCTGAAGCAGCAAACGCAGAGCATCTACTTCTTCAGCCTTCGTCCTCTCTCGCGCACCCGTTAATGCACCATGATTAATTCACATGTACTTGATCTCTGTACAGGCCATAACGTGCTCTGAAGGTCTCCCAACCAGCATGAACCCAGACTTTTATGTTTTAATAGTTGGCCTTGTCGGCCAACGCGCTTCCAATAACTGCACATCCTCACTAAACCTGCTTGTAGCTTGCTCTCCACCCAGAAAGACATCTTTAATAGATCAGAGGCTCTCCAAAGGGTGATAATATATCCATATCTGACCGGTGCTACATCAAAAGTTTAAATCTTTCTTTCCTTCCTAGTGATTTTAAAAAACAATATGGTCCAATTCTCCAGATACAATCAAAGGGTTCTGCTTTTAGAGCAGGCAGACGAGCAAATGCACTCAGACAGAGGGATGTGGGACTCCTCTGCTGTTGTGTGAAATATTACAGACCTGATTGGAAGTGACACAGCTATAATTCAGCTCGGTGAGAGCGACCAGATTCTGCCTGGCTCACACACACGCACAGACCATATGGGCACTTGTAAGGTACAGCTAATTTTCTTCACATTTTCATCAGTTTACTGTATCCCAGCGCTGATTAGAGCTGCAAAATCACATCATCTGTAATGTTACAGCCTGCCAGCGTGATGATGGCGCGGAAATAAGCCCTGATCTAAACGCAATATGTAAGACAAACCAAAAGATGACGTATCGACAGGCGCTCAGGTAAAAACGCACCTGACATGGACGTGAATAACGTGCACGTTAGCTCCAAGTCCATCACATGATATATTGTGCATACTCTGGAAATTGGTGCGCTTAATTATTAAAGCGAGTACAAATCGCAGTAATCTAAATAAAAAAGTGCTATATTTGAGTGAAAATTTAAGCCATTCATTTGTATTGATTTGTATTTAGTCTAAGAGCAAAATGATTCGTAGCATTTTTTGCAGTGCTGAACAAAAATTGTTGACTAAATGTTTCCTAATGTCCTTGGATCAATTAGTGGGTATTGTTGTTATGGATTATGGTGCAAGAAATCCAAAATAAGCATTTTTGTGGGTGTAAATAATTCATTCATCAGCACCTCTTCATACACACACACACACACACACACACATAGAGCTTCACATACTTCACCTTAGCAGTAAAACTCTCACAAGGGCTGTTGTGTAGAATGTTTAGCCTGAAGGTGAAATGTATTTCCCTGAGCCCACGTTTAAGATCTTCTTAGTTCGGTAGATTTCTTTAATTGTCGCAATCCCAAAGCTGCATGACTAAAGCTCGAGACGTTCTCCAGCTAAAACTGCTGCAATGATTCAACCTAATACACTAAACAAAGGTCTTAAATTGACGCAGGGGACCGTGCAAGTCGAGCTGGATTCACAAAGCGGTTTATTGAATGCACACATTGTTGGATCCTTTACTGCATCACTGTGGAATAGGCAGATGTTACAAACCATTGACACGTCGCTAATGTGTCTGTGTGTCCATTAAAAGTCCACGAGGGAAGAAGCGTTCACATGTACACGTGCAGGTTGTAGACACTGGAAATCAACAAATCATCACTGTCACAAATGAAAAAGCCCCCATTTAACGTCTTAGCTGGGAGTTTCTAACGCAGACAGCCAGTTATTACCCGAACTCTAATTTCCTGTTGCTACTTCGTCGTTATTCCCCTGGACGTCGCTCTTCTCCTCTTGTGCTGAGGCAAAATCTAGCAATTAGCTCTTATCTTCTCATTTTGCTGACAATAGCTCACGCTGAAATGAGTTCATGGTTCATGGTCGCGGTGCTTTTAATCACAACCCTGGACATTAGCCATTAGGGGAACCAACAGCTGCGCTTGCACCGACCCGGCTTACAATAGAGCTCACATGGCTATTATGGGAGGTTCATTTGGTGAGGTCGAGGTTACTAATAAGGCTCTGTTATTAGCCTGGGGAATCAAAAGAGCCCATTAGCAGGGGATGTGGGGGAGAGCTTCCCCATCATTTGACAAGCATGGTTGTCCAGCTTTCACCCAGGAGGACGCAGCGACAACGAGCCCTGCAGGAAGCTCGGGGCACGTCGCAAGTCACAGGACGGCCACCAAACCCAAAGTCCATCATTTACACGTCTTTTTTTGCATTTCTGTATTTTTGTTTTATGTTTTTAAAAGGTTCTTGTTGCTGATTAGGGTTTTCACTATAGCACTTGCATAATTAAAACGTGATTAATGAGGGGTTACACACCCAGTACGGAGGAAAAGGCTCGTTAAGAGCTGAAATCCAGTTAAAGTTAAGTAGGCCGTAAGCATTTTAGAGACATATGCTTATTCAGTCTCTCGCCAAGAGTTAAATAGCAAGATTGATATGTTCGACCGTACGCTACTGATGTACAGCCAATCAGGTGAGACCTCGAAAATGACACGAAGAAAGGAAAATGAAAGCAACAACATTAATCGCACTTTAACACCGACTGGTTGGTAAACTGATAATCTCGCTCTCTTGCCACAACAACCTGAAATTGGTTCGGATGTGGAAATGTTTCCCTCCACCTTCTTATCTTTTGGTCCAGCTTTACTGAAGTTCGTAACCTGTTTTTTTTTTTTTTATGCTGTGCGATTCGGTTTTTGGAAAACAGAACAGCTGGCACAACTGTAAAAGACCGAAGAGCGAACCGACACAAAGGATTACTCTGCCGCAAACAGGGATTACCCACGGAGGTCTTTATTTACCTGACCTTTAGCCCTGGTTATCATGTGTCAACATGTGGCGGCGCGACAGCAGCAAGTGGGATTTGTGTTAGTATATGGACAATCTCTCATGTGAAGCACACACACACACACACACATCTCCCTCCGCTCGTCAGTAAACCAAATCTGTATAATTGACTCAGTGCAAAGAAAGAAAAAAACAGTCAAGCGTTTGTCACTCATTGATTTACTTGTCATTGCAGGTCAGCAGCTCAAATGTGTGTGAGTGTGAACGTTTGTCCGCAAACTACAGTAAATCACAGCAAAAAACACGTGAGAGGAAATTCATCAGCACAATATCAGGCAGCAGTGACTAAATAGCGATTTCCACCTCAGCTTTGCATTAACTAAATTCTCCCCTGCTACGCCTTCGAGGTTTGAGGCGCATTTTGCATAATGAAGTGCACAAATTACCCTTCACCAATGGAAATGTCACAAAAACCTCGTCACCTCCTTGACTGGCATGAACAATTCAGAAGCCCATCTCACAAGCAAACGTACGGCTGGAGAGAAGTGAATTCATACCAGCTTAGATTTGAAGTCTATCATAAAGTGAACTCTCAATAATGAAAATGTGTATATGTTCTGATGTTGCTCATTTCGTCCCGTTACAACGTGCCCTTGAAACATCACAAGGTTTAACCGCTTCATTACCACGTGGAAAACAAAACTGAGGTCCTACTGGACCTGAATGAACATTTCTTTTGCTTTAAATTCTAGAGACGTGCTGAAAGTACTAAAAACCTCTTGTCGTTTGGAGGTTGGAGGTGAGGTTTATCGGACGGGTGCACATTTTTAACCCATATCAACCTTTGTATCTAACATCCTACGTGCACCTCTGGGGTATTTGCGTGTAGTAATCATTAAAACAGGGAAAGAAGTGAAGTAATCCCTGACAGCAGCTCCACAGGCTCTTTGCCCCTCTCTTCCTGTGCTAATCTATCATTAAACAATTTGTTACCCAGACGTTATCTGGTTCATGCATTGCTGGCTGCAGTCTTGGATTATGTTTATTAATGAAGTTATCACTATAGAAATCTGCACTGCACACCCTGAGCCTGATGTTTTGTCCAACCTCAGTGTGTGTGTGTGTGTGTGGAGTCAGCCTTTTCACAAGAGGGCAACTAAACTCTTGTAAAGAAAACCACTGCCACCTAGTGGACGAACTGTAGCCACGAGAGGACGTAGGGACATAAAACAGTCCAGCCTTCTTAACAATTGAACAATTGTTATGAATTATGCGTGGGAGTGAAACATTTCTACTCATGTATGAAACAAACATGTTTTCTTCTGGAGTAAGGAGTTGGGATGATAATAAACACATTTATCTGTAAGGAAACAGCCCCTGATTTCAGTATTTACAGATTTCTCACTAATACATTTCTTTCCACTTTACCTGCACTCAGGTCAGAATCTGATTTCGAGTTCATACCTGCTCATATCAGAGGGTAATTGGCGGCAGACCGCAGGCTTGAGAAGTCCCGCAGGTCTGTTTTGTTTACTGAGAAAATTTGGCATCCTTGAGATGCCTCTCTGCTTTATCAAACTGTCTTTCTGAGGCAACTGCAGTGTGCTAATCCTTGAAGACTTCGGCTCCCACCTGCCAAACCTCATTATTTTCATGCTATTTTTGAGATAAACAATGCAGAGTAGCTCAGTGCCAGTGAGAGTTCCTCCCATCATACCGTAATGGAGATGGAGATGGCAAACAGACCCAACGGCAAAGGAACAGACTATCTACTGTTTGCTCATGCCAAGGTCACTTACTTTTATTTACATTCTGAAAGGACTGATATTTTTAGGATATTGATGTTCATTCATCTGGAATAAGTAATTATCTTTAGCAGCATATGGCTCCCACTGTAGGTGTCTGACTTTCATGATAATAGGTTATTTCCAAGTAAAAACTTGCTTTCCCTGTTGGAGTTATTCGTCCCCTTAGACCTTTTTTTATACACTTAGTTGGATTTAGACATCGCACAGCAAGTTAAATGGAAATCACATGAATAAGTGTGTTTCAAGTCATAGGATAAAGCAGAATCTCAGAAACCGCCTCCGCTACACAACAGAAGAAAATGCTACTGAAAAGCGTGAAATAAATCTCAAAGCCGACTCAAATCCATCGCTAACACATGGACGTTGGGTGGTTCACGCTCAGACCAGCTTTACTGGAGGAGATACAAGCTTTCACGAGGACGCAGACAGAGCATAGCAACTACTCTTGAAAAGATTTGATCTCAAACTGAGACATTTACGAAAGAATAGCAGCCGCAATGAAACATGACTTTCCAGTCAGATACAGCAGAGGTTCACGTGTGTGAGTCTGCTTTTTGTCTCTACCCCCCCAGCCCTCCCCCCAGTCTCTTGGATATTCTTTTCCTTATCTCAAACACCTCTATCCCCATGAATGCAAATAAGCCCTTCCCCCTGCGCTGTGGTCCATTCCTCCCACTCTGGACCATTACCTTCATTAGCATGAGCACAATAGCTAAACAGAAACACAGAAACCACAAAACCAGTTTCAAAGCTCATTACTATGCTTTCACCACCAGCTTGGTTTGACCTGCTTTTCTGTGCTTACACAGAAAGGTTGTTTCTTTTGCGTCCTTTGTTATTCTTATGAAAAAAAAAACAACAATCACTGGGCGTCATGTCTTTTGAGTTATAATGCAGCTTCTGCACACTCTGACCAGTGAAGTGAACAATCCGACATCAAAGATGCTCAATTTAGCCAAGATGGGACGAGAGATTTAAACAGCTTCAAACGCACGAGAATAACAAAAAAAAGAAAAAATACAGACGTTTTCAAGTTGCTTCTCTAATTAAACTAGTTGTCAGGGACGACCCATGATAACAAGCTGATACAACGACACACAGGAGCAATAAATCATCATTAAAAACACAGAAAGAAGTGCTGGTTGATGCTGGTCAACAGTTTATTGATAGACAAATCGCTCAGTACATCTGTCTAAAGTGACTGAGGGCAACGCTGGCCGCAGTATCAACGATAGCAAATCTCAGACATGTAACAAATATAAATACATCGAGCATCAGCGAAACTGAGTCCATTAGTCAAGTGTACTACAGTAGCAGTACAGCAAAAAAAAAACAAAGCACAACACAAGGCAAAAACTAGCTTATAGAAGGCAAAAATTCTGATATTTCACAGAAATAGGTAGTAGGAGGAATGCACAAAAAAATTTCTGCTACACGTTGTTGGAAGAAAAAAAAAAATCTGATCTTAAAACCATATGTACAACCTGAATGGATAAGAGAATACATTCAGCAATGTAAAGGGAACTAGTGCAACTACAATTTGACTTTCTGATTACTCAAAAAGGGCCATGTTATTAAAAACACCTCAAACGTCTGTGCACCGAGTAAATCCCTGAGGTGTGTACATTCAATAATCACAATAATAAAAGGACAAATATTAAAAAAGAAAAACTAGAACCCTGAATGTCTGAAGTTGAAATAATATCAGAAAACAAATACTGGCTTAAAAGAAACATCTTTAAAAAAAAAGGTTTCACAAATAATCTTGCAGGTCAACATTAAATCTATGAAAGAAAGACGTTTAAGCTTCAGCCATCACACACTATAAAAACTAACAAAATAAGGGCCCCCGAGTACAATGCATAGAGGGGATTAAAAGAGATACAGCTTCAAACAAAATGCCACAAAACTGCTGCTTTGAACTGCCTTTTGCCTGGAGGACAACATGCAGGGTTTAAACAGACCCACAACTCGGTTTCTTTTCACACACGTGCAAATGTCCACGAGGGAGGAATGAGCTGCGACGGTGGGGGAGAGGAAAGACGCAACGCATTTGAATGCTTAAGCCGGTGTATTTAACAGTATCTCAGAGCGTAAGTAGTGTGTTTACAACCAAAAGCTGAAGGATGAATGTGAGTCTGGGGCCACAAAGTTCTTCAAACTGTTTATTTCGCTCCCAGGAGCTTATTTTTAACGTGGTAAAAAAAACCCTCTGTATTTACCCATGAATGAGTGACACACCGTGGTGCAAAGCTCGCTTCCACATGTAGTACGTGGAGCGCGGAGTCAAGGGGAAGTAGGACCTGAATTCTTTAAAGGTGGGGAAGGATTTCTCCTCGAAGCGCTGCTGCAGGAACAGCTTGGCCTTGGCCTTGAAGTTGGCCAGAGCCACAACATCCACCCCGAACATCTGCTGGTCTACGGGCACCCTGGTGTGAAGGGGGTGCTGTGAATGCAGGGCATCGGCTGAGGGCACGGTGGAGCGTTCGACGTATTTCACGCTCTCGGCGAATGGGATCACGTGCGGACGCCCCGTCCTCTGCTCCAGTGGGCTTTTATCCGCAGGGGCGCCGTCCGCACCGTCAGGAAGTTTTCCCTGCTGGACGGCCGCCTTCTTCTTGGCGCTGCGCTTGCTACGCCACAGCCAGTAGAAGCAAGGGGACACGGATGGGAACCTGAGCTTGAACTTTATCAGGGGCCACCTCGATTTCTGCACGTGCAGCTTTGCAGCGTATCGCAGCCGTTTATTATTCATATACGCAAGCTTGAAGCCTCGGTGGTTCTTCCTGCAGATCCTCATTCTGGGCACGGCAGGCTGGTTGCCGTTAGGCAGAACTGGCGACAGACTTTGTGGGCTTTGGCTCTTGTCTGCGTCGGAGCCATCTTCGCTGCTGCCAACGCTGCCTTTGTAGCCTCTGTTAAACAACATGGCTTCTCTCCTCCAGTTGTAGTAGGTCGATCGGGAGATCCCGGGAAAGTTTCTTTTGAAGATCCTGAAGGGCAAGGAGGTGTTCATAGCGATGCAGTTCTGCAGTGAGCGCTTAGCTTCCTGCATGTGTGCGACGTTCTGGGCCCGCTCCAGGTCCAGCTTGCCGAGGCTAAGGCCAAACATCCTGGCCACGCTGTCGTGCTGCTCCACCTCGTCCTGTTTTGCGTCAGGCGAAGACCAGGCCTCCTGCTCCGTGCTCTCCCCAGGGCTGATCTCTCCGGCAGACGAGGAGGTGGAGAAGTTCCCTCCAGACTTCAGGAGCTCGTGCTTCCAGTTGTAGTAAGACGACCTTGATATCTCAGGGAAGAACTCTTTGAACTGGTGCAGTGGGATGAGCCTGCCCTCCAGGTAACAGGACTGCAGGAAATACTTGGCCTCATACCTGGCTGCGGACTTTTTGCAGTGCTCCTGTGTCTGCCTCTTCCAGCGGTAGAAGGTCCGTTTGGTGATGTTGTATTTGTCCTTCAGGTTGGTGTAAGACAGGTGCGAGTCCTGGTTCAGCAGCTCCTCGCTCTTTATAGGCAACGCCTTCTTCTCACCGTCAGGGATGCCGAACGTGAGGCCGCCAGTCTGGACTAGAGCTACAAAATAATTGGGTCTGAACAAAGACTCTGACTGCAGCTCGCCTGACCACATGATGTGGAGCGTAAAGGGCTCAGACTCTTTAGGCCAGGTTCTAGGGCGTATCACTCGGTTGAAATAGGGTCTGATCTTGAGGTTGAACATGGGGTAGATGGAATAGATGTTGGACTGAAGGACCGATGACAGGGCGTACACGTGCCACATGTTAGCATAGGAGCCGGGGAAGCAGGAAGCTTTGACGTCTGCGTCAAAGATGGCCTGCAGGACGGTCGCAGGCAAGTTGAGCATATCTTCAGTCTCCTCGGCACAAAGACTGAAGCGAACAGCCTGGAGCATCATTTTAGAGTCGATCATGCCGGACAGGTAGTACCTCTTCCACAGCACCATTTCCACGACGGTTCGCACCTGTGGGGGGATAATCTCAATGAAATGTATGTTTCAACGAGTTGAACTTTTTGAAAGGGTCCGTCTCTGTGTCGACACACGTTTCGACCACAGCGTTGCTCACCTGCAGCTCCAGGCTCAGTCCAGTGTTGCCCACCAACAGCAGGCTAACTGCATCGAACAGCTGGTTGCCTTCCCCTTTGCAGTTCAGAGGCAGGAGGTCTCCGGGCGCGTCCGCTGGGTACAGGCCACGAGCGGCGTCGTCCACCCCGGCCCACTCTGGGAAATTCTGACACGGCGTAGCGGGGAGCGGGAAAGGAGCCAGGATCTGATCCACTTCCACGGCCGCGTGGGTCAGAGCGTCCAGGCCGGAGCTCTCCGTGGCCTCCTGGAGCTGCCCCAGAACAGACAGCACAACCTCGTTTCTCTGGAGCATGGCTGCAGATCTGGTGGGAGCTGCGGGGAGGGGAATCACATGACCGGTGAGAAGATGTGTATTGTAAAACTCTCAAAACAACACAGAACAAAATGGCTGTGTGTAGGAATATTAAAACCAAAACGCAGTTAAAACTAAAAGTATTAGAAATAAACAAATGAAGGTTTTGGATAAACTTTAAGACTCTCTATATGATTCTCTATATTTCAATAAAACCTACATTTCGCGCATTGCTGTTAAGCTGAGGCTAAGGAACGACCCGCATCTCTCATTCAAACACTTAAACACGCGGGTGGAGTTTGATAACGCGCGTTATCTACACACAAATAACTAGTTACTCCGCATGAATCGCCAACGCTGGAGTCAGCGGCCGTCCTACCTGAGCGACCGGAGCAAAGAGCGTCTCACGGGAACCGGATTCTCGGTGGAGCTTCGCCGCTGATCGTATTGATCCCTTTGCTTTGGGAGTTTTAGTCCATTGTGTGCGTGCGGCGCAGGAGCGTCCTGTTCTCCGGTGCGCGCAGGAGATTCGGGGAGTGATAAGCAGCACCTCCCATCAGGAAATTGTCAATCGTCGGTTTACTTTTTTTTTTTTTTTTTTTTTTTTGTCTCTGTCTCGAGAAACACCTCCGTCCCTCCCTCCTTCCCTCCCCCTCGAGTAGACTACAGCCAGGGTCAATTTCAATGTGAAGTGTTAACAAAAGCGGACGTGTGAGGGGCCACAGGAGGCGCAGGGGCAGCTCGGTGGGTCAACAGGTATCGGTGTGTTTAAGCTTTTTTTTTTTTTTTTTGGTCATCACGTTTTTGCTTTTCTTTGTCAAAGCCAACTGCAGATGTCAACAGTTCACTTTCAAGGTTATCGCTCGAGTGCCATCAAAGACAAAACAAGGTCATTTCTGCCTCGCGAATAAACCATCTTTGTTCTAAGGTGAATTTGGGGTCCGTGAGATTTCAACGCTTAAAAATACACACCAACGCCTCAGAGGCCCACTTTGTGTTACGCCGAGCCTGGTTTGCGGATTACGCTGGGGAGGACGGGGAGGCTCCAGGTCCTCCTTGTTTCTCCACTGTATCACTTTTAACACCTCTTCTGCTGCCTTTTGCAGGATTCCAGTAATCAAGGCCTTTTGTTCCAACCACGCACAACAATCCCCGAGAAGCATCCCCCAACCCCCACGACCTCTACTGTAGACCCCGGCCTCATGGCTTTCTACCTACAGTATGCACACATTCACAGGGGAACGACGGCATTTGGCCCCCACTGGTCTGTCCACTTCAAGTACTTGGCAGACACGCTGGTGCCTGAGTTCGCTGGGGTTCAAGGCTTTGGCCCTAAGCTTATCAGCTGCTTGGATAGTGTGTTCGTGTGTTAAAAGAGGGTTAAAAGGACACAAACTCCCAGCTTCACTTCCGACATTACATGCTGCGATAACGCATGCATACGTATATATATTGCCACACGCGTACTGCAATCTTCGAAGTAAACGTGTTTGAGGTCAGAGTCTGTTGAAAGTCTTGAAATCAAGACAAACGACTTTGCCCTAAACGTACTGTCACTGTTAAAATGATGATGGTGACATGGTTTATGGAGAAAGGGCAAAAGAACAGCGTCTTGAAATTGCATCAAAGAAAGAGCGAGAAGTCACACATATCTGAATACCATCTCAACTTCTCAACTTCAGTATTTACATCTTGTTCGTCTTCTCCTTCTTGTTTGTGTGGTCACCTTGTCTCCAACCCTCCAGACTCTTGGCTGAGGGCTGCGCTGCGAACACAGTAGTGGGCTGGCTGCAAGGCATTTAAAATGCAAATGAGGCAACACTGGGACCGGCTCCGGGAGTCTCTCACCTGCTGTGGCTGTGTGTACTGGCAAGGCAAGCGGAAGAATGAAGCCAACAGCGTACTAATGACGGAATCTAATTCAACATGCTTGCACAAGCAGAATGACATGGTTGCCCCAAAGTGCTGAGTTTACCGGAGCAGCTCGGCCAACTAAAAATCTGGAGCCAGTGCTCCATCGGTCTGGGTGACCGCTGGCGTGTTTTACTCAACCAACCCTGTTCTCTTTGGGCTTTAAACACTGATGCCTGGTTGCAATTACATCCATAAAATCAGAGGCCTCATATTATTTGAATTGAAATAAGGAGGTGGTTTTAGCTTGATGTTGTACAGACAATTCCATAAACCCACACATTCCATTAAAATGGGACACGCTTTAATTAAAAATGACTAAATCATTTATGTCTTTAAAGCTTTGTTTTACAGATTAAAGTTGTTTTGGTATAAATCTCAAGATGATTTCATTTATTGTACACATTACAACATAAAGGCAAGTCACAACCGATGCTGCAGAAATTCTTTCACATTAGCAAACGTGAAATGGACGCGAGCAACTAACAGTTTTTTTTTTAAAGCAGGATGAACCGAGAAAGGAAAACGCACGTTAACAAGCTAAAATGGTGCCAACTTGAGATGGACTGCAAGTTTGTGTTTTGGACTAAGTGTATCGGACACAAGCGTATTCAGTGGACGCGCACTCACTGAACTGCGCTCGCTCAGATCCAGCCGAGAAACAAATGTCAGCGTAGGTGACGTCATCTGTATTCAGGACCTGAAAACACACACACACACACACACACACACACACACACATCCACACAATGTTATTAACTTTCAATGCGAAACCACAAACAATGTTCAATATTCAAAGAGCATCTACTTACTACATTCCTGGACGTGTGCTGCACTGAACTGGGCTCTTCAGGCAGCTGGCTGTCTAATACAAGAACACACATTTTAATGCAATTCTTTTCGCCTCATGAACCTCACGTGTGACGCATTTGACCTCATGATCCTCGATTTGCAAAAGAGGTTCCGTACGTAAAGCGCGGTGAAAGCAGACCTTGTGAGATATTAGCACACAGTGACGTGGGTATCTGTGTGGGTTGCTCTCCTCAGCGGCGATTGCAACACGGTCGTCCTATAGCTGCAGGAAGTTTAGGACAACTTACTTGTTCTTCTTTTGTTCGTGACAAACGCTGCAACCACGGCTGTCAAAGCGACGCAGGCCACAACCCCCGCAGCTCCCCCGACCGCGTACCGGCTGCCACCTGAAAGGGCAAATGACACGTTGATCTGATTTAAGACGCTTTGATGCTTCACTTCTGTCTGGTAAAAATGAAGCTACAGTAGCTTAACTGCTCTCAAGACACAGAATGAAAATACTAAAGTAACATTAAGAGTAAACTAAAATATTCCATTGTTGTACAAATACCCCAAAATATTGTACCTTGTTCTCCAGTTTCTATTTGGAAGCGTCTGCCACGTTTAAGACCTGCAAGGAAAACAGCATTTAATTTGAATTTTCACCAGAAATACCGGTAATAGTCAGGTCTCGCACCTGATGCTCCTACAGTGAAGTCAGGAGAAGTGTGGGTTTGTTCACCCACAGCAGCCTGGCACCTAAACGTCTTGGTTTCGGTTCTCTGAAGGGACACTGTCAGACTTGCTTCACAGGACGACTGGTGTTGTATCTGATGTTGTGCGTCCTCCCGTATCGCGGCACCAGCTCCGTCCACCCACGTCAGACGGACCTGTCGGTTCTGCTGTGTGTAGCAGTGGCCGTTCTCCACGTAGGGGAGGAAAACACACTGCAGCGACGCTGTTTTGTTAGGCAGGAGGTTCAACTCTGGAGCAACTGAGGGGGCAGAAAGGAAGAGAAAGGTGATTATAGCCCAGATTTCTCATTATGTCGCCTATAAGCTTCCATATTTTCAGATATTATCAACCCACAAAGGCCAAAATGTTTGATTTACAGTACTGCACTCACTGTGAGAAGACAAGGCCTTATGTCTTTGGCAGTGATGTCCCACATTCTCAGCTGTAAGATCTGAGATCTGCACGGTGCAATTGCTGTCTTCTGGCTCAGCGTTCGGCAGCTCTCCATTACCGACTACAGCAACATATTCGATTGTTCTGTATCTGCCGATCTCCCACATATAGAAGCAGACTTCTCCAAAGTCTCCTTCACAGGGATAAGTAAGATCATCAGCCGTCTCATTAAATATCCCAATGCCTGCTCCATTTACTCCTGCAAATAGAAGATGTGGATGAAGATGAGTGATTATTCTGCCACAGAATAAGATCACAGAAAATGAACTCACAGAATATGATTCTCTTACCGGGTCTGGTCAAACAGAGCAGAACCAGGCTCGTCGCTATAACGGTGGCTCCAATCATCCTGTGACCTGTTCACCCTGAAGTGGCACGCGAGACGCTCACAGTCCTTACTCTTATGATTAGTCAACTGTGATGTCACTTCCTGTGTTTGCCATTACCGTAGTCAGTAGAAAGCAGTGTTCTGTGTTTTGCACACGGTTGATGGCCTGTGTCAACACGGATGACGGTGTGATATGCAACAAGAGGCAAAGAAGATTAAAAATATAAATTCAGGTAAAGAGATTTCACTGAGGCCATAGTTTAGCTGGTGCTCAGCTGTGAACCTGTGGAGTTAACGTTGCTGCAGTTACCACTGCTCACCGGCGGATGGCGCTCACGTTGTTCCATCTGTGGTTGTAACCAGCATCCTCTGGGTTTGAGATTATTCCGCTCATGATTACACTTATTCATTTATTACAGCTAAAGTCAAATCTTGTTTCATTTTCTCGGTTTGTCGTCTTTTAAGCTCGAAACCGGTTGCGTTAGATCCATGCTTATTTGAACACTCACCCTTAGTGATGGATCATTTGGTCACGGGTACGCTCTTTATGCCGCCACGATTTATTTTCTGCACTTCCCTTAACAGATGCACCATGACTCAGGCAAGTGAGAGCAGGTGTTGGCTGGTTTTCTCTGCACCACTGGAACAAACACATGGTCTGATATGGTTGTTAAGAAATACTAAGACAGCAAATGTCAGATATTTTGTTGATATATCGTATTAGGCAACTTCACTTGTGTTATTTTAATACATTTTATCTTGTGTCATATGCATTATTCTTAATTGTTTCGGTTCTTTGAAACACTACGCTGCATGTCAACGTCTGGTTTGTGCCAGAGGTGCTGGATAAATAACTGAATGCAAATGTGAACTGCTGTATTTTGCCAGGGGACGAAATGTTGGGAGAAAAACAAACCGCTGTGGAAGAATTATTTTTATTTACCCATTTGTACAGATCTTCAGTGACAAATCCAGACAAAGAGGCTACATATGACTATGTTACAAAAATATCCGGTCTCAGGTTTTTTTTTCCACTTCCGATCTCTGTAATCTGTAACAGTTCAAAGTTAAACTGATCAAACAGAGACTCAAACAGACATTTAGAAACACTACTGCGTTAGACTGAGAACAAAAATATATATACTGTATATATAGATATATGTGCACAGACACACACATACTCACACACACTTCAAAATCAACACAGGTCAGTTACATCCTGTGCACATTGCATCTTATTTCATGCTTCACATCGTCTGGAGTTAATGGTATCAGTCAGAGTTTTGGATCCAGCCTCCACAGCACAGACACACAGCAGCCTTGCTTCTGCAACCATTGCCCACATTTCGTTTTCTCATCACTGACCTGCAAAGATAGCCTTGGTTACTTTCTAGGGCCTCGAGAGCGTGGTAGCGTCGAAAGTGAAGCAACAGGATGCTCAACACCTGTGAGCTGACACAGGTGTGTTACATTCAACATGCTAAACGTTTAGTACTCCTGCTGGCTTTTTCACAGTCGTCACACAAACGATGTAAGTACAGTCTCACTTGCAGATAAGGTCACTGCTTTAATGGAAACTGGCAAATCGGCCAAGTTATTGGGGAGAAGCAAAACTTAGTGAACGCCCACCTCAAATAGTTACAGCAAACTAGCTTTAGCTACACACAAGTACACAATTTGTCATGTCTGGTGGAACAATCGCTTAATTCTCCCACAGGGACAGACACTGAATGCAGCACGGAGAGCTGAACTCCAGGCGACCTACAGAAGAACTTATGTCCAACGTGCCTTTACTTTATGAACATCTTATTGCTGAGGTGGCAGTTTCCCCATATCCACTGTTACAGTGTTTGTGACTACAAATACAGCTCTCAGTCAATTAAATATATAATATTTAATATTTCCTAACAATACCGCGGTTCAAGAAAGAGTAAAAACTAAGTGCACCAAACAACCCACAGCAGCTTTGCGTTGACCAGAGGCCATATTCACACATCTATATTCAACTGGATGAGGATGAACAAAACAACAAATCAGGAGCGTTTAGTTGCAACAGTTACAAAAACAAAATGAAAATACAATAAAAAGTAAACTACAGTAGTGGGACGCGTAAAGCTCTGCGTGTAGCACAGTGCTTCACTTTTGGTTGAGGCCTTACTCAATAGGGCAGTAGAGTTACAATAACATTTATGTTGAATTTGGTAAATACGATATGCCCAAAAAACAAAGCACAATACTGCCTACAATGCACGCACACATTGCATTTACTCCTTGAAGAGCCATTCAGTCCAGCAGATTGTTGTCCAATAGGCTAATAGTGCCTTTAGTATGATTGGATAATTGCTGCAATGTGTTTTTTTTTGGTTTGAGAACAGACAAAAGTGATAAGCGCTGCATCTTACCACGTGCTACATTCCCTTTTCTCCTACCTGCTTAGCTCTTCAGAGGATACAGCTCAGTTACAAACAGGTGCTTTAGCCTTCTTACAAAAAATAAAAAGTATTTATAAGGCAGGAATAATATGTCCATAAACATAAAAAAGAGGTTACTCAAAACCACGAATATATACACACATACACACTTGCGGTTAATTTTGTCATAGTTCAAGGTAACGAGATACCAGAATCAGTGTCCAGACCGTTCTAACCACAGTCAGTATTCAGGTATGAACTGCGCCTTTCAGTAAAATTGATAACATCTGTTAAAAGCTTTCACTACTCTCCAGTTTTATTCACCTCTTTTGCAAGTTTACCAGCAAACCTAAAGAGTATTGCTAGAAATAAAAGTTTTCGACATGAAATTAGAAACAAGCATCTGTATGAACCTGGTACTTTTTCTGACTTAAAACTGATCTGATGTGTAACTGAATCCGTCTTTCCGCGCAGTAAAGTGTCCAGGCTCAGGGTGAGACCTCGGCTCTGTCACAGGCTGGAGGGCTGGGCCTGCTGCTGGATCTGTGTGTGGTGGCCGGATGACTGAGCAGGTTCACAGTCTTGCGGTCCTGCCTCTACTCCTCGGGCGTACATGAGGACAAGGGTGACAGTAGCAAAGGTAGCTGCGTTGACGGGAAAGGCTCGCAGCAGAGTGGAGGTGAGGCCTCGTGTGAACACCATGTAGCCCTCTCTCTTAACGCTCTGCCGAATGCAGTCGGCAATGCTGCTGTACCGGTTGACCCCCCCCACCCCATCTGCCTGGAGGCGTGATTTGATCACATCCACAGGATAGGTGGAGAGCCAGGAGGCGATGCCAGCCATGCCCCCAGCAAACAGCAGCTTAGGAATCATGTAACGGTCGTCAGGCTCACAGCCAAGGCTGCGCGTCAGGACATCGTACGCCAGGAAATAAACTCCGAAGCCAGGTGTCTCGCGGATAAGTGTGGTAACCATGCCTCTGTTTATGCCCCACAGACCCTCCCGGTTGTAAATGCGTGCCAAGCAGTCCAGTGAGTTCTTGTACACCTTCCTGGTAGACTTCTTCTCTCCGGTTCCCTGCAGCTGCATGCGGGTTTTAGCCAGCTCCATGGGGCAGCAGATGACACACTGAATGGCACCCGCTGCTGCACCGGCAAAGAACTGGTTCACAGGGGTGTCATGTCCCAGCATGCGCATGGTGTTCCCCTGCACACCGAACACTATAGCATTGATGAATGTCAGGCCCATCATAGGGGATCCAATGCCTTTATACAAACCAAATACCTGCAGAGAGGGTCACATTATTCGAGGTTTTAAAGAGACAAGAACCATGAGGTCTGATTTGAGCTGCGTTTGCAGCCTTACATTAAATTAAAGGTGGACTTCCCCATTTTAGTCCCGTGCCTGCACCATATGCAAATTGGAAAAACACTCAAACAATGATTCTAAAATATTTTTTATATTTTTGCTTTTAAAAAGGCAAATCAAAAGAAGAAAAAAACCCCAAAACAAATAAATAAAATAAAAAAGACAATACAGACACAACTAATAAGAAGCAATTAAAATAATTTAAATCGGAGGTGATTTATCAATAATAGCAATCATTGATTTACTGAATTAAATGTAATATTACTTTGTTCTGTAGTAGAGAATTAGGAGGTGCACTAACAACAGTTAGAATAACCAACACACAAGTTCCTCCCATTATACGAGACCAGTCTGCTGTGCACACTGTGGTTTATTTGCTTTGCTAATGAAGTTGTTTACAGCCCTGCAGAAAAACCATCATGTTAACGGCCGTCAAATGTTTGCTCTCAGTGTTGCACAGCACTGTTTGTTTTTGGGTTATTGTGTTAACTTTTAACTGATATAACTGAGCATTTACTTAAGTCACTTATTCTTGCAGAAAACACAGGTCGTGCCAGTGGTGCAACACAGTTTTATTGCAGACCACTCTATTTCTGCTCAGTAGGTGTTAACAATTAACAGATAATGCATTGTTAACTTTACTAACTACTGATAAAGGAAATTGCTTACAATTTCAATCCTTTATTTAAATACACCACGACCAGGTTGACCAGACAAACACACTGAGCAGAACACATAAACACATTATTTACAATAATGGTTTGTGTAAAAAGTTCATCCACTTACCGACTCCTGACGTATGATTGACTGGAAGCAATGAAAGGTCCCTCGGTACAGAGGCTTATCAATACTCTGAACTTGCAATCGGACCTGAAAAAAAAAAAAAAAGAAACACTCTTCTCAATGTCATGTCAAACTCTTAAAAAAAGATGATTAGAGGAAAATGAATTACAACTGAGCCTAATTAGCCGGCAGATCACAATAAACATACACAGAATAAATAAATGCAGAGAACTGTTCGTATTTCTCAATGCTGGATATGAATTAACTAAAAATAGAGGACTCGAATTGTCATAAAAGGATCATTAGCTACCTTTACTGTGTCAAATGGGTGTCCAACCAAGACGCCGGCAGCACCTGCAAACAGAAGTATTTTCACTTTACATTAAATCATCTTTCACTGTAGCATTTAGGGACCAAGTATAATCACACATGCAACTCATTCCAACTTATTCCTTCCTTCCTCCAGACTCGACAAACTTTGCACTCATAAGATATGCGAATCATACATCGTTCTAGGATTGTATTCCTGACCAACAGCTACCCTAGAAAAATAATTCAAGTTAAATCTAAGATAAGCCTGAAATCTAGCCTGACCTCTCACACCAGGCCATATAAAGTAACATAAAATATGGCAGCACAAATCTTTTACATGTAATGGGATCATGTCATTTTTTTCTACCTGGCTTTGGATTTCGGAAGATTTCAGTGTAACTGAAGTTCCATCACTTGTCAAGTTTGCGGAGTAAGCAAAACACTTACATTCCTGTCTTGTTGTATGGTCAACAAATTGTAGTGGATACTGTCATTGTGCAACCAAGTCTTACTCTCTCTATTGCTGTGGAGTATAATTATTTTAATCAGTAAACAGAAAAATGCAAATTGATTCAGTGAGTTTTTGGTTTCAACACAAAAAATAAACACAATGCAAGTGTTTACAACAAAGTTGTAGTATTAATAAAGGAAATATTTCCGGATTTTATAATTCTGTGCCACCTGTGCAGCCGCAGTAAACAAATCGCAGCATGCTTATCTTGCGTAAGTAGTTGTAATCCAGGAAGAGAACGCAAACAGGCATTGGTTTCACACATGTGAATGTGAGCAGGCAATGACCTCAGTGTGCTGGTATGATGCCAGTGCAGGGAAAAACAAGCACAAGCTTGCATCACCTTTTATTAACCATCATTTATTGTGTCACCGCCCATCTCTCATATAGGTTTTTGAGATAGGTTCGTAGATTAAGAGTAAACTTTGAACAAGAAAAACAAAGAAAAAAAACACACAGCTTTGGGTCAGAAGCATATAGATGGGTCACTGATTGTAACTGTGTGAGAGGGTGGGGAGCCACATGGTGCAAAATCAACATGGGGCGGGTCTGTGAAGGGGTGTGTACTGATTCATGCCGTCAGCCCATTGTGTTGATGTGTGTGGAAACTTGTAGACTGAAGCCTCAGGTTGCATGTGGTGCTGTGTGTCCTCCACAGAGTTGGGCGGAATGTGAAGATCAACATACCTGCCTCGCTCAAATGCATTAGCCAGCGATGACAACACTGATGTTGCCCCTTATGAATAACAGCCATCACCATCGTTATCCATTTAACGGTGCGGCTACTTTACAGGATCGGCTTTAGCGCGCTCACCTGCCGCGGGATTTCCGATGCGCACTTACAATCATGTGATAGAGTTGCATCACATTGTTATGGGTGTTGAAAGACGTGTTGTCTTTCCCGGTGGTTAAATAAACAGAAGTGGGACGCGGAACATTTCAGGATGTGAAAATCCCTCAGTTGGCATCTGTACTTTACAGAGTTATTAAATTGCTCCGACTCACCTCCGATGCATCCGGCCAAGAAGTCCATCTCCGTCCTTCAACGACACCCGGCTGACAATGACAGAATGTGATCTAGAGCTGAACGAAAGTGCTTTGAATGCTCTTTAAACCTTATTCCCCATAAACCACAAATCTAGCCTGTTGTTCACCTTACACAAAACGTCTCTGGACGTTTTAAGTTACTGTCAGTAAACGTCAACGTTAGCTAGCGCTGGCTAGGTGATTTCCAGTATCTCCTCGAAAACCTGACAATATCTTTATTTTTTTCTATGAGTCGTTACTTTCTCTTTCTCCTATTCGCTCTATGGATGATAAAAAAAATAAACCGGCCCGTTCACCCAACGACCTCCGCTGCGGACACGCTCCCCGCCGCGCCGGCAGAATCAAAGAGGTTTATATCTGTGGGAGCAAAGCTAGCGACGCAGGAAGTAAGTAGTAGGGGGCGGGGCTACCGGCGCCTGGCCGAACCTCTGACCAATCACAGCGCAGAGATATCGCCGACACCTCGCCGCAGACGTAATCGCCGCCAGAAGACGCGTCGCCCTGTCAGTTTGTCTGTGTTGTGGAAAAATACCACAGCGAGATTACGTCGCAGCAGCGCATGCGCTTAAATAATTCAGTTCATGAAATCGATACATCCCAATAGATATAGTGACCTATATAAATATGTGACATAGGCGTAAAATTCACGTTTTGCGCTCCATGTGCTTTTTGTTGTGTACACACTTTCTTCGGCCGTTTTCGTTGAACTCGGTGACACTTCGGCACTTTGGCATTTCCCGGAAATACGTCACTCGGGTGACCACCTGACTGTAAACACTCAAGGTTATGGATGTGCTTATGTAGTTTATGTAGTAATGGGCTCATACCTAGCAAGCATCCGTTGGTGTGTCGCCATCTGACAGGATGCATATCGTTGATTTTGTGTCTGGATCCTTAGCAGGTAACTCCGTGTAGCTGTATTTGCTAAAGATCAAGCTGTTTGTGCAATTTCTGTGTGTCCTACGAAAGGCTAAACAAATGCCAACATATGCTTTCGCTATTAAATTTGGCTTATTTTTATTTGACCTCAAGTACGAATTTTTAGTGGTTATAGAAGCAGAAATTCATAAAAATAACTATGAAATATACAGATTTTAACAGTATTATTACACGGTGGCGGCTTTCTAGCTTTCGGTTTTATTTAAAAATCACAAGTGATTATTACAAAGGACACCTGAATAAGTACGAGTTGTCTTTACATATCTTACTGTAATTAACCTCTAATAAGTATTTTGAGATGACCTGAAATCTTTGCTCCTTTTACAATTTAATCAGTATAATTGTTTCAATTGCAACTGCTTTTATAAATTTTAAAAATATATGATAAAATAAATAAAAATAATAGAAATTATTGCAATGTAACCTTTTAACAGTGAGTAATGTTTCTGTTGGATTCTTGACGCCCACTTTTCTTTGGAAACAAACAGGGGCCTGTGGAGTTGCTGTGGGTTATCCTCTGGATACTGTCAAGGTATGTAAAGAATCAGAAAACATTCAAGATGCATTATAAAAATTTTTATTATATAGATCAAATATTATTTTTTACGCCATGTACCTCATGTTACTAGGTACGGATTCAAACCCAGAAGCAATTCACTGGGGTATGGCAGTGTACTGTGGCAACGTTTTCAAAGGAAGGGGTAAGTGGAGCCGATGTAGTCTGTATCATACAAGAAGTACAGCTAGACAACGTGTGTTTCTGTTAAAAATCATAATCAAGCAATAGTATTTTAAGCCTCCTGTAATAAGCTGAGGCAGACAAAAAAGTCTAAAAATGCCTGCCTGAAGAGAGAAGGCGAGTAAGTCACAGGGAACCATCTGGTCGGGGAGAGTGAGCAAAGTCAAATTAAGGCTCTAGTTTTCTTTGCATGGACATCCAAGCAGCTCCACACAGCAAAGGATTCATCAAAACTAGTCTTGCGAGAGCTGAGAAATAGCCCAGAACAGGAAGTCATTCTCAGAAGAGGGAACTTGTTAAAGGCTGAAATTAGTAGACGGTTGAGTCAATTATCTGCCTGAGCAAAGAGGAATGGTTTGAATGAGTATTACTGACATTGCAGCAAACTGGAGCATCAATTAAAAAGCATTTAAACAGTTTCACCTGGATGAAAGCTGTGATTTATATAACTCTGCCCAGCCTTCAAGCATTCAGTAAATGTGTCACTAATGGTTAGATAACTAAAGTGTATAAAGTGTAGCAAGGTGTTGCCTACACAGTGCAGTGTTAGATGAGTTTTCATTGGTTTTAACACTTTTTTGTGCTGTCAGGTGCAGGGATTCTTCAAAGGCATGTCCTTTCCCCTGACCACGATTGCTATGACTTCCTCTGTGGTGTTTGGCACATACAGAAACTGTCTGCAGTGTTTGAGCCAGGCGCGAGGAGGAGACTGCGGTCCCAACACCAAACTAGAAGTCTTCCTCGCCGGCATGGCCGCAGGCGTGACTCAGGTAACGGAGACAAAACTTGTAATGCGATGTAAAATGTGTTTTCAGGTTGAGTTTTATTTTAAGTTCAAGACTGATGCGGAGACTCTCTTATCTGACTCCATCAGATATCAGTGATGTCCCCAGGTGACATAGTGAAAACACGGCTTCAGTGTCAGACACATTCCAAGCGAGGAGAAACCATTTTCAAGCCCAAGTATCACGGTCCTATTCACTGTCTGATGAGCATCATCAAGCTGGAGGGTTTCATGGGGCTGTACAGAGGAGCTCTCCCACTCATGCTGAGAGACGGACCATCATACGCCATGTACTTTTTGGTCTATACCACTATTTGTGAGTGGCTGACGGACAAAAGCAAGAAACAACCAGGTAAGAGAAGTCTGTAAAAAAATATGGCTCTGTTTTATTTAACAGATGCCTTCATTTCAGCGTGTTTTCATTTCCAGATTGGGGAGTTGTGATGCTGGCTGGTGGGGTAGCAGGGATGGCAGGCTGGACCGTGGGAACGCCAATGGATGTGGTAAAAGCCCGTCTGCAGATGGATGGAGCCCGAGAGGCGAAGCGTTATAAAGGTTTTTTCCACTGCGTCACAGAGACGGCTCGTACAGAAGGGGCTGGGGTTTTCTTCAGGAGCCTAGGCATCAACTGCCTGCGAGCCTTCCCCGTTAACATGGTTGTGTTTGTTACGTATGAGGTGCTCACCGGTTTGCTCCGAGGAGGACCAGGCGGCGCCGACACACCTCTGTTACGTATTGAATGATACTAATTCTAATTAATTTTAATTCTAAAGGTATTTAGATAAAAAATATTTAGGGTGTCTGTTACACATGTAAAAAATCAGCTAGACTGGAAAAGAACATCCTAATATGCTCAGGGGTCATTTTATCAGTAGTGGGTGCTGCTGGTACCAGAGACTGGATCTGCAACGTTACACCGCTAGATGGCAGTCAGGCCCAACATATAACCCTTAATCCATTTTAGTCTATGATGAGAGACCACCCCGTCAAGGACTGGTCCGTATTAATTAATGCCTTAAATGCAGAATTTATGGATGAGCTGCATGCCGCACAATTAAGGCCATGCATTTTATTAACGTCCACTGTAAAACGGCACAGCTGGTCATAATGATCCTTATTATTATCCTGTATCAGGATAAGACTATTCTGCATATCACTTCAAGAACGTCTGCTGTTTTGCCCGACCATGCAATTATCAAAGAAAGTCATCCTTAGTGCAGCTATGACCTTATTTGTGTCCTGCCTTCTCTTAATAAGTAACACATTCAGTTGACGTTTACTACTTCTTCTGATGTGCGACGTGAGCGTGGAGGTATCTGAAAGCTAGAGATCAACGTTCTTCACAAGGAAAGTACAAATGATGTTTGTTGTAATTTGTTTATGTAATATTGGGGGTGTTAAAAAGTATGAAACCCTCATAAATAAGGGTAGTGAGAAAAAAAACATTTAAACGATAATAAAATAATATAAAAATATATATTGCCAACGCGAAACATTACACTTTACTATACGCTTTTTTAATGTTGTGCTTGATGGTGTTGTGTTTGCAGCTCTAATGAAGAGCTAATCTTGGTGATCAACTATTCCTGCCCTGCACCTGCCGACAAAAACCTGTTGACGTGAACTGAGATGATTGTTTTGTGAGCTTCGCTTCTGTGTGAAGCTGTGCTGCCATCTAGTGGATAAGGATGAGACCATAACCCAAATCATCACATAAGGTGTGTTAATGTGTGACTGTTACATACATACATTTACAGAATGGCAGAATGTCTGATTAGCTTCAATGTTTACATGAACATATGAATTCACCTGTGGGGTGACCTCAGCCTGAAAACTATGTCTAATTATCTATAAAGTGATTATCAAATGTTCGTCACATGCTTTTTAAAAATGAAAACATATCATATTTACATCTCCTGAGCAACTACTTGAAATAAATGTAATTTCAGTACCTTTCATGCCTAAACTAGTTATGTTGCTTTATTAAATCTAGATTAATTATGTTACCACTGTATTACGCACAACTTGATTTTAAAAATACAACTGGAAACTAAATAAAAATATTCAGGTTGTTTTATCTGACAGCTCTCAGACTATTTGTGGCATCTTCCTCCTGTGAAGCCTCAAACTTTCTAAAATCTGATTTCTAATTATTTCTACTACTGATGAAGCTTTGATCGGTTTAACTGATTTTATGCTGTGATGTGGATGAAGGATTGGTAAACTACGACATAAACGAGAGGCACCATCTGTCTGAAATTCTTAAATATATCCCATCCAGCTTTCTCAACCATGGCCACCAGTTGTATTCCCTTCACAGCCATGTTGTTTAATGAAATAATTAACTGTGTCAGATGAACCCACAAGTAATCTCAAGTGGAATCCAGAAAACATTTTAAGAGCTGACTGGGTGAGACGTCACAGATCCAACTGGCCCACAGACAAATATTACCACAACTACACAGCCTCTTTCTTTTTTTGGTTTGTGGTGTGTTTTTTGACAATGATGAACTCCACATGAGATACTGCATGTGTTAAATTAATGGTTTCATCTGTTTTACATGTGTAATTGTGTTGGGATTGCTTGTCTCGCCATGGGTGCAATAAAGATCTATTATAAAGAACTCGACTGTAATGATTTAATTGTGTTTTGGGCAGATTTAGCCGGTGGATGAAGCAGGGTCGTCCCGGGTGAGATCCTGTAAATCTGGCTTCTGTCAGTTCTGTGACAGGACGTCGAATTGTGAGTCGTCGACGAGAACAAACTAAACACAAAACATTGTCTTTTAGTATATTTATAGCTTCATGTTAAAATTGAGGGGTCAATTAGTTAGTAGTGACCCAACAATGTGATTAAGAAAGGCAGCGTATTGTTCACAGCTTTGGAGGCATGAGGGTTAACAGTTTGAGCACGCTGAGCACACGAGCACCCGTTTATATGGGTTCAAATCCACCGCTGAGTTTCATGAACCAGGCTTTTCCACAATGGGATGCTTGCAGAAATTCTAGGAATTGCAGTCCGTACTGTGAAACAAGGAGACTGAATGTTGCCTTTGTTATCTGCTTTTAATTAAACCCTGTATGTCTTTTTTCCCACTTATGCAACAACAGCCCACAATTATGCGAGCATCTAAAGATCTCATTAAATAACATTACAGGCTGTTTGGTGGTGGAATGATTAACTTTGAGCGATACCTTTCCACAGTTATTTGTAATTCAGTTCCAACGTGACTGCGACGCCTCACACAGCATCCTTCTGGGAGAAGCAGCTGCTTGTGGTACGCGTTGATCTACAACAACACAACACGAAACAGATCATGCAACAGACTGTTGTGTATTATCGTGTAAGGGGAACTTTAACAAGCAAATAGGTCGGATTAATTGTAGCACATGATTCACATCAGAAGAGTCTTTCCCGCCGTTTAACAGGGCGCCATTTCACAGAACACGGTTCTGTGTTGAACATTAAGGGACCACGTAAGCCCTCGTTAAAAGTTCTTAATTATTAAGAGGCACGTGCTGACAGTTGAGGAATGAGATGGCTGTCCGTGAAGACAACATAAGTTAAGCAGCAGGGCTTGCGTGGGTGACTCAGTAAATGATGGGCGCTCACGTATTTGTCTGGAAAGCTTCATTTTGTTGTCAGAATCGGTTCTCAGTAACCACCACTTGGGCCCCTTTCTCCAGTTTGCTGTTTGGGCTATTTTGGGAGCGCTGCTCTCCCCTGTTAGTGACGTGTGCTGCTGGGTAAATTTGCAGCTCCGACGGCCTGGGCCTGCAACCTCAGATGGCATCAATTGGGAGAAAATGGAGGGGTGGGAGGGATGAGAAGGAAGAGTAACAGCGAGGATGCTGGAAGGAGAGGGACAGAGAGGGGGGGAGGTAATGGACAGGCCGCGTTAGAAATGCACATTTCGCAGGATGAGACACGATGAGTTAGACTAAAGAAAACACCTCAGTGTGCCGCCATAGAAACTGTATTATAATATATTGAAATGTGACAGTCGAAGGGTGTATTCATGGCTCTTGATCATGATTAACAAGTGTAGGGAGAAGGAAGAGGTGATGATGGAGGTGGTGGAGTGGGGGCGCTGTTGGGCTTCTTGCTCTCACTGGAACTAACGAGGAAAGAATAAAGGACGAACCGCTGACATGTTTTGGATGTTCAGTTCCTTGCCTCAAGTGCACTTGGTAATGTGTTTGTGTTACATTGGTTTTGTTTATTGCAAGGAAAAGTGGCCAATGACTAGAACAAGCGACTGTAAGAGGAAATGTTTTCAGGATTCTAGTGAAAGAGGGAACACAAACAGTATTGTCTCCCTCTGGTACCAAAGGAAGTTGTTCCCTGTCCTTTTTGCATTCATTTACATTTACAGCTTTATTTGTGTGAGACTCCGGATTAAGATTGTGATAAACACAGAATTACATTAATATATTAGCAATGCAATAAAAAATAAAGTTTCGCTCAGAGGATTCATTTCTCTAACTGTAAGATCACTGACTTCGTTTCACAGAGCAGGACAACAGAAATATGTTCATTTTCTGCTACATGGCTGAATCGCAGAAACTCAAAGCTAAAAGAAGAAAACTGCTCAGAAAACAGCCCGTTTCAACCACTACTGAGCTGGATGCTGTTAATAACATCTGCCTCATAAATAAATGTGCTGCAAAGATCCACAGTGTTGCTGCATTGTTAAATTTAATAGTACAAATTAATAGAGAGAACTACTTTAGAAACGCATTAAAAAAACACCCGACATTAATTCGATTTTTATCTGTTCAGGCGCCGTAGTTAGCGGCATTAAAATCACACAAAGTGAAATTAAACCTTTTTAACTGAGAAAATATTCAAGGAGAACAAGTTTGACATTTCTGCTTTCAAACCGTCTGAAAACAATTGACAAAAATTTGTAAAATAAAATGAAAATACTCCAGTGAAGTACAAATAGCCTAAAACTACATGTATTTAGTAATTTCCCTCTCAGATTTTCTCCCACACCCATCTTAGATATATTCTAGGGCAGTACAGCATTTGTATTCACTGAATGTGGCTCCTTGTCGAATGCCTTTCTCAGCATTTCAGAGGTTAGATTTTAAATTATTGGCCCAAATTACTTCCAGCTTAATCCACAGGGAATAAGATGAGAAAATAGGCTGCAGCACCTAAAAAGGTATTCGTTCCCTTTGGAGGGGTTGGAAACGGTGATTGGCGGCTGATAAAATCTGGCTTTTTTGACACGGGTGAACTTCCTCACAAGTGGCCTGATGTGGGCAGGTTTACCCGTTCGCAGCAGAGACTTTTACATGAAAGAGTACTTTTTAAAATACTCTGTAAGCCTCATACACAGAAATGTTGTGTGTGTTGTGCTGCAATGTGATCAAGGGTAAACCTTGAGTTGTGCAACCCGGGCACCTGATTAACCCTCATTCCAGAAATAACAGCACCGGTTGCTCTAAACGTTGATTCTAGGATTTCAGGCCTGGCCTAGAAACACCTCTGTGCACAGTAGGTCATCTTCTACTTGTTTTGATCTCTACAGTGAATATAAAGTAAAGAACAGAGTCACAGACAAGAAAAGGACACAGTGAACTGATGGAGGAGGAGGAGGTGAGGAGGTGAGGAGGTGAGGAGGTTATCTCCCTGCTGCAGACGTCATATGTGACAGGTACATGTGTGCATCTGAGTTATATGTGCTGAAACTAAATGTCTTTGATTAAGATCTATTACAATGCATTTAGTAAGATCCTGTCATGTGATAACAATCATCCGGCTCCTCAGCACTGACCTCTGGAAATAATAACGTCTGCTTTAGTTTTACTTAATATCAGGAATTTCATTCTTGGATGGAATCTTGTGGTGTGTAGGTGGAGCAGCCCATGACTATGATGTAAGGGGCTGTTGTTGTTTCTTTTTTTTTTTTTGGTCAAATAAAAAAATTGAATTTCAATGTTAGATAAGTTCTGTGACTATAAGATTCCAGCTGTGTCTGCTACAAATTACGACTATATACCAGGAACATAAAACCCGTTCCTGGAATCTGACCCAGGGTGCAGCGCAACATAACCAGCATGTGAACATAACAAGAGTCTGCAGCAACGTGCTTATAGCGAGACGCGAACTCGTTTACGTTTGTCTAATCTTTCCAAGATTCCACACTGTAGATGTTGGACAGCATCTCACCCGGGAACGTGTTCAGGAGGAAGTTAGCATATGCACAAAACAAGTGCTTTCTAGGAAAGTATGTGATTTATTGTCCTCTTACCCATTTCTGTGACTGCAGGCTAACTGGCCCACAAACCTAGCAGTTAGGAACAGCCGTATAACGGTTATGCTTTCATATTAGGAGATTTTCAGGAAAAACCGCACCACAGCTGCCCATAATTTTGGAAGCTACAGGGAATCTACGGTATGTTTCCTTCAGAAGGTTTGCCAAAAAATGTTGCACTGGCTGCAGTGAGCTGTTAGTTAAGCCACACAAATTCACTATGTTAATTAGGGTCAATCAGAGCAGTGGTAGCTTTCGATCTTCTTCATCTGGCCTGAGGCCCAAACTGCCCCTGGCTTGTCATTTCCCTCACCGGCTTGTGAACCGAGGAAGCCAGAAGAACACACCAGCAAGCGGAGAGCGAGGAAAGCTCAATAACAGCGAGAGGACCAGCTGCTCCAGCGTCTGTCCCCAGCAGTCTGTGTTTTAGAGGGGCAGTAACTTGAGGAAGTGACCTGAACTGAACCAAGCCTGGGTCTGCAGTGGTGAGGAATGAGAAATGAGATAATGAGCGTGAAAAGAGTAGGGGACCGAGGAAGCACAGAGAAAGAGCTACAGCAGCAGGAGGAGAGGGGAGGAAAGAGGAGAAACAGGAGCCAAAAAACCAAACTAAGTGGGAGAGAGGTGAATGGAGACAGAGCGAAACGCGGCGCCGGGAGCAAGACTCACCGCAGCCTCGATGTTGGCATCTCCGATCGCCTACTCACTCCAGCAGCCTGGTGCTGTGTTGGAGGGTTCAGTCCAGGCCAGTCACCCACACGAAGATGCAGAGGATTCTTGCCTCTGACGACACATCAGAGGGAAGGGAAACGTAAAACATTCAAACCATGTGCTGAGCCATATAGGTCCCACATCTGCCTTAGAGAAAGAATATATGAAGCACAACAGTGTAAAGTATACTTTGATGCTTCAAAATTTTCATTGTCTATCTATTATCATTTTTAAGCGTTGTTAAATGCATCGTCACCTCAAAGTTTGATTCAACATCAGCGGTTCTCAAACCGCACTGCTGCTTGTTTTGCTGCTTACCTGGATCGGGTCACCGCAGGCTGGAAGGTCAGCGATGGGCAGCCATACCGGAAAACAAGCAGAGCCTATCATCCATAGTTTACACACAGATGATGATAGGTGGTGATGTCTGAATATGGCGTAACATCAGGTAAATAAAAGTCTAATAATATTACAAGTACCTTCATGTAAATGTACATTCCACTGCTAACAGATAAGTAGATTAGGCTGCATGTTTGGCAGATCTGGTCCGACCTTTAGAATGTTTGCATCATTGGAAATTGCTGTAATGTAATATTATCTTCACGATGAATCACAACCCATTACATGATTATAATTGTGCCTAATTGCACAAACCCTCTCATAAAGGCCTTATTATGCGTTTCCTGGGTTGAACCCTCACGTCTGCGCCGGTTCCTGAACTGTAACATCTGACTCATAAGGTGAGGCTGTACAAAGTGCACAGAACATGCACACAGCTCACTTTATTAACGTGGTGACAGGGCCTCAAACCGGTGCCCCAGGCAGCAAGTGCAGATCTAAAAGCTGATGACGAAACAGCGAGCGCTTGGCGTGAACCTGCGGGTTAGACACACAGTCCCACGGCGGTTAATCACTCCTTGGAAATAGGTAAATGTTCAAACTGACATGAACATAACAAGGACTATATGATGTCGATAAGTGAGGTTTAGCAAACAGATTGCAGGCTGAGGGTTATCTCCAGCAGGGTCCTCTCAGGACGTGAACATATGGCTTGTTTACCATGTTACATGATCAGTGCCTACTTACGTCCTGTATGAAGTCAAATTCCATCAGCGTTTGGATACTGAGCAGCTGGACTCTTTGTGTCTGTGTTCGCATCAATAACTGTGATTAAATATGTCAGCTTTGCCTCCAATCAACAGCCAAATCAGGCTTTTGACTACAGTACATTAAAAGATGCCCCTGCTCATACACAAACCAATCAGCTTTCTGAAATGTGGTAAACACACATTGAGCCATCGCCGCTCGCGTGATCCTGGCACAGCCTGACTTGTCCCATACTTTTACCACTCCGTCATTCGAGACGTCAACTTGTTAAAATCCTGATTTTCACGTCGGAGCCAGAATCAGATCCAAAATGTAAACGGGTCGAACTACCTCAGCAACGACGCTTACAGTAAGTACACTTCCTGCACTGCTGACAGACGGAGCCAACCTTTCTCCCCCTGTCACTCATCCCTGCGCAGTAAATCACAGGATAGCACGACTACCTTCACGTTTCCTACAGAGCCGTAGCCACAGGGTGGAGGGGAGACTGTGAAACGGCAAGTTTTCTTTTTTGTGGCATCTTTAAATGTGCGGAGCGTCTGAGTGACAGTTTGCTATACGCTCTGCAGTTCAGCTGAGGTAACAGATAAAGCTGCTCTGGTAAACACGGCACAGTGTAAAAAAAAAAAAAAAGAAAGAAATGCCCTGGAGGTATGCGGAGACTGGGGCGGTTTGCTGTACTCACGTGAACCTCGTAGCGGAGCGGAGCTCAGGAGGACATTGGGCTCCTTGACAAAGAAGCCTTGTGTCCTTTCGGAGGACCGTGTGAGGCCACAAGCTTTTGTTTCCCTCGGCGCAGCTTAGAACTGCTGTTTGAAGCAGACCTCCACTCAGCATCAAAAAGTCTGGACCCGGTTAAGCCCCAGAATATGTCAGCTCTTTACCACATGCTTCCATTACGTTGTGATGCTCAATTATTCATTGTTGGCATTAACATAGCAGCTTGTGAGGTCCTGGCTTGACAATGATCAATAGCGTTCTATCTAGACTGAGCCGCATTACGTGATAATTGTCAATTATTTGGCAGGGATGCCTTTTTCCCTGTGTGGCATTTTTGGGGGCTGTCCTGTAAAAACAAGTCTGTGTGTTGTTTGTGGCCACAGGATGCAGCTGGGCAACCCGTCCTTGCTTGGGTTTGAACAACAAGTCTCGAGAAACTACAGACATGGACTGTCTTCCGCGTTCTGGCCTTAATGGACGAAAAGCGTTATACTGTGAATCACACCGTCGTTCTTCAAGTCCTCCTGTCTGCCAGTCCCACAAAGATACGAAAGCAGGAGACGGAACAGCTAAGTTCCCACGCGGTGAGTCAGCGCGTCACTGGTTGGAAATTCAAGTTAGACGTGCTTTAAAGGTGGTTTGACCCCAGAAAACCTGCAGGTGACAAGATCCTAACATTTATGTTTAGAACGCGTGTTCTGTGGCAGTTTTACAGGACAGTACACTGTGGCTAATAAAACGTTAAAGGGTTCATTCTCCTGAACCTACGTGTGCACTGGGGCTGCTCTTTAATCTTCAACTTAGTTGTGATGTGGTTGCTACTTGACTATTCTCACATCTGTCAGGTAGAGCTTTATGCTGCATCGCACAGTATTGGATTAATACAAATGTTTGTTTGCCAAGAGAGTTGAAATCCATTAGAATTAGAAGCAAAGACGGGCGACGCGGTTGGACAGAGCTGCTTGAGTTGTGGTTAATCAGAATATATTAAAAAGAAAATCTGATAATGAATCTGGTATGTCAGCGATCACGACGCATCGCTTGCGTAAACAATAAAGTTTAGACGAACTGCAGAGACGTTGCTGGGTTTCAGCTTGTTCCTCGCTTTACAAGCTCACGCTGTGCCCGTTGCTGTGGTGCTGCAGGTGTAGCTTCACCCAAGCTTCCAGAGGAGCAGTAAAAGTGTCTGGGGCTACGCTGTCATTACGGGATTAGCACCAGCTTAGCCGCACGGAGGCTAATAATCATTAAGCCACGTAACGTAAGAAGAGGACGCGCGCGCAGTCGACGGCATCCCACCAAACAGCAAAGTGGAATCGTTACGTTTGCGTAATTAGTTCGTGTGCATTTCTGTCGGAGCCGTTCCTTGTGGTTGGAAAGGTCACGGATGCCAGACCGGCCCTGTCTGTGGTCTGTGCAGAGTCACACAAACACACATTCCACTCACACTATGCTGGCATCGTAAAAGTGATCCTGGCGTTCTGGATCAGCAAACAGGCAGTAAATGCTCCAGACTATCTCTGCTCTACTTAACACCTTCAGGTATTCTGTGAAACTAGGCCCATCTGTCAGACCTGGAGGAATGCAGCTGTGAATCCTCTTTATGGGGACATGAGAACAAACGGAGGGGTCCTATTGTGTAGTCTAATTGTCACCGTCATCCTCGTTTGGCACAGGCAAACACAAACAACAACGCTGATTGACTTTGACTAAATGAATTTATTCTGGGGGTTAGTCCCGCTTGCGCTGGCCTCGCTCGATGAACCTTCGTCTCGCTGACCTAATTCAATCTGCGTCGCGTTGCTCAATTTGCCTGTTTGCCTAACTGCTGTATTTGAACATATTTTGTATAGAGCTCTGTGCCAGAAACAGGCCTTCTGCTTTTTTTCATTAGGACCACCAACCTCAGCCTCATTAGGAAAGAAACACACAAAACCCATAAATTGCAGACAACTGGAGGCTCTGATAATTTACTACAAGCGCAAAACAGAGAGGAAAACGACATCTTGTATACGTGTGAAGAGGTCTCTCTTATCTATATGATACGACCTCTTCCATATTATAAAAGAATATCTGACACTGAGGTTTAAACCAGGACAAGTGCAGCTTTAGAGACAAAATATCTCCCAATTTTGAGTAAAGTGTAAGGAAGGAAGTAAGAAGGAGCTCGCGCCTTTTCATCAGACGGAAAAAGCAGACACAAAGGCTTTTGAAGTCCTGTACAAAGTCATGACAAAAGCAGGACCCGCTGCAATGTCTGTGAAGTGGCCTGAAATTTTTGTGGACAACAGGATGAAAAGGAGAATTTACATGCGTCTGGAAAAGACTTAGTGAATTATTGATTTCACAGCTTCTCGTGGCTGAATAGAAAACATTATTTAAATTTAGGATGATCAAGACTTTACTGAGTGGGTTCAAACTAGTAAATAATAAAGACGTTTCGAAATGAACACATAAGTAGCATGTATTCTGTCACATGGCCGATCAGATGTCGCGAATGAAATTCTGGCGCCGAGCTGTTGGCTTGCACTGATGAACCGACGAGTTAATGCAGCTGCTATCGCTTAAAACGCGGGACGGTTTTTCCCATAGGCGCAAAGTGTGGTGCAGCTCGTTTAGACAAAGGTAATTAGCTCTGGATGTGTTTTACAACCTATTTCTCATCAATCCTCATTTTGTTCATGCCATTTAAATGTGCGTATGTCTGCAGCGGGAGTGAAAAACAGCTTAAGCTTCAAAAATGTCTTCAAAAACGAGACGGATTTAAAAAACAATGACAGTCACAGTTTCACTGGGTGACGACAGAGTTATTTGTTGTGAAGTGTAAATAAACTGCTGTTGTGTTGTGTGTTTTATTCGGCCGTGGGTAAATACGAAACATGTGCTTAAGTGCATCAGCATGGAGCGCAAATCTTTTTAAATACCCATAAATCTAAAAACGAAAGCCAACGCTTAGCGGCGGGAAATTGGGAAACATTATATTTCAACTCAACCAACATCACGTCACAGGGGAAAAAAAATTGAACAGCCTGGAAAAATGGTGGTAAAATATCACAGCATTTGTTTTCCTGTAACTGTCATAACCGAGCACATTTTTCCACTTGGGTGACGAGCCGCTGTTTTGATGTGGGGAATGCGTGAAAAGCTCTGTCACTTTAAATTATTTTAATACTACAACCATCAGGCTGATGAATTTCCAGCTAGTCCCAGCGACACCAACATGAACAGGCGCCTGCAGCTTATACATCCCTGTTTATACCCACCCTCTGCAAATTTTGATATTTTATTACGTGCATACTGTATTTGCCAGTTTTTAGTCAGTGTGACAGTTACGGAGACACTCTTTCCTTGATGAGTCTTAAATAATGGGTGGCTTGACCCAAGGTCTCCCTGCAGAACGCTGCCCAGAGTAGCTTGAGGTTCACTTGAGGTACTTGCTGAAGTGAAGCTGAAGCATCTTGTAAAAAAAATAATAAAATCTGCAGATGCGATGCAGAGCTGCAGCGCGTTGCGTTGCGCAGGATCGATATGTGTGTTGGCTCATTTGAATGCACAAGCAATTTATTAGTTTCCGCACCGACTGCAAACCAGCAAACGAGTGGAAAGACCAATTACTGAATCTGTCCGATCATTTCCCGTGCGCAGACTTGAAATTTCCGCTGTTGTGTTGATGTGGACAGCATCAGGTGACTAATGGGGTTTAGACAACTGTTTATACTGTACTGGGTGATCTTGTCCTAAAAATAAAATCCCAACACTTGTCCCACTCAGGAAATATGCAGCACTATAAACAACGCGGGCCAGTTCCCCTCTGTAGTATATGTGTGTACACGTGTGACGAGTTAAAGCGTCATTCTCTCCAAACGTGCCTCTGATTGCCTCCAATGAGTTCTGTTCCTGTTTGCCATTCTTCGTATCAGTCAAACATATCCAACATTTATCAGTAGCGGTGGCGGATGAGTTAATGAATCAGCGAGGACTAAATACCAGCTCACGGCACATTTTCACTTCATTCCAGTTAACACAAAACTCAACATTTGTGATAATACTAAAGAATCAAATAATAAAAAGACTTTATTGTGTATTTTATAAATGATTATGAAGTCTATCACCACGAGATGAAAGGTGGTTAATCCGTAATGCCACATTTAAAAAAACAAGGTCGACAACAGCAAACAAAATTCAAAAATCATTTCTAGCGCTGACGCCAACAGTTCTGAAGATTCTGGACTCCTGTCATTCGTCAGAGGAGCAGAAAACACGACTCAGTGTTAGAACTTGATTCACTACATTGTGCTGTACAGTTTTTGATGACGTACTTTAGTGACGCCCAAAAACACTCACGTCAGAGATCCAACTGTTTTCCCACTGCAATTATTTGTGTACTTTTCTGGTTCAGTTCAGGTGAATTGATTGCCCGCTGTGGTGGCACTGCTTGAAAGCCACAGCGATAAAGGACGGCACCATCAACAAAGGAAACAACACTGGGGTCATGTCACGCTCACACAGTCTCTTTTGGGGCCAAAAAACTCTGCGTGTGAAATTCAGAATAATGGGAAAGACCGGCGAGGAATGGAGGTCAGCAGATGATGCTGCTACAGGAGCAAACATGTTTTGAAAGCACGTCCTCATTTCGTCCCAGCCATCAGATGCTGGACTGACTTGACGCAGATGCTTACATGCAATTTGTTCTGGCACTTAAATGTTAAACAAGAGAATTCCCAACGTTTTACCACAGCAAATAAATAGTACAGATACTATAATGTAACAATAAAAACTTAAATTGAATCTGTTGTTTATGAGCTACAGTTTATGTGTTTTCGTGTAATGGATTCCCCATGAAGCCGCGTTAAGTGGTTTAACCATGTGTGGGTCTAAAGCCAAAAGGGAAGGAGAGTAGGTTGAGGTGAGGACAGGATAAGAAGGGAAAAGGGTACGAGAGGACAAGACAGGAAAAGAACGTGAGAGACAATGTGACCGGACGCAAACCAAACGGAGGCGGAGGCGGAGAAACGAGGTGAGATGAGGACAGGACGAGCAAAGGCACACTCGCTCTGTAAATGATCACAGGCTCTTTGTGGATTCTCGCTTGTTGTGGCTGAGTAATTTTCCGGCGCATTTGCGGACCACCTGGTAGGACCCCCCCACTCCCCCACCCACCCACCCACCCACCAAGGAGCATTACATAATACGGCAGAATAACACAAGCACCTAAATTGTGTTCTGTTCATTATTTTGTTACAGTGGATGAATAAATTCAGATTTACGATAAGATGACATCAATCTTTTATTATTCCGATATCCGCACAAGCTGCGCAGGCTCTACACAAAGTCTTTAGATTCTGTCTGATACCATATGGAGATTTATTGCTTGTTATTACTGGGTGTCAGCAGCTGCTGCAGTCGTGCGGAGGAGGGCGGTTTGTCCAGCGCTGGCCTGGGCTCAAGGGATTCGTAAAGGCCACATGAGGTAACAGATTTGCTCAGATGGGAGTGAACCGAGGTCAAGTGCTGACACTGAATAAGCACACGTCTCACGTCCCGAAAACCAGAACAGTCTGCTCCCATAAACATCACAACAAAAAAACAGGGGCAGGGGATGGTGTAATGTGCGTCTGATGCATGCGTGACTCATCGGCAGCCTCGTTTTTCGAAACACCATCTTGAGCACTTACAGGAAAGTTTTATTCGCAGCCGAGAAGAAGCTGCATTTGCAGAATTTCAGTGCCGTTCAAACGGTTACTTCATAATGCGGAGGAATTTTCTTTTTTACCTTCGGGGGAGTTTGAATTCTTTTTGGAACAAATCCAAGAATCCGCAGAGACTATGACAAGTTAAACCTTCGCTGACAGGCTATAGTTTTGCCTTAATTTCTTGGAATGAGGACACAGAATCTAGTATAAAGACTCAGTAAATATGCTGTTTGTTTCCTCTTGAGCTGGTCCATCAACAAGAGTCGCCGCTTGTAATATGCATGTCAGCCGCGTTGGGGAGCATCATAATCCAGGCGGCCACCTGTTCCCTTGTTTCCCCCCCGTGGCCCAGCAAAGGCCGAAGTCGGTCGAGCTCAAGCGCGTGGAGATGTCTGAACAGAAAGAGTTTGCACAAGAATAAGCTTGAGCAAAACTAGAGATAACGCCTGTCAAATGTGTCAACTTATTGCATCCGACTTCTTCTTCGTGTGCTGCACCCTTCCCTTTCATCTCAACTTCGCGTTGACCTCCGGCTCTTCCCTCTTTATGGTCGGGAACCTGCCACAGTCTGGATATGCGTGCCTGCGTTGCATGTTAAGACAGTGATCTATATGTGCCACGCGCTGATAAGATTATTTCCTAGAGACATGCTGACAGAAGAGGTCAGAGGAGGTAAAGACAGTTTAGGCCCAGGTGAGGAGCATCAGGTGTCCCAGTAGTTACCTCGTGAACTGGTTTACACTTTTTTATTAAGCACTGTAATGTTTAGGCTGCTGCCACTTGCTGCTTTGTTCAGATGGCGCAACTAAGTATCGTGTTGACTGTCAGGACAAGTACAGGACAAAGACAATCCGTTCAGAAACCTGAGACCAGCTGAGAATTAAAAACAAGCCGTATAAATGTTTGGAAATTTGGCAAAGCCTCAACGTGTCACATCCTGACGCATCTATCCTTGATGCCTGTAACACGACACCTGGAGCATGACTCAAACGTCAGTTGCGAAACTTGACAGAAGTGTTTCTGCTCTTCCAGGCAACCTTTGGGACATTGATTTACGAGATGACACGAGCGACTCCGCTAACATGCTGCGCAGATAGTCAAGGCGGCCGCGTTGGGCTACTTTGAATTATCGGTTGACAGAGGTTGCGTAACATGCAGCCAACACATCATGTACTTGCTGAAGTTGTTAAACCATGGGAGGGATTTTCAGAAACGCGGGAACAAAGAACCAGACACACACACTTAAGTTGAAAGAAACAATGGAGGACATCAGGAAACTCTAATAAAAACTCAACGGGATGAATGAAAGCGATTATATAACAGCTGTTTGTGTGTCGTGTAGTGTATCGTGACATACGTCATAGTCTGACATATTGGCAGCGTTTTCAAAGGGAAAACCAGGTTATTGTGCCTCAGATCCATCGATCTAGAATTAGCTTATTGATTAAAATGGCTTTTCTACTTTCTATGTGACATATGTGATATAAATGAATGACTCAATCAGTGTTGCATCACACAGCTTTCATTGAATAGTACTTTTCAGGTCTGGAGCCCTGACAGATGCAGGACAGGCCCAGTAGAGTTGACGTGGAGAAGATCTGTTTGCGTGTGCAGTGGAAAGTGAAAGCGGGAGATTTAGCCCGTTTCGTTTTTCATTAAGTGGAGAAATCAGGAGCGAAAGTTAATGAGGTGACATGTGGCTGATGCTGAGCAAACCGAGGTGGTGAGCAGATGAAACTCCAGGAATCTTTATAGTTGTAGCAGATAAACAGTCCTGTTTAATGGCGAACTGGACTTTAAAAGACGAGCCGAGCGAATGACTCACGCGCAGACTTCCTTTCCCACACTGGCCCCGCGTCTGGCCACCAGATTGTTGTCTTCTTTGCAGCGGCTGTCGTCACTGACTGCAGCACGGTGGAAGCGATTTCCCCGGGGACAATCGTTCTAGCGCCGCTAATTTGAACTGCGACGTAAGTTGATCTGCTGTCGACGCATTTCGCGTAACAAAATAAAACTGTTTTCACTATTTTTCAACGTGTCATCACAAAGATTATTCGAAACGAGGTCATAGCCTCTTTGAGCCGTTCCAGACAGACGACGCCGGAGGAGAAACAGGGAAGATGCCAAACAATCACAAAATCCAACGTCATTGTCTTAAATCTCCACTTTACATTTTGACAGTTTCTTCTTTCGGGTACATCCCCAGAGGTTTAGCTGCTGGCTAAACACCTTGAGGTTGACATAGGCAGCAAGCGACGCACGGGGAACTCGAAAGTGTTCACGTTGCAGCCTCCCGCTGTCGAGTCTCACTTTGTGTCAATGGAAGTTTTGTAAGACTGCTGCTAACTGTCAGGGTAACGTCCAGCTTCTCACGCTCTTGCGTCGCACTTCCACTTTCTCACTCTTTCGTTTTGATAACTGCTGCCTGCGGGAGACAGAAGCGTTCCCGGCCTCCTTCAGGCCAGTCACGTTGTAACAGAAATGCGTGGTACTGTAACTTTAAAAAACTTTAGGGAAGTTCACAGTATCATTTCCAAACATCCAACCTCCGTATAATAACCATGAATAATGAATGAAATTGCCGTCGTTGAGGCGGAAATGCTTCAGTTGTTCAATCAAGACCCGATTCCATGTTTATTCACTGAGGAGCCAGGAGACATTAAGTGAATGTCCTTTATGTAATAGGCAGCAAACTCTGCTTTAATTGCATTAAACGTGTCATTTTAAGATTTCAGTTTGTGATGGACAACATAAAATGGGAAGAAAGTTTGGTGAATCAGTGCATTTCCCAAAAGTAAACCATGTGTATTCCTGCATATTGGTTTATGTTTTTAAATAAATTCTCATTGTTTTTTGTTTTGTTTTTCTTACATAACCAGCTCGTCTTTATTATCACGGTCACGGGTTTCATTTTCGCAAAAATCAAACAAGTAGAAAATGCGAGGAAGGTGTGGACCGGACAAACAATGTGTGCTCCAGCTCTAATTATGGCTGGATGCGTTTAGTCAGGAGACAATCTGACAATGTGTTTCCATCAGAGGATAATGAGACTAGCTGGAAAAGGAGCTTCTTCATTCAGAGAACTATGGCCACAAAAGTGAACTCTATCTGTTTCCCCCCACTTAAGGTGGCAGACTAATCCAGCATTACGTATTTATAGCAAGAGCAGGCCGGGTGGCGGGATTGTCTGCTGCCGTGATCAGGCTCTTACATTAAACCTGATGGCATGTTTACCCTGCTTGCCTTAATCCAATCACTTTCAATTACCCGAGGAAAGATTTAACGTGATCAGAATTTGCACTGATGATCTTCAGGAGCAGTTGGTTCCCATTCCTGCCAGTTTTGCCGAACCACGGAGCAGCTTGCATCGTGTTCCGGGAGCTCTAAGCTGTTTTCAGGTTTCAGGACGTAGTGTGTTGAAAGTGTGTAATCTGTACATAAGACTCAAACTGAGAGAACATGTTCTTCTCGAACATTAAACAAACCTCGGTCGAGCGGAGCGTCTCCTGTTCACGACCCCGTTCTTCACTAATCTCTACGTTTTTATCGGCGGTGCTGCAGACAGCGACCCGCTCAAGGACGTCACCGGACGCGTGCTCCATCACTTTCATCGCCTCATATCACTTAGTTAATGACAGATAATCGGCCGCTAGTGTTACATAATGTCGTGTAATAGGCCAAACGAGTGCGTATGTGTCCTGACGAGCGTTTTATCAGCGCTCACCAACTGAGGATCATCGAGTATCATTCCTGTCCTGTCACATGCTGCTATGTGTGTGTCCAGCCCTCCACACACTCTGGAGGCAGGAAGCAGCTGCTGCAGGAAGCACGATCGCAGCGTTCAGTGAGATGCGGAGTCGCACGTAACAACCATCTTTGTAATAACCTGTTCTGTGACTTCTGCTGTCTTCCTCGCTGGCCCCCCTTTAATCTCCTCCTGCCCACACCCCCATCGCTTCTGTTTCCATGTCACCCATCCGGTTCACGTGCCCAGACTGTGCCTCATGCTGTGTCCCGGGAGACCTTGGGGACACCGTGGCCCCGCGTGACCCCGGTCCTTCGGTGCAATTTAAGCCTCGTCCCTCTTGCTGCTTCGCCTGAGTATCAGCGCAAAGAGCCTGCTGTTAGGTAAAAAGGACCCTGCTCCTCGTGATTCCATCGCTGTTTTGTTCCGTTTCCCACAGAGTGAGTAAGTCCAGAGTGAAGGCGTGAAAGAAACACGAGGAGAGACGATGGTTGAGTAAGGTTAGTTGTCCTTGTCAGCAAAGAGCGGCACAAATCAGTCATTAATTCCTGCAAAGTACAGATGAGCCATGCTTTAAGCTTTTGTGGAAACCCCCCACTGCTTTTTAAAGCAGTAAACTCAGCGTTATCCGTTGTGTCTAGAGAATCAGTTTGAGAGGCCTTTACTGACAGATCCTCCCAAATCTTTGTGTTTCATTGAGATTTTTCTCCTGGTTTTACATCGTTTAAATGACAGAAACGTCACCAAGATCCTTTCCTGTGAGTTTCGCACAAGCTCGTGGGCACAGTTGGACTTTACACCGACTTCCTGAGGCGGCAGGTTAACACACAGGCAGCTCGCCCAGGTAATGTCTGCGTGCAGCAGGCTGCCTAAACCAACTAAAGCGCGTCTCCTACTGAAGGTGCCTTTCGCACGTGCAGCAGACACAATGAGTCAGACGAAGCATTGTGAGCTTCTGTTAGAGCTACACAATGTAACAGAGATACTAAAAGGCCTAAATGATCCAGTGTGATGTTTGATGAGGGATGAACTGACCTCACTGATGCGCTATTGAAGACCTTAGTGCAGAAATTCACTCTGCAGAACAACTATAGAACAGAAAATAACCAAATTATGCTGTTGGTCTAAATTTGCTTCTGAGTACCTGTAATGTTCTGAACACAAATTTAGCCATGAATGCAAATCAGTGAAAAACAAATGTGAATCTACTGAACTTGTAAACAAGTTATCATCAGTGTAAAGCATAAACAACCTGGCTAGAGGATCAAGATCATTTCTGTAAACACTCACATTCTCTCTCTTTGTGTGTGAAGGTTCAGACTCACAGCTCTTTCATCCTCAGAGAAGATGAATTTTAAAACTTTATTACATAACAGGCTGTGGAGAGGCAGGTTTCCATAGTAACAGCAGGATAAACACCCTATGGCTCGGCGTTGCGGTAACCAAAAGCTGTTTCGCAGCGTTCAGCCTTCCTTCTCTCGTTTCATAAGCACCGACATCTAAAGACACCGCAGCTTGTCAGAGATGCCTCACAAGGGGCACAAGCACGGGAAAGGCAGGCACAAGTTCAGCCCAAGATTTTCTGATGAAAAAACCTGAAATCAAACAAAGGGACTGACAGCGTTTTACGTAATTAAGCACCTAACCTTTCCATTTAGCACAGAATGTGCGAGTGTAGGTGCACAATGTTCCTTGAAGCACAATTGAACAAACCTCTGAATAAATCAAGCAAAGAAGGCTGTTTGAAGAAATTAAATATATATATTTTTACACAGCAAAAATCTATTTCGACTTCAAAAAGAGGAGCCCAAGGATGATTCTTAAAAATAGAAAGACTAGAACCTGATTTATTGGAGACCAGACGATGAAGACAACGGGTAATGGGAAAGTGATAACTAAACCAGTTTTAGCGTTGAACCTTGAATTTAAATCCACGACCCTGAAGAAGCGAAGCAAACGCAGAGGGACGATTTCGTCTGTTTTAGTGTCTGATGCTTTGGTGCCGTTCATTTGAACCTTTCATACGTACGCGCTGACACGTCAAGGACCGTAAACAAATAAACCTGTCAAAGACTTGCCTGCGGTTGTCGCCGTGAGTTGTAGTCGCTCTCAGATTAAACAAGCAATGACAAAATTAGCGTGTCAGCAATAATAGCTGTACTGTGCACCCATAGTGATGGTCATGACGCCTCCACATAGCAACTGGAAACCAGAAATCACCCTGCTAACAGATTTACCAGGCAGCAAATATTGTTAAAATATAATCTATAGAAATGTATTTTAATTCAGTGTAATACAGGCTTTATTTTTGTATCATGTAGTAGTTCTTTTCTCTTCTTCACATGCAGGTGACATACAGTATATTATGCATTGCGCTTGTTTTGTCCAGTTTATGTTTTAATTCATTGTTGGCATTCAATAGTTTTATATTATGGAACAACCCCATAACGAAGCCCAAACCAGCAGCTTCTCAGAACTTCCCAGACTCCCCAGCCTGTCTGAGACACCCAGCGCCAACCACGGTTATTCCCAGCGACAACGTAAATCCTCCAAAACAGGACCTGTGTACTGTAGTCCACCTAAAGTCCACTGTAGTCCACTAAATTCATTTAAAGAAGGGACATAAATTCTGCAAACTGTAAAAATGTCATAATCTCCTTGTAGTCAGTCTGACTTGGTGGAAACCCCCTTGTTTTGGTAGCTTGGTATTTAAGAGTGTTAAAGACTGTATTATTTGGGGGAAAGTCCCAAAGTGGTCTAGTTGCATTTGGCCATGGACCAAATGCAGATTTAGTCAAATCTTAATACTGTCTCCACTGAGCTTAAATGCATTTTCAAAGCTTGACATTGTTTTTTTTTTAAATGCAATGGCATCGTCTAAATTTCTAAATTGTTGATGAAGCACAGCTTACTTAGCTTTTTTAATGAAAACTTTATGCATGACTGAGGACCGAGCGCGTGTTGTGTGTGCTCAGTATGAAGAGCAGGCTGAGCAACTGTTTCTTAGAAATCTCCATTAATATGTGATGACCATGCCTTAAAAACCACGACACGCATCTGCATCTGTCAGCAGGTCGCGACGCATGTTATGTTGACGTAATGTCAGCGGTTTGAATCCCTGCTGGCAGGCCCGTGTCTCTCCTCCCTGGTTTCCCGGCTGTCTCAAACTGTCCACTATCAAATAAAAAAAAACAAAAGCCCAAAATACTGTAATAATTTATGACAGGCAAACAAAAATAGAAAACAGACTCCTCGTCTTTGATGTTTAGAACTTGCAAGCATTCCTAAATACTAGAGACAGTTAAGCTGCAAATCTCTGCGAGGCTGTGATCCCTCAACCACATAAACCAGGTCGTATGAGGTGAAAACAGCAGCGAACAGGACAGCGCTGTCTGAATTATGCATACACTTCCTCAGCATCACTCCACGAAGAAACTCAGATCATCTACTAAAGCGCGGAGCTTCAATCTGACCGTATAGATTAAAACAAAAAGACATTTTCACAATAACAACTTGAAAAGTCTGCATCAGTGGTGTGATCAGCAGAAAAACCTAGAAAGCTATAAACTCTTGTATTGTATCTTTTGCATTTTCTGCCATTAGTTGCTTTTACTCAGTGTTTGTAGACTGAATAGACGCTTAAATAGTTTTTAAAAAAATGCATCTTGTGATCATAACAAAGGTCCCTTTGTGCAGCTGTCGTGAATGAATTGGCTTTGCCATTTCGCCCCTTTTGGAGGGAACTCGATAAGAAATGACGTGTCTGTCTAAATATAAAAGGACCTGACTGTACTACACTAAATCTGTAAAGTGTTGGGTGTTTGTTTTCGTTGAAGCCTGTTTGACTGTCCAAAACATAAGGAATAACATGTGAATCCTGTTTCAGGGTCTCAGCTCTCATTAGTGTTTTCTTTAGTTTCCATGCGGGTTGAACAAATGCTCAATTCTGGGAAGACTTAGCCCAATAAATCCCCTGTTATCAGGGTGTAAAGACAAGTGAGCTTCCAAACACTGGGGTCTGTCTTTGGAAAGGCTTAGAATCGAACAAAACACCAAAGAAATTCCTTTTCAAATCAAAATCACATTAGTAGCCTTACTGGAAATCTCCTCGGAGTAATAACTCTGTGCTGTGACATTTGAGAAGAGTCTTTCGTTTTCGCAGCGCTATCGTATCAAACCTCAGATGATATGGCGCAGATTTTGTTCCAGCTTTATCTCCTTAGTTTTGGTTGTGTTTGTGGCTAAAAAGGGAAAAGAGGCAGCTCGTCTCATTCCACTGATAAACACGGCGTCCTGTGTGTTCGCAACACACAACCATCGCAACCCCTCGCACTGCAAGGCTGGGTACCAGACCCCAGGAACAATAAGCCCCAGCTAGATATAGACGTGTGGTTCCTTTTGCCCATTTGTTTGCCACCAGGACAACGATCACACACCTCTAGGTTACGTACGTCCAAGAAGGAGAGCGCTGCATCGGTGGACTTGGCCACAGTCAGCCAGTCTAAATCCAATTAGGATGGTTTGGGATGAGTTGGACTGTAGGAGGAAAAGCAGCCAACAGGTGCTCAACACCTCTGGGAACTGTTTTAAAATTGCTGGAAAACCAGGTGACGACCTCATCAGGCCTCAAGGCAAAGGTGAAGAATCAGAGGTTGTTTAACACTTTTTATGTATGTTCTTTTATAGTTTGGGTGTCTTCTGCAAATAATTAATTATTATTAAATAATAATAACGAATGGCTTTGTTGAAAATGATACAGATGGATAAGAAACGCCCAGGGCTGAGAGAGGAGCTAGAAAAGATCTGGAATGTGCAGGCAACGCAGGGAGCAGCCCTGTGGTCCCGTAATTGGAAGACGCGAGGCTGTGACTCCTAAACTGGGAAAGTGGCTTCGGTAGATTCCAGGAACAACCTCCAAGATCTCAGTTGGGGAATAAAAGCGCAGTTCTAGGAACAGCTAGGATACGTGATTCCCAGGCTTCTGGTGGAGGAGTGGAGTTGGGAGGATGAAGACCACCAGGAAGTAGGGGCGACGGCCTGCTGCTCTTCCTCTGAGATCACCGGCCGACACCTTTATTTTGACAGTACCTGTGCTAATTCTATCTATCTGTGATTTTAACTTTTGTTCATGTACAGAGAGCTCTAATCCTTTCCTGATTCCAAGAAAGCACCTCGTTGCTCCAGTCTAAATTTTGTGTGCGTGCGTGCGTGTGTCACCTGACGCATGTGTGCTCGGTGACTCTCCAGTCAGTCTTCAGCGTAGTGTTAATAGTGGTTTCGGTTGGATCCCGGCCACGTTTAGTGCTTTGCCTCGGGCTCAGTCCAGGCTTTTTTTTTTTTTTTTTTTTTATTGTAGGATGTCCTCGAATGACCCGCGCTCCCATGCCAGGTTTCTGGCTGTGTCTGCGAGAGTTCTAGCAGTTTATTTCGGGGGAGGAAAAAAAAAAAGAAAAACTGAATCAGGGCTTCGGCCGCGAGTGTTTCATTAAGCCATACTTGTCAAGGCGGCGGTGCAGAATGTGAAAAGCAGCAGTAGCTGTGGGATTGTGGTGGCAGACTAGCAGATTTAAACCAAAAGAGGTATTTATAAAGGAACTCTCATGACTTTTAAGCAAAAGGACTTTTGACACTGTGCTTTTACAAGGATTAACTTGGTTATAATGATTTTTTTTCCCCTTCCTGTGACCCAGGTTGAATTGGTGCTGTGTAATTGAGGGTATGCGTTTACAGCCTAAGAAGACGCTTCCCCAATAAACGAATAAAAGTCAATTAGTGACTGAAAGGAGCTTCCTCTGAGTTAAAGGTGATCAGCTAAGGGTGCCAGCGTAATCTAGGAAGTCGAAGTGTAAATCAGTGTCCAGTTCATCTTATCCCATTTGCAATCGTGAGCTTAGGAGGTTTGCAGTGGTCAGTGTGTGCACATAAGGACACGACCTGTGATGTGAGGAGCCCGCGTCGGAGCGTTTGTATGTTTACAGCCTGGCTAATGAGCTTATGCGAATTAGTATTCCTGCGTTGACCCCTTGGACCGTTCGGCCACACGGGGATGAACCCAAGCTGATCTGAGAAAGGCCTAACGATTCTAGGAAAATCAGCCCAAGAAACCGACACTGGCAGGGAGCTGTCCTCAGCGCACGTGTCCTTTTCTTCCTCTAGCCTGGGTGCAAACAACCCGAGAGACGCCAGTGGCCCAATGCAGATCACAGCAGTCATTTACCAGACTGGCGTGGAGAAATCCAATTCACTGCACCTTCAATTTGTAGCATTCGAAGTGTTTAAAACTGCTGCTCCGCGTCTGCTGCTGCGTGGGCGACGAGGTTGATGGATTGCGTTTTTTTTAGCTTAGCAGTAAACACCTTGACAGGAGTCGAATGACTTCTGTCGAATATTACATCAGACAATGAACAGTTCTTGGAACTCTGCCGGATTATGTTCAATATTGCGCAACTTCAAGTTGAAATTCCAGATTTATATCATTTCATAAGACACGTCATTTCTACATGACGCTCTGTTCGCTGCTCATAGTTCCATGCAAAAGTCAAATACGCTCTATTGGAGCTTTATTCTGCAGTGAGTGTTAAAAGTCCTCAGGCTTCCCGTACACAGACAGTGAGTCGTCTTGTTAAGGCCGGGGTGAAATGAGCGAATGCCACATGCTTCTTGGGACGAACTACGTGCCGCCACTTGGTGGTTTGAGGGATGTCCTTCTGCACATCAGCGTGTGAATCACCTCCGGTTCAAGGAAGACTGTTCACCAGCTTCGTCTTTTTCTTCTTTTGTTTCGTTGCACAATTCTTAAAGCGCGTCCGACGTGCAACTGTGAGCGTAAAGTTCTTTTTTCAGACCTTGCGGTTGTTTGTGTTCCGCCGCGTCACAGGGCAAGCGTTAAACCACTTCAGCGCTGACTTGATAGAATTAGCTCCAGTCCAGACAGCACCTTCTCCTAAATGACCTCCCCCTTCTTTTCACATTTAGAGAAGAAGGTCACACTGTTTGGATGAAATATAGGTTATAACGTCCACCAGGACATAATGATTGGCTGATGGCTTTTCTTTGTGGATGTGCCTGGCGGCCCTTTCTACTACGTTGGTGTTTACTGCACGTGCAGACGTTGAAGTCAAGGCATCAGACGTGTTGGTGTTTCACATCTGGTTAGTTAAGGCGGCTTTTCACCGGGTCATCTGCTGTTTTCTCTGTAGTTTCTCTGTGTTACACCGTCACAGGCCTCGAGTGCCAGAGCCACTAAACAATCCCAGGTGCCTCCTGTGAGCCTGGGCTGTCTGGGCTTTTATTGCAGGTGTAGCTCTCAAAGAAACACATGTAATAAATACCTGCTCCGCTTTATTACAAGTTTAATCTTGTTGTGAGCCGAACAACTTGATTAGTGACTTTAACGGGTATTATAATGATTTACGCTCCAAACTCAAGGCGTGATGACGAAGGCCAAACACATATGCGGCGTGTTGATTAGACAGGTTTTACACAAACCCTCAGGGCAAGTCATATTTATTTGGACGATAAACCAGAAAGCAGTACACGGCATTTCACAGAACAACTTCCTGATCCAATGTTTGCAGAATCATGCTGACTTTTACTGTCATTTCAGGAAAATGTACACAAAGTGGAGCTAATCTCGTCTTGAATGCGACTTTACTGCATTGACCTTCTGAGCTGAGCTTATTTCTCTGATGAGCTTCTGTGTGTTGAAGCGTTTCCTTGCATTTACTTTGGAAGTAGCCGTCGTATCGGTCATCTTCACTGGTTTGATCTCTTTTCTATCATCTCCTCGCTTTGTTCCCGGTAATTTCCTCTACTTGTCATTCGCCTCGCGTCGTCTCACAACAACGCATTTTACAAGTCTGATTTTCAAGAGCTGGTGAATTTGTATATGGTCTGTCCTACATACGATTTTCGTGCATAAGAGGGTCTTCGTAAGTGTTCTTATTTCCCTGCGAAGCGATGAGGAAGCCCTTCAAGCATCTGTCTCCTCTCTCATCTGCTCTTTTGTCTCCCCAAGATGGTACTTTCTTCACTTTCTTCACTCGTATCGTGCGTCTGTCCTCCTGTCATTGTCCCGCGTTTCACACCAACTCTCTCAGGACACACGTCGGCATCAAAGCGTGCACAGCTCACCTACGGATTACGTTTGAATGTGAGCTCCAAGTGAACTTTATTGTTCCTCTTATGTGAATGAAGGTGTCGTCACCGTCTTCCTAAATTCACTCTGAGGGGCCCCGTTGAAGACCAGTGACTCATCCAGCTTTCACAGTCTGTGTGAATCCAGCGCCGTCTAGTGGCCGCCGGGGAGCCTGCAGCCGTCTCAGGGAGCTTTGAGTTCACAGGCAGGATGACGTGAAGTCAACTGTTTGTCTTTTTACGACTTTCAGGACCAACCGTGCGTTCAGCTACAGCCAATTAAAACTAATCCGAGTGTGTGACAGTGATGTAAAACGCGCGCACGCACACAGTCATGTTTTATCTACAAATGTAGAGTGAAGTCTCTCTCTCTCTCTCTCGCTCTCTCTCTGAAGCCCAGAGTTGACGGGAGGTAATCCCCACCATGTGAGTGGGCGGTGTGGGTACCGGAGGCGTGTTTTTTTTTTTTTTTTTTTCCTTTCTGTTTTTTGTCATTATTCAAATGCCGCTGTCCCTATAAAAAGAGCGGCTACGTGCGTCAGATAGTTTTCTCCGATGGGTAAAGGTGGCTAAATACTTGTTGTCGCTTTCGTCCACCCAGTCGCATCCTGTTGGCAGGGGAACGGATGATGCACGACTCTTGTGGTGTCCAAATGGCGAGGGCGCTGAAACAAGCAGTCCTGTGCCTGATGCTGTTGCCCCGGTTCCTCTTGGCCGCCGTGATGCTATGGCTCCTCGATTTTTTGTGCATTAGGAAAAAAGTGCTGCTGAAAATGGGAGAGAAGGTGGACAGCCCGGACGACCCACCGGTGTGCGTCTCTGACGCTAATAAGATGTTCACCTTGGAGTCCCTCAGGGCCGTGTGGTACGGCCAGAAACTGGACTTTCTGAAATCTGCGCACCTCGGGCGCACTGCGCCGAACACCGAGGTGGTTCTGGTCCAGGAGCGGAGGCAGGTCCGGATCCTGGACTGCATGAAAGAGAAGAGACCACTCATTCTTAACTTTGGCAGCTGCTCCTGACCGCCATTCATGACGCGCCTGGCGGCGTTTCAGCGCGTCGTAAGGCAGTACTCAGACATTGCGGACTTTCTAGTTGTATACATCGAGGAGGCGCATCCGTCTGACGGCTGGGTGAGCTCGGATGCGCCGTATCAGATCCCCAAGCACCGCTGCTTGGAGGACAGGCTGGATGCCGCTCAACTGATGCTCACCGAAGTGCCCGGGGGCAACGTGGTGGTGGATAATATGGAGAACTCATCCAACGCCGCGTACGGAGCCTACTTTGAGAGACTTTACATCGTGAGGGATGAGAGGGTGGTGTATCAGGGAGGCAGGGGGCCAGAGGGATACCGGATTTCCGAGCTCAGAAACTGGCTGGAGCGGTACAGGAAGGACCTGGCGAATTCACAAGCGGCGGTGCTCGACGTGTAGTGTGACCGTGAACTCCCCGCTGCTCTGCTCATTCCGCTTAAGTGTCCAGTCCACAGCGCAAAATATTCAGATGCTGCTATCGAATGTTCACACATGGCACATTATTGTTTATTATTATTATTATTATTATTATTATTATTATTATTATTATTATTATTATTATTATTATTATTATTATTATTATTGCATAAAGATACCCAGGACTCTGACAAATAGCCTAAAGTCGCGTTGAAGCTCATCGGCTGTAGGCTGTTAGATTTGGCTTGTCTTGACCTTAACTGATTGCGCGTAGCCAGTTCTTTGTTGTTTTTGTTTTGTATGGGAAAGTGTCGGATCAATTGAAACGGGATTCAATTAGACATCACTCTATTTTTCTACAATACTGACGTGTGTGTGTGTGTACGTGTGTGTGTGTGTGTGTGTGTGCGTTCAGTCTAATATCTCACTCGGGTGTTTCTGTGAAGTTCGGTTTTTAAAAGGCGCAGCCAGAAAATCGACACTGATGTTCCTGACACCGGGAGCGGGCTCATATTAGCCGGACGCCTTCATCGACTGCCAAAACGATGTAACGATGGTACAGTGTAACTGAACAAATGCTTGGAATAAATGTCAGATCACACGTTGTCGACAGAGGCTGGTGACTGTGGAACAAACCGAAGTTCTTCTGTCTGCTGACAGTTCTAGTCAAGAAATTCCGGATGGGTTCGTTTGGCAAATGTCCGGTTTGTGGCCTTTGAGAAAACATTTCATTGACATACAGATATGATTTATTTCCATCTTTTCCCAGAATTATCAGTGTGTTCAGCCTGATGTGAGGCACCAAACAAAAACTTACTTCAGCCGCATCACTTTCAGGCATGAAACACGTGGAAACTGGAAAATGACCTTTTTTTGTGTGTGTGTGGGCAACAGATGGAACAGAAACTCTCAACTTGAAGGGGAGGAGAGTTTCATTTTGTGTAACGTATTTAATAGGAATTATTATGAATCACAAAACCTTGGTTCCGCTAGTTCACAAATTAAAATGTGCAAGAACACAATTTCTTTATTTATGTTAATTTATTTAATATCCTATATACAAAGCCAATGTACCTTTTAATCACTAGCTACACGCACGCAGGGAAAGGAGTTAACACAGTCACTGTCACATATAATTAGGATTAGAGGCCGAGGCGATCACATCGCACATGGTCAGTCTCTGCTGTGCGGTTGTAATACATTAGGCTTCCTTCATGCCTGAGCTCCTGTTCACGTCACCACGTGCACGTCGCCATGTATCAGCGCGTCAGGGGTTAAAGCTATGACCCATGGTGCGTGCAATTCATTTTTCTTTATTCCAGCTGTGATGTGAAGTTGACAGATGACACAGACAGTCAAAAACACAGCAGTGTAGACGAGCGGTAGGTGCTTTAAGAGTCATGCCGGTGCCGTTCGCCTTATCTGAGGACAGACCAGCGAAAACTCACCAGTTTCATGTAACAGCTGAGAGACAGAACGTCCCGGGCCGGAGCGTTATCAGATTGTGCCACTGTTCGCACCGGACAACTTGTGCTTGTCCGGGCGACTCGTTCTTCCACGTAACCAAGAGGAGCTGTGATAATCACGCACAAATCCAGAGTCTGATTTAAGTGCTTGATCCTCCCTCCTCGTCCGGGACTGTGAAAAGATGTGGTTTAATAATTCTCACATTAGTCAACAGAAAAACACAGGGAGACAATTTTGGATAGAGAAGGTTTTGGATACGTCACCTGCATTACCATGGCAACAACCACACAGAACACTTTTCTGATAGGCCTGTATTTAGAACAAATATTAACGTCTCTGCCTCATTTTTATAAGATCACATGCTTACATTTAATTATACTTATCTACCTGGACCACAGGGAGGACATTTCATCTTAAATGTCCATTATGTTACAGGTGCAGCCTCCTACTTTTTAAATCCTCTAGTTTCTTACATCTTTATCGTGACAGATGATAGTTTTGTTTTGTTTAGTTTTCTTAGTTCGAAATAAAAAAAAAAGGACGTTGTGGAACACATCTAAACAAACAAATGCAGTGGGAATATTAAATATTAAGAGTTCTGCTGCGATAACAGGAGCAGCCAGTTTATATGGCCTAACATACACTCTGTGTAGAATTTATAGCTCAGAATTTGAAGCTCACGACGTTCAGCTTTTCCCAGAGTGGCTTGAAGCTCAGCAGACGGCGGGAGCTGCTACTGTGGTCATCTAAATATTGCAGCGGGTATCATAATGTGAGTCCTCCTCATTCTGTCTCTGCTCTGCCTTCATTCACATCCTTATTTCCCCAGGCCCCGTGTTTCTTTTGTCTCTGCTACCTGGCTGTTTTTTCACATCACCACTCTTAACAGCTGTTCCCAGATCTGTCATCGCTTCTCCCAGTATTAACCACAAAGACCGAGCTTGTGTCTCACCTTCTGCTTCTGCTCATTCACTCCGTGACATCAAGGTCAAACCCAATTCTCCTCCCGCCTTATTTTCATTTTCCGCGGTACAAAATTATTGATGTACATCATCTGAAGTAAACAGCATGACGACAGGCCGACAGGGGGTTTGGGCGTATTGTGCCTCCTGCTCGGTCAGTGCTGGGCCACTGACTCCAAACAGCAGGAGATGCTTGTTTCCTCTTCAAGCTACTTGTGCGTCACAGAGTGTGACTGACATGTGTCTGTTCCCTCTAGTGTGTGGTCTGTGACTCCCTGCATTTCAGAAATATCACCCCGCCTTTGGCAAAACCAACTGTCAACCTTCTCATCCCTACCACTGTGTTTATTCCCTTCTATGTCCTAATCCAGCAACCTGGGATGCAGAGCAACTGCAAATCACTTTACTTCTTCCTATGGATCCTTCATTTTTGTTAATAACACTCAAAGACCAACTAGAGTAAAGGTGCTGTGCTCATTCCAGCATGTCTGAGCAGCAACGCCCGTGACTGCGTCCACTTCACTGCAACGTTTCGCTTTGTTGCAATAAAATGTAAGAAAATGTGAATTTAGTACTAAACAAAACTTAACTCTGAACATATGATGACAGCAGGCTTGTAGCTGTCCTACATAACTGTGCTGCCCTATTTTGTAGCCATTCTCCACCTTCATCTCTGCACAAACATACAATTAGGCACCAGGCAGGTTTAGAATGAGGATCATTCATGGCGTTGAGACATGTACTGTATTGTGAAATTTGATTTCATTATTTGCAATCTTGGCTGGCACACAAAAGATATCTCCTCTTAACAAGGTATTTCAAAGTTAAATAATGTTATTAACACACAAAAACAGTCTCAACTCATAATCCCTCGTGTAGGACGCGGGGAAATTCCTAGGAGCGGCAACCGGGAAAATATTAATTACAACAGCACAAAAGTAAATTGAATATCTAGTTAAAGCTGCACTAAATACTATTTTACGTAAACAGTGACTATGCATATAAATTGAAGAACAGTTCGTTGATAAAAGCAACTGATTAGAACCCGACGCTGAGAGGACTCACAGTCAAGCCCCTCGCACAGGGACACGCGTCGCTAAACTGCGTCTTTCCTCTGTAGCTTTCTTCAGCGAGCAAAGTTCATGCGAGAAACCGGGTAACGGTGCGTTTACGGTTGTGGTGCCCCCAAGTGGCCGACAAAATAAAATCACTCGATGCAGCTTTAAAACAACTGTATTATCAATGAGGGTGCAGGCATCTTGTCCTTTATGTCCATTTATTGTCCATTTATTGTTCATTATTGTCTTCGGTGGGATTTGGTTGTTTGAATCCCTCTGCTCCACCCATGACTCCCACCCCAGCACCTTCAGACAGCGTCCCCTGCTGCTTTAAGCGCCTTGAGCACCGACTAAGCCACACTGGTACCGAGACAAGGTCCTGCTTAGCCAGATGGAAAGTGCCTCGTTGAAACGGTATCGCTTCATCAAGTCGGCCCCATGACTTTCCAATTCGCTGCGAGCCTTTGAAGTCATATGATGTAGAAAACAAGGTTTGTAACCATGGGGCAGTGTTTCCATGTGGAGAGGCAATTTATGACACTTTTAATTTTAGATGCGCAGCCCTTACTGAACTGTGGGATAACTTACAAATCCCAGCGAGACTCATTTGGCCTTGTATAATTATAGACAGATAATTACTGTTGTTATTGTTTTAAATCATTACAAATGTTACCTGTGCAATGCTTCCCACTTTACAGCCAACACAGTGAGAGGAGGCTGCTTTGGACAAATGATTTTAAAAAGTACTTAGAGTGGGAAGAACAGAGAGACAATAGTTTACAGATGATTCATTCAGTTATGCTTTTTTCTTTTGGAAAAAAATGTCAGTCTGCTGGCCAGTCACTGCATATCACCTCAGCATGGCATCTGTATCCTGGTTTCCATGGCAATTTGGTTGCTATGAGATCAATTTATCTGGAGATCTGGCAGTTGCAGATGTCACTGGGTGCTGCTCTCCGTAACAAAGCTTCGGTTAGATTACGGGCGGTTAAGGCTCACACTCATTCCTTATTATTCTGACCCCGACCGACGGAAGCGATTTTAATGAAGAGGGAAAACGTCTGCCGAGCGTCAGGCGCGTTGGACGGCAGCCGTCTCATCCCTCGACTGATGAATCCGTGAAACGCACAGAGCTAAACAAGCCCTGCGGAGGGGTCAGCACATCAGATGAATACCATAGGATGCCAGTCAAATGCAAAGTGCAGCCTGACACGCAGGCCTTGTCTCCAGCCTCTCTCTCATCTCTAATCCTCCTCCACTTCAGAGCATCAGTGCTGTGCAGTACAGCGAGGCCCCTGCGTGACGCATGTCTCCGCACCTCTGACGTGTGGCTCTGTTCAGAAGTGGGAATACCACCTACTTGCTTTTCACTAGTTAATACCCCTGAGCTGCATATGAAAATCTGCTTATTGCTCTTCTGTCTTTTGCATTCATCCCAACACGCAGGCTAAAATCATCACATTCACTCCAAGCTGCAGAGAGAAAACAAATCCGGTCTAGACACATTTCTATTAACTCCTTACCTGATCACGACTTCGTTCGAGGCCTGTAAGCCAACTGCAGTCCTCTCAACGTTACTGTTTACAGATTTAAAGTCTCGGGCACCATTCAGCTTCCCTTTCAACACTGCCACCTGTTGCCCACCGACACAGGCTGAGTTCTATGTCGCTCTGCCAGCTTGAATCACCCAGGGGCAAAGATGGGGAAACGCTATGAGAACGATGAGAACGAGCTGTAACAAGACGCAACAGAAACACGTCAAATTAAAAATGCATGCATCTTAATAGAAATACGCTAAACATAACTGGATGTAGGGCAGAGCTCCAGCCAGCAGCTGAGACACTCCACGTCCTGGGGGGGGTCAGCATCAAGCAGATTACATCTCCTACACCACCTACAACAAAATCAATGAAGTGCTTAGACTTCATGGACAGAATCGCCGTTGTCATTTCTGCTGCAGCTTGTTTGCTTATTCACTGAAATGGTTCAGCGTCCGTCGGGGCTACTGCTAAAAGATAGATAGATAGATAGATTCTTTATTGTCGCTGTCACTTGTACAGTGAAATTTAAAAAAAAAAACAGCCCGAGTGGAACCTGGAGGGGTTTTGTGCGGTGGAATCTAAACTTTCAGCAAACATTTATAATTCATTTATTGTATCGTTTTGTGAAAATTAAGCGGAGCCAGAGAACTATTTAATTAATCTTACCCACGGTGCAACGCAGGAACAGCACACAAATGCAAAACTCGTTCATCCGTGACTTTTAGATAAAGTGTCTCATCTGATCATCAGGTTGCCTCCGTCACGTTCTGCACATCTGTCAGCCAAGTGGAAAAAGAGCACAAGAGTGCAACAGACCTGTGTGTGTGCGTCTCTGCTTGTCGGTTTCTCTCCTCCCCACAGTTCCCTCCCTCTTCCTTGTCTTACTTCCAAACACAAACCAGCGCTTTGTTTGTAGTGTTGTCTGCCCTACATGTCTCTCAAGTGTGTTCTGACCTTGTGCGGTGAAAGTAACAAGCTCCCAGACGGTCGTGCGAGGTGGCAGAGTCGATGCTGTCCTGGTTCACGTGCCCCACATCCACACAGAGACAGCCTACCTGTGTGCAGACAGAGTGTGTCAGCATGACTTCAGCCGTCAATAGGGTCGCACTCAGGTGCCCCAGATTTTGGACGATAATGAATATTGTGTGTGTGTGTGTGAGAGAGAGAGAGAGAGAGAGAGAGTCTGGGTTACGTTCCACACAGACGCAGAAGATCATCCTGACGCGACTCTGTGCTACAGAGACTGGAATCACTGCTGGAGAGTTTGGCACAGTTCCACCTCCTTCAGTGTCTTTTTTCAGAGGAGGTGTGATGGTGTGGGGCTGCTTTACTGGTGGCTTAGTCAAAATTGAGGCCACACTTCACCGGCGTGGTTTCCACAGCATCCTTCAGCAACGCGCCGTCCGATCTGGGTTCCACTTAGTGGAACCAGGAGTAGTTTGCCAACAGGACAATCAGGCCAAACACACCTCTAGGTTATGAAAGAGCTGTTTGTCTAAGAAGGAAAGCGATGCAGCGATGAATGAAAAGCAGCCAAGGCCTTAACAACTCTGGGACCTTTGTTTACTTCATAATTCTGTACGTGTCCTTTTAACTTGGATGTCTGCAGAATATTAAAATAAAAGACGTTCTCCAAACTTTTGCCTTGTTGAGATCATGGTCCAGTTAGTCCCATCACAGCTTATATACTGTACTTTTCTTGACAAACCAGTTAGATGACTAATGGCTTCAAAATGTCCAAAATGAGAATTATATTACACATAAAAATCAATCCAATCATAAAAGTAGAGCGTGTTTGTGCCAACTTTTGCTTCAGACACATCCACTGTTGCTTGTAATGCATCATTTAGCATTAATTAAGAGTGTGAGTAAAACAAGCGGTGCCAGTTTGTACCACCCTGCGAGTTCTGCACTTCTCACCTCTAATCCCATTTATCCCCCTCAGCCTTCTGCGAATGTCACGACTCGTGCCTTGATCAGCTAATACTGGGCTGTTTAAAGGAACTAAAAGAACTGACATCATCAAATCTTCTGCCTGTTGTAAAGTTGGGGTGTTATTTCTTGTCAAATCCTGCATTTGCATATTGATTTGTCTGCTATTGTATATAGTAAATCTGTATTTAAATGGGTTACATCAGCCCCGTGTCTTATTTCCACTTAATATTCCCATGATAAAGCACTTTTGGGCTCCTTGTTTTAGCCCTAAAATGTATACATTTTTTTTTCTTTTGTTGTGGTGTTCCCTGTAAGGAAGTTAGTCTTGTTAAAGCCGGATGAAGGGAAGACAGTTCTATCCTGTCTCTCTCGTGTGCATGCGGCAGGATGCCCGGCTGCTGCTGGGCCTGATCCCAAGTCCCCGGCTTTGATGCAGAGGACTTTGAAGCCGAGTGTCAAGCATCAAAGAAAGTAGGACTGGGCTGCACCCCATCCCTTACACCCTTGGGAGGATGTTGAAGTGCGCGAGGTGTGACTCGTCGCTTTGCTCGAGGAGGACTTCAGGTGCCATGGAGCTCAAGCTCAAAACAGGAAAGAGGTGAATGCAAGACGTCGGAGTCGGATGTCAAACCCCTGGGGGTGGTGTGATGAGCAACGTTGAGGCTACCGCACCCCACAAACACACCATCAGGTCCACACAGATGTACCCACACAGCACTACACAGTAAAGTAATGCAGCACTGAAAGCTTTTCCTAAAATCTGATTGGATGTAGTCACAATGGGGGTCGACGATCCAAACTTTTGAGCACTGTTTCCATGGCGATAGATTCTGACATATCCTGTCGTGACAAGATGTTTTTTTGGATGCAAGTACCGGGGTGTGGGGTGTGTTGGGGGGCTTTGGGTTTGCGCAGCAATATTTGTACGTTGACAGTCAAAGAAGGCTGTCGGCTCACCCCGATCACAGAATAAATGAGAAACGCATCGTATTTGAAGTCGAGAACGACAGCACAGCCTCTGACTGCAGGCAAAAACAACGAACCCCAGTGACCTCATCTGAGAGCACAGACATACACACTCCTTTAACCACCCACAAAAACCACTGACGTATTCTGACATTCAATGACGCATCCAGACCAGAGGAATATTTCATCTCTCAAATAATTGGGGTACAATGTGTTGATAATGAGGCAAGCTGGGGTTGTTGTGGGAGACAATTTGCATCCTCATTAGGGCAGTCGTGTAGAAACCGACTATTATGCTACAGTATTTAGTTGGTTTACAGTAAATACAGGAATATATGTTTGGCCCAATAGATTCGGTGGAATGCATCAAATAAAATATGCAGGATTTGATTTAATAAAGGCCAAATAATAATGCAATGTCACGACAGCAGCCCTGCATTTGTGTGTTGGAGGCGAAAAACGTGCAGGGTCTGTTTGTTTTCTAAATCCCTCCAGGTTCATTCGAGTTCAGCGAAGATCCCAGCAGGGGTGCTAGACACAAGAGGGTGGGAGTGTGCTAAACCTCACTGCGTGTCTAAAAATGATCAGAGGAACTTAAATGACCCCAGACAAACCAATTTAGACAGTGCTGTGGCGAGTGCGGGCGGCTGATAGCAGCACCTAGCAACATCTGAAGAACAGCAAGCGGCGTCCTTCAAATTATCCTAAGAAAATATGACTGCTTTTATGAATTACACCACAATGTCAATGTCAGCTTAGTCAGGAATGTATGACTCAACTGTTCGCGTCCTCGTTCAGTTACTGCAGCCGAGCACAATAACAGGTTTCGAAGAAAAACACAGCACACGCAATGATTCACCATAAGCAAGAAGAGACATGTTTGGAAATGCAGAAAATCCAGTGGGAATATTTTGAACAACTGTTTGCTTTGGCAGCGTATGAAGTGTTAAAAGACTCGGATCATAAACAGACATGATTCATCCCAGACTTTTTTTTTTGTGCTGTGGTAAAATTTGTACCGATTTATGGTTCATCCTATAACCCAGCACTGCAGTGTTGAGGGTGAACTTCGGCTTCGTCCAGCAGGTGGCAGCAAAGGACAGCGTCACATCCAAAAGCCATTATAAAGCACAAAGTAGCTGTTGGGGGAGAAGATGAGATTTTATGATGTTGAGTAATGAGACCGGCATCTTGTGATTCAATTCAACAAATGAGTCGCAAAAGTTTGTGTTTGTTTTTTTTTTTAGGATGAAAATATAAAACTCACATGTTCTCTTTATTTGCTGTATATAGATAGATGTACACCACTGGAGATTTGGATAAAACCACACAAAAAGCTGCTGTATGTAGGTTCTCAACACACATGGAGGTGAAAATCAAAATATGGAAAAGATGTCAGGTTACAAATGGATTTAAAAAAATTATAAATCTATCCAAATCCTAGATGGTTTCTATAAATGTACATAGTCACGTGTGTTGAAGTGTGTGCCACATACCAACTCTCTGCAGCTGCTAATAACCTCTGTATTCTGTACACGGGATATTTTGTACAAAATATGAATTCTACCATTTAATAACAGTTATATAACATAAAAGTACATTATATGTACAGTATTAGATGAAGCCATTTAGTAGGAGACTTATACTAAAGGACACTTGTAATAAATCATTCTTTTTAAGGATAAAGAAAACAAAGCTTATGTAAAATGAACAGAGCTCCAAAGAAGCCAATATTAAAGCCAATTCAAGAAGAACAACAATCACCAGTGCTCCAGCAGCATCGCACAACAGCACAGACGGCCAGTGCGCCAGGGACGCACGTCAGTCAAGGTATGGCGTAACTTTCCAGCGTAGAGGGTTTGTGTAAAAGCCTTTGGTAAATGTTGTTCTTCGAGATAAACATAGAAAGAACAGAACAACGTGACTGTAATATTATTTACAATTTGCACATTCGGTTGAAAACAGAGACAAAAGGTTCTGCTGGCAACGGAAGAATAAAACCACACAATAAAAGAGCTCGCGAGCATCCGTAAGCAGAAACAACACATTTCCAAATAACGAGTCCTACAGTGGGAGGGAGGGAACAGTGCGGGGGTCAAACACTGCTACAAATTAAAAGTGGAATGAGACAGCGGCTGCACAGAATGAACGAACTTATGGCGGAGGCTAGCTCTGATGGACTAACATCCAGAGGAGCTGATCGCACGAACACACACAGCATCATGGATTTCAATTTTTCACTAGTTTGTTGCTTCAGTTGAGTTTAAATGATCTTTCAAGTTTTATCAGGAAGTGCTTCAGCTGCAACCTTTTCTTCTCGTTTGGAAACAGTTTTTGAAATCATGCTACCTACTCGATTCTCAGTTGAGCAAAAATCTCCCTTAGACTATAAAAAGGCACTGTGAAAAGAAAAGGCTTATGTTTGACCTCTTCAAACCAAACAAACCTCACCTGTGACGCCGTCTAATCTCGGACAAGTGTTTTATAAATAAAAGGGTCTTGCTTGAGAAGAGTAGAAAAAGCATCTGCCCCTGCTTGACTTCTGTCATCACACAGCTGAACTGGAAATCCCACATGACCAAATGCGACTCTCTGACCTCTCGTGAGCCTCCCATGAATGACACCGACTTGTGCTGAATGTTAACGGCCATGTTGAACACACTCAAACAATGGCGGGGGGGAACCTAAATTAAACGCCTTGATCCCTTCTCATGTGACTGGTTCAGCAAACTGGGCTCAAGCTGGACTCATCCCAAACACCAATCAAACAGATCTAATCATGTAATCAAGTCATCTGACTTTAGTTTGGGCCACAGACACAGGCCACAATCTGCGCCGACTTATTGCCTACACACTGAAACACATGAGTTACTGAGAGAGGTTGGGACTGAGCTAGTCTGCACGGACGCCTAATAAAAAGCTGATGTCTGTCAGGTCAGCACTGTTTGATGAGTCCTGTCTAATTAACAGAATGATCAATTAATCTTAACGAAATGAAAAATATAGAAACTGTGTAGCTTATGAGAAACATAGCTAATATTTAATATGTAGAAACAACGGACGTTTTGTTGTCATCTTTTTTTTTTTTTTTAATTAAACTGAAGTCCAGTTGGAGGCTCATATTCATACAAGCACCTGACATCTATAAAGAACAGGCAAGAAGAGAAGACTCTCACACAGACAGACATACATACACACAGAACAGGACACCTGAGAAAAATGACCAGAAGAGGGCAGCACAGCTCCCTGAAAACAGCTGAGAGGACAGGAGAAGAGATGAACAAGGGGGAGAAAGGTAAAACAACATTACAGTGTCTTAGGTGAAGTTCACGGTGCATGTCGTGGTCATGCAGCCCCACAGATGTGTCTGCTGGACACCAACCAGGTGTGGAAAACTTGGGAGGCAGGATCAGTAAGGCCCGGGCCCAGATGTGCGTCAGCTGGAGCTAGGACTGCTCGGTTCTGTGTTGTGCTGGATGGACCTGGATACCAGAGAAGTCTTGTTGTGCAGGCCTCTGTGGGCTGGTGGCTTCTCTGGGGATGCTGCTGCTGGTTTAAAGAGGACTGGGGGGGCGTGGTCTCTTAGTGGCCGTCGTGTGTCAGCATTTCCTCCGCTCTCCTATGCAGCTCCAACGCTGTAACAGTGGAGATGTCCTTGGGAAGCTCCGACTTCCTCCGCATCAGTGGTCGCTCTCTACGCTGGTCTTTTTGGATCTGGACCGAGAGGAATGAGCACAACTGCCTGGCATTAACCCTTACGTCACAGACATTTAAAGTCAGTACTGTAGTTTGGCCAATGTAAACAAAAAAAAACCAAGTGTATTCAAATCATCACATCTATTAGAAAACAATCACATCCCCAGCAGCGGTAACTGTCTGCCACACATCTGAAAGGTCCTGACAGAAAATCCACAATGAAGGAATAGTTTCTGTTGAGTGGAAACTGCTGCCAACACTATCAGACTATTGTTACTTTTAGGCATGTGACAGCAGCCCAGTCAGCCATAACGGAGGACAGCAGGAGAGACAAAGAAAAAGACCTTTGTCAGTAAATAGCAGGTTTTTAATACCTCCAACAAGCTTGAGGGAATTTAGTTTAGTGCTTCAGGCTTTTCCATAACCTGCAGATACTCCCCCAACAGTAGCAGCGATAGTTTGAACACTTCTTTGCGGCTGTCACCGCACCTTCAGTAGGACGAACTCCTCACCTGTGTTGCTTCCTCCTGCATTGCTTTCTTTAGCACGTTGACATCGTCTAGCACAGGCCCGTCTGTCTCCATGTCCATCAAACCGTCTGAGCCTACTGAGTCGATGTACATCAGAAACTGTACAGAGAGGAGAGAAGCACCACGTTATAAACTGGAAAGCTGCCCACTAGTGCCACCAGACATGTCCATGTAAATGCAACTACGCCTCAACTCGGCTTAGCTTAACCCTTATACCAGTCAATTCCTCATATTGCAATTTGCACTTGAACAAGATTTCATTACATTTATAAGTAACAATCTGACAGCATATCATTGTTACTGAGAAATGGAAACCTGGCGTCTGTGGCATTAGGAGAACAGAGCGTGGATTACCTGTGGGTTTGACTTTGCTAGATTCTCAATCTTCAACCACGCTTCTTCTCTCTCTTTCCATTTCGCTTTCTCTCTGACAACAACAGACGACACAAAAACACTTCTTTTCAGATACATATGTCACCATGTTCAGAGGATTTTGGACACTGTGCTTCAGTTTCCTTACTGGTTTGCTTGTGTGATATTATTTGCGTGTCACGTCGGACTTACTTGCTTTTCTCTGCTCTGAACTGTTGTGTGCAGTCATCAAACAGCTTCTGGTTCATTTCCATGAAGAGCTTCAGAGCGTTGTAAATCAACCCGTGAATCGTCCTGTGCACAAACAACAATATTCACAATGATCTGATTTGTGTACGTTGTGTAACTGCAGGGCATCATCACATCTTCACACACACATCAGCGCTCAGACAGGCAACAGGTGAGAAGCTAGAGACTCACTTGTTCCAGTGGGTCTTGGAGTTGCGGTAGAGTGCTGGAAACATGATGGGCAGGATCCTGGCAGCATTATCACTAATCAGGCTCATGATGTACTCATTGTTCCAGTAGTAGAGCGCACGCTCTGCCACCTAATCACACATTAGTGACGTGACAGGGTTACACAAACACACAAAAAAAACATGTCTGCGAGTAAAATAAAAGATGTACCAATAAATAACGAAAACACATCACGTTTAGCGAGTGTCAGACCTGAAAATGTGGGCTGGACACACACTTGGCCAGCTGTCTGAAGAGGGGCTCCATGACTTTCACAAACTCCGAAGGCTCGATGACATCCAGAATCTCTTCTAGTTCATTGAGGAACATCACTTCTTTTGGACTGTGAGTCTTTGGCCAATACTTTAGCAACGCCATCACCGTCTACACACACAGCGACACCAGGTTCACCAAAAAAGGATTACAGCGAGCAAGTGACCCACACACTATTCTCAATTAAAGATCATCCATAGAACTTCTCTGCTCGAATAGATAAAAACTAAAAGTAACTTGACAGGCGCGTCAGCAGGAAGGATTTATTTTTTACTTAAACATGTTAGCGTCATAGCAGCGATACCAACCCGAACCTTACCGGCTCTGTCAGAGTGCTGTCCTTCTCCAAGAATTGTACCACACAATAGGCCAGCTAAGGGAGGAAGCAAAATATTATAACGTAGTAACAGCACAACATCAATGTCAGGGTTTTTGGGTTATGGCTAAGCAAAGCATAATTCTATACTGACAAAGAACCTACCTGTGGGTGATATACACTTAGAGACTTGACTTTGTGTAAAGGCAGCAGGACTTTCAGAAGGAAGATCTTGTGCTCTTCCTTCAGCGGTAATGCAAATCCATTGATTATGCTGGAGGGACAAACACGGTCATTGTGAACTGGACATTAAAGCAAATAACATTTACTGTTTCACCATTTCAACCCTTAAAAAGCACAAAAACAAACACTTTTATGAGTGCACCTCACAAAATATCTTACCTGCCTAAAATTTCCAATAACTCTGCTATTCCATTATGATGTTCAGTCTCATAAATGAAGCTGAAAAACAACCAGAAAAATGTATTTACCAAAACAAAACCTTCCACTGCTCACAGAACCATCACGGGCACCACTAATTTATCCAACCGCAAGGATCACTCACCTATAAAATATGTTATTAATTTGTTTTCTAATGTATGCTCGCAGGCCCAGGAATTTGCCGTAGATGCGATGCAGAGTGGTCTTTAAAAAATCTCTTTCCCTGGGGTCTTCACTGTCAAACAGTTCTAAGAGCTGTGAACAAGAGGAAGTTACGGAGACACTGGTATCAAATGCATCTCGACAGCAAAATAAATGACTCTCAACCAACTATGCAAAACAGAAAACGGGAACTACGGTGCTCACCTGCATTACAAACTTCTGGTCAATATATTTTTTGGCTATGTTGGGTTGGAAGTCAGAGGACTCTAGGAACCGTAGGAGGAATTCATATACAAGCTGCGTGAGAAAAAGCAGTGATGAAAATGCAGTGGATTTATTCAAACGGTTATGTCGAGTGTGTCTTTATAACTGTGTGTGTTCCCTGTACCTGTAAATGTGGCCATGCAGCCTCTAGTGTTGGCTCATCTTCTTCCGGGTCAAATTCAGCACCCGTGGGGTTGGACGATGGCGGCAACGTCCTAAACATATTCACAGAAAACTGAAGAAAAAAAAAAAAACACGCACAAGCGAATTAGAAGTAGTGTTTCAACTACTGACACATTACACACAGATAATGTAGTTATTGAACCGTTTCTGCTGATTTACTGAAATAACTAAACGTATTGGGGACATAAAAACAACACAGATGCCATGTTTTTGGTCTTATGCTAGTCCAAAAAATAGACCAAGAATAAAGTGAACGCTTTTTTGTTCTTTTTGAGTGTACTCTCACTATCCACACAACACACCTTGACCCCTTATTGACTGTACTCTGCAGGGACTGACTAAGCACACTCACTAACCATCATGTTTACATTCTTAGCAGAACCCAGCTCGTACTCCCCCCCCCAGGGAACAGGAATAACGTAACAACCGAGTCATGTCGTCCAAAGCTCTGACAAAACATTGTTCTACAGAATCAACACAGGTATCAAAAATGGCCAGAAAACAAAACAAAGCTATGACAGACCACCGTGCGTACATCTTTGCATAAGAATACAGTTTTTATGACTACAAAGGAGTTTCCATGACACACTCCACACTTTGATGATGAAAACCATTGGTGGACTTCAAAGAGTCCTTGTCTTTAAGGGGGTGGGGGAAAGGGGCTGCCAGGAATAAGAGGATATTTTCATGCTGATGTAGCAGCTCTGTTGCATTTTGTGTTGTACTGATCAAAAAAAAAAACCCCACAGTGATGAGGACGGGGTGAAATTTGCACCTTGATCATCAGCAGTTTACCATGTGGTATTGAGGCACAGCTTTGATTAACATCAGAGGCTTTTAAAATTGGCTTGGAAAAGAAAACCTGGCACCATCGAGACATCCAGGCCACGACCTCAGAGGAGAACACTTCATATCATGCGGTGTGAGCTTAGTGGCAGCCACAGTTAGCGTCAGCGAACAAACAGGTTCACATCTGCAGAGGGAGAAGCGATCAAACTCTATAGACAAACCATTACGTGACCACCTCAAACTGAATGAATGAAACGCCTAATATCTTTTAAAGAATAGCAGTTGAGTAACAATATGGGTTCAAACTGAGGTCACCGACGCTGATTTGAGCTCCCTATGACTCAGTGCAGAGACACAAAAAGAAAGACTAAATGTGTCTCAACACAGAGTCACAAAGATGATGTTTTATGAAGCATAATTATAAAGGTTTACATTAACTACACAATGACTGGCTGCAGGAGGCCTGTGTTTTCAATCACCTCTGTAACATAAAGACACACACACACACACAAGAGACATACTGATATACATGAACACTGCATTACTGTGTTAAGAATAGGCAGCAGTCAGACGGTTAACCCCAGTACGGTCACTGCTCAGGCTACAGGACCAATTGATAACTAGATTTTCTCTGTTTATTAATTCACTCGTTGATAGTACTGACCATATGAACCACCTCTGGGTAGATGGGTTCAGTGATGACGTTTCTGTTGTGGGTGATATACTCCACCATCTCGCTCAGCGCCGCCCGTTTCACTTCCTTCCATTTCAGGTCACTCAGTGGGTCAGAGACAAAATCAAAAAGGACGCAGCACTGCCGCAACTTCTGGATAAACAGTTTCTCCTGCTCTGCAGGGGGAACGTCTACAACACAGACAGAAGAAAGAATTAATCAGTGTGCTTATAATCATTACATGTGCATGTACACGTTTGATCAGCACTCAACATCAACAAGCCAATCAGTGAGTGGTACGAACACCTTTGCGCCACAAAACATACCGATCACTTAAATACAATGCATTTATTACAAAACAAGTCCACAAGAAAATGGGAATGTTCAAACTTATGCAGCAGATAGTAATTAGTTTATTCATTTAGCCGAGTAAGGTTATTGTGAAGCACAGTTTTTAGAGAAGACATGGTTGCTTTCAAATTGTCCCCTGACAAACAAACAAGCAATAAATAAAACGGCAAAGTAATTGTTTTGTGACCACGTAACATACGTTCATTTGTTCTTCACAGCCTGTGACTTATGAGTCAGTTTTGTCTCCCCTCTAACAATGTGGCTATTGTGGCTACAGGCAGAGACGGGACTTTGGACTTGAGGGGTGTCCCCTGCTAATCCGAGATGCATACAAGCTGCTGCTGTAACAGTCAGGACAGACATCAGACAAAAAAAGAGACAAATCTTATTTCTCACACCAACATAAACTAGCAAAAGCTTTTGTGACTGACAATTTTAATAATGTAGCTATTAACATTACTGTCCAAACAAACAGACAAACACACACACACACACAGGTAATTTCTGAACCAATACATAAAATAGTGGGCTGACATCTCAGCTGCTTTGAATCAAAGTGTCAAATGACTGAAGGCAAATGTTATGTAAATGTACTAAAACCTGTACTGACACTGACTGAAGATGCCATTGTTCAAATCACTATAAGCTCACATCACATAGAGAACGGAAACGTAAGTAGACACGTAGCAAGTAGGGTCAGATTGAAATGCAAATGTTAGGTAACAGGTCATTTAGCTTTTCTGTAGTCAACCCTGTACCTTCGTTTTGTGAGCCCTAATGCTGCAGCTGCTACAGACAACACGCAACAAAGCTGACTGTAAATAACATCATAAACTGAGCACTACAAAACGTTTACATCTTCATTAGATGAGGTGCAATACATCTCGTTTTGAGGTTATTATGGCCCCAGGGCTCGTTTGTTCTGTACTGCACCTTGGAACAGGTAAGAAAGTCAACTGTCAAGGCAAGTGATTACAAAAGCTGTTTTGAGCCTATATGAGACATTTTAGTGATAAGCATCTGAGTCACACTCTTCATTGCTCCCTACTACTGACTCAAACACAACATGATGAGGTGCATCAGGCGTCAAACAGCTGAGTGAAACCCTGAGTTCACACACTTTTGTTCTGTCTTCCTTTCTAACAAGATTAAGCTGTGAAGCTGTCTTGAAGAAACATCGCTGCCACTTTCAGTGTCCATTAAAAGAATGTTGCTCAACCTGTGTGTGAAAGGTTTATGTCGGCTGCTGAAACCATGAGCTCCTCATCTCAGCAGCCCCCGTGCACCTAGAGGTCTACCATCTCCTGTTACACAACACCACTAGGGTTTCTGAGCGGGCCTAAAATATTAAGGGGCATGCTGTGCAACTGCAGACTTCACACACACGCCTCTCTGCATGGATGGGCAAATAACCTTTACTCATCTAAAGGCTCCAGCTTGCACACAGGAAACCACTCCTGAACGCAAATCACACACAAAGTATAAATCTCCAGTCGTACAAAGTCTACGGGTGAATGTTTAATGAACGCATTAATGAAGTAGCAACAGTGACTGATGCTTAGTGCACACTGTGTGGCCCTGCAGACACAGGCCAACTGATGCAAATGAGCAGAAATCACTATATGCAGTTATTTGCCTGCACTTATCCCTATGGATTTCAACGTCGTGAGGTAATTAACAGTCTCGCAAGTAACAACATGAGCGACAACCCAGCGACAACAAGCAAAGCTTTTTCAATACGTGAATCAACAGGCACCAGATACCTACACACACTGACTGACTGACTGACAACATGCTCCGACCTCACTTCCTATGACATCAGCAGGTTTGATGGGGGATGGGAGACTTAAAACTCACACTTTTCACTCTCTCGCCTTTCCTCCCTGGCCGAGCTTAAGCGATGCGACGTCTTGGTAAAACCCGTCCACGCTGACATACAAACACAATCCCCCACTTCCTCTTCCAAAAATACTCACGCCACCAACACTAAGACGATAACTGCTTGGTCTCATGCAGCAAGTTTTAGAAAAGCCAGCTGATCTGTACAAAATCCAAATTAGTAGTAGCTGCAGTTGCGAAATGACAACATTCTTGTTCTCTCTCTCTCTCAAAAGGCACAAACACAGAGCAGCAAACGAGGTAAACTTCCAATTCTCACCTCTAAAATGCATGAGGGCCACAGACTGGAAAGGCCCATTGGAGGCTGGTGCATCCAGAACCATCGCACTAGCAGCTCTAGTACATGCCAACATCAGTGAGCTGTGGCAGGAGACAGGGGAGAAGAGGGGAGCCCAGGCTAAGGCGAGGAGCCAGCCTCCATTTTAGCACAAACACTCGGAGCAGAAAATGAAGCTCCCCTGCTGCTGGAGGGAACCAGCTAGTTAGTGATGTCATCCCACACAGCAGCTGCCCGGTTGGCTGGCTGCAATCACATGGCACGGCTGTCAGAATAAATAAACACGAGGGAAGGAGCTGGCTGGTGGGCTGAGTGGGAAGGGGAGGGCACTGCTACTGTGATTGGAGCAAAAGCAGCTACATCTGACAAGAGTTTTAAAGCAGGTTCAAACTCAGCTGACTTGATCTGAAATGTTATAAACAACAAGAAAAGATCGATTCTTAATCAGCATAAAGGCTGTTTGTATGAATCAGAGGATGGATAAAGTAAGAGTTCACCCAACTCAACAAACAAAACATAATATGTGTTATAAATAGGTCAGGTACAGAACAGACAACAATTTAAACTTGTGTTTTGGTTCAAATAAAATAACAGGAAAAACAAATGTGAATGAGCTGAGATTTATACAGATCAGAAGACACAGACAAAATGCTGATGCCAGATAACGCTTGTGTGACCGTGTGTGTGGTGTCTTTGCATGACAGATGGCTCTTCAGGACTGCAGCCGGAGCCCAGGTGTATGTGACAGAAACAGGAAGACAGGAAGTCTCAATGTGAGCAACACAGGATGTGCTGATGCAGTCAGCAGCATTCTGTCGCTGCACCCGTGCACTGTAGAGCACACACGAATGCAAAACACTCATATACAATTTAAGCTGTGCTTCAAGAAATGGACAAGTTAGTCCACTGACTTGACAGCCATTACTTTTTAAGAGCTGGGCAATAAAAAAAACGATCATAGTGTGCACACAAATATGCATCATGACATAACATCACCAGTACTTTGTCACGATGCAAGATCAAGGGATCACACACACATAGCAATTTAATGAAAAGTGTATCCTCAACAAAGCATCGTGCAAATCACACCTGAGAATTTTGCAGTTTAAAAAGAAACGTTATTAAAAACCTGATATTGATTTGGGAGGTGCTAGACAAAACTGGAGAAAATGTAATTTGCTGTGCAACCTCACAATCCTGGTCATAGGAATTATCAAATATTACCAAAATACCCAGACCGTTATTAAAAAGTATTTCATTAAAGAGCTGGGAATAACACGCTAATCTCAGCATGTGTTTCCCTACAGTTTTCCATGTGCAGAAGAAATGTTACTGTCTAAACACATTTAAAGTACTGGCTATTGCTATATAATATACAAGAACAAAGTAACAGAAGTCATACTTTTTGCATTTAAAGTAATATTTCATATGTGTGCATATGTAGTTTGTTCTCCGTCTGTGGGATGAGAGAACAATGCCTCATAGAAGAGCTTTGTATTCATCACCAATAACAACCGGGAAGACTAAAATATACAGCTACATGGTTCATTTCCAGGTCTGATGATCAGCAGTATCATGGCCCCTCTGTAATACATGCTACAGGCGCAAGTCTATTTGTAGAAACAGTCACCGCAACTGAGAACACAAACAGTTTCCAGTGTTAGAAAAACCACTCTATCCAAAACCTAGAGTAAATCTCATTCATGGGCTAAATCCAGCAATTACAAAAAGAGATCAACTGACCTATTGTATTGGGTTTGCTCTTTACTGCTTCTAGTATTTGCCTGTACTACCCGAGGACTGCTCACACTGTTGTACATGCTAAGTGGAAAAACTTGTGGCAGACAAATAGCGTAGCTAGTTTCATATAGCTGTATTCAAAACTGCTTTTGAAGCTAAAGGTTGTTCAGTATCACGGCTACTAGCTGTGTCCCTTTTGGTATTTTTAAATGACCCGTCTGAGCAGGGAAGCCTTTTCCTCTACCACTTGCAGGGGTGGTAGAGGAAATCCTTAACTGAAACGTCCTTCGTCTGGCGCATCCTGCTTTAAGAATCAGCAAACGCATATGAACCGCTCAAATGATGTCATATATAGGAGTAATCCAAGCAAAACGAACACCGGAGCAGAAGCAGACTTTTATCTTCCTCTTCTTTCCGTAAAGATCAGTGTGGAATGAGTTGACAGCTGTTATGTACACACTATATAGAATCAACTGTACTCGTGTATTCAAACCCAAATTTCTGTCAACAATACAAAGAGCAATCAAATATGACGGGATGCAAAGTTTTGCAGATCCTACTGAATGACCATTGCTGACTAAATCAACAGGGGTACAGTGTATAACATTACCGTTGGGGCAGTTATTTGCAGCAACAGTGTTACTGAAATTTTACTAACTGCAGCCAGCAGGTGGGAACACACACTGTACTACTGATGCTTCATGCAAGACAGCTCCTGCTTTAAAAAAACATAATAATAATGCACACACCAACAGCAAGTACAGTTCTCTAATATTTGACCACAAGGAAATGAACATGTGCCCTATGGTGCATTTATCTGCCGTTTGCAAAGTGTGCAGGTACATCTGCTGAACACACATTCGTTCTTGCCTGTATTTTGGTAAAGCATTTGAAAAAATATATATAAAAAAATAAATAATGTGCTGTCAAATGCAAAAGCTGGGACATTTAAATTGCACTCAGGAGTCACAATAAGCACGCTTTGCTTTTAAAGTTCATGGGAAAGGCCTGTTCCTGGTCAGGGTTTCGGTCCCGCCTCAACCTTGTGGCTCTGCAGGACAAGTTCACAGACATGTGTTTCTACCAGGAGGTGGTGAACATGCCTGGAATGAAAACAGGCCAAGCGGAGCGCCTGTTTGGACAGGACTAAGTGATAGCATCTACTGGGTCAACCGCAGGATAAAATTATCAAGGCTCTCATAGAGATGTGGGAAGTCAGCAGGCTTTATCAGAAATTACATTTCGCTTATTGGTTCCTTTTTATGGTGGGATGTTTTAAACTTCTTTGTGTGTCAACTAATGCTAATCACACTTGTTTAGTTCACTTTGTCTTCTCCATTAAGTGGATAAAAAAAAGATAAATATTATACATTAATATTTTAATTCTTAGTGAAGAGGAATGTGGCCTTTGCTCCAGTGACCAAGAGGTGCTCAGTGGAGGTAGGACATTCAGATTTGAAGAAAGACAAACATTGCATGAACATTAACCTCCTTATTTTAGTGGCCAACAAAAATTCTCTCACATGTACCAACAATCCTGCAACTAATGCAAACATGGTTGCATCATTAGTGTAGCGTCCTGTATGCATTTCTACTTCCTCGCCATAAACAATTGTAAACAATACACAACGAGACCAAACAGCAGCGTCTATTCCTTTCCCATATTGTGCATTGACCTTCTGCATTGATGTACACATCAGTAAAATCTTTTTTTTTTTTTTTTACTTCAACAAAGAGACAACGAGAAAACTGTAGGAATAGCTGCCAGGCACACTCATCTGGTCACTGGCAGCATCCTGAAACACAAGGACCATGGATCTAAAGCTTTATCTCTGGATTAACACTAAATATAGACGCTTGGGCTAAATCCAGCGCAAAGTCCATGCCATGTATGTTCCCTGTTTGTTTCCATGTGTTGCGTAATGTCATGCTCGGCCCTGTATTAAAATGAGGCTGATGGAGCAGGGGACGTGTTTTTAGTTGAGAAAAAACGTGAAACTAACTATCTGCCCGTGCTCATGACTGTGAAGAAGAACATTTATCTGTGAAACGATTACAAGGTTTCTCACATTAAGCACAAGCAAAAATCTAATTTGTCCTTGTGCACCTAGCTAAAGGAAATGTGAGTTCTATGTATGATATTTAGATGATGTGTTATGTTGTAATCGAGCCACTTATTTTTACAGAGAGGTAAATACCTTTGAAAGCAGGCAGTTTCTGCAGCTCTCGGTTGTTGCTCAAGCTGAAGCGAGAGGAGCTCTGCCTCTTGTCCTTTTTGACTGGTGTCTGGGAACCTGGCTGCTTCCCCTTTAACAGCTGAGTTGTGGGAGGAACACTGTTGCTTGCCTTCCTGTTAGAGCCCTGCTGAAACATAAGAAAAACACATTTGTAACACTCACTCATTGTGTGAATAACTAAAGTCAAGCAGCCCGACTTCCATATGCTAGACAAGTAATGTCAATTACTTACAGTATGTCACATTTTTCACAATTAAACTCACCTACAGTTACAACCCAATCATTATGTACGTTAAAATACTAAGCAGAACAGCACATAAATCAGGGATGTCTCCTATTCACAAGGAAAAACTAATCAAGCCGCCACTTGTGTCTCGGAAGACTTACAAAAACTTGGCTGCGTTTTTAAGGCAGGATATAATGCAGATAGAGGATCAAATGAATGTGGCAAGTTTCTCAGAGCTGGTCCCACCTGCCTGTTGGAATGGATTGACCAAAGATTGCACATGATTGCACCAGCTTACTTCACTAGATTAAGTTCATATGTACAGAATCTACTACAACATATGTTGGTCTACAAGCAAGCTGTCTGAAATAAAGCTGTGCTAGGCAACACTACCTGCTCAAAGTTTTTTTTGTTGCCAAGACAACAAATATAGCCTTCCTATAGACAATATACATTTGTTTTGTTTCCGTAACACTCTGGTATGAGTATGAGGCCAAAGGAAGGGTGGGGGCAGTTATAGCAACAACAGCTGGGAGCCCAGTGATTTCAGTTTAACACAAGTTTGGTGCATTAGAAGACCTGCTGCATGGCTGCTCACACACAACATTACAGCACATGTAAGTAGCGAAAACTGTTTTACAGGAATATATATCTTAATTCACAGACAAAGAGGCAAATAATAAGAACACATGAATGTGGTGCTCAAACTAAGACAGATAAGTGTGTGACTGTAGAACAGTAACAGGTGGTGAGCAGCCCTCACAATATGAATATTGAATGTCTAGGACCACCCTTTGCTTGTCAAGCTGTACCAGCAGCTGTTAGCTCTCATAGCAGCCCTAACATGAGTGTGTCAAAACGTTTTTTTTATTTTCTTAGCAAAACAATGGCCTTCGGTTCCTTGAATGGTTTGAATGAAACCTTTTCATGGTTTAGTGATATGTAGACATTGATAGCTTTCATTCCACAAGAGAAAGAATTATTTTATTTCATTATTTTGTTTGAATCTAGTAACAAAATGTGCTGTGTACCCGTTACTACTGAACGCTCTCAATTTATACAATATATTAGTAAACAGTCTGACTGCACTTGGGCTTTTCCAGATGTGATCCAATCCAGATGTATGCAAACAAAAGTTCAAAAGCTAGTCCGATTACATTGCTATTTTTAACTTCTCTGTTGTGCAGGATTGTTGACGGATTACAAAAACTTTATTTTTGCCGTTGACACAAATGGACGCTGCATATAATCTTCTGACCATTCTCCGCCTCATACGGTGATTTCAGACAAACAAAACAACTCAACATCTGTCTATTAATGCCAGACATTAGCATAGGGACACTTTTCCATCAGTCAAAACATTGTGAGACCTACACAAGCAAGCTTTTTGTAATTTATACATCAGACTATCCACCCAACCGTCTTCTTATTGTTTCTACTTGGCATAGGTGGACACAGGGAGACAATTAAAGCCTATAAAAACTACCGACTGTCACCCAGTAACAGTGAAGATCCCATCATTTCGCATACCTCGTGCTCTGAATTCTCCTGTCCTCCACTTTTGCCGACTTTGCCGGACTTAGACGAGTCCTGAAAGAAAGAGTCCACGCAGTTAAGTCCAGCTGAGATTGGCGTGTGTCAATAAGTAGTCTAGCAGAGTCCCCTGGCTAAATATAGCGAGGCTGCCCACCCAGTCTCACACTGCTGTTAGCCAGCCAGCGTTACTTCACCACGTCTGGTGCCATTCTCACGACTCCCGAAACTTCAGCCTTGGGATGACTGAACGCGTTTACATTCACACCGCAGGACACGCGCGTCATGCAAGCGAAGGCGCTGGAATCCGAGGAATAACACTTCCGGCTTGCTTATCTGCTCTTTACACACGGAAGCACATCTTACCGAGCGCTAACATGCTGGCAGGATAGCGGCTAGCTGGTGATTACTGCTGGCTGACTAGCGCTAATGGGATGGGACACTGCGCCGCTAGCTAGCTAGCGAAATGACTCGCCATGAGGCCGGCTTATCGATAAATACAGTGAAATGTATGTTGTGCAAACTGTATCCACTTCCGTTATGAATTCCCGAACTCACCTTGTCCTTTTTCGTTTTATTCGGCATCGTACAACCGTAGCCGCCCTTGTTCCCCTCTCGGATACTCCACAACCAAAACCTTGACAACTCTCAGGACACCTCACTGCAAGGCGGTGCAGCCCGTCCTCCCCCAGTGATTGGCTGTTGTCTGTCAGCTGACTTTAGCGCCACAGATTGACGCGCTAGTCTTTGCAAAGACAGCGGGAGCCCCCTGCTGGTGACAGGCCGGCGGTACAACACATTAACCAGTGGCAATAAAACAAGCTCATTAATATTTTTATTCTGTAAATTCTCACAGTATATCTACCAGTTTTAGAAAGACGAATAAAATGACACAGTTACCAAATTCAATTATAACATAGACACGGACAAAAACTTGAAATTAAATGTGTACTGAGGAATTAAAACATGTGACAATATATGACGTAAGGAAGCTAAATTTCCTTATCATACTAATTGTCAATATATATATGTACAACATTTAAGCTGTAGGTTACAAACAATGCATATTAACCTTTGAAAGTGACAGCAAAGATTGTGCAATTGTAGGTGCATTGTCCCAAATTATGGTTGCCAGTTATGCAAACTATTACTATAGGATTTACCACCAGAAAATAAATTTAATATAACTAATAGAATTATTGGAATGGGACAGGAAAACACAGTACACGTCAAACCACGGAAACATTTGCGGGTCTTCCTCCTGCGCATCTTTTTCTTCTATTCATTTTGCCGTTAGTTTATTTGATTTCTTGTTTTCACGGACGCCTTCTTCTGTCTGGTAAACATCCCTGTCCCACACAATCCTAGAATATTTAAGCTGGAGTCTCTAGTGTTGTATTGCTGCCATCTACTGAAACTAGTGTTACATTAAAGTGTGCACAGTTGCACCAACATCCCTAAAACACACCTTGTCGGCTCCTGCTTGTTCGTAATCCAGTGTGTTTATATGCTTATAGTGTACAATCTGAATTTACTTTTTCATTTTTGTTTTCCTTAAATGACTATATTCAGAGAAGCTGATAAAATCTCGCTACATTTTGTACCCTAAATTAAAGATTTACATTAAAGACTAGAAAACTATTTCTACAGAACAGCCATGAACAACTTATTAACATGGTAAACTTTTATTTGTTCCCTCCGTTTCAAATAACAGTATTAATTTTATTTTATTTACAGTTAAACACAAAGAACATTAGGATGTCAAATACAAAACCAAATACCTTGTCAAACTGAACATACAAAATGTGACAACTTAAAAAATAAAGTTCTAAAGGATTTTATATCTGCACTGCTTCCAGTCAATGCAAAGAAGAGATAGACAGTAAAGTGAAGGTGTTGAGTGACCGCATTCCAAGCTCATATACAACATTAAACTTGAAAATGTATAGAACACCACTTCTGAACACTAGCAAGCACTATGCAAGTTTAGTCTACTTCCTCCATCCTGGATGTGTCATCATCGTCTCCTTCAAGAGGGGGCATTTCTTCAGTGGGTGCAGAGGTGGCTTCCTCTGGTGTCATATCATCTTCATCAATACCTAGAAGTCAATAATAGGTGATGATTACCCTAAAGCAACAATTTGGTCATTTGTAAGAAGCCTTAAAGAGAGTGACGAAGCGATTCTCACCTAGACCAAGCTTGATCATTCTGTAGATGCGGTTAGAGTGAGTCTGTGGGTCATCCAGGGAAAATCCTGACGACAGCAGGGCCGTCTCAAACAAGAGGATGACCAGGTCCTTCACAGACTTGTCATTCTTATCAGCCTCTGCCTTCTGCCTCAGGGTCTCCACAATAGGATGGTCAGGGTTGATCTCAAGGTGCTTTTTAGCAGCCATGTAGCCCATGGTGGAGTTATCTCTCAGGGCCTGGGCTTTCATGATCCTCTCCATGTTGGCTGTCCAGCCATAGGTGCTGGTGACGATGCAGCAAGGAGAAGAGACCAGGCGGTTGGAGACTGTGACCTGTAAAGTATAGTAACATGTCATTTGTATGAGTTGTACACAATATAAAGTTGACCACCTCGTGGGTTACATTATTGCAGATTTACATAAGTACTCACCTTCTCCACTTTCTTCTCCAAGATGTCCTTCATGATCTTGCAGAGGTTCTCAAACTGAGCCTTCTTCTCCTCCTGCTTCTTCATCTCGTCCTCATCCTCAGGGAGCTCCAGGCCTTCCTTGGTCACTGACACCAGGTTCTTTCCCTCAAACTCCTTGAGCTGCTGGACACAGTACTCATCAATGGGCTCAATCATGTAAATGACCTCCAGGCCAGCTTTGCGAAGGCGCTCGACAAAAGCAGAGTTGGCCACCTGGTCTTTGGTCTCACCTAAAATACAGATGTGGGAATGTCACACTGAAATAATATCCAAAAGCATGTTTTAAACATCACCTAATTTAAAATGCTTCCACATTTGAAGCGTTGTTTACCAGTGATGTAGTAGATATGTTTCTGGTTGTCCTTCATGCGTGTAACATAGTCCTTCAGGGAAACCATCTCGTCCCCAGAGGCTGAGGTGTAATATCGCAGTAACTCAGCCAGCTTCTTCCTATTCTGTGAGTCCTCATGGATGCCAAGCTGAAAGAAAGCATTACACTGTCATTAACATGCAGTTGCAAGCAACTCTGCAATTCAGAATTGCAGTTTGGAATTGACTTTAAATTTAGAAATGTATTTAACACTAAATCTGTTTAATAAGTAAAAACATTTATATTTAGCAAAAACGTGTAAGAACACTATGTTGGACTTTAATCAGAAGAAGAATTAGACATAAGCTTTACAAGGATACAAGTAGCTTTTCATTTTGATAAAGTAAGAGTTAGAACAGTAAGAAGAGTTTGTTTAAATGTAATACTTTCTAATTATCAAACCAAACCACAAGGCTTTGGCACAATCCGTCAAATCAGCAATAGTTGGGGAAAAAAAGAAACTTAATTAGGAAATGCACATTACAACAGAAAGACATTAACCTTGATGTTCTTTGAGAACTGCTCGTAGAACTTCTTGTAGTTGTCCTTGTCCTCAGACAGTTCCGTGAAAAGTTCTAGGCACTTCTTGACCAGGTTCTTGCGGATGACCTTCAGGATCTTGCTCTGCTGCAGCATTTCTCTGGAGATGTTCAGAGGCAGATCCTCGGAATCCACCACACCCTTAATGAAATCTAGATTTAAAAACAGAAGACCAAATCATTATTAAATATACTACCAAAACGAATTGTCTCTGGTACGAAAACTACCAAGTTATTCAAGAATGAATCTGGATTAATACTCACTGAGATATTCTGGGATGAGCTCATCACAGTTGTCCATGATGAAGACTCTGCGCACATACAGCTTAATGTTGTTCTTTTTCTTCTTGTTCTCAAAGAGGTCGAAGGGAGCACGCCGCGGCACAAAGAGCAGAGCGCGGAACTCCAGCTGACCCTCAACGGAAAAGTGCTGTTGGGAAGAGGCGTTCATGCTTTAATCCTGTGTCAAGCTGTTTTTGTTGCTCGTGTTAAAATGCCAACAGACAACCTATTGCGGAGGGAAAAAAATAAGAGACTAACCTTGACTGCTAGGTGGTCCTCCCAGTCATTAGTAAGACTCTTATAGAACTCTCCATACTCCTCATTAGTGATGTCATCTGGGTTACGGGTCCACAGAGGTTTGGTCTTGTTCAGCTCCTCCTGATCAATGTACTTTTCCTTGATCTTCTTCTTCTTCTTTTTCTTATCTGAAGACTTGTCGTGGTCTTGCTCCTCATCTGACCCAACATCTTCGATTTCAGGCTTGTCCTCGTTCTTTTCTTCCTCATCCTTGTCTTTCTCCTTCTCCTCCTCCTCTGCTTCATCATCACTCACTTCCTTATCGCGCTCTTTCTCCACCTGAAAGATGAAACAATCTGTCAAGATACTGACACTTCACTCACACGGGTATGTAACGTCAACCAGGACTTAATGGGCAAGTAAACTTACAAAGAGTGTAATGGGGTAGCCAATGAACTGTGAGTGCTTTTTCACGATTTCCTTAACTCGTCTCTCCTCCAGGTATTCTGTCTGGTCCTCTTTCAGGTGCAGGATCACCTTAGTGCCACGGCCCATTGGCTCAGCTGCACAATGAAAGGGTCGATCATGGCAATGTACAATATAACCTTTGTAGCCCTATAGACACGCGTTTAACAATGAGGCCTAATTGTTTGCAAACTACAAAACTCTACTTACTGTTATCCACTTTAACTGTGAATGAGCCACCAGCAGATGATTCCCAGGCGTACTGTTCGTCATCATTGTGCTTGGTGATCACTGTCACCTTCTCAGCCACCAGGTAGGCAGAGTAGAAACCAACACCAAACTGACCAATCATAGAGATGTCAGCTCCAGCCTGCAGAGCCTCCATGAAAGCCTTGGTGCCGGACTTTGCGATTGTGCCCAGGTTGTTGATGAGGTCGGCCTTGGTCATGCCGATACCCGTGTCAATTAAGGTTAGAGTGCGCTCCTGTTTGTTTGGTATTATTTCAATTTTAAGGTCTTTGCCAGTATCTAGCTTGGAGGGGTCAGTGAGGCTCTCATAGCGAATTTTGTCCAGGGCCTGGAAGTGACAAAAAACAAAAACAAAAACATTAAAATATTCCGTACAAGTTAAAACTAAAATCTAAATAAATGGCTGGACTATTCACATGTTACTATGAAATACAGACAAGGTATAGATTGTTTATTCTCTGAAAACTACAGTGTATACAAATCAGGCACCCATCTGGGACTAATAGTGTTTTACATAAATACTTACATCTGATGAGTTGGAAATAAGCTCCCTGAGGAAGATCTCTTTGTTGGAATAGAACGTGTTGATGATCAGTGACATCAGCTGAGCAATCTCAGCCTGGAATGCAAAGGTCTCCGTCTCCTCCTCCATTGGTTGGTCGTGTGCTTCCGGCATCTAACCAGAGATTTAAAAAAAAATAAAGTTTCCCATCATCTTGATTGTGAGACAACGATTAGAGAACCAACCAACAGCATTACAACACCGCTCTTTTTCACACGGTTAGTTTCGGATCCCATGGCTCGTTTAAATAGTCCTTCTTGCAGGTACACAAGCACACAATGCCTGCAGTACAGTGAGTAATTATGCTGGCACATCTAGTCATCATATTTAGGACATGCAAAGGTTACACCATGCAAGTTTAATTATGATGACATGAATGCCACCAAAAACAAACTGTAGATACATTACAGCACTATTACATTACAATAAGCGTTGCCTGCATTAGTCGGACCATGCGTTTAGAATTACACACTAGCACGAGCGTAAACGACGCCACCTATCGAGTCCACGGCCGCAACGCACGTTTCTAGAAGGTACCAAGAGGCGTTTAGAACCCTCTAGCAGTTTCCATGGGGACCGAAAGCTCCTCCTCTGAGCAGCCTGAGGAGAATCTGTGAATGGACGCCCCTGTGCCGCCTCTTCGGCGAAGACGCAGAACCACAGCGGCCGGACAAGGACACGGAAATCTGACATCAGCATCGGTTCTCACCAAAGCCGACGCAGACTCACTAGGTTGCATCACCTGAATTAAAGTGCGTCTTAAACGGGACAATGACCGAGCCTGGCACCGAAGCTGCTGTCTCCCATCCTTGGGGAGGGCAGAGGTGAAATGGGTTGGTTTGTCAAGAAAACACTGGGCAAAGTTTAAAATGTACTAAGAAGCTACAACTAACTTCGCCGACATTGTCATTTCCACCACGTTATGTTTTCGTCATTACATAACGTTAATTGTCACCGTTAGCTGAAACGCTTCGACAAATAAGCTGCCATTAGCTAAAACGAATGTCAAAAGCGGCGCAAAGCTGCAGTCGCCTCTTCACATCCCTGCTGTGGTTCAGTAAAGAGTCTTCCATTCATTTACCTTGGTCCTCAGCGTGGAGTGAAGCCCGAGAAGAACTACGTGTCCGCCGCTTCCGAATCGCCGTCAAGCCGCCCGGTCTGTTACCTGCTGGAGCTCGGGAGCTGCGCGCTTTTGTAGCCCGTCTGACTGTTCGAGAAACTCCTGACACGAGCTTCCAGAACCGTCTGGAATCGTCGGATCCATATTGTCCGACGATAGGCCCAGCAGACTGCCAATCAGTTGTGTCTACGCACACCTCTCTGTTCATTGGCTGGAGGAGGTGGGACTCGGGGAGGATGAGCCTGACGTGCTCGACTAGAAGCGCTAGAAATTACCGGAATAATGCTGCGCTGGCTAAATATTCCACAAAAAACCACGAATGAATTAAAGTTTAACAAAGTTTTATGTTTCTTTCCCTGATATTATTATAGAAGAAATGGAAAGATTGTGAAATGCAACATGCAAAAGCCTCCCAAGTCTAGAGATTGTGTCTGAATTCATTTTATTACAAATTCTAATGCATTGCATACAAAATGAAAAACAAGTCATATTCCCAGTAACAATCTATTACTCTTTACGTTTGGCAGTAAAAACTGTAAATATATTGTTTATTCCATTAATGAACCTGCAGTCTAAACATAGTGAAGAATGAAATGTCAAATTGAAAAAAGGAATAATTTACAAAAAATAAAATTAGGATCGAACTCTACGAAGTTTTTAGTCAACTTCCTCCATTCTTGATGTGTCGTCATCTCCTTCCAGAACGGGCATGTCTTCATCGACAGGCTGAATGAGTTCTTCAACGGCAGAGTCGTCGTCATCAATGCCTGTGGAGGACAAAATCTTTATTAGCAAAAAAACCCATGTGGCTGTACGAGAAGCAGTGCGTGTAACTGGTGAAACACTCACCTAGACCCAGCTTGATCATTCTGTAGATGCGGTTGGCGTGTGTCTGCGGGTCATCCAGTGTGAAACCTGACGACAGCAGGGCCGTCTCGAACAGGAGGATGACCAGGTCCTTCACAGCCTTATCGTTCTTGTCGGCCTCTGCCTTTTCCCTCAGGGTCTCAACAATTGGATGCAGGGGGTTTATCTCAAGATGTTTTTTAGCTGTCATGTAGCCCATGGTGGAGTTATCTCTCAGGGCCTGAGACTTCATGATCCTCTCCATGTTGGCTGTCCAGCCATAGGTGCTGGTGACGATGCAGCAAGGAGAAGAGACCAGGCGGTTGGAGACTGTGACCTGTCAATAGGGAAATGCTGTATTAGTGTAAAGGCCAAAGAACACTAGCTATGCTATTTTTTTTCCAGGCATTTCCATTTACCTTTTCAATCTTCTTGTCAAGGATGTCCTTCATTATCTTACAGAGGTTCTCAAACTTATTTTTAAGCTCTTCCTGCTTCTTCATCTCGTCCTCATCCTCAGGGAGCTCCAGGCCTTCCTTGGTCACTGACACCAGGTTCTTGCCGTCAAACTCCTTGAGCTGCTGGACACAGTACTCATCAATGGGCTCAATCATGTAAATGACCTCCAGGCCAGCTTTGCGAAGGCGCTCGACAAAAGCAGAGTTGGCCACCTGGTCTTTGGTCTCACCTGTAAAAAAATGATTTTTGTTTTGTTCAATCACCTTTTAGCGAACGATTAAGTAAGAGAAAGGAGAAAAAAAAAGAAAGCTAAATCAAGTTTATATCTAGCTAGTGGAGTAATAATGTTGATAAAAAGATTAATAAAATACTTACCGGTGATGTAATAGATATGCTTCTGGTTGTCCTTCATGCGAGAGACATAGTCCTTCAGGGAAACCATCTCATCTCCAGAGGCTGAGGTGTAGTATCTCAGCAGATCAGCCAGCTTCTTACGATTCTGCGAGTCCTCATGGATGCCAAGCTACAACATGAAAAGCCACATATAATATTACAACTCAAGCTGAATGTCATCATTACTCATTTAGAGAGTTGAAGGACTTAATTCGGCAGTTCACCCTACCTTGATGTTCTTTGAGAACTGCTCGTAGAACTTCTTGTAGTTGTCCTTGTCCTCGAACAGTTCCGTGAAGAGTTCTAGGCACTTCTTGACCAGGTTCTTGCGGATGACCTTCAGGATCTTGCTCTGCTGCAGCATTTCTCTGGAGATGTTCAGAGGCAGATCCTCAGAGTCCACCACACCCTTGATGAAATCTGAACAGAGAAGATAAAAACTGCTTAGCCATAAGACTACAGTTGTTATTCAATGACACTTAAATGTTTCATTTGAAGGTTGTAGATATCTTAGACAGCTCTGGGCCTATGTTACTTACTGAGGTACTCTGGAATCAGCTCTTCGCAGTTGTCCATAATGAAGACCCTGCGGACGTACAGCTTGATGTTGTTTCTCTTTTTCTTGTTTTCAAAGAGGTCAAAGGCAGCTCTTCTTGGAACAAACAGAAGAGCACGGAACTCCAGCTGACCCTCCACTGAGAAATGCTGCAGAGAGAATAACAATGTAGGAATTTAGTAGTGTTAAATGTTGAGGATCCACGAGTCTATATAATATAATATTTATTTAGCTTACCTTGACTGCCAGGTGGTCCTCCCAGTCATTGGTGAGACTCTTGTAGAACTCTCCATACTCCTCATTAGTGATGTCATCAGGGTTACGGGTCCAGATAGGCTTGGTCTTGTTCAGCTCTTGGGCATCAATGTACTTTTCTTTGACCTTCTTCTTCCTTTTGTTCTTGTTTTCCTTCGAGTCTTCATCCTCATCCGAGCCGACGTCTTCAATCTTCGGTTTGTCCTTGTTCTCAGCAGCATCTTTCTCAACTTCTTCTTCCTTTTCTCCCTCCTCAAGGGGCACTTCCTTCTCTCTGGTCTTCTCCACCTTATGTAAATAAAAAACAGTGATGGTTTAGAAAAATTTGCATTTCCATGTTGTTTAATTTGGGCTTTATTAGGGCTCTAGTTCAACCCTTGTTACTAAAGGGGCATTATAAGGACTTACATAAAGTGTAATTGGGTAACCAATGAACTGTGAGTGCTTCTTCACGACTTCTTTGATGCGCTTCTCCTCACAGTATTCTGTCTGATCGTCTTTGAGATGAAGGATTACTTTTGTACCTCTCCCTAGAGGCTCTCCTAAAAGTAGCAGTAAAATCAGTAGTCAGAGCAACACCTGATAATGAATCATTTGATTTATTTATTGTGCAAATGATTGATTAAAGTAACATATCAGAGAGGAAAACAACACTTACCGTTGTCAGGTCTGACTGTGAATGAGCCTCCAGCTGCGGACTCCCACACGTACTGTTCGTCATCATTGTGCTTGGTGATCACTGTCACTTTCTCAGCCACCAGGTAGGCAGAGTAGAAACCAACACCAAACTGACCAATCATAGAGATGTCAGCTCCAGCCTGCAGAGCCTCCATGAAAGCCTTGGTGCCGGACTTTGCGATTGTGCCCAGGTTGTTGATGAGGTCGGCCTTGGTCATGCCGATACCCGTGTCAATCAGGGTCAGGGTGCGAGCGTGCAGGTCAGGCCTGATCTCAATCTTCAGATCCTTGCAGGACTCAAGCCTGCTAGGATCTGTCAGACTTTCATATCTGATTTTGTCCAGGGCCTGTACAAAGGTGTGATAAAAATGTGATGTTGGCATAAATCTGGTTGCATATTTTTAAAACATGGCATTAGGGGAATGTTTTACTTACATCTGAAGAGTTGGAGATGAGCTCTCTGAGGAAGATCTCTTTATTTGAATAGAAAGTGTTGATAATAAGGGACATCAGCTGAGCAATCTCAGCTTGGAAGGCGAAGGTCTCCAGCTCCTCCTCCATAACGTGTCCAGCATTCTCAGGCATCTAGAGAAAAGAACATACAATGTTGTGTTCAAAATAAATATTCTCCATTCTTAATGATGCTATTCATCCACAAGTATACAATTGAATGTATGAGCGTTTATTTTTGTTGTTAAATTTAAAATGTCTTTCTCCCCTCTTGTTACAGAGAAGCTTGTGGCTCTTAGGGAAAAGCTGCAGCTGATGGTAGAGGAGCATCTGTTCATTCTGTCAATCAAAGACTGCCATTTGGCCATTCTGAAAATGGGTGGAGTTCTGATGCTCTTTCCTACCCACCCATGGTTCCAACATGTGCCGTTTAACAGATTTGTTAAGGGAGGAAAGAGCAGTTTAAATTATAACAATGAACAAAAAACTGTGGAGAAGTACCGGTCCTTCGTCTTGGCTGTCATATTTATTACTAAACACTTTGAGTTGCACTGACAAGTCTTCAATTCCTTAGTTACACATTTATAATTAAAGATAATCATTCAAATGTACATATAGTTCTAATTATATTTACTGCACCAAGATGTAAATGTGGCCTCACGCCATTGTCCACACCCTCACGGTCGCCCTGTTTGCCATGTGCTCCTGCCGTCTCACCAATGATTATCTCACTGATGATAAAGGGCTCAACTCTGATCTAACCAAACAGGCGACAAATATCCCGGCCTCCTTCTTTCTGCCATTTTACCACCAAAGCAGCACATATGCACACTAACAATTTATATTCCTCCGTAGTTTTGTCATTTAAAGTGCAGAGAGAACTAGTTGCTGTGTGTGAATTCAGGTGTTCCAGACCTACCTTGAATATGTTCGAGGTCTGTCACTGCTTGAAGGCTTGTCGTCTCTCCTCGAAGAGCTTCAACTGTGTGCTTCTCTGCAGCTCCTGCGGTGTGTTCAAGTGAGTGTCTTTGGACTCTATGCAGACTCTGCGACATGCTTGCCTCTTTTTATACTTTCAGGGGTGGTTTCTCGAAGCACCCATTCGGAAGCTTCTAGAAGATACGTTCGCCACAGTAACAGGGGGTGTCGAGAAAAGGCCGGGAGAGGGGGAGGTGGACACCAGAGCCCTAAAGCTTGCGTGCCCTTTTAGGGCTGCAGAGTCACAAGAAGTGCCTGTCACTCACAGTGAGAGCTTTCCTGATAGCCTGTGTGGCTGTTTGGCTCCATACCACACTGTAGCATCACAGCTGTGCATTGCCTGTGTTATCAGCTGCTATCACTGTGCCCCTTTGGACACAGACATGCTACAGAGCTACTTACAGAGCTTTTTTTTCTTTTTTTTAGATGTGAAAATAAACAATAAACTGGTGCAGCAGTTTCATAAAATATTCTTTGTATGTGGTCAGTTTTCTAGTACTTTCAGTTGAGTCTCATCAGTAAATAGATTTCACAAACAATCGTGTTTTAGGCTATTGATGCTAAAGTGTGTTCTCGTATGTGACTTTCTTAAAATCTCCCAGACTGACGTTATCTCACAAACAACAGAATATGAATTACGTTACATAATATAGTCCCCACTTTACAGTTATGTATAATTGTAATTGCATAATTCCCAGAGAGCATTATAATGAAGCTGACACTTCATTAATTTATCAAAGACTAAAATAGGTTGTATCATAATTGATGCATAACAGTAAAAAAGTTAGAAACACAAACACTTCCCAGTGTCGTGAAATGTAGGGTGGATGGTTATTAATATACTCAATCTAACAAAACACAATTAAGCCAGTTTTTCTACTCTAGCTGTCAATATGAAATAGGAAAACTGAATTGACACAGGTGTGGGGCGGTAAATTGTGAATGTGGGGAGATCTGCTGGTCACAAATCCTGGAGAGTGGAAAAATTAGACATTGGGATTTGTTAAATTCGCTAGGTGAGATCAGGAGCTGACTCATTATCACACAGTAAAAACAAGAAGCAAATAGTTGATATAAAATAGTAAAATTGATATAGTATAAAGAACGCAACTGTAAACACAAGCTTGTGAAACAACAGAAGACCCAAATTCTCTGGTTTGATGTGATCGACTGTGACGTCATCTCCCCTGAAGGTGGCGTTGTTCCACGCTTTGAAAGGATCTGTTACGCAATCCCGACGCTACTAGAAGCGGACTGTTCATGTAACGGAGAAACTTACTGAGAGATCTGTCGCAATCACTGAAAGGTGATATTTGCAGAGACAGGTTCCCAATAGTTACAGCGAACCAGTTGTGACTGAGCAAAACGAGTGTCAAACAAAAATGGATGTTTGCAGTTTGATTGTAGATTATTATATTTATTAGGTCTGTTTTGTCTTTTGGTCGTTTTATGAAGGTTGTTAAGTTTTATACAAGCTGATCTGTTTAGCTTTAGATTTTTAGCTGTGGGTTTTAACAAATCCAATGTATGTACATCTAGAAGCTCTTCCGCCTCTCGTGCTCTTTGATTGTGTTTCTACTTTTTACTTCTGCCGCACATGACTTCGCCATGACTACGCATGACCACTGGACTTAAACGGTCGAGCGCATGCGCGGTGGGTTACATCCGGGGATGGCACAAGGATGAACGCCAATTTCCAAGATGGCGGCGGAGGGAGGAGGGAAGGAGATGAACGAGATTAAAACTCAATTCACCACACGAGAAGGCGTCTATAAACTCCTCACTCACTCCGAATACAGCCGCCCGAACAGGGTGCCTTTCAACTCACAGGGCTCCAATCCCGTCAAGGTCTCCTTCGTCAATGTAAACGACCAGTCCGGCAACGGCGACAGGATCTGTTTCAATGTGGGCCGGGAACTGTACTTTTATATCTACAAAGGCGTGAGAAAGGTAAACAAGACCGAGTGCAGCGGCGAAGCCTGCGCTGTGCTGAAGCAGCCCCCTGGCTTGGCGTCTTGAAACATGTTGCATCCAGGCTGTCACCTCTCATAGCTGCTGTCATTGAAGTGCGCAGATTGTCAGGACAAGGCCATGTAGCAGACCAAGCTAAGTTAGGAGCCAGTTAGCATTCTTAGCTAACATCGCCACAGTTGTTTTTGCCCTGATGAATGTGTGCTCCGTGACACGAAATTCTCCACCGATCTGGAAAACGTGACGGCGGATTAGTAATTATTTTCTAATGTGTTTGTTTCCCCCGTCTCCTTCACATCGTAAGGCTAATCGTGTATGTGAGCAGCAAGTTGTCAACAGTGCCAGTCAGCAGTAGTGTCAGGTGGTGTGTTTATATACGTGGTGCAGCGATGCGTGGACTCACTACTTTGGATTTGATGCAATGCAATCAACAGTTTGAATGTATTCAGCGATGATGTCATTGCTGTAAGCCATGTTGTGTCTTGTTTAGCTGGGATGTTGCCTGTGACAGTGGCGATCAGGCTGGTGATGTGGTTGTCCCTGTAGCAGCTACAGAATATTCAGTCGAACAATAGCCTTGTGTCAGAATCGGATCTCTAGCGAAACATAGCGTACGAAGACCAAGAATAACCAGCCAGCTTCTGAAAGTAGTGTTGGTTTTAGTCCGGTATTGTTTCACGTGATGGCCTTTTGCAGCCATCAGCATATGTTGTGAGTTTTAGATTTGATTTGGCATTTACTTCCTCCACCACATTGACCTACACACATACAGCACAAGACTCAGCTTGTGTTGACTGTGTTAAAATATTTTGATATCTTAGCATTATTGAAACCCTTAAAATAAAACTACTAATTTCTGACTCCTATTTTAGTTAGAGCTGTAATAATAAGATAATGATCTATTTTCAACCAGGATATCAGACCTGTTTATGTATCACAAAGTGTCATGTTTCCGTCATGTGTGTTGAAAACAAATTTAAGAGGAAGTACACTGAACAGAACTGTCTGGCTGAGTTGTGTGGTATATACCAAGTGCATTGGGTCAAAATACTGATATGAGATAATCATAAATACTGAGTTGTGGTGTAAAGTACAAATAGTTTATAAATGTATCATAAATAGAAGTCAAGTGTCTTAAAATCCCAGCTTTCATATTCAGACGTTATTAAACATGAGCTTACAGTATGTATGTACTGTCTCTGTACAGTTACTCACTTGTGTGTACTTGTTGTTTTTAGGCTGCAGACCTTAGTAAGCCTATAGACAAAAGGATATACAAAGGAACGCAGCCCACATGTCATGATTTCAATCCACTCACCGCTACAGCAGAGAGCGTCTCCCTGCTGGTGGGTTTCTCAGCTGGTCAAGTGCAGCTCATAGATCCAATAAAGAAGGAAACCAGCAAACTATTCAATGAAGAGGTGGGTTATACTTAGTCTTGTTTTGATAATTGCGCACAGCTTTTAATAATGTTTGCAAAGATTCACTGGGTCTACTACTAATGCAGTAATACAATAGCATGTGACCAGATTCTCTTGTGTTCTCTATGTGATTTTTCTCTCTCTCCCCCAGAGACTTATAGACAAGTCGAGGGTAACGTGTGTACGATGGGTTCCTGGTTCAGAGAGCCTGTTTCTGGTGGCTCACTCCAGTGGCAGCATGTACCTGTACAATGTGGAAAACACCTGTGGCACCACTGCACCCCACTACCAGCTCCTGAAGCAGGGTGAAAACTATGCTGTGCATACCTGCAAGAGCAAGTCTGCTCGTAACCCGTTACTGCGCTGGACAGTGGGTGAAGGAGCGCTCAATGAGTTTGCCTTTTCCCCAGACGGCAAGTTTCTGGCATGCGCAAGCCAGGATGGCTTCCTACGGGTATTCGGCTTTGATGCTGCAGAGCTCCATGGAACGATGAAGAGCTACTTTGGTGGCTTACTGTGCGTGTGCTGGAGCCCAGATGGACGATATATTGTGGCAGGAGGAGAAGATGACCTGGTGACAGTATGGTCATTTTCAGACTGCAGAGTGATTGCACGGGGCCATGGTCACAAGTCATGGGTGAGTGTGGTGGCATTTGACCACTGTACTACCAGTGTGGAGGACGGGGAGCCCCCTCCAGAGTTTAGTGGTAGTGACGAGGACTTCCATGAGCAAATCCATTTTAGCACAGGTCGAGACAGAGCTAACAGCGCTCAGTCACGTCTTTCTAAGAGAAACTCTACAGACAGTAGGCCCGTCAGTGTGACCTACAGGTTTGGTTCAGTGGGCCAGGATACCCAACTGTGTCTGTGGGACCTTACTGAGGACATTCTCTTTCCTCATCTCCCTTTGTCCCGTGCAAGGACTCACACTAATGTTATGAGCGCAACAAGCCCTCCACCCACTGGACAAAATACTACTGCATCTACCACCACCACCACCACCACCACCACCAGTAATCCCAGTGGCACCAATGGTAAAGACACTGTGAGCAACAGTAGCTCTGGTGGTAACCCAGCGAACTCCCTCCCCAGCACCCTGCCTCGCTCCAATAGCTTACCACACTCCTCCAATCCTGCAGGCGGCAGCACACCCAACAGTCACACGGGCAGCAGCAGCAGTAACAGCAGCAGCACCACCACCACCACCAAGGGCAATAGCATCATAGACAGCTCATTCATTGCCACTGGGGTTAGCAAGTTTGCAACACTGTCGTTACACGAGTCACGGAAGGAGCGCCATGAGAAGGACCACAAAAGGAACCATAGCATGGGTCACATCAACAGCAAGAGCAGCGACAAGCTCAACCAGCTAAGCTCATCACGGACAGCAAAAGCCGACGTGGCTAAGACTCTAGGCACCACTCTGTGCCCACGCATGGAGGAAGTGCCGCTGCTGGAGCCGCTGGTGTGTAAGAAGATCGCTCACGAGAGACTCACTGTGTTAATCTTCCTTGAGGACTGTTTGGTAACAGCCTGTCAGGAGGGTTTCGTTTGCACATGGGCTAGGCCGGGGAAAGTGGTGAGTGAAAGGCAACTCGAGGATACTGTCATGTGACACCTCATAACCAACACTGTATGGAGTACAAGCATTTGAATTCTTTGCTGCGAGAGGCTGTTAACAAATCTGTTTACGCAAGAGTTAGAAAAGACCCTCTGCATTGTGATGATTAAAGTAATAGCACGTCTTCTCTAACAGTTAGACCTTGTGGCCTGACAGTTCTTCCCCTTTTATTGGAGTCATCTTCTCAGTTATGTTATGTATGTGTGTTGTCTGTCTCTCCACAGGGATTGCTATCATCTCAAAACAACCCAGCCAACTCCCCCAGTGGAACAGTAGTATAGCCCCAGTGCTGGTGCTGCTAATGACAGCTCCATGCAACAGAGATGGGGATGACCAAGGCCAAGGCCCTGCAGCGCTTCTTCACACACTGTTGCACACTACACGATCTTCAGTGTCACCTTCCTTTTCGCTACTGCTTATGTTTAGGTAGCTGACGTTGACAGAACCAGGGTTAGAAACACGGGGCCCTTCTTGTCTTGGGGTGCAAGACACAGGAGGGCAAGCTTTAAATCATCTAGGAGGTTTATGGGAGAGGATGACTGGCTCGCTGTTAAATCTGCAGTCATATCAAGTCATGCTCCAGTACCTGGTCCTTTGTGCCTGTGGATCTTTAAAGACTAGACACATTGCATAAGCATTAAAGACTGTGGGAGTGCCTCAGCTTGACCTTTTTTACATTGGCATTCAATAGGACAAGTTGCTGTATTTTGTTTCAACTGCGTTCACAGATAAAGGGAATACAAGGAGGGATAGGATGGAACTGCAGTACACCCCATTTTTATTCTCTTTACCCCCTGGGCAGTCTGTTATACAGCCACAATCCTTGAACCTCTTTAAGAACGACTGCAGCTTTTTTGTTTGCTTCCTGTGCTAATATTATAATCAAAGTTATCACACAAATGTGTTTTGCACAGATATGTTTTTCCCCCACATCTTGATTTGATGATAGTGGAACACAAGCAAAATATTTTGAAGACAGCTTTGGAAGCACTTGGGGGAAACGGCATGTTGTTGCCCCCTGTCAGCCGCTGGATGCTGCAATCATAGTTTTTTATATTGAACAAAAAAAATCGTTTGCACTTAATAGTTTGTTAGAGGAGAATGGCTTTACATTTTTTGGAGTATGTAAGGACTCCTTTACAAGGTTGAAATATAAATAGAATTAAACCTTTGTATCTATTAAACATTTATTTTAATATTGTTTCAGATTAAATGGCCTCTGTATTATATGTAAATATTGTACTTTGATGATTTATGGGTGAAATGATCATTACATTAGTTGAAAGAATCTCATTTCTGCAAATAGTGATATTTCTAATACAGAAAATCTATACCTAATATTAAAACAAATCTTGAATATGCAGGTGAAAACGTTTTTTGTTTGTTTTGTTCTTGTTGTACATAGAGAGAATTCAGGTGTATTTTTATTAATGAAATGTTTGGTATAGGAGATGTCTATAAAATCCTCTTATCTAACAGGTAGTGCTGAATGCTGGCTTGCCTGTTGCTGCAGATTCCTTTGTCAACATAGGAAGGTAGGCGCAGAGGCAGCGGTGTAATTCAGCCATCACTTTGAGCTCAGGTAAACCACAGGAAGACTAACGCTGGCATAGCTCCCATCATCCATTAGCACTAGTCTTGCCCATCAACGTGTGTGAATTCACCTAAACTAACAAAAAAAGACAACTGTGTTCTGCAGACAGGGCTGAAATTTGCAACGCCTCTAATTGTGAGTAATAATTACTGAACTGATTCTGAAGTTGTGAACAAACTTTTGACACTGTGTTCAATACCTGCTGACAAATGTTAACACTCGTTGGTGTAAATGCTTCGGGTGAGGGTGTATTTTTTTTTTTTTTGTGTTTTTTAAAGCACCCACATAGGAAGAGTGAACATTTCAACAGTGGGAGCCTTTTCCTCCATGTGACGCCTATTAAAACAGCTTTGACAGACGATATGCTCCATTTGTGTTACTTTGTGAAGCGAACATACAACATATTCATACTCGTCATTTTGAAATGTAAGAATCTACCTCCTTACACTGAAGATCAGAGTTATGCCCACAAAATGATAACATCATGTGTCCATGGACCCTTATATTGAGCCCAGCTGTTGACGATTACATAGAGTATGGGGAAAAAGAAAGACCTGGCATGAGTAGAAATATAAGTACTAATAATAGGTTGATCTTGAGACCTGAATGAGCATATTTAGCACTTTAACTATCATAGTATGTGCATATGCAAGGAAGCTGATATCTGCTCTGAAGTCACACTGGAAGGTACAAGAGGCATTAAGTCAAGTTCAGGCTGCTCCAACCCACACACAGGTTAGTAGAGTTCAACAAAATCCTCATTATCAGCATTACTAAACGTACTTTCATGAACAATTTGCTGATACTGTGTTTGAAGAATATCTCTTCAACAGTTTCATTACGCTTATGGGGGGGTACATTTAGGATTATGCAAAAAACAGCCAAGGGCAGTATTGAGCTGAAAAATACGAGCTTGAATGAACTTGCATTGACATCAGCCTTCACTTTTTTTCACCACAGCATTCTATATTTAAGTCTATATTTGTATATGTCGTTTTTGCTCTATAGGTCATAAACATATTCCTGCAACGTCGTCCTACTACTTTACATGTGTTTTATGCTCTGAACGGGGAATAAAACCCGTCTTCCATAATTTATGAATCACGTTTAGCAGAAACATAAGCACTGACAGCCATTACACCAGCAGACTGTGCATCAGTATGAGGGATGAGATGGGTTGAGAGATCAGCAGGACCGATCGTCCCGTCAGTGTCAGTCACTAGCATTTAGATGTCTTAAGTCAAAGCATTACACTTAATTCCCTGTTGATTTCTGTACAAATTAAATGTGATTTAGAGAACTATTTTAGCAACAATACTTTAGCCATCTGGACTCGTGGACAAGAAGTCTACTCATTAACATCATATAGTTTTATACTAAGATGAGAAAAGTCTTGGGAAAATGTACAGTTTACAGAAAGAAACATTGAGAAAGTCCAAGGGAAAAATTAGTAGTTCCAGTGTTTCTATTTTGTCTTTTTTAGGCAGGGGCACAAAATAAACTAAACAGCAAGAAAGACCTGCTATGACCTGCAAACTAGTGCCGTTCCACTGTGTCGGTCTCAGGAGGCCGTCTGAAATTAAATATTAGGCGTTGATGTCATTGGGGGGGGTCAAAGGTTAATAGTAACGATAAAATAGCAAAAGGACTGACAGGAGTTTGTGTATTTGGCAGAATGTGAGAATCTCTGTAGCTTTTCATCGACCGTCACACATATTAAACCTATGAAGAAAAAACTGCAAATTACACTGGCATCGGTTAACCATTAGTCACCAAGAATCAAGAGCGCTGCCACTTCCTCCTATTCTCAGTTCTATTCTAGGACGTTTCCCTTGAGGTGCACGCCCAATTACTAAGCCTTCATCGTGGGAGCACTCGTACAATTTGCACATGACATGTCTCAGCACAACAGCCCCCGTGTCACATGTCGTCACGGTGCACTGGAAACGAAACGTGCGTTTTGTTCGGCACAGAGGAAGCCTTTCTTAGGCTTCATCAGTTTTACGCAGTTTGAACATCTGTTTGAAATCCGTTGCACATTAAGCATATTTAATTGTGGAAATTCTCTGTTGAGAGCGGAGCCTCTGAAAGGCCTGCAGCAGTCTACCGGAGGATCTATTTTATATGAACTACAGCACGGGTCCAGTCAATGATCACATTGCAGTTATTTCAGATTTTGTACAGTGTGCAGAACCGATTGTTAAACATTGCTGGAGGGTGGTGGAGGGGATCAATGCAGTCTCAGCGGAAATCATCGATACCTAAGCACTTAAAATGTAAATGCATCCTCAATAGCAACAGCAACGAACAAGAAAGTTGTATCAGTGTCTCGGGATTTCTCCAGATTCCCTGTGTGCATTTATCTGTGAAATCACAATCTCTGCACAAAAATACAGTCGCCCAGGTGCCAAGCAAGACAGTGATGCACTGCAACAAAACAGAACTAGCCACAAAGCCTGTGTGAAACACAGCTCGATGACAAACGCTGCAGTTTTCCGCGTGCGCCCTGTGATGCGAGTATGACTGACATGTGCATTAATGCGGTGGCAGTCAGGAGTAACGAGACTCTTGGTGTGCTCTAGAAACCTGTAGAAGATGAGCAAAGGGGGAGACTACTTAAGTGGAACAAGGTGTCTCAGAGGATCTTCTTTGATGCGAGTACATTTATGCGATATAAATAACTTCTAATTCATTATGCATGCACAGTGGCTCCACTGATTCACCAAATTTACGGCTGCCAGCATATACCCATTCACCATTTAGAGGTGATCTATATGTTTGGTAAATTCACATAGTCACACTTTTTTTTAGAGAAAACACAACAATATATTGCTTTATATATTATTAATTGCAGCTTACAAAACAATGCAGAGTTGCCAGGAATCACTTAAGTCATTGATTGTAAAGATATATTTATGTTAAAGAAGCCAAAAATCCAACATTCATCTTTATTTAGAACAGTCCAATAAAACAGGCAATATGAAGAGAAGTCCATAAAGATTTACTTTAAAAGGCTTTTTTTCTTTATAGAGGATGCAAAAGAGACAATAATATAGAATAATAATAGTAATTAAGGTCACTGTAATCGAACATAACTCTTGCAAAGTTCGTGGTCCCTGATATCGCCCCAGCCCCCGTTTTTCACATGCGGGGCCACCCCTCCGGCCCCGTTGGCTGGCAGTCTCTTTGCTATCAGGAGGTTCTTTGGGAACAGCTGGTTCCCACTGCTCTGTAGGATGTTTTCTATCTTGGTTTTCTGGCTGATAGGCATACAGGAAGCCTTTTTGTGGTGCATGCCACAGTCCCCGGCGTGGAAAACTCGTGGCGCCTCACTCACCATGACTTTCCAGTAGGAGGGCAAGCAGGCCACGGTCAGGTGTTGTAAGGACCAGTCCCAGTTGTAGTCGTCGTAAGTGCAGAATGTGTCGGTGCATTGAATGAGCTTCTGGTATGTCTCTCTGCTCAGAGCCATCCCCATGTTGTGCTCTGTTGACTTCCAGACTTTTACCTCCACCTTGTTTGCTTTGCTGGAGTAGCCAATGTGGCTGTAACTCCCTAGTGAGAGGATGTCACAGTCTGAGCATTGCTCTCGTTTAAGGGTAGACATCAGCTTTAAGAGATGGATAAAGTCCGGAGACAAGTAGTGATCCTCCTCAATTAGCAGGACCATTCCCTTGTGGTCCTTCAGAGCCCTGACTCTGTCCCATACAAAGTGGAGCTTCCACCACCAGTGGTGCTTGGTCTGGGAGAACTTTGCCTCACGGTAGTGGCCGAATGAGTCGGGGTACTCGGCGTTAATGCATCCCAGCTTTAAGGCGTCCTTTTTGGGAATGTCTCTGGGGCAATCCCTGGGGTCGTTTCCAGGGAATTCCTGTGGATACAGCTGGATGCTGAAAGGGAAAAAAATCTGAAGGACTTGACAGAAGTCAACAGAAGCCACCACTTTGTTTATGTCAGGAGACCAGTAGTCATGGCTGAATATCAGCAGTATGCTCTCCACACCTCTGGCCTTCCGCAAACTGTCCACTAATAGCTTAAGGTAATCCGGCCGGTTATGAACCTGAACCACCACAACCAGATCATCTTTCTGTCGTGTATTTTTAAACTTCTCCTCGTGTCTTATTGTCTGGTCAAAGTTCAGCTGGAAGACAATGCCACGGTAGACTAACGTGGTGTTGTCCACCTCTAGCTTGGGTATCTTCTCTTTCTCCTTTGTTTTGTCTGGGTGCGTGTCATTTGCTTGAAGAATAGAAGGTAGAACAGGGGCCCGGCTCACTGCAGGTGTGGCTTGCACCGGGAGATGGTTGTTGCTACTGCTGCTGCTGCTGCTCCTCCTCACTGTCTCCCCTTCCTTAGGGAACGAGCCACTGTCATTCTTTTTCTGTCTTCCGCTGCTCCAGAAAGCAAGGCCACAGATGACAACCACCACAGTCAGTATCACCACCTTCCTCTTGTAGATTCGGAGTCTCATGATAAGAACGTCGGTCTCTTGCGAGGGGAGAAAAGTTGATTGCGGTGGAACAAATAGCACAGACTAATAGCGGACTTAGATTGACGTGCTCTGTCCAGGAAGCAGGTCTGAATAAAACGAAGTTATGACGCTAGGTGTAGGCAAAACGAACTTTTGCTGTAAACATGGATGAATATTCCGTAAGGCATGATGGGTGCAAGGAGGCAGCAGCGTAGCAGTTTGCGTGCACCACCTGCATGGAAAACAAACCAGCATATCACATTATAGACACATGTCGTTATCAAGCGGATGTTAAAAACAATTAAACAACTACATCTTGAAAATCTGACAGAACCACAAATACAGCATAGGTTACAGATAGCAACTGAGCAACTGTTTGGTGATAAAAACGATGAAACAATAGCAACGATTTACATTCAAACAACCAATTGTCAGTAGAACATTCAACGTTGTTTAACACGTGTTCATTCCTGAGTACTACCCTCAAATCCCCAGTGTTGATTACTGCTGTGCTTCTCCTGCATAAATCTCTGTCGCCAAGTGCATGATCAATACTGATGAGCTCTCAGTGCTCAAATGCGAGCAAACCTCGATCTTTTTATTCGTTATTAAATTAGCGGTCTCTCAGCTTTCCACCTGGTCCCTGCATCTGTCTCGTCTCTGCCCAGAGACTCTTCAGCTCAGTAGTCCCAACTTGGCTCCCTCGCTGCTTGGAAGACCCATTAAGAGACTGCGATAGGTTTAATGAATACATTGCTGGTATCTGCTACAAAAACCCAACGAGGGCAGACACGGGTAAAGCAATATCTGACTATCAGTGCATTTATTATTAAAGGCAAACCATGCAACTACACTTCATAGTTCACAGTGTACACGTCTCTATAGGCTTCGTCTTAGATGCGTTTCATTCTCGTAGATCGCCAGATACGTTTAAATGTCTGTCGCCCTGCTCTAATCGACGGTTCAATCTAATCACTATCACCATGATCGCAGTTACTCCGCCGTTGTCTCGGTCTGCGAGCGGCCGATCGTTCACTTCCAGCATATTACAGATAGTTATTCTGACCTGAATTGGCCGCTGTCAGACGCGCCGAGCCAGCGACAGCTTTCGTGGATTCCCACGTGAAAAAAAAAAACAAAAAAAAAAAACAAACAAACCCCGTTTTACTCTCATTCCTCTTAAATGCTCTCGTGGCAACTGAATCCACAGCTGGCGTTTCAGCTTCTGTTCGATTACGGCAGCGATCGCCCTAAGATGCTAACATTAAGTTAGCATCGGGCTAGCAACTTACAAGGAGGCGCGTCTTCCGGACCAGACCCCGACATCGCTCAACACGGTCGTTGCGTTTCGCCACAGTCTGCTTACCTAGAGCCGGAGAAGCCGCGCGGTCGTTTCGGAGACAAACATCAGCACGGTGGCGTCTCCCTCTCCTCCATACCTCCCTGCAGGCAACACGCAAACGCAACTATCAGCTAGCTCAAAAAATTACAATCCCCAAAACAGAGCCGCTGTCCCACAATGCACTGGGCCACCGGGGGGCAGCCGAGACACCCTGACAACATATTACTCTCCATCCTCTCACGTTAGGACTCGCGGGGATGAAATACACGCATTCTTGCAACGTCGCAAAAGATTGTTCTTAACAAAGTGTAAAATGAAGCAAAGATTTCTGACTTTGAATTGTTGATCGAGCTCCAATGTGTGATTTGGACGCTGTCTTCATATTTGTGAGCAGTGCAGTAAAAGAGCTATTATAGGAAATACAATTACAATTTTAAGTAAAACTTCAAGCGTATATTTAACATTTTATCTTCAAAGACCAAATTCAGGTGGTACTTTACTTGTAGTGGAGTCTTATTTCTGGCAAGAGCTGTCGCTTCAGTAGTTGCTTAATTTATGCGCTTTTTTTTTTACCACCTCTGTCTCTGTACGTTTGGCGGAGCGGTCCGTCCTCCGCCAGGTGGCGCGACGGATGAACCCACAACCGGAAACGCAGCCTCCAAAAGCTTCGTGTGCGCACGCGTGTCGTTCTATCTTCCTTTCCGACGCTCGAGCGAAAGAGACAAGATGGGCCATCAGCAGCTCTATTGGAGTCACCCCAGAAAATTCGGACAGGGATCCCGATCCTGGTCAGTCCTACGTTTAAAGTGTCGATTATCGACAATTGTGCAAAAACGAGTCGGTTGGAACGTGTTTGTGCTCGTCGGTGTTTAATAATTTGTCACCGAAGTCGCGCCGCATGGGTGCTGAGCCTCAGCTAACATGGCGGTAGCGATGCGCCTCCCCATCCTCGTAGCGTTAGCGCTGTGTTCAGTCGGCTGATGACTGTTCATGATGCCAAGCTGCACATGGTGGATGTTGTCCGATAAAGTGATTAAACGAAACGGGTGGAATAAAAGTGTTCTGTGTTTACTTCTAGAATGTTTGTTAGGGTTAAGCTAGTGATGACGCTCGGGGAACAGCAGCCAATGTAACACTTGCAACCGGCTCCGAGTTTACTGGAGCTTCCGCATCTAGTGCAGTTAGCTCTTAAGGTGAATTAACCCGTTTAACGCCTAACGCTGCTTCTGTCTTCATTCCAGCCGGGTTTGCTCGAACAGACACGGTCTGATCCGTAAATACGGGCTCAACATGTGCCGCCAGTGCTTCAGGCAGTACGCTAAAGACATCGGTTTCATCAAGGTAACTAGTGAAGTGCTTCAGCACTTATTCTACGTTTGATATCGCACTATAATACCTGGGCATCCATTGTAAAGGCGTCTAGCATAACAATACGGTAATTACAGTGGTAGTTGGTGTAATTAACACAGTTTGTATTGATCCTGATTAATTTCTCGTTTTATTTGTTCCACAGCTGGACTAAATGTTCTGCGCCGACATGTTCTCAGATGGTTCAAGAAATCTCCAGATGTCTGGCCATGATGGGATAATTAATTGGTGGAAATAAATGTTTTTTTGTCCAACTTAAATGGTTTTGTGTGTTCATTGACTTGTGGCATGTTAAATCAGTTAGCAGGAGTCTCCAGGGAGCAGGAGAAATGAGAACTTAGTAATACAAGGCACATCTTTTTACCTTTTAACCACAAACTGCAAGATGCATCGCTCCCTATTGAAATTGATGCCAACACCTGTAGTGCGTAAACACGGAGGTTGGAGTTATCAGCCAATCAATCAATCAATCAATCAATGTGTACCACTTTATTATGGTAAAGTTACTGTATAATGAAGTGCTGGGTTCATGAGGTGCCAGGCATGTAGGCCTTTTGCAGAAATTCCCTCAGACACTAACACTTGGTTAAAGTCCATGCCAGTTGTTTGCAGGTCATAAGTATTGATAACCTTGTTGAATTTAGTTTTGTTATGGATTTGGATAATGCAGCAAGACAAAATAAAGGTAAAATGGCATCTGTTAAGTTCTAAGTCTGAAGGGCATGTACCGCAGTTTGCTCTGGTAGCTCTAGATCTTAATAAATGGCACTCGTTAAAAAAAAAGTTGATGATGATTTACATTTGCAAACAGTAATTTTGAACTCGGCATGTGTTCGCATTAAATGATCTGCCCCCCGTAATGCACGGATTGGTAACATGCTGAGAAATCAGTCTTGTTCAAAATGAATGAAATGTGATAGGTCTCCTGTAGCGTGGCTAATTGCTTAGAGCTGTGTGCGTTAGGTTACCAGGGTTTATACCGAGCAGACTCAGCACAAGCAGAAGCCAGAAAAAACCTTGGCAGGTGGAATTCTGGACAAATCCATACAATATAAACCCAATGGGCAGGGTTTGCTTAATTTGTCATGTTTTATGTGTTCTCTTTCAAAAACAAATGGATGGAAGCACTAGATGGCAGCAACGATTCACGCTCACGATTCAAGGCCAGTGACAATAAAACGCTAATGCACTGACTTCGTTCTTGAACCTTTTCTCATTAAGCTCTTATAAAAGCGTCATTAAGCTGTTGTTGGTCACTCAGCCTTGGTTTCAGTTGATGGGTGTTATTTTAAGGTAGTAGTTAGTTTTTCAGTTCATTTAAAACATTAACTTTGGTTCACGCTGAGTCTGGTATATATTTCGATCACGCCTCTCACTTTGATGAATTATCAGCTAGACATTTTGAGACTGGTCCTGTTTGATTCAAGGCAGCGAAATAAATCATGTGCGGCAACGTGTAGTTTATCATAAATAACAAATCTCTTTGTGCTTAAGATTAGGACGAAACTTCAATGATTCCAGTCGGGGAAATTAGTAAAGGTAAGAAAAAAAAGAAGTAAGATTGTAAAAAAGTACCAACAAATAACTCCAGTTGAATTATCTCTTTAAATCTATGGGTGACATCTTCAAGGCCAGACGGAGGACACCAGTGTTCATCAAAAGTGTATGCACTTGTTGTATAACTGCTAACTCGTATTCATAAACCAGAGCTGGTGTGGAGGGTGCCACACTCTGCATTAATGCAGGAAGACAGACGCTGAGGCTGTTTGGACAGAGGGAGCTGAACACACAAGTGCTTCATGTTGCATCAGTCCAGTATGGAGGCGGGCGGAAGGTGTTGTGTTTGATGCTCAGCTTCATTCTCTTCACCAGCGTATTAACGCTCTTCTTATTATGCTTCTTCAGTGCACCACTGCCAAGACTAGTGACTGATAGGACATGCTGCAAAGTCTGTTTCATTCATCCGATGTGATGGCTGTTGCTGAGGCCAGTTTGCTTCTGAAATATAGCTCCTGTTTGATATACGCCTTTTATGGTTTACTATTACATCATTCAAGCTTCGTTCACTGACTTTTCTGGTCACACGTGGACTCAAGTATCTCTCAGGCTTGACAACATGTCTGCAGCTTTCTTAGTTTTACTGCAGCTTCCTGACATGTTGTTAAAACAATACTGAATGAAGCCCTCATTCACTTCCAGTCTTCAGTCAGAGTAAATATGTCAGTAGATACGTTGGCTATAAAATCATAACCAAAAAGCTGTAAAGGTGCACACTGACTGTTTGTAGGTTAATAATGTTCATTTCTCTCCACCGCAGTAAAGTAACATCACGGTGGCATCTGCACCAACGATGGCTGCTTCTCAAATGATGGTGTATGGTGTGATGAGGAGGGAGTGTGGTGGTGGGACTCATACTAAGTGACAAGTAGAGATGCACATGTGGAGAAAATCAATTGTTTGTTGTTCTGAGTGCTCATATGGGCATGTCAGGCTTCTACATGCTCCCTCATGTGTACCTAGTCGTGAGCAGACTTCATGGTTACAACAGTATCCCAACACTGAAAGTAAACCGGAATAAAACACCACTCTGAACAAATCTGGAGGGAATTTGTGTGACGGCTTGGGACCCAGAGTCTCAGTGCTGCTCTGATTGACGGCCTGGCACATCGGAGAGGTCCCCCACCCATCTCCCAGATTATAGGGAAAATAAGTGGACTGAAAATGTTAGCGCACTGTTGGCATGGAAACATTCCACTGGGTTTACCTGCTTTCAGTTGTTAGACCAAGAGCCACTTCTCGCTGCAAGGGCTGTGAGAAAACACGTGGCCTATTTGGCGTCGATGCCTGAGCAAAGGCAGACGAGAAAGTGTGGGCAGCCACAGATAAATGGAATGATTAATAAAAAAACAGCAAGTACTGGAGCAGTGCAAAATTACAGTTGTGCACAGCTTGAAGTATTGATAACTACCAGATGGTTTGCTCATGATGCCCTCACTTTCCTCAGGTGATGCTAAATCACTCATTATTCTTTATCAATAGCCATAAACATCACCAGGCTGCAGAGTTATCTCTAATATTTCCCTCTGTTTCAGCGTGTTCCCTTGAGAAATTAGCTGTGCAGTACACAGAGCTTTATTACAGGCCAGTATAGAGCATCTGGCTGATTCAATTGCCCCAGTCAAACAGCAGCTAATTCCCAAAGCACCACAGAATAAGCATTCTCAATGCTGCAAAGCCTCAATTTAGGCTTAGATGACTTTAGCAAGCATTAATTGCTTTATAGATTCCGAAGGGAGATTATAGAGACCTGAGAAAAATACTTTAACAATGCACATGACACAGATTCTATTCATTATAGCGTCAACCGTGTGGCCAATTTTGCACCACAGAGGCTTGCGCCGGTGCATAATCCTCAGGCTGATGTTACAGACCTTGATAACATGTCAGCGGCGCCACCAAATCCTCCCAACATGAGAAAAAACACCCGTGAACGACGAGTCACCGCGGGAAGTGCGCATGTGTAACTAATAACACGGATGATGGTTGCTTGTTGACATTTTGCCTCACTGGCACTGCTGCTGGGATCCTTAATGAAACAGAGTCATTAGGCATTACAGTGGGTGTCATAGCTGGATTCACCATGAGAGTGGTGTCATGCTAAAACCATCGTTCCTAAAAATGGCAAATGATAAAAGAAGTAAGGAAGAAGTGAGCTAATCACCCCATCTCTAGCTGAGGGTTCATGCTCCAGCCATAACACAATCAAACTGTCTGGAGGCAAGATGCCCCAGAGGCAAAGAGGTTTAGGAATAAGTAAGCCCAGAATAAAAACACAGAAATTTATTTATTTATTTATGTCAGTAATCAAATTACACGACGGTAATGTATGCTTTGACAAGGAAGACGACCGGAGAACAGTGAACACTTCTCTGCCAACGCAGGCGGATGATCTGCTCCTACACGCCTGTAATTTCCCAGCTGAGTGCAACAAAAGAGGGAAGAGGCAAAAAATGAAAAAAATGTGTTGCCTGCCAATTACGAAAAAAAGCATCCTTCATATTGTCTTTGGCTTCGGCACGTTTTATTTTGGGTCGTGCATGCAGCTGAATTCATCCAACATCTGTGCACACAGCTGGTGAACAGCGGAGGACTGGACTTTAACCCTGTTTATTACAACAAGAGTCACCAGCCCTGAAGTTACCGTCGAACATGGTCACATGTGACACCAGCCATGAGCAGCCTCAATGCGCTGCACCTGTGGGGGCAGTGCTGCACTGCGCTTTGACTTGAAGCGGCAGAGAGGGGAGGCTTGGAGCACTGCAAGGTTAGACGACAGGAGGTGTTGTGCTGCTCTCTGGGGAGAAGCTCTTCAGTCACACTGAACAAAAAAACGAGAGAGGGAGAGATGCAGAATAGTAAGAAGCAGCCTCAGCTTGAGGCATGGCTAATTGAATATACCATGCCATCTGAAGTGAGGAGTACAGCTGGAGTCGAGAAGACAAGCCTGAGTAGGGCAGGCACAGTGGGACGGCTGCCTACACCAAACAAAAAGACAAATCAAAGAGCGAACACATGAGATGTTCGCAGCAGATGGCCCTGATCTCTCCTCCGCCTCTCCCACTGTCTGCTTGTGTTTGATGGGGGAGAGGGAGGAGAGGCTGCGAGCCTGTTATCAAGGTTGGTGTGAGGAATGAGTGAACGCCGAAAGAGAAGATCTAACCGAGCGGCGCTTTGTGGCTAAAATAATAACCAGCCACGTCTTTCAGCCCGTTGAGAAGGGACGATAAGGAAAGAGAAGTACGTGTTAAAAAGTTTAAAGCCGCTGTGGTGCATCTGCGGAGGTCAGTGGTTCGTCCAGGCTTTGACCGGTCTGCCTTATGTGGCTGAGCACAGAACTGTGTTAAGGGGGCAGCAAGGAAAAAAATATTACTCATAAATGGAAAAGATCAACTAGTGGCATTTAACAACGAGCAGAGAAATGGTGTCATGGAGGACGGCGTCTTTCAACTCTCCCCGGGCTAACGGGACGTGATATTCTGTCAGGGTTGTAATTTATTTCTCACACAGTTCATGCAGGGCTATTACACCATATACTTTACTTTACTGGCAGCCCTCTTGTTATTATCCTCCCATTTTAGTCGTGCGCCTGTACTGTACGTCGTGCATTCGCCAAGATGGACGAATGAATATAGGTGCGTTCCAGCGTCATGCCTCCAAGAGACGAGACATAGCCATTATCCCCTGTGCAGTATGGAAATGTCCGCCTATAACCGTGTCTGTCAATCTCGTCCGCGCGCTGGTTTGGATGTTAACCTTTGAATTCACAATGCCTCATCTGAATATGACCCATGCTCACATTTTTCATTACCCACGTTTATGAATCTGCGAGACAGCCGGAGTGGAATGGAATATTTAACATGATTGGCATGAACTCCATAGTGAAGTGCATTTTAAAGAAGCAGGATATCTTCAGCAGAGGAGGAAGACGACTGGAGGGGAAGGAGCACTGGCGATGGAGCGATGGAGCGACGGAGCGATGTCCACGTCTTTCGCTTTTCTTTGCTGCAGCAACGTGTAAACGTTTGCTATGCACCACGTCAGCACTGCTTCCTCTGTATTCGCAAGTTTCTGAATTGTTTGATGCGATGAACAGATGTTGGAGCTGGCGAGTGAACAGCTGCCACCCACTGATCTAGTTGGGCCGTCCAGGTGTCCCACCGTGCCAGTGCTAGCGGCTCTAATCCAGGTGAGAAAATGAACTGTCACATGTGTTTGATTGTTAAAAGTGGCTGCTGGTTTCCGTGACAACACCTCCACCGGTTGGGGTTGAGGTAATGGGCAGGCAAGTTATTTTTTTATCCCTCCCACCCAAACCTGTTTTTCATCCTCTTCCCCATTTTGAATATTTGAAGGAGGTAACTCAGACGGAGGACGATGCACTGAGTGACAGAGTGACAGATGCGCCTCTATTTTTCAGGATGAATGTGTGCATGATGCAGCCGGAGAGGATCAGAGAGAGCTCAGATGGAGGCACAGAGTGCAGGCTTTTCTGCTCACTCCACTTCCAGCTCTTCTTACTTATGGTTTTTATTAACCCACTCCTACCCTGCAGTAACCATTACGCCTCTGGCGACTTCACACCACATCCCTGCGGACGGGCCGGCCTGTCAGCAAATGACTGCCATTAAATATGACACCCAGTCTTTATGCCATCATTGCAGAGGGTCATTTTCCTCTTGAGTGAAATGGAGGACGGCACAGAGTAGATATTTTTTGACAAACGGGACTAATGCAGCCTTTGAGTCGTCTCCCAGCTGCACTCCTTTCAGGAGACCACAACAGACGCAGGGGAAGATGAGCACGCTAGGAGTCTGCTTACCTGTGTCCCGCGACCGAACCGTGGTGTGACGGGCACAGTTTGTCCCCCACTCCGCATTGAAATGCGTCTGTCATGCAAAGCTGGCTGCCTCGCGCGGTCTCTGCGTGAGCTGCCATTCTGACATTTCAGCGCTCGCAGCTGATTGTGTTGTTTTGAAAGTGAAAGCCTCCTTTAATGGATACCTGCGCCAAGCGACTGCCGTTCCAGCAGTCAGCCTGACGGAGAGGATCCCTCCGCCTGTAATTTCACCAGCAGTGACGTGTTCTTGTCGAGAACAATACTTTTGACGAGAGGTTATGTAAATCTTCCTCATGTTTTATTCCACTCCATAATACAGTACACTGTGCATTTTATTACCTCTACTCTCATTCCTTTGACTACAGCTTTAAGATAATTGCCACGACATCAGGGATCTCAAGAGGTTAAACCACTGGGTTTCAGCAAAATGGTTTCTTGCCCACAGCAATGACAAGTGCAGGATTAGGAAGTCACACGGTAAAAGGATAGCACAGTGCATTATTGTTTGCTGCTGAAGTGTGTTTTTCCCAGCAGACTCGCTGTGTGCCTGCGGCAGCATGACCTGCCCACTCTCGCCCGTGTGCTGCTCTGAGATCCTCTCTGCATTTATCGATTGCAGCCTGTCCGCCCACCGGAGGATCCAATACCAGTTAACATGATGCAGAGTCCACATATTCAGAGGCAGGAGGATATCAGCAGGCCAAACTCTGATTGGCATCATTTAGAGTGATAGGGATCAGTTAGAGGCCAAAGTACAATTGATTAAGTGGTGTCCGTATATAAACAGATGGAAAGATCAATAGCGACAGGTCAGTAGAAATTATAAGCATTTTAACAAGCACCGGTCGAGAGGTGTTATGGATTAATGTCAAAGCTTTGTGTTCCATCCAAAACAACAAAACCAAACCAAACCAAGAACATAACAGCAGGACACCTGGTAACGTCTTCCTGCTCTTGCTGCACATTTAATGCTGCTTCCAGTATTGCTTCTTAAAAGACATATTTTTCAGTAGCTTCATGTCAGAATTAATCATTCCTCACTCTAAACTATCTTTTTGAAGAGAGGCATCTTTTTAGCCCATTTACATATAACCGCCGTAATTCTGGCATCTCGTCGTTCGTTTTCGTTTTTCTTCAGCCGCCTGCTCTACATCATTACAGCGTGAGCGGTGCTCAATCAAGCCTCAGGACGTTGATAATATATGGTAGGTGCCGCCGCGAGATGACTAATTGCGGTAGTCACGTTTAATTTCCGGTCCCACCGGGTTGAGCACGCGTGGTCGTCTCCACACTCGAAGAGGGGCTCGCCCTGTGCCGCCTTGCCGTCTGGGCGGCCACGCGGCGGCTTGGGTAGCGCTGATGTAAGGGAAGACTTGGCCTAGTGCTGCACGCGATAAGGTTTCTGCATCGCTGTGGACAGCACTGGGGGATTGTGGGCGAGCGCTTATCAGTCTGTGACAGGGTCTATCAGCATCTGTCATGTTTACTCCTCAGGTGTGCTGGCTCACCGCGCCGCCATGGCTCCCTCATTTCAGCCAGCAAACCAGGAGCACAAACAGAAACCCACCCACTGCTGCTCCAGACCAAACACTCTCTTTCAGTATAAACGCACGGTTTACTTGTTACACTGGCTGCTTCTTAGCCACCTCATCCTTCCACATCTTACAGCATGTAGCCCCGGTACCACTCTCTATTCACCTCGCTCTGAGTGGATGTGGAGTGAATCATCCCTTAACAGGATATCAACAGGCTCCACCAAAAAGGCCCAGATTTACCCCAGCACATGTAGTTTTTATTCCCCAGTCAAGTGGCAGAGGGATCTCGCCATTCAGTCCATTTCTTCTGGTTGCAGCTCACGACTGCTCCTCTGCCTTCAGGAAGAGGTAAAAATGTGTTTTCCAAAGAACGGCAAGGCCCTCAGAGAGCAAAGCTCATATAATGGATGACATATAGCGCGAATGTCAATTTGTTGGCAGTTAATTGCTCCGTAACATGTATGTGAAAATGAAGTATTACACACACACACACACAGGCGTGTGGAAGGTGCGAGAGACAGTTCAAGCTAGTTCACGCAGGAGAGGAAGAGAGATTTGAGCGGGATTGTCAAAATGTCGCAGGTGGAAATGTCAGCAGCGAGGTGGACAGGAGTCAAACTGAGCGAGAGCAGGAGGTTGAAGCCATAATTAGTGTCTGCTAGTCACTGCGAGTGGCCCTGTGTGATGTCACCGGCTCCCCATCCTCTGTATCCGCCGCTGAGTACAAGCATGGGGACTGGCACGTCCTGACCTCTGGCCTTTCTGAGGAACATGCTGTACTCTTCTGTTTCACTGCTGCTCAGCCTCCAGTCTCCCGGCACCAACCCTGGCTGTGCCGACCGAAATGACCTCGTCGCTATTTGTGGGGTGACTCTCGCAACTACTGTGACTATTACGGCAGTTTCATTCTGTCCTGACACTTGAAAGTTTGCTTTCAGCTGGAAAGATCTTAAATGCCGTTAAAAAGACATCACAACACCTAAAATGTCAATAAGTCACGGCCACAGCATCAGCTTAGTGCAGCATAATTTGATATTTTCCACCGATTTTTAACTGCACGAAGAGAACTACAAACCCTGAAGCACTAAATGCATTTTCCCTGGAGGCTCAGATTCTCCTCTGTCAACCAGCAGAAGCTATTTATAGGCTCTTTCACAACTATTGGAACTGCGAGGCTTGTTATACACTGAAGATGAAAAGATGAAGAAACCAAAGAGTTTCACGTTTATATCTAGATATAATAAACAACATAAAACACAACAGCTTTGGTCTGATCTTACGTATGTTTTAGCTCTGCCGGGTGTGAGTTTGCCAAACTTGGTATAAACGCGACTCGTGCTGCAAATACTCAGGTTCTGCCGTTTGTGTGGCGTTATTCTCGCAGCGCTCAGTCTCTCGTGAAATGACCAAAATCGAGGGGATCCTGTCTCGCTCCGATCGCTCTCACAACACATGATGTATGGAGATGGTCTCTGAGCTCATCCATCATTAAAGGAACACTGTCTCATCCACGTAGCAGGGGGAGGCGCACTGTTGTGCATTCATCTACTGCCCTGTGACCCCCCCCCCCCCCCCCCCCCCCCCCACACACACACACACACACACACAAGGCACAAACACACACATGAACAGAAACAAACAACAATGCTTACTTTGTGCACGAAATGAATGCGTCGCTGGAGTACAGCTGTCATAGCGGATCGCAGTAACACTTAGCATGCTTCTGCGTCTGCTGAGCACACAACTACAGCTCCCACCGTTGATCCCAGGGCAGGAAGCAAAAGTGGCCGTTTTAAGTTCACTCTAGTGTTTGGTGCGCACCTTTTAGTGGCGGCATTGGAGCAGCTGATGCCTTATTGCAATTTGCATGTGCATATGTGTTCATATGTCCGTGGTAAAGGAACACAGCTCATCTACAGCAAAGCTGCAAATAAACGGGATGGCATTCGGACGTCTCTTTATTAATTTATGAATGTCAGAGAGCATCAGTGTGGGGCAATGACAAAAGGTTGAAGGGAAGTTTTATTTATGAAAGCAATTCGGAGAGAAACATCCGCACATTGGGTCTATTTCCGCTCTTTGATTTGTCCGTGTTTGTCCTAACTCTTCCGGCCGCAGCCTGTCCATATAAATCACTGTTGTATACACACTTCATCAAAGTTGCTTCGGAACAAAATAGCAACACAAAGCTTCCACACGGGCAGCAGTTTGGTTCCTGACCCAGATGGGAGAGTCTTGTTTTCCTGCTCGCAACAATCGGCATTAATCCTGCTCCCGTGGAGACGTGCGACTGAGGTGAACGGCTTCGTTCCGCTCGCTGACCGAATGCCACAGTGTAAAACCTGCCTGTTGCAGACTTTGAGATAACAACAAATGACACCGTAAATATTTAGGTTGGGTGATTTCAGCCAAATTGCGCAGGTTGTCAGATAAACCCTGATGTACACAGATGCCGAGGCTGCTGTCACTGCTAATTGTGTTTTCCCTGAGTTTAATTCTTCTCTTAACTACAGCGATGGGTGAATTCTTCCCAGAGCTTTTAGTCACAGTGACTCAGTAGAGCCACACATATAGAATATTCGCATCAGCTCAAGTTGGTGCTTGTATTATAATTAGCGACTTTCTACTGCAGCTATGTTCCCTGCAGCAATTTTAAAAAGCACCTGCAGACCAGCAGTGATTTCAGTTCCATTTAAAACGTGTGCGACCTGCGAACAAATGGGGCAGTTCGCACAGTCGCCGGAAGCAAATCAGAATCAAACCTTTTACTCCTTTTAGAAAAGCTACATGTGTAAAAGCCTACACCCTGTTATCCGCCTGCTATTCTCTAATGTATTTTGTAGTTATTTGCAAGGCAACACTGTGGGCATACGTCAAAAGGTTTAAACTAGGCTTCTTTAATATTAATGTCATTTTTTTACTGGCTGCTCAAACTTTGAGTGACACATTGGGCTGAAACACAATCTCCCGTCCAGGAAGAATAACTTCTTCAGGTTCTGCCCTGGCAGCTTCAGAACAGACACATGCTGTACGTTTATCGCAACATGGACTATATTTAGTATTAAAACATTATTAATTCATTAGCTATGAACCTGAGGGTTTTATTTATAATCACCCTGAGGGTACCAACATATGGTTTATGGCTTCTGAGTGCTGGGATCAGTGTACACACTGCATGTCCTCTCACCTTAGTTGTAATCACTTAACTATGCCAATGACACATGCTGCTATGAGCCAGGCCGGCTTCCTCTTGTGTGTGTGTATGTGTGTGTTTGGGGGGGGGGGTATCTTCATTAGACTGTCCAGGATCAGTGTGGGAGCTGCTCAAACAAGACCAATTATTTAGATTAATTTGATACACCCTTCCCAACCCCATTCTGCTTGGAGCATCTGCTCAGGCTCAAGGAAATGATGATGTACGAGGCGTAATTTAGCCTTGAGAGAGAGAAATCACAGCGCGTGATTGTGGCCAAATGGAAGCCAGATGAACTGAGCTTATTAAAAGGTAAAGGGGATGGAAATGTACAGGTGAGAGGTTTACCAGTGTTAATAAACGCTACGGCCGCGTCCTATCAGACGGGAGCCACGAGGGCCCTGCGATCGTCCAAATGGACTCCACGTCTAGTGTGTCAGCGAATGATATTACATGATATTACATCTGTTTGTTTCTGGGATTTCACGTTGCCGTTGTGAGTTTATTTCTCCGGCAGCTGATGAGTAACATGTTGGCCGTCCGGTATCATCATCACCACTGTGTTTGACTGACCTTTACAAAGTAATGCATTTAAATGAAAACTCATATCTGCATGATTCTTAACTGCTATGTTTTCTTTTGATACAATAGGTAAAGATTGGGAAAGTTTAGTTGTGGAAAACAGACCAAAGTACCGTGAATGGCCCAGTTCTGGGTCATTTTTTCAGTTTTCTCCACAAATCGAACTGCAGGAATCCTTCAAGCCCTCTTGTATTTGAGCTAGAGCACAGAGTTAAGTTAGGTTGAGGTGGGTAAACATTCTGTGTTACCTTTGGACAAACGTCTCTTTCTAAAGCTCTTATTTAAACAAAGCCCGGCCTTAATGCTCGTATTTTTCCACAGCTGTGTCTGCTTTCGCTGGAGTCCACTCTTTGTGGGCGCTGGGATGTTTTATGATTGCCAATGAAGCCGAGGCAGCCGAGAAGAAAGAAACCTTGTTTACTCAATGCAGACAACAACAGCTCAATCACCTACCTGACCTGAATCCTTAATTGACATCATTACTAAACTGGAGACAACTAACAGAAGGTACATTTCCTATTTGCACAGAAGGCCGGAGATGATAACTGGTGCATGCAAGGAACTTAGTAAAGGCTGGATTCATGGCCCGTGACAATGAGCAGAAGTTGATGTGGTTCCTGGCATCTCACCAGTCGGACGCAGACCCGGTCAACGACCTGTAGAGCTGCTGTGCAGGACAACACCAAATCCGAACGGATCCGTTTCTCAGGGCGCATTTGAATCGGTGATATTGCTTCCTGCTGAGCGCAGTCACAGGCGCCGTCTGACGCGCTTACGCGCATTAGGCGGCGAGCTTAAGCGAAATGTCACTTTTTACAACGTGCCCGATTGTGTATGCGTCTGTGAACGACACCGCCCCCAGCCAGAACTCACCGGAGGCTTCCTGGGCCATAGATATTAATTTCAGTCAGACGTGCTCACAGTTGGTCTGACTGCATGAGTGGATGAATGCACAGAGTCACACGGCCACAAAAACCTCTGTTTGAGCCCTTGCTCAATATTTCATTATAGCTGACTTTACTGGCATCTCCACTTCGTTGGTGGCTGAATTGGGAATGAAATGTCACTTTAGCTTGTTATTTGCATGGCCATTGCAATGTAATGCAATGCATGTGTGCGCAGTTCCGGGTCTGGATAAATATAAGGCTCGGAGGTAACTGGATGTCTAGAGTCGGGCTGTAGCTGTGTATGTGTTGAATCTGACATGCAGCCAATTTAACACCTCGATCCGCGCTCGGAAGAATTCATTAATGTGAAGATTTCCTGGCTGCAACTACAAAGATGATTCATAAGCCAGCGTGTTATAACGCTGCATAATGTCCTGCAGAGTTTGGCAAACAATCCAATCCTACCAGGGAGTTAACCAGGGTGAGGGTCAATCCTCTCGTCTAATTCTCAAAAAGACAGTAAATAAGTTATTATCCCAATATATCAAACTAGCCCTGAGATCAAAATAACACGTAACATCCCTTGTTGCAACTCAGAGGCCTTGTTTTGCCTTGTGAGATGCCATAAAATCACACTCTGCTTTCAAACCGGAGGAGAGTAATGGCACATATTTCATTTCTTCACTCATATGCATTGATTGAAAGCACCCACTCAGCAGTATTGGCTGGAACAGGGGAAGCCATATTATGGCCATAAATTGGTCCAGATAAGAGTGTCTTTGGAGACTTTGATTCATCAGACGGGCAGGACAGGAGGGCTGAGGGGGCACATCTTAGGTTTCTTATTGATGTGCTCATTACTGTCAGTTCTGCCAGCGATAGACGAACACGCTCAGTCCAAGAACTCCAAATTGGCATGTATGAAACAAGAAAATAGATTTTACCCATTACCTTGCCTGCACAGTGCGTACTTTGCATGTCATTACCTGACGCCTATGTGCCAAGCATCTGAACCCATTACAAGAGGGAGTGGGAGGATAACTATCCTCTCAAAGTCTAGCTTTTCTATAAAGTCATTTGTTGCAAAGGTGTGTCTGTCAGCCTATGACAGTGGCTGCGTATTCTGAGCAGCTTGTGTCATTCTTAAGTACCGGGTATTGTATTTCTGTTGGTGCATGTGCGTGTGTCTGCGTGTCCTTGTGCCACCTGAATGCAGATGGTCTATAACGGATACAGAGAGCGCTGAAAGTCAGAACTGGCTGTTCCCACTGCCAGGAGAGGAGCATTTACTACAAAGAGGACTGCATAGTAACTAAAGGCATTTTCCAATCAGTACCCAGGGTACTGTTAGTTACCAAACTCAGCGCCAAGCAAGGACAAGCATTGATTGATCATTCATCCAGGGCTCTTCTGCTTCAAGTCCTTGCATAATGACTAATTGGTTGGTAAACAATTTGAATGCAATCAGTGGCAGTTGCTATTGAGTCCGTCCACCAGGGCGGGTAATTATTCAACAGCATTAACTTAAATGCACTGCTGCTGTCTGCATCAAAAAGACAACGCTTCAATCACCACACACCCGCGCCTATTAGTGCTGAGTCGGATTTGCTGGAGCAGGAAAGTGTGGTTAGGGGCGCAGTAAATGAACAAGCTAATATACTGAATTCTGCACGGGTGTTGGCTAATGTCAGGCCTGGACCTTCACTGGGGCTACAGCAGAAAATGCCCTTGACAGTTCATAAAATGCCACCGAGCTCATAAAATGCACCTAAAACTAGTTTGGGGGCAAGAATCTGTCTCCTTAGATATTTTAGTAACTTTTATGACTAAAACAATCCGGGCGAGTATGATATGACCATCAAAGCGTTGCTACTTTAAGTGTTGTATTGGGAAAATCTTGGGTGAATTATAACCTGGAGTCCTGGGCAGGTTAATCTGCACTGCTGCTCTGAAAAACAGCGGCAGATGAGATGTGATAATCTTTCAGCAAAGAAGAGAACAACGTGCACTTTGGAAACACTGAGGAGGTCTGTTGTTTAATTCTACATTTCAGAACGCCTTGTCACGCTGTTGCAGAAACTTACCTCAGGTTCAGATGTTAGGGGGAGGTTCAAGAGCAAGATGTTGAGATGTTGTTTTGTTACCTCACCATCGCAAAACTTCTCCAGAAGCTTTAAAAGACACCTAAATGCAACATATGGCATAAATGAAGTATGCACAGCACATGGGGGAGTCACACCCAGGCCCCCATTACAGAGTTCAGTACTTACACTGAGTTTCAAGTCTGTTTTGCTGCAGCATTAGGCTCGGCCACATGAGAACACCGAGAATGGACGTGTTTGGTTTTGGATTTGTGGGTTTTCACTGGAATCTAATTGCAACAGGATTTGATGCCAGAGATGAGCAACTGGGGAGGACAAATCTACTGCTACATGCAGATTCTTTTTTTCTTGATTCAGCAAGCTACCAGGATCCTGCAAATGAGCAGAGTAAATGAAAAACAAAGAGCCTGAAGGATAGAAGAGGGGAAAAAAAACACCCAACCCGTCATGATTTACAGTGGAGCGTATGCTGTCAACGTACAAACTATTCAAAGGATCTGGAGGATGTAATGGGTGATTAATATCCAAACTCTATTTCTAAGAAACGTTTTAAATCTAAAAGTTTGTAGTGCTTGCTAACTCTCATACAGGTGATGATCAACTGTTACTGATGTGAAAAAGCAAAAGCTTGGTTTAATTTTCTTTCTGCACTTAACTGATCCTGGGTTCCACTAGTTACCCTCATCCTCTTCCTGCTTGGATGCCAGAAAGACATATTTAGAGCATCTTTCAGGAAGTAGCTGAACACCACTGTCTGGTGTTTACAGTCTGTCTTTAACACATCACGTAAGTTATTGGAACTGAAAATAGCAGCACTTCCATCCATCCATTGTCCTAATCAGTGCTCCTCGTAAAGGTTACGAGGCAGCTGGGGCCAGTCTCCGCTGTGATCGGGTGGGAGGATGGCAACACCCAGCCCAGGTCGACAGGCCATCGCGGGCTGACACATGGAGACAAACAGCGTTAAAAACTAATTTAGAATCACCAATTAACCTGTGTGCATGTGTTTGGACTGTGGGAAGAAGGTGAAGAACCTGGAGAAAACTCACAGGCACAAACTGAAATCCTGCTTGTGATCTGTATGTGCAATTAGTGCTTCCTGTCCCTCCTGTGAACGACGCCCAGCACTAAAGAAGATGAGAAAAGGACAAATGGAAAGCGGAGAGAACGACCTTTGCCCTCAGACTGAGAGACGCTCCAGGTTACAGGGAAGTTCCTGCAGTCAGAAAGAGCTATATGCTTAATAAGTAGGCAGAGCAGTGTGGACAACACGCAGGATGCTTTCAGCCAACCGAGGTGAAAGGACATGTTTAATGCAGAGGTGAAGAAATGTATCGATGTTGTGTGCGATGGTTAATGTTAGGTTGAACTGGTCTTATTGTTGAGATATCGTGTTGCAACCCGTGGGTGGAATAAGGGTTTTTGTGGGACTGGTAGTATCAGACGGGGTTGAGTCTCCCAGTTGCTCAGGAGTCATCAATCCACACAAGCTGTAGCTTGGACCCACAGTGGATCTCTCCACTGTCCTGCTCTGTGGGGAGAGTTACAATATTTAAGCTTCATATCCTCCTTCCATAAAATCACTAATCACTGTAACACACCACCCCTACACACACATAATCACATGGATGCACACCACGGATATCTACAAGTAGCATTTAAGGCTGAATGACTCATGGAACTAAAAATTATTCATGAATTATTCATGAACTGCTGAGCAACTAACTAAAAGAGCTTGTTAGAAATTGGAAGCAGACCTTATGTAAACCTCACCGTCAGCTGGGCAGCGGTTTATTGGAAGCTATACCCGCTAACTGATAAATTACCGGTGCCTTATTACTGTGTATGTCCCGTCAGCTTGATGCAGCAGTAGAAAGTCCCTGATTGCATCTATTATATGGGTAGCAAATAATGACTGCAATACTGTATATTCCCTTAGGATAGTGTTTTTACCTCCTCAGCAAATGGCTTCCTCCACATCCACCAAAGGCTCCAAAATAACCTTTCCTACTCCTCTGGGAAACAGATATTATACAAAAAGCCAATCTATTGAAAATGCTCTGACAGAAATCTTATACATTATTTTTAGGGAGTGCAGAGGAAGAAGGAGAGTGGGGGAGAAGGTAATCCATTTTAATAGAGCTATCTCTGTATCACTGGCAACTTTTCCTCCCTGCACTTTTTTTCAGTTTCATATAAGACGCTACATGCAGTGAGTCTGTGTGTGTCAGCACAAAACAGTAAATAATAAAAGACCCACAGTTGTGATAGAAAACTGCAAGTCTTGAAATAGCTTTGAGGGGAGAGAATATTTATTCACTTTAATGATCAAGCCCTTTATTGACTTTTTGGAAAATCCAATATTCAGTCTGCAAGCCAGTAAGAATCTCTCTCATCACACTGCAATTTCACAAAGGTCTTTGGGACAATAAGCATTTATAACCTTCAGAAATACTTTGCATGCAGGCAGACACAAACGCGCCGAGAGTGGAGCTGAGTACAGTACAGGAAACGGAGCACGCGTGACAAACAAAGGCTGGTCACCGTTGACCTGTAATCGGTCATGTCATCGGCATTTACGTGGATGATCATAAACACTGCACGCGCACCACACGACGCCGCGCGGTGACGTTTAGCTTAGCAGTCGGTGACGAACACGATTTGCTTAAGAATCTGTATCGGGGAGCTTTTACTGGACGTTCGCCATCAAATCAGCATCTAACTGCAAAATCAATATGTCGTCAATCCTGTGACTGGAGGCGTTTCATCAGTACTGACAGCTCGACTGCGTCTCTCACTATCATGGCAGGATAATTATTTGTATTTATGCACTGCTGTGTAATTGGTATTGTGTGTCTGGGGCTGGTGGACGCGATGCCAAACATATTCAAACTGACAATTATGAGATATTATAAAATTATCTAGAAACTCAAATGCATTTCTGGCAATTATTCTGTGTTCCTAATGGTCACGGTTGCAGATGGATTTGTCCTGCTCAGCCAATGATCAAGTCCAGGATCATGAACCACTAGTGAGTCAAGGAACAAGCACAAGCACCACAGTGACCTCATCTGCTTCCTAAACCTCAGTAAACACTAATCTAGGGTTTATTATTTGAATTTTCACACCCAAATACTACAGTAGCACGTTGTTTTACACCGGAATCAAACTCTGTGATTGGCTTTTCAGCCTAGAAAACTTGATGGCTGGGTAATGTTACCTTCTGAAAATGAAAATGATTCCTATTAGATTCATATTCATATCAACATCACATCATATCAGTGTGGAGGAACACGCATCTGATCATTCTCCGATTGCCCTCTGCCGTCAAATATTTTAATTTAAAACTTCTAACAATAGATTTCACCATGGATCCAGTTCACACTGCTTCCTCTCTTTGACCAGCAGGCTGCTGTATATTCTGTCACCACGGCTGATCATTTACACCTGCTGCCTGTGGTTTTCTGTTTTCCATTTATTTCTTTTAATTCCTCCGTCCTGCTGCGTCTCTTTCTGTTCCCTTTCTCCCCGTTTTCTGATCCGGCCTCCTCGCCCCCCCCCCCCAGCCCCTCTCCCCTCCCCACTGACAGCTGGATTACCATGTATCAATGCAGTGCCAGAAACCGGCTGCCAAACAAAATTATGTTGTGCCTCGTGTTGGGCTGCTGCAATATGATGAAGGCCAAACGTGAAGGACACTGAGAACAAAAGACAGATGTGGGATGATGCTTCTGTATGTACTGTACATGTGTGTATATATGTGTACATGAAAATAATCAGTTTGAAAACCAAAAAAAGGAATTTGTCATGTTTGCGGTGTTACCAAATCAAGCTTGCACAGTTTATATTTCATATTAGGATCTGAGGTGATACTGTATCTTTTTAAATTTGATTCCAGATTGCGAGAGATTCTTTTCTCTTCTGCTTGTCTTGTTCATTCAAAGGATGAAACTCAGTGTTCGTGACACGCCCGTACAGATTTAAAAGTTTCATGTTCACTCTGTGTTCATTGCTGTAGCGGTGGAGCGCGGCTAGCATACGCGAATATCCTTAGCCTTAACTTCTCTCCCCCGCGGGTACATACTGAGCAGAACCAAACCAAGTAGTGGTGTTGGTGGAAAACCCCGAGGCAGCGCTAAACAAACAAGGAGGGCAGCATCTGCGGCATACTGAGCGGCTCCTCCAGCCTGGGCCTGTGCTGCCGTCAGAGTGGCTCACTTCTAATTATTATCAATAAATATCTGAGGTGGAGCAAAGCAGGACCTCACGGGCAACACGTCCGCAGCCAGTGTGACAGCGTGTCCTGCTGGCTGCAGCTTGGCGGAGTCCTGAGGAGGGCACTGTGGAGACGCGCACCGAAACAGGCCGGACCGAGAGGAGGACACATGCAGTTCAGCAGCACGGTGGATCAGACTTTATAAACAGGGGCCGTGGCAGTGACGTACTGTGCACCTTTATGACTTTGTGAGCTGGAGAGGAGGCAAAATGAAGAATGTGCGCACACGCAGAGGAGGGATGGACATGTCAGAGGAAATTAGACGCACTGTCGTCATACAGGACTGCGTTAAAGGCCTGGGTCTCCATTACTTTTGTTATTTATTGTGCAGTGATGGCCACATACAGTTAGTAAGTTTTACATTAGAACACGTAGAAGCAGACACTTTTACGAGTTATATTTGAATAAACAGACCAACAAATATATATGGTCATAATAACATTAGCAGAAAGAGCAAATCTAACAGTGATCTAAGACTTTGGAGACGTGTTTTGTTTTAATTATATTGGAGAAGAAGAGGAGAGTGTATGGGAATTAACATCTCAATTAAAGCTGCTTAAAAACCCATTTATTTTTCTTATTTCCACAGAATCCGGTACCTACTTTATCACTGTCTAATGATAAAGAGGTAGAGAGGTGTTTTAGAAAAGATCGCTAATACATGCTCAGCTTGTGTGTGTGTGAGAGAGAAAGATTAAGACACATGCTGATTGAATACTAATTTCATGGAGTGCAGGGCAGAGGAGGGAAGTGAAGCTGACACTCGTTTCTGACAAACAATACGTCATGAAGCACATTAAAAAACTTAAAAACTCAGTTAATGTTTATCTACAAGATCCCAATGATAAAAAACTGGGCACAATTAATAAGAAGTGAAAAGAAAGTAAAGGCGGGCAGTCAGGTTATTTGGAAACTATAAACAGCCTGTGTGTGACTCCATGTTTGTCTCTGTGTGTAGCCCTGTGACGCCCGGCGACCTGTCCCAGGCGTAGCCCACCTCTCACCCAGTGACAGCTGGAAAACGAGCCAGCACTCCTGCGACCCATGAGGGGATACGGGGTTCAAGATGACGGATGGGTGCAATTTCATCAAAGCTGGGTTGCAAAGCTGAAAAAAACACTGTGAGGATGGAAAGTAGATGTATAGCATTCGTGTGAACAAAGTCACGGTTGCGGAAATGTTGACGCTGAACCTTGTTTTTTCCAGGATGTGCGTGTGTGTGATGGACAACTAATCGATAGATGAAGCGCAGGATGAAGAGAGCAGATACTCATTTCTGTAGTAATCCCATGCTTCTTGTGACCAATGGAGTGTCATTGATTAATAAGCGCACACAGAAGAAACTCCCTGCAACATTTAGGAGCAGTCAGAGTCAGACCACACTTGTTCTTGCTCCAAACAAAGAAAAAGTATATTTTCTACTGTACAAACGTATTTGTATTCTGAAGCGAGGACCTTACAGAGACTCTCTCTCAAAATGTCTCCCTCTGACTGAGAATTGTACCTGCCATCGCATTATATTCTGCCAAAGCTTTTAAACCTGCACCATCAACATATTTGTGACAACATTAAAAAAAAAAACAGAGCATGTGTGTGTGAAATGGATTTGCTCACAGAGTCACCGTTGTCATTCTCAGTCAGAAAGCAGCTGCTCTCAAATATTCTAAAATGTCCTAAAAATAAAAAAAACACTTTTCACTGAGCAACAAAAACAAAACAGCAAACAAAAATAAGCAACTCGCCGGCACCGCAGCGAAGGAAAGAAAGAAGCTAAAAAGAAGGAGAATACTAGATTTAAAGTTAATTCATTCGTGCACCATACTTTTGTGATTGTTGCTACAGAAAACTGAGCGGACACTAAAAAAACTTAGTTAGGTTTGAGGGACGCAACAAGATTTTGGTACAATGTAAAAATCAGCTAATGCACATGGAGTCTTCCATCTCCTGTGATTGAACAGAGCGAACGAGGCCTCTTTGCCATTATGAGATGCACAGATAAGAGGTGAGCTCTTTATAGACTGATCAGAACCAACGTGATCAACCAAAAATGCTTTTGAAGAACAGGATTTCCTAGAATTCGTACTTAAAGTTCAAATTGGAGTTTAACCTGACCCACAGGGCATTAATAGAAGTTAGTGTATGCCTACTCTGTCATTTCTAAAGGCAGCCTGCTCTTTTGAAAGCCTTGGTGGAACCTGAGGACATGAAAGCAATCATTAAAGAGACTGAATTCTCCTATAATGTATCAGAAGTCTCTTTCAGGACGAGTATCTAATTAGGCTGCTGTCTAGGGAAGTTTCAGATTGCAGGGATGACTGCGATAAAGAAAGTGTTACTGAGGGTCTGGAGGAATAGTGTAGATGAAACAGATGGATGAAGGTTTCTGAGTTGGACCTGGAAATAAAAAAATAAAATTGCATAAAAAAAAAAAACTGAGCAAGAAAGAAAGACAATCTGTGGTTCTTGCTTGAGAGATTCTGTCCTGGCTGGCCTCGCTGTTCAGCCTCAGTGTAAGAACAAAACGAGCAGCTTTTCGTTTGAGCTCTTGATGTGCAGCGTCCTCAAAGGGAACCTGTCATTTTTCATCCTGATATGAAAACTGCATGATAACTAGATTAGTAAATCAGTGCTGCAGCTCGCAACTGAAGTTTAAGTGGGGCGCTTTAAACCAGAAACGGACTCCGATATGGGAAAACAACGTCCATGCAGCACACAGACAGGCACAGAGACGTTTACCTGCGTCTACACGAACACGCGCATCAGGTATTTGGAGCCAAGGCCTTTGTTTTTGGAAGGCGACGCCTGAAAGTTGGCAAAATTGCCTGGGGATCTGGAATCAGAGCCTGCAATTGATTCTGATGTTTGTCCACTGGCTCTGCATCTAAATGAGGACAGGAAACGCATGTAAACACTGACAATAAGACCAAGAGCGTCTCAGCACAGGCTACTCAGCCTGAATTTATTACATGAGCTACTGCAGCTAATCCTCAACATTATAGCTGCGTGTCTTCGTTCGCATATTTTACAGGGACTTGCAGGAGTTCAGCTCCATAATTGATGCTATGCATTGCAGATAATTATGTGAATATTACGTGGTGCCTTTTCTTTCTCGCCGGGTTGTGTTGTCGGCTTGCTTTTGCCTCGTAGGTGTAGGAGGCTCAGTCTGATCACAGAGTTACACAAATTCACCTTTTACACTCTGTGAAATGAAAAATGTGTCTCACAGTAAAGCAGTTCAAGTAAAAATAACCAAAAATTTATAAAACCCTGTGACTTCAGGGAGTTTGGAGTCAAAATGTTGTTCTTTTAACACACAGCGAAAGGTTTCATGCCCAACCTGCACACGGGGGTGTGACGTTTTCATTGATATCTCTTATCAAGCTGTTCGGGGAGTTTGTTTCCAAAGTAATGTGTATTCAGCGCTTTAGTTCATCGGCTGCGTTTACCTAAAGATGTTTGTGTGTCACCTTTTCTCACCTCCTCCCGCTGCCTTTTTGAAAATCACCATGATAAACACGCCGCGTTCGGACACACACAGCACTGTAGGAACAACAAAACCAAATATTGTTCTCAAGGAAAGAGTAGACAAAATGTTCTCCATAGAAGGTGAACATTTCAAAGAAAGTCACAAGCTGATAACGCGCCACAGTGCTGGAGTTGCAGTTGGGTACATTTTCAGCAGGAGAAAATTCAACGGTGCCAACAGACCTTTCATTTCAAGAGAGAAAACATCAGGGATCTAACAAATGTCAGAGTTTTCACAGGAGGCTCTGAGCGTCTGTCGAACATCCCATTATCAGCAAAACAATTTTAAAAGCTCAGCTAAAAAAGGTTTGGCACAGTCCAAGAAAGCATTTGCAATTTAGCCATTACTGATCAACCCCCCCCCCCCCCCAATCATCCACACAAGCGCTGGAATTAAAAATTGACGCGTCATGTTTGGCTTGTTTTGGAATAATATGGAGGATAAGCTGAAAAAGGCTGAAATCAAAAGGGCGCAGGAGGTTCCAGTTGTGTCACACGTGGCGCTCTGAAGCAGAGTGGGGTCTAGAAAAGACGACTTCGAAAGAGAAACAGAAAACTGAGTTTGCTGAAAGTACATAGCGTCTAAGTTAAGAGTCTCCTGCAAGAACAGCTTTGGACAGATGAAACAAAGCGAGAGCTTTGATAGGTCATGGCAGGCTAATTAATCCTTCAACCCCACTGTGAAATATTGATGAGACCCAGTGATGCTGTTGGTTTGTTTGCTCCACCTGAGAGCTGTGAATCCGTGCAGGGTGCAGTGAAATCAAAAGATTAGCTGGAGGGAAACACGCTGCCCACTGTCACACGGCTCTGCTTCACTCGCATCAACAATGACTCACAGTGAACATCTGAAAGCGTCTCTTTCTGTCCTGCGTGCGAGCGGAGCCTGAGCTTCAGCCGCCGCCGCGGTCAGCTGAGCGTGGCCATGCAGAGGACAGGAGGCAAGTGACGGTGACATTTAAAAGACTCACTTGGCTGAGCGTTCAGCAGAGTCACTCTGTTTAGAGCTCGGTTACACTTCCAGCTTTCTGTTTCACCGTGTATTTCTGTACAGTCACATTGTTACCCCCGTCTTTCCTCCCAGGCCTGGCTCCAGCAACACAGGGTGCAAATGCCTGCTGAGTACGCTTTAAACATCTGTTCAATATATTATTAATATTCATATTTCTGTTATTGTGCTATTTCACTATTTGCTGTTGCAACTGTCCTGCTAAAACAGTAAAGAGTAAGAGTGAAAGTTAAAGAACTGACATGAACATAATGTTGCACGTTCCTAACTAACATGCAAAGATATGAATATAAGAGATATGGACAAATAGCAAATAAACTCTCTGCTTTATTGTATTCACACAAATGATAAATTGTTGTTTTGCGGTCTGTCGTCGCTGACTTTTAAAAACAGCGAAACAGCGCCCCCCTTACGCGGCCTGCGGTGAACGCGTGGTCAAACGCGGTATTGCACTGTTACCGTGGAGATGCCAGGTAGAAGTCGGCGCCCCGCAGGGTGAGTGTAATGCGCATGCGCTCCGTGCTCTCATGGCGTATTTACGTCGGTTGTGTTAGGATATTACCGAAAAATAACTTCCTGTTGTACAATGAAGGGAATATAATTCATCAGATACTGAGAAAACCAAAACGTGTGTCTTAAAGTGACTTTGTTGAACACTGACCCCACTGATACCTGACAAACGGAAACGTGAACAGCTACTAACAGGATTTGGGATCTAGTCACTCAAAGGCACCTGCTCAGGTGGTTTGGGTGCACATGGCGAGATCCCTCCTCTCCTTTAATGCCTTCTCATGCGTCCAGGCAGGATCCAGCGACGAGAGCACTGCAGTCCCACAAAACGGATCTGTTCAAAGTCAAGCTGACTGCTGTGAGTATGAAAGTAACAATAATACCCCATATGCTCTAGTTGGGATAATCAGTATTAGTATTTGTGCACAATTTTCTCCTTGTGTGTGTTGTCTTTGTTGTATGTGTGCAGTTCAGTTAAATAGATTTTTTTTTTTTTTTGAGATCAGAAATGTTTATTTCCTGTTTGGAATCCAAGCACAGTCCTTGAATGGCGGCTCATACTTCTACTTATTTGTGTGCATGAGTACAGGTTAACGACGTCCTCAGCATCTGCAGACAGCACAGAGATGCGTGAAGGACAGTCCTACTGTAGCAGCTCACGTTCCCTTGATTAACTGTCTGGAGGTAACGAGTCACGAACGCGCTCGCTGTGCAGTTCTGTTCCTGCTGTGAACGTTTCAAAGTTTCACCTGTTTATCACCGTACAATTAACGAGGCTGGCAGATAATATAACAAAGTAAAAGTTTAAGCCAAACTATGTGGAATAGTTTTATCTCAAAATAACAGGATTGAAACCAACCAACCAACAGAAAATTATTGCAATATTGTTGTTCCTGTGCAGACCTGGTTTCAACCACGTGGTCAGATGTCTGTCAGAACATATACTATCTGTGGTTGTTTAATTCCTTCCGAAGCCGCTTCCTCGAATCGCCTGCTTCCAGTGTAACGCAAACTAATCCCTGCACGGCTGTCAGGTCTCCACATTGTAATGCTGTGTCTTTTGCTTTGAAAGCTGCTGCTTTAATTCAGCCTTACCTTATTCGGTGAATAGGAAGGATTTCGCAAGTCTCCCCGGTCCCCCGTTCTCTCGTGTCACTCCTCCACAACTTAAGCGCAACTAGAAAATGTTGTTTCAGCAGAGTAATTTGCAGCAAATCAGATTTACAGAGCGGCTCCACAGAACGCCCCGCACTCGACGAAATCTCCAAGAACCAGATGATTATACATTCTCATGTGTGCACTGGCTGCTCTTATTAACTGATTAGATAGTTTAGGCAACAGCAGGCTCGTTTTTATGAGACACAAAAGGGTGGTTTGCATTTCGCTGTAACATGCGAGGGTCATAACTGTCACTCGAGTGTGGCTTAGGCTTTACAGATGGGTTATTTCTTAAAGGTTAGTCACTACTAGTGACATTTACATGTTTCTAAATGCACATAAACCTTTTAGTGAGGCTTTAATTTGAAGTGCAGACACTTTTAAGACGACTTCCATCTCCTCATCTAGCCGCGTCCATTACCAAATGTTTATTGACAGTATTATGAATGCTGAGCTGCAGCCAGTCCCTAATTTCAGCTGAAGGCGTTTTTAGTCTCCAAGTGGGAGACGTGGCGCATTAATGGGGTCTAATTGCTGAAATCTTTCTCTTTTGCCCTCTTAATCCTTCATAAATATTGTTATTCGTTTCCAGAAGACCTCTTTCTACTTAATTGATGTTCATACAGAGACGATTGAGATGCCTAAAGTAGATCAACAACAGAGATTGTTGTTGTTGTTTTTTTTTTAAGGGAGCAACAGGAGATTAGAGAGTGATGATCACGCCAGGCGCTGTCTCAATCTGGTCAGGTGTATTCAAGGCTGAGCATTAAAGAGGAGGCAGGCTGTAATTTCTGGTCAGGCTAATGGGCTATTTCTCACCTCTGCAGAGCATAATTCTGCCATCTGCTGCAGGGAGTCTCTCTCGGTGGCTCGCCCCTCGCTGGAGCCGAGGACGGACAAATGGGGACCTGAGAGCCACACTCAGCAGCTGAGGTCCGTGCTGGGCGCACGTCATTTCTCCCCCCCACCTCGTCCTGCTTCTCCGTCTCTTCTTTCTCTCCCTCTTCCCGTTCAGTGTTCTAACTTTTCTTAGTTTGTCCTCAACAAATGTGGAGTCACGCACTGTCACAGCTTGCAAACTGAAAAGCTTCAGTTTTTAACAAATGACATGATTTCATCAAGTGCCACTAAGCTAAATATGGACTAGAACCATGTTGTTACAGATCAACTTGCAGTAAATATTTCTTTCCATTGCAGTCGTGAAATGTTCTGTTCTTCTCACTGGGCCACAATCATCCTCATAACCTCTCAACATGCTCCTCTCTGCTCCTTCCAATAATGTTTTCCAAATTGCCATAAATGTGTGAACACCAGCCCTGTGCTAAAATAACCCGAGGCGAGCGAACCGACGCGCTTTGTGCCCCGTCCCACTACGTTAAGTCTTCTGCAGTGAGCGAAGATAAGTGAACCTGGCAGAGATCCTGTCGGACTTCAGCGTTAAAGAAACCAACACCTCCATCGCCCCTGTTCAGACTAGGAGGCGACTCGAATACATTTTGAAATCAATTGTTTGGTTTGCATATTAATGCGAATGCTTTTCTGTATCATACAGTATGATCCAGTTTGTCTTGGTCTCAGCTTCTGTATGTTCTTGGGTGGTGCTGTGTGATTACTCATTATCCTGATTTTTTTTTTTTATTCCTCTATGAAGGAACAGCTTTTAATCTCTCTGACCTGAGGACAGTGGCAAGGTGAGATGTAGTAGCTACGCAGTTGAAGGACCTGTCCAGCAGGAGAAAATTACAACAATTTAGCAGAGTGACAAGCCAGGCCTGAAGGCACGCTGCCATATCACTCATGTTCCCTCATGTACGACAGCCGGGGCACGCTGCCCTCTCTGCTGCTTCAGGAATACAGTAATGACTACACACTGTGAGCGGTGTGTGTGTTTGTGGGCTGTGTGTGTCCTCTTGTGTGTGTGTGTGTGCGCACACAACATTTACATGCTTGCGCACGGCACCTTTTCGAAGCCGCGGTGCTGTTAAAGCAAGATTCGTCTCTGCAGAACAAGAGGAGTCATGTTTCCTCTGAGCGACGCATTCGGACGATTACGCTTTGTTTTTGTAATATGGTGGCGTTCTGCCTCCAGCCTGCGAGCTGAGCCTGAACACAGAGGCATCTGTATCCGCATCCCCCGAGTAGTCTGAACATGTACTTGGTATTCCTGATAGGGCAGAGCTGGCTAACGGAGCTTTCCTGGCAGTCTGGCAGATCTGTACAACACAGTTCTGTGGTGACACATTAGAAAAGCAGTTCTGCATAGGCTCTGAGTCAACTGAACGGGCTGCATGTTCATGACAGGAGGAGAATAATTGGTCCAATTTATGCTGTTTGGATTTATGGCAAGCTGTCGCACATTTGGTGCAGGCCGTTATGTTTTTTTATTTGTCATTGATGGTGGGGCTGAAATAAATGAAAGTGCACGAACGTGTGTTGTTGAGAATATTAGAAATGTTGCGGAAAGAAAAATAGAACAATCTGTGTTTGTGTGTAAGCAGCCAAATGAAATAATCACAATATTTTTATCTTGTAAATTAACCCAGCGAAACAGCCCAAGTGGAAAGATGGAAATGTGATTTTTAGCAACTGCAGTACGAATCTGAAAGTCTCATCAACTTCATGGTGAATGCAGTCACATTATTTCCTTGTGCGGTACAGTCATGCCCAACTTCACTGTTCTGTGTGATCTGTCTGCTTATGGATTGGACATTAGGCTCCTGTCCTGCAAGGTTTTATGTGCGTTAGCGCTGAGATCCGTGGAATGTCCTCACAAGTCCACGTACTCTTGGTTGACAGCCAATAATACGCTAATGGGTATGATTGCGTCCTGTGTTTATGTTTGCTAAGTGTATCGACCTGTGCTTTACTCAACGCTACATCTGAGTTAGGCCACGCAAGCGGAAGCAACCATCCAGCATTTTAAACTCTTGTCTGAATTATTGTTTGACGGCTGAGTTGACAGTGTGATGTTTGTGTGCTTTTTAACAGAGGCTAAATGGATCATGGATGTATTTGTGTCCTGATGAATATTGTCAGAACGGAGGCTGAGCTGTCGGATATTAAAATGCAGTTTTATTGTAACAACCTGGGAACTTATAAATAACACCAGCTTCAACTCCTGACAACAGATCCGCATTGTTGTCAGTCAATATATTGTATGACATATGTTTTGCTTATTAACATTATACTTCCATGTTTTGAAGGCTTTAACAACCCACAAGTCCAATCTGATCATAGCAACGACTGAACAGGGCAGTCTAGCATCTAAAATGTAGTTGTCCTGTAAGTTTTTCATGTCAGTGAAACCTAATTTCAAATGTATCTTTAACAAGAAAAGAGGCAGCCTGGGACGTCCTGATAGCCGCGGAAGGGGAAACGTAGAACTTCCTCTGTGTTCTCTCCTGTAGGAGAGTTGTAGGATTCATATTGAGATTCTCACCTTTGCCCACATTGCTGAGCCCTGCTGTTGGTTCCTGTGCAGAAACTCCTCACATCGATTGCTCCGATACCCCTCTGCACCCAGCGCTCGGCTGCAACAGCTTTATTTCCATGGAAGATTATTAAGGGGCCCAGCCGAGGGTTGGATGAAAAGAAACACGGTTCAGACAGAAGGTCATCTGTAGAACCCTCGGTGATTGTTGGTGCACATGTGAAAACAGCCAACTGTGTGGGCACATACATTAACACATTTGTCTTCCTCTTAAAATACACACACGCTCTGTTGTTTATGTTTTCTGTGAGGGGTTTTTCTCTCTCAGCCTGAAGCATGTTCTTATTCCCCAGGTAACTGTGGGGAGACAAGATTAATCCTGGACACACCGCTCTGACTTCTTTCCGTTGCCCCACACACCTCCCATTCCTCATGTCTGTGGTGACCTTTCCTGCAGTGACTGCACAGCAGTTATTTCACTAATAAGTAGGCATCATTCAAGACTGCTCTCTCCACAAACAACACTGGCAGCTGATATTTCTGAATTGGCCGTGTGTTAGTGGGAAGTAACAGATGGATAAGCGCTGTCTCTTAAGTAGCTCCAGGAAATTAAAACTGTCTTTATTACCTCCTATTCACATCCTGCACCCATTGCCTATCCACACACACACACACACGCACAAACAAAGATATGCACAACATTTCACCATAGCCAGTACAATAAAGCCAAGTGTGGCTTCTCCCAAAGCTCAGAGAGAGGAAATGTCAGGATTATGTGAACGCATGAGCCGTAATGAGATGATAATGGCGTCTCCCACTCTGACGACTTGACAGAAAGATGAACAGGCTTCTGGGATGTTGCTGTCAATAACCCGCTGAAGCTTATAAAACGACATTATCGTCAATTAGCTGTTGAGCGAGCATGGATGCATCCTGTAGCACGGCATTTGGCAACGCGCTCGAACCCCCTACAGATCACGACACGTGCCGCTTCGACGTCGACGCGCAGACAGACTCGCACACACACAAATGAACGGGGTCTATTTACAGGTGATTTAAGTGAAACTGGGTCGCGCTGGTTGGCCGTTGAAAAGCCACCGTTTTGTTGCATTTTAAGTTGCTCTTGAGTGGAAAAACTATTCAAATATAGTCATGTTGGCATGTTGTTTCAAGTTTAAAGTGGTGCTTAAATGAGATTTAATGATTGGCTGCCAGCTCTTTAATTGTCCCTGATATTGAACATATTTGTTTGTCAAAAACCTAATGAGCAGCCGGCTTAAAGCACAGTATGCTGACGGCGTAGGGTGAAATATTTGATTATAACACCTCAGTGGATGCCCAATATCTTGCCCTTCATTAGTGCTGAACTGTTAGTGACTAACTTTCTTTAATGATTTAATGAACATTACAGGCTCTGCAAAGTTAACTTTAAATGAGCTCTCAATAGTCTCAGTTCTCGTCATAAACGCTATCTGTTCCAACAGAAAACAGTCAAACAAATTTTAAAGCCAGGGCGAGAGAGAGTGTGTGTGGAAAGTGTAGAGTCTGTTTCACCTCCTTTCGCTTCCGCTCCCCTTTTTCTTTCACGGCACCTCTTTCTCCCTCCATGCACTCAAATCACCATCTGGGAAGGCCTGATAAGCTCATACCTAGACACTGGCATTTGGGTGTTGAGTTGAAGAGCCGCCTTGAGTCAGCCAGTAGGTTAACCCGACCAGCATGCAACCTTTGAAGCACGGAGGGTTGGAAGTGGCACATGGTTCATTGTCTACATGTTTGTTTCAGGTTTAGGCGTCTCTTTGTTTACGTTGTTTCGTTTCCCAATTTTATTCCGCCTCCATTTTCCACTCAGGCAAACTGTGTGACTGCACGCTATTCAAAGCAGAGTGAAGAGATTTAGGTTGGACATATTTGTTAAAAAGACTTAGAAAATGTGTCATCCTGCAGGTGTGAGAGATTATCCTCCTTCTGACAGCTTATGTCCTCCCAATCTAAGGAATTTTCCCTTCAGAAGGCCATAATTAAACAAAGCTCATGTTTATTCATTTGATCCTTACACCCAGACATGATTAGCACTGGAGCTCACTTGTCACAAGCTGGAGTACATGTGTCCAAACTATTAGTCACAACCCTCTTTGCATGGAATGGATTTTGGTGCAGACTTCTAGAGGTCTGATATGCATAAATACTCTTGCAAATGATACTTTGCAGGATCCCAGCGTGCTGTCACCAGCACTTGGGTGCATTTAATTTGGATGTGATTTGCTTCATAATGGTTTGGATTATGCTCCACATTTGCCTGGAATGTCTACGTGGTGCTGTCCGTGGTCCTGACTAGCAAACACTTCCATTAAAATCCCATTAACACCAGTGTCTCTTTCTTTTACTCGCCAATGTTTTGTCCTTCGTGCTCTATCGCTCCCTCTCTTACACACACACGCGCAGACGTTAGAGAGCACAAAGAGCACATTTAAGCTATATGAAATTCTAGTTATTTCAACATATAATCCTGAAGATACAATGCGATTGTGGCAGGTGAAGAAAAGCCAGGAAGCTGAACCGTCTTGGTGTGATGTTCTGAACCATTGCACTCCATTTCATTTTCTATTGGGCTCAAGTTGCAATATTTTACGTGTTCTAAATTGAGCCACAGAGGTTTTGTAATTGTGACACCAAGTTCGTGTACTTAAGTTTGTGCATTTAGCAAAAAGGGTGGAGCAAAGATTCTACTTGATGCTTTGAGTTAATTGGCTGACTGACCTTAGTGCGGCTGAACTGATCGTCCCTGTAGAATTCTGAAGACATTTTTGTGACCAAAAATGCCTGATTACACGACTTGAGCTTTTCTAAAACATTGGAATGCATTTTGTCATGATTGTTGTGCAGAATTCACAAGGGATGTCGCAAATAGCTATTGGACATTAGGAATGCAGTCTATAATGTCAATGCTGCCAGAAAGCTGTTCCATTATCAGCCTATTGAGCACAAACATAAACAACACGTTCTTGGAATTCCAGACAAGAATCTGTTTACACAACACAGAAGCTACAAGTTCAATTTCTGGCCCCGTCGTGTTCCTCAGTGATGCCCAATCGCAGGATTTGCTCTTCAAAGCAGGTTCTTAAAGGTACCTCAACACTTTTAGGCTGTGGAAGTAAAAAAAGCAAACAAAGCCACTAAATTGCTAAGTCGGGACGAGCTGTGAGCAGCTTGCTTGGTATCCGCCACCCTTAACACAATTTCAGTCTCTGCCTCTTTTCATTTTTCAGGTGTATGGCAGCACGATTTTTCCCATGTTCAGTGTTTCCTGCTGCGTTCCTAAATTGACTAAACCTCACTGGCAACATTTTTACCAAAGGGTTTGCCACAGGGCCCTGGGATCTCAAGAGCTGATAAAGCCTAAATTCACTTTACTTTAGTCCCTTGAATGTGACATTGTTTAGAAGCAAACTTTGATATTAATCGGAGCTGTAGGCTACAGGGTAAAGATTCACTTTCAAAATTAGTGAGTTGGAATGAGTTGAATGTTTCATCAGCCGTACGCCGAAACGGAAACTTTATGACCCATCGCCCAGTATGTACACGGTATGTTAGATTAATCCATTTAATTTAGTCTCATTGTTTTTCTACAGTGTAACATATCAAACTGCAGGGACAGTGGTGTTTTTGTAAAAATGCTTTTCACGTGTTTATTTATTATTCTTTTATGTCCTTCTTGTGCTCGTTTTACTGCCCTCTGGCATTAACAGCTGCACAGTGAAGGCAGCTTTGAACGCAGTTTGACTTTTTACAGTTTCTGTTTGCTGCTGCATTATGCGTTTGTCAGTGTGTTCGTGTGTAGCAGCATTTCCCCTTATTGAAAGGAATACAGTCAACTTTTTCATATTGGGTCAAGTGATCCATAACTTTATTATGGAAGCCTCGACCTCGATTCAGAAGAATTTGCACGTTATGAGGCAACATAATGTCTCTACGCACTGATGTGTCTTTTTATGCTGGTCCCTTTCATAGATATTTCTGAAACATCTGGCTTTGTGGTGCTAGCTCATCAAAAATATTAAGACCTTTCCTCTGAGGCCTCCTTGGGCCTACAGTACAAACTTACAGTATCTTTTCCTTTATAAGTACACTGAACCGTTAGAGTCATACATAACATTCAGCGCAGTAAATACTGTACATTAGAAACCATTTGTAATTTTTTTTAACAATGGTCATTATTAACACCAACTCATGTGGTTCTGTGCTTAGGCCATTTTCTTGAACCGTAGCAGACGTGATTAAAAATGCAGTCGACTCCACTTGAACTTTTTCATTCTAACCCACAGCGACGTGAATCCCGTCTTAGGCAGTGTCCCTGAAATGGACTGGATTCCACAAGGCCAGGCCAAGCTTCCCAGAGGAAATCTAAGGAGATCTAGACGAGTCTTTCTGGACACTCACTTATTCATGTGGGGATGTGAGGAGGGACACACGCCAGCCCGGTAAGCCGAAGGCTATGTGGTCTAATGCAATGCAGGGTGAGCGTGCTGAAATGCTCGCAGGACAGATCTCAGATAAGGTCAGGGGAAAAGGGATTTACCATCCATTCCTAGGGATTTGATAAGTAGACCATTGCCAGCGTGTCCCCTGCAACACTGACACCTTGGGCTTAGTATAAAGATATCAAAAGTCCAGTGGGCAGTGGAAATTAGTTGGGTTGACTGCTCTGGGTGATAATGCCCAGATTGATGATTTAAAGATTAAGCTTATGGCTCAAGACTGATGACTTCACTGATGGGTTATTTAAAAGATTTGTTCTGATACTAAAAGAAAAAAAAAAATTCACCCAAATGAAAATGTCACTCTTCATGCAAATTACATAAAGAAGAAAACAAGTGTGCGGATGCTGAAAGTGAAAATCAAAGCAGCGTGTTTAAAGGTCAGGCGTTCTCCCGTTTTAAAAACCAAGTTTCATTTGGACTCTTCCATCAACTTAACAGACGCTCTGGCAGCTGTTTCTGATGTCCTGTAACCTCTGATGATAATTATAACCCCCACATCATGGAGAGGGGATTTATTCAAATTAGTCATGTCATTATCCCCAAGATCACTCCACTAAATATTACTCACTGATGTCTACTCAACGACAAAATGTCCTGCTCTCCACCGTCTGACCGTGTCACTGCAAACCCAGGGGAAAGTTAAGTTAAATACAAACTACGCAAGGAGTGGAGTGTAATAAAATCTTGGCAGTTCACCAGAAATCCTTTAGGTACTTTGCATCTGTTCGGTAACGTGTGCACGTGTAGAGGAAAGAGGATTTAAAAAAATAAAAAAGTATTTTGTTGGTTGTTCGAAGAGGATTGGTGGAGGAAACCTTGTGTTTCACTCCGACACGAGATGTACTGACACACGTGTTACTGACGCCCTTGTATCTGGCGAGGGGTTAAAGTGTGAGTAAAGGATAATGAGCAAGGACAAAAGGAAGATGGATCACATAATCTAAGGCGCAGACCCCCCCACCCCCCCATTCCTCTCCATCCCAGCTCTTCTTTTACTCCCAATGCTGCAGTTGCGTAGCTGACGCCGCAGCCTTCTCCGTTTGATGAGCAATTAGCGCGCTCTCGCTCGAGTTTGTATTGTGATGATCCATTCATTTCCTTGGTGTAATTATGTGTGTAAGGCTGCTCATTTGGAAAACATTGAACTCATCAATCTTCTTGCACCCGTTTTCTAATTCAGTCTATTGAGAGAACCCTGGGGGACACCAAAACCGCACTTAATTGTCCTCATTCCAGTCGTCTTCTAATTACATCCAGTGCTTAAGATCTGCATAGAAGAAAGTTCAAGATGCCCCGTGACTTTTTTTTTTTTTTTTTTTTTTTTAAACAGCAGACTTGTTGGTGTGCAGAGAGAGAGAGAAATTCCCTCGTCACTTTGCCCTCTGGCAGCTGTGCCCTGGATAAACAAATGTGTCTATGCGCATCAGTCAGCCAGTTCACAGCCTGGGCTTGATTAAAAAGCTCCCTTCGCTCTATCTCCATGGCCCTGCTCCTGTGAGTGCCCAGATAAATAAATTAATGAATAGCTCTTGTTGAACTAATGGAGGGATGGGGTGGTTGTCTTAGCAGCTGCTGTACTGTATTGTGTTGGGTTCAGGTGATTGAGCGCGCAGAGCCGCACTGTAAATCAACGATGCCCCGATTAGCACTTAAGCAGATGATTGCTAACCACAAACACGGTTTGTCTCTACCTACCCAGCGCTGCTCCTGTCTCCCGATTCAGCTGCGGTGTGGCAATGCGCGTACGTTATGACGCGTCAGTCATCTAAAGTGAGGGAGAGAAATAATTCATATCCATGTTTATTAGGTAAAAGAACAAATGCTGAACATATTTTAATCACCACTTAAACAGAACATCCTCTGATCAGAGCTGTAATTATCTGATCATTTCACATTCTGTCTAAACAGTCGGTATATGATGACATTAATAGCTGGTAGTTGTCTTAAGAAGCCAGAGGAAGAGCCAGGACATGCTGGAGGCTCTTGGCTGGTCAGGGAAGCTCCTTGGGATCCCCCCCAGAGAAAGTGTCCAAGGAGAGTGAACCCGGCCCAGGATAATGCAGCAGAGGATGGATGGATGTACTGAAAATTGCTTCCCCAGTTATTGTGTTGGGTGTCTCTCTCCTTTATCCCTTCATTCACTCCCTCAACTCACGCTCTAATTAAAGTAGCTCTGGAGTAAACGCTTGATCTTATGTAAATGCAGGTTATGAGCTGTGGAATTACGTTCAAATAACAAAATCAATACACTGAACGGTAACATTCACACAGTGCAATAACAGAATAACTCCCAGAACCTCCAGAAGGGGCTGGATGACCAGGAGAGGTTGTTGTGGTGGTATTTAAATTAACATAAATCAAATATGAATGCGTTTGTCAATAATCTGCTTGCTACTTGCTTGCATTTATCACCACTGTTTGTCTTCGTGTGCCGTGATTTGCAGAGCAGAACAGCTGATCAGAGTGGTCTCCCTCACACACTGGGACCACCGCAGATTCAACATGCTGATTCAGCCCAGAATACGCCCAGGGGGGGTCTGACTAGTGCCAGAGTAGCATTATACGCAAGCAGAAACCAGCCTGCCAGATGCTCGCCATCGGTCTGACTCTGACCGATTGGCAGACGTCGCAGCCATTAGAAACAGAGACGTGGGAAAGCGGCACAGATGGTGAAGTTGTTGTCAGTTATGATGAAAACGTTGGAGGGATGCTGAGAGACAGGAAACCTAGTACAGTGTAACGCTCAGCCCGTCAATCCAACGGGTTTAGAGATGAATGTTCCAATCTCTGATGGCGTTTTGTTGTTGAGCAGCAAAGAATCTACGCTGTACAATCACAACATACCACATGAATACATTCAATACTGTAGCTGCCTCAGTGCATGCTGGGTCGAGGTTAAGTCAGAACACCGGAGCACCTGTGTCCAGCTTTATGGTTACACTGCACAAAGATGCACTATGAGCGCGAAAATCGATATAAAGCAAAATGTATTTCTGAAAGTGTGTTTTTATTTGTGGTTAGTATTTACAGTGGCGACGGCGAATCAAACTCCTTCCACGACTAGCGGTAAGCTCACTACTTCTGTCGCCGTGCTGAAAAGATGAGGAGCTTATAGTCGCTGCTATGGCAACTGTGCAGATCTGTGATAGGCAGCAAAGGCAGCGATGAGCCCATGGATTTTAAGGTGAACCTAGAATAAATGTAGATTCACACGTGGGATTGGGAATTCGCTACAGAATTTTACTCTCCAACTGGGTCAGTGTTTCGTTTTGCGAAATGTATTTTATACCGGTAATAGTGTGTGCGTGTGTGTGTGTGTGTGTGTGTGTGTGCGCATCAGTCACCTCAGAGGAAACGGGACATTCCCACGTTCACGCTCTTCCCTGTTGAGAGTCCGTCGCCTGTAATACATACACAGACTCCTGCTGCTGGCTGCACATCAAGGTCAAATCACATCACACAGCTGGAGCAGAGTGAAGCTAATGACCTTGTGTGTCTGTAGCTCCGTCTTTTCCCAAGACTCACACACACACGCATGCGCGCTTATGTACAGTATAGCAGTGGTTGCAGGCCTGCATGTGCACGTAAACATCTTCTTTTAATTGAATGGGGTTTTTGACCTGTTGGAGCTGGTTTAACAGAATTAATCATGTAAACAAAAGTCCTTCCATTACTATTCATTTTTTTAAAGAAGAATATGTCACCAAAACATAAGCAAACATGATTTTGCTTGTGCTTTGATGAATAATATCACCGCAGCTCGTGCTTTGTAGCACACGCAGGCAGCATAAATCTGCTGAGTGCACGCAAACGCTGCGGCAGACTTTGATGTGTTTAAAAAAAAAAGAAAAAAATAGCAGTAAACGGCGATTTGCCAGCCTGAAGCCTCAGCTGAACTGGATTTGAACCGTAGAGTAGCAGCGGTACAGTATCGTCAGTCACCTCCGGAGTTGTCTCCCTTTCAACAGGCTTCAGCCTCCACAGAGCAGACTAAACAGCAGGGTGTGTCCGCGGGACACGCTGCTCCACAATGGTATCGATTTGTGCCAGTTCTTACCCGACTTGATGTGAGCGTGTCATCAAGACAAAGCATTAAGAGACAAGGATGAATCAAGGTGTGTGTTGTCAGAGGTAAATATGAAAAAAATTTGCTGCTTTCTACACAGAAAAAACTCTTTGATTTATTAATAATTCTGTTAAGTTACCACCTAATTCCGTGACGGAAAAAGACTAAAGGACGGTGAGCTAGGAGTTGACGGCTTTAAGTGCCAAAAGCCTTTTTTTTTTTTTTCAAACCTGCCACTTAATTTGGCTGGAGGTGCCTCCACTAACAGACTGTGGAATGGAAGTGAATTCTGCAATTCTGTATCCTTGAAGTGGAATGAAGTCCGAGCAATCTGCAGTTCGCTGAAAGCCTTTAGTGTCACAGCGCAAAGCGACGTCGTGCCATAAAATCAGTCCGCTATTACAGAAGCTTTTTCGTGTCTTATGGTCTTTTCCTTCTCTCGTCTGAAGCGGCAAATAATGTGGATGATGGATGATAACGGCAGGTGATTTTTTTTGTCACCACTTCCTAGCTGCGGGGTATAACGTGGTGAATAAAAACTGTCAGGACTTGTGAGTTTGTTTTCCCTTATGCAATGAGCTCTGAACACGGGGACTCATCACAACTAGCGAAAGCCCACACACAGTGTGACCCTGTGCAGGTTTTCTTTCCAGGAAGGAGCATTCACTGAGCGACTGTCTGCTAAGGACGGGAAGTTATGAGAGCAGACAAACCTACAAATGCTTGTGTTGTGTTTCTTTTTTTTTATCCGCAATGCAATTCGTGAAGCTAAGTTAAGGTGCATTCGTCACTGCGTCTCATTGAGCTGTGTCAAAATAAATCTATTCGGTGGTTGTCTTGGTGATCAGGCCTCGATTGTGTGGCGCGACACAGGGAAGTGTCCTGGGCTTCCTCCTTGTTTTCTTCACAGAGGGACACATAATACGAATGACATTCATTTATACTGTATATGTCAAAGACATGCAGTCAGCTTCACTGGGGATCATGAAATTGCCTGTAGGTGCTAGAGTGAGTGGTTTTATGTCTGTACATGTGGCAGTTTTGCTAAAGTCAGGCCCACGGTGTCAAAGCTTGAGATGGAGTTTCCTGGTTGGCAAAACATCTCTGGATGTAATATAAGGGCTGCTCTAACTACTAGATGGGTGCGAGTGCTGTGGGATGAATCTAATCACAGGTGTGATGTCAAATTGTGCAAACTGGGTGAATCTTTTTATACACATTCCTAATCGTAACTTGTAATAGAATAGTTACTCACGGGCCTTGCGTGGGTTTTCTGGTGGGTGATGGTCTGTAGCTTGATCAACGTTGCAGCGTTGAGGAGATCGTTGTGTTTATCGTATGTCAACATCAGAAGAAAATGGTTTGAAATGTAATGGTCCGTGACTGTTTAATTTCCATATTGTCCTCGTCTGAATGGCGCAGGTTTAAGCCGAGGGGTGTATGTCTCTTCTTCTTTTGTGCGACTACGCTTTAGTGTCGGTGTCATGTAATCGATTCAAGGACTCCACAGCTGCACATGAACCCGATGGTCACAGTTGTAGCTGCTTTTATTTGTGATGTAAATTAATATCTTACTGTCATATAAATTGTCTCACCTGATAAACCATCACCATAGAATTGTAACCACGATTAAATAAAGGAATCACTGCGACAGTTTCCCCATAAATAAAATGTCAAAATCAGGTTATCTAATGCATATTAAAAGTCAGACGGCTGCGTCCAGGCTCACTGGCTCAAAGCTCATCTCAGGTGGTGATTTGCAGCCTATTTTCCATCCTGCTGGAAAACCAGAAGAAATCTGCTACTGCACTCTGCTCTTACAGCGGAAATATATATATATATAAAGAGTGTTAACGTGTAGAAATATTATATCTAGATTATATAATATCTACATGTATTTGAGATTGAAAACGTTCCTTGGTTGTAGCTCTTCTACATGGATTGTAGTTTGATCGTACATGCAGCACAGTGGCAGCTCATAAAAGCATAACGGCAGCTTCATACATCATTTATCCACGTGACAGTGTCCCGAAGCATTAACCTCTACATCTGCACACAAGCAGCGAGTGAAATTTTACACACAAAAAAAAGCTTTATTACTGACTGTAACCCAAGGATTCTGCACTCAGATACCAGTTGATTGAGCTTAGAGCACACAGACGTAAGTATTTTATTATTACCTTGAAATACATCCTCTCACTTGCGAAAAACAAATGCTTTAATGAATAGAACATAATGAGCTGCTTTGCTCAAACAACGCTTTTAAAAACAACAAATCTGCAATAACATACAAATGTTTGAGGTTTGTTTGTCTCCACGTAGAGAGAGAGGAGTCATGGGCTTCAACCTATGTCTCTGCTCGTTTTAATGCCAACATGTTGAGAATTAAGTTGACATTTTGAAAGCTGACGTGTGTTAAATGGTCTCAGTGGCCACTTCTTTCCGGTTCACTGTGTTTCTTTTGAATAGATGCAAGAATTTTAATGCATGGCAATAATTTGAGGTACTAAACAGATGAGCCCGGGGGCTAGGACTTGCTAATGCAGCTTTCAGTACAATGGCCTCCATTAGCACCTATGTTATACATATACTGTGCTGTACTCTATTAATAAGCTGAAACATTACAGTATATTTTCTTCCTAAAGGAATCGAATTCCAGTCTACACATAAAATAAGAGTCTACAGAGAATAATAGAGAAAACATTGGGAAGCCAACAGCGACTTATTTCTGTTATTATAATTCCACATTCATATTATTTCTCGTGCTCTGGTAATGGAGATTGAAAAGAAATGTGATACAGGCAGTGACTCTCTCCCACTCCCCCCCCTTCAACATTTCAGTCCACTAGCATTAATTTAATGCTTCGTCTATCTAATATTGTAATCCTATGAAATTTTCTGCTATTGTAATTTTGCCCATCACCACCTCTGAGTCATGAAGCACAGACCCATGAGTCTATATTCCCACACGCTCAAAATCCATCAGACTCGTCATTTATACAACCGCAAACTTTGCGTCTGTGCGTGTCTGTGTGTGTGTAGGTGAAAAGAACTGGCAGATTGTGTTGCAGGGTTGCACTAATGTTCTATCTGCCGTCGACGGGCATTTATAAGATGACAATCTCGAGACAATGCAGGACGTCTTGTTAGTGTAGGCGGTTTGTAATGTGAGGTGATGTGAGAGCTGGTTGTGTCGCGTGGAAGCTGCTTAGCTGGACTCATTTATTTATGAAATTACGACACGACGCCTGTGGAGATACGGCACCAAATCTTTTGCGCGTTTGGATGGCGATCGGTGTAACTAAGCATGAATCTGTGGACACAACAGCGTCACACTTCAGTCCAAACAAAGTCCAGCTACTGGGTAATACAGGTGAGCAGCGAGCTGTAAGTAGTGCTCCGTGCTGATTTAAGTACAGAAGTCATTAGTGATGTGTTTTCACTAACACATTAAAATGATCCAATTAAGTAATCACTGAGCCAGTAAGTGTTACATACTGTGTTAAACAATCACCTTTTAATGCCCAACCAATTTTCCACAGGACTATTTGCAATTGAACGTCAAACTATTTTCACAGCACAATAAAAAACAGAACAAATTTGAGCTAAATTGAATATTTCTATGGTAAATCATTATCGTCATGATCAACAATAGCTGTTTTTAGCACAGTTTATTTTGTGTGCCGGCAGAGCAACGTTGTGTTTACTGAGGACAGCACACGCACACTGACGCTCTGTTTGTGTCCACTTCGTAGCCGTTTCATCTGTCTGTATTTGTCTACGTGCACCTTGATGCTTCCTATCGTTGCTTGTTTGTCTGCAGGTGCGGGCACATCTTGAGGCGATGACGGCTTTTCTTTCTGTTTGCTCACTGTAAAATCTTACAGTAAACATCGGGTTGTTGCCACCGTCTTTTCAGTGACGGCATCTCTGACAAGACGCTGACATGTGCCTGAAAGCAGGCTGTTGTCAGCGCATGCGGATGTTCCTGCGTCTGCAGAACATAATAATCCTTCACACCGAATATAGATGTGTGATAAGTCATGTAAGAGTCATGAGTCTGTGCGTGTTTTGCATTTATATCGGCATCCGTTTGCAAAGGATAAATATGTGGTTGCAAAACAGTTTGTGTGAAGGTAAATATCTGTTTGTGTTGAAGCCTGTGAGTGAAACGTGATTAAGTTATGGCGACTGTCATACATCACGTTGAACAATGCGTTCAGTTGCATTCAACCTAAACAATGCTTCAAATGTAGTTCAATGCAGTAGCTTCAAATGCTAAGCGAAGCACTTAAGACTTGCACAAAGGCCAGACATGTGCAGAACATCTCGTTCAAGGCAATGTGCTGAATTATTAGTTTCAGATTATACAGACTCAGACATCGTGTGTTTTGAATATGAATTATCCCGTAATCCTTTCGGTCGTACTGTACGCAGCAGAGGAGGCGAAACGATCAGGAGCTTATCGTGTTTTTCACGTTATGACATTACTTTATAATTTTAAAGACTTCGGTCTTATAAAGCTCATTCTTCTGTGCCACAACCATTAATTATTCAGTTACTGTTTTTTTTTTTTTTTTTTTTTTTGTGATGTATTACAGAAACATTTCAGTGCATGATACGACCATGTCAGAAAAATCTGACTCTGTCCATTTAATAAACAGCCAATTCATAGCAAAGATAATTAAAAAAATACAATGTGTGGAGAGGTTTCTGTAAAGAGTGAATATGCAGATCTATTCAGTGCCATTAGGATGTACCCAGCCACTGTGTAAGAGCAGGTCGCATACTGAGTGAATGTGCTTGTCTTCCGGGTGACAAGCAGCGGTATGGCAGCATCTCATCCATATTTTACAGTATGCTTCTAATTTTGGCCTATACCTGGCTGCTGCTTCACTGTTTAACATATAAGCAGCATTTAGCTGCAAGACATGGCATCAAACACCAACAGGTGAGTTGGGTGAGATGCACATTAGGCAACTTGACTATATTGATACTGTAGCGTCAATACATGAAAGCTTTATGTTGTCCACGATTAAAGGTCGACAGTAATTATAGCTAACTTATTATTCCTAAATATCCATGTCCCTTTTTTCAGATTTTTTCCTTCCTCCAGCTGAAAAACTGCTGTTAATATTCTTTGCAGGCAACAGGGAACCACCAAACGCCTCCAAAACCTTTGAAAAATGTATAACTGAAACATCATTCCCTTCGATTCTCAATCCGTGGCCCACAGTACATACCTACTTTCTGGTAAGTGCACACATACATTGTGGGACTGCATGAAACAGTCAGATACCTATAAATAATGCAGCAGGGCCCGTTCTCAGTGCTGCAGTCCTCTGGATCCACCGTGTCTCTAATGTAAACACATATTATTTCTAGTATTTGTGTGGGTTACAGTAGATCATGAAGAGATTAGGCATCGCTGATTGAAGGACTGTGAAGACTGGGCTGAGTTTCAACATACAATGGAGGAATTCAACTGCTCTGGTTTTCACAGTGGCACTACTCACAAACTTGGGTGAATTTTAATTCTCATATCAATCCCTTTTATCAGAGCAGACTGGAAGCTATTGTGCGAGATTCATTAGCGGAATGAAGATGGAGCAACGCCGCGGTCTTTTCAGTGGGAGAGTCTCCAGTACGTATAGGCTGAGCGCGTCTGAGAGAGTGTTGGTAAATTGTTTTGCAGATGAAATGGACAGATGAAAGGGGACAGGAAGCAAAAGATCATATCACCAGTATACATCACCCTCTCAGAGCACCGTGGCATTGGGCTTCTATCTGATATGAACTCTTTCCTTCCACTTCACTGGCTGTTCTCACAAGAGGAGAGCTCTCAGCTCAAACTCCAACCACTTCCCATTATGCAGATGATTTCCCTGCAGAAAAGCTCCACGCCTGGTGCCCGTCAACTCAGCGAGGCCTCCAGTTTGAATACATGTTTCTTTTTTTCCTCTCTCTCTCTTCTCTACCCCCCCCCCCACACTTCCTCTCTCTCCATACTTCTGAAAAGAAGGTCTATTTCTGATTCATAGCTCTGGTCTTCACATTGCTGTGGTTGGGGTAATGGAGGCAGGGAGAGGGCTCTTACCCAATCAATTTATCCAACCCCCTTTGAAGACTACGCCTTCCCTTTGGTGAGAAGTGAAATTATACAAATGTATGGGGAATACCAGCTGTAAAAAAAGAAGTTGTTCTCATCCAGCCGTGGGTTGTTTGGAGTGACGACCATTTTGAATGCATACATCAGGCCAGGGCACATGAATAAACGTCCCCAACACGTTTGATTAACTTCTTAGAGGCCCTAGAGGTATGTGGCCTTATAATCTAAAACATTTAATCCTACAATATCTTCTTCTCTGGTTTCTCTTTGCTCCTGGTTCATCTGCAAAAGTGTGGGCAACACTGGGCAACATTATTCTTGTGTTTTTACTCTTTCTAATCACTGTGAATTGTACAGCAGCGTTATATTTTAATTTTATGGAAGAGGAGACAAAAAATAAGCATTAAAAAGATGAACTAATTAATGAATGAACAAGACATAAACTCAGTGTCTGTTGATGTGACCTAGAAAAGGTGAAATAATAATAAAAACTGACGTGCGTGTGTAGCTTTAAAGGGCTTATAATATATTTATTCATCTTGGCTTTCTGTGACTGTGAGTTTTCATTGTGTCTTGCTGGATATGACAGCAACCTTTGATCTTGTCTTCTGAAAGTGGACTCTTGGCCAAAGGTTCATTTATAAAACTACCAATACCCAGTAGCTGCCTTGAATATACTGTAACTGTTGACCCCAACATTAGTTTTCAACACAGGTCTCTCAGAAACCGCTGCTGGTGTTGACTGTTCCCCACGTCTACTTCTTTTCAGAATGCCATGGATCATTTTTATCCTCTCTGCAGACAAGGAGATTATCTCCCCAGATTCGTAAAGCAAGCACATGGCAGATGACGGGCAGCCGTGGCTCCTAATGAGCGAGCGGCCCGAGCGTTTTCCTTGTGACTCAGCAGAGATTAGCATGATTACAGTGTGACAGCTGTGTAATTGCACAGGAAACACCCCAACATCAGGGTAGGTGACATGTTTAAACAGCTGCAAACTGCGACATCACTCCCTGACGGTGCACACGTTGGGATGGTTCCTTCCAGCTCAGACAGATGAGCCGTGTCTGAAATATTTATCCTTGTATAGTACAATACTAGTTGAGGGGGTATTGATTGTAATAACGGGCAACGGGATGCTTACAGCACTTATTATCAAACTACTCACAAGCCAGGAGTTTGATCTTTACTGATAAATAAAGCTGTAAAAGTCAAGCGAAGAAGTGATGAAATATAAAGCAACACAAGCTGAACGCAGACGACTGACTCCAGCTCTGCCAGTGAAGTAACGCAGGTCCCCCCTCAATCGCCCTCGCACCCATACTCATGAATACGATTAGTCCTGATTTGGGTTATTTTTGTGATTATTTTCCCATGAAAAAAGGTGTCTAAATAAAAATGAATCGAAGTGGAAAGTAGTCCTGACTGCAATGTGATACATTAATGATTCGCTGAATTTGTGATCCAGTGCTGCTTCGGATAAATTTCCCCAGTTTCTTCCCGTCGTTCGCTTTCCGCATATCAAGCAGAAGACCGCGCCATCAGCCCGCCTCTCTGAGCGCAGCACTCAGGTGTTTATTTAACGCAGTCACGCTGTGAGAACACCCCCTGGATTTACAGCGCGGATGTGCAATGTTACAAACAATTGTAATAAACAAGAAAATTAAAATATCTGACTTGGTAGAGAAGAGCCTTCGTAAACTACTTTTTAGCAACACTGTGTTCTGTTTAGTAAAGCGTGGTGCAGAATCTCAAAGTATAAATTACTAATTTCTTATTTATTGATTGATTCTTAATATAGTTTAAAGATGCAAGACACAGTCCCAAAGAAGAAGAAGCAATATTTATAATTACTACAGGAAATAGACTCAGTGTCTTGACAATAGGTTGGCAGGAATTTAGATACAGAGCAAAGCTGAAAGTGGCTCAACTGCACCGACCGTCACGATCCATAGAAGTGAAAATTGGGATGCTCTCATCTCTGCTTTGCATGCCAGATCTAGCTTGATTAAATCTGCACCAATAACGTCTGTGCTCCCGTGCACATCAAAACAGTCATTTATATCTGCACAGTCCGCCTGGTTTTGAAGCGCAACTCGACGGGCGTCTTCCAGATGCTGGAGATATCCTGAGAAACACACCGGAAGCTCATTTCCATGACATCAAAACAGGCGCAGGATTTACTGGATTTAAGCAGTTTACAGTCCAACAGCCACAGTCGCCGTTAACCAGCAGGTAGCACAGACTGTTCAAAAACAGTCATTATTGGAACCGTCTTTCCTTTTGTAATGTAAATGTAAATGAACACACCAAAGCTTAAGAGACGAACAAAACGCTCACGGCTGCCAAGTTAGTTTTAGTTAAGTGAATATTCGAGACTCATTTTAAAACGAGTCAGCAACGTATGCAGTCTAAAATTAACTTACTCATCTGCTCTGAAAACAATCTGCTAGTGAACGATGTGATTCAATCCAAACGCTGTCTTAAACTGTGCGTCAGGAGTAATCGTTCCTCCCGTTTGTGTGGGTTTCCTCTGGGTACTCCAGCTTCCTCCCACTATTTAAAGACAGGCAGGCTAAATGAATGGACGTCTGTAAAGCGCTTTCTCTATAGGCTCCATTTACATTACATGCTGAAGTGGCTTAAATTGAATGTTTTGAAATCAGAATACAAATGTAGCCAGCGTGTCAGCTGTGATAGACTAGTCCAGGATGTAGCCTGTCTCTTGTTCAATGACAGCTGGGATTGGCTCCGTGACCCCTGACAGAATAAATGCTTCTATACAGAGAACTGATGGAAAATGTGGACACTAGTCATTAGAAAATGCTAATACGTGAACAGAGATGCTTGACAGGCATAGCAACAGTGACTAAAGGCTGTAGGAGGAAGAAAACAGTCAAATAACGCTTCACCCTTTACACCATCAATCTCCCTCAGGAACAGCAGTTACCACCAGTCATCTGTCTGTACTGTAATTGAAAAACACCCGGTTACCGGGGCAGGTTGCCAGGGCAACAGATGCGCGCGTGTTCCCTGCCTCTTTGTCTAGACTTAGGTCTGCGGTTAACTATGATAGCGTGCAGGCAGATTCAAGACGTTACATTTGATTGTGTCAGTTGACGGAACGAGGGACTTTCAGACTTTCAATATTTCTAGACGTGTGCCTGTTAAAAGCTGATGCAGGGACCTCGAATGTCCTCACAGAAGAAGCTGCTCAGGACGTGTCCTTTTAAATACCAGTAAATTTGTGCTGCTGTTTATCCAAAGTTGAAATTGTTCTCACTTCATTGAACCATCTGTCTTTATTTATCACACAAATGGTGACTGACTTCTCAGTCTGGATTTGGCACATTAAAGACTGTGATCAGTTGATGCCCACAATCTGTCTGGCAAAGATGTGACAACCGTGATGGCTGCCTGCTCGGTGTTGTCGCTGGGTATTTGTGTATATGATGAATGCTAACACATTTCTGCTTATTGGCTTCCCTAATGGACAAGCATGGTTGGATATGAAAGTCTGTCAGGACAACAGAAGAAAAACATCCCTTCTTTCTGATGCAGACTGTCTTTGCCAATCGTCTTCTGCCACATCAGTGCTAAGCTGTTTCCTGTGGACCCACTCGCTCGGCGCACAACCCCCGCTATCGCTTCTCTTTGGCAATCATTCCTTCTTTTTTGAGCAGGAGATGGGCAATTGCCATGATGGACCTGTTGTCATCCAGAACCGACAAGAAAGTGTTGTTGTGGCTGTGGGATTATTTTTTTTTTCCTGTTGTCTTCACACGGTCTTGGGTCAAAGAGAGGCAGATTGTCATTTCACAAACGTTAACGGTATTGATGTAAAACAGATGCGGTCTTTCCCAGGTGTCCCACGTGCTGCAGCATATGTGAACTTTGGAAGAAAATGTTTCTGCACGTCACCAAACGTTTTCTCTTGAAATGAATCTCAGTCTGGTCGTGTTAGCAAAATGTGGCAGACAGGTTGTTTACAGATCAGCATCTTCTTTTAAAGGCATAAAACACCCAAACGACACGAGGAAAATAGCTTTTGTGTTTAAGGAGAGAGACTTTACAGGTAAACTGAGGCCTCACACATAAGGCTGTAACAACCTGCAGGTACTGTATGTGTAGCTGAAGTACAGTATGATGCAACTCTGGTTCAATCCCATGTTTTTGCAGAGGCAGAGCTGAGCTGAAGGTGCGAGAGGCAGACGAGAGCTCGTCCACCAGCACCTGATAACACCAAGCTGCCCTCAGATGAGTTTCAGACTCGCACACAAAGAGTCTCTCACCATTCAAGTGCGTTTAAAATGCGTTTAATGCTTTCTCAAACTGCCAATTCTCTTTGTTCACGTTCAGCACATAACGTCTTTGATTCTCAGCGTAAAGTCTACATTTTGTGCGTGTTTGTGTTTGAAGTCTATGCTGCAACGACTTATATGCGCTTTTAGATGTTTTTTTAAGAGCCTGTTTGTGCCTGAGCACATCAATTCCAGCTTTAATGCCCGAGAAGTCAAAGGGCAGGAGCGTGTTCGCTGACATAAACGTGCAGCTTTTACAATCCGCCGCATGTAACACTTGCTTAAACATTTGTTTGTGCGGCAGCTGGAGGTTTAATTGCGCGGACGTCGACCGTGTGTATCGATACTGTATTTGCAGGCGGCCTGTGTGTGTGTGTGTGTGTGTGTGTGTGTTCACAGCAGATCACTGTGCTGCTACAGTAGTAATGAGCTGCCTGGTGCCTCAGCATTTCTGATGAAGTCTTCCCTGTGATCACTTCTCCATCTAATCCCTGTCGGTCAGGTTCCTAGCACCCTGCCTCCCATTAGTACAGCTGCTATCTAATGCTTGCCAAGGAACTCTTACATTAACTCTCTCCTGGCTGGATTAATAGAAGCTCGTGTCCCAGAGTGGGGCTTTGCATGCATTTCCATGCTAACAAACCTCTTGTAAAACATGATGCACATTTTGCCAGGGTCTAATGAGGTCTACATGCAGTACAGAGTGCAGGGAAGGAGCTGCAAAGCCACGCGGCCTTTTCCCAACAAAGCGTCACTTTGTACTACTTCCCATTTCGTGGGTGTGTAAGGTCAGATCTTGCGGCGATGCGGATTAACTCGTGCTCTTTCCTGCTGCGTCCTGCCTCTCGGGGGCCTTTGCGAGGGCCCATCCGTATGTCACTGCATCCTTGGATCCCTGTGTCCTTCTTGCCGGTTGAATTATTCATGTACCGAAGCTACTAGTTATATCTGTGGAAGCAGCAGCTTGCCTGCATTATGAGCCCGCAGTAATGCGACTTTATAGGGACCAAAGCTCGCTTTACCCAGCCATTCCCACAATCTCTACTCTCTACCCCAGACTCTGTGGCATCCCCCCCTCACCTCCGTTCCTTTTTTCCAATCTCTTCCTCTATCCCTTCTCTCCGTCTGTCCCTTCAATGTCCTGTGTGACGATGAGCACTTTATACCTTAAGCGTACAGGTTTACTTTTCTCTTCCTTTAATATTGCACGCTACCTTTTCCTCCTACCCCTGGCGAGCAAACTACAACACGGCTTTGAATCCTTCTTTCCTGTATTTTTCAACACATTCAGCTCCCTTACTTCTCCCACATCTGTTACTATCCTTCCTGTTAAGATGTTGACCCTTGATCGATGTGAGAATATATCCCAGATGCCCATCTAGCCAATGGATCTAAAGGTGTTTATCATTATTGTAATTGAACATACAGATCTGCAGGCTGTCATGATCAGAGTTTGTTTTGCAGCCAATGTCCATGGTAAAATGTAAAAAGACATTGATTGTTGAATTCTGTCCAGATCTATGTTATCAAGAAATACAAACATCTATAAGGAAGCTTCCACAGACAGACGACATTGTGAAATATTTTTTAAAAGCCCAGCGTCCTAGATTTACTGAATAACCAAAGGTCTTGTTTTAGCTTTGGGAAGTGGAACTTTCTTACAGACCTTGGGGTTTAGATTCAGGTGTGTTTTGGTAGCAGCAACTTTACAGCCTTGAGCCTCTAGCCCGAAGCGAAGAGGAGGGCCAAGCTACAGAAACGCGTTAAAATCGCTTCCAACTCTGTGCACTCAGGTTTAAAGATTTATTTCAAGCTGCTAGTCCACAATTGACAGAGCTCCCCCCACAGCCACAAAAGGATTTAGTCAACTTTTTAGTATTTTAAATCAGATCAACGCTAACAAGGTTCTAGAGTGGTTGATATTTAACTTATGACTCATGTATGTGAATCAATACCTTGTATATATGTTTCTCATACCAACTCATTACCTAGTTATTACTTGATATAGTCATATACTAAATACATAACTAACAACAATATTATCATTTCAATCCCAAGGTCTGTTAAAAAGTTCCACTTCCCAAAGACATAATTTGTGTTTAATGGGCTGACGTATGTATAGGTGACACATCTGTTACTGATTGGTCCAGACAGCCATGTCATTACTCATTGAGAATAACACGTTAACCGTTACCATGGCGTCTTTTTTTTTTTTTTTTTTTTTTCCAATTTCACAGACCCTCACTGTGGCTTGATTCAGGCCATTACCTTATGCTAAATGACGTTTCAGCAACTGTCGTTTTCTGTATTCAACTTCGTACGGCCGAAAATGCGGCGTGGCGGAGAAACCGAGCCAAGCAGGGAGTATTCTGTGAAGCATATCAGAAATATCACTTCTATAAAAGCAACAGGTCGCTGCGATAAAAAGATAAAAGGAAATAAAAACACAAAATGTTCTTTTATGTCCTATTTTTATTAGGCCAATAAAACAGCTTCAGGAGCTACAATGAAAAAATCTAGATGATGTATTATAATGATGAAGTCTATTTCAGCATTGGCGCCTTTGCCTTCCAGTTTAAGCTCTTTGTCTACTTGGAGATTGGTTTTAATGTGACTGTCATTGCTTTTGATTTCTGCATATTAGCTCTTTGGGCATTCACAAGTCAGAGAAAATGTCTCCACTCCATTTCCCAAATTGTCACAGAGGAAGCGAGGGGTCCTTCAGAAATAATTAGTTTGTTACACGCTGTCAGTACCAGTAATGCAAATCAAGGTCCAACATGTTGTTATGAGATAATTCATCGATCCAGACAGAGGAGATAACATCCAATTTGCTAATAGAGGTTGATTGAACAGTCGACCTCAGAGGAGAGAGAGCAGGAGCTGCAGGAGAGACTCTTCTCAGCCAGCTGGAGGAGTTTTTTTTTTCTTCTTTTCCTGCCATGTTATCTGAACAGCTTGCTAATAGAAATTCTCTCTTCCCTCACATATTGGAGAGATATTCATCAGGCTGCTTTCAGTAAGATGATGCAGTAATGCATTTTGGACAGACCAATTTCTCTGGAAGCTTAGCAAGAATAATATGTTCTTTTGCTATTTTTTTTTTTTTTTTCGTATAAGGTGTTAGAGTTTCCACCCTCTGTACTAACTTCCTGTCTTCGGAGGTCAGAACTAAAAGTGAGGGCAAATGCTAATGTTGTTCTGTACTGGTGCTACAAATGTTCAGGAGTCGCTGAGTTTTCTAATTGTGGAGATTACAGCCAGAGCCAAGCTTTAATCCCAGTCCCAGAGGTAGTTTCACCTCAATTTGATGGATCTGTGTGTGAGGCGTACAGTGGATACAGATTTTTCTGTCTGCTCAGCCTTCGCTTTGCAGAGATACGTCTTAAGAAGCATTTTATTGTTTGCTACACCAGCTGACATCTGAGGGTTATTTCAGCCGTGCAGATTGAAATGATCTGTGTTTGCTGTTGGACGATATACTGTATGGTTGCTTCAGACTAAGATCCAGATGCTACAGGTGCAGCTAATTAGTTTTACACCGACCCCTGTTTGTTCGGCGGAGAGGATTGGTAGTTTGAGCATACCTGATAAGAAAGGTTACCACGAGGGAGCTGCCTATTAGCTCCTAGACTAATAGGGTAATAGAGGGAAGAGGGGAAAATGTGGAAGTAAATTGTGGCCTGGGGTCAATAAAAACGGATAAATAGGAATGAAATATTCAGATTGAGTCTCTACATTTGGTTGGACTTGTTGTGGTCTACATGCTACTGTACTTGCATGCAAAACATCACCACCGGGTGGGAAATGAAAGTAGAAATGTCTCCAACGCGATGCTGATGATTTAAATATCACTGTGCTTATTTGAGTTGTCATCTCACATAATTAAGTGTCCGTCCATCCGCCGTCCTAACCGCGTTGTCCTGTAAAGGGGTGGCGGTGGTGCTGAAGCCAGTTAGAGGGGTAGACTGCGTGCGGCTCGGCAGTCTATCACGGGCGCTGACAGGTCACTCACATTTACACCTACAGAACAGCATGTGCAAATTGGAGCCACCGATCAGCGCGACTGCAGAGAACTCATGCAGACCACGGGAGCGTTTTGCCAAATGGCTAAATATAAACACAACAAAGACCCAGCGACCCGCCTTCCTTTTCCGCTCCCTGCTAGATCATCTGCACCATGGTTTGCAGTCCTCTCCCTTCCCTGTGCCGCCCTGACATCCTGACCCTACTCACTGGTGTGTACACACGTCTCCTCGTTGCCTTGTTGGCAGAAGCCAGAGCCTTTTTGTGCCTTAGGGAATATGCAGAGATCAAATGGCCACTAGTCAGTGCTGAGAACCACGGAAGAGGAAGAATGTCACCAGGGGTCTCTCCAGAGCTCACAGTGAGCCTGGATAAAGAGGCTTGCCAATCACTGGCAGATAAGAGGTCTCAAGGATAACATCTGTCCTTTTTTCCTATTGATATTAGCTTTAACACTGGCTGTTACATTGACTTTGGTGCTGATTCGACGTCCTGATGCTAGTTAGACGTCTACAAAAGTACAAAATAGTTCAAGTTGTAGGTGCGGGATGCATGACCTTCCTTCATATCCTTTGAAATACTGTCAGGCCCGTTTGGGAATACAACGGGAAAAGTCCCTTCGTTTCAAACTAGTTTCTCATAGCGTTTAGGCCCAAAGCTTTCAGAGAGCAAAACAACAGAATGAAATTAGAGAAGAGGTAATGGAATACGAGTCATGTGGAGTGTGCATGCATGGAGGACGGTGCTAAAAGAAGCTATTTGCGTTTGATCATTATGAATACACATGAGCCAAAAAGAACAAAGAAGAGCCACACGAACTGTGCCTGCGTGCTCTCTAAAGCTGTACAGCATCACATTCACAGAGATAAAAATAACCTCTCACTTCCAAATAATACTTTGCCTGGGGAGTTAAAGCTGTTTGCACACCACAGTAAAACCGGCCATGCTAAACGCTTACACAAGACGCTGCTGTTATTACATAAGAAGCATAAACACATTGCGGGGCTAGCGGGTTTCAGGTGTTGATGCGCCATCGTCTCTCGAGCACTCTTGGACGTGGGCGGCGTGCAAACCAATTCTGTGCAGGAGCTGATCGAATCGGCGCTGTCAGCACCGACGGGACTTCCTGGACGGGCAGAGCCGCCTCCCTGATTGGCTGTCACTCAGCGTCAGTTACTCAGAGGCCGCCCATCAGTCATACAGAAAGCACGCACACATACATAGGCATAAATTGGGCTTTGGAGAAGCCAAATTATTTGCAAGTAAATTGCAAAACTTCCATTCAGAGAGAATTACCCCCCGAGAATGGAGTGGAAGCGGTTTTCTGAGCCCACAACTGTTCCGCAGCAGCGGTTTACTTGTTGAAATGTGAGAGGCTCATTAGGCCTCGAGTTCCCTGATGAGACAGTTTAATTACATGCCACTGGGACTCGTGCAAGTGGTAGAGCTGCCATTACAACTTTTATTAGCGCTGAGAACCAGCAAAATGCAGCATACGCACATATTGTCATTGTTTTCCACAAGCGCGAGATGAATCTGCTGGAACCTTAACGGACTGCTCTGTATACCTGGAGAACAGAATCAGCAGCTCGCTTTGATGGTTTGTGAGTATTCTGTGTCCTGTACGTGACCTTCTAGCGGGAGTCGGCGCTGTTGACAGCAACGCCAGCGTTTTTATGCGACGGTCTTGGGGACAGAAGGTTGAACATGAAGTACAAACGTCCGCGGGTAACAGATTGACCTCTTACCTTGTCCTCACACGTCTTTTCATTCAACCTTTCTTAGGTACAAAATCAGCTGCTTCCTCCCACTGATCGCTTCCTGGACAAAATAGTACAGATTTCCTCCCTCTGTGGAGGCTTTTGTTTCTCAGTGGCCCCCGTGGTCTCTTTAGCATGCAGATGTGATTAGCTAATGTCACGATGCAGCAGGGCTGATTCAGATCGTTCCTCTCTGCTGGAGTCGCTTGGACGTTGCAATCCCGAGAAAATCAAATTATAGAGCCATTAATTTGTCTAGGTAATCCAGCCTGTCAGCTGCTCTGGAGAAGTAATCTCCCAGGACTGCGTTCATCAAGTGTGTGATGCCAGCAGAAGTGAAGCATTATCTAATTAACAAGAGAGGACAGAGCGGCTTGGAAATGCATCTGGCCTGAATCACCTGCCTTCACAGTAAAACCGTGGCGACATTTAGTTTAAGTCAAACAACTGTACACACCTCCTCCTTCACTGTTTTTATTTCTTTGTTTGTGTGGAAGCTTCATCTGAATTGAGCCCCGTCTCACTGTATTGTGTCACTGTGATGCAGACGTCACCAGAAGGATGTGAGAAGTATGGACAAGCCACAGAACAGCCACCGTCGTCTGTCAAACGTGGTGCAGTCGGTGTCATGGTATGAGCTTGTTTGCGTCCAATAGATCGCTGGTGTTTTTATCGCCGAGCTGACTGCCAATATGAGAAAAGGGTGTATAAGTCTTTGCTTTAGAACTAAATGATAATATTCATCTTTTAATATAGTCTTCAACAGACGTCTAGTTGATATACATCTATTAATGGCAACAGTCTTTCCATTTGTAACAGTTGTTCATAATGTTAACAGTGAGAAGTCTGATGTTCAACCATATTATAAAAACAAGGATCGTTTCCAAAAAGCCTCAAACTTTTGAAAAATAGCGAGTACGTATCTTGGGGAAAAATCAGAAATGAACCGAGCCCCATGCTGAGGTCAAAGGGAAGCGGTCAGTGAAGTGGTCCTGTGTGTAATGTGGAGCGAAGGCAAGGCAGGGATAATTAAAGCGTACATCAACCTGTCTAGAGTATCTGCGCCTCTCTCATTAGCAGACATGAATGAAGCTCAATATTCCTCAGAAAATATGATTTTAAAATATTAATTTTCTACTTGATTAGATTCGAAACTGATGAGAAACCTAAAGCGTAATTAGGCGTTGATAATGTCGGCCTTTTTTACCCAGTGAGAACGGGAGAGCAGAGAGCGAGGTACGGGAGCAGGCCTTTTCCTCCCATCATCTCCATTTTGCCCGTGTGCTGGTGTTTGTTTCTTTTTTTTAAGCAACTAATGATGTTAGCAAATCACTCAGCGGCTGAAAGACGTTTGCTCTCACCTTGCTCTCGTGTGGTTTTAGCTTTTTGCCAAACATCATCTCATCTTTAAACAGGCTCTTCCTCCTCGCCTCCATCGTTGGGTTATCACTCTGTAATCACGTTAGCAGGTCGTTTGCGACGGCGCTTTCTCTGTGTTTAACTCCAAAAGGTTCCTTTCTGATTCGCTGATGCGCCACAAGGAGTCTCGAAGCAGACTTTTGTTGTCGGCGGATACAAACACAATGCGGTTGTGATTGAGAATGTAATCAACGGCAGCGTTTGTTTGCGTACAGTCAAACGCGTCTGCGTACGCGAGACGGAACAAACGGCGACAGGGCGTCGTTATTACCAACCCTGCTTCCTTCTGTGTGGAACGTGGCCTCTATCCTGTGAGGTTTCAAACCCAAACCTTTGCAAATGTCGTCTTGCCTGTGACTACGTTTACTGTTGCTATTTGTGTCACAACAAACAACCC